>JAGSMS010000010.1:13097500-15597500 GCA_029286595.1 Bhutanitis thaidina
ACATATTAAAAAAGGCAAAGACTAATTAACAACGTTCATTGGCAAATGCGGTCGTTTTATTAAATCCTATAGCGACAAATACAATGGACAAGTAGCGTCACAAATAAGGTAACGGTCCCACCTTATGGTACGTGGGTATTGTAGCCCGTGGACAACATCAATCGAAGAAGGTTACAGATGTGTCGTTGCACCAGAGTACAAAGAGAATGTCAGATAGCGTCTAATAAGATTAGCCATTCAAACTGGAGCACAACTGTGGATGCATTGCTGATCAGCATCACAAATAGGAAGGGGGTAACTATCGTAGGTTAGGTATATTAGGCAGGAAAGGAATTCTATTAATTACTACTGTATCCCTCACCTTAATAGTATGTAAACGGTCTACTGCAGGACAACCGCCTCCTCCATAAGGAGGATTCACCATAAGTTTCGGCAAGCGGATTGGTGATCGTAGTATATAATCCTAGTATGTAATATTTTCAGAGGTCTCTCCTTAGACGCCTCTGCTGATACTTACGCGGATACCTCAAGAACGTATCAGTGTTCCAATAACGCAATAGTCTCATCACTGAATTCCTAGTACTATCATAAGTCCACTACCCTATGCATAAATGGACTTGTGCCTTCCCTTCCTTCTTCTTTCCCCATAGATTATCTGTAAACGCCATCATTAGCACCCATCGACGTCCTCTAAGAGTGTGCAGGTCGTTTTGTCTAGTGGGTGCTCGTTCTTGTCTGCATATGGCTGTACCAAGTTACTACTTATACAAACTCTTCCCCATGAGTTATCTTACTCGGTACTGATCCTTAACTTGGGTGTAAGGGCGAGTATATTGTCTTTTTTTCCAACAATTCACGTTGCCTATAAGTGATGCGCCCTACTGATTAACAAACGAGGCCCTGGCGATCAACTGACGGCGGTAAATCAATCCGAATATACCTTGCTCAAATACCAGACATACAGACTTGTGATGGAGACCAGCAACCCTAGTGCGAGAAGATAAACACTGCGGTCACCAACCTGCATGCCCGTAGACATTAATTATTGGCAAATCCACTTTCGCGGAGAGGCATACGTCCTGTAGTGGGCTTATATAAGCTGATAAAGAAGAAGTTGATTACAGTAACTGACATAGGTCAATTACTTAAATTCAGCTGAGAATATTATCGCTGAACGGAGTTAGTTATTTTTTTCTCCTTTATTGAACCATATACGAGTAGAATATATGATAAAAAGGCGGACATAACGCTAAAAGCACTCTCTGCCTGTCAACCTTTGGGAGTGATAGAACATCGAAGGCGTTTACAGAATAGATAAAACAAAACAAAGATTAAAATTATAGCATAATATAATAATACGCTATACATAAATTATATACGTATATAATAAACTGCGAACACAACATGTACATACTTATTCATACATATATTTATAAATGACATTATGATGACAACTCAGTAATTATGAGCAATTTTTAAGAAATGAGCCCTAACGCTGTTTACTGGAGGTTGTCTCAACTTTTCAGGCAGTGCATTCCACAGAGGCGCGGCTTGAACAGCAAACGTCGAAGAAGAGAAACCAGTTACGCCGTAGCTTTAATATATAACTATGTATGTGCCGGCTCTACCACATATAAATGTTTATTATATTTTGAATCCTCGTTATTCCTCGAACAATTTAAATTACTTTCCAACAGTTCTTCAGTAATATTTTCTGATATCAAAGCTTCTCCATGCTATTTACCGTAGCGTGCCGTTCGTGGGAGATATAATATAACCACTATAACCGCAAATAAATTTAAATAGCGTAATAAATGGTTTATATTAAAATGAACGCAAGTTAAATTATAATCGATAGGATACTTTGCTATAATTACACAGCAAACAACTCTTCACGGTGCTATTAGCTACAATCTTGCTAGTGCAATAACAACGGACTATAACATTAATTACTTTACAGCATATGTTTATAAAGTTTAAATTGCAATGAAAATAATCATTTTAAAATGTACAGCCTTGATATTACAATCATGGCTTAGTAGTTGAGGCAATAAGATACAATGACGAACAATTCCGAGACATAAAATTAAAAGATAATTTCGATTCACTTTTATTAATGAAATTACGCAAGTAAATAGGCGGTTATAGAAAATTTAAGCGCAGTGTATATTTATATCAACGGACTTACCTTTTCTTTTTCAGAGGGATAATGTGCACAGCAGAAAATAATTGTGATATGAACGAATTTTTTTCTGATGTTATACATTTTTAATGCGATCTCTCTAATAGATATTATCCTCGGCCAAGTCGACCAGTTGCAGTAGATAATATCCTTTACAACGACGAGCAGCGTTGTAAACTCATTTACTGACAAATAAAATAAAGTCTTTGTGTGTATGTATGTATGTTAGAACGGGTCTTGAAACGTAGTAGACGGATTTTGTGACAACTTTTTTAAATATTCCTTACGATTCCAGAAGTACTATATGTTTTATGCAACTTAATTAAAAAATAAACTTGCAGGCAAGAATGTCTAACATGGTTTACAAACAAAAATTAAACTTATTTGTCATTCAATCACGCTTAGGGGTTATGAACGAAATTCGGCAGGGGTGGAGACTATGCCATCTATAATAGATATATATATATATGCCATATACAAATATAATTAATATATAATATATACATATATAATAGATATATATGGCATAGTCTACTAGAATATATATAAAGGATATATAGGATACTTTATTCTCAATTAAAACAGATTTTTTGATTCCATATAAATTCCGTGTGACATCATTCCCCGGTAAAAATACACCGTGTTATATTTTAAATTAGTTTCGTTTGTCCAAGACATGGTCACTAATAAATTTAACCATGTCTTAGATGTGAAAAATAATATACGGTATAATTTTATCGAGGAAGGACTTCTCACTAGAAATTATTGGGAAATATTTTTGTGGTATAACGGATTAGACCTACTGGGGTGGGGTGCTATACTAGGGTGGTTGCACTGCTGCTTAACTGTAGAACTGGGTAGATGGATCCTAAGTAGAGCTTACCAAGCTCCATCTCTGCTTAGGATCTAAATCCTTGTAAATAATATTTCTTCAATAAGGAAATGCTTTCTTGGGATGCGTATTTGGCATTAAGCCGGATACGGAAACGTCGTGTCGTCTCGAATACGATGTGATAATTGTCGTTATTAGATTTGTAATGAAGATAATATATTATTGCAAAGTAATATAAACGCTTTTTTGCTGGGTAGGTTTGATGCTGAATTCAATTTGATTTGAAATAATATTATAATACATGATACATTAGTATTTATTGATTTTCTAACAATATCCTTCGTGAGAGAGATAAACGAGCCGTTCAAACGCTTGGAAAAGATTTATGACAGAACAACACATAAATATTGTATGATCTATAGCGCCCTGTGAGACAAATTCCTATATTATGGATACGTTGAATTAAATCTGAGCTGCCTACATTTCGTCTCGACATACGCGAGACGTAAATAAAGCAGACAGCATTTAATATAAACTAGTAAACTCGGCTAGTAATGCACTAAATGGGTGAGTTCCATAAATATTGATCGTATGTTTTGTAATAAAAGTTTTTGTGCTTTGTTAGAGAATTTCAGCAACTATTTATTTAAGCGACTCATTTATAAATCTTGTTGAGCGTACGGTCGACAAAAAAATTTCGCGAAAGTGTTTGCGAGAGTGTATTGTATAAACTTCTCACGATCACGAGATTTTTAACACGAACAAATTTTATACTGCATTTGCGTATAGTTAAAAATATACCATTATTAACAAAATTATTTAATTAACACTGCTAATATTTTTTTGGTCGTAGAGGGCTTCCGGTTAGGTCAGTCACCGAACAACAGGCAGAAGCACAAGAGGCCTCTACTTCACGCGCCCGTATTTTTTTTAACTGCGCGGACTTGGTTCTATAATCGTGCCGGCCCATTCGAGCAGCAGCAAATGTGCCTCTTGGCTATACCACGTGTAACAAAATTTGGATTTCCCAAAGTAACATTTTTACTTGTACTGGTGTATTGTACTTCTGTGGTAGCGACCAAAGAGAATTCTCCCATTTCATATCATCCGCGGCCTTCATGACGTTATGACATAAAAAATTTAGAAACGAAACAATGACTTGGGATAACTTCACACGGAATTGTTGTGAAATATTTTTATGGCATTGCTAATAATTGGTGAGAATGCTCAAAGTGCCTACGAATCACTCCGTGTATATATGTGACAAATTTAGTATTTCCCCGTATATATTCCTTAATATTAAAATACAGGCAGAAATATTACTGTAAAATCTGCGAGTTTACACATACAAGTGTAGTTTCTTGCTCCTATTAATTAAAAGATTACTCAAAATATGTCAGATTTCTTAGTTTGAGTTTTTGTTAGCGCTTTCATAGGAAAGTCTGTGTCAGTAGACTGTATACGCCGATGAAGATGATTATGAAGTATGGAAGTCCGTATTTATTTATACGATGCTGGTGCGGGAAGATACTGGTGGCAGAATCATTCCGCTTTTTCGCCCCGACCACACGGCATGGTTTAGAGATTAAAAAAGTATTAGAAAACTGCGTGGAGTAAGTATTAAATATATTAATTTGATTAAAACATTAATGTCTTAGGCTATAAATACCCCACAGCTGGCACGACATTTTTGACAGATTCTCCAACTCTGCTCTGTTAGTAATATCCTCGAGATATAACTGTCAATTATTACTCATACACGCCGGTTTTTCGTGTTGTCTTCCTTCACTGCCGTGCAGTATGTGGGAAATTCATATAACGATCAACATATAAGTAGCAAAACTACCAACTAACTGGAACATACATTTAGCAATACGTCTAATTAGCAATAAGTCCCAGCACTTGAAACAAAATTTAACTATTTAAGTGGCGCACCGAAAATCGAACGCTGTTCACTCGCGTACTATGAAACTTAATGTTCAACTAACACGGACACTGCCTATCCTATGGGTTCATGCGGTGTTATATTAAAAAAGTTTTAATATCCATGTAGTTAGATAAGAATCGATGGCCTGGACACTAAGACGCCAAAAGGCTCTCCACCTGTCACGTCGTCACAAACAAAAAAAAGGTTCAATGAACTAAAATGTCAAGAACTACCCCAGTATTGGCTAAAGGCTAGAGAAAGCTTATTTTTAAATTATTCAAGAAAACCGATTGCCGCAAAATCGACTTATCAATTAATCTAATATACAATGTACAGCATAACATATTTTATAAAAATATTTGCAAACAACATATAATACTCTTTGTGTTATGACTTTCTGCTGAACTGAATGAAATTTTTATAATTTACAAAGAAAATATACTCAGTGATTTATACGCAATCCATCTAAAGAAAGTTTTTGTTCGAGTTTCAACGTTTCTTGTGTAACCTTTTTCTTTTTCAATCACAAGTTGCTTTTTCCTAGTATGGATTATGAATGTGTTCCATCAACTTTTTTTTGAGACACATGAGGCAATGAAAATCCTATGGATGCGAACAACGCATTAGCAACTGTCCGTATATCACGTTTAGCGAAACCCGTGGACGAAGGTAAATGTACAGTCAGCCAGCCAGTTTGTCAACAAAAAATTACCGACGTGTGTGTGTTAAATCTCTATAAAGAAGAGCTCACAAGTTCTAAGAAAACCGAGTACGACCCATCCAGCCCTATACAGAAATCTCAATGTAAAGAAACTGAATAATTTCGTTGAAACGCCGTTCCATGATCAAGTATGTACGTCCTACAGCCTAGTTAGGGAAATGGTAATGCGACTCGATGTAGGCGATAGGAAAAAGGGCCAAAGTAGCCATTCACGGAAACTGGATACCGCTCTCGTGCTAACCGTACGTGCCCTACAATTTAGCTGTCAAACTGTGAAGTGATGTATGGATGGTGCGTCAACTTTGAGTCTATTGTATCGGAGTGATTGCTCTGCCATGGACTGCGGCTATTAGACGAATTACCCAGTTTTTACTACGATCGCGACTCGCGTACAGACAGATTGGCGGACGTTGGCGTTTTTACTAAGATGATAGCTCGCTCTTTGTCAAGCTTCACATTTATAATGTGTGAAAGTAGTTTCGTTTAAGATTAGTACCTATGAATTAAAAAAAGTTATGTATGAAAATATAAAATATAACTGAAGGAATAAGACGTAGCTAATATTATTTAATTATTTCAGTCGATATTTTTCAATATTTTTATAAATTTTAATGAATGGTCAATTTATAAAATAAATTAAAAAAAAACTAGTTTAGAAAATTATGTATTAACGTAGATCGTCTAAAGCTGCTAATCATGCTGTGCGAGTAGCCGCTAAGAACTGAGAAAGGTTCTCAAACTTTCTAGTTGTAATATTAATTTTTTTTTCTTTCTTTTAAGATCTGTTTAATTTTTATTTGGTGTTGATAACGTATTTCATGTTTACTGATCAATTTAATATAATTTAAAATAATATCTTACATAAAAAAAACTTGAAATACAATACTGGTTTAGTGACTGGAACAAAAAAAACTATACGGATATGGACCGCGTTTCAAAACGTATTCAAGTGTATACCATATGCTGTTTGTCTAGTGGGAATAATGTTTATACTCGGAACAGTTTTGTTTTGTTTTGCAGCTCTAGGTCACATAGAATAAATATCATCATAGAACAAGTTTCATGTATATATTATAAAAAAAATTACAGCATCAGTTACAAAAGATTAACAAATTTAAAAATGCCGCGTGGTAGCAGCATAAGAATCCGCCACCCCATGTGTCATTTCACATTTAGAGGCTACCTTTTTTTTTATAAAAGAGGGAGCAAACAAGCAAACGGATCAGCTGATGGTAAGTTATTCCTGACTTTTACGAGCATCCGCAAAACTAGAGGACTTGCTGGTGCGTTGCTGGCCTTTTAGAAAGGACTAGGCTTTTTTCGTGATAGTCCTTAAGTCGTATCTGTTCAGAAATACCTAGCTAGCGACAGCCCATTCCATAAATTCGTGCAAAGCAATCCGTAAGACACGCACGGTGGTGGATTGTCAAGCATTTAGATGACGTTAGTGGAAGTTTGTATTCCGTCGCGATGCACGGATTTTTCAGCCTACTTCTTTTGATACCAGCCGTTAAAATTAAAAATGTTAGATAATTTGAAATGTTTTGGCGTTAAAAACGTTATCACTATATTGATTTTCTTCTGTAAGATGATGACTATAATCTCTGTCATAATTTGAATATCCTCGAACACCTGCACCGCCATCTAATTTTTAAAGATATGTTTACTAACTACCATGTCTTGGAAGTAAAAAATAACACAGTATGATTAGTTCATAGAATTACTTCACACAGAATTGTTTTGAAAGTTTTTTTTGTGCATAGTGTCTAAGGCCTGTCATAGCCCTGTAGAGTCAAGAGAGCTTTTATGCAAATCATTTAGATTTAAGCATTTAAATAAACCGTTGTGTGGATTATTTATACGAAATAAATATTATTCATAATGAGCGATGATGTCCTCGCCGATTGAGCAACGGCGAAAACTTTCGAATGCTAACGGTAGTCGTCTGGGTATACTGTATGCATATGTATGCAGCATATACTATATGTGCCGCATTTGTACGCGAAAACACAGAAGCACTTAATCGTCTTTGCAATACCATATTGGATGTAAGTTTATGCGATACGATTGTAAGGAAGGGTCAAATGCAATGTCAGAGACGCAAGACGCCACAAATCACAGCCAGATCCAAAAACTAAAATACAAATATTAACTCAGATTGGGTTTTGAACCAATGGTCTCAGTAGTCAAGTCCGCTAACTAATAAGTCATGCGATGTAGTTTAGTACTAAATCTGTATTAATTTGAAAGCATTTATCCAATACAGCAAAGCGTACAATCATCAATTCCTCGGTTCTGAAACGATCGGCCATTGTTATCAATTATCTATAAATTATTCGAGCTTGTTTTAACCCGCGGCCGTATTGGTGCTTCATAGAAGTCGTAAAGGCAATTGATATCCTTGGCCTGATTCAAAGAACACTTACTATATTTACAAAGAAAGTTGAAATAATTACAGTGTATTATAAAATATTTTATTTTATCCTAATTTTCTTATAACTTAGCGAACTTTTCTAATACACTAACAAATTATTGCAATATAATACAATTTATTTAAAACGGTCACATTTTATGTGGAGTTACAAAAAGTGCGTTGCGGAAGCCAGCCTGAAAAGTTGCATGATGACAAATGGCCTACATGTATGGATAGTTTTATACATTCCTAGTATGGCCAAAGTTCTGTTACGCATTGAAACTCTGCACTGCAGCGAGAGACTCAATGTCGGAGTAACGCTTTTAAGCAAGCAATGTCCTCGAAAATTGACCTTAATTTGTAGTCCGACTTGACGAGAGTTGGACTCCAGCTCTTATGAAGTCCGGAGCATTGTTCTCGAGTCAAGTTTGATGTCGGAGTAACGCTTTTAAGCAAGCAATGTCCTCTAAAACTTACCACAATTTGTAGTCCGACATGACGAGAGATGGACTGCAGCTCTTATGAAGTTCAGATCATTGGTTTCGAAACGTTTTTGAAAAGTATTTCACAGAGAGGCTGCATTACACGATGCATTACAAGTTTCTTGATAAACTTTAGCCAAAGCCTTTACTCTTATTTCACAACAATCAAGCCCCATAAGGCTCCTAAGTAGGACACCCCAAAGCATCATTGTTGCTGAATGATGACCATGTTGAAATTTTACAACGAGGCTTCTTAAGCGACGTATATACTTTCTAATTTTGCTTGTTGTAGTGCTTCTATCGTCACAATATTTTCATCTGTAAAGTTTTCCTCCACGCGGTAGGGAGTGGGACAACAAGCATTTTGACGGATCTACTCTCTTCTACTACAGTGACTGATTAATCATCTCCAAAAGTGAGATATTAGCCAAGTGCCTAGTTTTTGAAACGCCTTAAAAATGCTCTACACCCACTTTGTGCAAAGCAATCACTGCAATCCCGTTTTCTTAAGTAAATAATTGTATTTTTACAATTGCGGTAACCATTTCATGAGATAAAAGAACTTTTAAATTGGTAACATTACTCATATTCATGGTTATATGTAATTAAGTCGCATACATTATCAATTGTTGTGAAAAAAAAAAAATATATACAGTGCTGTGGTATGCGGATGACGAGGGTTCAAACTCCAGTGCCCGTAATGGTATATTTATCCCAATTTTCCCATGGTTGTCGTAACAGTCGTCTAAGGTAAAAGCCTAGAATGTCTCCAAAAAAATTACATAACCAAATTAAATTCCGGTCAGGATGATAACTGATCTTAGGTTCAATTAATTAGTATATATTTAAACAACTTTATAATTATAAATGCCTCCAACTGTTGGCGGGTTACAGCGATAAGATACTGGGTGTTTTATTTATCATCAGATATTATCTGACGATAATTCGCCTGGTACTGCGTCGGTAAGTACAGTCATTAAAATTAACATATAATAGAGTCCTGCTGCGTTGTTTAGGCAATCAAAAAATGTTAATGTTAAGCTGTCATTTTTTTTAAATAAAGTTACAATTAAAGTATATGTTACTAGACACTATCAAGTTTTTCCATTTCGATGAACAAGTGAGTTATTCAACAATAGTTTCTTACGACCAGGATGTTGGTGCAAAATGGTTTACGCGCTCACTAATTTTTGTTTACGATAATTTTTAATGCTTCCCTATATCTCTTCGCACCGACAAATTATCAATATTCTAAATATTTTCATTGTAATTAGTAAGGGAGCTTATGGTATAAATTATAAGGTTTAGTTCTTTACTATAAAATACGTCTATTAAGTCAGTCAAATGCGAATAGTTCTTCTGCGAGCTGAGAGATCGAACTCGAGCCGAAGTATAATATGAATATACTTATTTGTTAATTTTGTAACAGACAACATAATAATTGTATATTAATATACACGTGTAGTGGTTGCGTAAGATGTATCATTTTATTTGTAAGTTAAGGTAGGGAGGAATATTAGTATTTGGCCACGTAAATAAAAATAGATACGTTTCTATCACGCGATGGATATTGAATACCATCGATGTTTGATTGGTTCTAATGTCTATAAGCTGACCAATCGCCGATCGTTTATATCCACTTGTCACGCATATTACTTGACGTGTGATTGCTTCAGTGATACCTCATTGATACTTGATTTACATTGATTGGTATTTGCATAAAACGACAAACTACAGCTGCGACTATTTTCGCGTAAAATCCTTTTGAGATATAGAGGATAGACGAAGACTACATTAGTTCTTGGATCTCGATATTGGCTTTTGCTGCTGCTCGAATGGGCTGGCTCGACTGGGTTTGTACCACTCCTCTCCCCAAATATCCTTAAAGGCTGGCAACGCTCCTGCAGCCCCTCTAGTATTGCACTTACTATCAGGTAAACTGCTGTCTCGTTTGTCCCCTTTTTACGTAATATTGAAAGAAAAAGTAAACTAAAAAGCAAAGTAAAATATTTTTCAATAGGAGGATGGGCATCCGATAGATTGCGGAATATCCATCACAAGCTTTAGGAATTAAATAGTGTTAAAAACCCGGGTCTGTGTGGCATGTAGAAGTTGCCGAGGATGAGATAGTCTGCTGTAAATATTTCCGTATATCCTTAAAATTTTAGTGACTCATGATACAAATTTAAGAAGTGCTTCGAGGCGTAATTGTATCACTAAAACAGAGTTTATTGACTCAATAAAATTAAGATTAAAATTCGGATAACATCGGCTGTAATTTAATCATTAGCCACGTGTATTAGCGTCTAAATTTGCATCGTTTTATTTTTTAACGCGACTAGTGTTAAAATCAGCACCTTCCTCGGAAAAAATTAGCGTTTTTTATAAGCAATACTCAGTGTAACATTTTATTACTGTGCGCCCGGATTTTGGTTAATGTAACAAAAAATACTGTTTTAATTCTGCTTAACTTTTGTTAAACCCGTAATATGTTTTTTGTAAAGCGAAACAAAAAACTATACTTAACGTTTATTTTACTAAACTATACGTTGCTCGGTGATACCTTTTTTTAACTATAATTAAATAACTTCATTAAAAATTATATTATTATAAAAATATTTCGGGTACTTGACTTATTAATTGCATTTTAACTCACTATTAACTTTAAATTGAAATTATTCAGGTTTGTCTTTGGACGTATATTTTTATGGATATAGTTACTGTTCAATCATTGAATGTTGAACCGTGGTAGCTTAGTGGCTAAGGTGCACACTTTAATTTCAACGTACGTGAGGCCAACGGGATGTGGCAGCGCCACCAAAAACGTTAATTGCAATTTATGTACCATGTGCTCGGCGGACAAGGTGTATCCCGTGACCGCATCTTTGTTTGAGAAAAATTAAAAAAAAAACACTATTTCGATATCGGGTGTAGTTCGTGCGAGCAACGTGGGGAACCCTTTCCAGCTTCAAAAATATAAAATATTATGAGGAAACTTTTGCCAAGCAATAGGATATTTACATACTTACTTTACTTTAGGTCGGTTAGCGATCAGCTGTTGTGAACACAGGTTGTGAGAGAGATCACAGCGAGAGCGCAGCGAAAAATAACGCCTTGTTGCGAGGCGTCGAGTTTTAAATGTTGGTGGTGTATATTATATTATACTAGTTTTTTCCGTCGTGGTTGACCAGGTGGTCTTGAGAAGCGGTCAAGGCCAGCGGGTCAGTAGCGTATTTCTATTACCGTGGAGGTTTTAGACACAACATAACCTATCGCTGCCTCCAGTGATAGATAGATTTTTGCACCTTTTCGCCATGAGACACAAAAAAAAAGAATAAAAAATAAATAATAAATTTAAAACGAAGAGATGTTTTTTGGGGGCCCTTTTTATTGTTAGGACAGAATAGGACCATGCTTTATGATAATAATTGGAGGAGGCCTATATTGAGCAGTAGACTTATGACTGGGTTATGATGATGATGATTACTAACTAGAAGCAGTGTCGGAGGTCTGTTTCTGCAATCGTGAATACGTCAACTGAGCTGGTCGAGTACGGAAAACAACCCTTCTTGAAACAGATTGGTCCGTGTCCCGGCAATGGACTAAATTATGTTCTAGACAACAGAACCCTAAGTTGTTACAACCGGATGACGTGTGTGATTACCCGATACATTATTACACATAATAAAATAACTGAAGCTTATCACGTCATGCAAATTGCTCAACAACTGAATAATATAATTGGTTTCTGAGCCCCATAAGTGAAGTCAAGTTAAAAAAGTAAAGTTTTATTAGTTTTATGCAAAGAATGATGATTATTATTTGAGAATTTATTTTTGTTATCATTAAACAACATTGTATGAACGACAAATCCTGAGAGGAATAAGTAAATTTTCATAGACTGGTGGAAGATTCAAGAGGCGGTTTTTGCTGCTGCTCGAAAGGGAGGAAAATAGAGGCATCTAGTCTTTCTGCTTTTCGTTAATATCCTCACGGTTCCTCAATATTCTTAAAGGCCGGCAAAGCACCTGCAGCTCCTCTGGTGTTGCACATGGGCGTCGGTAATCACTTATCATCAGGCTCTGCCCAGCTCTTTGCCTTTTTTCCCATAATAAATATGGAATATGGGTGTGTATGAGGATGGAATACAGGGGATAAACTGTAGATATCAATATATTTAAACGATTTTCCAATGTAAATAAACCTTAATTCGATATAACGAGATATCTATTATCTCGTTAAACGCGTATATTTAAACCATAGTGACAGTACATTCTTTTAAATTCTCTTTATTATCAGTAATTAGTGGCAATGACAAAAATCAAGTACCTAATGCTGCCTTACTTCTGCATTTTGTCTCTGCATCTTATTTCATCAAAGAAATCATCATAAACATAAGCACTAACACCTGTCACATAAAGGTTGCAGATATCGTCGATATCCATTTGGCATGGAGTCACTTTTCGTCTATCCGGGAGTTCGATAGTAACGAATGGGGAGCTTTATGTTCGAGTTTATTCCCGGGGATTAGCAAGACATTTTTATGGTTTTTCCCTTAATCGCCGACATCCATTGTAAGAAAGGGGTTAGCTGATTCTTACGCTACTACCAAACGGCAGATTCTAAACAAAATAATATATAAGTAACCGTCAGGAGAGTGGTTAATTACAATAATAAAAAAAAACAAATAGACGGAGGAGGTAGTAGGTACGTCCTCTATCTACTTTAAATAAATCTTGCAACGATCGCAGGAATCGCGCCAACATTAATTTTAAATGCCTGGCCGTATAAGGTAGCAGATGGCATTTTAAATCGGACAGTCGCGCATAAGTCATGCTCATTATAATGCACTTTCATACCCGATCGCGATTAGATAAAGTTGATGCGTGGCACGAAACTCGCCGTCCATCATACGCATTACGATGGATACAAATTATCCCCCTTGTGGACGTACATTTAATTATTAACAGGCAAAATAATGATAACTTTTGTTTACAGTTTATGAGAAGTGATAAACTTTATCTTCATTCGGTTGACTAGTTTCTGTCTTTACAAGATCTTGGTTACTTAGTTTGGTTGATTCAACGTGGATATTTATGTTAATTTTAAGTAACGAGATTTACTTTCTGTATCGACAATAGGTTTAGTTTATCTCTATAAATTTATCAATTATCAAATGAAACATTCTTTGACAATAATTTATATTTATAATGCATATTAATTTAATTGGTCGAAACTTTTGAATCGGTTTCTATTTCGACAACAAAAGACTAAACTCTAGTTTAATTTTAATATTATACTCTGGACGTTTCATTTGCTGATTCGCGACAAATACCTCAGTCCCGAAACGTCAGGAATAAAAAAATTTAATGCGATTAAATTCGTAAATAATAATTTAATTTCGACATATGTATAGTATAATTTTAAAATTATTTCGTCTAGAGGCACAGGTATGTGCAAAAGTAAAAAACTACTAACTGAAAGGAGTGAAAAAAACCATTTAAATTCATATTTCCGTAGACATTTAGTGTATTTCTATCCTAATTCCAATTCCACCAACGCTATTAATCATAAGGACACGCCCAGACGCGACGACTTGTCGCGTGTCTATAGCATGTCCACTTCGTAATCACTAAGCTCTTTGTTAGATAGGTATTATTGGCCACTTAGGCTTGCCTTCATTCCCTATTGTGTATACCATTCTCGTCTTTATATGTTCCGTGATACGGTTCACGAAGACTTTTTGATTATCTGTATACTTTCATCCTTCCTCACATTAACCAGAGCAATCGCATCGTACAAATCAGGAAATTTGTTGTTTTAAGAACGTTGTTTCAGTGCCAGCATAAAATGAAAACGGTATAGTAAAAATAAAATATATCTATAAGTTATAAAATACATCAAAAAAGCAACTACGTGACATTTGACTACTCTATATTTTAATTTATATATCTGCCTTCCACGCGTGTACTTAAAATATGAGTAAAAAATGTGATTCGTGGATTACGAGAATGCAAATCAGTTTATTTACCCAAAACGACCAGTCACCGAATAAAATATCACTGAATTTACGTCCCAGAATATTTTTTTATAATTACAAAATAAGAGTAAAAACTTAATGTATATTTTAAATATGCAAATTTTTTATATGAAGTGTTAAAAATTCATGTCTTTTCCTATTGACCAAAGTCTTATATTTATTTTACTTTATTAAGATTTATTTGTTAGGTAAGGGAGGGCGGTACAAAGCAACGTTGCAAATCCTTCCCCCACAGTTCACCATACCCATCCGAAGGCTCGACAAGCCCACACAGTTCAGACAAATTGGGCCTCCACTTACTTGCTTTGCTACTCTAAAATATTAGTCATCTACATCTTGTTTTTTTCATTTTGTCGGCCAATTTATAATATATTTTTAGACATAGACAAATAACTCTATTTTTATTAATGACCACAAAGAAAATGTGTGAGCATAAATATTTTCGTCGCCCTTTACTGTCATATTTATATAATGAGACATTTCTCAAGATACATGTCAGAGGCGGGCGGAGTTGGACAGACGTCTGTTTTAATTAAAAAGTTAAGTTTCCTTGCCATTAATCAAATAATAATAGATATTAGGATCTACCTAGAGTAGTGCCGTAACAGAAGACACAGATACAGAAAATTAGGGTTATTAGGTCATTGAATATGGGTGTTGGATGTGTGGGCTTTTGTCGGTGCATTCATGTAGAGGGTTATGTCCAGCAGTGGACTTGTACAGTCTGGTGATGATGAAGTGACGAGATAACCGATGCCATTTTGTATATAATCCCATTTCACTAGAAATTTTGGGACTTCTGACCAAAAAACTGCAACTAGACAACGCAACAGGTGAAAATCTGAGGGCGCAAAATGAGTTTTTCACACGTTTCACTAGGTTTCTTCCAGTGAGCTTGTGTGGCACCCAAATATCGAGCTGTTTTGTATATCCAGACTTTTTCAAATAGGTCAAAACTGTTTTGCTGTCAACCCCTGGCCTATGCTACTAATTTGCCGATCTTCCACGACTTTTTAAAAAATGGCAGCGATTTTTTCTGTGACAGGTCCACAAGGGGGAGCTTCATCTTTGACATCAACATTCTCCGACTGAAAACGCCACAAACACTTTTTCCCCGACCTCTTATTTTGTGGTACGTATAGAGTGTAGTTTGTAGAGACCCTGCTTTTGGATCCATGGATCAGAGGTTGGGGGAGTATATACTTTTAATTGTCTACTATTGCAAGCAAATAACTAGTCACCAAACAACCAAAGAATTGTCTAATGTCATTTTTCATCTTCACTTATGTTGCCTCTGTCATATTAAAAGAGTAGTCTACGGTTGTTTTGGAACACTGGAGAGAGACAAAAGTATTTTTGTCGTTATATCGCTTTATAATTATTGCTTTTACACATTTGACATGTCTATTTTAGTCGTGCTCACTATAATGAATTATGATATAGTGAAATTTTGCTATTACTTTAAGATTTAAGAGTGCTACACCAATTTACGCCACTGAAAAATTGTAAAAGAAATTGTATGACTCAACAAATACCTGAGGAGGAAATACAGTAAGTATCGTCTGAATTGGAAAATGGAGCAATTTTAAATACGTAACATACGGGATATTAGCAGTCATTACCACAAGGATACTAAGCGAAGTATAGACAGACTCAGTTTTTATCAACAAAAAATCGGAATCTCTCCTATACTGAATCGGGAACTTGGAAAAACACTCACAGGCTACAATGTAAAAGCGAAACATAAATCTACCATAATCTCATTCGCCGTAAAACCCATGATACATTCGCTTCTCCTAAACTAATTAATCTACATGGCCTAATGCTTTTTTAATAATCGTAGCATTGGACTTGCCCATTGCAATTATTCTAATGCATACGAGTTTAATCTGACGATGTTACATTTGCCGTTAACGCAAGCAATTTGAAACCTTATTACAATGGAATACTATTAAAGGTGTCGGCGAATAATATGCGGTTTTACTGATACGTTGTCAGTTAATTTATTTCGTTTGCTAATTTTCGGAGTAACTGTTTAGGGTATATACACACGATGCCGTTTTATTAACATTTAACTAACTGCGTGGTGTCAATAAACGCTATTGCGAAATCTCTAGTCTGAAATGTACTAAGTGATTACTTCTTTATATTTGACACAAAATAAAGGCCATTTGTCATTTTTCAGTCTTCCTGCACAGTGTTGCGGGAAGTCGATGGATGCAGGTAGCTCGGGACTGAGATTTGTGGCAATCTTTGGGAGAGGCCTATGTTCAGCAGTGGACTTGTGATAGGCTGAAATGATGATGACGATGAAAGGTCATTCAAAGAAGTTTGTCGTTTATAGAAATTTTGCTAGTAAGTGTATACAAAATGTATTATATTTCATTAGGTATCTAACTTGCATATTGAAAAAATAAACAGACTTGATGAATAAAAACTCAGCGATTTTATAATAAAAATATCTTATATGCTCACAAACCAACCGTAAACTAAGTTCCGAACACAGCGACAGCACATACATATTTTTTAATTACATAAAATTAGTGCATTTACGCATAACTCATGACGGCATTTGAAACAATAAAACAAAATCTAAACCCGATTAGCGCAATCTGGGAAGCACGTGTACATTACCTTCTTATTCGAAAACGACAGAGGCTAGAGGCAACAATTGTAGTCGTTTAAGCGTTTCATTTATTTTAAAAGTTTACAAATGTGTTAGTAATTAGATGGACTGTATTTATAATACGTGATTTTAATCTAAATAATATCTAAAATAATCATAAAAAAAATCTGTAATATTTGTATATGGAAAAAGACTTGCAATTATAGATCTACTTTGAGTATGCGAGCGTTAAAGCAGCCATGAGTTTAAGTACAAATTAGTGTTTGAATTCATTCGGTGAAGTTTTTGTACTTGGCGCTTTAGTCTGTTAAATATTGCATGTCTAATTTGAAATATTTACGGCAGTTCAACAAAATTTACGTGCCTCTAGTCACGCTATTTATTTAGTTCGTATCGCGGCGATTATCAGTAATGAAATGCGTGAACGAAGCAACCCGAACTAGTTTAATCACTGACTTACCAGGTAGGGAGTACGAAATCGGTGTAATTAGATGAAAGGTTTTTTAAATAATTAAATAACTATGGGATAATTTCTAAGAACATTCAAAGATAATAAAATCACGGAACTCTGGAAAATATGCTTCCTTAAACTCAACCTGAACAGCCAGTAACGATCACAGTGCCAGACGCGTCACAACTTAGACGTATTTTTTGCTTGGTTATACCGGCATATGCCAGAAGTCACTGCGAATTTGATGGTTTTTCTTTCAGTTGCCTCTTACGGCACCTACGTCACAACTTATCCTCTGAGCTTAAAAGAAAGTGAAAGTTTCTCTATGGGGAACTTCAGAGTTTAGACTAATGTTTTGTTTTGCAAACTAACCTTAGAAGGTATCTCTTTTACGTTTAGCGATACAAGTTTAGCGCATTTAGTTTTGTTAGTATGAAGTACAATATTGCTGGGAAGAAACCAGTTCAAAATTTTAATTAGGGCATTGTTAAACTTATTAAACTTTACTCAGATACTTAGCTTTCCGATTGACTTCGCATAACAGCGAAATGTTATCGGTAAATAATGATATACACTGAACCAAGAATGGCAGATTGTTTAAATAAATAAGAAATAAAAAATAATGGTCCAAGAAAGGGTACCTGTGAAACATCACTTTTACTTTAGAATCTACAGAATTTACGCCGTTTATATCCAACAATTACAGACCATGCTGGCTCAAATCATAATGTTTTAAATTACAAAGCATAGTTGTTGTCTATGCAATGAAATGCTTTTGTTTACGCCAATAGCATTTTGAGAATTTTCTTACGCACTGTAAATATGCCGGATTAAAAACTTACTTCTGCATCAATTGTGGAGCGCCCATTGGTAGATCTAAACTAATTGTCATCTATTATTAATTAAAAACATAAAAGTCTAAAGTTATCCGGATCTTTATTGACCCCAGTTTTATAATGTGGATTTCGGAAATATGTGATTCGTGAATAAAATAATAGTGGGAAGTGCGGCAACTAGATAAAAACGATCGATCAGTTGTGCTCAGAAAAAGGAAAGTCTACAATTTGACTAACGTCGCTAATAATGCCGAAATCTAGCCTAATAAATAATAAAAAAGGCAATTACTTCAAGAGTTAAGATTTGGTAACAAGGATCTCCTTTAGTGCACATAAATGACACCGTTTTCATATATGTATATCTTTCGATATATATTAGGATTTTCAGTGATCACTGTTTGATCAATGTCATTAACATCGAGCAGATCGACTGTGATTGCTAATAACCTAAAAATTAAAGAAATTTTGAACTTGAAAAAAAAATTCAACGACCAATTATTTTGCACGAACAGAGTCAGGAAGAAGAAATCAAGTCGTATCTTCGACTGTTGCTAACCAACCTTCTCAAATTTTATTGCTTTGACACTGCAATAAAACATGAAATTCCCATCAGTCAGCTAACCGCAAACGCCGTCTCCGCTTCAAATAGACTTTTCCTACCATAAATATGTTTATTATCATTGGCTCCAAAGCCTAAAGACATTTCCAGCTCCACTGATAAAGTGCTGTAGAAGGTCTAGTGCTTTTGGTTTGAAGTAATAATGTTCGAGATATACAGACCTTAATATCGGACAGCAAAATTGTTTTTGAGTAATATGTATCTGTCTACATAACATAGTATTCTGCTATAATGTTTGTATTGAACGCTCGCAACATTTTCATCAAGGTGAAACTGTTCCTGAGTTATGGGTTAGTTAAGTCGGCGTAAGAATCTAACACCTTCTTTCTTCCTGTGGGTGTCATAAGAAGCGACTTAGGGAAAACCCATGAAATATATCACTATTTTTAACACTATTTGCTAAATGTGGCATACAAGCAAGTGGTTCCCAAGCGGTAACCTGATGGTATTGGTTACCGTCGCCCACCCGGGGGAGAGTGGGCAGAAGCACAAGATGTCTTTACCTCACGCCGGTATTCTGCGAGACCGTAAATTAACGGTTATTTTTGCGAGGCAGAACTTGTGAACTGTGGAGTATATTACAGTGTCTGTTATACCTAATAAATAGATTTTGACTCAGGATTCTAGATAGTTCAATCAATTCACAACATACATTTTCCAAAAGACAGTTTTTTTAATCTACTACCGATTCATAATGAGGTTCCTCTGTCAGAGAAAAAATAGGCAAAATAAACTCCGTAGGTATCCTCTTTTTGTCATTCAATATTTCTTTAATAATTCATTTTTGCAATAATACATTATTATATTACAACATATTACTCGGACATCACAAATAAAATATTATAATTAAAACGTGACACGTGTTTCGCCTCGTAATAAGATATTATTAAGCGATTACACTCTTCGACGTAAAACAGCAGAGTGAGGGATGACTCACCCGACCTCCTTACATATTATTTATGTAACACACCTAGTATAGTAATGTGTGCAGCCGTCCGCTATCTATTATGATAGTAACAAACTAATTTAATAGCGGTGTGCAAGAAACGTTTGTTACGTTTAAAGTTACTACTACGTTGCACTGCCGAATCAACAAACAAACTTAAGAACTTTCGTATTAATTATTATTGTTTTCTATTATTTAATTAAAAACTGTTAATTTTGTTCAGTTTTCAAAAGATGTTTTGCCGAATATGATCAATCGAGATTGTAATTCTAGTAAGTGGCGAAGTGTTCTTTATATCGTTATATATTACCATTGGAGTGAGATGTCCATTTCCATAATATTATTATAAACGTTCAGTATTGTGTGCTTGATTAGAAGTAATAAAAAAAAGCAATAACAATAGCAACGTTACACTGCTGAATGTACAAACAAGCGTTTCATCCTCAACACTCTTAAATATCTTTAAACTAACATGACAAATCGTGGTGGTCTGTTACTATTATAATAGCATACGGCTGCACAAGTCACGTTTATGTGATGTTTTTAGCCTACATTACTACAAAATTGAGTATGTGTAGAATAGATAGGGACCGGTTGAGTCATAAGAAGGTATAAAAAGCGGCTCGGTGAGTCATACCTCACTCGGCGGTTGTACGTAGTAGAGTATAATCGCTTTATAATGCCCTGTTACGGGGCAAAATACGTGTAGTGTTTTAAATGTTGGTGGTATATAATAACGAGTATAGTGCAGTGCGAACTAGACATACTTTTATATTATTTTTCCTAGCGGTATTGTGTAAAATATTTTTTTCAAACGTGTTTAAAATGGATTTCCTCAAAGTAATGCTTGATTATTTCATAGTACTAATCATTTAAGCGTAACACAAGCATCTGATGTAGAATTGTATATTATTACATATTTCAATGAGCCGTGTGTCACCGAAAACAGACAAAAATCTAACTCGGTTGCTTACAGTTAGTCACAAACATGCACTAAATTGTTAATGACGAAGCACTTGAAACCCAGTGACTTGAAATTAACTTCTATATGACTCGTGGGAATATTAATTGTGGTTTAGTCGTCTATGATCTATACGTCATAGAATCAAGTGAATAATAATATGCTGCTGAAAGGCGTAACTTGGGATTATTTAAAAGCGTTAGGGATCAGTACTGAAATAAATAAATTATGCAAGAGACTTAGCTTACCTGGATTTATAGTAATTCAATACAGTTCACTTTATTTGCATAAAACATGACAATGTACATTTGCACATAGGGGTACAGGTTTCGTCACATAAATGCCTCGCAAAAATTATTTTGTTATACAAGACACATTCTTCTTCATGCGCTTTTTAAAGTATTCTGGTACGTAGGTATTTCAGAAGAAAATCAAGCATTTCGCGTAAAGTTACCACGCTAGACACTCGCGTTATCGATAACCATTCGACGGACTTCTAGTCTACAGAATTTAAGCATTCCGCTGTGAGTCTTCGTCAGAATCTCGGGTGCTTCTCATACAGGTGCAGTTTATATATGGTCACATTTGACAATCTATATAGTATATATTCTCTACACCCTTAACACAAATATAACATAGTTTATTCTATTAGTAAATTTATTGGAACACAAGTAAATAAACCGTGGTAGAGCCAAGTGGCGGCTTTTGCTGCTGCTCGAATGGGCCGGCTCGGTACCACGGGCTCGCAGAATACCGGCGTGAAGTAGAGGCATCTTGTGCTTCTGCGTTTCGTCAGTTCGCAATGGGTCGTTAGTGGCCCCGCACCTGCGGGTGCCTACTCGGCCCTATTGTCTTTCCGCGTCTTTGTCCGCGTGTTATTAAAGTGAGTGCCGCCCGTCGCCCGCGCATACTGCACGGCGGTACTGTTTGCGACTTCGACCCGCGCATACGTGTGCTCGCCCCTCGGTTTGAGCAGCCATGACACTGTGCCGGAGTGTCTCGTACTCAGTATTTGTCGCGTAGATCATGTCAGGGTCGTCGGTCTCCGCGCCTCCATCTTCCCGCGTATTCGCGAGTTATTATTTAGTGAGAGCCGTCCTAATCCCGCGCACGCTGCGCGGCAGTCCCGTTTGCGACTTCGCTCCGCATATAGGGTCACTGTGCTAAGCGTCTCACAAGCGGGTTCTGTCGTGTCGGTTAGTCAGGGCCGTTGGTCGCCGCGCCTCCATCTTCCCGCGCATATTCGCGAGCTATTAAGTAGTGAGTGTCGGCCGTGTCCCGCGCACGCTGCGCAGCAGTCCCGTTAGCGACTTCGCTCCGCATACGTGTGCTCACCCCAAGGGTTAGAAGCAGCCATATACACTTTGCCTGAGTGTCTCACAATCGGGTTCTGTCGTGTCGGTTTGTCAGGGTCATAGGTTTTCACGCCACTATTAGCCCGCATACGTGTGCTCGCCCCCAGGTTTGAGCAGCCATAACACTTTGTCGGAGTTTCGCAGTACAATATGTCGTGTGTAAGTATATCGCTAGTGGGCCCCGCATCAGCGGGTCCCTACTTCGACTCTACCACTTAGCCCGCGTTCAATCGCGAGCCATTACTAGTGAGTGCCGTCCGTGTCCCGCGCACGCTACGCGGCGGTCCCGTTAGCGACTTCGCTCCGCATACGTGTGCTCACCCCAAGGGTTAGAAGCAGCCATATACACTTTGCCGGAGCGTCTCACGATCGGGGTCCGTCGCGTCGGTTTGTCAGGGTTCACCGGTCTCCGCACCACTATTTTTGTCTTATCCTTCCGCGTATAAATCCGCGCGCCATTAAAGTAAATCGTCATCCCGCCAAACTCGCGGGCCAATCTGGTCGCGAGTCAATTCAGATGAGGCTGTGAAAGCCTCCGGGCGTGTGGATGGTTTTTAGTCGGTATGGTCCTCCTTCAGGGGATTGAGTCCGACATAACCCAGTTGCTGGCCTACCGGCCAGCAACAGGGTATGCGTAACAGCATTTTCCATCCAGGGAAAAAAAAAAAAAAAAATCTGCGTTTCGTTCGGTAAGTGAGGTAACGGGAGGCCCACTCACCCTCCCCATCCCCTTCCTCATCCTCCCTCCCATCTCCCAAATATCCTTAAAGTGCGGCAACGCACCTGCAGCACCTCTGGTGTTGCAGATGTACGTGGGCGACGGTATTTACTTGCCATCAAGTGGGCCGATTGCTCGTTTGCCGCCTTTCACAAAGGAAAAAAAAGTATTGTGTTATTTATGTTATTTATCTACGAGCTGGAACTGGAAGTCGCTCTTTGAACTATTATGCCAGAAGGAATTTTCTGCTGCATTTTGATGAACTTAGACCACGCCGACATCTTCTGGTAAAAACATGAACTTGTTATCTTTTCTGTAAAGAAAAGTACTCCATGAACGTTGGAAAGGTCTTCAAAAATTAAGTTCATCTTTCTTACTACGATACTGTGATGTTATATGATACATACAACTTGTAAGTGTAATAACTGTTTTACATTGTACCTGATCCCAGGATGTGCGACCACAATCCCAGGATCAAGATTGTATGCTGCAAGTTTGAAGAAAATAAAATAAGAGAATGAAGAATAAAATAACCTCTTACAACCGTAAACCCAGTGCTAGGGTGGTCAGATGTCAATCAACTTTCCGCCAGAGCTTACACCAACATGATAACGACAAAGTAACAGGTGGTGAAACAGTCGCCATCTTTATGTCTAGGCCAAATATCGAAAAACTCTTGACGCGCCCACTACATAAACAGGGGAATAAACTCGAGTCTCCAGAATCGGAAGAAGATCCGCTCGCTAATCGTGGTTTTCTTGATGTCAATAAAAATGATTGTGAAACATGATATTTGAACGAATCGAACATATTAAACGAACACAGATTTCGAGAAATGTATTGCTAATACCCATCCCTAAAACCCAACCCAACCCAAACTCAAAGTACTTTACATTATCTTACGAATTAACTCAAATTATCTAAGAAGTTTATCGTATTTTATTTGTTTAATTCTATTTTTTATTCTAGCTTGACATATCGCGCGCAGTAAAACCCATCAACAATTGATCATTATGATAATTACATCGCCCATTTGGAACGCTGCCATACAGGTCCTAGCGTCGTTTTCAGCTAGCTAACTAATGCATGCGTATCACGGTCCTATTACCATACAATGGCGAGAGCCGCGTCGGTTCGCATAACTGTCCCTCGTAGGCCGCTGTCAATCTCGAGCTACTGCCTCAGAATAGTGTTGTAGAGGGGGACGTCTCTATTACATTCATTTCAATCAAAGAATGGTTTTTGTTCCCATGGTGACAACCCTGACGTTTAGCATTTGATTTGAATATTATAAGTTGAATGAGTATGAAGTTGAAGCATTCTCAATACACCTCAATACTCGTCAGAGGTCTTTTCCCAGACAGGGCTTTTGAAGCAGGGAAGAGAAGGAGATGTTTTATATTTCTCAGACTTTATTTACTATACCGTTGAGAAGTTACTTAAAACTTAAAATTACAATTTATCTGGGATTGTTCTGGCCCCCTACCCCTGAACCCCTCGGCTTGTGGTACTCTGATATTAAACACTATAGGAGAAGACAAATTGTTAACAAATTAAACGAGACCGAGTTTAATTTAGACAGATAAGATGTAATTACCATTACGTTTGAGTTCTCTGTTCGCCAATTTTAATAAAAATATATCCGATTTCTGTACCAACAACTAAAACCTTGACTGTACTCATACAAATGACTTATAGGAGTGTGTTAAAGGTATCCAAAGGTTTCCATTATTCTCACATGAAAAGATTATAAAATTTAAAATGCAAATATTCCTAAAAAAAATTATTAAAAATGGAAATAACATTGCTATCTTTACTGTAATGTTTTACATGAAAATAATGTTTTTATCAATGTCTAAAATTAATTTATCTCATTTGTTTTTAGTCGTTTTACGAGTATATCTGTCATTCTGCAACCTTGACGCGAGTGCATTTTTTATCTCAAATTTTAATTATATTTACACTTCTTGTTTAAGTTATTACCATTATTATTGGGATGGAATACGTATATCGTATTCGTATTCATTGCATTACTAATAATATCTAACATGGCCCTGGAGTACCTTTTATAATAAGTGATAATTGCTTCTAGCGTTAGTCTTTGTGCTAAATAGATCTATGTCTCTTTGTCTGGAGAAACTATTTATTCCAGTATTTCCGGCCTATTTTAGTCCAGTACTGAATATAGATCTTCCTAAAAAAGCGCTAAAAACAAAACCCTGCATACATTACTTAAAAGATTTGCACATACTCTCCAAAATCGAGAAGCGGGTTTTGGGAAGCGGTAATACCTGTGCCCGCGGACTAGTGATGTTCCTTCCCATCATTATGGACATAGGATTTGGGTTCGGCAAATCCGGATGAATATATCGATATTATTAGGTCGCCAGAACCTCCTTTATTTGCTAACAGGGTGCAACACTTACAGGAGAAGCTGGTATTTGGAGAAAGAGATGGTATATTCCCCTTAAATTTTCTAAATACTTGTAACACTATAGACAACTTAGCTCAGCAGTATAACCCGTCTTCTAAATTCGATTCAGGTTCGACGAGCTAACATTTGTAACATACAAACTGTTCGTTTTCGGGTATAGGTATTCTATCAGTTACTTCTTCAGTAGTGAATAATACTCAAAAGTCATTAATATTAACAAGTACTGTAAAGCATTTTTTTCATACTGTTTAGTATCGTGTTTCCTTCTGAATTTTTATCGACATCTTCCAGGTTAGCTAACCTTATCAGTTGATAGAGAATGCCGCTAAACCACAAAGTCCGCCCACAGCTACCATTATTTGAAGGCGTTTGCAATTAAGAATAAATAAATAAAATAAAAATGAAGATAACTCTTTGTTTGTTTGTACCGCTTGGGTAAAATATTACATAAATACATGACCTGTTCTTTTGTCTTTGCCGCGTCTATCTAAATGTTATCTAAAGGTTAAGAAATTCGCTAATTGGGCTATGCATCTGGCTATGATACTGTCCTTCGATGTTACTTACGTTCGTTACGTTACGTTCTCGGAATAAATTTGAGTTTTTGTATACACGTTGTCGTTACACTGGTAGGTTTACGTTGCAGATTAATTATACATATCGGGACCTAAGGGACCACACCCGAACACACTGGAAGACCTACGGGCCCACACGATAAAAAGATAGTTTGTACCTATCTTTTTATCGTGTGGCCATGTACCACGCTTACAAGGACAGGTTACAAACCAGGCGCTGGCGGCCAAGCGCCAAAAGCCAAATGGGTTTGGGTGCGGACTACGAAATATGACGTCGTAAGTTCGAGCCCGCCATTCGACTATTGTCGTGAACCACTCCAGATACAAGCTCTAATGCTTAGTTGGAAGGTTAACAGGAATATTAGTAACGTTACTTAATAAATATCATGGCTAGTATTCTTTTTAAAAAAAAAAAACTCGAGACGGATAATCCATCCGAACTTGTCGAACCCAAATCTTACAAACTAGTGATACTGCACATACCAACCCGAATCTTCGGCATAGTGAGTGCCGGTGCTTTCTTGGAGATGCCAATGTCAGTAATACACTTAAATAGGCAGATGTAGATAAAGATAACATCACAAGCAAAAATGTATGTTAATAATCACCTACTTTGATTTGACATTGAAGAATTTACATTATGTGATTTATTTTCGCAATATATTTCGCAGTGCATCTTACACATGTACAGTACATATTCACGTGACGCATTTTGACTCTGGCACGTGAGCGAGATTTTTTACGGCGACTGTCGTCTAGACCTCATAGAAGTACTCGTATGTAGGGCGTGTTGCCAGCAATTACTTACGGAACCGTGATGTTGTCTTTCACTGCAGGCTGAATGAAGAAAATGTTTCTCTGGGTAATAGAATCTGCAATAACTATATCCGCAGCAGAACTGAGATAAACCACATAGCCAGAAGGATCAGCAAGCTGAAGTGGCTATGGGATGGACATATAGCTGGCATAACTGTTACCATTACCGTTGGGTAAGAAAGATTCTCGAGTAGCAACCTCGTACAGGCAAACCAAGTGCAGTGTAGGACGCCTTAGAGCATATTACACCTGCAGTGTTGCGGGAAGTTGATGGATGCAGGTAACTGAGGACCACACTTTGTAGCAATCTGCTGGGTGGCGCAGTGGACTTGTTACAGATTGAAATGATGATCCTCATTCTTCTTCTTAACAGCCTTTAACGTGGACTACCCACTGCAGGACATATATGCCACAATCGCCACGTGCGGCAAGCGGATTATAGATCGCAATACCAGACACTTCGCTCCTTAGACGCTGCTGCGCGTCATCGTTCTGCTTATGGTTTTTTTATGGTAAGGCGGGCAAACAAGCAAGCGGGCCACCTCGTGATAAGTGATTACCATCAGAGGAGCTGCAGGTGCATTGCCAGCCATTAAGGAAAGGTTAGGGGAAGAGGGGAGTGGGCTAACGGTGACCTGCTTAATTTTGATTTTAAGGCCCTTTGTCGCCTCCAACGACAGCCACGAGAAAAAAGGGATTAGCAGATTCTTATGCCCATAACTACATGGCATAAATGATGATGATAATAATTAAAACCTGAAATTTTAACTTAACTTATGACAAGTGATGCTTAAGATAAATAAATAAATATACACATAAATAGAGGATTAGTTTTGACGTGCTAAGTTGTCGATTGCGGTGAAGGTACTTGCAAAAGTCGGTATACTCTAATGTGCACTTCAAGACGGTCACTGGTCCCTCATTCGATTTAAACTCAATGCCGATATTTTTGCAGAGCTCAAATTATCGGTTTATGGTTACAGAAGTTCGAAGTAATTGGATTGAAATTAACTTCAAATTATATGGTACGGTTATGTTTTGAGACATGGAGGTACAAGTGTACAAGTTATTTATGCGATTTAAAAAAGGTAATAAGATGATTACTTAATTGACCAGGTAGGGGAATTTTTTTTCCTTGTTAACGAAAATGTAAAGAATATTTTGCAAAATACGTGACGCGTGGTTCAGCAGTTAGCCTAATTGTCTATTCAGTCTTGGGTTCTGGGTATTCGAGTATTGTATTTGTTATGACTAGTATTGTACACCATGCCTTTGACTTTTAATTTTAACCTTTCTGCGTTCTTCTTATTCTTTATCATCACCAGCATCATCAACTGTATATAAGTGTCTCTTTGTTAGAAAATTTCCAGATTCTTTATTCATGGGAAGTGAGTTTATGGAAACTCGTCTTCATCCTTATTATTATTACCTTCCTCAAGATTTGCACAAGGTAAGCTACCTACATCTATTGATTTCTCGTTCATATTCTCGTATAGTAATACTACTGGATGGTAGTCAAACATCGTACTTACCTTCTTCTCCATGAGTTGTTGTTTCTTTGAGCTGTATGGTTAGGCCAAAACGGCTCTTACGAAAAAAAGTTACCGTTGTTAATATTCTTATAAACTCTACTTGCACAAATATCGGCCAATTGATAGTAGTAAAAATGTCGACGCCAAAACATACAAAACAGTCAGTAGCAAAGGAATAAAAAAAATTTCAAATCGAAAAAAGGAACGCATCAGAATGCGTTCCTTTTTAGTAAATAATAAGATATAATAGAATATGAAAAACAAATCAGCAATTTCAATTTAACAGCGGGCCCTTCTTGATGAGTTCTAGTGTGTTGCATTTTTTAAAAACCAAATGCCGTGACATAAAGGTGCTGTTCATGCAAGTCTTTCGATTAACAAACAGAAAGTTTTTATCTATGTAAGGCAAGAAGTGTTGACACAAGAATAACGGTATTAACTCTTCACCCTCCTACAATGTAACGCTTTATATGATATGATATTTTATTCATAGCTCCCATAACAGTATGTGAGATACGAAGTAAAGACAATAATGAAACGTCGCATATTTTTACCCAAATAAGTGAGGATATCAATTTATAAATGCATAGAAGTGACCATTTTAGTTTCATTACATCCGAACAAAAAGCAACCGCCGA
This sequence comes from Bhutanitis thaidina, assembly GCA_029286595.1. NCBI lineage: Eukaryota > Metazoa > Arthropoda > Insecta > Lepidoptera > Papilionidae > Bhutanitis > Bhutanitis thaidina. The sequence goes on from JAGSMS010000010.1 coordinate 13,126,605, forward strand.
CTTGAGAAGATACCGTAAGTAAATAAAACATAAATATGTACATACATTTGTGAAAAATACTACTTGTTTCTTGCTGCGAAATCTAAAGAGTTGAAGTTACAGATGTTTTTTTAAAATATAAAATTTTAATTGAAAACATATTTCAATAGTTAAGTTGAATAGTTATTTAGAATTAATATGGAGACATAAAATAGTGAATGCATAAAACATTTGCGCCATAATTCGTCAAAGTATGAATTAGTAGAAGTTTGAGGGTTTTTTTTTATTTAACAATCTGAACGCAAAACGGTCACAAATTATTTAAACGATACAGTAGATTTAAAATGTATCCATTCTTCTTTATCAAATATCTTCCGTCGGTCTCTAGAGCTTTGTCCGTTAGTCACCATTAAATTTCATCTATACATTAAAGATACTGTACGAGAAGCGCACATCTTGCGCCTGAAATACCGTACGATATTGCTGGAGGCAGAGATGCCTCTTGCCTACTTTACGTAGATCGAAAGTAGAGAAAGTATCTAAATTCAGCAGTCAAAAAAACCGAGTCATTGAACGATCGGAGAACACGCTGTCGACTAAGGTATACAGCATCAAACTGCGACAGGTTGTCATTTTACCGCCGTTTTTATCCTGCACGTGGCCAGATGGTGTCTCCAGAGCCTCGTTGTTTATCAACCAGCATGTTTACTCGTAGGTGCTATATATCGCCCTTACGTCCGTTCCATTCTATTACAGCCCGCTACAAGTTCACTCCTGAACACAGTGCTGAACGAGCTGCACTCATCAACATCCCACAAAGCTGTGAAAGAAGTCACTTCATCTTGTGAAGTGACTTCCCCCTTTAAGTCAAAAAACTTCTAAAATATACATTTCTTTAAATAATATTTCTATTATACCTTCAAAGGTTATAGTTCTTAAACCTTTTTTGTTTATTACAAAGTAATAATCCATAAAGAGGCGAGATATTAATTATAGGCGTCGGGTGCTTCCATTTAACTAGCGGGTGCTAAGTATTTACAGAGTTTTCTGAACATTTAATTTTTTTACTACTTAATGATAATCTATAAAGAAGCGTGGTAATTTAGGGCACAAGTTCACGATTTTAATTTCATAGAGCGCCATTACTTTAAGTAAAAAAACATTATATTGTTAAAGTTATCAAACTTATGTAGAATCTTCGCATTGAACTTTACTGACGTATGTAAATGGGCAGCGACCGTTGTTCCAGAATCGTTTTACTCAGATTACTAAAAAAGTTTAACGAATTACACATAATCTGTTTTAAAATCTAAAATATGTGCGGAACCCCTTATTAAGTAGTCGCTGTTAACACGAGCGACTACAAGTCCTTATCACAAATTAACTTAGTATTGATATTCCTGTAACTTTAATATGTTGTAAATTTATTCCAATAAAAGTAAAAGCCCAAATAAGGTAAATGAGCCGCATGTTGTGCAGCTTCAGTAATTGTTACTAAATGGATGTATAAGTATAACTAATGAAGTCGTTCTTAGAAGAAAAAGAAAGCAATGCTAAAGTAAAGGTATCTTCACACCGATGGTACAGGAGCGATTCGCAAGCGTGCTCGGTTCGCTCGATCCGGTCGTCGGCGACGTTTAAAATTCACGCATTATCATAATGCGGCGATCAATATTCGATGTTTGCTCCGCGTAGTGAGAGCTGCATTTACATGCTGATTGCATCCCGTCCGCCTGATGTGTTACACTGTTTGTTAGAGTGACAATAAAATTTGATATAATGTAATGTTAGAACTAGACAAGGCTTCTAACAATGTTAGAACTTGCGTAATTTCAAAAAACAAGGCAATGAGTCAATAAGACTGAGAGATGTACTATACTTAAAATCGTGGAGAATTAAATACTCTTCGTTATATGGTTTTCGTAAAGCTAAACATACCACACCGTCTACTTCTACAACCAGAGATCCTATCGTTTTATCATACACGAGGATCGATGCGGAATATAAATATAAAGTATTTCCATAAAGTCCTACCTGCAATGTAGCAGCACTTCCTGCGGTCAACTGAAAAACGACAACCAGTATCTGGGGAGTAGCGGCCCCCTGAAGAGACGTCAGACTGAAGAGCTTTGCCTCGAAACCCGGCACCTAGAGTCTTATTCGTTACCAGTAAGAGCACCAGCTATTGGCAAAAACATCTGCAATCAACGCTGTTGTTTTATCCTAATATTGTGAAAAAAGAAACGATTTTGTCTGTATAGAAATATCTACAACATAGAAATATATAATACACTACAATATATAATATAGAAATATATAAAATAGTACGAATTTTTTTTTTAAAAGAAATGCCTATGAAACCTTTAAAACGTGTAGACATCGAAGTCTTTGTACACTTTTATAAAATGTGTCTAGTTAGTTAGCAGCCTGCATGAATGTTTATACATATATTAATAATATTACTAGTTAAATGGAGGCGATGGAGGCGCTAGGGGGCGTTGACCAACAGAATGTCGTCGTTTGGGACTTACCAATTAATACCATAACTATAACTTTACCCACACACTCAGACAAATGTATATAACATGTATATGTGTGAGTTTGAAATATTTATCGATTATATTTGCATTCAAAGTTTGATCTTGAGCTTTTTAAACAAGAAATCGAAAACCGTTATACGTATGTCTGTGTCAATCGATGAATGCATAACATTTTGTAGTAAAACAATGAATAAAACAGAAACAATCTGTCGACCACCTGTCAGCATTTGCCTGTAGATTGGTTGATTCGCAACCTAGGTATCGCTATAATACATATAATTATGGTCTATATCTGTAAATGATAAATAACACATAGTCACTGATAAATCGGCGTCTTTCAAAAACGACACGATTCAAGTCATGACGTGTTGTAATAATATAAATAAATTCTATTGTTATGTCGCGTAAGGTTAATAAAAAAAGAAACTATTTTCATCAACTTTTGTCCAAATATCAACCTCCAAATATTAATGGGAAAGAGGTAAACGAGCAAGCGGCTCACCTGATGGTAAGTGATTACCGTCGCCCACGTACATTGCAACACCCAAGGAGCTGCAGGTGAATTGCCGGCCTCTAAGGATACTTAGGTGATGGGAGAGAGGACGGTTACCTCAAAGTACGCGGTGCACCTTATAAAATAATAAATTGTAATAAACATATTTCTTTAAAAAAAAATTCTAGTAAACCTTTGATCTCTAAAGTTTATAACCTTATTTTGTATTACTTAGTAATAAGTCATAAAAAGGCGTGATAATAATTATAGGCGACGGGTGCATGCATTTAACTAGCGCGAGCTGTGCATTTATAGACTTTTACTAAAAATTTATTATTTTTACTACTTAATGATAATCTTTAAAGAAGCATTCAAATTTATAATATCATCGTCTCTTTGAATTGGGGTCGGCTGTCACAGCCTCGTCCGTAAATTAGGCTTGCATATGAGGTTGTCATATGGAGAAAACTTTGGTACAGCACTCACTTACGTTTTAAAAAAATTGGTCTGTTCCTTTTAATCAAATGCTAAAACAATTACTTTCCGACAATCATATTAGGCTAATATTACGAGGAAAGATAATAATTGATCTATTGGAACAAACGAAAGAGGTTCTGAAATGTCTACATTCAATACTACATGAAAACAAAATGAGTTGATAAAATTCAAGTAGGCTAATAGATAATTACTTCTACAACGGAACGATTTCACGGCACGAATTAAATAATTTATCGATTGACATGACAGGTAATCGATTAAATCTATGGGCTCATTATCGTCGATCCGGTTTCATGAAATATCGAGGTAGATCACAGAATAAATTGACTTAGATTACTTTAATAAGAATTTAGTTTGTTACTAAATATCGTTCATAATTTTCGTTCTAACGAGCCGTATTTAGAACCTAAACTGCGTTCGTTGATAGTGTTTTAGAGATAGAAAGGAAGGTTTCGCCACAATGCAGATCCGAAATCTTTTAGGTTTATAATTTAATACTTTGTATCTATAAGATAAACTATGGAATGATTTTTAATGATCTTATTCTGGCACTTGCGGTACACAAATTGTAATTCCATAACGAAGTACAAAAACATCATCTAGTCGTTTGTAAGATGATTTCAATACAGATGCCACTACAATTTTTGGGAAAGTTGTCTGTCTTAATACACATCACGCAAAACCTGAAGAAGGATTTGGATGAGACTTTCGCTTAAGTGTTAGTTAGGGGTCGATCCATTATAATAAAGGTATCATCACGCTGTCTATTATAGGAGAACCACAGTAGGCGTGATTGTCTTGATACGAAGAAACCTTTCGTCAAATTTAACTTTACTTTTAACTTTCTTCGGGAAAACTACGAAACATGATGCCGTAAGTTCGAGCCCGCCATTCGACTATTGTCATGAACCACTGCAGGTACAAGCTGTAAGCTTAGTTGGAGGGTTAACAGGAATATTAGTAATGCTACTTAATAAATAGCTTTGCTAGTATTCTTTTTCAAAAAAAAAAATCTTTACGCGAACAAAACCGCGGACGGTCGCTGGTATTATAATATCTCCCTTATTTACTATATTGACTCGTCTGAAAGATTTTAATTTAAGTATTAAATTCAATTACATTAAATTAATTAAAATGTTTCTTTTCAGCTTATAAATAAGGAAGTTATTAACAACGAAAACCTCCAAGACACTGAATTAAAATAAAAAGTACATAAATTTAGATACCGTTACTTGTGCGTCTATTTTGAATCGAGCAAGCAAAGGTACGTATAATTTTAAATTGTTATTATTTTGATTTAGGATTTCCGACACCTCCAAGAAACATAGCTATCTTTTTCGTTAAAATTACAGTTATTTGTGTTAGAGGAAGACAGAGAGATTGTTATAACTCTTAATGAAATTGAGTGATGATTTATAAGACCGAATTCAAAGTTTATAGCGTTTTTAATTAATGGGTTATGTTAACGTAATTATTGGGCGAACGTGGCTGTATTAAACTGCTTGCTTATGTTTTGTTGTACGTTTTTTTTTTAATATTGGGGTGGGGTGACAAACGAACTTACAGTACACCTGATGGTAAGTGGTTACTGAAGCCCATGGGCACCTGCAAACCTCTTCAATCGAAGAAGGTTACATGTGTATTGTCACCCCTGAGGACTAAGATGAAACGCTAAGACGTAACAGTACAGACTCTCGCTGCCTACCTCTCTGCCAAATATCGTTTGATTCTGTTTAGTCCTTAAGCGACAAACATCCTTTATTAGTAAATAAATATCTTATGACGTATTGCAACAAAAGAAATTCTATTTTCATGATACGTTAAGGGATAATAAAATTAAGTCTTTGATTTTTTTTTAAAAAATCTATTGTACGCCAAAATTTACAAAAACCCTTCAATCAACTCTAACCGAAACTCAACTCAATGCAGTCAGTGATTGCACTGGTGATAGGCGGCAGTAATAAGTAAGAGTGTGATACTGTGCCCATATTGTTAAAGGTTGTGACGAATTCCCTGTTAGTCCTCAGGGGTGACAAAGCATCTGTAAACTTTTTCGATTGAAGTTGTTTGGGCCACAGTAGCCCCTTGCCATTAGGTGCACCGTTAGCTTGTTATTCTAACCCTAACTCGTCACGCTAATTTTATAAAACATACTACTAGAGTTTTGAACTTATAATTATTAGGAACAGAACCCGTGACCGCGTTGTTCTCGCGTAAAAACACTTGTGTAGTGTTATGGTAGCTTAGTGATCAGGCCGTTTAATTTAGGAGTACTCAAGGGACCTTTGTTCGAATTCCTCTGCGGTTCACAACTAAAATGTTCAAGCTTAAAGTTCCACAACTAACAAAAATTTTCGACTTCGCACAATTGGAATTTTCCTTACGATATTAATAATACTCAGTGTCTGTAATATGTACAGAAATATATGTATATATGCATGTGTTATTTATGCACGCACACACACATATACAAAGACTTCTAACATCATGAACCGCATTTGGCTTTCGGTCGTTGGTGGTCGGGTAAGAAAGGAGATGTCAAAACTAGTAAGGCGAAACATACCAACAGACATAAACTGTCCTAACGAGGCAACGGAATAATATAAAAAAAATATATAAAATATCAATGCGTGATATATTTAAATTTATCTAATTTATATATTTTAAACATTGATAAACCTACATTCGTCATTAACACCGTTTTGGGGTGCATTATAAATGCTTCTTTAACTTTAATATGAGAGGTCAGTAATGAAATCCAATATAAAATATTTGTTGTGAGTAAGCTTATTTTTCTGTCAAATTTTCACTACTGAACTTAAGCCTAATTTTTTGAAGGCCAACAAATGCAACAATATGTGCAAGCCTCGTGGTAAAGATCATGCCTATCATTATTCTGTAAAATTAGGGTTCTGCATATCTATCTTTCTTCGCCTGGGTATTAAATCTCGTGAATACCGACCGATGGTGGAATTACCATTTCATAAAATACCAGAACAAAAATACACTGTCCTTCGACAAGCAGCAACTTCTAAAGTGTGAGGCATGTGTTACTACAATCGGCAACTGGCATGTCTGGCAAGTGACGATTACGAGGCCTATGAATCTTCAAAAATAATGCAATATTCATAAAAGGAATATTTTTTTTATTAATATTTAAAGAATTAACAAAAAAAATTGTTGATAAACAATAAATTCTATAAAACTCTATGGTTTTAATTATCTCTAACCGCTTGCAAAGCCTGTTTTAAAATTTAAAAACCTTCAATCAACTCTAACCGAAACTCAACTCAATGCAGTCAGTGATTGCACTGGTGATAGGCGGCAGTAATAAGTAAGAGTGTGATACTGTGCCCATATTGTTAAAGGTTGTGACGAATTCCCTGTTAGTCCTCAGGGTGACAAAGCATCTGTAAACTTTTTCGATTGAAGTTGTTTGGGCCACAGTAGCCCCTTGCCATTAGGTGCACCGTTAGCTTGTTATTCTAACCCTAACTCGTCACGCTAATTTTATAAAACATACTACTAGAGTTTTGAACTTATAATTATTAGGAACAGAACCCGTGACCGCGTTGTTCTCGCGTAAAAACACTTGTGTAGTGTTATGGTAGCTTAGTGATCAGGCCGTTTAATTTAGGAGTACTCAAGGGACCTTTGTTCGAATTCCTCTGCGGTTCACAACTAAAATGTTCAAGCTTAAAGTTCCACAACTAACAAAAATTTTCGACTTCGCACAATTGGAATTTTCCTTACGATATTAATAATACTCAGTGTCTGTAATATGTACAGAAATATATGTATATATGCATGTGTTATTTATGCACGCACACACACATATACAAAGACTTCTAACATCATGAACCGCATTTGGCTTTCGGTCGTTGGTGGTCGGGTAAGAAAGGAGATGTCAAAACTAGTAAGGCGAAACATACCAACAGACATAAACTGTCCTAACGAGGCAACGGAATAATATAAAAAAAATATATAAAATATCAATGCGTGATATATTTAAATTTATCTAATTTATATATTTTAAACATTGATAAACCTACATTCGTCATTAACACCGTTTTGGGGTGCATTATAAATGCTTCTTTAACTTTAATATGAGAGGTCAGTAATGAAATCCAATATAAAATATTTGTTGTGAGTAAGCTTATTTTTCTGTCAAATTTTCACTACTGAACTTAAGCCTAATTTTTTGAAGGCCAACAAATGCAACAATATGTGCAAGCCTCGTGGTAAAGATCATGCCTATCATTATTCTGTAAAATTAGGGTTCTGCATATCTATCTTTCTTCGCCTGGGTATTAAATCTCGTGAATACCGACCGATGGTGGAATTACCATTTCATAAAATACCAGAACAAAAATACACTGTCCTTCGACAAGCAGCAACTTCTAAAGTGTGAGGCATGTGTTACTACAATCGGCAACTGGCATGTCTGGCAAGTGACGATTACGAGGCCTATGAATCTTCAAAAATAATGCAATATTCATAAAAGGAATATTTTTTTTATTAATATTTAAAGAATTAACAAAAAAAATTGTTGATAAACAATAAATTCTATAAAACTCTATGGTTTTAATTATCTCTAACCGCTTGCAAAGCCTGTTTTAAAATTTAAAAACCTTAGAAAGACGTTGTGTACACATTCTTTTGTATTTGAACTCGTTGATAGGAGATTGTCCAGTTCCATAATATTTGTAGAGGATATTTGCGAACGGAGCCGGAAGGCGGGTCAGGGACCTCTTGCTGGCAGGCGTTCCGTCAACGTGGCATACAAACCGACAAATTTGTTTAGTTTGACTCATAAGCCGTAGCGATATTAAGTCTGTCTTTGTGCGGGTTTATTATTTTATACAAATTATATGAATAGACTGTATGTATGAATATAATTGGTATAAAAATATTCCAAAATAAGTGATGCTTCTTGGTTTATCGATAAATAGATTGTTAATTATATTTGAAAAATTCTCGAATGGTGTTAACTCAGTGATGAACGCTTTGACTTCTCTTGTAATATAAATGAATTAGAAAATATCCTATTTGTTCTCCACTAATACCATGAGATCATGTGAACATTTAGCAAGTGCTCAGTGATGAAGAAAATCATCCAGGCGAAACCTGCTTGTCTGTGCAACATCCGCTAGGAAGTTAAAATCACCTCAAAAAAATATAATCTACGGAGTTCAAATACGGTCCGAATATAGGCGATAGAGATTTCCACCAGTCTGTAATTAATGTTGATGTAATCAAAATTAATTAATTCAATAAATATTTGTGGTTTAAAATAACTCAAAGTTAAAAAAATATTGTAATTTTACGGCCAATGACATACGTACATTGTTCGGAAAATAAACAAAGTTTCTGATTTTTATAAGCTCTGAGTCCTATTTTCCATAATTATTTGCCTCTTCTTGTTAAAGTTTCACAATAGGGAAGTAATGGCATGAAACTCTTGTAACGTTGAACTATTCATATGTTCATATAAAATTTCACACAAATTTACACAAATTAAAATTCTCGGAACCTTTTCTTTAGATATTGATGTGATCCCACATATATTAATCATACTTAAAATTCCACACCTTTCGAAACTTGTTCCGTTCTTGCCAACCATATATAACATCCACCGTTGGAATCGTTCTCAGCCATTATATTTGACCGCTTTCGTCTGCCAACTTGCGCCGGCCGGGTCTCGTGGAGTCCGCCAACAGGTTGTGTACACGTCTTTGAGACAACACCGTGCGTTCTCACGCCGGTCCGCCGGTTCCGGCCGGTCTGCGAGGTACAGGCTTATCCGTATTGCTTTGAAAAATTACCTAGCCCAAGAGACATTATGGTCTATTCGAGATGTGTTGCCATTGCAGAATATTTCCCACACCGCGCCGATTTCTTTTTGAATTGCAATACCATGGTTCTCTTATAGCGTTACATTAAAAACGTATCCGTTTATTAGGATTCCCTAGGGAGCCCGATTACTAAGCCGTTTTTTATCCTACCTGTTAAGGGCTTTCGGACTGTAGTAGATTGTAATTTTCACAGAATATTTATTACTATCGTGGACATTCTAACAAATAATAAAAAAAGGAAAAGTAAATATTAAGGGAACATGATTGTTTTAAAAGATTTTTGTAGTTTTTGCGCTATCGAAAAAACGGTAATATTTATATACAAGTATTTATACCCAACCAGCCGAAAATGAATCGGGCACGCGCTAAGGATTCTAAACAGAAAGCAATAAAACACATTTTTTTTATTAGATACATAACACAGATATTTATATTGTGCGATTGTACGGAACCCACGGCGGTTAAAAAAACTGAGTGCTTTTTTTATAGTAAGATTTAAGCAGTTCAGGTCATAGATGCTCCAATTTTCGGTAACAGGTTACGTTAACTTGTTTATATATAATTACAACGTTAACTTAATTTCTTTAGCCATAATGAAGGTTATTTACGAAGGAAATAATATTATAAGCTGTCACGCCACATCTTCAGCAACTTCTCACGTGCCGGGTATTTGGTACTTTTGGCGCCAATACGCCCCTTTACCAAGGCGATTACCGTTAATCATATCCAGTCGATGTAGTCCCAAGTTCGGTGTGATTATAAAATAACTCATTTTATTTTTGTATTTGTATTGTAAAGATAAATACCTTTACATTGACATTTATTTAAGTCATTTCATCCTATCAAATATCGTACATACGTTTTGAAAATCTTTTCACGCGGCGTTCAAATAAAAGTCTCCTGATTATCAGAACAGAGAATCACCATTTAAACGGCTATCTTGGTTTGTAAAATTCAGATACAGAAAACTAAAAAAAGACAAGGTTTTTAGTTTTAAACGTGGCTCTACCAGCGGGGGTATTTGCTGCTGTTCGAATGGGCTGGCTCGACCGGGTTTGTACCACGGCCTCGCAGAATACCGGCGTGAAGTAGAGGTATCTTGTTTTTCTCCGTTTCGTTCAGTGAGTGAAGTAACCGGAAGTCCATTCCCCTTCCTCATCCCTATCCTTATCCTTCGTCCCATCTCCTAAATACCCTTAAAGGCCGGCAACGCACCTGCAGCACCTCTGGTGTTGCAGATGTACGTGGGCGACGGTAATCACCTACCATCAGGTGAGCCGCTTGCTCGTTTGCCGCCTCTGCTAAGTCAAGTCTTAACAGCTAAGTAATAATAATAATCAACCTAAGACAAGTCTTAATAGCCAGTACTTAGCTCAAGAGTGAACGGTATCTCAGACACGGAGAAGCGTAGAAGGCTTTTAATGATAGTGCGTGGTCGACGGACAAACCGCAGATTGAATTTTTATTTAAACGAGATTCGATTTTACTTTTAATATTGCATACATATTGAATAATTATTCAAAACGCATAGTTTCCGCCGAGCGGTGATCACGATTAAAAATTGAATACGTTCGCACGTAAGTTAAAAGTAGATAGTGATTTTTAAACGTTACACTTAAGTGGTAATTTGTTAGTTTTATTTGAATTAAATTAAAATACATATTTAACGTTTGAACATAAAGGAGCATCTATTACGTCTCAACTGTAAATACTTCTTTAAACAGATTAAAACTAAGTCATAATTCGCGTTTGGCTGTGGATTCGCTTATAACTTCTGAGTGGATTTTAATGCAATTTTCATCATCAATTTAAAAAATTCACGAGGTTTACTTGTTTGGTACGCTAGTAGTATGTAAAAGTATCCGAGTGATGTGGGAATATACAAACTTTTACTTCCAATGTCAAGCTCACCGACTAACTGACAAACAGACGAGACTCTGGCGAACGACTGATGACTAAATCTGAGTCCCCGATAGTGTCACCAAACCAGGCCACCAAAAGCAATATCTGTGAGAGTTTTGGAGCCGGCAAGGGTTCGATATGCTGCTCCAGTGCGGGTTGCCGGACTTCATATGACCTCTACGTAATTTCTCAGGTACGCAAATTTCCTTTACCGCCGAGCACGTGGTAAATTTAGCACTTATAAATTGACAGCGTTTAACCACTTTAGAGGTGGCAGCACCGGGGATCGAACCTAGGTCACTAGCGCTCTATGAAACTAAAGCAAACGCCCTGACACCACGCTACCACGGCAGGTGTTTAAATTATAATTTTTAAAAATTGTAATTTTTTGCATAATAATCGAGAAATAAATGGAGAACTGCAACAATGTTTCAAGAGTTCTCAAGGGCTGCCAGGTTGAGTTTCAATGCATACATGAGGTGCTAATATTGTGCAATAAATTTTATAGACGGAGAGGTTCTGGTTGAAAAACGGTAGGCTTTGTCGGACGCATAAATTGCATTTTACGGTCTGTGATGAAGGTTTTATTGGCTACATCCCTTATTAACGTCATATTGTTTTTTCTTAACTGTAATTATAATCGTTTTGCTCATTTTATATACTAAGGTTGTGTTATTAAAACTAATTTAATGCATTTTTTTTCTAAAGTGTACAGGAATATTTATTTTGTGAAGAAGACGAGTCTCATAATGAATTTTTGTATTTACGCGAACACAACACATTTGAAATGAAACTATAATTTGCGTTTTATTTTTGATTTTATGTTCCCGTCGTTTCGATACTATAAGCACCTTAAGACAAGATCACATTCTGCGTAGATCTGACCAAAATTAATAATTAAAAGCTGGAGTAAACCCGTGACCAGGGGTGCTGTAAAGCATTCGAAAGCTTTGAAAGGCCTATACTTTTCAAATGTATTGCTTACCGACAACATATTTTCAGTACAGTATCCTAGAAATTTCATAAATTACCAGTTAAAGTGACATAGCCAGGGTTACTCGGGAATCATAGCACTCGCTTTCATTTCATAGTAAGCGAACGACCTGGGTTCGAATCCCGGTTCCGGCACCAAAATTGTTTATTGTAATTCTAAGCACCAAATTTACCAATCGATGCAGGAAAATAGCGTAGGGAACTTGCATTTCTTAGAAATATTACAAAAAAGAGCGCGTTTCTAACCGAAAAGGTTGCACTCAAATTCAACTTTAAACTTTTACTCCTGTTGCGCCCAAAGAAGTTTTACTTCATAAATATATGTTGAGAATATTTGAAGTCCGCTAAAATACACGAGAGCAGCGTAGTACAGCATTCTTAGCTCTAAAAATCCTCTTAAATATTGTGAGGACGTCATTGCGCTGCAAGAGGACATTATCAAGTTGCTACTTAATTAAGGTAAAAAAGTTGCTTTTATTAGGGATTTTAGTAAAGTACCTCATATTAGTAGAGTACATCTTCGTTTTATAGTATATAATAAAAAAAATATAAAGTTATAATCATGAAGTTATATCATCTTGAATTCAAATTCTTGGAGTACATTTTTAAGTGGTATCAGAACTCGTTTAACAACACCTTAATTATATTCCAATTAACACTCTGTCATAGCGTGAGCTTTAACAGCAAAGCTTAAATTTTAAAAGCCAGAAACAGATTGACATTTTTTCTACTTCAAAATTCATAGCCGTGGGCTAGGCATTTGATAATCATTACTACAGATTAAATAAGTACTTGTTCTACATCAATTAAGGGCCGCAAACAACCGGTTACAAAGAATCCGAAATTCCGTAGAAACAAATGATTTATTTAAGAGTTTCTTAACGTTCCCTTTTAATTGGTTTTTTGTTGGCTTAGCATTTACTTGTAAACGTCTTTACGTTTTACTGGCGAGGCCGTAATAAATGTTTCAATTACATAGAAATATTCTCTTAGTTCGTTGAGATGCCCACTGCGATAATTACTGAATATCTTGATCAATTAATATATAACTAGTATTGCCCGCGGCTTCATACAAATGTATTTTGTTGTGCAAAGGCAGTTATTGGATTTAGGAGTCTCTTTGTAAATTATTTAAATGCTTTATAGAATCATTTATACTAAGAAAATCACCTGCTACAAATAAATAAAAGGACTGAGAAACGGACTAAGATAGGAAAGCTTTGTGGTTTGTCATAAATATGGCAACCCTACACATAAAAGAGGAGGCGACTGGAAGCTTTGCGCCATAAGAATAAAGGCATAACCGGCAGTTGTCTCTACTGGTCCTATTTCTTTGTAGATGGATAATGTTTGCTGGGATCATTTGCTTCTCGGAATAACTTGGTACGGACCGCTCGCTCTAATGGATGTAGAAAACGCTCGAATACCACGAATAAGACAGAGTGGCGGTAGGTTTTTGTGTGTTTACCCGTAGGCAATTAAAAGTGCCAGTTACTAGGAAATTTATGAACTAAATAATTATTTAAACTTTTAAGATATTTAGTGTTAAATGTACAGACATGTATACTTAATTCGTTTTAGAATATAAATTGTGTTAAAGAGAAATACGAGACCTTCAGTTAATGCATAATGGTTTTTTTATGTTTATTTAAAGGTATTAATGAAGTAAATAGTTATTAAGTTGAGAGGTTAAGATTAACCATTTAGCTTGAAAATGCAGCCAGCTTTTTTGGACTCACTTTTAAACTTTAGATTCTAATTAACAACTACAATTAAAAAAGTAGTTACAATAATTACTCGGCGTGAAAATATATTATTGACACGATATCATAGGTGAGCGATATTAAATATATCATCATTGTTATTTATTTTAAATATTATATTTTATGCTGTCGCTGCTTCGCGATCATATTAAACAAATTTATGCTTTTAAACAAAAAGCACACCTGGAACCTGGACTTCAAATCAATCCAATTCTGAATACTAGTCTGACTGGCAGAATCGCTAGTGTGAGATTACCTAATATCGCCAGAATGCATATCAGCAGTACTACGGAACGCTGGTGCTCCCATTCGTGACCCCACCAGCGCCGCCCAACCCACGAAGGACACTTCCCCTCCCTCTCCTTCGTGGCAAGGCGCCCTGGAACTCGGAGCACGGGCGCCTTCCTACAAGGCCTTCAATCCCACCAGGGTATCGGACCCCTCCTGTTTCCCCACCCGGAAAGGCCATGCAGGTTGTGAATGCGGCACAGTCACCGGGCATTGAGGGTAGAGAGCGGGGCATCCTAAGACCGACACTCCTCTCCCGGTGCAACCACGGCCGCATCTGCGGTCTGCGGAATCGCAGATGGAGCCAATATTTGTGCCACAAGTTATTAGTTTTCGGGTTTGGTTGTGTTGTTTTGCGGTGATTTCATTCATCATCAAAATTATAAAATACTATAAAGTCAATGAATTATTTTCAATCAAAAGGAGCGCCATTTTGAGTTGTTTATCAAGAATACAGTTTTATCTACATCTTATTTAAAATGAATGTTGGATTCTCAATCTATATTGCGAAATGAAAGGTGAATTATTGTACGAAAGTCATTTACTGCTTCTTAATAATCCTTAATGTGTTTTTCATCGTGCTCTATCGTAGCTCCAGAGACTTCACATCTACGAATTAGTGGACAACCGGTGAGATACACACGACGATTACCATACAAATGGCAATGGAAACCCACATACAACTTTTATGGGACCATTGTGGTGTTCTAATAAATCCCATAATCTATAAGTAATCTAACCCAGTCATCGTGAGAGGAATGTAAAATAATGTCGATTGATACCTTCGACGATCTATAGAAAAACATTCACTTTGCCCTTTACTTTATATAAAGCGTCTCGTTTCTTTCTGTTTGTTTATATCCGACACCTTACGTATAAAATATTACGATAATATAAAAAATAAACAATTGCGTCATCGAATAACGTTTTTTTAATCAGTCTCATATTTAAAAAAATACTAGAATGTTAATAAAAAATATCCGTGACGCTCGCCACCTCGTTCTATCTCTAAGAGAGGCAAAAAGTGGTTTTCGGAAGACCGAACTGGATTATGCCAAATGGGAATCTGTAATCACAAGAGTGATTACATTACATTATTTATACAATAATCGATCGTGTGTTGGTCACCCCATCACATGTGTGATGGTTGTCTCATGATTTTTTTTTTAATGGATTTAGGTGACTGGCTGATGGTAAACGGCTACTGCAATCGAAGAAGCTCACGATTGCGTTGACATCCCTGTGGGCTGAGATGAAATACCTCATACCCTATCTATATTCTATCTTTCAAACCGGAACACAACAGTTGTAACACTGCTGACTGGCAGTAGAAATCTGTATGTGGGTGGTAAACCTACCCAGAGAGACAGTAACCTCCTCCTCTGCCGCCTCCTCTTATGAGAATGTAAGGTAATGAATACGCTGAGGAATGAGTGATGCTTCTGCTGGGTTAAGCGACTTACAGCTACTGTCCTTATGCAGCCTCGTGTCCAAGAGTTGACTTAATGGGCCGGCGAGTCGGCAAACACAAATTTGAACGTCCCGCAGAATGTATCGCACAAGAGTCCATAGGTCACTAGCACAGCACTGCCAGGGTTAAATAGATTTCGCGAGTATTATACTATAGTTCAAGTGGTACGAAAAGTTCATGGATGTGGGGCTGCTTTCGTATGGAGTAGCCACAAACCACAGGATTATGATGGCGTTCAGACTAAATAGCTGATCGTCACGTTCTATATTTTCTATACTGTTTTCACAATTATTATATGTGTATAAGAAAATCTAGAATTTTATAACTCCATAAAATTTACTCTTATTCTAATACGGAGCGTATACTATAACATAAGTTACGTAGGCTAACTCCCCTGACATGCAAAAATATCCAACGAATATACAATATTTTTATGTAAACGTGGGAGCCAACATCCACCAATTGGACCACCAACTTATGACCAAAACATGAGGAAACATCAAAAATTGGTTGACGTTAAATGTAAAAAAACTTAAAGAACAAACATTACGATGATGGATAGGGATCTCCAAAACTAACAAACTAAGCTAAATATTTTGTCTAGAGTTACTGAGTTACTATAATATTTTGAAAAATTTATATCAATGTCAAATAGTCCGCTGTTTAACATGGACCTCTCCTAAGTTGCAATACATATCGCAATCGCCACACTAGCCATTCATTTGCCATTCTTCGGAAACGACTCGATTTGACGGCCATATCTCATAGTTGGCTTTTAGGAAACCTACGGTGTTATATAGATGGCCATCCATATTGATTCTCACACAGTCACTACATGTCAAATGAAATAGTTACTACGTTTAACGTAAGTTTACTGAGCTTCCCAAACCTACATATGCATTACAACACATTGTTTTTCAATTTCAAAAAGTTCAAATTAATTGTTTTAATAAGTTGTCTAACAGATAAAGTGATTTATTTCTACTAAGACAACATAAATTAAACGAAAATTAATGAACGAAAAATATGTACGAACAAATAGTAGACAGGTGCAGCGATTTACTTCACTTATACTTTATTCACTTTGGTATTCCAAATATATTAAGAAACACCAATGCCCTAGTGTATGCGATGTTATTCGAGTTCTTGATAAGTTGAAACGCGGTATCACATCTCAACAGCGGCTTAAAACGCGAAAGCTTTTAAAGTTAACGTTTCCACTAACTCGACTCGCGTTATCTTAAATGCGCTGCCCAAGTGACACCGACGTTATTGTCATCATCGCTTGTCTGAATCTCGGCGAATGCCACCGGTGCAATAAATTTCTCTATCTTAATGGTTGGACGTATACAAACGGGTCAGTTGAAATTAGGCTTGCGTCAAACTAATGCTGTTGATGAATATTTAAAAAAAAATTCTTTAAAATGTAAGAAACGTCATATGTTCGTTGTGTCATGAGTCTAAGTACAGCTTACAGCTACATGGAATGTAACATCTTTTTCTTCAATTAACAAACCAACCAGCAGGTCGTGCACACTGCTAACTAACAGAGGAGGCCCTAGTGAACGAACGATGGCGGAAAATTCATTCTTTTTAAATTTGCCCATCTAAAAACTCACGGAGTAGTGATGAGGCTGCTGCCCAATCTTCACTAGTGTGAGGGTACCGGCACTGCGTTTGCCCATCATAGTGAATATGACCAAGCCTTTTATGAAATGCATGCTGGCTATTGCTGGCCATTTCTTTGAGATGCCTATGTCTAATATAGTGCCTATGTCTGATAAAGACATTTCCTAGTCCGTAAACAGTCCACTGGATAAGTTTTTTTTAATGGAAGTTTTATTTTTATATATTATGCACACAAAACAGAATAACATGAAACATGAAAAAGTAAAATTAATATATAGTTCTAAACTACCAGGTTTTCTAAAATTGTGTGCATGTCACATCATAATTCAAAAAAGACAGGCGATCTCAGTACCATACATCCCGCAACTTAGACCTGCCCATCACAACACTGGACACTCAAGGGATGGGGTTTAGACGCGACACTATACGGCATCCAAACCTAAAGTAAAAAAAAAGTAACAGCATGTAAACGGCCTGGGTGAAGGCTTCGTCTGATTCTTCCGCTGCTCCCGTGCGAGTTAGCGGACTTCAACAGTTACAAAATTACAGATCGAAAGAAACGGGAAACTTTGACTTTACCGTAGCACTCGTGGCTGATTCTTCGAATCTAATATTAAAACAATATTTAATTAATATCTCTGAAACCAGTTAATTTTGATTATATACAATTAATTAACAAGTTGAACTCATTTTTAAATCCCAAAGAATAATTAACATTATGATAACTAACTGAGATTACAAAAAAAAACAACAGATAAGCGTGGCAGCCCAGATTTTAAAAGCTCTAATAAATAATGATTGGATTTGAGTGGCAAACGAGCTATCTGTGGTGCACCTCATTACAGATAATGAAGGGTAAAATACGCGTATACCCTTCAAATTGAAAGACAATAGTAAATGCACTGCTCATCGGCATCAGAAATATATAAGAGGGAGGTACCGAATCCCGACGGGTCCTAGGCAGAGAAGGAGTACCACCACAATATGCCCTCCTAGTTGATTTTGACCACGGCAATAACTATATACTTTCGGCTGTTGTCAACTGCGCAGCTGATATTAAAGGTTAAGGAAATCTCAGCGCAGCCAAACTGGTTTCCGCAACCCACTTTTCGTCACTCCGGGAGATTTCTATCTCAACACGTGGTGGGTGGTCGATCACGTCGTCGGGTTGACTCTCATTACCCCGGGAAATAAGTGGCAGATTCTTACGCCACTACCATATGGTATAAAAACGAACATGCTAATATATTAAAACCTTAATATACGGAAAGCACATGTAAACACTTCTGATTTATTATATGTATTGATTCCGTAAGCCGTGATAATATAACAAAATCCTGGGTTCTTCGTCCTTGTAAAATAATTCGGAGTAACAAACCTTTTTGTTGCTTTGGCATAAAATAAATAATAAGAAAGGAAGCTCACAGTATGCGAAAGCTCAAACTCGCTTAGCGGGCTATGGAAGATTGTTGAACGGTGTTTTCTGCGTGACAGAAATTGCAACGATGACATACGCAGCAGAACTGAGGTAACCGACGGAGCCTTTATGTTCACCAAGCTGAAGTGGCAAGCGGCCGGCCACATAGGTCCCAGAACTGACAAACGTTAGGTAAGAAAGCGTCTCGAGAGGAAATCTTGTACAGGCAAGCAAGGACCACAAAATGGTGGTTCAGATCCAATCTATTCAATTCAGATCCAAACAAAGTGATTATTTGAAAATCATGCGACTTCAACTACTATTTTCCTAATTTAAATAGTCCTAACCTCGAATATTAAAAAAATGGCTGTAAAATAAAAAAAGAATCATCGAAAACGATTTACAATCGAGGAAGAGGTCCTTTTAAGGAGTTGGTTGAAAAATAGATACCTGGGGTTAAATAGCGCTCCTTGCCCGATACGACTACACTGATACACCATTTACCACTTGTAACCTGTCCTCTAATCCAATAATATGCTATTCACATGCAAATTCAGGAGCAGGATATCAGGACTTTCTTGGAGTGTTTAAATTTACTCATTCTAAAATATGAGTGTATTGGAATTCTCAAAATAAATAAGAAAGAACATCATTATTTTTAAAACACAAAAAGTACGCGTTTTAAAATCAAAGGTTGCTGTTCAGATTTTAAAAGTCATCATATGTCAAGGTCACAAATCTTTTATTATCTTTATATCTAAAAATAATTCCATTTTACAAGCAATTTCACAATTCACCTATTAATTCAAATTAATTACTTAAGAGCACAAAGAATTGACTCCCATGTGTCTTCGTCCACCAAGTATTGGTCTTAAAAAAGTAAAGGGCCTTCATATTTCATATAGACCATTCAAATGAAACAAAAGTCCACATCATTACAAATAAGAAACATACAAACACTATCAAGTGACAGCTCGGGTCAACGACCGACGCCACACACATGCGTTTGTATGACGCTTAACGCCATCCCACGCGCAGTTACGAAATGCACGCAACTCCGTTTTATTTATTGGTGAATTTCTAACGATGCGCTGAGGAATCCGGCCGAGTGAAAGGTTGCCCGCAGCCGAATTTATCGATAAAGTGAACATCGATAATAAATCTAACCAACTAACGGCGTCCTAAGACAGACGACAGAGGTGGGGTTCGCTGTATTTCTATTACCGCAGAACATTTAAATAAGTAGGTAACAAAAAGTGTTTCACAATAAAAATTCTATAAGCATGTCGTTTTTTTTTTTAATATAACATAAATTGTAAATGGCACATGAAGAGAACATCGATGATTTTTTAAATTGACGTTGGTGTTCAAAGGTAACATTGAACATACTTTGTTTAAAAATATCGTGGTGTGACGTTGCATGTACGCTAAATTACAAATACATAATCCAACGATGCCAAGTAAAGCCACTATAGTTAAGTGGATCTACAGCCGAATCAGATCTGAGTACGATTCCCCATGAGAAGGTCACGTACGAATGACTTTTTCGAATCTGTAAATATGTACTATATGTATCGTTGGTCTTAACACTGAGACGGCGGAAGGCTCACCACCTGTCACGTGGTTCAAAATAAGCCCTGTTGGAAAGTGGTATTGTGTAGTGGTATAGTATATAGTCGCGAGATCGTTAACTGTTGTATTTTATAGTTATGTTTAACAGATCTATATTTTCCAGATCTCATGAGCGTAAGCGAAATACCATAACAAGGACTACAATTTATTAACCGTTTTAGACAAGACCTTTTCAGATCACGATCACGAATTACTTGCAGCGACAAATACAAGACATGGTCTACAATCATTTGATTTACGGTCTTTTCACGTCACTGTAATTTATGATCGATCGGCGGTTCGTGTACCGAGGTGACATATTATTCCATATTTCGAAATTGATAATTTATTACTATCGCTATGACAAATTGTGGCGTACATCAGAGTGGTGATTGTGAGCGTTAATGAAATCATCAGAATGTAAGTTTTAATTAAAGCTATGTTCGTTTATTCTAAAGTTAGAGTTGTGTGGAGGTTTAGGAAGTAAGTGTTTATTTCTGCGTAGATTGGACCAATAATTTGTAATTAAAAGCTAGAGGTAGCCCCTGTTAGTGATGACATCAGGACGTCAAACACCTCAGTGCCCCCGTGACCACGGGTGCTGTAGAGCACTCGAAACCTCGAGAACATTTCATCACATTTACAATATATTTCTCCATATGATAACTACATTCTTACATGAAGATTGATTGATCAAAACTATCCCCTTTTCTCCGTAGTTAAGACTCTGAATCACACTTATAAAAGGTCTGTAGGAAGAGAATTTTAATATCACATCATTCTTAAGAAACTATATAGTAATTTGTAGTTTTTTAACGCCCTGAAATTTTTAACAATGATGTTATAAATGTTAAAAATTTGCCACAGCACTGTAAATGTCTCCTCTCTATATTTAAAAGGGATCTCAATGTACCGTGGCGGAGTACATCTGTCCTCAAAATAATATTCTTTAATTATTTTTCAGATATGCATAATTCCTCAAGATGTTCTTTCGTCCCCGTGCGCGTAAAGTCAGCACTTAAAAAAACTATTTACAATTTTAGAGGCTCGGGCATCGAGATTGGAACCCAGGTTATTCGCGTATTGTAAAATAAAAGCAAGCCCTGATAATTGGGCTGGGTCGTGTAGGATTAAATTAGAAGATTGTATATATTATTGTATTTATATGAATTGTTTGTGACATTCTGTACGTTGTGCGATCCATGACTTGTTAGCTTTACATAGGGGCCAATAAAGGGTAATCTTGTTATTTATTTCATTGTATTAACTAGATACAAGTATCAGTAAATACTGTATTGTGTTTTAAATCATTCCGACTGCTTCTTTATTCTTGAGAGTGTCTTAAACATTTTACAGTCAAGTAATTTATAAAATGTCTAAAACTTTATATTGTGCTGTCATAAACTTCTTAACTATAGAAGACCTAACGCCAACGCGACGAATGACTGTCGTTTACGCCGACTCTTGCCGATTGGATACAACAATAAAATACTGGTCTTATCTGGTTCCTAGGGGAAAAGAATCTTTAGAATATGACCCACGTGATGGAGGTCCTGTAATGATGACCACCACAGTAAAATAAAAAAATTGGTTTCAGCGACTAAAAACCCAAACGGAAGTTTAAAAAACCAGAGTACTCAGGTTCCATCACAAAGATTAATTAATACTGAACACATGATTAAATAAGATTAGTAAAGTTTAATTAAACATTGCAAAAATTTGTGCGTGATGGGTACAATGAATTCTTAGTGTCGTTCGAAAGAAGCGTTGAATGTTGTGAGGAACATTTATCGCTCTGCTGCGAGAACCAGGAAGCTGGTAGCCGATCTATTATGGCGGATGGAGAAACTACGACTCTTTACTATGAAGATAGTCCATGGTGTGACATCGAAAGGGAAAGCCGGTATCAAAAAAAGCTAAGGTCACCGAAAGCACTAAGAAGCTCGTGGCCTCATTTTTATTGGAATAGAGAGTCAATCCTTCTGATCGATTTCAAGAAACGTATTTCGGTTGCTAATGCAGTAGTATAGTGACTCTCCACTACAGTTGCGCCAGAAGATTGTTCGAAAACAACGAGGAAAAATAATCAAAGTCTGCGATTCATCATCATCATCATCATCATTTCAGCCTATTAGAAGTCCACTGCTGAACATAGGCCTCCCCCAAAGATTCATCATGGGGGGGGGGGTTGCCTTAGTTGCCACGCCTGGCGAGCGGGTTGGCAACCGCAGTTTTTTTGTTTTTGTTTTAGTGCAGGAAGATGCTGCTGCCCATCTCCTAATATAATTTTTTACCATTAGTCGCCTTTTACGACACCCATGGTTAGACAGGGTTGGCACTATTCTTTACTTCCGACAGCCACACGGATTATAAAATGTCTGCGATTACTTCCCGACAATTATCCTGTCCATACAGCTGCGATTTCGAAGACTAGATTTAATGAATTTGAACTTAGAGATATTAATCATCCTCCTGACCTTACCACTTCGGACTATTTTTTGCTCCCAAATAAAATAAAATAAACGGATCTAACAGGAAAAAGTATTTAACAAAGATGAATAAATGAAACGGGCTGTATACGACAATTTTCATAGTAAGGATTCGGCAATATTTTTATAGCAGCATTAAAACATTTATCAAATAATTCAAAATGTGGTAAAGAAGAATAAATAAATAAAATTAAATATTGGAAAATTATAATATATAATTTATTTCTGTTTTTCTATGTAAGTGTTAGACTTAAGGGTTTCGTACTAGGACATATGAACAATGTTCTTGGCTCTATGTCTTTTACAGCTTAATTGAAAGAGATAGAGAAAGAAGAGGTTAGCTGTGGCTTTGCGTTCAATGGAGCTTTACTGGTTTCCGATGCCCCTTTACTAAAGGGTACGTAAAGAAAGGGGATCGCGGCGGTATAACATCAATCCTCGTCAGTTGTTAAGATAATTGGCTTCGGCAACCGTCGACATGTGTCTGTATGTTGTGAAGTACTTGTTCCTCTTTATTATGCTATTGGTTTCTTCATGAAAACGTTAAGAAATTCTGACTTGCGTGTCATGTTGTTGGGGTAAGTGAACCCAGTGCCGGCTCGCACTACAGAAGCTCTTACCTATTACTAATCCATTATTAGTACTACTACTATTATACATGAGTTAAGTATATTTGAAAGAACTTGTCACCAACAATCAGTCGTCAGGGACTAGTTCGTTCATCAGCAGAGCAGAACGTACAGGTGAGGTTGATATTTGGAGAAAATTATCGTGTATGTAAATATAATAAAATTGTTTGATACATACCAGTATATTCCCTTACGGGCTGGTCAGGTGATTACCTAATAAATAAATTTTCTTTATTTTCATATTCCTTGATGTTGTTTCACTAGTAAGTTAGCTTTAAAAAAAATCTTCACCGTTTACTCTAAATATTATTTGAGAAATCATCATAGTTTTTGTCTCATGCTCAAGTAATGTTCCACATTTATTTGAAGAAATATTATGGATTCTGTAACAAAAAAAAGTTTTATTTTTAAAGGTCAGAGATTAGTTCAGTAATGACAAAAAACTTTTCAAAATACGCACGAACACAGGTGCAAGGATCACATAAATCGCGCAGGTAAAAATACCAACCCCTTTCTAAGATCGCGGTGCATGTTCCGAGATGGTAAACATATAAGACTTTGAAACGTGAGATGAATTCGAAAGTCAAAAGTTGTGTTTTTAAACCGAATGCTTAAAAATCTGTAGATAGGAGTTGTGTGTTTTTTATTGCTCAAGTTAAGAAATAGGCTGCTGACGTCACACCGCTCTATACGGCAATATTTTTAAGATTCTTATAGCGGGGAGGAGTTCACGATACTGGCGGCGGTTCGAAAGGTATTTACGTTTAAAAATTATTTTCGATATCTTATTCTTAAACATTCAAGATACTTTACGATTTTCCTTACCTCCAAAATATGGAAATTCAGCAATTTAGATTGTAATTAACAATTTTAGTGGTACCCCACGAACCTGTTGGTGGTAAATGCGAGTGTGGTGTTAACCACTTGGTTGTCGACTAAAGGCAAACACTATACTTAATTGCATAAAAAAAACATAATATATGCATTATCTAAAGAACAATAATAGGCTAGTAATATATTATCACATCTTGATACTGAATGTTTTTTTAATGACAAGAGAGCGTGTTAAATATTGGAGAGCTTCTACCGTAAACCGTAATTTTTAGTAGTTTAATTGTTAATGAATATGCCACCCTCTTTCTTCCCGTGAGTGACGTATGAGCTGATTAAGCAAGAAGCCTCAAAAATCTCATTGATAAAAAATCTAGCGCCGTGGCCCGGGTGTCAGTTGAATACGTAGAGTCGTGCTACATGGAAATCCGTTATCTCTTCCCGCGGTGACGCTCTCTATGCCAGAAGAGCAGAAGCACTCACTCATTTTAACCGCCTAAATTAAAACATTTTCTATTTCTTTACTAAATAAATTGATTAAATTTATCAGGAAATACCGCTAGAGCGTCTCTACCATTTATTTTGACTGAGATATTTTAATATCAAATTTAAATACTAATTTCGAAATCTACCGTTTTTACTTAAAATGGAATATTGAAATAAATAGAAATGATATTATTTATGTTTCTTGGTATTTTAAATATAAACTTAATTTGTTGAATGTAATTTTTTTTTAATCTCCGTCCGTTTAAATCAGAAAAGTATTTTTGTTACTTTAAGTACTTATTTATTTCTTTTTATATTTGTATAGTCTGTCTAAACAATTTCACAATTGAAAAAGTAATTCTTTTCCTTATTTTCTGCATTAAAATTTGGAATGCATTTTGTAAGAAACTTCGATCGATTCTTCGAATGTTATGTTACATTATGGAGTGGGGAGTTAAAGAAAACAGAACTGCAGAAGTTATTGCTTTTGAAGTCGCCAGTCATTTTTAAAACGCTTCAGCCGTTTGTTTGTGTATCACATTATAATTCCTTTGTCGAAGACTATAAAAAATCGGAGCGATCCCGTGCTGTTAGAGAGCAGTGAACGGTGTCATAACCAGAATTAGACGAAATATTTAAAAGATACAAAAAAAAAACGCATGATGTTCCAGTGTGTTCGAAGTCGATTATTAAAAAAGACCTGATTTACTGTCGATCCACATGACATGCCCTGCATCAGTCCCTGCAGCTTTAGATATTGGGTCGCTCAAAACGCATTCTGCCCCGATACGCTAGTGGAAGACAAAAAATGTGCTCTTTACAGATGAAAAATGTGTTACGATTGAAGAGCACTCACAGCTGTAAAGAAACCTCTTTGGGAAAGTTCAACGTGGCTATCATCCTGCATTAATCTATGTTAGGTAAGGCGGTGTCCTACCAAGGCGTCAGGAAGCTTAATTTTTGTGAACAAGGACTAAGGACTGCCCACAAATTTATACAGAGACAGGTTTGGATCGTGTAGTGAAGCCTCTCAGTGGTACAATTTTCATAAATGTAACGTGAACCTTCCAGCAAGACTCTGCTCCTGGTCATATAGCATGAAAAACTTAAACCTGGCTCGAAAACCTATTGGACGACAAATTCTAGTCAATTATTGAGGATTTGACTTGACTGGACAAAACGTACTCCAACACTCAAGTCTCACAAGAAATGTTCAAAGGTAGCAGTAGTTAAATTACCCATGGAGACAAAGCGAAAATCCATAAATTCCCGGCCTGATGAAAGAAACAAAGTTCACGGTGGCACTATGTTATTTTTAATTAATCCCTCGGACTTCGACGAACTGTTGTATGTTGTATTGTGTGTGTGTTAGAAATGTTAATACATTTTTACATATACATTGTCTATGCCATTCCTAGAAAAGATTTTAATACCAAACGGTAAAGAAAAGGAAAACAGATAAGGTAATATTGGACACTATGTGGGATGTGTTGTCAAAAGTAACGCCTGTCATATTTCTTCATTGTGGACTAGCATTTCAGCCTGTCTCCACCCGGCATCCGTACAGATGTACAAACAAAACAAAAAGATTGTTCATTGACTGCACAAGTTCAGAAATATACATATAAGATTAAGGCTCTACCTTATTTGGTTTTAGAATTTTTACGGTATATTCGAATAAGTAAATAGGTTTTGAAAGAAATATTTATTAAACATATGTACAATTTTTTTTACATAAATAAATGAATATTTTTTTCTTTTTTTTATCATAAATCGCATAGTTTCATAAGTACACGTACAGCCTTAAAGGTTCTATCATATACACGTAAGGATTTTTTTTTAAAATCACTATTAAGTGACCAGATCTCTCTCTCTATCTCGCGGGTCTATTGTGTAAATCTTTTTGTAATCGTTATAGCTAACATACATAGTAATTTGCCCCTTTGTTGGGGGCTGATTTGATACAATTGCTTTTATTTTTTTCTACTTCTATATCAGCCACTCGCTAGATACCGACATATCCATGAAACATATTCCCCCTTACTCCCCTTTTACAGATCGGAAGACTTTCAAAATAACTCTCCTACCTATCTTAATTGTAAAACTTCAATTTGGATCTTTCAGCTTGATATTAAGAAATTCTAATGATTTATTGTCGTGTACTATACGATTACCAAGGACTGTTTGAGTACCTTCAAATTTCAATTAACATTCACTTTTTGGAGATTGCTTATCTGATTGTTTTCTCTTACTCTGTGATTGTTAATCGCGGCACGATGATTTATGTCCGTCCGACATAATTTGTTTATCACAATATTCTTTAATAGCATCTTTATTAGTCAAGACATAGAGTATAAATTATCTTAAACGGTATTCCTTTTGTAATTTTATATGTAAGACGATAGTATAAGTCTAATAGTTTGTTTACGCGCGATACACCCGAGTAATTGTACAGTTATTATAATATTTGGGATAATTTTAAAAGGAGTATAACGTCACAGTATGTGTCGAATAATTATGTGAATGCCTAAATTATTCACGTGCAAGATACGAAGTTATAATTACAACTATATACAGACACAATTTTTAAGAAGCTTGTTAAAAAATTTACTTAATTAAAAAAGGCCTACTATAAAATAGATTATTAACATCGAGGACAAAGATGTGGGGAAATAGTTCTTACTCTGCACACAAGGTCCCCTGACTACTGATATATTGTTAAAATTGACATTTAAAAATATTGTACTGATGTTATTGTAGATTATAAATGACAACGTAGCATTAAAAAAAACAGACCCCAGAGTTTCCCGCCAATTCTTCTCTGTAAAGGTCTAATATTGCAAATCGATCTCGATTTTGTCGTTCATAAGAGCTTTAACACAGCTTTATTGAGTTCTTTTGCACGTAAAGTTGTATCTTTTATTCTATTATTACGTTTTCTCCCGATTACGACCACTGCCACAATTTTCTAATACTTACGTTTACTGCGAAGGATATGTAAGATATAACATAATATTCTGTATGTTTCAACAAATGAAAATATATTGCTATGTCATAAGAAGGGTTATATTGACCGAAGTGTTTGCGGTAACTCAAACAATCACAGCAACCAACACAACAAACTCTCACCTTCCCATATTCAGTGGAATGCTTCTGTTTATGTCTTATGGCGTATGGCAGCCTCGCAAGAATTGTCAAATAGTCTCAGAACGTCGAAACGCATCACAACACAACCATACTCGAAGACTAATAATTGTTGCATGTATTTATTCTAATTTGGTGTACATTGTACAAGAACACAAAAAGACAAATTAAGAGGAAGGGGCAAGCGGTATTATCGCTAAAGAGCGATCTTGTCCAGACAACCTCAAGCATAAATAGAAATTGAACAGTTGGATAAAGGGAGGTGGTGTACATAACAATTTTATTTTTATGCTGCAATAGGCAAACGAGCCAATCGTTCACCTAGTAAGTACTTACCGTCGCCCACATACGTCGGTCACACCTAAGAAGCTACAAGTTTGTTGCCGGACTTTAAGGATATTTGGATGATGGAAGGGGGGGTTCGAAGGATTGTGGCGAGCCGTGGTAGCCTAGTGGTGAGGGCGCTGAGGGCGGAGGGGGAGAGGACCTCCGGTTACCTCACTCCCCGAACGAAACACAGAAGCACGAGATGCCTACATCACGCCGATATTCTGCGAGACCGTGATCCTACCCTGGTCGAGCCAGGCAGCAAGAAAAGTCGCTCTCTCATATATACACGGTCGCCTCACTCTCAATTTACATCAAAGTCAATTATAGTCAACTCATGAAAAGGTTGAATGCTTAAAGATTTTTCTGCCCTACATCATCAATTCAGACTATCACAAGTCCAATGCTGAACATAGGCCTCCCCCAAAAGATTGCCACAAAGCTCGGTCCTGTGCCACCAGCATCCGTCGACTTTCCGCAACACTCCGCAGTTTGTCACTCCACCTTTCTGCCCTTACTCCGTATCTTATTAAGTGTTATTTTTTTATACGGGAAGATGAATAATAGGTTATGCTTCTGTATTTGCATTTGTGTTTATGGCCAGGATCAGACTGATCGAAATTTAAATCGTATAACACTCCCAGCTTACACTATCGTATTTTTTGTTACGTAATGTACCTACAAAAAACATCTGTCCATTTTTAAAAGCCATAAAAACTATTGGTAAAAAAGCAGCTTAATTTATAATCCGTGCCTTATGGACGTGTAGTCGCTGTCGACGATCTTATATTTCCGTAGGCATAAAGTCTGAATTATAATTTACAGCACAATCACAGATTGTTATGTTAATTTCAAACATTCGTGGGAGTGTTAATAACTTGTCTTCGGCATTCGATCTTTTTAGAAACCCACCTTAGATTTACCTGATGAAGCATTGGATAGGATTCGTAATTGACAGTCGTATATATCATAAATATCTAAATTGTCATCGTAATTTATAATTCAACGCTTAATGTAATTGCATTATCGTCGATAATACTTATTATGAACCTAATTTTTTCAAAAGTAGAAGCAATACGTTCGAATTCTGAACAAATTTCATAATAACTGTGGGAATTAGATCGTTTTCACTCTTTAACGATATGGAGTCTCTATTGGGTTGATCATTGATTTTTTTTTTACTTTTAATTGAGATAAAAAAACTATAAAAGATCGGAAGCATTTAATAACATAAACGATTCATAGCTACTGCTATGAATGCGCAGTATAGTAGTTATCATCTGTAGCTGTTGACCCTTGGATCCTGGGTTGAAATCCCAGCTCGAGTTCATGATATATAAAAATTATTGGAGTTCGTTTCTGATTGTGTTATGTTGTCTCTCTCTTACTCTACAGTTTGCCTCCCGAAAACATAAAACCGAGTAAGCAGTTACAATATACAAAACCACGATAGGATATTTTGAAAGTTGTCGCCGTGGTCGATGTTTATTTATATGAAGAGCGGCAAACAAGCTAACGGCTCACCTGATGGTAAGTGATTACCGTCGCTCATCTACACCTGCAACGCCAGGGGATCAGCAGATGCGTTGTCGGCCCTTACAGATATTTGAAGGATGGAAGGGACGATCAGAAGGCGAAATAGAGGATGGGGAGAGGACTTTTGATTATCTCACTCACTGAACGAAACTCAGAAGCACAAAGTGCCTCTACTTCAAGCAGGTATTCTTCGAGATCGTGGGACTACCCCGGTTGAGCCGACTCTTTCCAGCAGCACTGAAACCTCTGCTTTGCTCCACCATGAATAATTATTGTTACATACAGAAGCACAACAACATTAGATATTGAAGACCAAAAATCATAACTAAAATACTTGAAAAAAACATTCAATTAATTATATACCTATTTATTATTAACCGCAAAAAAGTTAGAGTCTTGACAATAAGAAACCAAGTAATAAGCAGAAAATAATATTACAATTACGTTAGTCAGTGACAAGTAATATTAAATTTTCCAAATGGGGCGGGAAATGGTCATCGAACCCGGGATAACCTCATCGTTTCTCACCTAGTACGAGTTGTCGTGCGCTTTTATTTTATAACTTAGCAATAATTCATGACAATATTGGCCAAACTCTTTGTGTGGTCGTGCTCATGTAAAGGTTTTATTGATTTTATTAAACAATACACTCAATAACCTACCACTCATATCCATAATATTTATTAGTCTCACCTTTGTGCTTTACACAATAAAGTTTACTATTTTTTCTCAGCTAAAGGCCATTTTGGCGTACACGTGCGTAACAATAACCAACTATTTCGAATTTACTTCGGAACATTCGCACAGTTGTAAAAACAAGACTCTTGCGCTAAATGTAGTTTTGACATTTATGTTACAAATATGGTTGTGTAGCACCGTAGTTCTTATAGTATCAAGGTTTATATTTTTATTTTACGAACTTGTCTCACGTGTAAAAGGATACTTGGAACATTACAACAGTAGGGTACAATGACTTTTTGATCGTTTTTTAACCTCAGCGTAATCGTGTTTAATAGTTTAAACTGAAGATGAACTTTCATCGGACTTTTACGGATACGTTTTGGAATCTTCTCTAGCCGTTTAGGAAGTAACATTTTGGAAGGTTCTAGACGCCTAAGTTCACCGACGAATTTACACACGTCAACTTGCTTTCCTATGGTAACGGCTTGTTAATTAGTTTATTTTTTTCATTACTGCAACATTACAAATTGGTGAAATATAAGTTAAATGTGGTGAGATGAGTGTCTCTCCCACCTACAAGATAAAGTATTTCGAGTCGATGTGTCCAGTCGATGGATGTAGATAACTTAGGACCGTTTGCCCCCCAGAGATTAGCACATTCAGTGGCCTTATGCGCTATGCCATAAAAAATTTCACAAACATTACGTATGACATTATCCAAAATACTAATAAACGAAACAATGTCTTGGATGTGAAAAATAACATAGCATCGTTTTATCGAGCAACAACTTCGCACGTAATTGTTGTCAAATATTTTTATGTCATAGTAATGATGTGACTAATAGCGGCATAAAGTAATCCCGTTTAGTCTGGTAGGTGACGTAATAGTCAGTTTATGGAATTGGCAGAATTATATCTCGTGATCTTCGATAATCGTGATGGCGGAATATTCGTTTCAATAACGCAAGGCCTAAAATTCCCTGAACTCTGACGGGCTGCGGTTTCAAAGCTGCAAGTTGAAAGAGCGCGTTTAAAAATTCACCACGTGGCCAAGCGACGGCTTCTGCTGCTGCTCGAATGGGCCAGCCTCGACCGGCCGGGTTGGTACCACGGCCTCGCAGAATACCGGCGTGAAGTAGAAGCATTTTATGTTTCTCCGTTTCTTTCGGCGAGTGAGGATTCCGGAGGCGCACTCCCTCTGCCCCCCCCCCTCCACATCTCCACCTCCATATCAACCTCCTCATTCTCCCTCCCATCTCGTTAATATCCTTTAAGGCCTACAACGCACCTGCAGCACCTCTGGTCTTGCAGATGTACGTGGGCGACGGTAATCACGTACCATCGGGTGAACCGCTTGCTCGTTTGGCGCCCATAAAATAAAAAACTAAAAACATTAACAATATGGAGGGAATTGATCCAATTAAGAAATTCAAATTTCCGTAGGCAGTGTGTATTTATCATATATAGTAATAGCATATGCAGCATAAACTTTTCTCGTGGTTTTGAAATCGAAACTTTATCACCACACCGCCACTGAAGCTTGGCGGCGGCGTGCGATATCAGAATTACATCGTGAAAACCAATACGGACGGAAACAGCCGTCCGTTGTTCATGCCTATCTCGTTCAAGACGCGACCACACGAAAATTAATCGACCATTCAACTCGAAAATACGAAATCATTCAATGAATTTCGCGTAAGTCGACACATAATTGGCGAACGGCAACAAAAAGCTGACGCCGCTGAAAGGACGCGCACAGTCGCCCGACCGGGTCACAAGCACGCGACAAAAAAGTTGTCACTGGCGACTTAAACGCGGCAAAAAAAAAACTCGACGCACCAGTAACTCACCGAAGGCTCGTCACTCACCAGTTGTAACAGAATATCTCTATAATATATCTAAATTATTATTTATTTATTGCGAAGAAACTTTGCGCGATATATACATACTTTTTAAAGCGTCGGCTTATAGAAAAAACTTGTGACCACTTCGACAAGTCTCTAGCGATATTCTATGTATTCTTTTAATTAGATGTGAGAGAGACGAACACTTATATGGAAATGAAAGTGTACGCAGATCATTAATTAACAACCAAGTTAGTTTTTCCTATCTATGATATGTACTGTGTTGTTACAAGCAGACGTATTTCACCGTGGTAATCACCTAATTTTACTACTAATTACTAAGCGAATGGCTCGTTCTTTGGAGTCTTCTGGGTTGGTACCACCCGCTTTCCCATTTCTGCCACCAAACAGCTATGCAACGAATGTTGTGGTCCGTTTCATAAGTTATAGAGAGCCGGTAAAATTACGGGCTATGACACATTCCGTCTCAGTATTCAGCGGTGACAACGCATCATCAATCGAAGTTTACCGTAGATCGATAGAATTACCGTGCAGTCCTTTAAAATGTCACAGTAATACTTCAGGAATTATAAGGAACATTTAAAAAAAAAGTTCTACCAAAATCCTGTGAAAAATTGCTTTCAAGTTAAATCCGTTCAAACTTATATACATACGTACATACAAACAGTTATATATAGTAGTAAACAATACGACTATTCCCATTATTGGGCCATGTCCAGAAATTAATTAAGCCGTATTCCGGACGGCCTTTCTAAACAATTTTGTAAGCTCAAAATCTCAATCAATTCGCTGGCTAATTGAGCGTTGCATTACATCTGTAACCGGTCCGCGATAACATATCGGCGTTAATCTGGTCAGACCTGTTCTAAGCTATAAGCTTTCGACGAAAAATTAACGTAGAAAGTCGATATTTCGTTATCGTCAGAACTTTCAAAAAACACCACTTGTTTTCCGATCTGATCTGATCTTTTCAAAGTTAAAGGCGATTAATCAAACTTAAGTCGCTTTTACGAATTTTATAGTGCATTTAAGTATAACAACAAATATGCCAAAAGAGAAAACCATAATTGTCACATTTCATTCAAAGGAATGAAAATCAAATGGCAAAGAAATTTTGGCGGTCGTCAATACGACTACGCCCGAAAACTTGGGCAAACGGCAGATGAGGTTGGCGTTTGAAGTAAGAGTTGGTTTTTTTAATTCTCTTATAAAGAGGCTCCGTCCCCCGCCTGGAAACTTTATATAGTAAATACTATTTATTTATTAATAAATTTTAGGTATTTAATAACTACTAATGTATTTAAAATTTATTGTTTCTTTCCTAATTATTTCTTTAACCGCAAATGTAAATGGATAAAGGATAAAAGTTGTATAGAACTTCTAATGAATTTCATACATTGAGAGACTTTCAATCAAAGCCTTTCGATTGTAAATTTAATACACAGTTTTCAATTTGGAATGAAACTATTATTTACGGATTTTATTACGTTTATATCAAATGTGTAGTATTCACGTAAATTCAAGAAATCATTACGTAAACCGTTTTCAATTTAATAATTAACTTCGGTATACAATTGTAATTATTTTACACTTAAGAAACTTTTGCTAAGCTCTTAAGGTTAAATCTCCGTTAAGCTCGCGGTTAATCAGTCGCAGTATAAATGATTAGTGCGCCTTGAGCGCCTAATTCTCCTACGGTCTCTCCCGTTTCGTTTATTACTGGAAAACAATTTATTGACCCGCGACCGGTGGTCGATGTGGCCACTAAAGCCATAAATACGAAGACCTCTGACACCAGCGGTTGTAAAACTTAGAGGCGCGTCTGCATCGTTTCGCAATGCGTTGTTCGGATGCTGTATTTGAATAATGTCCCTTGCAACTACAACGTCGAATACCTGGGGATAATATTTGATTACAATGTTATATTTCTGCGTGCGCATGTTTATATTAAAAAGGGATAGATACACTATTGCGTCATCACCTTAAATATGTTAAGCGATACCTGGGTACGGAACCATATATGTATATCTTTCAAGGTATTGTGTTCTTATATTGACGGGTAGTTAGATTTGGCCGTGTTGGTGTCGGCGCAATAATCTACCATCCCCTTTCTTCCCCTGGGTGTCTTAAGAGGCGACTTAGGGAAAAGCCTTGAAAATCGCAATGGCTATCGATAGATAGCGGGAAAACCATCTCGGAAATTACCTGACCAAAATTAAGCAGACCGACGAGGGGTAGCATCGTCTCAGGTGCGAGGTGTGTGTTCTCTCACTGTGATCGCCAATCCGCTTGCCGATGGTGGCGATTGACTATTTACAAGCTGGTAAGATTAGACAAATATCTAACGTCTTGACGACAAAATTGACGTGAACTATACTAAAAAATGTTACTATAGTTAGTAAACATTTTTAATTAATTGAATAACATCGATAAGATTATTTCAATTAAAAACGACCCAAGTACGTATTGGCTTCCTGCATACTACATACTACCGTACCGTAAACTCTAAAATCGCCGTCTAAAATCATTGGGCACTAAAAACAAAGAGAAATTAAACAGCTGATCAGTTTTTCAATAAGAGAGCATAAAGCATGATTGCTTCGAGGAGATGTAAAGTCCGGCAATCCGCACAGGAGCAGCGACGCGGACCCTGCATATCTCCAAAACCCTTTCATATGTTGAGAGGGGGCCTCTGCTCAACCGTGGAACAAGCTGCTACTTTACTTTTACTTAATATAAAATATTAGAACTCAAATAATTTCAAACTATTTACGTTTTAACTGAAGGTCTACGTCTGCAGGACATACAGGAGGCAGAGGTAACACGGTACTGGTACTAGGGCTCCGCTTGGACCTTTTGGACACGGAATCCTAAAAACTAAACGATCTAACCAAATATTAAACTATAGTATGCAACATACGTTAATTGAACGTAAAAACACATAACTGCATGTACTCATTTGTTACTCGTATAACTTACGCTAAGCTCATAACTTAAAAGACAATATTTGTTTAATGTCAACTTATGTTTGCACGTTTCAAAGGTTTTGTGGTTATGTTAATGTTTAGTTACCTTTTGGTATTGTCTGCTGTTGCTCAATCGTTAAATTATATAGTGTCTACAATCTAAAAATAGAAAAGGGAACGAGGGCGAACAATATATGTTAACCCGTACAGGGTTATTTAGTTGATTGGTATCCACGTAGGGTGTTGCGGTAACCTTACGAAATACATGTTAATACAATTTTTTTATGGGAAAGGCGGCAAACGATCAGCGGTTAACCTGATGGTAAGTGATTACCGTCGCCCACGTACATCCGCAACACCAGAGGTGCTGCAGGTGCGTTGGCGGCCTTTAAGGGTATTAGGGAGATGGGAGGGAGGATGAGCAGGGGGATGGGAAAGGGGTGTGGGCCTTACCTCAATCACCGAAATGCAGAAGCGCAAGATGCCTCTACTTCACGCCGGTATTTTGCGAGTCTGTGGTACCAATCCGGTCGAGCCGGCCCATTCGAGCAGCAGCAAAAGCCGCCGCTGGCTCTATCACGTTTAAATACATATTTATAAGAGGAAAAAGAATACGTCGAAAACATGATACCTTTAAATCCTAGTAACGAGGCATTGTCAAGCGATTTTTTTTCGTTTTTTAATCTGACTGCTGGGCAAAGGCCTCCTCAAATAGGAGTATCGTAAAGAGGTTTTGAAGCCGGTAAGGGCCCGCCACGCTGCTCCAGTGCGTGTTAGCGGGCTTCACATATCCTCGAAATAATATTTTTATTATTTCTCAGACATGCATGTTTCCTCACGATGTTTTCCTTCACCGCTGAGCACGTGGTAAATGCAGCACTTAAAATTGCTATTAACAATTTTAGTGGTGCCAGCACCGGAGATAGTACCCAGGATCTCACACTCGCGATCTATGAAACTAAAGTGAGCGCCCAGACCACTAGGCTACCACGGCTCTAGGCTGGCATTTAGGTAATGAGATGGTACATTCCCCCTTACACTAAATTCCTGTGCGAAATCTACCACGTTCTTATGACCCTTGATTATTCTTGAGTCGAATTCAATGATTACATTTTTAAATTCAATGTGAAATTATCTTTTTTGTGGCAATAATTATTAAAATTGCTAAGATTGTTAATTAATGCCTTAACGCCGTATATAGAACAATGCAGTATTTCGCATGGTACAAAGGAAATATTTCACTAATTAATTCTGCACATAGTCGTTCCGCCTGCGGTTATTGCTCCGACACCTAAATAGTGGTTTTAATTTGAGGTTTAAGTCTTTGAATTAATATTTGAAGACGGCTAGGTGACGTCAGCTAACGGTACCCTGAGCGTTAGCTTTTTAACTGTAATTACATACTAAACGTATGTAATATACTACTTTCAATTAGTATGAAAAGATTGATTGAGGCACTCCTAACAGTTAGTTAGGGAAATAAACTAGTAATATATTCTGAGCTTAAGTTCAAGCCTTAGCCAATTATTATCTAAAATATATATTTAATATAGTCAGTATCAGAGGCATACGAGGCAAGACGAGAAAACTAATAATATAGGTTAAAAAAAATTTACTTCACCTGGGATTTAAACTTGGGACTCTTGGGAACTTGGGATTATAAACAAAAAAAAATTAAGACAGGTATGCTGATAACTGAACCAAACGTTTACAAACAGCTGATTTCATTATCCATTCTTTTGTTCAATTTTCTTATTAAAAGAGAGATAATTGATAAAAACTCGTGTCATATCATGTCATAAGTCTTGTTATAAGTCACATCAAATTATATCTACGATCAAGAATAGATCAAAAATAGAAACCCGCCGGAAAGTATTATGTATAAATGTCGTCAAAAGCCTGTCACAATGTCGCTTGACCACAATAAACTCATTAGCAAGCGACTTAAACACAACCCAGTTTATGAAGTCACAAATAAACTTACGCCTCGATAAACATCGCTTCATTGTCCTCAAACTACAAGCAAACACATCCAAGAAATGACTTGTTAATGTATTAATGATCCTTGATCATAAACACCTGCCAAATTATACAAGCCACTTCGTTCCTTGTACCCATCGTTTACGAATTATAATTGTATGTCAAATACTTGCTAAATATATGCTTTCCTACATATGTTAGGGGCCTTAACGAAAACACTAAATAAATCGAT
The DNA here is from genome assembly GCA_029286595.1 of Bhutanitis thaidina. NCBI lineage: Eukaryota > Metazoa > Arthropoda > Insecta > Lepidoptera > Papilionidae > Bhutanitis > Bhutanitis thaidina. The sequence goes on from JAGSMS010000010.1 coordinate 13,164,210, forward strand.
TGATAAGACTTAACTGGATAAGTAATGAAGGAGTATGAAAATAATGTGATCGGTCAGTTGAAATGTAAAATATTGTCTCGAGAACAGCTGAATTGAGCAAAATACTGGAATTACTCGTAACGTCGGGGTTGGGTTTTAAATAAATGAATGTTTGAGTCCTTCAATTAATATGCAGAATTTCGTATTTTATTTTTAACTAAAACTGTTATCCGCGATTAAAATTGTTTTTAAAGGATTACAATACAATAGTATTTAATTAAAATCCTGCAAATGAACATAATTAGCCAAGGAAATGGTAATTGATACCATTATTCTGGTAGCACCGGAAGAATCTGCCAACCACTTTGTTTTTGTGGGTGCCGTGAGAGTAGGTGACGCGGGGAAGAACCTTAAAAATACTTATGGCAAGCCAATCAAGGGACGCTGGCAATCGCAGAATTCTTCACGTCATCTGATAACCTCGAACATTAGACGGTGCAACTCGTAACAGTTTTGAATTATTTAGCTGTGACATATTTGAGATTGGGGTGTAACAGGCAATCATACCATCTATTTGCCGACATAGCTGAAATCCCGCAGACGCAGTGATAGGAAGCAGTATCAAAGGCGCGAGAGTACCGGCACTGCGCTCTTGCCTTAGGGGGTTGTGAGTAGGACTTTTCGAGAGAGCTTGACGAGTAAACTTCGGTGAGTAAGTTGGTGAACTGTGGGAGTCGATGCTCTGCACTAATTCCTGCGCAGACGTCGGTATAACGATGCGCCGTTCTCTATACCCATCACGTAATGTAATCGCGGTGTGGAAAAAAAATGATGATAGACTTTTTTAATCCGCCACGACACAGATTCTATTAAACTACCAAATATTCCACTGTCGTGCCAAAATAGGTAATTAAATTCATACTAAGTTAAAATATGTATGCATGAAAAGTCGTTTCGTTTTATAACCGATTCATTTGTCACATCACTAGAATTATTTATTATAAAGCGTTATAACCTACGTTTAAACTCGCTTTCACCAAGAAAAAAAAACGATGCCCGTGTTGTCGAATATCTTATGATATTGCAATTCATCGTTCAAGTTCCCCTCCGGCTATTTAATGATTGGTTATTAGAATTTAGAATTTATTTCTCGTAAGTTCTAACATAATTAATGTACACCTAATGTACGCCTGCGTACAGTTGTAAACATAAACATTAATTAAAATGAAATATTTGTAATTATAGTGTTTAATTTGTTACTGACAAACGATTAATAAATGCCGACATTGTACATCATCATCGATTTTCGTTTATATTTATATTCTGTACTTATGTTATTTTATCAATTACAGATAAATTAATGGGTTTCAAAACAAGGTTGTCGAAAAAAATAAGATACTTCATGGAGGACGAAAGTCTATAAGTTATGGTTCTAAACTAAATTTTCCACTGTGCTCTTTAGGAAGCTTATCTGGAATCGTCTGCAGGACTAATTAACACTCGCTTACTGCCTTACATCATCAGTAAGATTCAACATCCAATCTCTTCACATCATCACAAACCACTAAAACAATCATTGTAAACAAATTCTGTGCTCTAACTACAAGATTAATATTTATATGATTGATAAATGATAATGCTTTGATTTCCTTCACAGCCATACACGTAGTATGTTCATGACATACAATTTCTATTAAAAATTCCTGTGATGCCGGCACCGGATCAACACAGGTCTTTAAGCTTTGCTGCTCATTGCCTTTCTTTGATTTTTATACCTCTACTTCAGGGTCACGCGTACAAATTAACTGCTCTGCTTTTGAGCATTCTTATTTAATATGTAATAATAAAGCTATTCATCAAAAAATTAGTTGTTGTAATAATTTATTACCTCATGTCTCCACACAAATGAATTGTAATAAGCAATCATTATATCGCTGTAGGCGTGTAAGTGAGAGCTGAGAATTAGCACTAAATAAATTAGGCGTTTTCAACACTAATATTTTTAATATGTTATCCATATATTATTTTAACGTATTAAGAAATGTGCATCATTTTATTAATATGTGTTACGTATTTATTCAATTAACCATCGCATTAACAACTATAAATTACAATAAATATTGCCTTTTTATATTATAAATCAACAGATTATCTGTTATGGATGAAGTCCTAATTTTTTACTCTTCTATCCTAAAATTTCACAAATATTTTCGCCTCTTTTGATTTGTGAATGTATAATCGTAGATTAAAAAAACAATTCTTTATTTTTGATTAAAATCTGTATACAGTTCTGAGGCAATACAACACTGTGCACAATCTGATTTTTTTAAATAAATAATTTTTTTAATGTTATTCTTTTGTTGTATATAGTAAGATTTTAAATCTTTCTCTCACAATAAATGTTTGTCTGAGTCCATGTCAAAATTATCATTATCATCATAATTACAGATTATCAGGCCAAGTCGGCGCTGTTTCATCTATTGAGGGTTGTTGGTTACTTGAGAACCTTTTTTCTCAACTTATAATTAGTTATACAGTATTCTGTGACAATATCAGCCTACTGAACATTCGCAACATAATACTGTACAGTGCTGTCTGATGACTCTTAAGACTCGACATTATCAGTAAATGATAATGCTTCGTCAGCTATCGACATGATGTACTGATAATCTGAAAAGATTTTATTGATAAGTATTCTCTAATTAAATTACAAGTCATTATCACTTCACTATCATTATCAAAACCATATGTGCTGTACATCTATCGTGATTCTGTTAAAAGATAAAATCATGCGGTCAGAAAGAAATATCGATTCTACATTTCAGCAACGTCAGAGTGTAGACGAACCACAATCAAGATGTCCGTTTAAATTAACAGATACGTCAGCGATCGCCATCTTCACGGTTCGAAATTCGAATTACACATTCGAAAATTGAACCGAAATGAGCATTTTAACGGACTTTTATTTGACAAAAAAAAAACTCAAGGTGCATTGCTAAGAGGTGGATCAGGTGCGCACCTGCGTTTTTTTTTACACTATTGTATGGTTATTCTCGAATTTATCGTTACAGGTGTATTCGTAGGAGAAATTTATTCTAACAGTCTAATAAATACGTCACACTTAAAATGATCGCGTGACATATAACAATATAGTACACTGTACTGTTACTACAGAGTAGTAATATAAAGAAGATTCTTTAGCAACACACTAATTATATTATTTTCGGGTCTATTTGGCAATAAGGCTTCCCCGGGTTTCTAATAATTCCGAGTCTTCTTCTATTCCATCGCATAGCATTACGTTGAAAACGGAGAAAAAGACAACAAGCAATTGCTTAAAGGGCGGCAGCGCATCTGTAGCTCCTCTGGTGTTGTGGATGTTCGTGGGCGTTGGTGATCACTTACCATCAGGTGAGCCGCACGCTCGTTTGCCCCTTCTTCTGTAAAAAAAATGCATTTATGTCTATTACAAATATTGAAATATATTCATTAATTCTTCATTTGTTTTATTAGATTTTATTTATCATTCTTCGCTACAAGCTGTCACAAGTCCAGTGTTGAACGCAGGCAAACGAAGTGTAGGCCGGAGTCGTCCGACACTTCGTTTGCCTGTACGAGGTTGTCGGTTGTGACCGGCCAACCGGCCTGTGCTTGGCCACTTTAGCTTGCTGATCCTTAAGGCTATGTTGGTTATCCTAGTTCCGCCGCGGATATAGTTATTGCAGATTCTATCACGCCCGATGAGCAACTGTGAGCTTCCTCAAATAGTGAAAGACCACATCACAGTTCGATAAGTCAAACCTGGCAACATGCACTGGTTGCAAACTTTTTTTTTTGGGGTTAGTAGTATACTCGACGAGATGAGGCGAGATGTGAATTTTCGCAACCAAGGTTTGTAGGTGGGTTCCGTTGGCCCGTATGGCGAAGCTGAGTCATACCAAATGGAAATTTGTCTCGGCCTACCTCTATGGATGTATAAAGCTTCAGTGCTTATACATTATGTACTAGGGGAATACCGGCGTGAAGTAGAGGCATCGTGTGTTTATATATGTATGTGTCTATGTATGTATGTGTTTATATATGTTTGTGTCTACATATGTATGTGTTTATATATGTGAACAGGTGCTGCTTGTGGATGCTGGTCTGCACGAGTACGGTCTAGTCTGGCATTGACCAATTCGAACCAAAAAAAAAAACAAGTATTCCAAGGATATCATCCAGTTATTACAAAAATAACTATCTAATTGGTCGAATATTAACATACACGTTTCTTATATCAAAAACAACTAAAAGAATTAACAGAAATAGTACGTTCAAAGTCTAATTATATTTAACGACTGAAATATCTCCATTATAGCCAGTTACTTAAACATGTAATTAGCATAATGTTCTTAAAACTAGCTGTCCGATTTGAGATTTAGCGATAAGGGAGACAAATTAGCGAATAGACCTCTAAATTTCAGGTTAGTACTCCGAGCTTGTATGTGAGAACGTACGTACATACAGGTAATTATTAAGTTAGATATTAAAGTAATTTTATGGAAATTATAATGAGCGAAGTAAACGTGGGAAGGATATAACATAATAACAAATAGTAACGTATGTTACGATTTCTTGTATTTACGCGAATACTACGCATTTGAAAAAAACTATTATTTTTTTATTTCCGGTTTATTTACGATTTTTTCGAATTTTATCCTGTTTAATTTTATTTATAACTGTGACGTCACAGACTTCAGTCTGACTTTTTTTGGACTTATTAACCCAATAGAAGTTTACAGGCTAGTACATCCACTACGAAATAGCTGGCACATTATAAGCAACGATAATAATATGAATTATTTAAATAAATATCAAAACAATCAAATAGCCTATCATGTTCTTAACTGGGCGTTATGTTATTGGATTTATGCGACTTGTAATAATTGCATTCCATTGAAACAACTAAGTCCCAACTATTTCCTTTTAATATTCAGGGCTGCGATACCTAGTTGGGTGAAACTTAACCTAAAATACCAACGCAGTACACTCTTTTATAGTTTTCCTTATAGCGAATTGGTGAGTACAATGTGTAGGGTGTGAGTGTGTGTGTGTGCGTGTGTGTGTTTGTGAGCCCCCATACTATTGACACTACTCTCCATCACTAGTTTGACGGATTAGGAATTATATTCGGTCGAATTTTTGCCCAACAGTATTCGGTGCATGTGAGGTTAGCAAAAGTTGCATGGTGCTTACAATCCTATATTATTAATCCATAATCATATAGAAATTTGAGATGATGCCAGCTAGTATAAGCTACTATTTTACTTTAATTAATTGATATGGCAATCCGGCCAGTTCTGCGTTGCGTTGATCTGCGTTTATACATTATTACACACATTATTATACACGTCCATGTAATCATTATTTATAAAAAGGAATTTTGAGAAATATATTTCAAATTGACGAATAGAATGTTTGTTTTAGTATTTGAAAATGGCCATATCAGGTCTTATGACGCGTGAAGGTACAATACCTACCATATCATATCTATGAATTATAAATGATTTTTTTTATACTACATTGATATCTACTAGTTAAGTCCTGGTATGAGCGCATAACAATAGAATACCAATGGTTACAAAGGGTACGCGGGAAAGATTATAAAAAAATAAATGTAAAACTAAATATATTAAATAAGCGTATAAAATAATACTTTTGAAATCTAAAACTTCCCCAATAACGTGTATTTAAAACTGAGGGCTTATATTCCCACTCTTGTAGTGATATCAGTAGAACAATGTTATTTCCTTAGGTCCAGGTTTTAAATTACGAGTCGGACGATGACTGGCGAATTTGCACCGACAATTTATGGCAAAATTATTCATTCAACTGCTACGTCCAAGGTTATACCGCCTAGGGAATTTAATAATACACACGTTAAACTAATATATTTCGCATTGGTGTTTTATACATTATATCTACTGTAGACCCATTAAATATAGTACAATCTGCAATGTATTAAATGGGTCGAAACCTTTATAACATTCACTTCTAAACGGCTGTAGGTAAAAACACTGTAAACTGTCAAGTTCTTGAGTGTGATTGTGACTTCTTTTTTTACTTAGCCTATTTTAGTCTTGATAATTGGCTAGTAATAAAATCAAGACATAGAAAACTTGAAACTAAAAGTATTTTTTATTTTAATTATTATTTTACCCAATATGAAAACTTTAAGGTGAAACCTATAGATGACTAAGTTGCAATTACCAATCGGAATTAAACTGCTGAGAAGAAAATTCAATACATAAAATCAATGACAAAAATTAAGTATTACCATCAGAGTGGAAATGCAGCCAGAGTTAATGGTACTATGCTACGATGGACCTACGAGAGACCTACTCTATGATAATAATTAATTAGTAGTTAATGTAAATACATCTTTTATTTTTACTCAGTAAATCAATGATAGATCAAAAGAGTTAAGAGACGGCTTTAGCTGCTGTTAGAATGGTTCGTCTCGACGCGGCTAGCACCACGGCCTCATAGAATATCTTTGGAGTCTTTAAACTCCTTAATAACGTGTATTTAATGCTAAGGACATATATTCCAACTGTAATATGCGAGTTGTATCTTTGGCTTGGACACTCAAACGCCGACAGGCTGACAGCTATTGCGTTGTCCCCAATATTCTAGTGAATTACTGTTAATACTTGTACGAATAAAAGAAATGTCTCAATTTCGAACCACTCCTGCATAAGGTATACGATCGTGATGGCTTACATTATATTTATATATTTTTAAATTTTAATTATTGACTTAAATTTAAATAAAATAATATGAAAAAAGGCCGCTGTAGGCCAGTGGTCAGGGCGCACGCTTTAGATTCATAGAGCGCGAGTGACCTGGGCTCAATTCCACTAAAATTACCGATGAAATGCCGGTACCACAAAAATTGTTAATATCAATTTTAAGTGCTGTATTTATCACGTGCACCACATATCCTCGAAATAATATTTTTTATTATTTCGAGGCTATGAGAAGCCCGCCATCTCGCACTGGAGCAGCGTGGCGGCCCCTTTCCAGCTCCAAAAACCTTTCAGATTTGATAAGGAGACCTTTGCCCAGCAGTGGACACTTCCAAGATGCTACTTTACATTTTACTTTAAACAGCAAAACCTACACTAATGAACGTTGTTAGCCACACAACTGTTCGAAAAAATGGCGTAATTGAGACATGTTTTAGTGAAACAAGCCAGCCATGTGCAAGTTTTAATTTAATTGTCACTTAAAGTCGTTACCGCATTGTTTAAACCCACATTTTTCGGTGAAACTACTTAAAATAATTAATAATAATTGGATTTGACAGGTGTTTCTCATTAACAAGTTATTTACAACTAAAATAATTATTAAAAGCCAGTTGTAGACATCTACTTAACTAGTTTAATTAAAAAAAAAACTTCCAATTAACATTCAACAATAGTCCTTCCGGGCACAGAGCTGACTTTTTTGAGTAGGTTTTGCAGCCGGGGCGAATCCTGAAGATTGGTTTTTATTTGCACGTGGTAAATCCATTTAAAATAACAGTTTTAGTGGTACTTGCACCAGATATCAACTCATGGCACTCTTTTCGGATTGTGGATCATCCTGCGTTGAAAGTTAAAATGAAACGCGTTAAATTCCGTAAAATATCATTTTGTTTCATCATAAATGTTCAATTCAATTGTAATGTTTAAATTAAAAACTCTTAGGAACGCTACGGAGGATCGTTTCAAGTTAATGTAGTTTAAATTTAAAAACAAATATTGGCAATCAGTAAATCTCCCATTGTTGGACAAAGGCCTTCTCCATTTCTTCAATATTTTGGAGGGTTTTAAAGCAGAGGTGGTTACTTCACGCTTCTTCATTGCGGGTCGTCGGATTTCACAATGTCCACGACATATTTTTTTGTATATCACCACGTGGACCTTCAAGTGCGCGATATATTCAGCATTTGCTTTAGTGGTGCCGACATGAACCCAGTTCACTAACGTATACTATGACATTAAAGCGAGGGCCCTGAATACTACGCTACCTTTAATTAAATTTAAGACATAAAAGTAGATGTAGTAATATGAGTAGGTGAATACAATTGTTTTTTTTTTCACTGTTTACCCAATACAGGAATGGTCATAGGGCTGGACGTATTATTTTAGTAACTTCTACCCACTTTTAAGCAGAGCTTATCTGGGAAAACTGGGGGAGCTTGTCGCTGACTCATTGGTATGAGCCTTCCTCATAGGAGATTGAATTTGAGCCTCTTGATTAGGTGACAGATCTCACCACTCCTTTATAGTGGGTTTTTTGTATATAATTGCTCCTGAGCTTGTTTTCATAGTTATGCAAACTTCAAATTATTGTGTATAGAAATCCTTCATAATAAAAGTAAAATCTAGCTATGAATTCAGGGTAGAGTAATGCCAAATCCCACTAACCAGTGATGGGTACTCCGCTCACCGACCCACTTGCCCAACGCGGCGGGTACGGACAAACCTTCTAAGAAGTATAATATCATAAACTTTTCCGACGCTTTGTTGGAAAGGTCCAAGGTTCATAATAATTATGCTCAACTAGAATACTACTACTAGACTGAAATAGGCTAATGAAGCGGTTTAGTTTGAATTTAGAGAGATCAAAGTCCGGCATCCCCAAAAAATTAACGAACTTTTATAGTCAAAACATTCGTTTATCACTAGTTTTCGTACGGCTAAACGATTGATTAGATTTACTCTTAGTCAATTTGTTCGTGATGCTGTGCCTAAGAGAAGCTAATGCGCTTTTCTTTATGGTATATGCTCCAACTTATGTTATTATGGCAGCATTGTTAAAAGGCAACTGACGACCTAACAATATGTTGTAATCTCAAACAGTAAACATTGTCATATTAATAAATCTCTTGAAAATAAAAATCTTGTAATTAACATTGTCATGGTAAAGTTGGAAATTATTTCTACAATATTTACATAACATTATGCTCTGAATGTCTGGAAACCTACATTATTAAATGACAAAAAGAGCACGATCCTAGAAAATTATTTATATTAAAAGAATGTTATGGCATATTCAAATTTATCGTTTTAAAAACTTGAAATGTTAATCGACTCCCGGACAGTCATCTCTGTATAATATATCATTTGATTTTATGTTAATTTTACAGTAAAATGTCATATGCCAGTTTATAGACCTAAGTTAGCAGGCTCGTAAAAGAATCCCACGTGAGAAACGTATATTATGTACGAATCGTTTATGTAAATTATATTTTCCAATAAACACAGCGCTTGATTGGTTCAGCCATATGCATTAATGAAAAGGTAAACGAAGTAATATTTTTGAGATAAAAATTGTCCTGCTAACAAGTTTCCAAGTATAAAAATATGTATTCTAGGAAGGTTATATTGTTCTGTTCTTATAGAATGACAATAATTAACTTAATTCTTTTGTGAATTTAAAACATCGAAAACCGATTCAATAATACCTACAATATTTTTATCCTGCCTTGAATCATACAGTCAGTGAGGTAACTTTCAAACAGTGAAAGAATTTTTAAAATCGGTTCTGTAGTTCCGGAGATTACTCCGTACATTTATACAAACTTAGACTCTCTTTTCAATATAATATCAGTAAAGATTACATATCTTCACTAATATTATATTATAAGTATAATACCAAATGTTAAAAAAATAATTATATTTTGACAATTACTTAACGATGACAGCTATGCTCGTGGGCGAAACGATTGTTACATTGTGGACTCGGTACACAAACAGATATATTGTGAATTAATTGGATATGAATAGTTGTAGTCCCTTGGACGTATTCATTACAAACCCAGCGTGTTAGTCCACTATATGTACGCACAGTAAGTCAGAATTATGTTGTACTATACTACCAGCATATTTTTTTGTTTATAGTTAGACTAGTATCATCTTGTTTGATATTGTATCATTGATACACAGTGTTAATTATATTACCCGCGTCATTTAAATAAATAATATAAGTGAAAATCGACTGTGTCCTTTTCAGTTTCACTCGTCACGATGATGGAAAACTGTGTGTGAACTGTGATGTGTTCTAATTAAGAAATATGCGTACCAGTATTTAAGCTTCTAAAAAGACCGTTACACGCACATACGACAGCTAATATAAGGGAATTGTCATGGTACAAATTTACGTATTAAGCATTTTATAGCGTATTTCCTTTGATTATTTTTATGTCTAGATAGATAGTCAGCGCGTGAACACGTCGAAAGAATTATCATCCAATGGTTGTGTAACAGGTTATTCTGTGACATTTGTGACAACGCGTGTACAACAGCCGCGGCGTGCTAAAAAAAATTTTATTTTATAAATGCTAAATAAATTAAAATCACCAGAAAAATTACTTACCGCCGGTAGTTAACGAGCGTTATATTTTAATTCATGAGGAAAATCAATAAGAACATTATTTTTAATATGATAGTATGGGGCTAATGATTTCTGTTTGCAATTATTTAAATTTAATATTCCCTTACCTTGACTATTCCACCAAGGTTCTAAACTAGTATTTAGAAGTCTTATCAGACTTTTGTCATTATTCTTAAAAATATTTACACATCGTCATTTTAGCCTATCACTGTTGAAAGTCCACAGCTGAGGCCTCCCCCTAAGATTGCCACAAAGCTCGGTACTGAGCCACCTGCATCCATCGACTTACCGCAACACTGAGCAGGACGTCACTCCATCTTGTGAGGGGTTGTCCCACACAGCGTTTGCCTGTACGTGGCTGCCACTCGAGAACCTTTTTTCCTTAACGGTTGTCAGTTCTGCAAGCTATGTGGCCGGCCCATTGCCACTTCGGCTTGCTGGTCCTTACGGTTACGTCGGTTACCTTAGTTCTGCTGCGGATATCGTCGTTACAGACTCTATCGAGCAGAAACACCGAGCATAGCCTTTTCCATAGCTGGCTGAGCAACTTTGAGCTTCCTCATACGGCCTGCATTGAAGGACCAAGTCTCAGTTCCGTATGTCATCACTGCCAACACGCACTGGTTGTACACTTTGCTCTTGAGGTTTTAAGATAAACTCGATGAGAAGATATAACGCAGTTTCCCGAACGCAACCCTACCGAGTTGGATTCGCCGATTGACCTCTGGATCGAAGTCGGACTTACCTAATCGGACAATTTGTCTCAGGTACTCGTCTACAACTTCGAGCCTATTGTTCCCAATAACAACCGGTGCATGAATATCATCGAAAATAACACCCGTATTGACATTTTTCACGAAAGGCATGTCTGCCAGATTCGATTTTAGATAGATATTTAGATTGTGCATATACATTTATGCAAAAAAAATCTTCAAATTCTATTGAAATTCATTCTCATGCTCATTTTCCCAAAATCAGGGAATTATTTTATCACGTGGCCTTCCTCTACTTCATACACTCATTATCATGAGGCAAGTATAAAAATGTTTTAGTGCTTTGATGCAGTTGACTTTCAGTGTTATCAATTCTTCAATTAAGTATTATATCCTAATAATTTTCATCGCCTATCGTGAACTCATTAAAAACAAATACTAAATAAATCACGATTTATAAGTTAAACTCAAGGAACGTTCTTCTAGTATCGTTAAGATTATTAACACGTTCTATAACCTTGTGACAATGTTGTTTTAATATACTTTTTACAAATACATGTGGTCTTTATTTCAATAAATATATATGCATATATTGACTTCGATTTGTTGGAGCTTCCCTGTTTTCAACGTTCAAACCCTAGCACTCAACAAAGGAGTCAAAATCTTTTAGTAATTATAAACAATAATTTATTATCCAATAAATTATTGTTTTACCTAATTTGTATTAGTAAAATACGAGTTTCAGATTTCAACAAGCGATACCAATACTAGATAGAAAAAAAAATACAACAGCTCATCGATATGACTGGCTCGATTGTGTCAAGACGCGTACCATAAAAACAGTTTATTGTTCTTGACCCAACACACGCCCACGCGACATAAGGTAAAATTTCCGTAATTCACGTGGCGCTAAATTTCATGTAAAGGTGTTAACCGTATGTTATATACATTGGCATAACAGCGGAGTTCATGTTTAGGCTCGAACAAATAGCAAAGTCTCATCAAACTGTGCATACTACATGACTTGACTTATATTACAATAAATGTCTCGCAATAAAAGTAAATTTGCTGTTAAGTGTCGATTTTAGTACTTTCAGAAGGAAAAAATAAAGATTTCTCGTCTGTTAACTCTGCATCACGACAGATGGGGCGAACTGTGTCGATGATTGATTTACACCAAAATTAAAAAAGTTGTAAATATAGTGCAATTCAGTTTTAGATTGTCTTTGCCTCTTTTTATTTTAAATGGTAACTAGCTATAAATCTAAAGAAAAAGGAATTTAGTTTTCAAATGTTAGCAAACGTTTCACGTTTCGTATTCAAGAGAAAGGGCTTTTTAGTCTAATGGATCTCTGTCTAGAAACAGTGATTGCTAAAGCCTTTAATACACAATTGAATATGACTGGCAACATAAATTTATTCTGTAAAACCAAACGTATACTGAAAAATTATCCACTTTTTTAATGTTACCAAAATTTTTGGGTTGTTTGAGATGTTTTATCGTGACCTCATGAAAAGCATCAGTTTTGATGGAAAGTAAAAAACCTCAAATAGACAACCCTGTAAATGTTACTATAAGCATCTGAGTCTTAGTATTAAAATGCCGCTTTCTGACTGCGTATGCATACATGAAGACAGTTTCTTAAGTTTTTTGTACGTGGCAGAGCCAAGCCAAGCGGCAGCTTTTGTCGAATGGGCCGACTCGACCAGGGTACCACGGCCACGCAGAATACCGGCGTGAAGTAGAAGTATCTTGTGCTTCTGCGTTGTTTCGTTCGATGAGTGAGGTACCAGAGACCAGAAGGTCTCTGGTAGGTGGAAGGTGGGGTTTCATCAGCCCATCTTCCAAATATCCTGAGATCGGCCACGCACCTGAGGCTCCTTTGGGGTGGCAGATGTACGTGGGCGACGGTAATCACTTTCCATCGGAAAGAAAAAAAAGAAGTTCTTTTTCCAAAAACAACTGCGCATTTCGGGGACCAACCTACATCACTTAAGCATTCCTTGGTAGATACAAATCTGATTGCGTAAATTCAAACACTACAGCAATATATCCTAGTTTCGACGAGCGCCATCTACATTTGAATTGCATATTTATGGATCGGAGGACATGTTGCTAGTGGTAAATGGTATATCGGTGGATTCAAATCAGGAGAGAGAACACAATCATACCTTTTGTATCTGTTTGGCGAGTAAAGAATGTTGAATCTATTCTAAAGAACATGACATAAACATGCAACACACAACATACATGAATATTATAGTGAGTGACGTAACACCGTTTCTGTTAACTTACCCTTGCAGTTGTAATTTTAACATTTTTGACCTATGCCTACTTCTAGCTATTATTTGACGACACTTGTCTTAGTTCTTAGCGTACTTGCATTTTGTACCATGGGGTCAAGTCCAATATTAGTACAAAACACAAATGATTGGTTTTAAGAAGAAGAGAATTCAGTGTTGACACGTAATCTTACACCACTGTCATAACTCCGTGCTGTTGGCAATTGACGATAATATTCGGAAGTTGTCGCCGTGACTGAAATAGACCAGATGGACATCATCATGATGATTTTAAAAACAAGGATCTCTATAAATTTTCTAGAATCAGTGTCGATCGTGAGTACAGTTCATTATGCGTTGCGCCCAACACGGAAGCTGCGCGCGCGTCGATAACCCGTTGCGACGTCGCCGGCAACAAATTGCGCGCAAAATGAATGCCGATTGAAACGACATGACCAATTGCAACGTTGAATAACCGCGCGAAGTGCGCGCAGCTTTTCAATGGGATCTTTCATTGTCAATAGCCCGACAGCCCCCTACTGCGTAGACTATAGAAACGACCACGTAATGCCTGTTTTTCCGTGTCCAGTTTTTCTATGGCAAGTTGTTTCAAGTGTATTTTTTTTATATTACTTATGTATCGACTGTGTAGAAGCATCGACTTGTACCCAGCTTCCTTTCAATGTAAAAGAAAAAATTCAAGTGTCGATGAAAGTTGAGAAGTAGGAGCACGTTTGTTATTTAATGGAGAGTAGGCCTGGGTACTTGCCTACCGGGATGTTCAAAGGCTGTTATTTCATTTCACGTTTTCTTCGTTTACTTCATATTACTTGCATGACTTTCGTTCACTTTTTTTTAATATTACTGACCGCATCATATGTAAAAGCATGCTACCATTTTTTCTTAATCATCATCACCTGTCGAAATCTAAACCAATTTTTTCAATAACATTGCAATAACGATCGATCTTACAGTCCAGATGATGGTAAATGGTGACTGCAGTCTATGGCCAGCGGCACAGATGATGCGAAAAAGGATACAGATGAGTTCTCACCTCTGAGGGCTATGACAGCTATGCTTCCCAACCTGTCATTATGCTATCTCCCTATATCTTTCTAACAGAAATATGCACAGTGGTTGCACTGTTATTAACAGCAGAATTTGGTAAAATGGTGGTACCTATCCAGGCGGCTCTCTGATCTTGTCAGGCAGAAGACGAGTCCTATCACTGAATACAACAAGTTAAACATACATATTTACACTGAAGCGTCAACAAAATCTGGCATATCTTTCGTAAATGATTTGTCCAATCTCATCATGCAGGGGTGGCAAGTAAATTACGCTTCGTCATATTTGGATTTTGGATTTCCACCACGGCGACAACTTCCGAATATCGATGGAGTTATCAAGTATAAGTATAAGAGCCGTGGTAGCCTAGTGGTCAGGGCGCTCACTTTAGTTACATAGAGCGCGAGTGACCTGGGTTCGATCCCCGATGCCGGCATCGCTAAAATTTTTAATAGGAATTTTAAGTGCTGTATTTACCACGTGCTCGGCGGTGAAGGAAAACATCGTGAGGAAACCTGCATGTCTGAGAAATAATCAAAATATTATTTTGAGGATATGTGAAACCCGCCAACCCGCACTGGAGCAGCGCGGCGGGCCCTTCCCGGCTCCTAAACCCTCTCTAATACACGTATTTGAGAAGGAGGCCTTTGCCCAGCAGTGGGCACTTACAGGCTGCTACTTTACTTATCAAGTATGCAGGATTTATTATAGACACACGCAAGAGCACGCGCAAAATCAGTCTTCACCTTCTGAGACAAAATGTTAACTGCCGGAGTTTGTACGCGAACATTGAATCATTGGCTCAGTAGGTAGGAAGGTTGGAAGTTTACGACGTACGTACGTACGGTCATCAGATTTATACATTCTTGTGTACGTAAGTGTAAGATATATCTCTTCAGCACGTTTGTGTTTACATACATTTATGGTACTATTATATATTATGCTGCGCCGTTGACCGCCATCGATAGTGTTCGGAAAGTCATCGCTGTGGCGAAAAACGGACCGGAGGACTTTATATGAAACTTTATATGATATTTAAATGCAATGAAACGGAGTTGAGCTATCTTATGATATATAGGAAGATATAAGCAGCTTAAATTACACATTAAACGTTGTGTAGGATGAAGGATTTGTATGTAACTGTTCTGGCCATAATCAATGTTACAATTTAAAAGGTCGTTTTTATCTCTTTTATCGCAATTCAAATTAGAAAAGTGACGACAGAAATTAGCTTAGCTTTACACAAAGTGGGTATGGAGTCGTTAGTTGCATTGGCGACGCTACAAAAACTAGGCATCGGCCATATGTTTGTACAACGCACTATTGTCAGGTACACAAATAGCTCATTACGAATATCTCCCTGTGATTTAATTATGGTGTATAATACACAGTTAATGTTGATATAGTTATTATTGTAGTAAAAATGAAACTAAACGACTAGTAAAAGAATATGTGATCGTATAACTCCTCGTTATTGTTACACTGGAATTTCATTTGTATACTAAACAATTGTGACTCTCAAAGAACAATGTTCAAATTAAGAATACAATTGAAATTCGAATCAAGTTGTATACAAACTCGTGTATTTCTCAACACCATATTATTATGTTAATAATATCATTAGACATGATATTTCAGGATTAATACTATACCTAATAGGGAAAAATACATTTGAGACGGTGTATTTACGTGTGATAACGGGTATAAATTAAATTTAATAAATTGAATTTTTTTAATGAACTCATTGCTGTTTAAAATATAAATTATAATATAAAAAAATGCACTCACGACCAATACTGCGATGGTCACATGGCTAGACATGTCCCTTCAACCCACTTTTTACCTGAGCTTATTTGGGACAACGTGACAAGCCTGCTGGACAAAGGCCTCCTCTTGAGCACTTGGTAATTCACGTAAAATTTCTATTAACAATTTTATGGACGCGGCACTAGCGATCGAACCCAGATCATTAGAGAACTATGAAATTAAAGCGTGCGCCCTGGGCACTACTATCTCTAGGATACCACGACTCATCCCAAATATACAGCATGACGGATAACCGGGTCCCTCAAAATCGCCAAAGACGGATAAACGGCCAATGCGCTTACTAAGCGTGGGAATTACATAAAATTCGGGTGAAGCTTACTCCATAAGCACTTACGCTTGCCACTTCTAGGGTAGGCTGAATTTACAGATTTCCATTTTTTTTTTTTTTTTTTATAGAAGAAGGGGGCAAACGAGCGTGCGGCTCACTTGATGGTAAGTGATCACCGACGCCCACGAACATCCACAACACCAGAGGAGCTACAGATGCGCTGCCGGCCTTTAAGGAAGGAATAAGCTCTTTTCTTGAAGGTCCCTAAGTCGTAACTGTTCGGAAATACTGCTGGCGACAACTGAGTCCACAAAATCGCCAAAGACGGATAAACGGCCAATGCGCTTACTAAGCGTGGGAATTACATAAAATTCGGGTGAAGCTTACTCCATAAGCACTTACGCTTGCCACTTCTGGGGTAGGCTGAATTTACAGATTTCCATTCGGCATGACTTTCCGAAGTCGAACGGGCTGCCGTTACCCACTCTTCGCCTCTGCGGGAGAAAGAACATGAATGGTGGCGTGTCTCGTCACCGGGATTTGCTGGTATATTGAATGTTAGCTTTTATCGGTGATTTTTCAAGGAATTCCTTCGGCAAAAATATCATTCTACTTAATATTATAAATGTTAAAGCATGTATGTTTGTATGTTAATCTTTCAGTGGCGTAAAAAATTAACCGATTTTGATGGAATTTGATAAACCACGAACCCTGGAGAAGGACATAGGCATTTTTTTGTCTCAGAAAAGCCGTATGAAGAAACGTCACGCGGGCAAAGCCACGTATAGAATGAATCAAATATGATTTCTTTTACTCCCTTCTTAAATTTCATATGGATATTTGGAAATGTTGCCTATAGTTTTTAAGTAAATTTTAAAATAATAAAGATTCCGTATTTTCTTGTATGTAAACTTAAATACTAAAATCTGAATAAAGTTAAATGAGTCACACAGAGGAATCGAACTGCAATAGGCCTGACCTCTCCAATATCCAGTTGACGACCTTGTTGTTTGATGCAATAGATTAGGTCACGAATCACGATTCGCTGAAACACTGACCTCTATTACCCTTTGTTCGACGTGTTCTATTTTTGAATTGATTTTTTATCTGTGGCGTAATTGATAGTCGGTTTGACAGATCGTCGTGAGTCATTCAATGTTTCATTACAAATAGTTATTCAGTTCAATTGTAATCTAATACCACCTTATCAGCTACTTTAGCAACTGTATATATTATAAAACATTAAAATAAAATATAAATGTATAATGACGAATCTAAATCTCAGTGTCCACAACATTGATGGTGAATGTACTGCGATACCAACTCGCCAGCCCTGCGTGATGAATATGGGCATATTCATGGCATGCCAGTTTTGTTGGCACTTTTATGGCAGTCAGTAGTGGACTTATATAAGCGGGTAAAAACGGATAAACTTATCACCGTGGACGTTAGCAACATAACCACAAGACGTACGTAACCAAACTTGAAGGCTGCCTCGGGAACTATGGGATGAACTATGAGACTGCCTCGTTTTCTTTGGACTTTGGATACTAGTTGCTCCACAGTTGAGATAACAGATGCGTTGTCACCCTTGAGGATTAAGTTGAATGGCTCAAAGCCTGTAATTATATACTTTACTTCATACAGTATACTCTTCAAACATGAATTCTTCGTAGTTGTACTGCTGATTAAAAGTACAAATCTGCAAATGGGTGTACGTACCCAGATGACTCCTACGCAAAGAAGGTGGCCTACCTACCACCTAGTAAAATAATATGATTTAGGACTGGCATGTTTGATTTCGCTATTAAACCATCTGTCGTAAACCACGAGGTTATCGAGCATATTAACTTTATTTGTCTTTTAGTGTTCCCACGGGATGAGATGGAGTGGCAGATTTATCTAATGCGCTCTGCTCGGCATTTTCAGCTGTCATATAAGCATATACATAACAGATTTAAGAAACTATAACAGGGTTAATTGTCGTAGTTACCGGACTTGGCTGGCATATTGGCAACCGCATCAAGATATTTGTGATACAGGAGTAGTCTGAATAAATCCTTGGTTTATTTATTTTCTTAGTCACCACTTACAACGCGACTAATGCACACGGTCACATTTTTACTGGAACTGATAATCTAGTGCTTTTAATTCCAGACTTTAACATTTTACTACCCACTCTACCTTACAGCTGGGCCTTTACCTTTCCCCAAGTTAAAAGTCAATGTTAAATGACTATTCCGTTACCGGTTTGTGTTTTTATTGTTCTACACTTACGATATCCACGATCGTATTTAAAAGCGGAACATTCAAAATTTCGCTTTATTGTCGGGCTATATTTATCCACCTTGACAACTTTTATCAGAACTGGCATGACTTATCAAAATCAAATTTGTGTTTAAAATTAAGTATAAGTATTAAGTCTAGTACATACATCACATCTTATTATACACGAAGTATTCATTGTAACCACTCTTAACTCTTCTACTTAATGTTAATGTGGAATTTCAAACATTCTTATGATACAAATGCCATAAGTTATGTAAAAATCTGACATTTTGGATTAACCCCATTAAGCTTAATCTACATTCTTTTGTCTCTATTATTAAGTCTTATCTAAGGTAGATAACTCCAAAATGTATGAAGTGTCATAGTTATGATTTTCTCATCTTCATTCGTTTTAACATTATATTTATTAAAGGCCACTGCTGAACATAAGCCTCTTGAAGAAAGTTTTCCTTGAAAATTTTGCTCATATTCACCAGACTTTGGTGTTGTTTGGTGTTTGGTGTTTTGGTGGTTGGCGCGGCGATCACATAAAAACGAGTCGAACGGGCGGTGTTCGTTGGAGTGTTCTCACAAAGAGACTTCGTGCTAACGTGTGCGCCTATGTAATACTGTGTTCAGCATACTCACTGCTCAAATGAAACGCACTTCAAATAACATTAAAGGTTCCAGCACTCCAACGCAGATTCAGATTCAGTGAATCAATTTGTTAAATCAATTGGAGAGTTAGACAGACATTTGTCTTAGGGACACAGTTTGGATTCCCACACTTGACGAAAAAAAAACAAAGAAACATATTGATTTGACAAACATGACATACGGAAACAAGGAGATTATATAAGAACTTCTGACTAATTTCTGCCACGAATATAACTTGCTAATACTATCGGCAGTTAGCAATTGCAAAGATAAGATTGGATAAAGGGGCAGAAACAAAACAGAGTGTTTAACAATAAATAAACAGTCATAAGCGTGCGTTGTTAAAAATAATCCCACCTCAGTGATTATCTATGGCCGTACCACAGCACTGGTTTTCAGTCATGACCTATATTGATTTGAAAAAGTACTTGTACGATCTATTAAAAATTGTTATTGTGTGTGTACGTGGGTAATTTATGCATTTAAAACGCCCACGTGCCAGCAGAATATGTTACAGAGGGAGTTACGTTTTGTAAAAAAAATTAAAAGCCGGTACCTAGTTAGTTACGGCGACCTCCTCTCTCTTCTCTCCTCTTGCTAACAACATCGTATTATAGTAATATAATTTGTATTGCTGCAATATGTAATTAGTTAATCATTAGTAGTGTGCGCTCGGAATATACTAATTATTCTAGACCCGACCAACAATAATCTGTGTATTGCACAAATATTCTTAACTTCACTCGGTTAGACCGAAGCCTTGACATTGAGACAATGTTCGCCTATCTGAGTGTGGTTTTCAAATGTTTATATATTCGATTGTTATTATATACGATTGGTGAAAATAAAGCCTTGTTGTATTATTACAACTGTCGTTATTTCTGTGTTCTGAACATTGAATGACACTATCACACGAAGTGTCAATCGACTCTGCATAAGTGTTGCTATCGATCTACAGCCAGACAAGATTTACCATTAATCCTGTCAATGTTTCGACCGTAAAACATGAATCATTCTATGGTGACTTCATTGTAACTTTTGCGACAGACTGTAAATGGTAAATTGTTTATTTATTTATTTATTCTTTAGTGTGACCCTAAAATAAGGTATACAATAGGCAGACTTATTGCCTTTTGGCATTCTCTACCAGTAAACCCTGGGTGACAAAGAAAAACATTTTGGCAGGTTTCAAATAAATAATAAATGTAAATTAAATATTAATAACTTAAACATAACCCTCATAATATATTTACATACTTATTACTCACATAATACACTATCTATAAACATATAATACACACATAAACAAATTAAATATGGAAAGGAAAATCTCAGATGGCCATTTGCCTTCAAATAGTGACCAGTGTTTATGCGTAAGTTTGTAAAGTAACAAAAGTTAAGTTTAAACTGTCAGTGTGAAAATGGAGCCAGTGTTCTTGGTATCATGCCAAGAGGAACAAGATTCTGCGATAATTTAAATAGATTCTAGTTTTTGTAAATATAATTGTTAGGTAGTGATTTCATTGTCGAAATTGTAAAATCAAGAGTAATACGGAAGTGATACCTCTCCGTATTAGGCCTTCCGAAGAAAACGCTATCTATTATCCGGTCATGCTCAAGGGAAAACGCCGTAAGCAAATAACTACACCAGAGTGCGAATCCGTGAAATACAAAAAGAATATGGTACACAAGTTGATCATTAATGTTGCATACATATACACCTACACTTGTGTCTTAACCGAAAATTTAAACTTTAATAAAAACGTTAAAAACGTTCTTAGATGCCCATGCAATAAGATTGAAATAGCTAAGGATGACATTAGTTAAGACACGGACAGCGAACATACATCAAGAAGATAAGAATAAACATGATTTGTGTTCCACAAATATATGTCATGGATATGAACTGGTTCTTCAAGAAGTTGGTTCGACTTATAATTCAATTCCGATTTCCACCTCTGCGCTTAGGGACGCGCGCTGGCCGCTGACAGCCAATTATGAAATTATTATTCGTGTCAGCGTGGAATCAGAAAGAATTTGGTGGACATCGGCGACACAGCGGCGAGGCTGGCCACGGCCTATGAAATCAGTTTAGCATTCACGACACTCCGACTCCGGAATGAGCATACGAATTGCTCGTTAACTCATGTTATAAATTTACACAGCGGTTTGAGAAGAGTTAGCTTACACGTCTTATACGGCAAAAATGTTTGGCGAATTTATATTATACAATTATAAAAGACAAGTAATTTTCACTCTCGGCTCAGTGGCGCAGGGGCTAAGCCTTGGCGCTGGGGATCGCGGGTAAGATTCCCGCATGAGATAAACATTTATATGGAATACATA
This sequence comes from Bhutanitis thaidina, assembly GCA_029286595.1. Classification (NCBI taxonomy): domain Eukaryota; kingdom Metazoa; phylum Arthropoda; class Insecta; order Lepidoptera; family Papilionidae; genus Bhutanitis; species Bhutanitis thaidina. The sequence goes on from JAGSMS010000010.1 coordinate 13,186,041, forward strand.
TAATGGTTCCGGGTCTGGGTGTTTGTCCCACTGCAATTTATGTATTAACTGCCTCCACGACAGAGCAGAAATTGTTACGGGGTAACATTATTCGCTTAAAAAAACTTTCTCGAAGCAAACTTTACAAGTCGACAGACAACGACAACCGAGCGCCAGTATGATGCTCTCTATTACAGGTTTGTGAATTTTTTCCGGATAAATTTTTTTGCGTCCTTTTTTTTTAAAACGAAATCATTGACAAACATTTGGCAAAGGAATAATATCATTATCTATTTATTTTAATAAAAAAAAATTCTCATGAAAAACTTTCGAGCAAGTTGACGAAACGTTGCGTCTGTGTGTCACGGGACTAAGTTTAGAATAAGCGTGTTGATGTAAACCGGCCCGATTTAGAGTCCGTGAAAAGGCGCTTATACAACAAATTCTATGGACCGAATTTGTATGGGAGGCCTGTCGTGAGATATGTGAGAATATGCTTTGTTTTTATAACCCTTCACCAGCTTAGACGGCTGAAACTTAAACGCGCGATTAGAGATAATGTTCTTTATAGTTTTGAAGATACGGTTTTCTTTCCCATTAACTTTATAAGATTATTCTATACTCAAATCGTTATCGCTAACTTTTTTCTAGGTGTTCTGTTCTTTACAATTTGTATTTTATTAATACAATTCTAAAAGCCTTTGTTTAAACGTTTGTTAGTTGATCAAAAATGTTCTATAGGCAATAAAATGTCTTGCTTTCAAAATAAATGCAGCTTGGTCTATTACTTAGTTTATTTTTGATCGTTTGATGTTTAAGCTGTGTGGTCGGTAGTGTTATATCAAGTTTTCCCCTTCCCGTTTATAATCCAATAACAAGGGACACTTCGAGCGTACTTTCCTTTCTTTGGCTGTTTGGGTAAGTTTGAGCTCGTGGATTAGTAGTATTTTTAACTATACCATCGACAAAAACAATTTATACCTATAGTTTATATTTATTGTATTTAAATCTAAAAATGTTACAATGTTAACAAAAACATAGTATAACATAATATAACTTTCTAAGGATTATACGATAGCAACAAACACATAAACACAACTTTATGGAAATTCACTGCAAGAGATCTACCAAAGACAATACCGACCGACGTAAAACAAGGCACATACATGGAACGACATCCGAAAGTTACGACACAGCTAACCTGTGACATGACCAAAATTGGTAAAACATTGAAATCACATTGACAAACGCATTCACAATTCATGAAATAAATCTGCATTTCTATTCCTACGAGCTGATGGGTCATTTTACAATACCGCACGCTTTATACATTCAAAATAATATTTGTCGGTAACATCACGAGGCGTAGAGGCGTAGTCGCAGCCCCATCAAACGTTAACCTCACCGTTAGCAATTTAAACTTGAATTTACGACTAAAGAAGTGTTAACTGTGTGATAATGTTCCAATCGTAGGTTTATATACCACTTATATGCACTTTAGGGTAGTGCAAAGCACTAAAAACCTGGGTTTAGTGCCTCACGGGTCAATAAACGTACCTAAATGGTAAAATTTTATGATAAATTAAAAACTAATAATTAAATTTTATCTATAGATAGTAAAGTCGGAGTTTGATTATGATAGTCATAATCGATTAATTATTATTTATGATTTGATGTTACGGGAACACTACATATTTGAAATAAAACTATAATGCAGATTTTATCGCGTTTAATGTTTATTTATATATTTCCGACGTTTCTATATTATACACAAACAAATATTAAACTCGATGAAATCCGTACACAATAGTTTCATTTCAATTATATTGATGTTTCTATGAAATACGTATGTATTCTATCAAATTCGTATGGATATGTTTATAGTACTTAGCTACAGGTCCACCAATATCAAATCCGGACAAAATAAAACAACTTGTAACTGATTTCAGTCACAGCTAGGTGACGTGCACCTTTCTCCAACCAATAAAAAAAATATTTATTCTACTTATAAATATTATTGAAATTATTACTTATTATCAAAGAAATTTATGAAGACACGTGTGCTAATGTCTAGCATTTATAAATCAACGACAATAACAATTTTGTTTACCTATAAAACATGTTATTTTTGTTTTCAAATCTTTTAAATTTCCTAATTCAGAACTTGGCCAGCTTGACTGTAGAAGGACTGTTGTGTGTATTCTCAAGTTACATATGTAGGATAAAGTAGTGAGATATATATGCTACATACCAACATAGCATCCGATTTAACTCCTCAGATGAGAAAACTTATATCTTGATACTTTACTGAAGATGGATGTCATGTCTGTAAGACAGTGTTACCGTCAGGGGCCTTTTACATCAATAAAATGATATCGTGATATTTTTCACATACAAGACATGGTTTTGTTTATTAGTAACCATGTTTTGGATAAACGAAATCATTTCTTAAAATTAAAAAAAAAAAAAGATTAGATTTTACCTGGGAATGATGTCCCACGGAATTTTTGTGAAATTTTTGTAGCATATCGGAAAAATGCCCTATAGATTGGGTATGCTTGTCTACTTCTTGTTAACCAAACTGTATATATTTACTGCTGGATATAGGCTTTTCCCAGAGAATAGATTAGATTTAGACGGTGTTGTCTGTCATTTCAGATAGTTACTGGAGGCTTTGAGATTTTTCTGAAGAGTACTACCGGCGTATGAATCTGCCACCCCCTTTCTTCTCATAGTTATAGTAAGAAGAGAAAAGGGGAAAAGCCTTGAGATTTCAAAGCTATTGCAATCTCCAGGATCATTTTTCATGCCAATATCAGTCATCACCTGTCATGTTCTATTTCCAGAGTGACGAAAAGTGGGTCGCAGAAGCCTGTTTGGCTGCGTTGAGTCGTCCCATCTAAAAATTCGTAATCTCTGGCTTCTGTATGAGTGACAGACGTGAGTGCTTATATTATCATATTCAACTTTTGTAACACCCATGGGATGGAAGATTTTATTTAATTATTTATTAAAAATGTATTATATATTTTTTTAAAAAGGCGGTCTTAATGATGAAGATTCTCTTACGCTGCCACTCTACTACTTTTATTTATTTTTAGTACCACTAAAATACTCACAATGACGATGTTGCTATGCGGTATTCGCAATTCGTGTAATCGTTTGAATCTTCTTCTAAAATAGTAGCATTCAACCTAGCTGTAAACTGTACTGTATCCAGGATCTTTGACAATGTTGTAATGTTATTTATCATCTTGTTACCTTTTACTTTCATCTTATTTCTATTAGAATCGTTTCTTCTATGATATTTTACACAACATTACACTACTTATTACCTTTTACTTTCTCATATTATTTAATTTATTTATTGTATATGGTCGGGATAGCGACAGGGTACTCTACTGTCTCTATTGATACTGGGGTGTATAGTGACTATTTTTAATGTGTAGTAATGTATACATTAAAAATAGACTTTATACACAGCATGTTCTCAGTATCGATAGAAATCAAAATCCGTTGATCTAGGCAACGGATAAGCAAACCGGTAGCAGACAGGGTATAGCACAAACGGTTTCCGGGCTGAAGTGCGCGGGCGGCGTAATATAACAGAGACACAAATATTTCATTTAATTTAAATTTTAAAGTAATGTTCTGTTCAAGATTCTAGAAAATCTGACATTAGTTTGATGAACAGAATGATAACAATATAAAGAGATAGAAAGAGAACGTGAAAGAAAAAGGTAACAAGACAATTAATAACATTACAATCTAGAAGAACACACAAATTGTATCAATATTAGGATCTGAATGTATTGTATGTAACAATCTCGTGACACGGTAAATGCTTCCTCTAATCTTATCGGACAGGTGTTTTATTCAATGCGAAAAGGTTGAAACAAGTGTATTCGCCCGTGGTGGCTCAATCAACTATTTTGTATCAATAAAATGTTCTGTATCAAGGAATCATCAAAGTTTGAATCTTCATAATTCAAATGACCAGAAACACTCAAGCCACGATAGCTGAGTAAAACATATCACAAAGGATCTGCTTCCGAATCAGGAAACTCGAGTTCGATCCCCTATAGGCTCGTACCAACGAGTTATGCTTCGGAGTGTCTTTCGCTGGTTTCTTCTCCGTCAGAGGTACCGCTATTACAAAACGGAGGAAGATTTAAAAAAACAATATATGTACAAACTAAATCTGAATTTCTTACGTCAAATAAAGATTAATCATTTCATTTTTATTTCATTTCATTTGTATCGTTGGCTTGCTCACTATGATGGCGACAGGCTCACTACCTGACACGTTAACACAAATGAGCTCTAGTGAAAAGTGGGAAAGGACTAAAGTTGTCTAGACCCCTGACCACTCCAGTAATGACGGTCGTGAGAGCTTTTTATTATTAAATATCAAACAGAAAAACTCAATCATCATCAAACTGTACGGAAACAGCAGTATATTTTATTCAAAATTAATTAGTTTATTTATATACCCATAACGCATTTATATTATTCAATAAACATAAGTTATTAAAACTACGCACGGAAGAAGAGATAGTATAAAATTTATTAAACTGTCTGTGTGCAACAGAAATAACGTAGCAAAACGATTCCCTTGTATTAATTACATCATTTCTATGTAAATGTGTTCATTTTTTTTTCTGTGTCTTTTGTCTTGTGTTCTTTTTCTTAATGCGTCTTTGTCTGATTATTTATATATTACTGCATTAATTACTTTAAGGTGGCTAGGTTGTTGAGAAAAGTTCCGATCCTCATGGTCGTGGCGCTGATCCCCATCCCCAGAGACCCATCTGTTAGCTAGAATGGTGTCCTGTATGCAATATAGTGTGTGTGTCCAGCATTGCAAAACATGTTTTCATTTATGAGATCTATAACTAGGATAGATGAAACTTTAAGATGTCAAAAATGATACGGTTTTATTTTATGGGGCAATGACATCTTACGAAATTTTGGTGAAATATTTTGTGCCCGGTTAAGACCTCAGGTTTGGATAATTGTGGTATGAGATGGTTATTGTGACATCAGTCGTAGGCCAGTCACTACGTTAGATTCCCAGATTACCCTCTCCCTTAGTTTACTTTTACGAGTCCCACATGATGGCGAAGACATGTTTATATTAATGCATTATACAAAAGGCTAGTTCTATGTATAGAATGTGTCAAAAGTAACACTTAATCAATGAAGCACAATGTATTAATTTAGATTTAAGGAGCGAATGCAACCATGTGTAGCAAAGAGTCCATCTTCAATGGCACGTAGTTACATATGCGTTCTTATTATGCACTTCATTTGGCATACATTAAACATTACGTATTTCATAAACAGATATTCGCGTCATCGCTCCATACAGTTCTCTGTTCGGTTCAGCGAAAGCATACAAAGTGACCACATAGTTAGAATATCAAGCGATTCCTATAGATTATCTCTCTTCTTTTTTTTCAATATTTATAGACCATTGTAGTCGGCGCAAGGGACGTGTGCTCAGGGCCTATTATTTCGGCGTCGTCCCACGCGCGAAGAATTCTAAATTGTCGTTATGAAAGTTTGTTGAACTCTCAAACGAATATACGGAGCTACAAAACATATTCTCCTTCTGTTAAAATCACCTTTCGTCGCACGATGCCTCTTCTTTGAGTATTTGAGCTTACGTTTCTGTGTGTTGCTTCAATATCAGCAGTAAATTTAAGTTAGTTTCGAGTGGATATTTAAATGGAACCATTTATTATATTAATCGATAAAATATTGCATTTTGCCTTTTATATATTATACAAAACAGATTTCGTGCAGTGGAATCAGTTTTCGATTCAAGTGTAGATTCGCCGGTTTTGAAATAACCGTTTTCTAGTCTCATATCGGAGGTGCCTGCGCTAATCATGTTTTATTTTGTTATTTTCTGTAGAAAATGTTAACTTAACAATTTTAAACGGCTCATATTTTAGGCTTGTGACCATGTTATTATTTTTATGGCTTTTACGTAGGATTAAAAGACTTATTCTGATGTATATAAGTTCAAAGTAAACTTATTTGAAATTTTGTGTTACTATGACAATATTTGATTTATAATGTACTGTGTATTCTCATTTATCTATTTTAGAAGTTCACACAACTCATGCATATAGCATACCTTCTCTCGCTCTCTCTCCCTTGGGTTAGGCAGAAGTAGCAATACATTCAACTATCTCATAGTGTTAAACTTTGACTGTTCGAGAATCTGGTCATTACAAGAAATTAATCAAAACGTGACGTCAGCATATAGTCACTATTCTGTCAATCCACAAAAAGCGTTAAGAGTTTTTAACATTAGTTACTTTGTCTTAACGTCACTCATGGACTAATAAGAATGTTCCAATATTTAACTCCGACAGTCGCTTACGGGGTTAACTGCCCCGGGTTACGGGTTGCGTAAACCTTAAGAGCGGACAGATGAAGTGTTCTTCACTTGTCTGTCAAAGTCCATTGTAGCCGTTGCCCTTTGTAAGAAAACGCCAGCAGTCCGCCATATATTTCTTGGAGGATTTGCCCGTTAACTCGTCGAGTGGGATACACTGGTTGTTCAGCGCAGAACCAATACTCTTGCGCTCGTGATGGTACTCCCCTTTATTGATCTCTGAGAATTAACGAATTCAGGTGCATATTCCTATCAGAGCCTCGTTTGTTTGCAAACAGGGGCACCACGTACCGATGAGGTTGGCATTTGGACAATCAATTTTATATTCTCCCTTATCCTCTGATTAAGACACGTCATTCCCGATTTTGTGAAAATTTTACATGTTCAGCGTCCCTGCAGCAGTAACTAAAGTAAAAGTTAACTTTGTTTATAGATTCATAGATTATAAAGAAAGCGAAATATTGAATACATGACACTCGTTATTTTCTACAACAATCAGTTGAAACTCTGGACAATATGAATGTAGGAAGGTCTTTTTAATGAATAAAACCAATAAAAATCTTTAAGAATATTATGTGTTATATATATGATTACCTCATACTAATTAATCTTCGAACTGAGTGATGTTTGTCTAGCAGTGGACTGATGATGTCTATTGTTGGAGTATCTGAAGAAGAAGAAGATAATCAAGCAAAACAAATGGTTTACGATTACAAATGCGTGAAATTTAAAAATAAATGTACGCAATGATATCAATTTATTGACATCAAAGTTTTATCAGTTATTAGTTATTTCAAATGATAATGTGACAACACAAAAGTAATGAAAAGGAAGTAAAGGGAAACGACATAAAGGGATGTACACAATAAAAGTCAATTAGGAATTGCGAAACAAATCAGAACGGAAAGGGCAGAACCGGGCCGCGGATAATAAGTAGTTGAGGAGCGATAGTAACAGGTAAATAATAATTTTGATAATAGCATTAGTCGAGACAATAGGTTTTGTTCATCTGTTGTAGGGTGTTAATCATTTATATTTATCTTAAGACAAGTATAAATATCTCCTAATAATAAATCGAAGGATTTGCTATTTATCAATTTTATTACTTCAGTTACCAAGAAAGGTTTATAAAAATACTTCCATAAGTGCATATGTTTTATGACGTACATTCATATATAACATGTAAGCTTTCATCACTTTCTGTCTTCGGCAGACGCGAAAAATTTGTTGTGAAAATTGTGTGCCAAATGTAAATCCTTAATCTCTGCCTACATCTATGTGTGACAAGTAACCAATTACATTCAGCGCGGCGACGAGCCTTTACGTATTTCTTATCACAAGGATATTGACTGAACTTATCTTGTCCATAAACGGAACATTTCCTGGACACCACGTAAAAAAAGAACAAGCTTTTGAATGACAATGCGCGCACTGGACCGCCCGGGCACATCCGGCGTTTTGTTACCGTTCCGTGTCCCGCACCAACTCAGGCGCGTAGGAGTTGCTTAGCGAATCGCGGTAAAGTTCGTGTTAGTGATGGCGATGAGAACCGAACGATGGAACTTTACCGTCAACTTTAGTCCACTGCTGGTACCTACCGGTCAGGATTAGGTGTCTCTTAAATCACGTAATGCAGCTCTATCCTCCAATGATCTGTTTTGCGTTAGAATACTCGAGTATACGAATCCATTAAACAAAAACTGTTTCGCTATCAACCATAGATATTTCAAGCATTTCACGTTTTGACTTTTGTTTACACTTGTTTTACTGTTACTCGCATATATGTTAATAATTAGATATTATTAAATTTGGTTTGTTATTGTTTTGTTTGTCCTTGTTTATTATCATTAATTTTGACTTTTATTTAGGTACGCTTGTCTAAATGTTACTTACATTGTTTATCATCAGTATGTAGGTTACTTGATTAATGCATGCCATGAGCACTTTAATGGGCATGTTACTTCACTACAAAATAAATCATCATGAAATACTGTTCATATTTTTTTGTAACAATCTGTATCTGTTGTCAAAACATATATGTCGTGGACTTCACAAATTAAGTACCTTCAGTCACCTTGCACATTTCATCACAGCTTTCTAGTAGCAGTGCATCTCATTAGACATGCTACGTTTACCTTTACATATCTTCGTCTACAATTTGTGTCTACTTTTTTAGATATTCGTTATCTAGTTTGGTTACTTCATTATCGCTGGATAATCACATCACTATGTTTAATAACCTGAATATTGTATGGATCTCGGCCACAATTGAAAATCATCAGTAGTTAATCGCAATTGATATATTTTAGTGCCACGAGTGTTCGCACAAACAAAGGGTACTCGCTCTTCCTCATCTTCTCGTATCGGACGCGAACGTACACTTATGCGAAAAGATCGGAGGAAAGATCAGGTGCAGTGCCATGAATAAGTTGCGTCGATTGTCAATAGCACATTACACAGACCAGATAATCAATAATTTGTGTATTGCATAAACATTGGCTTCGATCTGGATTGATCGAACCGAGGCCCCTGGACTTAAAGTAACGTAAGATATGTTAACCACTAAGCCGTCATAAGGTTGACATGATTTAGACTAAAATCTCACTAACGTTCATGCCTTATCTGTACTTGTTAGTTATTTTATAAATAACTACGCTTGAAATCAACAAACATGTGATATCTTTTTTTTAATAAGTCTGTCTTCGTCGTCTGCTAAACAATGACCGTTCTCGCCTCGATGATGCTGCGGGTGGGATTTGAGTTAGATTCCTGCCATCATTTAAATACCTGTGGGACTAACTAGCCTTTAAGAGTTGCTGGTGAAGACTCTTCCCATCGTTTAGATGCATAAGGTACTAACTACCCTATGTGAGGTGCTGGTGAGGTGGCTATCGTAGTGTTTACCGACTCCTGTTTAGATGGAACGATGAACAGCCTAAATGTGGGAGGATAACGTGGAGGTCAATGCTCAATAGTAAACTTTCCATGAATTGCAGTGAGGATGATGACCTCATTGGTAAATAAAAAAGGAGACTGCTTTCTCATTAATGTTATAGACATAATTGTGTCACAAGTAACTTTCATTCAGTTCAAGATGTTTTGTGACTCCCACATCTCTGTGATTGCGTTGACACGCATTACATTAGATGCCGCACGGTGAAACAAACAAATGCCTATGTTCACACTTATAGTTACTATACTAGTCATTTCAATTTGCACCCCAAATACCAACCTCATCTGCACTTGGTGACCACGGCTTATGGCGGAAAGCTCATCGGATTCTACCGATTCCAAACCGAATAGACCAGTGATGCAGAGCAGCATCACAAATGCCAAGTTACAGGCACTGCGCTTAAAGCGTTTATGGACAAAATCTTCAAGATAATGAAATCTCAGAAAGCCCCAGCAAGCTTTCTCTGAGAGTTCTAATCGTATTTTGAACAGATTTAAATATGGCCGTGAAGATTATGAACAATTAGTTATCTGGAACGGTACAAAAATCTATTCAAGATATAATAAATAAAAAAAATTCTATCAAATCTTATGATTTATTTAATGTTGATAAGGGATATAAATTATCGATTTAAAGCACTTCAAAATATATTATATTTTTTAATATTTATATATATTTAGCTGAACTATTATTTATATACTATATTTAATATATTTTTTTCTGAACTATTTATTAACTTCACATTTTCAAAATAAGTACTTATTGGCTGTAGTCAAAGTAATTAAAGTCATTTCATAACTTTTTAAACAACATAACTGACCTTATCAAATAACCGTAATAAAAAAATAAAAATGCTCTTTTGTTTAGAGTCTTTATTTAATTTCTCCATATTATTATGACATATGTAACTTTACTGCCCGTAACGTAAACGCACAGGCATGCATAATATCTCTTTTGTCTAAACCAATGTAATGACACGCCCTGTGGCCACGGAATAGGCGCCGATGCACACAATTTTATTATTATCTAATCTGTTAACTGCCGGTGGAGATGCTATCGGCCGTCACAATCAACATAAACTGGCCCATAAACTAGACTAACAATACACAATTACCGAAGGGAACTATCGCCGAAGGTCCGTGGGTCCACAAATTGTTGTTACAAAAACGCCACGGGCCATGAATCCCGGATACAATGAGTATTTCGGACATTGACTAGACCATGATAGCCTATTGTGCAGGCTATTTTTGTTTACATTTAGATTAAATATAAATAGATCTCGGACACGTATATTAGTGTTGAAGTAGTGGTATTCAAAAGTGACGGTTTAAGTGTTTGGATTTGTATCGTCTATTAACAAAAACGTACTCATTACCTAATCGTAAAATCTGGAAAATAACGCTTTAGTTTTAAGCTGAAGTCAACGTGCGGCGGTCACACGGCCGAGTAAAATATCGGACTATATAACACAACACGCAGCGCGTGATTAGTTATCTAAGCTTTGTATAGTTTATACATATTTTAGATTTCATAACAACTCTTTGTTGTGTGGAAAGTTAGACAGTGTGTTGGTTAGATAATCAAAAAAAAAATAACAAAGTTGCAGCCTGTAAGTGCTTTTTTTTCAATCTCTGAGAGGGTTATGGAGCCGGGAAGGTTCGCCACGCTGCTCCAGTGCGGGTCGGTGGACTTCACACGTCCTCGAAATAATATTGTTTATTTCTCAGACATGCAGGTTTCCTCAATATGTTTTCTAAACGGCTGAGCACGTTGTAAATACAGCAACCCAGGTCACTCGCGTTCTATGAAAATAAGCAAACGCCCTGACCACTAGGCCACCATGGCTTGTTAATCTAACCAGCATTTTATTTACATACTAATATAATAAATAAATGGGATACATGGGATACAGATCCCATATAAACCAACGCCTGTTCTCGAAGAGTTATCAAAAAGTAGCAGCAAGACTAAGAGTAGGTTAACTCAAGTCGAGTTAACTTATTCATGCTCACACATGGATCTATTGAAAAGTCTATCGCGTTAAATAGAAAAAGTTTGTACAAAAGATTCACGGAAGTACACAAATGAAATGACAAATAATACCGTATGAAGATTATTCAACGGATATTTATTTTGCTGATTACGTTACTTCAGCAAATATGATAGTTTGTTAAGTATTCGTCTTGAAATTTATCATGTACTCGACATTGATATTGTGCTGCGACATGGAGCTCAAAAAATATCTACTGGTTACAAGTGAATATAGAAACTGGAAATGTCTATTACAATAATTTGCAAAAATTTCATTTGAAAATATTATGTAGTAAAAGTAAAGTTATTAAGTTACTAAATAGTAATACCACACTTAAATATCTACTTATAAAGGTAAACATAAAAGTAAAGTAACATAAAGAACCTAAGAAAAGTAAACTTTAACAAACTTCAAGAATACATATCGGTTTTAGGCTTATAGTTACCCTGTTTTATATCATTACAATAAAATTAAATTTTGTTACGACATTTATATACAACATTAAATATAATATAATATATAATAATAAAGTGACATTAAATATAAAATATTAGCTGTTACTCGTGACTAAGCACGCGTGGAGCATCTAATATGAATATAATTTTTCTCAATTATTTGAAAAAAAATCCTTTCTTATTTGCAAATTGAATCAAATACATCTTAAAAGTATTTTTTTTAAGTTTCAAGTATAATAACAGTTTTCTTTTCATGTATAGTTTCATCCCCTATTATACTCCCCAAAGAGTAGTTTTTCCAAAAGAGCGTAACCAGGTTCATTATTGTTTATATTATTTATATATTTATTTTTATACCTTAAGAAAGCAATACAAAGGGTGGGCTTGATGCCTTTTGGTATTACCTGCCAGTCAACCCGAGACGTGAAGAGATATTGTTAAAGTGCATTAACATAAACTTTTTAAATAAAAGTGTGAGTAATATAACACAAAGACATAAATGTCTTAACAGTAAAATCTAAAGACATTCAATGACCTAAATAATCATATAAATTTATATACCACATAATGCTACATTTATACATACTAATAATTATTAACCTGAATGCCGATTTTAATATCTCTAACTTCAGAAACATGCAACTTTATGTCTTTTAGCGGAGGTATTTCAAAATTTCTAAATAAAGGTTTTAGACCCTGTAAGAAACCTTCCTGCTCCATTTCGAATTTGAAAGGTTGGTTGGTTCCTGAGATTTCGTGATTTGTCAGTGAGTGGTATTTCCTTTTAATATAATAGATTATCATAAATAAAATATGTTTTACTTCCTGCTTTGAACTAGAACAAGCTGATGAAGATGAAAGAGATGAGAGAAGAAAATGAAAGAGTATAAACGAAAAAATGTCATAATACAAGTGCAAAATTGTAATTAAAATTCGAAATCATAGTAAGTACTCTTGTCTGTTCTAGAAAGGGTACTCCATTATTCCGTTGACTACATAAGCATTCGACAGAACTAACATTGCATGGTATGATGGACACTTGCCTAGAGAAATATTTACACATTAGCAGCTTCGTCGTCTATTGTGTTATAAGTGTTCGTTGCATTTGAGGTTAGGATCGGAAGTAGGTTGCTGGAACTTATGGAAACATCAAAAACTGCACGAACATATGAGTTTTTGATTGTGGCAAATCCTGTCACTAGTATATGCCTTGTAGTGTAAAATTAAGGAGCTGATAAAAAAGGGTCACAGTGACTGTTTGTTGACTCTTTTGCTGTTTGTAAACGACTGAAAGGATTTTCTTTTGATATTTTTTTTAATTTTTTCATATTGGATTGTCGTAACAGTCGAACTAACTCGTGCATTGTTTCATTACCCTGCAACATATGAAATCTAAGCGTAGAGGATCTAGATTAACTTTTTTGTCACAAAAAATGTTTTTAATATAATTGCAAAATTTAATAATAATTGTTATTATTATTTTCTACAAAGTCTGTAGGCTGAAAAACCTGGATCTAGCGATTGTGTATAACTTGAAATTATAACATTGCACCAATCCATTTTGACAATAAATACGACGGCATGACCGGGGAATAATAAGTAAAGTAAAGACCGATAGTAAAATCATCCTAATTTCCGTAAAGACGATCACCAACGTACCAAAAGATGTTATATTACGATGGAATCATTGATCTCATTTAATGTTAATAAATCTCACAATGGCAGCGTAGAAATGGTGGTAGATTACTTTACTAGGTGGTTGACTACTTCTCTGCCTAGGAACCTGGGTAGGTACCACCCTCTTTACCATTTCTGTCGCCAATCTCCACCGCTGTTCTGTACCGGTTTGAAGGAGACACAGTATAATTACAGGCTTTGAGGCATTCCATCTCAGTCGTCAGGAGTGACAACGCATCTGTAACCTTCTTCGACTGAAGTTGTTTTCATGTGTCCATAGACTTCAGTAGCCACTTTCCAGCGGGTGGACCGTCAGGTTGTTTTTCGTCTCAATTCAATAAAAAAAAATGCCAAATCCTATTCATAGAATGGTTGCTCTGTATAGCATGAGATAGGAATTATATCGAATGTAGTGTAAAGAGTAGCAAGGAAGTTACAATATATGCTGGGCCGACATCGCTTCTATGATAAATATTTTTGCGTTACGAAAATATCAACTATATACATATTCAATACGCATAACTCAGTAGCACAATACATAAACAAGGTTTTTTGAAAGTTAACGGTTATCTTTATATTAATTATTACTTTTCTATTCCACCTTTAAATATCATTTTCTATATTACAATGTTGTATTATAACACTGACAACAAACTTTACACGTGTAAAGAAACGGTCAGCTACTGAATATTTATATTTTTTATGTCCTCTTGATTTATGACTTGTCCGCTCTGCAGTCTTGTACGATCAACAGTTAAGTGAGATAGTTAGAAACCTACACGACCCGTTTGCATTTAACATAATTACAAAACACGCTAGCATTGTGGGCAGATGTGACATGTTTGGTTCCACCACCAAAAAGGTTTGAATTATATCTGCCCGTATAAATTAAATACACAAGTGTTCATTTGCAAAGTGACATGAAAAAATGAAATATCTCTTGTGAGGCGGTTTTACTAGCGGCTGTTTGATAACATTTTAAATAATGCAAACTAAAAACAACTCTGGTTATTTTTTTAAGTTTATGATAAAATTATTTTTAAAGACTTCATTAAATTCGTTTTCGAATTCAAAGAAGGAAAATGAAATGCCATTACTCAAAGTAACTGCTTTCAAGCAGCAAAACTGGCTTGTATATCACTTTACATTTATACCATTAAAATGACATTTATGACATGAAAAGTAATAACGAATTCGAAATATAAAATATTCGAATCGTGTGAATGAGAAACTTTTCAGATTTATAAAAAAAACACGGAATGAAAATCATTCGAATATTTAAAAAAAATGTTGTTGGCTGTTTTTTTTTTTAGATAAACATAGAATTCCACCATAAGCAGGTATTGTCATAATCGCCACTCGGCTGGCGAATTGGTGATCGCAGTACCAGATTCAGACACTAGATGTTATACTCCTTTTCTATACCTAGGATACCGTCTGCGTAGGAACCATACCACTCTCATACCTATTTCTAACGCCAAATGGCAGCGAAACAGTTGTGTTCCTGTTAGAAAGGTAGAAAGAGCCAGTATAATTGGGACAGTTTTGCTAAGGCAAAACAGCAAGTATTCCACCGGATACATTTGCAGTTTTGTTAAGGACTACTTTCCTCACCTTCAATTCTCTTTTCGGAGCACGTCGTTGGTGTGTTCATAGAGACATGTGGCTCCTCCACATTTTTATAAATGTGGGAGAGCGTAACTCTTTTATCGGGTATTTTAAATACATTATGAACCCACCTCATTGTGAAGCCTTTATAAGAGGAAAAGGATTAGTTATTAAAATGTAGTATTTATAATCTACGCGTTCCGCCTCCACTGGTGAATATTTGTCCTTCTTAGAAACCCCTTAAAAAAAACCTGTTTATTAAAGAAACACAACGTAATAATGGTCCTACTTAAGAAAGAAAGAAGGAAAGATCAATACTTTATCATGGTATCGAAAAACTTGCTGATTTAAATGAATATTTTATGTAATTTATTCTATATATTTTGAACGACTAGTTACAATACTTTTCCGGTTTCAAGCTAATGGATAGATATATGTTAAGTACGATGTAGCCTCATCAGTTTAGCATGATCACCATCGCTATCAGTTTAAGACGGCCCTAAGGATCGAAGTCCTGTCCAATTGCGCAGCAGATTGATGGATGAAGTGAGTCATGGGCTAACTACATCCATCAATTGCTGCTATCCATGCTCGTCACCCTAAGGTTTGCTCATGTTAAATATGATGATAATTGAATATGAGCGTAAAGTGGTTTACATTACGACTCCAAATTGTATATTAGCACTGTTTTATCATTGATTTGTATGAATTTTTTTATTTGTTTATCTGGCAAAAGTAATGTCTTATTTAAGTTTTTTATTTGTTAACTCTGTTACTTGAAGCTTTTGTTTAAATTGTGCAAGTACAATATAATCTAAATCTTTCTTTCTTTTCTTTTTGCAAGTATTTGTGGAAGGAAGCAGAGAGTTCTTTAAAATGAATATATTACCCATTACCACGACGGCTAGGAGTCCTAGACAGACATTGATTTTAGCTGTTTCGAACCACTTTTCACCAAAGTTTTTTGGAACTACGCACCTGGTTATGAGCCTGTCGCCGTCTCAGCCTGTGAATAGTCCACTGCGGGATAAAGGCCACGGCCGCCATTCACGGCAATCGGCTTGACGATCGCAGTACCAGACGCCTCGCATCTCGTTGACGTATTATTGGTTCGGTATTTTTCGAGATTTTTATCCCGTCAACAGTCGGTAACCGTTGCAACTTTCAAGGCTTTTTCTTTAGTCTCTTCTTACGGCACCCAAGTGAAGAAACTGTGCGGCAGACTATTACGCTGTTACTAGTAGAAAACTCATTAGTACCAGTTCTCCACATAGGGGATCGAATTCGAGCTTCTTCTTGATAAGAGGGCTGATCGGCTAAAGACGCTATATAGTTACATCGTTTTATGGTCAATAACCAGTACCGGATTCTTAATAAGAAGTAACATGATATGTACAAAATCTCACACCTTACAAAATACTTCAAATAAAATATGAATTCAAGTAGTACTATCTTAACAATTCTCGAGTGCTAATTCTATTTCATATCAGTATCGTAATATGAAGCTATAATAATTTAACTGAATCAATTTCCAGATATTCATCGACGGTGTAAGTGTGGGTTGGGTGTTCACGAACGGCAATCGAGCGGCGCTGTGACACGACTGAGTCACGACACATCATGGTTCCACGATGGTAAACTAAAAGCGGCTGTATCGCTATGGTAAATAAGTTGAAGCAAGTTTTTTTTAGTAAAACGTTTGTTCTTATAAAATAATGATTACTTCTTAGCGCGGTATTTGGATATATCTCATTATAGTAATTTATTCAAGAATGTTCTCAGTTTTCGCATCTTTGAAATTTCATAACCTTTATGTTAATGCATACTTTAACATTACTTGCTTGTTTTACAAGAAATAATGATACCTGAATTACCCTTCTCTTTAATTCTCAAATTAATATGCTTTAAATGTTAGCAAGTGATAAGGATAATAACCAGCTATACTAAGATTCAAGTTTTCATGCCGTATGTTCTGAGCAAAATGTCTCTGGCATACGGATAAACATTTGACCTTATGTATTAATGCGTACCGTTTTAATTTCCTTAGAAATGAATGCATACCCAAGATATTTTTAAGATAAAACAATGATTAAAGTTAAATTTGAAACATTTTGAAATTTTAAATGAAACTATTATTTACAGATTTGATAGTGTTTGATTTTGTTTTTATATTCACGACGTTTCGAGCGATTTACAGCAGCCATGGTCACGTGGGGACTGAAGTGTTAGATGTCCAGATGTCATAGTCGACTCGGGCTACCTTCAATTTTTAATTACTAATTTTGATCCGATCTTCGCAGGTAGATCGTTCTGCTTTCTCTGCTTCATAGTTAGTATCAAACATCGGGAAGATGATTTGTTTGTTTGGAATTACTTTCAATTTGCAACAGTAGTTAGGAGTGTGCGTTAATTTATCAAAACAATATAGATAGTCGTCGACGGCTACAATGTGAGCGCGTTTACTCAAGAGAGCTGTGACACGACGTGTCACGACGCGCTGACGTGCACGGTGCGCTCGTGAGTACACAGCACGCACCGCTCTGTGAGCTATTCTCACTTTTGTGAATCATTCTTATTTTTGTGAATTATTTTCATTAAAGTATAATGTTATGATTAATAAAAGTATATTAGTTAACTCAGTCTGGACACAGGCCTACTGATAGATTTTATATACCCCTGAATTTTTTTTTTATCACTTTCAGAAATAAAGATCTCTTTAGGATTCTTTTGTTCACTGTCGAGGACTTGATCGCGTACCATGAAATAAAAGCAAGCGTCCTGTGACCCTCTTAGCTAAAACGTCTCAGTTTAACAGGAGGTCAACTCCCCTCTCCTTTACTACTCCTCATCGTCTCTGCAATCCCCCAAAAACCCTCAAAGGCCGGCAACGCAACTATAGTAATTCTTCTGGGGTTGTAAAGTAGTTACGTGGGCAACGCGGTAATCACTTATCATCAGATAAGCTGCTTACTCGTTGCCCCTTCATTATCATCATTATTAGCTTTTCTAAGTTTAGCATTTTCGAAGTAGGAAAGGGACATGGGCTCTTCTTGAAAAGCGCGACAAAATTGAACGATAAGTTTGACATCAACCAACATCCACCCACTGTAGAGGAGCTGCATTCCCAGTACCCTCGCTGTATTAATAAAGGTCACACTGTCGTCTGTTACAGAATATCGCATGCGTCAAGAACATGACAATGTATGTATCCTCTGAACGGCACAGAGTCCAAGATATTCGGCAGAAAGGAATCTGTGCAATATCATGAGTCTCGCTTGGAAGAACAACAAGGAGACCGATTACGACAGTCTATGTACGGAAGTCAGAACTCAGATTTAGAGAACATTACTAGTGCGTGTGATTTAGGGTAACCCTATATTATTCTTGTTATGGGGGAAGCCCTTTTTCTAGACGATTTATGTTGAAAAAGGGATTAATCTATGATGCTGAGCTACAGATATGAATATCACCATATCAAATAACTTAGACATGGCTGACCGTTACCAATGTAGATAACTTACTTCTTACTCATATGAGGGTTATATAAAAATTCGAGTAAAATATAGAGGTACAGTCTAGTGTCCGTCTAGTAAATGTCTGTGCAATCAATTACATAAACCATTTAGTTTTTCTAGCAATAATGAAATGTAATTTGAAACTTCAATGAAACCAGCATGAAAAAAATTATGTTCAATCAAATTCGTTGATTGAACATTGATTTATTTATCAGTCATTTTAAACAGCAAAAAATGTAATCTCAACTTATTACTTTCTGTTGCAGAATACGACTGCCAAATGAAGACATGCACAGAGTAATGCGATCGCCGTAGGCGGCGGCTGTCAAACGAATTGCTCTGACCTGGAAACAACACTGGGACCCGTGTGCGAAACCATGACCGACGATTCAGGGTCGAATCAATTTTGTGTCGAATGGCGAAAGCGTACAGACACACGAACGTATGTTATAAAACAAGTTCTGTTGGCACATTACAAACTCTGTTAATTAAGAATTATTATATTTTGTTATTCACTGTTGATTCTATTACTTCACAAATAACCTCTGAACTTGAATGCAGTGGGATATCCAATATGACTCGAGTTTTAATTATTGTATTACATCGTACAATGGCGGACAGTATCTGTATTAAAATTAGTAAGATTGTGAGCATAGTGATGAGTTTAATTGACTTGTTAAAATTTAATAAACTAAGTTAACATTATAAACTAAACTCAATGTACACCCCATAATGGCCGAATGTGTACAGATTTGTAGAGACTAATACACGTTTCGAAGTAACATCACAAATTATTCGTGTTTTTTATTTGAAGGGAAGGGGCAAACGAGCTTGCGGCTCGCCTGATGGTAAGTATTTACCGATGTCCACATATACCTGCACTTTTAGGAGGGGGGATGAGTATGTGGAAAGGAAAGAGGAGAAGGAGGGAAGAGAAGAGTAGGCCTCCGGTTATCTCATACACCGAACGAAACGTAGAAGCACAAGATGCCTCTATTTCACGCTGGTATATTTTTACATACATATTTATATATGTTTATATAAACTAGAACTGATTTTATTTGGAGATTTCTTATTAAAACGAAGTCTAAATAATAAGTCAATATAATTGGCGCTGTAAAACTGCTCATGAGCAAGAAACATGGAAACTAAAGCAACCTTTATGTTTTTATGTTTTTCTGATATCATCAATTTAAACGCATCGTAAGATATTAAGATCATTTACGCCTCTCAGCTTATCTTACAAACCTTCAGAACCAAAATCTTTGAAATGTACACCGATTTTCATGTACTAAAAGTTATCAAAAAAGGAGATAATTAAATGGTATATGGTAAACTTAAAATCGCTCTAATTCAGCTTTAATTTTCTTTCTCGAAATTTTTTTCTACTAACTTTTGAGAGTTTTGTATCCTGCATATGTATAGAGTTTCATGAAAATCGGTTTCTTCATTTCGAAGATTTTGGACATGAAAGTTTGTATCAAAAGCTGTGTGACGTGAACGCTCTTTAACAATTTTTACTATATCCGTTATTAGTCATTTATAGTAATTAAATGGAGTTAATTTGAAAATTTATTCATGTAAAACGAAATCTTGTTTATGTTCGTTATCATTTCGTTTATTGATTTAGGATTGGCAACCACCCACCGCGATTCTATTAACCTCATCGGTTATTCCATTCACAGTTATTTTGCTGCCTGGTATTAATGACCAATAAATAACATTAACGTATGAATAATTAGAAATTTTTATTTTGATTTCATGCAACATAGTAGATTGAAGCTTCGGTCTTCATCATTGGGAAACCGTAACCCAAGGGTAAAACGTTGCCCTATTAATGTCACTCTGCTGTCTGTCTGTCTGTCCGTCCGTATATCACGGATCTCAAGCTCGTAGTTACAGACCTGAAATATGGATGTTTGGTGTAGAACAATGACCCTAATACTGAATTAGAATATATTCAATTAAATGTTTTTTCACAGTATCAAACGCCTAGTACCTTAAATGCGATTTCGATATCTGCTTGTATATGTCCACTCTTGGACATTAATCTTCTCTGAAATCGCCAATACCAGTTGCATGACATGTATTGAAAATTTGCTCTTGCTCATCATTGAGGGGTAGGCAGGTTGGGGATCGTTGTACTATACAGTAGATGAGTCCGTACATTATTACATTAAACACACAAACATTTATATTCATCATACAAATGTTTGTCCCTAGCGAGATTCGAACCAGTAACCCTCCGCTTCGAAGGCCGGCTCGCTCTTCGATTTTATCTTGCCTTTTGGATTAGTAATATACCATTATGTATGTAACTTATTAATATACCATTATGTATGTAACTATATGTAAGCCCCAAGGTGACCCAAGACCGTGCGTTCTTGTACTTAAAGAGACCTATGTTCAGCTGTGGACTTATCGCAGGCTGCAATGACGATGACAATTTAAGATGCTACGCCTGTCATCCATAGGGGAAAGCAGAGATTATAGTTTTTCATATGGCACAATCCTGTTCAATGTACTCTTATAGGTGCCCGGCAACTACATTTTCCTCTCTGAAAGATAAGACGTTACGGGAGGCTGAGGTAAAGTACATACGTATGCAAAGAGCCTGTAGGCACTAAAAGGCTCTATGCCTTACACGGATTCTCTAGATAGCATTTATGTCATCCGATTATGCATCATAGCAATATTCTTAAGTATCGGCGCTGAGCTCACCAACCCGCTTGCACGTGGTGAGTACAAACCTGGCAAACCTTCCATGAAATGTATAAGTGTTTTTGCTGACGTTTTCTCGGAGGTTTATGTTTAGCAGTGAATTAAAATAGGCTGATGTAGTAGTAGTCATGTTGTAAGCATGATTACGCTATAAGTAATACAGATATTTTTTTTCACGCACCAATCACAAAAATCAAATGTTTATTGACATCGTAGAAACAGTCGGGCCTGATAGCTTTAGGGCTAAAATATTTTCGTAGGACTTAGTATACTTGAATTATTAAATATTCAACAAAACAGATATGGGAAAACTCAGGTGGTACTCCTATATAAAATTAAAAATTAATCATCGAAAATCAGTTCAGAAGCCGTGCGTAACGGTAGCAGAGGAATTCGAAAACGGCAATATATATTCTTCTTCGAGGACAGTAGAGTTAAATTGTTAGGGAATTAGAAAATTAAAAAGGTAAAATGCTATGTAAAATAATTAAACTAATGCAAGAGCAATAGCTAGCAGTTCTACTAGTTTCGTTTACTTACTTATTTATTAATTTCTAAACCACCCTAACTGATATACTCGTAGACACAGTTGCTCCAAAGCTCTCAATATCCAGGAACCAATGAAACTAAAATAAATCTAAATATATAAATTCCCACTCTACAAGTGGTCGTAAAACTGCCGTTAGATCTGTTTCTATTTCAGTTAAGTTAATAAAACTTTTACAACTTTAGCCGGGACTTTTAAAGATTTTCTTACATAACTTACGTCACCGAAGCTATAAAACTATTACCAATGTAATGTGATCTTTACTTTAACAGATTTGACGCCTTATGTTCCTGTAACAAGGAACTGTAAGGAAGACACAATTAATTTGGTTCTAGCTACGTCTTAATGAAGATTCACGATGTATTTAAAATTGTCTCTTATTTTTAGTGTGGTTGGGACATTTTGTGAAAGCGTTACCGGTCGGTGATAAAAATTGTATTCGTGTTTAATATCCGATTTAATATTAATATATCATATTCGTATTATTATGAGATACCACATTATAAGCCAAAATAAAATTTTGAATTACATATAATAAAAAATATATTCGTGTAATTAAATTTGATTAATAGGTGCTGATATAAATCTTTATTTGTGTTACAGATTTGTAAGAAGCTATGAATGTCTAGTAACATATGTAACATATATTTAGATTCAGTTAAACGGACATTAGTTATAGATGCTAGAATAACAACCTCTATTGCCCACATCTGCAGGTTTTTTCCTTCATCGCCGAACAAGTTTATTACTTGTACTTGTAAGTACATGTCCTCGACGTCGACTGTATCAATTTTATTTAGTAACAATTGTGTCAATCACTCTAAATTCAAACTATCGAAAAGCACTAACAAGTCAGTTGCATAAGTATAAAATTAACAAACTTTTATTTTTTGTATTTTTTTATTTTATTAATTTGAACTTTTTAAAAGGAAAAATACTCTCTAATACTCACTTTTTCTCCCCACATCAACCTCATTTGCACGTTGCACTAATGATAGGGACCAGCATCCCTAGGGTTAGAGTATCGGCACTGGTGGCACAGCGCGTGGTAAGTATGGTCTAAGTCAAAATCATACCTCTTTTATTTAATTTAGGCTTCAAGCTTCAAGTCAAAATTCACACGTTCTAAACAAGATCTTCACAGAGAAGAACGACGAAGATGCCATTTTCTTTTCAATTAATAATAAAAAAATCAATAAAATGTCAATCATAATAAAATCACTAAACTTTTTTTTAATGCTAATTTTAACATCATACCAGTAGCCAGAGAACCCGCGTGTGCTGAGTAAGATCGATTTCCATTCGTGATGTATTGATATATTATATAGTAGGCCTTATGTAATTAAGTTTCTTTAAAAAGCTTCTCAGTAATTTAATTAACAAACCTTATTTGTTGGCATTTTTATGGAAAAGTCTATTGCAGTGGAATTATACAAGTCGATAAAATAGAAAAGCTCCTTATGGAGGAGTCTGGCTGAATAGGCATTTACACAATGTCAGCTCTTCTGTCACAGTTATAGTCAGCGCATGAGAAATTATAGTGCCGTAAATGTACGTGCAAACTCAGATGCACTTACTCATCTTTGCTTTCCCACATACTATGTAACGCTGATGTCAGATTCAATGTCCGAGACGAGCAGAACACAACCAGACACGAAAACCAGTAATTTGTGTTTTTTACACAAATTTTGACTTCGGCTGGGATTCAAACCTAAGTCCCACCTAGGTTCAAGATTCAGGTACGCTAACCAGTAAGCCACGCTAAACATTATCGTCACGAGGTCGTCTAAGTGACTGCGTGCTTCGGAAGAGCATTAAAGCTATTGAATCTTTGAAACATATTATGAAACTTAATTACTGAGTACATAATTTTTTTTTTTTAATTAACGTTACCTTCCGCTGTAGGAATTTCTCCTGTGTCGCGGAGGCAGTTTACATACATGAATTATACATGGACAAACACCCAGACCGGGAACTATTATTTGTAGTCCATACAAATACTAGTCCCGTGCGGGAATCGAACCCGCGACCCACAGCGCCGCAGCTAAACTCTAACCACTACGCCACCGAGCCGTCAAATTACTAACCTAATGAGTAATTACTGACCTAATGAGACTGTTTTAAAAACTGATGTCTGAGGGACTTTTTCGATTCAATGGTAACTGTTTAAAATTATACATTTTTAAATAACCAATTCCACAAAAGCCTACTAAACTTTATAAAAGAACGTATTGATTATTAGAGAGTTACAACAAAATTCATTCAGTCAGAGTTTCAAGGAACGTAAGAAAATACGAAACATTGTACGGTTTCTAGATTAAAACGAAGGCTTCTGGCCATAAGAACATGTGTCACGGTTTCTAATGCAAGATATATACATACCTAATCCCTCACCAGGTGCAGTCAATGACGGTAGATTATTTTTAATTTCGGTGACACCGATGGTCAGTAGCCCAATATACACAGACTGACGACGGACGGACAGCGATGCCCAATTTACGAGGCATCTGGTACTGCTATCGCCAACCCGCCGGCCGACCGTGGCGATAACCGCACATCCTACGAGAGAGATCTGTACCCAATATTGGACTACTCACAGTTGCAAAAGATAAAAATATCCTCTCACGACGTCCAATTTTTTTGAGTCCCTACAACCCACATTACACCGGAGGCCGTATCCGCTATGTCACAAAAAGTGACGTAAGTCCTCGTTGAAATCATACCGTGTTATTTCACACACACACACACACACACATTTTCACACTTTGGCAAGAACTGGACGGCTGACCACCTGTCACCGTCTTAGTTATCAATAGTACGAAAGTTTCGAAAACTCATTGGAAAGTTCGTCCCCTAACAAATCGGTTAACGTAGCTAATTCAAGAAAACGTCTACTATTTACGTTAAAGCGTTCATGCTACTTATATTATGTGATTATCATTTTGAAGCGTATGCGTGATCGTTCAGCCGTGAAAAATGCAAGCATCGAAGCCCTGCAAAGTTAATCTAGACATTGTTGTATTGTCTTTCACTGCGCATTCGGTATTTAGATGACTTCTCTTGCATTAAAACCGTATTCCACGAAAAGCTTACACTTCAAGTGGTGCAGTGTACAGTAGTTATAAGCAATACAGCATAGCGACTTATTTTATCATCTGTGCAATCTTCTTCTTCATTATCATCAGCGTGTATAGGTATGGACACACTTGGACATATATATTCTAATAAAAGTCGCCCTATCATTACTTCCTAATAGAAAATAGCGAAGGTTCATAATTTTGGATATCATTAATGATAGTGTAGGCCTAACAATCTACCACTTCTCTCTTCCCGTGAGTGTCGAAAGAGGTGACTAAGGAATATAATCAAGTCTTGAAAATCGCAAGGGCAACCGATAAGATGAGAGATAACCATCTAGAAAAATACCAGACCAAAATTAAGCGGACTGACGATGCATATCGTCTGATATTGGGATCGTCAATCCGCTTGCCGAGCTTGGTGATTTTGGCAAATCCATATTATGGCAGAGGCCTACGTTCTGCATTGGACTACATACAGGCTGTTAAGGTAAGGTAAGGTAAATCGACAGAAATGGGTAAGAAGGTATTACCTACCCAGAATGGAGGAGCTGAACCTAATCATCCTATGTATTATTCAGTCTCTCTAACATCGCATCGTACCCTTCCTCCGAACTTATCATATAAGTGTAACGTCGGGTACGGGAAGACAAAGACGAGCAAGTGTTTCTGTGTTCGCGTGTGTATTTGTGGCACGATATTATATATACCCTACGCAGTTGACAACTATTATTTATTTATCATTGTTTATTCTAAAATTATTTTATTGTAAAAAAAAATATTTACGCGAACACTACAAATTATCAGATACTGGGAGCACAATCTGCGTAGATCGGTCTAAAAATTAATAAATAAAAGTTGAAGGTAGTCCGAGTTAACTATGACATTTGGACGTCTAACACCTCAGTCCCCCGTGACCACGGCTGCTGTAAAGCAAGCGAAACGTCGGGAATATAAAAACATAATTAAACGCGGTAAAATCCGTAAATAATAGTTTCATTTCAAATAAATATGTTTTATGGAATATACAATTGACAATAATTATTAATATATTTATTCTTATAAAAATAGAATGTGTTGTGAATACATTTCATTTTTTTATAATTGAATACCCTGATGATGAAGTAGGCGAAATCGGATACTCATACGAGCGGTTACTTGCATAAAAAAATGTGTTGTGAAACTAGTACAAGAAATAGTAACAATTGTCAATATGATATTCTTCATATATGAATATAATATGAAGTTTCACCAAGTAACAACAATCGCAAGAATAAATTTAAAAAAAAATTAAAGAGCGGGTCTGCGTATACCGAAACGCGGTCGACAGTTATTTAGGGAATATTAAAACTTCACTGAACTGAAGATGGTCGTCAAAGCGACTCATTGGGCCGGACATTATTATGCTTCGCTGGTTGTTCCGAATTTTTGAGGTCACCTAAACACTCATGTGACCGAGAAATTTAGGTAAAAGTTATTTATTTACCTAAAAAGTAACGACTGACCCGTTTTTGTTCACATGTGCTAATATTCAGTCATGTGTTTATTTTATACACTATCTTAATACTTCAAGCAAGCAATTCTTGCCTATCTGTATATAAATATATATGTGATCGGTTTCGGATCGGAAGCGGCTCTAACGATTTGGATGAAATTTTGTGTTTAGGTAGATGATGTTGTACTTTCCAAGTTTATCTAGATTGGTGACTACCCAGGAATAATTAATTAAATAAAATAGTAAATAAAATTACTAAATTCCATAATAGAATAACACATTTTTTTTTATGGATAGTAAATAAACTTTTTCGCGGGTAGGTGTAGAACAACCAACAGCTCGTTTTAAGACCTCGTGAAAATTTGTTTTAATAATTTAACTTGCACAGTATTTTGAACTAATTGTATATAATTAAAGTGGAACAAGTATTTTTAACAGTTGTTCTTCATAACTATGGTCATATAAACAAAATTTAAAGACTTACGAACACCTTCCACCATAACCACAATTAAACCGAAATAATTTAAATTCTCGCCACCGAAATATATTAATTACTACTACTATGGCAACAGCTGTGGATTTGCAAAGCATACAAAGGGACCTGGAAGGAAGCTGGACCCTAAAGATGGCCGAGTTCGAGAAAAGATTGAAGGCTGCTTCCTGCCCAACCAATCCAACAATTGTGCAGCTTCAAGAAGAGTTTTGTGCTTTCAAGGAAGTTGTGGGTTCAATGCTCAACCTTCTTCAGCAACAAGTTCGTGATTGTCTAAGTGGTATAGATGCTATTAACATGCGTCATAGAAGAAAGGCTTTACTTTTCAGTGGTATCTCTGAGGCACCCAATGAAGACATTCAAAACGAAGTTTTGCAGTTGATTCACTCAAAATGGGGTTGTCTCAGATAACTTGTGCTTCTTTGAAACAATGTTATAGACTCGGTGTGCAACAGACTGATAGAATTAGGCCTGTCATTGTATATTTCCACAATCACCAAACCAAAATTGAAGTGTGGAATTCAAAGTCAAAATTAAAAGGCTCTGTTTTCTCTGTTGCTGAATTTCTGACAAAAGAACGACAGTCAATATACAAAAACGCCCGAAAACATTTTGGAATGAGAAACGTATGGACTATTGACGGTGCCATATACATCAAGCATCCCAATGGTCGTGATAAAATTATTACACAGTTGGAGCTAGACGCTTTGATAGTTAAGTTTCCCCCGGTCTCCGGTACTCCTAGGAGTTCCAATGCAGTACCCAGGGTGTGGATAATGCAACTAGTAGTGTCAAATTTATACAAGTTCATAACAACTCATCCAGTGTTGTCCGACAGCATGAAACTTCTGTCACCCGACGGAAACCAGCTTCTGCAGTAATTCTGTGTGATGATACCAAGAAGTCTCGACGAATCGCGAGTAAAAGTAACAACAATTCGTGATTTTCTTCTCATGACATATAGATTTAAGTAACAATTACTATTAATATTTTTTTTTTTTTCCTTTTAATTATGTTTTACACTTTTTATTCTTTACGAATTAATCAACTTTTCGGATTTTTAGTGCCTTGTATTTTTGTTGACTAGCTTATTCTTGTTGGTTTTGTTGCACATAAGTTTTACTTCTCATTTGAATACTAATTTTGTACTTTTAAAATTATTTGTTAATGACTTCAGGGACTTACTTTAGCATGACATCGGTAGTTGATCACCAATTTTCTCTACTATGATCTAGTTACAAAATTATTAGTATTCAGTAATTCAGCTACCTTTTAGGCATGTTTTGTTTACAATCAGAGGAAATGTACCGTATAGACGCACTATGATAGATTAATACTGTATCACAGACTACAAATACTCCACGGTACATATATTATTATTGTCTTACACACGTGTAATTTTTCAGGAAATAGTGAGTATTTTTGTGTTGCGTACTAGCATTCGTGTTAGATTTTATATATTTATCATTGAGTCGTGGAACTAGATACTACTGCATTTATATTGTTACCAACTTTCTGCATATTATATCTGCTATAATTCATAGTGCTTTATTTTACAATAGCATGTTATTTTGGATATGAAAGGCAGAATATAGTTGGATAGGAACCTTTAATTGTTTACATAATTTTATATAATTACACTATTTTGCTACCAACTCCTTTCGAATGTTGTAATTATTTCAGTATATTTTCACAATGTTTTTATTAGACATAAGTTTTTTTTAGTTTTGTTACTTAGATTACTTGTATTTTTTTTTTTTTTTTTTAAGCTTGTAAACAATCAACTGGTGGGATGGTGTTTTGTGAGTTTTCTTATGTTATTTTTTTTATTGTGTTTTTGTATTGTTATTTCAATTATTTCTTTTACTTATTTTTTTTTTTTTTGGGTTCATTTATTATAATTTTATCTGCTCTATATATTAAATAACAATTAATATATTGTAATAAGTATTATCGTTATTCATTGTACATATGTATATAATATATAATGTCCGATACAGAATCATTCTTGTCCATTGATGACTCGGATCTTTCATTTATTTCTTGTGCTGGTTCGATCAATGGTACCACACCCAACTTAAATATACAACTGAAGGAAGTTTTTTCAGCTAACGATAAATTATTAAATATATGTCACATAAACGCACAAAGTATTCCTAGTCACTTTTCGGAACTCGAAGCTTCATTCTCTTCTGATACTGTACATGCAATTTTAGTGTCTGAAAGCTGGCTTAAGCCAGCTTTTACATCTGACATTATATCATTTACCGGGTTTTGTTATGATTAGAAACGACCGTATCGGTAAAGGGAGGTGGTGTTGCCATATATTTGCATAAGTCAATTTCACACAAGATTGTTATGGCATCCCCCTCGCCCTACTCTGCCTCTATAGAGTTCTTGTTTGCAGAACTTGATGTCAGGGGCGTAAGGATGATTCTTGGAGTAGTGTATTGTCCTCCTGTTATTGATATTACTCCATTAGAAGGAGTTCTTGAGGATATTGGTTCAGAATACGAGAATTGCATAATTATGGGTGATTTTAATTCAGACATGTTAAAAAAGTCTTCTCGTTCCCACAAACTTCGTTCGATCATTGAGTCCGTTAACTTCACCATTCTCCTTTAGAGGCTACTCATCGAAATATTGACGCTGATGACTCCTTGATTGACCTTATTATTACGGCTTCTTCTGATCATGTAGTAAAATATGGTCAGCTTTCCGCTCCGGGTTTCTCACGTCATGATCTCATTTATGCTTCTTATAAGCTTATACCTCCCAAGACTCCCCCAACTTTTCTTCACTTACGTAATTTTTCAAGAATCAACACTGAGAAACTCATGGTGGATGCTTCTAATTTAAATTTTGGTCCTTTGGCGTCTGCATCTACAGTTGATGAAAAAGTAACTTTATTTAATAGCACTATTCTTAGACTGTACGATGCTCATGCTCCAACTCATAAAGTTAGGATGAAGCGTCCTCCTGCTCCTTGGATGACTGAGGGTATTCGAGTGGCAATGACAAGGCGGAATAGGGCCTACCTAAAATTCAAAAGAGAGCGTACGGAAGAAAATTGGTCTGCCTTTAAATTGGCTAGAAATAGGTGCAACCAGATGGTACGTAATGCTAAACGCCGCTTTATCCATAGTAGTATATCTAATTTGTCGACAGATGGTGTATGGAAATTTTAAGATCTATTGGGGTGGGTAAGCCACCCATCTTGGATTGCGGCCCTTCTCTTTCTCTTGATGCTGTGAATTTGCATTTTGTTTCTGCTTCTGCTCTAGACCCTGTAATTCGATCTCAAACCATAGCTTATTTAGCTTCAATCCAACCTCCTCACACCTCAGACTTTCATTTCTCGCCTGTGGATCAGGAAGAGGTCAGAAAGGCTGCTATTGAATCAAATCCAGGGCGGTGGGCATTGACGAGATCAATAGGATTATGATCCTAAATATTCTTGACCACCTTCTTCCAGCAATTACTCATATTGTTAATTTTTCTCTTGATGCTGTGAATTTGCATTTTGTTTCTGCTTCTGCTCTAGACCCTGTAATTCGATCTCAAACCATAGCTTATTTAGCTTCAATCCAACCTCCTCACACCTCAGACTTTCATTTCTCGCCTGTGGATCAGGAAGAGGTCAGAAAGGCTGCTATTGAATCAAATCCAGGGCGGTGGGCATTGACGAGATCAATAGGATTATGATCCTAAATATTCTTGACCACCTTCTTCCAGCAATTACTCATATTGTTAATTTTCTCTGGATTCTGGTCAGTATCCAACGCTCTGGAAAATGGCTTTTGTGAAGCCTCTACCCAAAGTATCTACCCTAAACTTTCTAATGATTTTCGCCCTATATCCATATTACCCTTTCTGTCTAAAATTTTGGAAGCATGTGTTTATAAGCAAATCTCCATGTTTATTTTTAAAAATAACCTACTGAGTGTTTATCAGTCTGGGTTTCGTCCTGGTCACAGTACTACCACTGCTTTACTTAAGGTAACGGATGATATCCAGCAAGGGATGGAGAGCAAGAAAGTAACAGTGATGGCACTAGTAGACTTTTCCAACGCTTTTAACACAGTCGACCACGATATCCTCCTGTCCATCCTTTCCTATCTTAGATTTGAACCCTCAGCCTTGGATTGGTTTTCTTCTTATCTTCGCGGGCGTCAGCAGTCAGTCCACGTAGGGCAAGAAGCCTCACAGTGGTTAAATTTGGAATCTGGCGTTCCGCAGGGCGGAATTCTTTCTCCAATACTCTTCTCGGTTTTCATTAACTCTATCACCTCCACCTTCGACTGTGCTTACCATCTGTATGCAGATGACCTACAAATTACGTACAATCTAATATAGATGATCTGCATAACGCGGTGACTATACTGAATAACAACCTAAAAGCAGTCTACGATTGGTCAATGCGTTTTGGAGTTTGCGTCAACCCAACGAAATGTCAAGCAATACTAATTGGCAGCTCAAGAATGCTGGCTAAGGTCGATCTTGGAACCTTGCCTTCTATTGAATACAATGGTATTTTAGTACCATTTTCTGATTCGGTTAGAAATCTGGGACTGCATATGGATAAAACTTTAACCTGGGGCAAACAGATAACCGAAATCAGCCGCAAAGTCTCTGCCACCTTAAGAACACTCTATCGTCTAAAACACTTTCTTCCCCACAAGACAAAGCTCATGCTTGTGCAAACTCTAGTTATACCCATAATTGATTATGCCGACGTATGTTATCCAGATCTGAACCAAGATCTTCTCAACAAGCTAGAGCGCCTTCTTAATAACTGTATTCGTTTTATCTTTGGTCTTCGTAAGTATGACCACATCTCTAAATTCCGTATTCGCCTTAAATGGCTTACTATCCAACAAAGGCGTCACTCTAGGATTCTAGTTACTCTCTATTCCATCCTTAATGATGTAAATTCCCCGGCGTATCTTCAAGAAAAATTTTGTTATCTTTTCTTGACGCACGACAGAAAGCTGCGATCTTCATCTAATCTTAAGATTAGTATTCCACAACACTTCACCGGTTTTGTCGGCAACTCTTTTAAGGTTCAGGCTATACTGCTCTGGAACTCCCTGCCCGACGAAGTTAAGAAATCGGCAAGCAGGAACTCTTTTAAAAATTTAGTTAAAGAACATTATTTAAATTTAAATGGACTTATTTAGTTATTATTGTGTTTCTTATTTATGTTTATTTATCTCTCTACATATGTAATAGTATATTATTATGTATATTATTTATTTTTATTCATTAATTTTATTATATCTATTTATATTTGTTTATAGTTATTTTAAATCATTTTATTACTTAATTAATTTAATAAATGAATACACCTGCTACGGCTATCTCACCAACCCATGGGTTGACTGGGAGAGAATGCCAATAGGCATTAAGTCCGCCCTTTGTAACCTCCAATTGGGGTGTATGCAATAAAGTATTTAAAATAAATAAAAATAAATAAATAAAATTACTAAATTCCATAATAGAATAACACATTTTTTTATGGAAGAGACGGCAAACGAGCAAGCGGTTCGCCTGATGGTAAGTGATTACCGTCGCCCACATACATCTGCAACACCATAGATACTGCAGGTGCGTTGCCGGTCTTTAAGGATATTTAGGAGATGGGAGGTAAGAGGAGGTGAATAGGGAGGGGTGTGGGCCTCCGGTTATCTCACCAACCCATGGGTTGACTGGGAGAGAATGCCAATAGGCATTAAGTCCGCCCTTTGTAACCTCCAATTGGGGTGTATGCAATAAAGTATTTAAAATAAATAAAAATAAATAAATAAAATTACTAAATTCCATAATAGAATAACACATTTTTTTTTTATTAATTTTATTATATCTATTTATATTTGTTTATAGTTATTTTAAATCATTTTATTACTTAATTAATTTAATAAATGAATACACCTGCTACGGCTATCTCACCAACCCATGGGTTGACTGGGAGAGAATGCCAATAGGCATTAAGTCCGCCCTTTGTAACCTCCAATTGGGGTGTATGCAATAAAGTATTTAAAATAAATAAAAATAAATAAATAAAATTACTAAATTCCATAATAGAATAACACATTTTTTTTTATGGAAGAGACGGCAAACGAGCAAGCGGTTCGCCTGATGGTAAGTGATTACCGTCGCCCACATACATCTGCAACACCATAGATACTGCAGGTGCGTTGCCGGTCTTTAAGGATATTTAGGAGATGGGAGGTAAGAGGAGGTGAATAGGGAGGGGGTGTGGGCCTCCGGTTATCTCACTCACCGAACGAAACCCAGAACCACAAAATGCCTCTACTTCACACCGGTATTCTGCGAGGCCGAGGTACCAATCCGGTCGAGCCGGCCCATTCGAGCAGCAGCTAATGCCGCCGCTTGGCTCTCCCACGCTTAATGAGAGTATTCTGGCACGTAGTACCAGGGCCTCTCAGAATACTGGCTTAAAGTAGAGGCATCTTGTGCTTCTGAGTTCAGTGAGTGAGGTACCGGAGGCCCATTCCCTCACCCCCAACTCCCCTCCCCATCATCCCTATTATCCCTCAAATACACTGAGGTCGGCAACGCACCTGCAGCTCCTCCGATGTTGCAAATGTACGTGGGCGTCGATGATTACTTCCCATCAGGTGAGCCGCTTGTACGTTTGCCCCTTTTACCTTGAAAAAAAAAAACATAAGTTTTACGTAAGCCGGTACGGTTAGCGGCTAGTTGGGTAGTTTGGCTCCAAATTCAAATATTTTTAAATATGTAGTGTTTCCGTGCCATGTCGTTTTTGGCGCTGATCAAATGTTAAATACTAAACCGTACTAACGAAGTCTTTAGTACGGTTAGCGGCTAGTTGGGTAGTTTGGCTCCAAATTCAAATATTTTTAAATATGTAGTGTTTCCGTGCCATGTCGTTTTTGGCGCTGATCAAATGTTAAATACTAAACCGTACTAACGAAGTCTTTAGTACGGTTAGCGGTTAGTTCGGTAGCGAGCGAGCTCTTCATCATCATCATCATTTCAGCCTACTACAAGTCCACTGCTGAACATAGGCCTCCCCCAAAGATTGCCATAAAGCTCGGTCCTGAGCCACCTGCATCCATCGGCGTCCCGCAACATTGCGCAGGTCGTCACTCCATCTTGGTGGGGTCGTCCCACACTGCCTTTATGCTCCCACACTGTGACTATGTCGGTTACCCTGGTTCTGCTGCGGATAACATCATTGGAGACTCTACCTATATCTATATAGTCCTTTCCATTTCTTACGCTTATATAATAAATTAAAAACAAAAAAGTAAAGTACAGTAAAGATAAAAGTAAACAGCTGGTCAAAGGCCTCCTTCTCAAATAGTTATTAATAATTATTATTTCTCAGACATGCAGTTTTCCTCGCGATGTTTTCCTCCGCCGCCGTATTGTAAATTCAGCTCTTAAAATTGACATTAACAATATTAGAGGTGCCGGCACCGGGGATCGAACCCAGGTCGCTTTGTAACGAACAAGATTAAATACTTTTTATTTTACCGGCATATCGAAGTGCCGAAAGTGTATGTTGGTACAAAGACTTTGACTGCTACAGTGAGTTTAATCCAAGTACAAAATCATGAGAGGGTTAAGAAGTATGATTGATGTGAAGATAACTGACAGGGTCTGAAATAATGTGATCAGAGAGCGTTGTGGCGTGAAAGACGATGTAGTGACACGAATTGAGAAAGGGATGCTGAGCTGGTTTGGACATGTGGAGAGGATGAATGAAAGTAGGTTGACGAAACAAATATATCGAGTGTAAATGTTAGAGTCGGGAGAGGCAGACCTAGGCGAACGATTCACGATCAAATCGGAGACGTTCTGAAAAAAGTCCAGGTCAAGAGTACTCTAAACCAACGAGTATGCATGCGAAGATTGATGAAAGTGGGGGAAGCGTAAGACGTATGTTAGGATCGTAGCAAGTGGAAGAAGATTATCTCTGCCTACCCCGTTGGGAACAAGGTGTGAATACATACATGCATACATAATCAGAGTACGAAACCGATCAAATTACAGAAAAGTGTACAAATCGTTTAAATGCACGAACATAATAAATTACTCATAGATGAATTACAGCGATGAGCCGTTAAGATGCAAACCTTTTGTAATTTCTAGTCCCATGAAATTATCGCAGAGATAAATAGCGCGGAAAGGTCAAAGGTCGCGTCACGGTCTCTTTAATTAATTCAGTTTAACTTTACAGCTTAGATACTATTACGATAGAATTAAACTGCAAATCTTTTAGAACAGAACGCCATTATAGTTGTAAAGCTCTTAAAGAAAATTGAAAATCTAAAACAGCCTTAATGTTGCTTTTTATTAAAGTCTCTCTCTCATTTTTAAACCTATAATTTGGTTATAAATATTATGCACCACTATACACAATGCTCTAGCGCAGGTTGGTTTAATAATGGTATATTGACACGAATTACTTTTTTTAAGATCCAAGTAATTTTATTCACGTTCCGAAAAAACTTTGAATACAGTTTAGAGGAAACTTTCTCACAAATATTCAAAAAACTATTTAGAGAGTTTTGGTCCCAGGAAGGATCAGCTACAATGTTCCAGTTCACTAGTTTAGTTCCAAATTCAAATATTTTTTTTATTCTTGTTTTCGAATCGGTAGCGTTTCCGTGCGATGTTCGTCTTAGGCGCTGATAAAATGTTAAATCAGTTAAACATTACAGTGGCGATTGAAATCAGGTTCGTCGTGCACTATGAAATTAAATGCGACGAATAAAGAGCGGAGCCTTGAGCTCCCACAGCTCTAGAATATGACGATACATTTATTTGCAGTGAATAAACAAGTAATTCACAACCAGTGAAATAGTGTAAAGTGGTCGTAAAGTTTAATCTGAATACCCCTGTTCGATGGCGTGTAGGCATCTCGGCCGCGGTGTCGATTGAGATTCGTGTCGCGGTGGCGACACGACCGCCGGACACCGTCGTCGGCGGCTATAATACCGTTGACATTTACACGTTCACGTTTAAAAATACGCTGCCGATCAAGGACGGCACGTGTAAGCTTACCTTGTTTGCAATGAAAAAATCTAATAAAACTTGAGTTCGATGAACTGATCGTTTATTGTTTTAATTGAATTTTGACACAAATTTGATTTTTTTTTTTATGGGAAAATTGATTTTTTTCCACTGCATTAGTATACAATTCTATTTTTAGAAATATGCCTACCCAAGAAAGCGTTAACCAAAGCCTGCATAACTTACATGTAAGATTTGCCCATATTCGTCACGCTGGGGTGGGCAGGCGAGTAGGAAAGCGTTGTATCGGGGCTAATGAACAGGGAGTAATCTTTTTAATTTTTCTTTTTAAACTCATAATGCTTTTGCTGCTACTCGAATGGGTCGGCTCGACCGGGCTAGTACCACGGCCTCGCAGAGTGCTGACTTGAAGTAGAAGCATCTTGTACTTCTCCATTTCGTGGACCTTCCCCTCCTCATCCTCCCTACCATCTCCCAAATACCCTTAGAGGCCGGCAACGCACCTGCAGCACCACTGGTGTTGCAGATGAACGTGGGTGATGGTTGCTTGTGGACTTACCATCCGGTGATCCACTTGCTCGTTTGCCGCCTTTCCTATAAAAAAAAATGTTACGCCCCATTCATTAGCACTTCCTATCACTACTCCATGGATTTTGAATTCGGCTTATACGTATGCGTTTTTCTCGCCTGAGCCTCACCTGTAAATTGTGTATGCTAGAACATTTCGTGGCTATCTTGATATGATGTCAATATTAAATATAAGGCTAATAAAAACGATTGTACCTCCGAAAAAAAAAATAAGGAAGCCCTTTCTTACCTGTTTTAATATTGCTATGAATATTACCTATGTATACATGATAATGTATACACTACTCAAAGAACATAGTGATGTACTGGCGACCCATAGTATGATGTTTGAGAACAAGAACAAAAGCTAGAACGACTTTATACCTCAGTAAAAAAATAACAATCACTACGGAAGAACTAGTAATTTTTTAAATATATTAAACGAAACGAAAAACTAACGATTTAAACGAAATGTACGTCTCGTGTGTACGCTCACTTATAACTCTTTGTTACAATGCGTGGAGTGGGAATTTTGGTTTAAAATCGGTTACCGGTGTTTGAAATAAACTGAAAAAAGTAAGGTTTTACCCTCCACACGTAGAGTAAATAGATCTATAAATGCTACATTAGAACATAAGAAGAATATGCTAATTATGTTAATTTTTGTTGGTTGATGGCACCAAAAAATTTATTTTTACATTGTGTTCATTGTTCTTTAAAAAAAAGTGAGCATGGCATAGAAAGTTGGTGTGTAGTGAGCAAGGGAAGACTTTAGTTTCGTAAATTAGAATTATACTATCATTTAATGATTTCTTGTATTTACTCGTACACTATACATTTGAAACGAAACTATTATTTACGGATTTAATAATTTTTTTTAATACCTTCGTTTCGGAAGTCTGCCGTCTGTGATCATATTCGAGAACACTCCTACCGTTACATATTTGACAGACCACATATTCTCGCTACAGATACATAATACACGGCATAATAACACACTGTTACATACATTGCTTCCTAGCCGGGCTGTAATCCACTCCTTCACATGTTTATTATCATTAATATAATATATATAATATAACTTTACGAAAATTCTCCAATAACTTTCTTTTCCAACTTCCTTATTTTTACTATAAGTGACTTTAGTTTGACCGCTGTATTTTATTCTTAAACTTACTTATTTTTGTAAAAAAAACTAACGAACGTTCGTCAGATAGTATATACTCCTATGTGTGTCATATATGAACTAAATGTGAATGTGTTATACATGATTCAAACCTTCCTCGTGAAATAATCTAAATGACGGAGCAAACCGCATCTTGATGATACACATTTATCTGTCACAACGAATACGCATAAAAACGACGACGAATCGCCTTTATTTTATAAAATTAAAAGAAGATTAAAAAATTAAAACAAGTCGAATTATATTATGCTGCCACTACTCGTAATTTTTCTGTAAGAGTGGTTACCCTAAGAGCGGACTCCTTGATGGTAAATAAACACCTAGGCTCATATACTGACTGGATGCGACATTATTGACTAGTTATGGAAACTTGATTAGTACTAGCGCTCCCAATTAACTGGAAATTGTGAAACAAAATAGTAGAATAAAAATGAAAAAAAAAAACCTTTTTGAAACATGTTGTATAACCCAATGATCCAAATGAAATGCAAGCGCCATTCGATGTGAATTGTTTACTGACCTCAGCAACAGTGGCATCGTAAAAGGTCTTTGTCCGCAAGTCAGCGACTTAAAATTTTTGACGGTGGCGTAGTGTCCGGTACTATACGACGCCTTACGAACTACCTCAGTCGAGACGGTCCATTCGAGCAGCAGCAAAAGCCGCCGCTTGACTCTACCACGTACGAAACTTTACAGCTCAAGTCTAAAAGAGCGCAGCCCATCTGCAGTCAAACTCTATAACGATGGCTACAGGCCATATCTAGCTGCAGCGTGGTACCACTGTGTATAAAAATAAAAAATATAAATATAATCTGTGTTTCTGTGTGAAGTACATGTACGTAGTGGTTCTGAAAAAACACCTGCTAATTACTTTCAATTGCTTACTTTATAAAATACTTAATTTTTGAACCGTCTTTATATTAAATTGTACATTAATTATTTATTAATGTCAATTATTAATTCATCTAGGAGTTATCTAACCTTGTGAAATTGCACCCATCGACTTCAATATAATATGAATATTCTTTTAACGCACTTTTAGTTTGTCGCACAAAAAACACGTGTAGCGATAATAACTACCTCTTGCAGTCCGTGAGCTTTTACATATTATAATATTAAAGATATATTAATAAGTTACGAATACAACCTGTCTACTTTACGTACTTTGCGACGGGGTTTATAGCGTCGAGTTTACCGCCTTCTGTTCAAACATCGATCCGCTTAAATGCAATCGACAGTATCAACGTTGTAAATATTAATTATAAGGTGTAGCACATGCAGACCAATTTTCATTATTGACATTAAGTGCCACTTATCTTTACGACCGTTGAGGCGACTGGAAAATAGACTAAAGTCTTAATTACACCTAAATCATCGATTGAACCGATTACCGGTCTGTAGATGTTCCTATTATATATTGCGGTATTCCCAAATGGTTACCAATTAGAGACCTTCAAGAAAAGATTACATTCCTTACTTAAAGGCCGGCAACGCACCTGCATCTCCTTTGGTGTTACGGATGTTCGTGTACATCGGTGATCATTTACCATAAAGACTCACCTTATGGTAAATGAACATCGCCTTTGCTCGTTTTCTCGTTTGGCTCTAATTTATTTAAAAAAAAAATCTCTGGGAATAACTTTGCCGTCAAGTATCAAAATCCTGTCAATTGCAAAGGACTAATTTATTTGTGGACAATTTAGTATTTACAGGTTGTCAAAGAAGTAGAAGACTTGAAAATTACTAACACATTCTTACAGCACTGGTTTTGTATGTGGAATAATGAATGATGGTCGACAACTTGGCATACATACTAAAATGCTATTATTGTTTTCGTGTAAACATTGTGCTTTGCAAGTCAATGTCCTCTGTGGATTGCATTATTTTTTGCGCAGTCCATTTTAATGAATATTAAAACGTATTAATTAATTAACAAAAAGTGTACGTTTTTAAGAATGGAATTCGGTTGGTGCAACAGATACAGTCGTAAATTATAAGTTTTCGTAGGTCACATTCTACACGCTAAACCAATATACAATTTTTTTTTTTATTAATCATCAACATCATCTTCATCATAACAGCCTATCAAAAGTCCACTGCTGAACATGGGCCTTCCCCAAAAATTGTCGCAAAGCGTCACTACATCTTGTGGGGGTTCGTCCTATACTGCGCTTGCTTGTACAAGGTTGCACACCAGAACATTTCTTCACCTACGGTTGTCAGTTCTGCGAGGTATGTGGTCGGCCCATTGCCACTCCAATATTCTGATCCTTCAGTCTATGCGCCTTACTTAATAATACTCTACTGTATAAATAAAAATAATAGTTTATAATACTTTTGAGTAGAAAGGACAGAAGCTCAGTAATGCAATTTATAAATATGTTATAACAATCCCAAAAATTCTTAAATTACAATGAAAGGTTTATATTTCGTTCATATTTACGGGAAATTTTATCCTTTGCTAATGAAAGACAACATCAGATTTACGAATACTAAATAGATAGGGATGTATTAATTTTAAGTACCATAAAAGCTAATAAATACATGAATTAACATAAAGAAATAAAACCCGTCGAATGCGTGTCGGACCGCTTGTTGCAGTGTTCCAAATTTGTCTTGATGCCGCATAATGTTGCCTCCTTATCTCGAAAAGCTATCAACACAGGATGCCCGAAATTATTTTTATTTATTTCCTACTATTGCATCCACACCACTAAACTAGGTGATTACAAATAGGTCAAACATTTACCTAATACCAAACTTATTACCATAACCAAAATCATAACTTTTATTCTTCGACATAGGAACATAAATTTCACTTACCATATCATACTTTTTTATTCTACAGCAGATTCTTAATGAAGTTCCTGTGACGAAGAATAAACAGACAAAAGAAGTCTCCGTAGATATCCTCTTGTTTGTCTTTTTTTTTCATTTAGAGAGGAGGGAAATAATAATAACAGGCTGGTGGGAAAGGGTACGGTCGTCTAGAAACATCACTCTAATATACACTCACAACCATCAACCTCATCATCAGCATAAATAACAACAACAAGAATACCGGCGTGAAGTAGAGGCAATTGTGCTTCTGCGTTTCGTTCGGTGAGTGAGTTAACCGGAGGCCCACTCCCCTCCTCCCTAAATCCCCTCCCTATCCCTTCCAACCCCCAAATATCCTAGAAGGTCGCCAACGCATCTGCAGCACCCCTAGTGGTGCGATACATGGGCGACGGTAATCATTTACCATCAGAAGAGATGTTTGCTCGTTTGCCCGATTACCTATACACAAAAATTTAAGTTCTATTGTTAACTCATGTTAAAGAATCCTTCCTTACCTTATCAGCCTGTAAATAGTCCACTACATGACACACTAGCGTAGTGTGTCATGTAGTGGACCATTAAGTTACACTACTGGGCAAAGGCCTCCTCACAAATACATTTTGCGAGAGATTGGAGCCGGGAAGAGTTCACCACGCTGCTCCAGTGCGGATTGGCGGACTTAGCACATCCTCGATATGTCATTTCCTATGATATTAAAGCGAACGCTGACCACTAGGTAATTTTTTTTTTAAGAAGAAAAACAAACAAAATGGCAAACGAGCATGCGGCTACGGCTCACTGGTATAGCAGACGGTATTGTCACTAATATTCTGAATTGTTCATTAATGTTTAATATGTTTTATTACTAAACATGGACTGTTTCTTAGACAGTTCGTTGGAAATCATCTGGTATCAACATCTCTGTGAATGCACGGATATCATTCTCAGTAGCAGGGAGAGATTGCGGAATTCCATTTGGCACGATCCTGTTTAACATAGGCCCAAAGGCTTCCGAGAACTTTTTTACCTCTCCGGGAGATACAACGTGACAGGTGGCGAGCACCGTCGCCTCTTTTAGATTGTTAAGGTATTTTCAAGTCAGTCTTTCTTCAAGCCTTCACCTGCCACCATTTGCCGACATACCGCTTATTCTGCGATAGCGCCTTTGTCGCGTCGCTTTGTGATGCAAATTTATGTAAAAACGTACTTCATTATAACATCAGTTCCCTCATTATGAAGATGCAGCTCTCAATACTGCAAACTCAGCTACCCGACACTCATAAATTATTATATGAATTTGAACATGTCTAAGTTGATGAACTATGATTTTTTTATCATCCCTCTAGTTTGTATTCACGACTTTTTAAATCGGTCAATATAAAAATGGAGACGATATTTTTATACGAATATTGAGATTATGGTTAATAATTATACGCACGGTCATATAACATATATAAAAATAGGAACACTTTAACTTACCACCAATTTCCTGTTTTAATTTAAAATTCAATATTATTTTATTAGGGATAATATAAGTAATTTGTATTCCACTCTGAATTTGAATTGCGCAAAGAGTTGGCTCTTATATGAAAAGATTGTAATACCTTTAACGAATTATTGCATTATTTAAAACCACCTGTCAAAGTGTAGAGGTATAATTTCTCCATGTTAACAAGGGGATAAACATGAAAGATTGAGCACCGGCTGTGTAAATATTGTAAGATAGCATTATATTCGTAATTTTTATACGCGCTTCGACTAGATTAACCTCTGAATTCATAGCTTTCAATTACAACGTTTATCCGGGTGCGAAAACCACTGCTACAAATCAAAAAGTATTTGTAATACATTGAAATTTTCAGTTCTAGATTTGACGACAATAAGATTAAT
Organism: Bhutanitis thaidina; assembly: GCA_029286595.1. Classification (NCBI taxonomy): domain Eukaryota; kingdom Metazoa; phylum Arthropoda; class Insecta; order Lepidoptera; family Papilionidae; genus Bhutanitis; species Bhutanitis thaidina. The sequence goes on from JAGSMS010000010.1 coordinate 13,228,492, forward strand.
GAGGGCGAATTAAAAACATCAAGGGATCGTTGCCGATGCAGCCAGCACCACTTTCCTATAACCAGGTGGCTAGGCGTGGCAACTATAGCGAGAACCACCCCAATAAGTGGTACAAATCTATGTTCCCCAGTCCCCGGCGGCCTCACTAATCCTATGAATGGTAAAGTTGTGACCGCGGTTGCGTAGAATCGCCGGCTCAGATCTTGCCTAAAATTGACTTGACCTAAAAACGTACTTCGGACCGTCGAGAAGCTAGCTAGCTACTGGCTTGAAGAATAAGCTTGAGGAAGAGGTGAACAAATTATAGTGGAGTGTTGGAGGGGGAGGACTCAATAAATCTCGAATCGGATTGATTATTTACCACCGGGAGGGCGACCATCTGTTCCAAGGAGGACTGGGTTTATCGTGATCAAATCGGGAGTGTGTCTATTGGGGTTGTGTATCTTATACTTATAATAACCAGTCGGTATTCGCTGAATCTAACGTAATTATAAATAAAATTGAAAAGAATGTATGCGTATATTATTTTTAAAATAATTTCCTTTTCTAAAACTTGTTCATGCTCCATGTTGCACGATATCGAACCTAAAAAATCTATGTTTATTTTTTGTATCAGTCTGTCTTGCTTGCCTGGTCAGACTAATGTGGAGGGTAAGGGTAAGGTTTATTTACCTGGATAGTTATAATACTTTTATAATTAAATTATAATAAAATTAAAACAAGTTACTCCATAAATACTATATTATCGACTCGACGTAAAGAACATAATACAGCTGCATAAGAGCCAAAATAGAAAGGAGCTAAAGTCTTTATTAAGGTACATAGTCGGGGTCAATAGAAATATTTAAAATAAATGCAAATCCTGCGTTAGTTTTTTAAAATACTCTTTTTTTTGTGTATAATTTTAGCTTAGAATGTGCTTTAATTACCTGAGAGATCATTTTTATTTTATTTTTTATGATTTGTAATTTACAAAATCTGGTTTAAAAAAGAGAATACCTACGGAGTTTCTTTCGTCGGTTTCTTCTCCGTCAGAAGAACTTCATTACGAAACGGTGGCAGAAATAAAAAAATAATGAAAATTGACTAACGAAATCTAAATTTCTTAGGTCAAATAAATATTTTTAATTTTCAATGAATTTTATATCTTTAGGAAAGAATATTATTCATGGCAGTCGGCTCGTGGGTAGTGTAATATTCACTCGTTTATCTTATTCAAAATGGTGCTTTATTTGCTACTCGTAGAAAGAACCCATTATCAAAACAGTACTAGCATGATAGTTGAATAACAAATAACGAATCTCGAAGCGTTTGTGAAGTTTGAAACTTAAATAGTGAAGTCTGTTCCTCAAGAGATCCGAGAACGTAACGCACGTAATCTGTTCCTTTAACTCTCATCACGCCTACTTTATTTTTCCGACGGGTGTACACATTTACCTATAGTTATTAAATAAATCCTCGTACCAATTAACTATAAAAGCGACGGCATGACTTTAACGCTCCCACATATTCTCGTCCTATCGAATGTCCGTTCGAATGCTTACCAGCATTTGGTCTATCTCACCGCCAGTCCATGTAAGGATATCGCGTCGTTTTCGAATCGTTATAATGTTAATATAAGAAATAATTTACATAATTGTCCAATATAATCTCGTTTGCGTATTCCAAGACCGGTTGGGGTAGCTATGTTACGGTCGACGGTTTAGCGACGGGACTGTGAAACTGTGTTTAAGATTATTGTTTAGCTCCTTAACGAGGATTTCACAGAAATGTTATTTTCTATACTGTTAACGGATTTTCTATCTCGCTTTGCGCAAGATTTTAATTTACTACCTCCTACCTCCAAACGTTTCTAACACTAGTTTTGTTCTGAGTCTTTATAAGCAGAATAAGGAAAACGCAATTTAATTTCTAAAGGTATGTACGAGTAAAAGCCGTATTAACTGCCTGTTAACGTTCCATTGCTAATCCAGTGTTTGAGAGGATTTTGAAGCCGGTAATGGCCCGCCACGCTGTTCCAATTTGTGGTTGTGGTTTCATTTGTTTAAAATATATACATAATTACATTATTTAATTCTAAGACATGTCGGATTATTCATCTATTTGAGTATATATACGAGGGCATCTTTCTTATCGCCACACTGCTACAGGTACTAACTGTGTTAGAGTAGGGACTCCTAGTTTGAGACTGGATAACGTGTGTATGTAACAATTATTAGTTTATAATAGCGTATAATGGGACATGTATTTTGCACAAGTATTAACTTCCAGAAATTACCGAAAGATGGCTCTGTAACCAAAATTATTAGTTAATAGTAATAATTTGTTTACAATGATTATCAATCGCTGAAGTACTTGGCGTATAATTAGGCTACAAAAAAGTCTATGTCTTCCATGAGCCCTAATTCTTTAAATTCATTATTCTCATCTCATATTATACCTATTCATATCATATAGGTTAACTAATACTTATCCATACTTTCTATATTAATTATAAAGTCATAAGCTTAATCTTAAAATCCACGGGATCGTTTTTGATTTTGTTTTTTTTTCAGATGTTTCTTATGAAAAACAGGCTAATTTTTTTATTTTTATTAACTATAAAACGCCGGGTACAACAGCTAGTTATAAAATATAAGAGCTGTAAATGTAGTTTATAAGCGATACCACCTATACTACAGTTTTTTCGTCTCATATTATCAAGTTTCCGTAGTGTAGCGGTTATCACGTGTGCTTCACACGCACAAGGTCCCCGGTTCGATCCCGGGCGGAAACAGTAACCTTTTTGAACAATTTTATTACTTTGTAAGTTTGTTGGACGTGTTCTAACCACGTATATAAATAAAGAAGAATAATTTACATAGTATTTTTTTTTTTTTGGAAGAGGCAAACGTACATGCGGCTCACCTGATAGTAAGTGATTACCGTTGCCCACGTACATCTGCAACACCAGAGGAGCTGCAGGTGCATTGTCTTTCAGGATATTTGGGGCATGAGTGGAATGATAAGGAGCGGCAGTTCGTGAAGGGAAGAGCGAGTCTTCGGTTACGTCACTCACCGAACAAAAGCACTCTCAAGCCTCTACTTCAAACCGATATCCTGCATGGCCGTGGTACTAACCCGGTGGAGCCTGACCATTCGAGCTGCAGCAAAAACCACTGCTTGGCTCTACAACGTAAAAAATTATAATTCTTAATGAATTTTTGAAATCGAATTTCGATTTTGAATTATTTATTAATCATAATGAAGTTAAGAGTTATTTTTTTATTTAGTTGTATAGGGTATTTATAAATACGCATAAATACATAAAAGACTAAAAATATGTATCAATATAATTATTATCCACTTTAATTTCACAACCACGTTCTCGGTGTTGAAGGATAACATCGTGAGGAAACCTGCATGTCTGAGTAATAAAACGATGATAATCTCCAGTGTATTTAAAACCTTTCCTTTGACAGCCGCTTTTCCGCTTTAATACCCTCTCAAATATTAATATGTTGCTATGCATCTGTGGATTTAGAAACAGGAAGTAAAAAAAAATCATAATTCAATTAAAAAAAGTTCGCCAACTTCCGTGCTAAGTGCATTATGGCTTGCACTATCATTTGCCATATACCCATTTTCATGGTTAAAATTTTAAAATGATTAATAAGTTCAGAAACAAGGCCGGGGCACACGTGCGCGACAACACCCGCATTAATTCAATAGTAGAACAACTCAAAAAATAATTTACATAAAAGAATGGGAGTAAAGAACACTTCGCGGGGCGCCGATCACAATTAGTCTATTGTTCTTAAAAACGCTTTCAAAAAATAAAACAATGGGCCAGGCCGGTAGTGCGCGGACTCTCGGCTGGAGTGTCAGTCATGCGGGCACTTTATTTCAACGAATTTGCATCGACGACAGTTGACTTGGTAGGGGTCTGGCTTGATATTTGGTCGGTTAAAAATTTACCTTACCATATTTACAAAGGATAAATTAAAACGTCTGCAACGCCAACAGTACCTTAGACGTCTTTAAATTACCTTCCCTTGTCAGCCTGTTAATAGTCCACTGCAGGACACAGGCCCATAAAGGGTATTTGCCAAAATACCCACGCTCAGCAAGCGGATTGGCGATGGCAGTGCTAGACACCTCGCACCGTAGACGCCGCTGCCCGTCATCTGCTTAATTTTGGTTTGGTAATTTTCAAGATGGTTATTCCGCAACCTGACGGTAGTTTTCAAGGATTTTTCCTTAGTCACCTCTTACGCCACCCACGGGAAGTAACGGGGCAAACAAGCTTGCGGCTCACCTGTTGGTAAGTGATCACTGACGCCCACGAACATCCTCAACACCAGAGGAGCTACAGATACGCTGCCGGCCTTTAAAGAAGGAATAGTTTCTTTTCTTGAAGGTCCCCAAGTCGTAACTGTTCGGAAATGCCGCTGGCGACAGCTGATTCCACAAGGTTGAAATGCGTGGCAGAAAACTTTGAGTAAAACGCACTGTGGTGAAATGCCAACCATTTAGGTGGTATTGGTGGAACTTGGAATTCTGACGTGCTGAAAAATGCTGTAAAAAATATCAGATTTCTAAACAGTTCTAAACGACAGAGACAGTACGTGTAATTAAGTGAAACGATTGAGTGATTCAGAGCAATTTAGCGACAAATGCGGATTCCAGTAAATGACTCGCTCTACTGTTCTACTTTTGTCTTACACTCCATCACAGAAATTATTTAGAATTTTGGTTATTTTTCCTGTTATAACTAAACGGTAACCGTTTAGTACGTAACATATTTTAAGATAGAATAGACTTTTTTCTTAGTAACTAATCTGTATTCTTTTTTGAATTGTTGCTAAAGCAATTACACATTTATCGTTGCTGGACAACGAACACGTTAGTTCTAGTACTAGAGATATTTTAATGAAGACCAAAATATTTTATTCAATTATTTAAGGTGAATGAGAAATATCCTATGTACTGAGAATTAGTCCTTAGTATTAGCATTGGAAGGAATGTAGTTAGACCACACTCGTTAGTAGTAACTATGTATACTAGTTTTGAAAATAGCTTCATGATAGCAATCTTTTCATTAATCTTTTACTTAAATTCTTTGTATTACACAAATAGTTATTGAAATTGTCTTTCTTCGATCTTAGCTGTAATTACTTTAAGAATTTTTGTAAATCCAGTCTGCTATACACAGACCAAAAAGGAGGATGAAACACTGTCTCAGGTTTTGATCGTTTGTGAATCAAGACACAAGCCATGTACTTCCCATGATCTTAACATAAAGTATGCAACTTGCATACCAATAGGTGATTTTTTAAGCATTTGCATCATCAACCCTGTGCCTTGCTGTGAAGAAGAATTATTTACCAGCGATGTGGAAGCCTTAGTTTCTGGTATTGCTGTTAGGATTTTGGATTTGTATTTTTTATATTATATTTGCTTGCAAATCCAAAATCTTTAAGTTTTTGTTTCTATCTGTTAAATTTATACAAAACTGAAAACTATCAGTGTCTCCTATCTATCTGATCTGCTCTTTTGAAATTTTTATATTTGTGATTAATACTTTCTGTAGCTTGTTGTTCGCTAAAACAATCACATAATTACTCTGATGTATCTAATCGTATTGAATGTGACATCACTTTTTTATTTTAATCTTTATTCTTTCGTAATAGTATGTAAAACATTATACATTTTGGAGCCAATAAACACTCAGCTTCGCTTTTCGATGTAACATCGGCGTGACATAAAAAACGAATGAGTTGACAGTGCCCGGCCCGAACCAGAGACACTAACAGGAAGCGGAAATTTGAAATCTACTTTCAACTAATGTGACGCCGGTGACCACAGGAATCGAAATTAGCATACTAGTACAGTATTCATAACATCGTCGAGAAACGAGAAAACGAGGCTTATAGCATTGTCTTAAGTTATGTTGTTGTAAGCTGCCGAAGTAATTACTCTTCTTGAGATAGACTTTTTCTTAGTAACTAATCTGTATTCTTTTTTGAATTGTTGCTAAAGCAATTACACATTTATCGTTGCTGGACAACGAACACGTTAGTTCTAGTACTAGAGATATTTTAATGAAGACCAAAATATTTTATTCAATTATTTAAGGTGAATGAGAAATATCCTATGTACTGAGAATTAGTCCTTAGTATTAGCATTGGAAGGAATGTAGTTAGACCACACTCGTTAGTAGTAACTATGTATACTAGTTTTGAAAATAGCTTCATGATAGCAATCTTTTCATTAATCTTTTACTTAAATTCTTTGTATTACACAAATAGTTATTGAAATTGTCTTTCTTCGATCTTAGCTGTAATTACTTTAAGAATTTTTGTAAATCCAGTCTGCTATACACAGACCAAAAAGGAGGATGAAACACTGTCTCAGGTTTTGATCGTTTGTGAATCAAGACACAAGCCATGTACTTCCCATGATCTTAACATAAAGTATGCAACTTGCATACCAATAGGTGATTTTTTAAGCATTTGCATCATCAACCCTGTGCCTTGCTGTGAAGAAGAATTATTTACCAGCGATGTGGAAGCCTTAGTTTCTGGTATTGCTGTTAGGATTTTGGATTTGTATTTTTTATATTATATTTGCTTGCAAATCCAAAATCTTTAAGTTTTTGTTTCTATCTGTTAAATTTATACAAAACTGAAAACTATCAGTGTCTCCTATCTATCTGATCTGCTCTTTTGAAATTTTTATATTTGTGATTAATACTTTCTGTAGCTTGTTGTTCGCTAAAACAATCACATAATTACTCTGATGTATCTAATCGTATTGAATGTGACATCACTTTTTTATTTTAATCTTTATTCTTTCGTAATAGTATGTAAAACATTATACATTTTGGAGCCAATAAACACTCAGCTTCGCTTTTCGATGTAACATCGGCGTGACATAAAAAACGAATGAGTTGACAGTGCCCGGCCCGAACCAGAGACACTAACAGGAAGCGGAAATTTGAAATCTACTTTCAACTAATGTGACGCCGGTGACCACAGGAATCGAAATTAGCATACTAGTACAGTATTCATAACATCGTCGAGAAACGAGAAAACGAGGCTTATAGCATTGTCTTAAGTTATGTTGTTGTAAGCTGCCGAAGTAATTACTCTTCTTGAGATAGACTTTTACTGTGGACTGCTTTAGGTTGACGATGACAATGTTTGAAATGCAAGTAACATTTACGGATTATATCGAGTTTTATTTTATTTCTTTCTCCCGGCAATCCGGGTGTTTTAGAGCACCCGTGGTTACGGAGGGAACAATATGTTTAACCGCTAGTATATCTATGACATAAAATCTGTAAATAACAGTTTCATTTCAATGTATAGTATTCGCGTACATACAAGAAATCATTAGTTGATAATGATGCTTGAAATGGTTATACCGCCACCTGTTTCGCTATTCACGAAATATATTATTTCTAGCATTCCATTTGGTCGAGTTTTATAAAATATTTAGAAACAGAAGAAAGGAACAATGTTTATTAAATGCTAAAACACAACAAAGAAATACCAGATAATACAATTTGCTGGATTATAGCACCGAAAGGGCATTCGACTCAGCATTATGCTGCAGCAGTGTAGCCACAGGGCTGATATTCTGCCGCTGCCCTTGTTGAATATAAAATCTCGGGAACATTTAAACAGGCAAAAACAGTTAAACAGACCCGTTAAAACAAAAAGAAAGAAAACAAAGAACATATAATACTTGAAAATAGATCTACTAAATTTAATATATAGATAAAAATTACCAGATTGCGTACTAAATATAACCTGTTAAAAATAAAACATATAACATAAATACATTCCTAAGCGGATACAAACAATTAATATATTTTGTATTCTTGCTGCAACCCAATAACGATAATTATTAAATGCAAAGATTTACGGAATAACGTGTAGATAGATTCCCCATTACGATACCAACGGGAAGAAAAGTGGTGATAGATTCTTACTTCGATACACAGCCAGCACATATACTGGAATATAATGAGAGTTAAATAGAAATTTAACTAGTACGTACTTATTAGTTTAAAAAAAGTATTAGGTATTTATCTATTTAATAGACAGACTTATACGAAATATAAAATTCTGATTTCTAATAAGAAATTGTTCTAAGTAGCAATCAATTGGTACAAATAGGAGCACAGCTTTTACAGAATATAAACTAATTTAAAGACACGAGAAATCCTACGTGAGTCAGTGATAGCGTTTTGTAGAATTTTCCTCGTATCGTTATTTTTTAGCGCTCTCGACTACAAAGTTCTTCTGTGTAGCAATTGCTTATAATTATTTATTATTGTAATATGCGCGTGTCAACATAGGTGTAGTCAGAGATTACAGATTTCCATTCAGCATCAGTCAGTGTAGCCTAACGGGTTTTCGCAAACCACTTTTCACCCCTTCCGGAGATAAAACCTTACAGTTTTTCGGTTTGCTCTTTAAGTTTGATTTGATCTTTAGGTGTGATTTTTACGGGTTATTTTTCTCTTTGTCTCCTCTTACGATACCCACGGAAATAAACACTAGGCACCCGTATCTACATAAACTTTAAACTTACTTTTAGGTAAGCTGGAGTTTTTTTTATTCTGTTAATGGATAAAAAATATTACATACCAAGGAATACATAGGAAGACTTAAAGCCTCTTGTGTTAACGGGTCTGGTTGCAATGACCCTTCCTCCGAACTCATCCCACATGCGTTACTTTAGGTACGTGAAGTCCATCTTACCGATAGTATAGTACTACTACAGCCTATTTTAGTCCACTGCTGAACATAGGCCTCTACGAGAGAGTTCCAGCAATTATACTGCTGGACATAGGCCACTTCCCATGAGAGAACTTACCTTATACGCCACGATTGGCAAGCGGGTCGGCCGAACACCAAACTACTCAAACTCGCAGTACATACCGACTGTTGTGTGCCATCGGTTTATATTTTCGATCTGGGGGATCATGGGGTGCAGAATAATCGTATAATCAGAAAACTCTTATAGGCGTCTCCTCGCTCCGCCGCCACTCTGGGATCACTCTTGAACACACTTCAAAATATACAAACATAAATATAAAAAATATATAAATTCTCGATATAAGACCTCTCGTCTAAGGTAGTCTCATAATCTATTATTCCACATAATAAAAATGAAATACAACTCTAATAAAAATGTTTAATTTTACATAGTTACTAAAACTCATAGTACCTGTCTGGGCGAAGGCTGTTTGAGATAGTTTTGGAGCAGGGAAGGTAATTCTATTTCAGTGTGGGCTGACGGAAGTCACAGGATCATTCTTTTTCAAATAACGCTAATTTACTCACAATGTTTTTCCTCAGCGCCAATGACGTGATAAGCACTAAAAATTGCTTTTAAAAATAAGCCTTTTTAATATGCAAACTATCTATCGTATCATACGTCGTCATCTCACAATGCAGTCGTTAAATAATAAATTATCTGCAGTTCTACTGTTACCTTATATGAGTCGGCATTTTTTCTAAATACGCATACATTTTTTTTTTCAATCAAAACCCAAAAAAAAATCGCACATATTAGGTTCCGATCCAACCCCGGAATTAACTCTCCCCTGCCGTTGTTTTTAATACCATATTCCGTGCATGAATTCTTCTATCTTATTTGCATACGCTTGCGTTAATTCGACCCCGAAATTTTTTTCTTACTAGTTCGTCTAACTAGGAAAAAACCGCTGGAGGGTTAAGTTTTTTTTTACATGTAGACAAAAAATAATTGTCATTATATTAATATCGAGTAGAAACGTTAAAAAATTCACAATTTGTTTCAAGAACATCTGCTCTTTTTTATTGTCGTTTTTATTATTTTATTATACGAAAGAATGCTCGAGTGAATAGCCTAGTAGGCAATATAAATACTTCAAAAGATTGCCAATAAATTATATAGATTTAATAACGTACTTAAAAAAAACAGACAGGCCTTGAAAACGAGTAAAATCCTATTTTCAGTATCCATGGTAAATATAGGTAAGTATAATTTTATGGCTATATAGACTAAATTATATAACGTATATGAGGGGAGTGTAAATGGTAGAGTCGGGAGAGGAAGACCTAGGCGAACATTTCACGATCAAATCGGAGACGTTCTGAAAAAAGGCCAGGTCAAGAGTACTCTAAACCAACGAGCATGCATACGAAGATTGATGAAAGTGGAAGAAGCGAAAGACGTATGTCAGGATCGTAACAAGTGGAAGAAGATTGTCTCTGCCTACCCCTTTGGGAACAAGGCGTGAATATATAACCTATCTTTATTTAATACAAAAATAGGAATGAGGATTTTGATTTATTCAATTGTGTCCAAAGTTTAATCACGGGCGTGTTTATCGTGATATAAGTTGTGTACAGCCGAACATAAGTTTCTAAGTTATAAGTACCATCATCAGTTTGAATTACGAATTTTGATCTGAAACTTTTTGAAACACATGGGACTTTCCATTAAACTATTTTTCTTACATTATACATCTAACTAAACTGTGGCTTACCCAACTTCCCCGGTCTTGTAAGACTTAGTAATTAGGTATTATTTATCTTAAACAAATACTTAAAATAGTACACAGTTCTCGAAACATATATCTGTGCTTTCACTCAATTATTTTAATCCTTCTGTATTTTGTTCAGTAAGGCGAATGTATTATTTCTTTCGTTTTTTAAACAAAGGAAATAATCTGAATCGATCATTCGCCTTACTGGCACTTCTAAAATGCACTGGCTGTATTATAAACTCTCAAACGCGAGCATTTATTGTATTTTTGGGAAAAAGCCCTATGACGATGATGGACAGGAAGCCTACATTACCATGTCAAGCATATTCGCTTTTGTAGGGTCGCTATATTATATTTGTGGCGATGGGACGACGGGTCCCTGACGAATTACTTAATCAATCAAAAAAGCTGCAAATACGTTTCTTTACGTGGATGTCATAGGATTCGACTAAGGTTTGAATTGAAAAAGTCTTGAATATATCATGGCATCCGTCAGATATCCCAATAGTCATGTTAAAAAACGCTAGACCGATGACGGGAAACAGCGTTAGAGGTACGAGACGTCTACTGCTGCGATCTCCGACCTTCCTTTATGAAGAAGCTATGTTAATTTCCTAAGTCCGTTTATTTTCAATGAATAACAGGTTGAAAAAGCTGATCTTTTTCGACTACTTAATTTAACATTTTCTCCAATATAGACAACGTTTTTGCATTTAATACATTTTAGTTAGAAAAAACCGTTCGGCTAAAATAGGACGTAATTTATTTTAACAAATCGTTCTTCATTTCGTTTTAAGTCACAGAAAACGATTAATCCGTTATTTTTAAACAAGGCGTTTTGAAAAGCAATTCGTTGATTCAATGTGCACCGATAATTAACTGAATTATAAAACAGAGTTCTAAATAGTAAAACATCTACAGAACACAATTTTTACTTCAAATCTTATGACACGGATTTAAATATTCGCCTCGTTTTATACAATACTAGGCCGGCCTCTCACAGATTTGTATATATATATATATTTGTAATAGGTATATAAATCTTAATTTACGTATGAAATGTTCTAATTGATGGAGTCCACTAAAAAGTTATCAGTGAATACAGAACAACGCGGATTGCTACGTTTTTTTTTGATTATTTAATTAAAGAAAAGATGCATAGTAGATCCAGCCAATTACAATAGCCACTATAGCGGAGTGGTTGAGGGATCTGCCTCGCAATCGGGAGAACCAAGTTGAATCACTTATGTAGAGGGCTTGTACCAATGAATTTTTCGAAAATCATGTACGAGTTGTATTACTACTAACTACACTAACACGGCGATAGGCTCACCACCCGTCACTTTGTTCCAAATAAAGTCTAGGGTATAACGACTAAAATAAATGTCTAGAATAAAAAATTAATCCTCTATCTTTGACTACCCTAATACTGGTATACGACAGTGTGAGCATATTATTAAATTTTGTTACTATTATATTATAATAAGTCCGGCCGTGTGAGACATTGAGGGAACTTATACAAAATAACCTACAGTCATAAATTCGACTGATGATTCAAAATTTAAAGCAGCAGTCAATTTATTATAATAATGAAATCTTAAATATAATTCATAATAGGTATTCCTACTCTACGGCACACATGTTACCGAGGGGCTGAACTAGCTTCACCTTTGATTACGATGCCTTGTTTAATCTCAGTTATTACATCCGCTCCACACCGGTTCCAACCGGTTCCGTCCGGTTAAATCGATACCCATCTTCTTAAAATTTCGAGAACGTTTAAAATACAAATAAGCCTCTCCATAGACAGGTCTGTGAACTTTAGAAAGTATTAGAGTTGATAGCGAGTTATAAAGTAGTGATGGACGATAACTATTACTTCTGTCTATCGAATCTTTTCTAAATATCTTTTTTTATTTTTTCATTTCTGATTACGTACTAGATAACTTAAGCAAACGAAGTTACATTTGATGTAAATTTTATTTCTTTATACCTTATATCATTTGAATGTTGATCATACGAACTGTAACTGTGAAATGTATACAGTTTGAGGTAGCTGTTTTTAATTATAAATGCTCGATATTAGCTCGCAGCGAGGGTACATCACTAAAACAAATATTATTTCAAATTTCTCGATGATACGAAGTTTATAAAAGGTAGGCTTTATAGCTACAATAAATTTTGTCATTAAATAATAGGTGAGACGTCGTAAATGCCTAGAACCGCTACGCTATATTGTCCCTGTGATAAATTGGGGATATAAACGCAACATGATTTGTAAACAATTTCAGAGGGAATAGTGAAATTTTGTATCGAGAAAACGATCACTTGACCCAGCACCTTTATAAAATTTATATTCAACCATTTAAATATTGACTATGTATCATAGAAAGCTCAACGATGTACATTAATGTTAAAAACTTTTCAATGACAAATTCAAACATTTCTACGTTGCAGGAATCAAAGCAATTTTAATATTTTTTTTTGTATAGTAGGTAATATTTAGGCACAATATGTCAAAACATTCTTAAGGAGCCGTGGATATCTGGATTTCGAATACCAGACGAATGCATAATTTGTGACTTTTAGAAATTAGTTTAGTATTTTGAATTTTAGATGTATCTAAGTATGAGGGTTGTATAAGATAATCTATCTCTTCTCCACTCCATATGCAATTTGCAATGCAAACCTAAAATTCATCTCGGACTTCGCCGGAGGCGAGATAGTGCCGTGGTGGTCGATGGTGAAACAGTTATCTGAAATTGTCACACAATGTCTAATAATCGCCAATCCGTCTACCAATCCACAAATCAACCAAACTTGCTGAACTCTGGTTGTGGAATGATCCGAAATTTCCTTCACCGTAACACATAAAAGGGTTCTGTATTTTTATGAAAATGTTAACATTTTATAATTGCATTGGGGTGGACTTAAGAGTGAACCAAATGTTAATCACACTTGCAGGTAAAACTGAAACTTTATGAAAGTGTGCCTTTTATTTATTGCCATGGAGTTTAAAACGAGCTGACAGTTCACATGGTGATAAGTGTCTACTTCAGCCCTTAGACACTTTCAAACAGCTTCAATGCGTTGTCACTCCCGTGGACTATGTTGGTATGTCTAACAGCTCGTTAATATATGGGCTCTCAGTACGTTTAAAACCGGAACACAAAAGTAATTCGCTCACTTTAGTTTCACAGAGTGCGAGTGACCTGGGTTCGATCCGATCCGATGGCCGGCACCACTAAAATTGTTAAGAGCAATTTTAAGTGCTGTATTTACCACGTGCTCGGCGATAAGAAAAACATCGTGGAGAAACCTCCATGTCTGAGAAATAATAAATAATATTATTTCGTGGGTATGCGAAGTCCGCCAACCCGAACTGGAGCAGCATGGCGGGGCCTTCCCGGCTCCTAAACTCTCACAGATATTTGGGCCCAGCAGTGGACACTGGCAGACTGCTATTTTACTTTACTTTACTACGGCGGCAGTATTTTTTTTTTATGAGAAAGGCGACAAACGGGCAAGCGGTTCACCTAAAGGTAAGTGATTACCGTCGCCCACGTACATCTGCAACACCAGAGGTGATGCAGGTGGGTTTCCGGCCTTTAAGGATATTTGGTAAATGGAAGGGATGGCGAGGAGAGGGATGGGTCTCCGATTACCTCACTCACCGAACGAAATGCAGAAGTATAAAATGCCTCTACTTCGCTACGGTATTCTGCCGTGGTACCAACCCGGTCGAGCCGGCCCATTCGAGCAGCAGCAGAAGCCGCCGCTAGCCAATGCATAATTATCACGTGTAAATACAAGGAACCATTGTGTTCTTAGCTGTAAATAGTTTGCTACTCTATTCTATCGATAGGCAAAAGCGTGCTTTTTGACTAGATTTCAGCTGCTACGGGCAAAAAAAAAATTCTGTCTTATGTCTTGTAAGGGGTAAAAGTACTACTTTTTCTCAATACGCCAATCACCATATTCTGCTCATGGTGTACCCTGCTGCTTAAGAAACGAGGCTCCGGAGACCCATTCGTAACACTTATCAAGGGTCTTGATTCGGTTCAGTAACGTTTAGTATAAAAATATAAGCTCTCCTGACCGTATACCCTAATACTAGAGTGATAAGGGGTTTAAACATTTTAGTATGTATAGATATATTATATTAATACTTCAACTATATCAGCTTAGTTCAGTTCACTCCACTGTTGAACATTGGTCTCTCCAAAAAAGACTACTCACATGTCCGCCCGTCCGTCTGTCCTACATTTAAAGGGGTGTATCTTTTCAACCGTTGTTGAAGTTTTCACAGTATGAGTATGTGTTATTTTGGCGAATAGTAACCAATAATAAAAAAATATATAAGACCTTACGAGTGTTTTTTTTTTATTTTTGCTCTTTAGTAAAAACGATAACACACACAACCGTGAAACAACAAATTCTAAAGTAACAGACGGTCAAGTGTGAGCTGGGGTCGCGCTATCATTCCCGAATTTAATGACACAAAGAACACAGTTTTATGGTAAAGGCACAACACAGATAAATGTGCGGTTGTACGGAATCCTCGGTCTTTCTAATTAGCATCGCTGTTTAAAAACATTTTCTTTAATATCTTTGGTTTTAAACAAAATAAATTTTAATAATATTGTTTTCATCGTGAAATAACCTGTAATAAAAATAACGTACGGAATATTTTAATTATTGTAAAGCATGTAAAAACATTTCTTTGTCTGACATTTTGTTAATGGTATTCAGACTAACGTCTCACCTGCCATTTATTACTGGATGAGTCACATATGAATGATTTAAAGTGATACGATGAATGAGTAGCATTTTTATTCTACTTCGTTTATTCACGTCCCGGTTTAGTCGCGACGCAGACCATATTTTGTATTAGAAAAAGTAACAAATCTTTCTTGCTTTAAGAAGTACAATGTGTTCGAAATTTAAATATCTCTGCTTCCGGGCCCGTTCGCATTGAGATTCCCAGCGAACGCGAATTTGCATACGCCATGCGAAACGCCGTGGGAAAAAGTTTAGGGCATGTGACGTCACACAATGGACGCGGTTTTTATTCTCGATTGATTACTCGAGTTATGTTAATACGTGTTCGATATTCAAATGTATTCGGTAGCTTGCAAATACCGTCTACTGGTAGGGTATACAAATCCTTTAAACTATTTGCAGCGATTGTGAAATCTCATATCGTAAATCGGTTTACTTAACGAGATACGGAATACTTATGATCGAATTTGATTATTTACCGACACGGAACCTGAGTGTAAGTCGAAAGGCTTACGTTTAATACACTGGATAACAATATTTAACTTTAAATAATTAAGAGACTTATTTTAAATCAACAGCTTGCGTAGTCCACTGCTGGACATGGACCTCTGCCTAGAAACATCTTCACAGCCCTCGATTTTACCAGTTGCATCCAAGCTTACGCGAATAGTTTATCTATTTAGGGAGAAGAGACCTAAAAGGCTGAACGACATGTGGCCAGCACAAGTAGTGTGGCCTTCACTCCAGGACTCGCTTGTTCCAATGGTCCACACTTCTGCAATTTTTAAATCCATTACTGTCCGCGTAACAGTAAAAGTACCAGCCTGCAAATGCCCGCAGCTGGGCAAAGGCCTCCTTACATTATTTTTTTTTAAATTTTGGAGCCGGGAAGAGCCGCTGCTCCAGTGGGTTGTCGGATTTCTCACGTTCCAAATAAAAAAAAATATTTCTTATACACGTATGCACGTTTTCGTTTGCAGTAATTGCAATTTGTAAGTGCTAATTTTACTCACATAAAAGGTAAATATCGTGTCTGCAAGTCTGAGAAATACTATAATAAATATGATTTCATGGAAATCTGAAGCCGACACGTACTTGAGCATCGTTGCAAGCTCCACCCAGCGCCGAAACATGTCAACAATTGAGTGGAGGTCTTTACCCAGCAGTAGCACGTTTACATGACTGTGTCAATGATGATGAATGGTATGACTTTAAACTAGACATGTTTTCAAAGAGATCGTCATCAAAAGTTGGTAAGCATGCGAAGAAAGTTTAGAAGTGTGGGTTAGTGAGAGTTCTACTGCTACCCTGATAATATTGCTCCCTATCATTAGCCTCTAGAGTCTGGGTTCGACATTATTTTGCACAGTTGCCAATTGCCAAACTCAATGGCTCTGGCCTGTCAGATAATAGCTCTGGCCTATCAGATAATGATAAATTATTACATCCTTTGACTACTACTAAATCATATTACTGTATAATAATAACAAAGAATGAGGGAAATGAAATCTTTCTTTTTGGAGTAGGAAAAATATCTTTTTAACATTTTTATTGTAACATCCACTTATCTAATTTATTCAGAATGATATCGCAATCTGTACTCTATTATCGTCAGAGTAGCAGTAGTTCTTGTAAATTGATATTTCACATTCATGTGCGTAATTTTTTTAAGCATAATACAGGGACTGCGTTGAATTGCAACGCACTACTGTTTCCTTTAAGAGATTTATTCAACCACCGATAAACCCTTTACGGAGAGGTTAAAATCTCACATCGCGTGAGACGCTGTACACTGTGAGATATGTTAATAGGACACATAAATACGGATTAGACGTAGGTAGCGATGTATGCATAATGTATATATTTCACATCCCATCAACGATCTCACGAAATGTATTGATTGGCTAAATACATTACGTATTAGAATAATCTACACGTACCAGTATATTCAGCTGTCGATGTATTTTATTTTAGTATAATTTGAATTGCGATGCCGTGATACTCTGGAACATAAATAACAATGCAATAGTCACCAGTCTAGACTGGTGACCATTGCTTAAGTCTAGACTTAAAAAAACAAACAGTATATTCGACTCCTCAAATACGCTCGAAAATGTTATAGATTATTGTATTCAAATATGTATTTTTGGTTGTATCCAAATATGTTGATGTAGTGGCTCTTGCTGGTTTCATCTGGTACAGAATCTGGAAATTCTAATTACAAAAATGCGGATCGAAGCTTATAGGTGAACTGATCGGTTATTGTTAAAGTATATTTGTAATAAACTGAAACGTTTTGATGAATCATACAACACAACTTCGGTCGTGGCAGATAGTCAGATTACGTTAATTGAATATTAATGTGTACCTATTAACTAATTGCATATGGGGTAATTGATATGCCGAGCTCTATGTGAAATTAAAATCTATCCACGATTACGACCCATCCTTTACTACATCACGAACTGTACAACGATTTTGAAATGGATTTCCCTAATCTATACTAATCTTTATTTTGATTTTGAAAATGAAATTAGAATCTTAAAGATATAAAAAAATAGGACGGCCTTAAGAAGTTAACCACAAGAGTGAGAGGCAGAGTAGGCAAGGGGTATTAAAACCATACACCTAATACCAAAATACCCCAAACTCCGCTTTCACCCACTTCTCCTCTGCGTGGTGAGTATGGGGAAACCTTTTAATAATAATATCCCGGCTTATACTGGCGCTTTCTTGGGGAGGCTATTGTTCAATAGTGGATTTTATAGGCTAATGAAGAAGAACAATTACGTTATGAGTTTGTAACGTCATTGGCTTTCAGCCACCCCCATAAAGCATTTGATTTATACAAAGATACACAAATTAATTCTGTTATTGTGGATGATAATAAATATGATATAACACTTGAAAAATGTGAACCTTTTATATTCAATAGGAATCTCACATACACCATGAGACGTTTCTTCGAGATTACCTACATAAAAAGTCCCACCCACATCACACATACTGCATAAAAAATACGCGAATGCACCCCCATACGAGGGAGCATTGCCAAATCGCCCTTTGCCAATCAATCGAAACATCGACCTATGATTGGTTACCCCACACACCCTACGATACAAACCGAAACTTTTAGACCTCACTGTATAACAAAGTCCTTCTACCCACAACAAATAATGTTAGAAAATAAGGGAGACTGTAAGCTCAAGTAATATTGGACGATACACGTGTGATGCAGTAAAAGTTTTATTTTCCCCCGATTTCCCCTATTCCCGGGATCGGCGGTACATCCCGCGGGAGTTTGTCCAATCAAATTAAATTCACGATTGACGTTCCCGAGTTAGAATTCCGAATTGTGTTTTTTTTAATGCCGTTCTAATTTTGCGAATGTGAATTGGAATTGATTTTTATTTATTAGAAAATAACTGAGATGGGTGTGGTTTTATCGTTTAAATATTTTTTTTTATTTGTTTTTAAATATATATATATACCTATACATAAACTTTTCTCGTAAGATATTGGCTCAGTGAAACATATCACTAAGAAATCGGTCATTTAGCTGTCAAAGCATTATTAATTAAAAAACATTTAAGCTTTACACATAGTATATGTGTAATATATGTATGATACAGATATTATATACTGATGTACCTGCGGGTACGGAGCTCCTATAATATACTGTACACGGCTAAGGGTCGTTTAAGACCGACCACTGAAAAAATTAAATTAAAATCCTTGATCATTGCACTCCTAGGTGAAAAGATGAACATATGTATCAAATTACCACTATATTTGTTTATTTATCTATTTATATAGGACACCAGCAGCATATACATTATAAAAATTTCATTTAAATAGATTCGTACAGCAAGGGTTTTGTTATAAGTCACAGGAATTGAATGACTTTTTTGTTACAATAATATTATATTAATTTAAAATGCGGCGTAAGGGGATTATTACAAATATTTCAGAAAAATGCCAACCTCAACTGCACGTGGGGCACCTTGGTGGTAAAAATACGAGTCTCTGGCGACCTAATGATGGCGGAATATCCATCCGAATTTGTCGACCCCAAATTCCATTGACTAGTGATGGGGAGCATTTTCACTAGTGGGTAAGTACCGGCGCTGCTCTTACTAACCCGCTTGCCCAGCGTGGTGGGTGCGATCCTTCCGAGAAATTTTCCGGCTCTCTTTTGGAGAGGTCTACGTACAGCGGTGAATTAAAATAGGCTGATGAAGATAACATAAAGTAGCAGTCTGTATTTTTATTGGATAAAATTTAATGATTATTACAAACGAACTAACAGTACACTTGATGACAAGTGGATTTAGTTTTAAGGGAAAGGCGGCAAACGAGCAAGCGGTTCACCTGATGGTAAGTGATTACCGTCGCGCACGTATATATGCAACACCTCAGATGCTGCAGTTGTATTGCTGGTCTTTAATGGTATTTGGGAGATAGAAGAGAGGATGTGGAGGGGGATGGGGAGGGGGAGGGGGAGGGGGATGGGCAGGGGGATGGGGAGGGGGTCCGGATACTTCACTCACCGAACGAAACGCAGACGAATAAGATGCCTCTACTTTACGCCGGTATTCTGCGTCGTACCAACCCGGTCCGGCCTATTCGAGCAGCAGCAAATGCCGCCGCTTGACTCTACCACGTTTTAATATACTGATACTGAAGCCCATGATGAATTCTTAATCGAAGGAGGTTACATGAAGCATCTGCATTGTAACTCTTTGAGGACTATGATGGAATGCAACCTGTAATTATACTCATTTAGTATACCCTTCGGACCGGAACTCAATAGTGGGTACACTGCTGATGGGCGGGAGAAATAGGAAAGAGGGAGGTACCACTCAGACGGATACTGGAGCCGGGAAGGGTCCGCTGCGCTCCTCCAGTGCGGGATGGCGCACTTCACATGTTCTCGTAATAATATTTATTATTATTCCTTAGACATACAGGTTTTCTAACGATGTTTTCCTTCACCGTCGCGAATGTATTAAACTCTATGCTTAAATTACAATCAACAATTTCATTGGTGCGCGCACCGGGATTAAAATACAGATAAAATGCGTAATATGAATTAAAAGCGTCTGTCCTGGCCACTGAGCTACCACGACATAATGTATCGAAGGGCGATTTCTACGTTTCTCTAAGGTGTATTTTTTTTAATCATTTATGTACACACAAGTAAATCGAAAAAAAGACATACGATAGGAGGAAAGGGTCTGTACAAAGGTACTGCTTATTTCTTCAGATTTTTTTTTCAGCAGACCTGCGGAAATCTGCTGATGGAAGATTGCGCGCGTACAATCCAAAAAAAGAATATATACATATATGCAAAACGTTCTATATAAATCTACATACACCTAGTTATACATAAATATATGCATAAATTAAATATTTACATAAATATTCAAAATTAAAAAAATATATATAATAGTACCTATAACTCATACTGCCAACGACATATAGTGTATTATCCTATATTCACCAAATTTTTATGAGACTTCACTGTAAGTAGGTCCTTTACGATGATATAATAATAATCCAAATCATTTCAGAAATGCCCATGTTATCGATTAACACAAAATGAAAAAAAAAGTAGAGTCGAATCGATAACTCCTTTTTTGAAAACGGTGAAGAAAACAATTGTGTCAAACAAATCTGATCTGATGACGATGAAGTCGTCCTGGTCAATTTTGGCAATGACAAAAACTTTCGAATACTATCGTCAGAAGATATCGTAAGATCGCGCAAAGACAGACACGTCCTTACTTTTCCGTGTCGTATGTAACGCTTATACGATAAGATCGGAGGAAGGGTCAGATGCAGTGACTGTGACATGGGACTTAGGCCGGGATTCGAACTCATCAGGACCCACGGCTCAGCAGTCAGGTGTGCTAACCAGTAAACCACGCGGTCGTCGTCAAACAAACCGGCACACTATGAATCGAAGTGTTTGCGTACAGGTAAATTAATAGAGTCAAAGCTAGCCGCTTATACAAAAGTAGTAAAAATGTAATCTAGCCTTTACATACCCACAGCTGAGCAAAGATCTAATTTTTAATAAGCTTATACCAATCAACATTTAATTAAAGACAGTTCTCTTATTCAACTGTATAATTTATTATCTAACTTGAAACTATTTTTGGTTAACGAGAAAAAAGATCTCATTTTTGTCAAACTAATACGAAAAAGCAGCACTTTACAAAAAGAAGTAGATAACATTAAGAACGAATAAAAATTTAAATAAATCTAAATTAAAATATTTAAATAAAACGAACGCTTAATGATCTGTCAATATTATTTGCAATATAACCCGAAAATGATGTATGCGTAATTCAAAAATATTGTTATCAAGCCGAAAAGAGAATTCAAAGAAGTGGCCAATCACTTCATCTTTTCAGCCTATCACAAGTCCACTGCTGAACATAAGCCTCCCTTAAAGATTTCCACAAAGCTCGGTCCCGAGCCACCTGCATCCATCAACACTGCGCAGGTCGTCTCTCCATCTTATGGGTGGTCGTTCCACATTGCGTTTGAGTTTGGAATAGAAAAAGGATTGGTGCCGGGAAAGGAATTTTTCATTATTTATCAGATTTGCCGTTTTTTCGCGTTTTACTTCACCGCCGTGCACGTGTTAAGTCCAGCACTTAAATTTGCTATTAACAATCTTAGAGTTACCGGCACAGGGGGATCAGGTCACTCGCGGTCTATGAAACTAAAGCGAGCGCCGTGACATGTAGGCTACCTCTGCTCAAATAATTAATAATGATTTATTTTTTCTTTCAATAGAAAATTAGAAAACTGGTTGACAGTAAATGCATCCTTTACTTGATCTAAATTTTAAAATAGCGTTAATATACTTTTGCAATTAATGCAATTAAGTCTGTTTCATATCAACTTATTACTAATGACATTGCCACATAGATGTTTTATAAGTCGATTAAGATAAGGATTGCTTCACTAAACACACTCAGTTTTACTTGAAAATATCAAAATAACCTGAAAGAGCTATATTAAATTTAAATTACCTTGTTTAAAATAAAGCTAAATCTTTTAAAAAGCTGTCATTGTCATACGATGTTAATTTCAAATTATAAATGAACTCGCTAGAATCCGTCGAATGTCACTGTTATATAAAAGTCGATGTTTTAATGATACAAAACATGTTATTTAAAATTTCGAACCTAAAAGGTCAAATGAAACAATAATTTGTGTCTGTCTATCTGTATGTAACCACTGTTTTCCTCATAACTACTAGTCGACAACATCGTAAGTCACAAGTCCTCACTGCGTTACACGGGCCTCCCCCAAAGATGACATGGTCCTGAGTCACCGGTATCCATCTACTCGTTTTTACCTGTTCGAGGCTGCCACTCGAAAATCGTTTCCCTAACTGTTATCTATTCTGTAAATATTAAAGTGTGTATACCTAAGTTGTCATTGGTCGCTAAAATATTGCAAAATCAAACATACATAAACATATTTACATAATTAAAATTTACATAATTTAAGACTTTACTAACATTGAGCTTAACCTGTAAGGGATTCTGCCTTTTTTATCAGCTGCCGGGGAAATAAGGACTCTTTCTTAAAATGTCAATCACGTGGTGCACCCTGCGTGCAAACAAACGAAGATCTGGAACCCGAATGATCCGAACGTCGGAATTTGTCGAAGTTAAATCCCAGAGAGTAGGGATGGGGAGCGGAATCACTAGTTTGAAGGTATTAATCCACTTACCCAGCGTGGGTGGGAGTGTCGGCAAACCTGGAAATGTATGCAGACTTTTTCTGGAGAATTCTTGGAGAGGTCAATGTTCAGCTGTGGGCTAAAATAGAGCAGCAGATATTCGTAGTATGACATTCATCGCGAACTGTCACTCGTCAATTAAACAACAAAAACCACACTCAGTCCGTTTATCGTTAGTAGTGCGACACTTCTGCTGTCCCTGTAGGAAATTAAAGGCGTGATTTAATATTTTTTCGTAGTGGTGCGCGCTAAAAATATCGAATTTAATATAAAATAAACAGAACGTAATAACAGCTTCTCAGGCTAGATATGCTTTAAAGTACGAATGTTTACTCGCGATCTCGTTTCTACACACTGGTTTTATTTTTATCAAAACCGTACTGTATCCTTACATTACACTCCAGAAGTGCCAGATTCGTTCACTTTCAGGTTTCTTGAATGTAAACGTCCGAACGGTGGAAATATGTTTTCGAGGACAACGCAGACCGTTGCGGGGTATCCGACAACGTAACAAAAAGCGTAATTGTATAAAATCTGGCCGGTTTTTAATAACATGTTTTAACGGCACATCTGGTCCGCTGCTACCGCTCGAAACCACATGTTGTGGCAACACTGTTTCCTACAATACCAACGATAAATTTTATAAAGATTTAATTTCATTCTTCTCCGAAGCTTCTCTCTCTCTCTATCTGTCTGTATGTTCTGATAAATTTGCAATAGTGCGATCATTTTATAACGTAACTCGAAGTATCTTTGCGTAGTTTCGTAACCTGAATAAGACAAGTTGTAAACAGTTAATGGCGCTACAGGAAGTTCAGAATTTAAGTGTACATGCTATGCTTTATCATGGTGTAGAAGTCCACCGCTGAACATATGCGTTTTCATGAAGGGTTATGAGTTTGGTATATCTGGAGGGATTTCCACCATCAGTCGGTCGCCAGAGCCTCGTTTGTTTGTTAGCAGGACTCACCACGTGCGGATGGGTTTGGCGTTTTGAGAAAGAGATGGTATACCCTTACACCCTATGTAGCTCAATGTTTGTATGGTTTAAAAATATACTAAAGTCTTAAATTATGAAAGTTTTAGCTACGAACTAGTCGCTGACTGACTAGGGAACGAGTCGTTGGTCAGCTTACAGGACCGGTTGCCCTCGAGAAAAAAAACATGGTATATTACATCTTACACTGCACACAGCGTACACAATGATACATAAAATAAAATTGAATTATAAGAATTGTTCCGTTTGGGGGTGAGATATGCCATCCCGTCACATCCCGCTGGTTTCGGAAACGTCGACTTGGGGAAATGTCAGAGAAATCTTGTGGCTTCTGACAGATGGTGGAATATGCATCTCAAATAAGACGGATCTAAATTATCCAGACCGATGGCAGGCACCGTCTAAGGTGCGCATATCAACAGGCCTCCCAAGCGATGCGATAATTACGAATCCTCCTTTGGAAGAATAAATCCTATAGATTAGCAAATTGAAGGACCAAACCTGTAGGCAGTATGTTACATATTTTGAATGTTTCCTGACTATTAACTAAAATAAAATAAGGAAACGGCCTGTAAATCCCCACTGTTGGACAAAAGCCTCCTCTCAAATAATTGAGCGAGTTTTTGTGCCGGGAAGCGTCCGACACTCTGCTCCAGTGCCGGTTGGCGAACTTCACAAGTCTTCATCAATCAATCACATTCAATGAATTCAATCACAAGTCTTATTATTATTTTATTATAATTATAAGAGACTCCACGTTGTTTTCCTTCGCCGCCGAGCACGTTGTAAATTCAGTACTTAAAACTGTCTTTAACAATTAATCGGACTTAGTCACAATTTTTTGGTACTGGGTTCGATACCCAGTGTACGACTAACAATAAGTAATACTTTTGCAATACACAATTGATTTTAGGATCTAAATGTATTACGATTGCGTCTTCTGATTGATCTAAGAGACTTCTGTCACTTCCTTCCATTTTAAAGTAAAGTATATACGATACGATCGTGTATGGAGACGAAAGACGAAAGATTGTTTCTGTCTACCCTAGTACTTATGGCAGTATGATAAATCCTGCGCAGATGATACTTTCTACTTTCTACTTATAAAATAATATTAAAATTCAAAATTGGCTAATAGAAAATATACATTATCATATATACATATATATTAGAAGCGCTTTTCGCGCGTAATGTTTTATACTATTAAAGACAACTTCCTTGGTAATATTTTTTATTAAAAAAACATTGAGATACATCTATACCTGTTTGCTATGAGCAAATACTTATAATATTATAAAAAAAAGTTCTTTTATATGATATGATCAAACGATGTACGTGACTATAAACGGCCAGTAATCGAAACCTCTGAGCTCGAACTGGCCAAACTTAATAGCCGTACCGCGTTTAATTTAAAAAAAATAAAAAAAGGACATACCTAGCATCGTCCAACGCCAGATCACCTATGATTACGAGGGGTCGCACCCCTATTACATTAATATGCCGAACCCTTTGGCTCGATTCATTATTTCTAAAACCTACCTACGTGCTCCGGCATTCACCTTGGGTTATTTTTTTATTCCTTTTCTATTATTTCATAGTGTGACGCGTTGCTTAGTTTTGATGCATGATTTATAATTATTGATACTTGAGTTTTATTTCAATGGATACAAGACGAAATAAAATCCATGTTAAATCGATTTTGAACATTGTTCAATGTCAAAATACAATGTTCAAAATAATGATTCATTAATATTGTATAGCTACTATTATATTCTTCATTTATTTTATAGTTATAGTTTAATTATATCTTCTCGTTTCTCGTTCTCGTTCGTCCAGGCTTTATCCATCTCATTTGGGATTAGGCCTGATTTTGGAATATTTAAAGTAAATAAGCGTGTAGAATGTGAGTATGGGTAATTTTTTTCAAGAAATATGCGTACATCCTTTTGGTTGCGCTATCTTGAAGAGGCCTATGTTCTGAAGTGGACTAAAATAGGCTGATGAAGTTGAAGTAAAGGCACGAGCCGTAAGTAACGGTACTGTTTCCCAAAGTGATATTTTATTATTGATTATATATATCTTTTAGCCTACGTGGAATCAATTATACATCGTCTTATGACTAAGAACATAAAAATCTCATAATTTGTAGCATGTTTTCTTGCATTGAGATACTTAAGTCTAATTTTTAGAAATAGAATGTTATTATGCATATAGTATGTACGCACAAAATTACACGCAGGACATAGTTAAAAAAGAGCTCAGTTTTTCAGCTTTAAGTATTCAAGTATCAAAACTTTAACATCGCCGTAAGTTTCCCCTTCAGACCGATGCATAACGCTTCCAGCATGACGTATCACCTTTGCATATTAATTCAGCGTTTAATTCTGATAATAATAATAATACACGAACGTACCCCAACTCTTTGTTTTAGCGCACAGCCCTGCGACGCGCGCTCTCAACGTTTTAGAGATCCTTATACATGCTGATGAAATTATTTAGTTGATTAATAGTAATTTTTAATATTATTATTAATACAAAAGACTAATAAGGAATTAGCAATTATACGTATCAGCAAATGTATCTAGTATCTATTTTTCTGTGCTCAGTTTACAAATACTATACCTATGACTTCGAAGGTTGTAGGTTCAGACTTTGTGATAATTTATATAGTCAGTCCTTTGTTCACCAGCGTATTACTTTAAGGAGTTAATGAATATTATGATGACGAATTTTTCGAGCTAGGATATAAGGATAATAAAATAATGGTTAAAAATTAAAATGAAAATAGTTTAATTTCAGATCTTATAATATATCGCAACGGGAATTATCTTAAGTTGAGGTAATAGTTTATATAAATGTAAGAAAAAAGGTAAATTGTATTTATTAGCACGCATTACGTACGCACGCAAGTACTCAATACTCAATATTTTATTATAAGTAAGTATTTGTATGGACTAAACATCGCATCCCTCGGGATGCAATACCGTTTTGCACTCCACGCATGTCAAAAACATAGTAGCATATCCAAGAACTGTTACTGTAAACGCAAATAATACGCATAATCTCGATGATATCACCAGAGAATCGCAGACGACCGCTTTCCGAACGAACGGCGACAGGGTAGGTAAGTAAATCAAATTCCCGCTGGTCATTCGAACCTGGTCAAAAAAATCCCTTGCTATTAATGATTCGAGCTTCTACCGGAGACCTGTGCTATCTTTCGTATTCCGCAATAATTAATTGCCCCAACCGCGTGATGTCCTTCGTGGACTCACCACTACTAAGGTTCAACGAATTTTAAATAATTACAGTACAGTAGCCATATTCAAACTGTCGCGGGATACTCATAATGAAATAATATAAATTCTTATTCTATAATCACATTACCGCAACAACTTTGACACTTTTGTTACTTCTTTTCTAGATTGGTTTCGTTCAAGATAATAATGTAAAAAAAACAAAATGTATTATACTTATACGATACGATATAATAAAAATACGATATTTTAAAAGAACCATAATTGGTGTTTATATAAAAAAAAATATCGTAATAATAGCAGCCATTACTCATCAAACACATCGTGAAACCTACCGGAATGGACAGAACAACGGCTCCCGGGACAGCTAGTCATCTATAGATGTAAAGTCTATGGTATCACCACCAAACGTCGTTAGTGAAAAAGAAAAATTCTGACACCTTTAATGTCAGTTAAATTGTAAACATTTTTGTAAAAGTATGTAAAGGTCGTGAAAACAAGTAAATAAACAATGAAAACACGAAAAGAGATATCTAACCATGTGTAATTTAAAAAAAAATCTGAATTATGCATGACATCTGTTTCACCAATCTTGTGATCAGTTATGACCCCAATTTTGTAGAAAAACATTCTGATAGCTCCGAATTTGATGAAGCGTCGAATATATACACCGCAAGTAGAAAAAAACATAAGTTAATAACCGCAAGTAGACTTTATAAGCTAGAAAAAATGCATAAAATTAGAAAACATTCGGATAAAGGTGACATTAGTATAAAAAGCGATAAGAAGTCAAGAGATATTTCGGGACAAACTAGAAAAACACGACCATATATTACAGAAATAAGCACTGAAAGACTGTTAAATTGTCATAGTTATGAAATGGACACCAACACAAACTTTCATACAAACAGCATTAAAAATGACACAAATATTATAGTTAGGAATAGTTCGATGTTTTTAAAAAAGCATCAAATTATCCCAAGTTTTTCAAATATGATTCAAAATCACAAAAAATACCTAAGAAGGAAATTTAAGAATTCATCGCTTGATGTATACGATGACTTTTACTGTGCTAGTTGCGAAAAGAGACGTTTGAAGAAAATAAACAAAGATCGTTACAATTGTGCGGTACGTACTATTGCATGTGAAAAAAATGGTAGATCAGTTTCTGCAGGATTAACAAAAAGACGAAAAACGACATTACATAATTATCCTAAAATAATGAGAAACCAGTTTTCAAGCACTAGTCTTAACAGTAGCACATCATATGATACGGAATTTGAAAATATTTCAAGGCAATGCAACAATAAAAAATTAATCCAAAAATATATTTTAGAACAGCGTATGAAAAGTATGTCAAGAAAATACTTTAAAAATAAAAATTTGCAGTGCTCAAACCAATTCGGGGATCTATTTCCGCATCAAATAATTGCAACGCCGTTTTGGGGAGAAAATAATATGTCGAGAAATATTGAAACAAATTCAAGCCGTTGCAGTGAAATACCTTCTACTTCTTCCGGATTTTGGGACTATGTCATCGACAAAATTAGTAAGAAACAAAATAAACACAAAGAATCTACCCCTATTAAACCATGTCACTGTAATCAATCACAACCATCCAGTGAATGCAAAAGCTTACAAGAAATTAGTAAAATATCAGACAAAGCTGAAAGCGAAAAGAAGAAAAATGAAATATGCCAAAATCCGGAATATAGTGTAACAATTAATGAAGAAAATGCAACAAAAGGAAAATCAGATCCAGATCATCTCAGTACCCAAACAGATGAAAATAATAGTAACTCTAAAAACGTTCAAACATCATCTTTTAAGAAAACTAATCAGGCCAACATTCCATGCAAATGTCACTCAGAAAAATTTAAACAAGCCGTAACTCGTAATGAAAACAAAAGTAAATTAGCTAAATTTGATAAAATCGAAAAACCTTGTCAAGCACCACACGATGAGATTACAAAGACACTGAAACGTAAATACAATGGAGAAATACTATGTATTCACAATCCACCATGCATTCTCATCAACGGTTGCCTTAATATGCCGCCATCCAAGGTTAAGCCAACCACAGCTTGTTGGCCTGTTACTCAAGTAAAGAAATCTAATATTTATAATATGTACCGTAGAATGTGGACACCAAAGCAAAAACTCTGTGAACAAATCTATCCTTACCATTTCTCTTCTGTTCCATCAAGCCAGCATCAGTTACCGGTGCTCAACAGCAAAAAACTAAAGGAGAACTTTTGTAATCAAAAATCACTTTGTGAATTGGTACGACTGTGTTACAAGCCAAAATATGGGGGTCTTGAGCTTATAAATTCGGGTATCCATGTAACAAAGTGCAAAAAATCATGGAAATACTTTAAACAGGCAAAACCTGCGGACTGTCAGCAGAAGTCTAAGTATTCGCAAGTATTTAACGCACCGAAAAAAATTGTGTTACTTACTGATAAAAGTAAAGTTACTTCTCCATTACAAACTAAGTCTAATTTGGTACGTACGCTAAATTTTAAAATAATTTTTAAGAGTATGTCTTAGTAAAACCATCATAACCCCCGGGAACAGTATTTTCACCCAGGTTTTAACATATTAAGTTCTATCTAGGTTCGTAATTTCTAGGTATGAGTAAATAAGTGACATCAAAATGAAGAAAATGATTGAAAATTCTTCAACGTAAGAAAAAATATTTCATTAGTATAATGTAAATTTTTGTTACAATCAACTACCGTTTCATAATTACCTGTTTCGAAAAAGAAACAGGTGAAGGAAACTCCGTTGGTATCCTCTATTCTTATTTTTATTCAATAATTGTAATACATACAATGTCATAAAAAAAAGTACAAGTTCACTGTAAATTCGAATAGAGCCTTCACAAGTAGCACCTGTTCACAACTATGACGCTTTCATCGTCCTGCGGCCGTACACTATTATTATTTTAAAAAAAAATGTTTTTTACTTCTGTGTTCTCTTCCTCTTCACCAGTCTTTGCACAGTACGCAGCAGCCATTGGCCCTGTCTCAAAAGATTTTCGATAATCGCCACAATATGGCTTGGAGTACCAGACGCTTCACCCTTTAGAAGGCGATCACCTTGCCAACTTGCTTAACTTAGATCTTTCATTGTTGAGATGGTTATTCCGCTATCTGTCGGGTGCTAGAATGTTTGTCTGTCTGGATGGTCGCTGTGTTATGTAATTTTACTATTTACACATGTCGTTATATTATTATTGTACGTCTCATAACGTGAAATTATATATATATTATTTACTTTAAAATTTTTATTACATTATTATAAATGACACGGTGTTTAAGATTAAACAATAATTATCGACCATTCAAAGGTCAGTCCGCTACTTAGCTACTCGTCTTATTAGTGCCTATATAACAATTGTTTTTATTTATTTATTCTGCTTTGCCAACAATTTTAACTAAGGGTTACTTAACACCTTGTGACATTCTCTAACATTCAACTCTGGTCGATGGAGAAAATTAATGTAAAGGTATTTTGTATCACTATCATCAAAAAAACTTACTTAAAGTCTGTTACAATACAGACTTTCAGTATGTTTTTGGTATGATATAATGGTCGTAGAGATCTGGCCGATTTCGACCACGGCGTTAACTTTCAAATATTATTAGCAGTTCTCAACTGGGAAGGATATATTATAGTTCAGTAAGTGTAACTCTTAAGGAGGAAAGGTCGGATATAGTATCAGAGGCACGTGATGCAACACAATTTAGCACAGACCTTCAGAAGCTTTTTCAAAAAGGAAATTTTTTGCGTGTGGTACTAATATTAGGTCGCGTTGGGATACAAGACTAGGGTCTTAGTCAGATACGCTAACCACTAAAGGCAAGAGCCCGACGACCGCCTGGCTTACTCCTCTCGGAGTAAAATTTTAAACGTGTAAATGACCTTAATACCAGTAAATTTAAAATACCCATCGCAAGCCAACGCTGACACAAAAGCGTTGACTGCAGCGTGACAGGCATGCCATACAATGGATGTAGTAATTAAAACTCGAAAGCATTTTATTGCCAAAACAAGTGACCTATTAAAGTTTTGTAATCAACATTTAAGTACTGAACTTTGCCAGTCTTTAAAAGTCCGCCACACTCACCATGTTGAGCGGGCAGGTTAGTGAGCTCAGTGTCGGCTCAATGCGAGGGCATTGGTGATGCTGCTTCCCATCACCATTATGTAGTTTTAGGTTTGGTATATGCAGATGGATTTTTCACCTCACGCAAGGTGCACCTCGAACATATGAGGTTGACATTTGGAAAAGTAAAAGTATATATATTATATTTAAAGTTAGCAATTATTGTAAAGCATTCTATAATAGTCTCGATAGCCAAGTGATTGGGGGATTTGCTCTGAAGGAAAGTGGATTGAAAGAACTATAATGTCTATACCTATGAACATCCCTGTATTGTGCTCAAAGCATTTTATTCGTCGGTGTAAGGTATGGTCGAAGGTGCTTCTGGAGAGGATGTACGAGATCGTAGATATGTTTGCACACTAGCGCATGTTTCTTAATATTATAAACTTTAATTTAACAGGAGAATCATATTTCTAATAAAAGAAGTTGGTAATTACAAGTAATATTGTATATATATGTAAATTACAAGTACAAGTGGCGATTATCGAAAACAAGTAACGCTTATCAAAAACTTATCTGTGGTCGACTACAATGAAGTCGCCGAGGGAGGGTTATGATATTCACATATTGGCTTGAACTTTTTTTTCTTGTAGCTTCTATACTGCTGTACCTATTTTAGCAGCTATTTTATGTGAAGCTATTTAGCATTGCATACGTTATACATAATCATTAATCTAATAAGGCGTACACAAACTACACATTGTGGTATAGTTTTTTTAATTGAGGTTAGGTTATAGATCTTTAACGTATCATCATTAATGTGTAATCTTTTTGTGCAGGTCTCATCGACCGACGGAGAGGCATCCGAGAAACCGCTCCACATGCCGATCTACCACAAGAATAAGCTGCTTAGAATGATTCAAGTAAAACGTTAAAACGCAAAGTGAACGCAGCGACCAGTGACCGTGAGCGTGCGTTTCGAACGTTGCCTTCGTGTTAGCGCAAACTATTCGCACTATGCAACTAACGACCGAGCAAGACAATAAAGTTGTAGTCAGACAATTAGCTGGTTTCATTTAACATCGCTGACTTACTGCCACTATGTACGTATAAGGCTCCTATTACACTTTTAAATGAACCGCGAGTGAGTTATAAATCGTTCAGTTTTCCTGTTTGCGTTTTGAAACCGCTTGTGTTATCGGATGTATGCTTTTGCTTATTAAAGTCGTTTTGTATTCTACATGAAATTATGAGCGCATTAAAGAAAAAAAAACTATTTGACAGTTTACTGCGCGGTAGAGCTGCTTGATTGGACCGGCGTGCAGTAAAGGTATCTTGTGCTTCATCAGAGCGTTTGGTTCGCAGAGCGAGGTAACCGGAGACCAACTCTCCCTCTCCCTTCCCATTGTCCTTCACCTGCAGCTCCTCTGATGCAGCAGATGTACGTAGGCGTCGGTAATCACTTAACATCAGGTGAGCCGCAAGCTCGTTTGCCACTTTGCTATAATGTACAGTAAAGAAAGTAAAGTAACAGTAGGTAAGCTCTGTCAGGGTTTGGGAGCGGAGGATATGCCGCTAATAGTCCGAGTTCGGGTTAATGTAATTCATATGTTCAACAAAAATACAAAATGCACATGTTCAACAAAAATACAAAATTTACATGTTCATCAACAAAATTTAGCTGTTAGTGTTTTTTACAAGCTAGGCCTAATATGATAGGATGCGTTGTCTCCTCTGACGAATAAGATGAATTGCCTCACAGATTGTTATTATACTAGTTCTCTATATCCTTCGAAGTGGAAAACACGACAACACGACGTGGTTGCACAGTACTGACTAACAGCAGTAATTGGTGAGACGGAGGCACCTACCCAGATAGCTCCTACGCAGAAAAGGGGTCCTAGAAAGCCGATGTAGTTCTCTTTCATGATTGAACCGCCGATCACGTGGTAAGATCACGTGGTTATCTTAGGAGTTCCTGTACCAGAGTATCGTAACACACGCTAGTAGCGTAGATCTACAAAATGTTTAATCTATATTATAATGATGACAATAGTAAAAAAGCTAGTATAATCTTATACTAGATTATACTAGCGTTTTTTTTCAATTTGCTGAACTCAATTCGCACGGACTAGTGAAATCTAGTCATGATATGACAGCTTTTGCATGCGCTTTCATGAAAAAGTCTATGTCCAGCACACTTCATGACGTTGATAGAAAAGACACTATCATAAGGTACAGAAAGAAAAAAAGAAACGAAGTAACAGTCTCAAAGGGCCCAGTTGCGTACTAAAGTAAAGAGGTAGCCTGTGAATACCCACTGCTCCTCTACTATACCCAGGACTCCTCTCAAATATTTTTTTGAGAGAGATTAGATCTGGGAAGCTGAACGCTGCTTCAGTGCGAGTGTTGGCGGACATCACAAATCTCCGACAATAATTTCAAATTCTTAAATCTTCGAAAGTTTTTCCTTGAAACTTTATTCATGGTATGCATTCCTATTTGCTGAATCCTAGGTTCGAATGCTAACCTAAGGATCTACATCCTTTCATCAGCCTATTTAAGCTAACAACTAAACTTAGGCACTTCTAAAAAAGTGCCTCCAGAGGCATGCGTTTCTAGAAATATTTGTCTATATTCGCTCAGACTACATTTTTGAGGTTGGTGAGCGCAGACCCTGCAATTTTGCAGTGGGGATGCTGCGTCCCATAACTAATCTGTGGGATTTGGATTTCGCGAATTCGGATTAATTTCCCGTTAACTTTCGGTCGCAAGATTCGCATTTGTTAGCTAGAAGGGTGCACCATGTACTGATGACGTTGGTATTTGGAAAACAAGATGACATATTCGCCGTTATAAGACAATCTAAGCTAGCTCATATTGCACATGCATCCAAACTTTCCTTTAATCTTATAGATGTGAAGTTTCCATTTCTAAGGAGTCTCATCTCTGTATATCGTGTATTAAAAACAACTGGCAACCTACAAGATGTTGACGTATCCGACGTAATTGACGTAATTGTATCAGAATAAATTATCATCAATCACTACAATCACGCGAGTGATCTGGGTTCGGGTTCGATACCCGGTGGCCGGCACCACTAAAATTGTTGCAATAAATGTAAGTGCTGTATCTACCACGTGCTCGGTGATGAAGTAAAGATCGCGAGGAAACATGCATTTCTGAGAAATAATAAAAAAAATATTTCGCAGATGTGAAGCCCGGCCAACCCGCACTGGAGCAGCGTGGCGGGCTTTTCCCGGCTCCAAAACCCTCTCAGATATTTGAGAGGAGGCCTTTACCCACCAGTTGGCACTTACATGCTGCTACTTTACTACAATCACCTTCATTTACTATTTACTTATGGTATTAGAAATCCAGAGCAGTGTTCAAATACCGAACAATTTCGAATCAACGAAATTATTTGTTCGATGCTCGAGATTTTCTATGTTTTTAAATACTTAAATACAATTTCGGAATCTTTGAACCTCACCACATTCTCTCACGGGTAGACCGCAACGTCCATGAGACGCTGGCCAGAAAGAGAAGTGGCTCATGTACCTAATTAAACGTTCGATGGCGTAAACGGAGCGATTTCTTAGAAAACCTTACAGCGACAGTTAATTATTGCACTGTTCGAAATTAATTGCTTTATCCTAGAATGTATTGTAGTACTTAATTAAGATGTCTACCGATTCATGATTATTCAATCTTGACTAATAAATTTATTTATTTAAACTTTATTATGTTCACCAATAGGATTAGAAAAGGCGGACTTAATGCCTTTCAGCATTCTCTCGCCAGTCAACCCAGGGCCTGGATAAATATTGTGATAGATGCATCATATTCAGACGGCTCGGTGGCGTAGTGGCGGAGCGATCAGCTGTGGCGCCGTGGGTCACGGGTTTGATTCCCGCACGGGATTAGTATTTGTATGGACTACTGATAATGGGAACTATGGGCTCTGGGTGTTTGTCCATGTGAAATTCATGTGTGTATCCTCCGCGACACAGGAGAGATTCCTATAGTGGAAGGTAACGTTTAATAAAAAAAAAAAACACTATGGCCAATTATTATTACATTGTTCTTCGTTCAAGTTCGACTCGTCGGATTGTAGAACATGACGGACGGGTTGCTCTCATAGAAGGCCATGATATTTTCAGGGCTTTCCTTCATTTAAGGCCACGGGAAGAAATGGGATGGGAGATTCTTACCCGGTTACCACACGACAAATTACACAACGGTTTTCATTAAAGATTAAATATTTATTAAAATTTATTACTAGTCAGTCTAATTAGTTAGTATTAATAATTACTCATATCTCGACGAAACAACGATTGTATGATACCACGGTTGTTTCTCAAATTACTACTAAGAACTATTAAACGACAAACAGGTTGCTCGTGAACCGACCCCCTAACCATTCTCAACTTAAAGCTTAGAAGAATTTCCTAATCTATAGGTACCGGCCTGAGGAATTTTATCATTTCAACCGTCTAAATGTAGAGAACCAGTTATATACTCATAAATAACGAAAAAAAAACACCCACTGATTTAAATTTTGTGAAAAATGAACCCTGTGCACTCAAGATAAAGCAAATTTTCGACTATTGACCAATTAAGCCTTGTAACTTTATAGTATTGGAAACGACGAGATCAAAAACTAATGAGTAAAGAACGTTGAACCCGACCAGTTTCGGTCGTCGTGTGGTTTTGGTATTCCATACGGCTGTCAATAAAAATAATTCACTTCTAGATGCGACAGAGACCCCGAATCTTTCTTGATATCGTCGCTTGGGACAGTGATTTTATTAATGACGTTGGGAACTGAAAGAAACTTACCAGTACATGGGTACAGTAATGGGTATGTTTAACCCTGGTGTTGATTTAAGTTTTCGCTCGGAGGAAAGAGAAAGATTAAAAAGTTTAAACTAATTATTATGGCACCACTTAAATGAAAGTAAGTCTTTGCCTGAGTGAGGGATAATTACAGACTGCTACTTTACTTTATGGCCGAAATTACTGCTCCATGCTGCGCAGGGGGTCGCGGGGTCGATTACCGCACAGGCTAAGTATTTATATGACCTATAAAATATAAATATTTTAGCTGGGTGTGCAATTTATGTCTGTGAAATTTACTCACGGTACAGGAAATATTTCTACAGTGAGCAATATTATTGTAATGAATAAAATAAAATAAAAATACAATGGAATAACGTATTCTGGAGTTATACACATTCGGAGAAATGCTAACCGTTAAGTCAAATGAGCACACTTTAAAACTTTGAAAAAGTTTATTTCCGCAAAAACATTCGAAATGTTACAAATCCAAACGTTATCGTTAACATTATCTCGCAAGATTATTCTTGCGAGACAATGTGCTTTTGCTTAAATGAAAACATGTGATGTTGCTTAAATGAAAACAAAATCATAGAATCTATTAGTAAAAAATATTGTTAGCAATGGTGTGGATATATGAATGAGCGATTTCCCTGAGATTCTCTGCAAGCGATCATAAATCGTGATATAATATTCGTAGGTGGTTTTGTTATGGACGCCTCACACGAAGATTTATAACCACGTCTCTGTTTTCTATCGCTATATGCGAAAGAGGGAAAAGGACGGCAAAAGTATCGCGTTACCGCCCATAGGCAGGTCGTTTTTATAAATCATAGACAACTTTGTTCTGTGGCAAGAAGGCTGTCATAATAAATATCATCGGAACTTTCTAAAAACCACCAGAATCGAACCCACACTCCTATCTGTATGCTAATGACAAAATGCAACGCCTACATGCCGCTATTTCAGTTACAAATGTATGCAAACGATACAACAGTGCATATAAATCTATTAGTTGAATGAGACATCAAATCGGAGTCTTAAGACAGTCCGGCGTCGAATTTGTTTTTTATGAATAATACATTATGTATCACTAACGTTAAGAGAAAAGTTGATATGGCGAGAGCGTTGAGGGAGATTTTATATTAGACACCGGCGAAGATGACCACAAAAAACTGCTCTTATATTATCGTTCCCAGAGGTAACTTTTTATTTGAGCCTTAACCGGATTGTTAAAACATGAAACATTTTTAGAATTAAAATTGCTCAGAAAAATATGAAGTAACTCACTTGTTTTCTCATAAAGTAAGAGTGAAAGTAAGTTATATTTCATTTATTAGGTCTTCAAAAATTTATAAAATGTACATACACATAACACTGAAGAAAGAAGAACCCTTTAAATTCTGATAAATGTAGACAGGGCGTGCATACCGCATGATAACTAATTTTATACTTAAAGCAAACTTTAAGTCTAAATTGAAAATAAGGGAAGCAGGCACTTCAAAGACTCAGATTAAATATATATCACCTAAAAAATATATGTATAATATCGTCGTATGATAATATAATTGTTATCTACGCTGGAGATATCATAGTGCCGTAAATCTACACGCAAACACAGAGGCACTCAATCTTCTTTACCTGTCCATAAGGTCGAAGTAAGGGGCAGATGCAGTGTTAGAGATACCAGACCCAGTAATCAATCATTTGTGTTTATGCACAAATATTGACTCCGGCTGCTATTTGAAGCCAGGACCCAGGGCCCACGAGACAAGTTACGTCCTTGTAATTTGTCGATAATGAAGGCAGTGAGCGCAAGTGAACTACTGCCTACATTTCTATCGTGTTGGATACCATCTTACTGCTAGTTATTCTGTCGTTGACTAAATGACGAAAAACACATACGAATGCGTCAAAAATTCCACAGACTAGTGATGGATAGCAACACCACCAGTGCGAGGGTACCAGCATTGCGCTCACCGAGCCGCCTGCCCGGCGTAGTGAGTGTCTAAATGTGGTAAAGTAAAGTAGCAACCTGTAAGTGCCCACTGCTGGTCAAAAGCCTACTTCTTAAATACGAGTATAAGAGAGGGATTAGGAGTATCAGAAATGTTTTCCTTCACCGCTGAGCACGTGGTAAATACAGCACTTAAAATTGCTATTAACAATTTTAGTGGTGCCGGCACCGGCGATCGAACCCAGGTCACTCGCGCTCTATGAAACTAAAGTGAGCGCCCTGACCACTAGGCTACCACGGCTCTAAATGTGGTATAAATGTAATATAGTAATAAGTTTCACTTTCCTTCAAAGTACATTCTAATTTGAAGTGAGACTCCTTAGTTTAAACTATTTTAATGCATTATTGGGCAGATTTAATAAATAAACATGCAATAAAAGATGTGAGACTTAATAAATTATGTCAAAGGACGTCATCATTGCAGCGCAGTGAACAGAATCATATAATTTTAAACTTTGGCTCTCAATACAACTTCTTTGGACAAACTTATTATCAAGCGAATGGCTGGCTCCTCTCGTTTCATAATTCCATATATAGTGATCTGAAAACGCAAAGCTAATAGAAAATGGAATATTTTATATCAAGGCGCGTGTAGAGCTCGCGGCGCAGCGACGACATTCGGGCACTTTAGAGCAGTTAGAGGAACAAGGCCGCCTACGTCACAGACCGCCTACATCCAATGATCTACTCCTCTAGCAAAATGTCCCTAAGACATAAATTTCTATTATACAAGGCTTGCATAAGAGTTATCATGCTTCCGTTGATACGCTCATGCAGCGCCAACTAATACCGCCGCACTACAAACTATTCAAAACAAATTCCTTCCTAGCGCCTCCACTGCAAGGTGGTCACAGCGCAACGCAGAATTAATTGTGTCCACAACGTGACTGTAAAATACCAACGATCAAAAAAATACTTCAGAGACATGTCCCTGAAGCATTTTTAGAAGAAAAAAGTAGCAGCTTGCAAGTGCCCACAGCTAGGCAAAAGCCTTCTCAAATATCTGTGAGAGTTTTGGAGCCGGGAAGGGTTCGCAACGCTGAGCCAGTGCGGCTTGGCGGGGTTCACATATACCGAACCCAGGTAAACGGGCAGGTAACCCGTTTATGTCTATGTGAAACTAAAGCAAGCACCCTGACCATTAGGCTACTTCGTAACGGCCGCCGAACACACATCATCACTCGTCGACCCGGACGACGTGACGTCAGTTACACGACCTTTAGACCGACCAACCGGCCCAGTGTCGCTAAATTCCTCTCATCCCAACACTGAACAATCAGTTTGCAGCAACACAGACACAATCCCCCGTCGACGCTACATCGTACCAGGGCGGTTCTCAATGCCC
Source organism: Bhutanitis thaidina (assembly GCA_029286595.1). Classification (NCBI taxonomy): domain Eukaryota; kingdom Metazoa; phylum Arthropoda; class Insecta; order Lepidoptera; family Papilionidae; genus Bhutanitis; species Bhutanitis thaidina. Next base: position 13,268,133 of record JAGSMS010000010.1, read on the forward strand.
AGAGAAATCGTTACAACTCGACCGTCGAATAAAGGTAAGCTGTAGAAATATAAACCTACTTTACGTTTTAAAAACGCTCACAGCCCCAAGGACGTAAACGCATCAACCGATGAAGCTGTAAAAGCCTATAACGGCTAACAGCTCTAACTTCTCCGAACATATATATAGGCACGAGTAGAACGTGTTAGGAAGAAAATCGATAGAGTTGCTTAAAGAACCGCGTGTTTCCTCAAGGTCGGTGGTACTGGCAAACTCCAGAAAACATTTGGGCAATATCACACAAATCATTTTCGGATCTGGTCTTGCAAATGTATTTGTTACCATATTGGTGACTGTCCTTTCCTTTAGATAAAGCCTCTGTCCTGTTGTTAAATATTTAAAGGCAGCTGAGAAAAAAGAGAGTTTGAGAGTGTTGTTACCGAAAGTTGTCGTCTTGGTAAAATTCTGTCAAGCACAGCCAATAATAGGTGGGGTTATACTTATTTTTGGCAATACCCATTATAGGGCCAATAAATATACTTCTACTTGGTGAAGATTTCTCTCAATCTGTTATAATGGGTTATGGACTGGGAAGGGTCCGCCACGATACAACAGTTGGCGTCATCATCTCGTCATGGTCACTATTTTAATTATTTCTCAGGCATACTGTTTTTTGTTTTTACTTCGCCTCTGAGCAACGTGGTAAACTGAACACTTTAATTAGATTAATTAGCTACCTCTGCTCTAAATTATTTTATAGCTCAAGATTCATTAATTTTATAACCTTTTACAGATTAATTAAATTATTTTATAGCTTTAGCATGAGGGGACGTTGAAACAAAGAAACAAAAACATTCGGCGGACTCCTCTTCTGACTCACCACTAAAGAGGAAACACAGCCATATCAAAATATTGTTAATTAAGTGCATGTCTGTCCGCTGATTTAATTTTATTATCCACTCTTATAAACGACTTCGAAATACGTGTTGAATTTACTTCAGTATTAAACATAAATCTCTTTTTATTGTTTTTGCAAGCTGTGCCCGCGACTTTGTTTGTTTTAAATTCATGAATTTTATAAAATAAAATTTTATGATGAAACTAAAAATAACAAAGGTCTTCTGCATTTTTGCAAGGATAGTGTACACATGCTGCTCCAGTGTGTGTTGGTAGACCACGTGACCCTATTATGATTTCTCCGACAAGTTATTCGGTAAATTATAATAATTCTTACAAAATTATTATTAAATAGTATTACATGGTAGCTGATTAATTACTATACTGCAGCATCAGCTACAGAAAAATATAACACAAATTTATGTAGGTTGAAGTTATTCTTGTTAGTCGGGCTTTAAATTATAGGCAAATTCAAAGCAACTTATTTTAATTATAAAAATTATCTATAAAACGGAAGACATGAAATACTACTGTTACCTGAGTATCCTGATCTATATCTTAATGACTACACACTTGTTTGAAGTTTACTTAAGTTTAACTATAACTACTCGTTTCCTTCTTAAGTTTAAAGTTTAATTATGTGTTATCAATCAATAATTTTATTTTACAATCAATTCATTGAATAAAAATATAGAATGTTACAAATATCTACTCTAAACATTCCATTTGTCACAAATACGGCTATTAGAAAATAACCCCTGGCAACACACGCATATTAAGTTATTAAAAATAGTGAAATATAAAGTTTATGAAGACACGCAAAGAAACCGGAGTACGTTCTTGAAACTGAACGCGAAATTAACTAGTCGGTCGAGGAGACTTTTTGCCTTAACGATCACATCGTTGTTTTTTGTAATTTATACTTTCATAAGCTTAACTTCTTAGTATTTCCCGCAGCGTGGTCCGATGGTTATGTACAAAGAAGGACTCGTAAAAACATTGGAGCCGTCACTCACGCGCTTATTACGCAGCGTCGTAACTAAATATAGCATTATTATAGATAGTGAACATATTGGAGCAGTAAGGTTTTAGTACAAAATTAACCCACGTTATGGCGCTTCGTGTTCCTAGTGTTAAAACGATAGAAATTCCAATTCTTATGACACGTGGAAGGTTAACTAAATCTAAATTCATTGTTACTATTTACGAACTTTCTAACAGAAAAAAAAACTGTTCGTTTATCGGCGATTAGTTCTTTACCGCCGAAGACAGAAGGAATAATCAAGATTTAGCTGGGAAATGCTACCAACGTATCTCATAATTTTATTTACGTCAACGAAAATAATTTTAAAACATATAAACTTTTAAATATTTTGAAACAGGAAAATTTACGATTTAAATATAAAACTTATTTAGAATCTCACAATTAGTAATAAATTATTTTGGTACATACATACTTATTTGTTATCATTGTTTGCAAATTGTTATACCACAAAATAATTTGTATGCACGCAAAAAAGCCAAACACAATGCAGCTTCTAAGAAACAAATGTCAATATACTGATGTACTACATTATATTTATTGATGCCTACAGTAATGGTCGCGAGCATAAATTTTAAATAACTTAGTACTATTTTTATTAAAATCCATCACATTAGGCTAGTAGAAAGAAAAAATAGAAAAAAAGTTATATCACTAATTTTAGCAAACAAACCTATCTAGAACGATTGAGTAGTAAGTTCAATATCTTGTGTTATTGTATGAAATGGATCTGTAAATTATACTTGTGGTCATTGAATTGACTTCTCAGCTGTAACAACTTTAAAACCATAGAGTTGTTGTCCGAGTGTCTAGTTACCATTACAATGTAACACTGTAATGAGATATGGTAGATAGCTATCTAAAGCACGCACCAACCGTTGGTTATTCATGCGTTAAAATGCGGATAAAGACCCAACTTGTGTTTCTTACGAACGTATACTTTTACGGCAGTAATTCTTCACGGGATAGGCAGTCTTAGATGATTAATATTTATGTAGTTGCATACTTACAGTACATAAGATAATAGCTTATGTTTCCTGTCGATATTAAAATAATATCGAGCAAAATGTCATTAATTTCGCTACTCAAAATCAAAACAAAATCTGCTTCGGACCCAAATTTCTAATTAGTTTTTTCAATTAAATTTATATTTTCTCTATTATAAGTTGTAGTGAGATAAAATACAGGAGAGGATAGACAGAAAGTCGAAGTGCTTCAAGCTCACAGAAAGTCGGAGTCTGCAGGTAGTTCAAGATAAATCTTTGTGGTTAACGATAAAGGAGGCTTACGTATAACATTGGATTTGTGATAGCCTGCAGAAACGATCATCATGAACACAGTACAGAAGTGGATATTCTTCGGACAATTGTTATATTATTATTTTTTTTCAATTATCTGTCAAAACAATCGAAAACAATTTTCGTAAAAAGCAAGTATTCGTGTAAAGACTCAAAGAAACACTTTATTTGACACTAGTCACTTACATTTATCGTAAGTTAGGAACAATTTACGTTTTATTTATTTTTAACCGCTAATATTTATGTTTATAAATTAGTAACCGTTTGGCATTTGTGCGTCGCAGGCCATGCCAAAATGTCATTACACAGCACTACGTTGAGGTGATACCACAGCGCTGATTTCCTTATTTTTAGGGTTCCGTGCAGATCTCTTTTACAAAACATACGCCCTCTGTCCGTCCTTAAACGGGCTGTCTTTTGGAACCGTAATACGTAGCCGGTTGAAATTCCCATAGAATATGTGCTATTATGATATCCTAACAAATAATAATAAAAAATCAATAATTAAACAAGAAAGGTGTTATTTCAACGTTTTTTTAACTCTAACGTATAAACGGTAATAAACACATACAAGAGTCAAACCTGGTTTAATTACATTGTGTTAAAAATAAACAACAAATAATAAAAACCGGACTATTGTGATTGAAAACAAAACTATAAACGTGGTAGAGCCAAGCAGCGGCTTTTGCTGCTGCTCGACTGGGCCGGCTCGACCGGGTTGGTACCACTACCTCGCAGAATACCGGCGTGAAGTAGGGGCATCTTATGCTTCTGCGTTTCGTTCGGTGAGTGAGGTATCCGGAGGCCCACTCCCTCTCCCAATCCCCCTCCTCATCCTCCCTTCCATCTCCCTTATATCCTTCAAGGCCGGTAACGCAGCACTTCTGGTGTTGCAAATGTACGTGGGCGACGGTAATTACTTACCAGCAGGTGAACCGCTTGCTCGTTTGCCACTTTCCCGTAAAAAAAATGAACAGAATGAAAGAACACAATATGTACAACACATAAAATAGATAACTAAGACATTTTGTGTGTCGGTACAGAATCGAGTCCGCCTTGATTTTGCCCGTTTTTTATATTTTCTTTATTTTACTTGGTGACATTTTAAAAATACTTAAGTTAAAGTTTGAAATACAGATGTAAATAATATTAAAAAAAAGGGATTTAATTAATAATGCATGAAGTTATTGCAACGGACAGTTTATTTATGGATAATAATTAAAATGATATAAAGAAAATTACAGCAGGAAATCGCGTTATTACGTCGAAAATTAAAATTTCACGTAGATTCCTTCATCCGCGTTCAACGTAATTTCCATGCCAATTAGTGACTTTTCTTCTTCATATTGTAATAAAAAAAATCCCCCTGAGCATTACACCTATCCATAAACCAACATTCATTACAACCCAGAAGATGACCACTAGAGAAGTTTCGTACTTGTAATAATTTTAAATAGAGAAATATTTTATAAATAATAAGTAAAGTAAAATAGCAGGCAATAAATGTATATGAACAAAAACGAAAAGTCAGTTAACACGCATAGTTTATTTGACAAGATCGACATGAAAAATATTTAAATAATAATACAAAGGGAAGAACCTTTTTGCGCAAATCTTTTTATGCTGTTTTTATTCGTAACAGAATTGATTTATGTATAGACCTATCCTTCCAGTGAGCTACGACGGATAAAAATAATGATGATAATATTAAGGAACAAGTGATTATATCATATCACCTTTCATAATTATATTCATAAATCGTTTACTACAGCACAAACCGCCGGTATAACACCCGAATAGTGGAGACAGACGTGTCGATATTTTTCAACTGTCAACAGAATTGGTTGTCATATTTATAGACAGCTGGAATACTAACTATTAACAAACAATTGACATACCTCATGTCACAAGTCATTGGCGATTATAGCAAAACGCCATAAAGGAAAAGAAGAAGAAGAACAAACAACTGTTTCTAGCATCAACGATAGATTTTTGAGGTGACGGGACAAGTCCCCCAGGGTCGCAGAGTGCCGCCTAGTGAAAGAATGAGAAATAAAATTTCATGTCTATTGTAAAACAGAGCCGAGATAGCCTAGTGGTCAAGCTTTAGTTTCATGGAACCCGAGTAACCTTGGTTCGATCCCCGGTACTGGCACCTCGTAACAAATCTCATGCGCAGAACAAGAAACTTCATATAATTATTTAAATTATTTACTTAAACTGTAACTTAAATATATTTAGTGCGTAAAATTAGCAAATTCCAGACACAATTATAATTTTAAGTTAAAATGAAAATAATAGAACAGAAAAGAATTAGTTACATTAAAAAATAAAACATAATAACAACAAAAAACGGGACAATCAGCAAATACTGTATTAGATAGAAACAAAATCTGTATGTACATTCACATTATCTTAATCAAATTAAATGGAGTTCCATAATTATAAACGTTCTTCTTCATTTCTTCTTGTAGTAGTCGACATTTATTTAGTCTATTCTAGAAGTTGCGCAACACGTAGAACTTTGGCAAACCCAAGAGCACGGTATGAAGTTCCTACAGTTTGACCATACGTAGGAACTCTATACCTCGCTAGTGGTTATCACCATTCCGACGATCTTTTCCTTGTACTTCTATTCTTTTGCTATTTTCTTCTTTCCAACTTTACCGGCCTGTAGATAGTCCACTGCATGACATAGGTCTCTTCCATAACGAAGATTTTCCATAATCACCAAGCGGACTGGCGATTGCCAGTACCAGACATCTGACGCACATTGGTCGCTTCAAGAATGTTATCCAGCCATCTGTTGGTAGCCTTTGCAATTTTCATAGCTTTTCCCTTAGTGTAGTGTTTCGAACCATTTCTCGTAACCTCTTATATTACTTTATATACTGTTATATAAACATAAAATTTTAAAACGTAATATCAATAAAGAAAATACTTTACCTGCTATATTGTATATCCAGCAGCCGGTTTTCATAGAAGACTATAAATAAAAAGCTTATGAAAATACCATTAGATAGACTGCATCGCATATTGAATGCAACTTTTCATGACAGAAATTTATTAACTTATTGAAAATAATCGTCTAATGCTTTTAAAAACTGTCATTAAATATTTCGATTTAAATATATATTATAAATTTGTAAAGGAGTTTGTAAACAAAACTAGGTACCCAAAAACTTCAATGTTATTATAAGAAAACGTGAAGCCGTATAAAGACGATTTACGTAGTCCCGGTCCATACATCATTACGGACGGAACGTAATAGAAATACAAACAAATAAACCACAAGCAACCCCAAAAATTTTACACCTTTATCGGTACACTCAATTTCTCTCACTCAACGCATTGAAAATGAAATTATCATTTGAATAAAACAGCTGCCGGCTGGAACCCCTGTAATTAATTTACGTAGGTATCCACAATTAGCATATTTTATTCCAAAGACGGGATTTGCTGTAAGCGCATAAGTTTTTCAACCCCTTCGAGGTATGGTAATTTTTGTAAACGCTCCGTGGGAAACCTTCATTGCGATTTGCATAAGAAATTCTAAATTATAAACGGTAAGGAAGTGCGGGCAGCGAGGTATTGTTCCTTGTAGTGAGTGTATCCTTAAATATCCTTGAGAACGAGAAACTCAACAAGAAATAAATTTAACAGTCCATACGACTTACGACTGTATTGAATGCCTTCATATTCAGGTTTATTTATGTGGCTGATTTTAGACGTAAGTTGAAGAACGCGGCTTATTACTTAAAAAAATAAAGTAATTAAGGTATTTGACTAACAGTTGCTAAACTCACGGCCCAAAGGTAATTATTGCTAAACTGTGAGATGGTCCCTATAAAGTTTTCGTACCCAATACAAACTCACGCACTTGCCCTTAGGCATTGTACACACATGTTCTTTAAAGTTCAATTTTAATGAGCTGTAACGCTGCAACTGACAAGTTTTCACCCCGTTTATAATTATTTCGACGGCGGGTGGTATCGCCACGCCCACGATAACTTGACCTGTGGCATTTCTTGCAAATCTTCACCGGCTTTATAATTTTGTAGAGGAAAACGAAGGGCCGCGGGCGACTTTAAAATGGCGACACTGTTGATTAAAAGATGATATCTATGAATGCTTGTAACGTAATAATGCCTTTAAATTACAGCTAATTTTAAAAATTTATTGTGGCGATACATCAATATCCGAATTTAATGTGAATGTGAAAGTCAGCTTAAGAGCTTTTGATAAAAAAAACTTTTAGAAGTTGGGTAAAAAATGGTTGGGGGGTGTTATTCTGAATGAATTATAAGGATCGGTGGACAGAACTTAAATAAAGATATTATAATGCTTAATTGGGAAACGGAACAAAAGAGCTCTCGGTTAACCTGATGGTAAGTGATTACCAACGCCCGCGTAAATCTGCGACACCAGAGGAGCTGCAGGTGCGTGCCACCCTTAAAAGATATTTGAGGATAGGTGGGAAGAGTGAGTGAGTATTCGGTTAGCTTACTCACCGAACGAAACGCAGAAGCACAAGAGGCCTCTACTTCATGCCGGTATTCTGCAAAACCCCATTCGAGAAGGTCCACTCGAGCAAAAGCCGCCGCTTGGCTCTCTTAATAATACCTATGTTTTTTTTTGGACAACAAACAAAGATAAAGAAGAAAACAGAGTGATCAAATGTATCATCAAGTACCTTGCGATGAGTGCTTATTATTGGATATCGTCAACTAATAGCCAGGTATAGGCAATATGCTAGAAACAGACAGAACGCCGTAAACTAAAGTTTTATTTTTGGAAAGGATTTAACAGTGGCATTGGATAGAAACATTAAGTCCTGAAGACGGTAATAAGATTCCGCTATTATCTCGAAGAATAATCATAAAGGTGTGTACAGACGGGGCGTTGCCGGCGTTACCAAATCCCGCTCATTTTAGGGATTTGCAGTTGAAATTAGTTCGCAAATCTCTGGCTTACTCCAACCCCCGTTACAGATGTAGATGGGCAAGGGATGTAGATAAATAACCCGATGATGGTTTTAAGGCGTGTTTTTTTGCGGAAGTTTAGTTTTTCATAATCATGTAGTTTTCCGTTCTTCAACCTTTTTAGAATTCTACTCCAAACCGAAGTAACATTTATGGCGAGATTTCTCTCAGTAACTACTATTGCCATAGATTATAAATTTCGCAAAGTTGAAGAAGTCATTTGCCCTCATCTATGTATAAATTTTTTAATATATTGAATTGTACAACCAACACAGTAATGAAATTGATCTGGCCGTAACACTACGACACGTGTATAAAACAAAAAAAAATTGCTGCCACCTCGTAGCAGTTAATTGTGTTTTTTTTTGTCTAGAATGTATTTTATTATTTTGTTGAATGTTAGTAGATAAGAACATATTTCATGGCACGCTGTGTTGTCCTGTAAATAATGATGCGATTGTCTATTATTGTTGTATTTAACAATTTGATGTGACTAAGTTGTATTTGTTTAAAAAGCAACAAATAAAGAACACAAAAATATTTAGAGATTTTGTATAAATACTAGAGTTAATATCTTAAGTCTTTAGTAAAATTTACTTGTTTAGTTTTTTTGTAAGCAATGAATGTGCTTTAATACGTTTTGAAAATGTAGAAAATATTACAGTAGTTAGCTTATATATTATGCGTATTTAAAAGTACATTACGTGTCTGCTTGAGTATGTAAGATGCGTACAATAGGTATTGTCTTTTTAAATCTTGAGATGTTTAAATAACAGAATTTCTTTTTTAAGATGTTGGAAAACAGAACTCCACAGGATCTTTAAAATTATAGATTTCCGCAAAGTAACGCTCAATTCTATGCACAATACAATTTATATTGTAAAAGAATAATAGCTTAATACTATAAAAAATTGTTATTTATTTCAAACAATAAAAGTTGAGCAGCACAACAGCACAACTTCTCGAGTACGAACGTCTTCACAATCACGTTTTCATGTGGTTCGTAAATTTCCAAAACTGTATATGTTCGGTTGCACGCGACGATACATTCGTAAAAAGGAAGTTTGTGTTGTTGTGCTGAGTGAGCAATAAATCAAATTTCCCAAGCCTAATTCGAACTAAATATGTATGAACAGCTCAATTGAAAGTCAACGCTATGGCGTTCTGTAACGCAGGCACGACTGCGCCGTACGCAATAACTCAACCAACTAAATGTGGAAACTTCGACTTAGGAGACGCTTATATCAACCGAATGAGTTTTAATTGCACTATGGTTAACATTAGACGCTTGTAATAGTGGTTAATTTATTAAAGTTACTACGCATAATATACAAGAACAAAATATATCCGGATACGATTATTTATCTCATATTATAGCTATATTAGTAACTACTATGATAAATAAAGAACTATAATAAATGTTACATATTCTTATTAAATTTTATGCGAATAATGTAAGTTTATCAGTTCGCATTAATGAGAATGTAATTGAAGATTGTGCTAATAATTTGGAGTATCCCTTTTTGTTACTAATACTAAGAAATAAAGACAGTTACTTCTTTTCATTTAAATTGGGATGACAAACGAAATAACAATCCTCCGGTAAGTAGCTCCTGCAGTCCATGGCCACCTGCAAACTACTTCCATCGATGAAGGTTGCAGATGCGTTGTTACCACTGTGGACTAAGATGGAATGCCACACATGCCCGCTATTATACTGGCTCTCTGGCTACCTTTCAGGCTGGATCACAACAGTAATTGCACTGGTGTTTAACGCCAGAGATGGATAAGAGTGTTAAACGATTCCTAATACTAACATAAACTACTCCTATATACTTCCTACTATCATAGAGAAAGAGTCTATACAACTAAAATATAAGCAGTAATATAAAATATCACAATACCGAGTGACGATGTTAGTGAAAACACTTCAAAATTAGGCGCATACGAAGTGTAAGTAATTACATAAAATAACCCTGTAAAGAGAATCGAAAAAAAAAACCCCAGACATCTTTTGTGGTCCGTTAATTCGGAGCCCCAAACGCATTCCTTGAAAAAAAAATGTTAATTACGTATCCCCTATCTTTACGACGGTCGGATCGGAATCCCAGATAATGTGGACGCGGCATAAGCTCGCGTGCACCAACCCAGTTTGGTGTTGTGTCTACGCCTGACGCAGCGCCGCGAACGCTCGATAAATAAGCATTTGACACCCAGTGCGTATAGCGCCAATTTACAAAGACCCGTATGGCTATTTACTAGACATTTCAACTTCACATTTACACACGATGTCGAGACAGGGCTCTATAATATGGGCAGGTTTCAGAACGGAACGCAGTGTCGGTATTGGCGCTTAACTAGTGAAGCGCGTCGATGATAGTGGCAAAAATTAGTTGGTGCAATTATATAATTATATACAAATAGTATGCGAGGATGCCGATAAAGTAAGAGACCGAACGAACGGTGTTTATCGTAGCTATTGGATCGGACGACTGCGCGTTCTTAGCTCTAGGAAAAGGTGCTGAGGGTTCGAATATTAAGCGTACTCAAAATTTCAGCAATAAAAGTTAGTTAAATATTAATTGGGATAAATATTATCGAAAGTAGAGGATACCTCATAATGTAATATAGAGGGATTAAGGTAAGTAGAGCTCTATCTGTCCCCTTAAGAATGTCACATAGTGTAAACGAAAATGTATAAAGCAGTTCGGAGACGCAATGGCTACGGCGCTGGTTTGATTCTAGCACGGGACAAATACTTGTATGACTTACGAATAATATTTTCCCGGTCTGGGTGTTTGTCCCTGGGTTATTTAAGCTTCATCCCTATACATGAAAAAAAAAAACACGAATACCATTAAAAAAAATAAGATATTTAGTCTTACTACTGTTCCGATGTAGAAACAAAATTTGCAAATTTAAGACAGAACAAATATCACTAATCCAGCATGTAGTTAGCGATGAAAAAAAAGTTTAAAAAATGAAATATTCTGTTGTGTAAAGACACGGACCATTTGCCGGCTAAAAATGTTGACTCTTGCCAAAAATGGAAGCACGCACGCTTGCGTTTATGGCTGCGACATTATCCACACGTCCCGTTTCAAATGTTACGAGCGCAATTAAGATCATTGTAAGCACTATAAGCATCGCATACTATACCACCATGCATTTTGTTTCGAACCCTTTTACATATTCAACGACATAAGATTCTAAAGGTTTTCAGTGTCGCTCTAAGGAGCTCTACAATCTACCGCATAAATCCTCAACAAAATCTCCGTTATGTTTAAAATTGTATTTTAAATAAGGCGATAGGGAGAGTATAAATACATAATTATGCATTTCATATCTTTTAGGCAAATAAAACATACAAATCATGTAAAGATATTACAATAAAAAATGTAAAACAAGAATTTTGAACATTAATAAAACAGTAAGTTTAAATGCGCACTCGTTTAAAAGTAAAAAAAAAGTTCTCATCTCTATATTTGAGAGGGTTTTGACACTCCGCTTTAGTTCAGATTGAGGGGATTCACATGTCCTCGGAATACGTTTTGTTGTTACTCCACCATACACAGGTTTTGTTGTCGCGACGTTTATCTTCGTCGTCGAACACTTTGTAAATTGAGCACTAAAATTTCAGCAACAATTTATTCGGCGCTGACACCTGGGTTCGAACCTAGGTCAAGCGTGTACCATGAAATTAAAGCGACCGCACTAACCCCTGCACTACCACGACACAGTTTTATTTGCTGCGTCATTTTATCTTTAGTTTCTTTTAGTTTAGTTGCAAGTTGATTTGGCAATCCGTAAGTGGCCGGCAACTCAAACAGTCAAATTCGGCAGGAGGTGTATAATAGCTGCATTTTAATGGCCATTTTGTTCGTCATACCTTGTGTTTATGTATGCAATAAAAATATTAAATGCCTCGGGAACCACGCGAGCTGCAGTCCATAGTTCTGTTGCTTTATTTCGGTTGTATAATGGTGTTTATTTTAGGCTAGGCGATGTCGTGGCAAATGTTTGTGCCAAAACACAAATTGGACGAATTAAATTTTCAAACTATAACAGTTTTATAATGTGAATGAGTATTTCTGGTCTGCTATTGCGATATTACGACGAACCATAGACTAGAATAAGGTTCTTGTATAGTTTTGATAATATGCGCAAATTACATGTCAGCAGGCAGCCTCTATTTAAAGTCTGCTTTTCTATCTAAAGTTTTATTTCCTTTTCTTTTAGTTTTTATTATATGCTTATTGACAATTAAGTTTAAAAATTAGTGAAGATTAAGATGTATTACTTAGCCACAGGCTATTTATTAAATTACAAAATTTATAGAAACCTATGGTTTCGTCAAGCTCTTTATCAATTTATTTCATTTGAACTGATCGTCCATTTTTCATTTCGAGAATCGCGGTCGCACAGTACCTAGCAGGGATTCGCTCGACAACGGAAATACACCATTATCAGTCCCTCCGACACACGATGCGAATGTGTTTGTGTGTGTATATGCATAACACACGTACAATCGCTCGCGTATTAAATGCATATAGGGTGTGGAGCGCGGATTACCCGCGGGGGTAATTTTTACCCCATCATCGTACTCGGTATGTCGCCACCCACTCGACTCATCATTCGATATTTGAATTAGTTATAACCAATTTCGTAATTCGAATTTTCGACCGGCAATTTAGTTTCTTCGATTTGATTTCACGCTGGCTATTATTACGTTGTTCTCAATTTCTGGTAGTCGGTGGGTAATAATCATACAATTCTGTACCGTAAGTTTTATGGTATGCAAATACCATTTAACAATAATTGCATACTAATTTTATATATGCGTAAGTAATTGTCTGGATGTCTGTTATGTGTTCGCGATTGAACCGATTTTGATGAAATTTAGAGGTAGCCCATGGGTTAACGTAACACTTTACCAAATTTCACCTAACAGAGATTTTTTTTACACGCGTACGAGGTTGCATGAACTCGATTATCCCTTCGTGCTTCTTAAACTCCATCAAACTCGAAGCTCGGACAATGGCCTGCATGACGGTTTAAGTTAATAAACAGACAATCACAAAATTGTTTGGACATATCACGTGTGTTCATTAGTTTTATGATTGTTAAGCCATGGACGTTCGGATCAGATATCAATAACCATATACATATCACATGATAACCAATGTCAGTTTTTGTTTTTACAGATTTTGCTAGATTGCTACTAAATAAAGTATTAGTCAAAAAAGTTTGAATTAGGTCCAGTTGTTCTTTAGTACTGCAGCAATTTGATGAAATGTAGACATAATTTGACTTTGTTTTAAACTGTTTCTGATTTTAGTATGACATCACTAAAATGCAATAAAATAATAAAATGTCTCTCCTTTTTTTTGCTTTAGCTCATTTGTTACTCTAATATTATTAAAAATATAGATAGTGCAATTATTTGATTGGTAAAGATGCCACGTGGCATCGTCACAGCAATGTTTTATCAGACATTCAAGGGCACGTGCAGATCAGTTGACATTAGGAGAACTTTTTTAACTTGCGGGCCTCCTGCTCGCGAGTCTCTATCGATGTAGCTGTAAAGACCACTAGGCCAACAGCAGATCTACCGTGTGCGTTTTAGTCGGTCCGGCATCTTCAATGCTGATCCTGACATAACCAGTCACCGGGGACGGTGAGGGGTAGATGCGAGCACCTTTCCCCCACATTTAGAGATAAAGACAAAGCAAAATCTTGCTAGACGGTAAATATTAGTTAGTAACATAAATATCAATTCAGGGCATAGACAGATGTGTACGCAATAAAACCACACATTCGCGGAAACTTAACACTCCTTATTTGCCCGCACATCAATAAAAACCCCTGAAAGGGGAAAAACTGCGGCGATAAATTTAGTTTTCGTATGAATATTATAGCCATCCTTGTCGCTCTCGCCAAAAACTGAAATAAGCTTTCCCTATCAACGCCAGTCATAAATTCGCATATATACCTACCGCTAATTTGTTTTGACATGTCTAAACGAACGACCACTCTTCCCGCCTACAAATTCCCGCTTTGGAAAGTTCGTAAGGGCTCCAATTGGTAGGTGCAAAATATTAAAAATATTACGTGAAATAAACGCATAGAGGCCATATTCGATTGATCGATATAACTTTAAAATAAAGTTCACTAGCTTCAGTTGGACGAAGTTTTGGTATATCTATTATACTTGCGCTGGACCCTTTTTGCCCTTTGTAGTTTAGTTCAGTGTGCGCAGTAGTATTTTTTAGGGCGATCCCCTATGATGAACGCGTGCCATCCGATACTGCGCTCGTTCACAAAAAACTTATTTTGCGGCGAATCAATAACGTGACGAACAAAAAAAGTACTTAATAGATTTTTTTCGGTTGGTATCACTGAAATTGATACTTTAAACTATAATAAGATAGAGTTTTTATGATAGAAATTAAAACACTGTAATAATTTTTTGATAAGTTGCGTAACATTTTATACAATCAATTATGGAATTGAACTTAACCAAACACATTTCTGTAATTCCTCCATCTTGCCACTTTTTTTTTTAGGAAATAATATTCACGAATTCAAGTGTACGTTAATGGAAAATTTCTACTTACTACACTGCGCATATATCGTCTGTACTGCAGTTCGACTAATTACTCATTAGAAAATACGTAACGCCGAGGTCCCTCGGGCACAATGCACAAAGAATCCATTGTGAGGCACACAATGGGCGTGAGTCACTCGTGACGTACAGAAAGACAATAACACTGTCTGCCGCGATCCGTAAAACGTACGAGTATGCGTAACAGGCATCGAGGGTGTTTGGATTCCCTTGCCGTGGTGTCGAACCTTATTCATTGCGTTGGCCAAGCTACTTTCCATGATTAATTTTGAGGACTAGTATCCAAACAGCTATAAACTAACGGGCCAGACACAAAAAGAAAAAAAGACCGAATAAAACGTAATTGAATTTTCAAATATAGAAGGTTTACATTGGTACCACTGAGGATTGAATATGAGGAAATTTTCATTGCCTAATTATGTTCACTTTCCTTAGCATAACTTACCTGCCTGTAAATAGTCCACAGCTGGACATAGGCCTCTCTTGTAAGAAGTTTTTGCCATAATATCCACGCTCGGCAAGCGGATTGGCGATCACAGTACCATACACCTCGCACCTTAGACTCTGTTGATCTTCATCGGTCTGCTTAATTTTGGGTAGATTATTTTGGACATGGTTATCCCACCGGCTGTCGGTGGCAGATTCTTACTCTGATACCACACGTGTAATACTTAGGTTCATATTATTCTTCTTAATTAGCCCACACACAGTTCACTGCAGGATATAGGCAACTCTGTTTTAATCAAATTATTATTTTTATTAAAATAAAAATCGATAGTTGAACTCACCACTGCAAATTGCCACACAACGAACAGGTTCTGTACAAGCACACGGTTCTGAAACAAAAGAATTGACGATAAGCAGATATAACCAAAACAAAATATTTCAAAATGCCTCTCAATGACAAACCACAACCGACCAATCACACGCATCGTGAGCGAATACCCGTTTAAAAAAAAAGAACAAAGAAAATCAATCTTGTATCTTAAGAAACGCCATCAATCAGCCGCTTCGAGTGCAACATTCAAATGTTTTTGTTACACAAGTTCAAAACCCTCGCGACCTTGCCACGGTCAACTCCGGACGGTTTATCCTAGGCCAAATATTTTCATAGCTAACATTGCATTACAGAACAAAGAAGCTAATGAGATATTTTCTTCCAAGATTGACTTCTTTATTGTGTCGACAAACAAAATACTGGCTTAACTTTTTTTTAAATTATACTAAATAAAGAAATAGTGAAGATTCTAGAATCAGAGATTTCAGTTTTTAAATCAAGTTGATGTACCTAATGTACACAATTACGTAAACAACAAAGTATATTTGTATTGAATAACGCAAAATAGTGTATTATAATTTAAACTTTTCAGTCAATTTAGAATATTATTAAGTACTAAAAAAACTATAATAAAAAGAGACTTCACTTTGTGGGACTAAGATGAATAAATTTGATACTTCTTGACCAATTTTAAATATATGTACATATATTTTAGGTAGAAACAAACGTACAAATTCCTTTATTATTTTAATGATGTAAAAATATTCGCCCAATATTTAACTTTCAAAAAATTATCAGTTGTAATACGAAAACAAGCCGCTACTACAAATGTTATCTTTTACATCAAGGTCGGTGGGGCAAAGATCTGAAGGTGTCACTATTCGAACCTTGCGAAGTGCAGAATCTAATGTCGATTTTATCGATCTTCATTTCTAATTCTTCGTATCTATTTGATAACACTTACACGGTCTCCAAATATTTAATTTCTTGCCAGATAGACAACATAAGATTTCGTGAATAACAATCTTGTTCTGAATAATATTTTGGTTAATGTCGCTCTTTTGTTTTGCACGATCATCGTCCGAAAGGCGTGAAGTCCATCGGTCCTTACAAAACATCCTATATAAAGCGCTTGATAAAGGAGAATCCGTGACTCATACGTGTTTTTGCACTGGCGATGATTTTGCGATATTTTTTACGAACGGGCAACGCTCGCCACGACCTGCATGACCTACCTCTTTGTTAGGCCTGTCCTCTATTTTTTATGCACAATTTTTATAAATAAAGGTACGCGCGCGTCACAACGATTGTCTCGATAAAATGCGCCTCGAATCGATTTAAGTGGCGCGATGCAAGGATAATGAAAAACGTAAAGGCGACAATAACAAACCGGCTACGTACTACAGTCACTGAACGATAATATTAAAATGAACTACATTGTCTATGACAAGGAAGAAAATAACGGCCAACCGTAGCCAGTTACACCGAAAACTGATAGCAGTTCAATCAAGTCTTAAATATAACGAGGATCGCTTTCGAGTTTTGACTGAACGCTTTGGAATTTTCCAAATAGACATTTTATCGTAAATATGCAGGTAGTTAATAACATAGAATGGCATCCAAGAGATAAACTAATAGGGCGGCAGTTTAGAAATAATTAAGGGAATAATTATGCGTTGCCGTATCAGCAAGTTAGCGTTGCGTCAGGCTTTTATATTAACCTGCTTCATATCCATCTACAATCGTCTATTTCTTAAATTTCAACAAACTATTACTGAATGATATTTACGCGGACACTATTACTAACACAAATTATTCCGAACAAACTACAAATTACTCTTTTAATGCGCGATACGAATATTTTCTATGGTGCTTCCAATCTCAATAAAACACAACCGACCAATCACACGCATCGTGAGCGAATACCCGTTTAAAAAAAAAGAACAAAGAAAATCAATCTTGTATCTTAAGAAACGCCATCAATCAGCCGCTTCGAGTGCAACATTCAAATGTTTTTGTTACACAAGTTCAAAACCCTCGCGACCTTGCCACGGTCAACTCCGGACGGTTTATCCTAGGCCAAATATTTTCATAGCTAACATTGCATTACAGAACAAAGAAGCTAATGAGATATTTTCTTCCAAGATTGACTTCTTTATTGTGTCGACAAACAAAATACTGGCTTAACTTTTTTTTAAATTATACTAAATAAAGAAATAGTGAAGATTCTAGAATCAGAGATTTCAGTTTTTAAATCAAGTTGATGTACCTAATGTACACAATTACGTAAACAACAAAGTATATTTGTATTGAATAACGCAAAATAGTGTATTATAATTTAAACTTTTCAGTCAATTTAGAATATTATTAAGTACTAAAAAAACTATAATAAAAAGAGACTTCACTTTGTGGGACTAAGATGAATAAATTTGATACTTCTTGACCAATTTTAAATATATGTACATATATTTTAGGTAGAAACAAACGTACAAATTCCTTTATTATTTTAATGATGTAAAAATATTCGCCCAATATTTAACTTTCAAAAAATTATCAGTTGTAATACGAAAACAAGCCGCTACTACAAATGTTATCTTTTACATCAAGGTCGGTGGGGCAAAGATCTGAAGGTGTCACTATTCGAACCTTGCGAAGTGCAGAATCTAATGTCGATTTTATCGATCTTCATTTCTAATTCTTCGTATCTATTTGATAACACTTACACGGTCTCCAAATATTTAATTTCTTGCCAGATAGACAACATAAGATTTCGTGAATAACAATCTTGTTCTGAATAATATTTTGGTTAATGTCGCTCTTTTGTTTTGCACGATCATCGTCCGAAAGGCGTGAAGTCCATCGGTCCTTACAAAACATCCTATATAAAGCGCTTGATAAAGGAGAATCCGTGACTCATACGTGTTTTTGCACTGGCGATGATTTTGCGATATTTTTTACGAACGGGCAACGCTCGCCACGACCTGCATGACCTACCTCTTTGTTAGGCCTGTCCTCTATTTTTTATGCACAATTTTTATAAATAAAGGTACGCGCGCGTCACAACGATTGTCTCGATAAAATGCGCCTCGAATCGATTTAAGTGGCGCGATGCAAGGATAATGAAAAAACGTAAAGGCGACAATAACAAACCGGCTACGTACTACAGTCACTGAACGATAATATTAAAATGAACTACATTGTCTATGACAAGGAAGAAAATAACGGCCAACCGTAGCCAGTTACACCGAAAACTGATAGCAGTTCAATCAAGTCTTAAATATAACGAGGATCGCTTTCGAGTTTTGACTGAACGCTTTGGAATTTTCCAAATAGACATTTTATCGTAAATATGCAGGTAGTTAATAACATAGAATGGCATCCAAGAGATAAACTAATAGGGCGGCAGTTTAGAAATAATTAAGGGAATAATTATGCGTTGCCGTATCAGCAAGTTAGCGTTGCGTCAGGCTTTTTTATATTAACCTGCTTCATATCCATCTACAATCGTCTATTTCTTAAATTTCAACAAACTATTACTGAATGATATTTACGCGGACACTATTACTAACACAAATTATTCCGAACAAACTACAAATTACTCTTTTTAATGCGCGATACGAATATTTTCTATGGTGCTTCCAATCTCAATAAACAACTTAGAATCCAGGTTCTTTTTAAACTGAAACAAATATACATCTAAAATAAAAAAAAAAAAAAAAACCTTCCGACTTCTTATACAAATAGGTTTGGATAAAATTATAAATACAATAAAGTACATAAATGATAGTCAAGTTAAGTACAACCGTTCCGTTTAACATATAAAATACGAACTTGTTCGACGCTTCCATTTAGTAAGTCCCGATAAAAAATGATCAGAACCTAAGGAACCTGTTCCTAATTACAAGCCAGCGTTTGAGTTCTCGAAAGGTATTATTTAGTAAAATACGGTCTCTACCCATTGTAGATGTCTGTACCAAGAGTATATTTATTCACACTATAATGATCTCTATGCAGCTAAGAATAGGATGTTAATGCTATGAAGTGTTATTTGTAGGTGTGGTCAGACAGGTTCATAGCGGACGCTGATAAATTTAGCATATCTACAAATTAGGATTAACGACCATCTACATTTGTTATTTGTTGCGGCAATATCGAATTGCATTGTTTACTTTGCCAGATAGACAACATAAGATTTCGTGAATAACAATCTTGTTCTGAATAATATTTTGGTTAATGTCGCTCTTTTGTTTTGCACGATCATCGTCCGAAAGGCGTGAAGTCCATCGGTCCTTACAAAACATCCTATATAAAGCGCTTGATAAAGGAGAATCCGTGACTCATACGTGTTTTGCACTGGCGATGATTTTGCGATATTTTTACGAACGGGCAACGCTCGCCACGACCTGCATGACCTACCTCTTTGTTAGGCCTGTCCTCTATTTTTTATGCACAATTTTTATAAATAAAGGTACGCGCGCGTCACAACGATTGTCTCGATAAAATGCGCCTCGAATCGATTTAAGTGGCGCGATGCAAGGATAATGAAAAACGTAAAGGCGACAATAACAAACCGGCTACGTACTACAGTCACTGAACGATAATATTAAAATGAACTACATTGTCTATGACAAGGAAGAAAATAACGGCCAACCGTAGCCAGTTACACCGAAAACTGATAGCAGTTCAATCAAGTCTTAAATATAACGAGGATCGCTTTCGAGTTTTGACTGAACGCTTTGGAATTTTCCAAATAGACATTTTATCGTAAATATGCAGGTAGTTAATAACATAGAATGGCATCCAAGAGATAAACTAATAGGGGCGGCAGTTTAGAAATAATTAAGGGAATAATTATGCGTTGCCGTATCAGCAAGTTAGCGTTGCGTCAGGCTTTTTTATATTAACCTGCTTCATATCCATCTACAATCGTCTATTTCTTAAATTTCAACAAACTATTACTGAATGATATTTACGCGGACACTATTACTAACACAAATTATTCCGAACAAACTACAAATTACTCTTTTTAATGCGCGATACGAATATTTTCTATGGTGCTTCCAATCTCAATAAACAACTTAGAATCCAGGTTCTTTTTAAACTGAAACAAATATACATCAAAAAATAAAATTAAAAAAAAAACCGTCCGACTTCTTATACAAATAGGTTTGGATAAAATTATAAATACAATAAAGTACATAAATGATAGTCAAGTTAAGTACAACCGTTCCGTTTAACATATAAAATACGAACTTGTTCGACGCTTCCATTTAGTAAGTCCCGATAAAAAATGATCAGAACCTAAGGAACCTGTTCCTAATTACAAGCCAGCGTTTGAGTTCTCGAAAGGTATTATTTAGTAAAATACGGTCTCTACCCATTGTAGATGTCCGTACCAAGAGTATATTTATTCACACTATAATGATCTCTATGCAGCTAAGAATAGGATGTTAATGCTATGAAGTGTTATTTGTAGGTGTGGTCAGACAGGTTCATAGCGGACGCTGATAAATTTAGCATATCTACAAATTAGGATTAACGACCATCTACATTTGTTATTTGTTGCGGCAATATCGAATTGCATTGTTTACTTTTTACTTGAAAATAAGCTGTTTTTACTTACGTTATCATCCCCTGCTACATGTTATAATCAATAATTCGTGGTACTGTTATTTCGAAGTAACCGTTTCTCATAAATATATAATTAATATGTTTGTATAGTTTTTAATCAAAGTCTAAGTCTCGTAAGCGGTGCACTTGTCATACTGATGTGCTGACGTGGCGATTGATTATTACAATATACTTGACATGTATGTCGTTCATATCTTTATGTATGTCTTTAAAACACACAAACATAAGAACGATGATTAATGTAGCTTATTATTTACTAAACACGGATATTCAAAACTCTTAGAATGTTCTCGATACGTTTATTTTATTTTTGGGCTTTTATTTATTTTGCGGTTCGTATAAACACGTTGTCATCGAGAAATAAACTCAGTCCTGTTACGCTTTAATATTTTAAACGGCAGGAACAGTCTCACGGTCTGTTGTTTTTTTTTGTAAAATACCTTTTTTGCCTAACACGATCCCTCACGATGCGTTAACAGGTGCGGTGAAAAGGTATAATTAGAAATATAATATTTTTATTAAAAACATGGATTTCTATTTCTACAAGAAATAAAAGATAGATTAAATAGTCCCGATGTCTTGTACTCAAGTTTTACTGCAGAACTCTACCTACCTACCGCTACGGTCTGCTTAAAATTACTATCTTATAAATTACACTAAGGTATTAAATTATCACTTTAAGAGGCTGAAGTTTATGCCAACTCTTTCTCCGAATGCCAACGTCACTTTCGCGTGGTGCATACTACTGGCAAACAAACATGGCTCTGGTGACTATATGATGGCGGTATATCCATCCGAATTGACCGAACCCAAATCCCCACGGACTGGTGACAAAGAGCGGCGTCACTAGTTCGGGGGCACTGGCGGTAAGCTCACAACACGCTTGCCCGAAGTGGTGGGTGTGGCCAGACCATCCGAAAAATATGCCGGATTTTGCCGAGGCCTATGTATAGCAGTGGACTAAAATAGGCCGATTTATAACTCTCAAGTCTCAGACTCTGGAAACGTTGGTGATCAGCCAGTGAGTGGAATTGCGACGAGCTCGTAAGAAATGTCTAGTACATGTTATTCATACTTTATTTTTATGGCCAGATTACAGAACATAAAGTTTTTTCTGTGATCTAATGTATACGCGTCTTATGAATAGTGTATCTGTATTATATTCGTGTACATAAGTGTCATCAAAGACTTATTTAAAAAAAAATATTCTTGATAGAAATGGTGCAAGGCGCATAGAAACATTAGCATACCATCATTACAGCATATTCTCAGAAATGTCTTAGAAACAACCGGGCAGCACGCAATTTTCAATGAAAAAAGCCCACATATAACTCGTGCATAAGAAATAAATTCGTGTATTACCAAGAAACGCTCGCAAATAACCGGCCATAAGTGTAATATATAATTTAAAACGTATCAGCGTATCCCGTGATTGTTCGGCTGTCTGCGTGAAATCAGTGACAAAAACTAATCAAATTAGTAATGATTATGGCGGGTTCGTGGAAAAAGATGCAATTTATTGGGTTTACATGCGATTATTTTGTGCGCGTGTTCACGAACTCGCTGGGATAAAGTACAAAGAAGTCGAAGATGTTTGTAAAGAACTGAAAAGATGGGAATAATGAAATTTGTATGATTATTATGAAAGCTGAGAATTCGAAATACAAATACTAAGTTCAGGATTACTATCTTAAGTCTGTACAAATTTCATGTCTATAAATATATATAGTGAGAAAACTGATAAACATATGTGTTTTTGACTTATTTCATATAATTCAATTTTAGAAGAAATCTAATGGAAGATATATGGTTTATATTTTGTATTTGATTTCAACAAAGATTTAAATCCTGGCTTAAAAAAAGACTGGTCATCAAATATACATAAAATTTATAACATAACTATTATATTTCCAACTATTAAACTATAGAGTATAAATTAATGTTTATCCCTAATTTCACAAGTAAAATAAATAGGTTATAACCCATTTTCGATGAAAAGAGAAAAAAATATAAATGATGCTGCACTTAACCCCTGCCAGAGTGGTCCGTCGGGATTTGTGTAAAGTTGCAGTCGTACAGCGCACGCTGCGCTTTTGTTAAATTTTTAACGTTTTCAATCAATGACCTTTGGAATATCATTGTTTACAAAATACAGTTCTATATTATATATCTGTTAACAAATATGCTGCAGTTGGTAACTGTTTACCGACTTACTGCTAACCATTGTGTTTTAACTTATTACCTTAAATAGGTTGAACGTTTTGAAAGTATGTCCCAATGGTCATGACAAAGTAGTTCTACTTGCTATACAGAGCCGTGATAGCCTAGTGGTCAGGGCGCTCGCTTTAGTTTCACAGAGCGCGAATGACCTGGGTTCGATCCCCGGTACCAGCACCACTAAAATTGTTAATAGCAATTTTTAGTGCTGTATTTACCACGTGCTCAGCGGTGAAGGAAAGCATCGTGAGGAAACCTGCATGTCTGAGAAATAATAAAAATATTATTTCGAGGATATGTGAAGCCCGCCAACCTGCACTGGAGCAGCGTGGCGGGCCCTTCTCGGCTCCTTAACCCTACTATATACTATATTTGTGTATATTGTGATACTAGTATTTGAGAAGGAGACCTTTGCCCAGCAGTGGGCACTTACAGGCTGCTACTTTACTTTTACTTCTGCTTGCTATAGCTCGAAATGACATCGTTTATTGATTTCTTCATTTCGAATTCGGTAAAGAAAAAGTAGGCGAAAAATAAAACCTAAAAACGTCAGATAAGCGCTTGGTGGAAACACAAATAAATGCAGTAAGTTACTGAAGCAGAACTCTATAGCGTGGTGTCCGACATTAATTATATTTGCTTATGAAATGTATTGTGTTTGCAGTGTAATTAATAATATGAAAGTTATATTTTGTATTTGATTTCAACAAAGATTTAAATCCTGGCTTAAAAAAGACTGGTCATCAAATATACATAAAATTTATAACATAACTATTATATTTCCAACTATTAAACTATAGAGTATAAATTAATGTTTATCCCTAATTTCACAAGTAAAATAAATAGGTTATAACCCATTTTCGATGAAAAGAGAAAAAAATATAAATGATACCTGCACTTAACCCCTGCCAGAGTGGTCCGTCGGGATTTGTGTAAAGTTGCAGTCGTACAGCGCACGCTGCGCTTTTGTTAAATTTTTAACGTTTTCAATCAATGACCTTTGGAATATCATTGTTTACAAAATACAGTTCTATATTATATATCTGTTAACAAATATGCTGCAGTTGGTAACTGTTTACCGACTTACTGCTAACCATTGTGTTTTAACTTATTACCTTAAATAGGTTGAACGTTTTGAAAGTATGTCCCAATGGACATGACAAAGTAGTTCTACTTGCTATACAGAGCCGTGATAGCCTAGTGGTCAGGGCGCTCGCTTTAGTTTCACAGAGCGCGAATGACCTGGGTTCGATCCCCGGTTCCAGCACCACTAAAATTGTTAATAGCAATTTTTAGTGCTGTATTTACCACGTGCTCAGCGGTGAAGGAAAGCATCGTGAGGAAACCTGCATGTCTGAGAAATAATAAAATATTATTTCGAGGATATGTGAAGCCCGCCAACCTGCACTGGAGCAGCGTGGCGGGCCCTTCTCGGCTCCTTAACCCTACTATATACTATATTTGTGTATATTGTGATACTAGTATTTGAGAAGGAGACCTTTGCCCAGCAGTGGGCACTTACAGGCTGCTACTTTACTTTTACTTCTGCTTGCTATAGCTCGAAATGACATCGTTTATTGATTTCTTCATTTCGAATTCGGTAAAGAAAAAGTAGGCGAAAAATAAAACCTAAAAACGTCAGATAAGCGCTTGGTGGAAACACAAATAAATGCAGTAAGTTACTGAAGCAGAACTCTATAGCGTGGTGTCCGACATTAATTATATTTGCTTATGAAATGTATTGTGTTTGCAGTGTAATTAATAATATGAAAGTTATATTTTTGTAACAACTAAACATTGTTAAAATCTGGAAGAAGATATCCAACGTAATATCAAAGAATACTAGTTATGTAATATGTTCTTGTAATCGCACGAGTTATGCTTCCTTTAACATCCCGTTGGAAATTAAAAATCTTTTTCTAAAAAGCTTTGACTTTTTTCGCCATTTTAAATTTTTATTGGTATGTGACATGTAAATTATTCTCTCAGTGTGTTCCAAACTTTACACCGCTCGTATCTGTAACTTCCAAAGCGTCGTATTATTTACATTTTTTACCTTAAAAAGTAGAACAAAAAAAGGTAGAGAATAAATTCAGGGCGCCCACCAAATGGCCCCGCGGCCACAGCAGGTTGGAGCGGGTCTTCTCGAATTCATACTTAAGATTTTTGTATTTCCGACACACGACCGCGTTGGGTAAAATCGTCTCAAATTTCAGACAAACTGGTTAATCGTAAGTTATGTTTTAGATAAACCTTTTTTGTATTAGAAAGAAACTCTTAAAATTATAGTAATGTAGACTATGAGTCATTATACGAAAAAGGAGATTTGAATCAAATATTTTTTTGGGTAGATAATAAATACTAAGGTGAATATTGGGCAGGCATATTAAGATTTTTTAAATAATATAAATATTACAATTTATATCATTATTTATAGCATATTATATTGCAACTAAGCATCCATATATTCTGTTCAATAGTTAATCATGTATTAATTTATTTTAATACTTTCATAGCTTTTTATATTTTGAAAAATACTCAGGATAGCTCACTCACCCGAATGAAACGCAGAAGTATTGGAGCCCGGTCGAGACGAGCAACAGCAAAAGCCGCCGCTTGGCTCTACCCCCTACTATGTATAAAACAGATGGAATTCGATTGAAAATCTAGTCAGAAATTTAAAGTAATTCTTTCGCTGTGAAAATAGAGTACGATAGCTAACAGGGACGATAAATATGACGTTCACTTGAAATAATATCGTCAATATAATTAGGTGCCCATAACAAACAAATAAAAAGTACGTTAAAGGGTCTCGTACAATTCATTAGACAAAATCAGTCTACAAGGCAATTATTCGCATGCACAAGTCAAGTATATCGATCGCTGGTTACTTTTTAAAATGTTTGTTTTCATTGCCACTTCCTTTGCCCACGCCCGCTTTGAGAAAAACACTCATCGGCTTTCGCAAAACATTGCATAGTCAACACAAACTTACATAGATACAGACTCGCTGGAATATACTTCCGGAGTTCTACCTAAAGTTAATCATTACTAACATCTTGCAGCTATTAATCGCGAACTATGTAATTGTTACACCAATAAATATTTATAGACTTTTTGCTTTGTCGTAATAATATATTTCGGTAACTTCGTTATTATTATCGCATACGATACGTATCTAAGTGCTCTTAAAATTTTAATGTTTCATAAAATGGATTTCAAATTGAAGCCACTTTAAGGTACAAGAAATATGAAATTTATTTCAGAAGTTTCTTTGCTCAGGTGTTCTATGTAGGAAGGCAAATACATAAACTAACTTTTTGGCATCTCATTTTACTGAGATTTATACGCAATATAAAATTATCTATATGACTTTTAAAGGGCACCGCCTGCGCTGAAGCATAGCGTACACATACTGTAATTGTGTTGGGCTCTGACGAGGCAGTAGTTAGCATGCCATTGTGGAAGGATGGAGTAATTATTGCCATATCGGATAGGTTTCTTTTAAGTGATTGTCTGCCACCGAGAAACCGTACCATTTTCAGCCACCGCCCGGAGATGCACAGATCCACTAAGATTTGAATTCACTGCTTGCTCTTTGTTTTATCTCATTCCCCTTCCTCGGGCCGTCTTACACGTAAACACGGAACACGACGAGACGATGACACTTTAGTTTCTAATATAATCTATATATTTATAATTTCATACTTAATTATTGATGAACTTAAATTTTAATAGTATTTAACGAATAACACAAAATCAGTCGAGTTGTAAGTTGTAACTTTGATTCGTAAGCGGTTAAACCGTTGCTCCTCCTCACGTACAGACTCACAAAGCGATGCCGCTACACGATACGCACGCGCTTGCACGCGTCCCATTTGTATACTGCCTTTATCGCTGGACATCGTGAAAAATAACTCGGCGGTAAAAAAGAATATACGACTTTCCAAAAGCCGACCGAGCTCGCGAATAGCCCCCCGCCAACGATGCGGGTAGATCAAAATCTCGCAGTATTTCATCAGAGATTCAGTCTCATAGTGATTCGATGGGCTCTATCCTATCAACGCTACAATGTCAATGTATTGCAATAGTTTAGTTACAGTTGGAAAACTAAAAAAAAAATATTACTACTAAGAATTAGATACTATTATCTAACTGGGTTATGGGATGGAAATAAAATAGAGTATGCAAAGTCTTTTAACGCTAGTAAAGCTTGTAAACTTCAGTATGCAATAAAAGCTCATTAAGAAATTTATTACTGACTTACTGGCATGTCTTAATTTATAAGGTATGAATAGATTAATAATGCTATTTCAGCGTAAGAATTTATTTCTATGTTTATCAACGTTATTCCCAATAAGGCAACTTAATTAGCGCATATATTCATGTTGCGTTTGCGCATGGCGGGTAAAAAAAATGAAAATTCAAGATGGCGTCGAGTCTATCAGCGGGGGAGCGATTAGTCCAAGCCAACGTCCTTCGCCAGCCACGCCTGCGCCATGATGGATCGGAAAGAGGGTTGCACGCTTTACTACGTGTAATTATCGTTTTTATTAATTTTATCAGCATACTATTCATTTACTTCTGCAACTTGAGTGTCTAAACAATTTTTGTTTTTCAAACGTATTTTTTTTAAGTAGTATTTTTCGAAGCATTTAAAACAGGATCAAGGAAAAATAGAATTTTAATGGCACATTTATAACGTGTTATTATTACTTATTTTATCTGTATTCAGATAAGAAAAAAGTATATTAAAAGTCCGCGATTAAGTTAACGAGTTGGTTTCCTTCCTAGTATGTCTACAAGCTAAAATTCATACTGATTAATGGAATCCGGTTCAATTAATTACAAAAAAGGAGTTTGGGCGTTACTTGACTTAGAAATGGTGACAGCTAACATCTATTTATAATAATGTACATGTATGACCCCCGTAATTCGGTTTACAACTGATTACGAAACTTCGTACGAAAATAATATCTCGTGTCGAAAATCCTAATATAGCTCATACCAGGAGAAATCTTACGAGAAGAGATAATTTTTAGTTTACACCTATAGCATTCTAACGTTAACCGTTGCTTAAATTGACGATGAAAGAATAACCCAGTTATATTTTTGTATTTAGCGTTTTTACACATGTAGGCACTACATGTAACCATTTTGTTTAAACATTAACAATCGGTTTTTTTTTGGTTACAGTAAAAGATAATTTAATACTTTCGCAATTCAACGACATCCAGCTTACGAGGCTACATTCGATGGGCGATTTCTGAAAAACAGGGCATGGTTTCATGGAATTGTCGTTGTAGTAGTGAATGTCATTATACATGAACAAAAAGGATCGCATTATGTAATGTGTCTTCAGTATGACCGAATAAGATATATGTAACAACATTGAAACGATATACGTGAGAATAGGTTTAGAGTGCTACTATATTCAATGTTTGTTGAATATATTCATTTCGATTTATTCATTGTAAATAATAAACATGGCCGTGTGGCAACGGCGTTAGAATCTGCCACCACCTTCGTTCCAGTGGTTGTCGTTGTGTGGCAATTTGCAGTAGTGTGTTTACCTCTCGATACTTTATTTTAATACCACCACATACATAAGACGATAACCATCTCGAAAAATACCAGACCAAAGATAAGCAAACGAATGACAGGCACTATCGTCTAAGGTTTCCGGTGTCTGGTATCACCAATCCGGTTGCCGAGCGTGCAACATGGCAAATCCTCCTGGAGGGAGAGTCCTACGTTCTGCAGTGTTACAGGATGTTAAGATAAGCTAAGGTAAATAATAAAAAAGCTACAATAATAGGTAGACACCAGTAGTTTCACCAATTACAGAAAAATATCTCTATTGTCTGCACGATTGATGTAAAATATTATACAGTTATTTGATAAAACGAGGCTATAATATATTCCCATACGACAACTCTGCGGCGTGTGGTCCACACATTGTCTTTAATTATCACCTATAAAATTTTATTGAGGAAGCGGCCGAATTAAGGGACGGGGCGCACGAAACACCAACATTTAATGTGACATGTGTATTTAAGACTTATCGGCTAACAAGCTTAAGCCACATAATAATACAGGTACTTAATACAAATATTGATTAATTAAAACAAAAAAAGTTTTTTTTATTTTTTGTATGCAAAAACAAGCTTTGCAGAAAAGTTACGTAATTGAACCTACGCTGAGCTAAAAAAACATTACTAATTAACATTTTATTAATGACTAAATAAATCACCTACAGATATGGCACAGCTAAACAAAGTTGCCATGTGCTCTCTCGAAAATTATCATTGTCTAGTAGTAGATAATTTGCAGACTTTACTTTTGCTTTGTAGCAATTTAAAAACTAAACTCAAAGAGAGTCCGACAATTATGATATTTTTTTACAATAAAAGTTTTAAGAAACTCAAGTCTTCCGCCCTAATGTGTAATCAACTTTATATATTCACCCACCAGACCCAAGGCGGAATGAAGATGGTTCGTTTCCATAATAATCGCGAACACTCGTAAATAATTTATGATGGTAATAAACTCGCCGTTTCTTCACCCAAGTGTTTGTTAACGTTAACTGTTTAATGGCTTCGCACATTACGTCACGAGTGATGACTGAATTTTGAACTAACGCACACACATGTTGCTTCGTGATCGACAACAAGCTTTTCCTGCGGTTTTAACATGACTGACCTTTTATACAATGTTTAATTCGGCGTGATTGAAAAAAATATCGTTAACTATGGTCTCAACTAACTTCAATACTAGTACTAGTACTATTGTATGTATTTGACATACAATAGTACTGTTTTAGTCCCATCACTAATCGATGTTGAAATTGCTCAAAGGTTTGAATCGATTAATTACGTATTCGTCATTAATTAATGAGTTTTATTGTATTATTCATTAACATATTAAATTCCGTTAAAGATATTAGTAACCAATAAAATGTTCTTAACTTTAAACTGTTTTTAACTTAGACCCTCTGTGATGATTATAATGAGATACTAAATATATTCTTTTTTAATAATATAAAAGCCTCTAAGACCAACCCCTCATAACTCATACAAAAAATGTAACAAATAAAGCTAGACAACAATTTCGAAAATCGAAAAAAAATTATCGTAAAAAAATTCATATAGCCAACAAACAGCATATTACATCACCTTTGACTTTAGTAGAGAGTGGAAAGCCAGATTATGGAATTATGTGACATTAATAAAGGCGCCAAAAACGGTCATTGAAGATTATTTATTCATAAATAACACTTATGTAGAAATATCTATATATATAGATTAATTAATACTACTATCGTCATGCAAACCGAACGTACATGAAAAACGTATTTGTTTGTTAATTTATGTATATTTTTTTACATGTTTCTTTATGCAGCTTTTGTAAGAAAACCTCATGATCATTATCAACATTATTTTTTTTATTAAATCGAGTTACGAAATCGATTCGTAAATGCGATATAACGATGTTTATCATCTACTTAACTCTAGGCAGTGAGCTATTACAATTATACGCTACAAACACAGTACAATGTGGAACTGCTTTGCATAAGAATAGTTAAAGAACAGCTGTGGCCGTCCGCCATCTGTGTACGTACTGCTGTCTTTACAACATACGCTTTGTGTAATGAACATACCTATAATTCAAATAACGAATCTCCTTAATTGGAGCAGCATGTTTTGGATACAACCCGAATTGTAAAGAAAACTAAAAATCACGCTGGAATAGACTACTACTGGCTCACTGTATGTATTGACTACATGAATATACATAATTTTTTATTAATAACTACGAAATAAAAAAGTATGTTTTATTATTAATTATAGTGAAATGTACATTTATTTTAACAAGGAAAAACTTACATTCATTTACAATTTTGTAAACAATTTAATTTTAAATAACAGTTTAACTATTCATACATATCAAATAATACAAATGATTAATAAGTTTCAGGTATGTTTGTCCGAAGCCGTATGCATAATAGACGATACTATAAAACACTTCAAGAGAATTATTTCAGACTTTATTGCGTCATGTGGATGAGATAATGCCTATTACAAATGCGAGATCATGTGTCGCATGTACTGTGAACTACAAATGACAAATCCCTACGAGAAGAGGACAGCTACAGTGTATAAATTAAAGGTAGTAATAACGTGACATATTAAAAATATAAAACCTACCCACGTAGGTAGATTATTTATTTTTAATCTGTCATGGAATCTCAGAAAAATTCAAATATAAAGAACGTGGACGGCATATGCGGTAAGTTTTGTACTAAATAATAGCGATACGGTATCAATATATTTTTATACTAACACAATTATTTTGTTAGCAGACACTTTAATTTTTATGGCATTAAGATTCAACTATTTGTCTACTAACAAATATACATATTTTCAATTTCAAGTGCTGAATTTGCCATAAAAGTAACCAAAAGAAGTTACGTAGACACACAGTCCAGTACAATCGTTAAAATTAATTATATTAGAATATTATATAAAGATAAATAATATTATATTTGAAATGCGACAGTCACTAACCGGAAGCGGTAACTATTCTAATCGCAGAGTTGGTTACACAATAAAATGTCAGTTTATGGACAACTATTTGCAATTCGATTTAATTTGTAAATTGATTTTATTTACTATTATTAAATTCGGATTCAACATCATGTTACACAAAGATAAAAAAAAATGTATAAAACATACGAGGTCCTTCTATATTTACATGCCATAAAACAAAACGACGCAGGTACTGCATAGAGGTAATAAATGAACATAAACCAAAAATTTACGATCGACCGTCTTTGAACCATTGACATCCTAAGAGCCGTGAAAGCATTACAATATTAAAAATAATACATCACTAGTAGGTAGTCTTCTCACATAAATTACTAACGATGCGTACACATCTATGGGAATAGGTGACTAAACAATGGAACAAATCTTAATAAATGATCGAATTCAAACTAGGGTCGCAAGACATTTGAATCTCATGAATTAACCCTTTCAAAGCGACACCTGGCCGTTTAGGCCGGAGTCAAAAATCTCTTTTATCGCATTAGCATAATATTTATAATAATGACAATAGGATGCCTTATTCAAAGCAGCTTGAGCTTCGTTTATTACACGGTAGCTTGTTATTGTGCTGCAGATAAGGGGCGGTGCAACAATGGTGCACTTTGTTGTCGCGGTTTGTAAGATGTACTGCTTAGAAAAGTGCGAGTCGTTTCAGCGACCGGAAGATACTGTACAAAGTCAATTTTAATATAGTAACGGAGAGATTTTATTGGACTGGGGTGACAAACGATCCAATTAACCAGATGTTAAATGGCTACTGAAGCAATGCACCTGTAAACAACTTATATAGAAGAACGTTACAGGTACGTTATCATCACCCTGGAGGACTAATATGGAATACCTCACATCCTGTAATTATACGTATTTTTTTTTAAAGGAAAGGCGGTAAACAAGCAAGCGGTTGACCTGATGGTAAGTGATTACCGTCGCCCACGTACATCTGCAACACCAGAGATGCTGCACGTGCGTTGCCGGCCTTTAAGGATATATGGAAGATGGGAGGGAGGTTGAGGAAGGTGACGGGGAAGGGGAGTAGGCCTCCGGTTACCTCGCTCACCGAACGAAACGGAGATGCACAAGATGCCTCTATTTCACGCCGGTATTCTGCGAGGCCGTGGTACAAACCCGAAGAAGCAAACGCTGCCGCTTGGCTCTTCCACTTGCAGAAACCGTATACCTTTACTACTTTCGAAAGGTATACGTATAGTTTTCGAACTCAAGGATGGTTGCACAGCTGATTGGCGGTAGAAGTTATTAAGAGGGTGGTATCTGTCCAGACGATTCGTATGCTAGAGAATGAACCTACCATACATGAAAAAAGAGAATGTTCAATTTATGTAAATATGGGAATGTTTGAATGTTTTGAATGAATCGCCGTGGTAGCCTAGTGGAAAGAGCGCACGCTTTAGTTTTATAGAGCGCGAGTGACCTGGTGCTGTATTTACCACGTGCTCGGCGGTGAAGGAAAACATCGTGAGGAAACCTGAATATTTGAGAAATAATAAGAAAAAATATTAGGATATGTGAGGTCCGCCAACCCGCACAGGAAAGCGTGGCCGGCTCCAAAACCCTCTCAAATATTTGAGCAGGCCTTTGCCCAGTAGTGGACACGTACAGGGCTGCTACTTTTATGGGATTTTTTTTAATTTTATTACCCGTATATTTTAATTATCATAATCGAATACTAACATTTTTAATAATATTATATTAGTTGTAATAATAATATTAAATAAATAGTATATAAGTTGACTAGGTTTTCTTTTCTACGAATCTTAGAATCTAGAAATTTTTAATTATTAAATATTACTATGATACGAAGACGAAGCTAGTACAAGAGAAACTATATAAATATACCTAATTAACACACACCGTTTATGTTTATAATTTCTCACGCTTACCGGCTGAGATCTCACTCTTTACCAAAAATAATACGTCTACAGTAAAATTCAAACAAATACTTAAATTATTCCAGTTACCTTATTGTCCATAAACTGTAATAATATCAAACATAAGGGAATTTTTCAAATTTGTTTTTTTTAAAGTAATAGGTTTTTTTAAAACTTACACGGATATATTTTATATGTGTAAGTAAACAGTGTCTTGTTTGTTATATTTGTTAGCGAGTCTATAAAATATGACAATCTTAAATTAGACACAATAAATTGGTTAAGTAAAGCCCACTTTCTAAGCATATAAAAAAGATAGGATGCATTTTATGATTTACTTTCAAGGTCAGGAAAAAAATCCTTTTAACCCCCATAATAGATATCGGTCTTTTGTCTAGAAACCGTCAAATGATACGCATTAGGTTTTTTGTCGCGTTATGAATACATTTAAAACAGGAAGGATGTGAAAGTCGGGGGTATTAAAAGACACCGTATGGCGGTAAAGGGTTCGGGGTGTTTGGACCGGCTGTGTTGTATGTACAAAGAAATGAGGATAATGGGTGAATCATTACATTAAGAAATGAATTATTACGGTCGTTTATCGTCGCTCATGTTTCCATATTCGGTTACGAAATGTAACAATATATTAACATTCGGACGTTTGAATATTAATCTATCGCAGTATCTAATTACAAAAAAAAAAAAAAAGCATGGCGTGATGAAAACGTACAAATGTACCGAAATCATTTAATGTATTAAGAAAATTTGAAAATCGAACAGTGCCTCGTGCTAATATTCAAATGTGAAAGGTAAAAAGTAATTGAACGAGGCAGTTATCTAATCGAGACCACGGACACCCGATAATTTGGAGGACGGCTGTTGTTACATCACGTATTATCCCCGCCATCAATCAACTTGTTTATCGATAACTTTCTCCTTGAAGTATCCACGCCTATTGCACGGGACATTTGTCATTGCGCGCTTTTAGAGGTTATCGGCGAAGTGGATTTCAACGGATAACACGTTTCACGAAACACTCCGGATATCATATGCGTATGTCTATTGGAAACAATTTACAGATTTGAAATATTTAAAACGTGACGTCATCTGCCATCTCTTTTCTTCATGGCAAACACCGGGAGCAAATACGGCGACAAGGCCATATTTGGCGCCCACTCATCTCCTGTAGCTTGAGAATGGCTTGAGCAAGACCGTTTGGTTATACTGAGTCATGCCAAATGGAAATCCGTAAACCCTGCCTACCCCTATTGCTGACTCACATACGTGAGTGTTTATCCATGCTTCCACACTCACATGATAAAAAGGAAAGTGATTCTGTCTGTCTGTCGTACCCCGGAGAAGGATACATGCCACATTTAATTCCGAGAAAACCGCTTGTAACAAGCTAACACAGAAAACCAAAAAAAATACAAAAATGTAATTGCAGTTGTTTGCTAATTTTTGAGATCAAAAAAAACTAATAAAGTTTGCGAAGTTAGTGTGAAATAGTACGTCTATTATAACTTTTTTCTTAAAAAAACTATCGGACCCGTCGGTGATACGTTGAAGACACATTGTCTAAACCGCGACCGTTTAGGGTCCAGTATTGATATTGGCCTTTATTTGACTACTATATTCACTGAGAGTAATACGTAGCTTCGATAAGGCCCATCAATCTCTTCACGGACGCCGGGGATCGAACCAGCGCACGTCGTAATTCCTACCGTGCGACCATTAGGCTACGCTCGAGCGTCTGAGGTGGAATGAATATTGTAGTTATATTGTACATGTTATAGTTCGAAATGAAATGTACGTTTAAAAATGTACGTATGTTATGATTTTTTGTATCTACGCGAATACTACACATTCTAAATGAAATATATTACTATAATTTACAGATTTAATTCGGTTAAATTGTACAAGGTTACTGAAATTAAAAAAAACATCCTAATCTCAATATCTTCTCTATTGAAATGAAATCCCTCTGCTTGGGATCCTGTAATAAATAGAATTAAATCCAAAACCAAGCTTACCAGTGCACTACCTCGAGATACTCTAGGCTCATTCTGCGTAGACTGGTCCAAAAATTTATAATTATAAAGCTGACGGTTGCCGGGTTAACAATGACAGCAGAACGTCACACACCACGGTCCCCTCGTGACCACGAGTGCTGTAAAGCACCCGAAATGTCCCGGCAACCGGGTTTAAAAGGTAAAATTAAACGCATTAAATTTATAAATAACAGTTTTATGTCAAATGTACGCGTATATATATGAAAAACATCACAAAATATATCTATCGCGTTCTTTGGATAACTACATACTTACCATTTTGTCATAGCTTATTTAATTGTAGCCAACATTACTGTACTAAATATAAAATAACTAACTGCATTTTTGTACAAAAGAAATGTTTTCCTTATTTTTGTTCTCGGATTTAATTTCGCCACCCTATACTTTCATTTTTAAGCATTGCTACGAAAAATATTTACCTCAAATTATCATCCAACAGTGATTACGAATTGTTTACAATCTGCAACAAAGCAAAGAAAATTGTTAAAATTGTTATGAATCGTAGAAATATCACTTAAAGGATACATATAATTAAGCAAATATTATTTTTAATAATACCACTTACATTTTGTTCAATTTACAATCAAATGTATATTAAGTAGGTACATTTAACCGATTCAGATAAATACTATTATAGATTAAAAAAGTTGACACCTGACCTGACATTGAAATGGAAAGACGTTTACGTAGATTTTTTTTTATGTACAACGAGATAAAAAATTTATTCCACGGTGGCAATTTCTAATTATTGGCAGCTGACATTTACAAAACTTGGGTAATTTGCAAAGTTGTTGGCAATATATCAGTATATAATAAATGTATGGTTGTCAATGATATTTATTAAATATCAATTAATTTGACATTTATTAATATCTGCTCGAAATTAAAAGACGAGAGAGATTTTTTTTATTCTCGTTCTATATCTATTGTAACCTAAATGGTTATTCTTCATGCAGTTAATACATTCACAATTGAAATTTAACAATGTCTATATTTTTAAATTTAAAAAAGTTAAAGGTTAAAATATCACAAATTTAATTAAAAGAATAAAAACCCTATTAGATAACATACAGCAGCAAGTTTCGATCCTAAATTAATAAACTACTCGAAAACGTAAATAATCCATGCTGGTCGTGTAACTTATTAAAAATGTTATCACGCAGAGGTGTCAACAAATCTTATTTCACCATCCATCTTTGTCTAACTCGGCTTATCGTTTACAGATATCTACGTGCGGGCCTCCACCCATGCATTATTTATTTATGCGAGAAATTTGCATCGAACTTTTCAAGGGTTAACTCGTCCGGACCGCGTGGTAATCGTATTGCATGCGCAAACAGGCGCCATTTTTCTCTCTCTTTTCTTTTTTTTATGACAGCTGACTGATTACAGCAAATATTTCTTGGCCATCCAGCAGCAATACATAACCATATAAAAAAAAAACACGATTGGAACCTGCCACTTGCAGATAACAGTTTGTTAACTCCGGTTCTGTTACAGACAACCGCTGTCCACTAATTATTCTCCTGTAAATTTACAGTTGGAACGTATTATTAACCTTTCTGCCTACCTGGTAATCCGTATGAGTTAACAGGCTTGTTGTTATTGATGGCGTAACTGCCCGCTCCAAAATTCGTATCTGTATATACGGAAAATTTGGATAATAATATATATTTTAAGTCCTCCGTATTACGTATAATTAAACATTTTAAATAATGCAATGACGTTAATTATAAACAAGCATCTGGAAATATTGTCTCAAAGTAAATTCTATTTGAAAACAAAGTGAAATTAACGACTTGACGATTACATATTCAGAAAATATAAGACAGAAAAGTTCCAAAGAGAATCTGTATTTTTGACAAAACCCAAAATATTTATTATAAAATAGTAATTTGTTGTTCAATTCATATAGATCTTAAAAGTAGACATTAAATTATAAATAATTATTTCTAAATTTATAAAATACCAAATATCAACTGCCTTGGTTATTTGTTAACTTTTTTTTAAGTTTAACCGATATGGGATCCTATTGTAATAGCTTTCACTTCAGACACTGACTTATGTTTTATTAATTGGTTAGGGATAGACAGTTTGTTATTCTCTTTACTATTACCTTCTGTTTCCAGCAACTCATATCAATAAAAAAAATTTAATATGATCAAATAGATATAATAACAAAAACCGAAAAAAATCAGTAATAGCTTGAAAATAAAAATTAAACGTTTTAAACATCTACCCCAAGTCCACGTTTAAAAGTCATCTTAAACCGTCCTCAAATTATTATATTTATTAAAAAAAATGCCTATTAAAAATATTACATTTACCAAAATGTCAATTTCAAAGTTTAACACAATCAAACCTCTTAAGCTATCAAAATTTAAAGATCATAACAATGGATTAGATAAAAATAACTTCAAAAAAAAGTTACAAACTGTAAAAACACTTTTACCACAAACACTTAAAAGTACAAGAATGGGAAATTAAATTACAATAGTTTTTACAAGTTTTGAAACGATAATAAAACGTAAGGAAGAACACTTAATACGATTGTCCCTTTGTGTTTGTGCCGTCGGTGGGCTATGGATTTCTATTCGGTTGTATTGTGCTCGAGACAGTAATGAATTGCCTGTTACTTTACGACGTTAAGCATGTTGTGACAGCTCATATTGAGACATTCATAGTGATACAAAAAAAAAAACAATTGAATAGTAATTTTTTAAAGGTCGAACTTCTGAGATAGCAAAGTATTAACGTATAAAAATAATATACCTTCGTGATATGGATATAAAATTTATAGAATATATTTTTCCTCAATAAAAACTAAATGAGTAATAGGAAGCATTTCGCATAAAGCGAATAGCATAATCTATTCTGACAATCTTTATATATATGCTTTTATGAAATATACAGTAAATGGTAGAATTCTTAAACATAATCTGTATAACACTCGCCGATGTACTGATTCCGCATAGTGTACAGCCAAGATAAGTTTAAAACCAAAGAAATCAAAGTAAAAACAAAATCAGTGCATCTATAGGAAACAATTTGTATATAACATGTACCAAAAATTGCAAAATGTAAAAATTTCTGGATCAGCCTGTAAGGTAATTTTGGTTTCATATATTTTTTATATAATAACTCTAATTCGAGATAAATACTACTCTGATCTTAAATCCATGGCGCTCGTAATGCTAACACAATATAAATTATATTATTATGACAC
Organism: Bhutanitis thaidina; assembly: GCA_029286595.1. Classification (NCBI taxonomy): domain Eukaryota; kingdom Metazoa; phylum Arthropoda; class Insecta; order Lepidoptera; family Papilionidae; genus Bhutanitis; species Bhutanitis thaidina. The sequence goes on from JAGSMS010000010.1 coordinate 13,307,372, forward strand.
TTAAAGAGACAATGTACCTTTCGACTGAATTTTATTTAGGCGTGATTGAGCGAAAACCATATAAACATTCATCCTACTTTCACAATATTCATGGGACATAGATTTAATAATATGTATAGTATACACCAGTACGTACACATTTTAGCCTCATCGCACATTGTTCATTTAAAACTAATGCCAATACAATGTGGTAGGAAACGACACTGAGTTAACATTTGTCGACCTCAAAAGTAATTAAAACATGTTGCGTGGTAACAATAGAAATATGCGCAATTTACAAAAATTTAGAAAACGGAAAAGGTCAAAATACGCTGAATTCATTTATTACGTGTCATAGCTTGATAAGGAAACGAGGACGATTGCTGACGAACGTGGGTCGGAAATAAATAATAATAATACTCGCAGAATGTATACGAATGTCTTTGTTTAATTACCTGTCAAAATGTCTGACATCTAACCTTTACAAGTGGGCACAATAAAAATGGCATTCGTTTGAGAAATAGAATAAAATGGACTTATTAAGAATTTTTTTATCGCTTCTTCGTATCATTACAATCAATTTAAACTCTTTTTTAACTGTATCAAATTGCAGTTTTTTCAAACTAGTTTATTTTTTTGATTTTAAAATTTAGATTAGCATTGAATAAATATCTAAGTTGCTGGCAACTTATTCTTTATTCAAATTTAAAAAAAAAGACATGACGGAATGAAATTGACTCAATGCGTTCTGAATAGACGAATTATAATTTATAACTCCTTGGAAACACTATACTGATGTCAAAAGGCACCTTGCTTTGATGAATCGAATAGTTATACTATCAAAATTATAATGCGATTGACGCGTTGGATTAAATATTACACAGTCCTAATTTATTTCATCTGTATAATTCACTTTTTCGCCTCTAATAAGATACGCAATAGCGTGGTATTACTAACCAGACATTTATGAGTAATAAAAATAATTGCGCGATGGTCGATTTGACATCGATGACCCTTTGGTAGATGTTGTGATTTGTTGATACAGCATCGATGGATTGATATAATCTTTTGAAGTTATAGATGATGATGAAGTAGTGGGATAACTATTCCAAAAAAAAAAAATGCTGCTAGATTTTTAAGCATATTTTACAGCACGTATTATTAAATTCTTTGAGAGTATCCAAGAACTTATTGTGTAGCTATTAGTGTGATAACAAAGCCATATATAATAACTGCTATAATTAGAAATTACAATCAATATGTATGTGAAACCTATATAATTTAAAGTGTCGCACCGTTTTCTATTCCGGGCCGTGACCGCTATGAGTCATACGGTTAATGCTAACGCTATTGTAACAAACATGTTTTCCTTCTTGCTATCGTGTTCGTTTATTGGACAAATATGTTTGCTATTAGCTGAACGTATATTGTATTTCTATGTGATATTAGAAAAACACTTTGTGTATAAACATATTATCACAGCCATAAAGATTTCGAATGTTGTCTTCAAAGCAAAAAAAGAACACAATACATAGTATGGAGTAAAAAACAAATAAAGATTATCTATAGTTACGGTAAAATTGCTCAATTAATGTCAAGCGGAGCAATAAAAAAAAACTTGTTCAGCTATTATCTGAATACTCCTTTTATTTATTTTGCACCACCCAATAATGGTGAATTACAAGGGTGAGTAGTTCTTAAATGTTCAAAGCAAGATCTGAAATTACAAATAACGTAACACATAAAACACTAAAATAAATTTTAAACAGTTTTCCTCTTATTTAATTTTAAAAGTCATTAATTTTTTTTTTGTAAAGAATATACGAGAAAATTACTTTGACCTTGGAAGTTCGAAACTTTAACAGTTTAGAACATTAAAAATGAAAAAGAGATAGAGAAAGACAGAAGTTCCTTTGACCTTGGAAGTTCGAAACTTTAAAAGTTTAGAACATTAAAAAAGAAATAACATCTTTGTCACTTGCTACACCCTATATTATATTACCCCTATATTAACACACTATATTTAAAATCACATTTACTCACTTTAGTTGATATTCAAATAGATAAAATAAATTCACACTGATATTTTTTATTTCATAGGTTATTTACGTTTTTCCGATTGTGAGTTATAGTTATTGGACTCAAAATAGTTGGCATAAATAATATGAACATACCGGTGCTAATATAGGATGTAGTGACTTATTTATGTATATTTAAATCAGTCCGCCATTTTCTATACGGCTTCATACAGGTTTCAAGTAATTTAGTAATTTAAAAATAAGCCTTCTACACTGGTTGCGCAACTGCACAGCATTGCAGGCGGACCGGTAATCTCCGCGTGGGCAGTGTAATACAAATATAATTAAAAAAAACTCTACAGGGGAGCACTAGGGGTAAAGTAAAATACCTGGTTGTTCTCGATATTTCGAAGTATAATGTAAAGATCCTTACAAATTAATGTTTGAAAGCCTTGATCTTGAAAATGAATATACCATCATTTAAAAAAAGAAGTCAACTATTTTTCATAGGAAATAGAATACTGCAAAAAATACTAAAGACAATGGCCATTTTATTTCCAAGAATTCACACTTTTCAAATGTTGTCTTATCGTTCAAAAACAATATTAATAATTACGTTTAAACATGTGCTTAGAACACAGCGATGCCATTTAAGTGCTTTCTACAAGAATTTCTCTACGTATAGTAGCCCCATGACGCTCACTTTCCGCGGCTCACTAATAACATAGAAAACCGAGCAATTTACTTTATTAACTATCATTCTGTGGTTATAGGAGTTATTGAGACCGATCAACGATTTATTACGACGACGTGCCTTTATAAGTTTCACGAATGAGTCAAATCGCGAACGGTTCATTAACAGACATCACTATAGATGATGCTCTTAAGTAAAATCGAGGTGTGGTCGCAGAGATCTTTAATGAAAGATGACGCAATAATAAAGAATGTTGATGTAAAAACGATCGGTGTATCCTTCGCGCGGGTATATATGATTATGATGTAGGTATATTGGCAGATTAAGTATAAACAAATCTACTTGTAAATTGTACTTGCCTTTTACTAAGTTGATTTGAAGTTGAACATTTGTGTTATATCCCTGCACCTACATTAACTTATTTCAAGGACCGTGTTTTTTTTTTTAGTAATCTTTAAACCCCTACAGGAAGGTAAGAACTTGTATGGGGGACGGACAGACACTTATGCCATTTCGGTATCTTTCACTCAGAACAATTTCTTGTGGAAATCTGATGATGTGTCATCGTGATCAAAATACTTCCGTTCATCGTCATCATCGTCATTATCGCAAATAAATAATATATGCACTACATTTACATTTCTGTTTCAAATTACTTCCGCTATACACATCAGGTATGTGGGTGATTGTAAAACAATTCAAATGAGGTATAATAAATTCACTACCATTGACAAATCGTAATTTCTAATTTAAATAATTTAACAGACAATACATTACTTGAATTTATTTCTCGCGTGGCGTGTTAACTTTCACAGAGCATGCCTTATTAGCAGTGAAATGGATCGAAATATAAGTGCCGAATCCATAATACGTACGAAGCGTTTAGGTAACAAACAGAATTACGGTGATAAATTAAAAAAGTATGAAACACGCAAGGAAAAGGCCGCGTGCAGCGCAACAATCCGATGGTAAACTTAAAAAAAAAATTCTATTACGATTAATAGTCGCGAAACATACAATGTGTAATTATCGTTGCAATTGTTTTTAATGTAGCAGTTTGAAGAGTTACGAAAAAAATAAACAAATCACTTGATATTCTGATATTTTTATCATCTACAAATACCGCCTACAAACTGATATAACATTTTTCTTATAACACTAGGATGCCAACATAACCACCACGGGTTGCGACCACTTGCGAGCAATTATTTATTTCAATTATAAAAAGTTTACAGATACGTTGACACCCCTGACGACTGAAACGGAATGCCACGCAGCCTGTAATTATAAAGGTTTTCTGTACACTCCAAACCGTAATACAACTGCACTGATAATTGGCGACAGAAATAGGTAAGAGGGCCCTACCTACCCAGACGGCTGCTACGCACAAAAGGAGTGCTATCACCTTCGGTAACATGTCAACACTGACGATGATATCCGAACTTTAAAATACTACTGATAATTGTCAACTGCGCGGATTAATATTATTATAATTAGTGCCTGAAATGTATTCGCTAACGCAAAGACAGTCGCTCGGGTGCGGAGTAAGGTTTAGATGCAGTGTCATTGGAGCGGGACGAATTCGAATCAAAGAGAGCCACGAGGGCTCCATAGCCAGGCATTCCTAATCAGTTCATTTTAAAGTAAATTCGCTCGGATAGATAAATGGTAGAAAGAAAGTGTGGTGTTTAAGTAAACGAATTTACATAAAAACTGACTGATTTTCGCGAATGTATATTCTCACAAAAGAAATTAACTTGGAAAAACTGTGTCCAGTGGTAAATCTTTTTTCATATTTTCTATCGTTCTTAAAATTGTTGCTTATAAATGATTAAGGACAAAACACATAAAAATGTTGGCTGCATGCCATTTACGCTTTTGCCCTTTTATTTTTACAACTTATTGGTAAAAATACAGCTATTTTCCACAGCCCTTTATTTATCGGAAAATTCTCGGAACCGCTCTGTTATTATTGACTCTTGATAATTTCTTGGGCGAATTCTCACTAGATTCCGTAACTCCTTTTATGTCCGCGGAAGAAGAGAGAGGTGTAATTAACCACCATGTTACCGATCGAATGCCTTTCCTTATAATTCGTTTAATAAGTGACCGCCGTAGCAATAGGCATTTAGACTGCTGTTATTAATGGACTGCTAGTTAGCCAAAAGTCCAAACTTGAAAACTTACTTGTGTTGGATGTTCGTTAAAATAGTTATCCGCTTAAAATGTAACGTATGCATTTCAACCTGTCTGTTTTTGTGATAATTTTAAGTTTCAAATTTCAAATACATTTGAATAGATATTGTATAACGTATTCCTGGGGATAAAAGTCTTAAATAAATTAAAGCCTGCCTTCATCATTACGTTGTATTAAACCAAGAAAAAAGCAGAAGTATTTTTTTATTGCATTTAATTGTACTTTTTTTAAATTCTTATTCTAAATCCCAGAAAGGAACAGATAAGGTAAGTTTTATTATGATTTTAGTTACATTTTTTTGCTAGAGTAAATTTTGTGTTCTATATGTAATTTTTTTTAGAAAATGCCATAGTGCTTACAATTTTTTTTATATAAAATTGAAAAATATTTATCTTGAATATAACACAACATAAATTTTTTATCCAAGCGATAAGATTTTGGCATACCATTCATCACTTAATATAGATGTTATCGCCTAAAAATTGCAACCACGTCCAATCGATATTAAAACCTGCCATATTAAAGTTAATTAACTAAAATCAATAAAAACACGTCGGTTTCAGTGAAACAAAAATAAAACAGATTTGTAGGTCGATCAATGTCACGCCAAAACGCTAGCCCACATGCAACAAAAATACACGAATGCACAATGCTACAAACAGCTTCATGCTGCAATACGTCAAGGATATTAGCTATTTTAAATATTATCCAATCGTTATTAAGTTCGCAATAGCGTGGACGATTTAACACTGCAGAATTTATATTTTGCTCCGAGTTATGTATGGGTGTGCCAACTAGCTTGATCGTTGACATAAAGAATGTGCAACTATGTAGTACGCCATTATGCATTTAAGAATGATTATAAGATATGTATTCCGAGCCAGAGCTAAAATAAAATCAAGGCCGATAATTATGTTGCCACGCGATGCACTCATCTCCGCCAGGATTGTACTGTTTCGTGGCATTTTGTTTAAAAGTAAAACAAGAAACTTGTGAAATGAAAATATAATTTTTATTCTATGTGCAACTTGTACACGATTCGAGTTATGCAATACGCAGGTGAGAATCGAAACGTGTGGTAAAAAAAATTGCACCACAAATGGCACATAGCCAAACAATTAATAGCAAATAAAATCGTCAGCGAGTGAAATGTATGAGCGAGTTGGCAATTAAAAGAAATTTATGGACTGGCGATGGTAACACATAACATAACGTAAAAATTACCAACATAGTAGTTTCGGTGTGTTGGAAGTAGTTCACTAGATATCTGTTGTAGAATAGTTTTTAGTCATTAAATATCTATATCGTCCTATAACATTTAAAAGTACAAGAGACAGTATTTTATGTTGTCATTAAATATATATTATTAATTTTATGGAGCAATATCGAATGCGTTTTTTATTTAATTACCAAAGGCCATTTATAAATTTAGTTATAAAAGCCTATAAAACCAAGACAGTTTCGAACCAGAGCAATCAACAGCCGAAATGTTCGAATGGCCAAGCATGTTTAATATTTCATAATACTTCCTAGTGCCCCAGGCGTAAGATAAGAGGTGCCCATAAATAATAATTAGCGGTCGGGATTTGAACCGGGGCCTCACTTTGTGACTAACGATCTTCTTGTCGCCCGAGGCAAGTTGAAATTATTAGTTCAGGCATCGATCAATCGATTAATATCTTTATACGTATCTTGTTGCAGATGTAAAGTTTAAAATAACGCAATATTAATGGTTTTAGGTTAAAACCCGTTCAGCTGTTTGTGAAGGACGCATTTGCCCAACAGTGGACACTTACATGCTGCTACTTTACCTTTTTTTAAGTAAACATATTTCTTGAATTGAAGAATTCAACAAAAGTGTTATATACTGTCAGTTTTGTAAAGTAATTTATAACATCTTTATATCCCTCAAAATATTTACGTGTAACATAAAAAAGCTATAAAACTAAATCTCAATATTTAAAAGCAGTGTCTCGTTATTTTAGAATAATATTATTTTAAACTGCTAAATTATTTAGAGATAAGACAAAGTGGGCGTCCGATTCCGTACCTCAAAGAGTGCCCGTCCGCTAACAAATTACTAAAAGGGTTGCAAAAAACACTGCCTGAATGCATATAAGCATGTGCAATGGGCTTAAGCTTTAAATATTATCATGTTGTTCATGAAAGTTAAATTGTTGGACAGCTGTTACGATGCATAAATTCAACATTGAATTATCTAGTACAGCACAGTAGTAGACTGTAGACTGAGTCTATATTGTAGAGTTAGCTAAAGCGGCCAACCCGAACTGGAGCAGCATTGCGAACGCTTCTCGGCTCTAAAGTTCATATGAAAATGTATAAAGCATGTGCCCAGCAGTGGAACATTTATTGGGCGTTACTTAACTTTTTGCTCTACATAGAGAAAGTTCTTAAGATTTCTCAAGCAAAATTAATTTTTACTATGAAACATGTAAAAAATTGTAAGACCATATAGTTCGTTGTATTTAAAAAAAAATATGGATGTGAATTAATCAATTACAAGTAACTTTCTATATTCGTCTGGTTTTTTCCCTCAATATTTGTCAATATCACAGTAAAAAACCTCGATTTTTAATCTAATTTAATATTTGAGAGAAAATTTGTTAATCATCCTTTTTTTACAGTAATAACTTTCGAGGATTAAAAAATTTTAGGCCTAAACAAATTTTGTTTTTAAAAATAAAAATCAAATGTATGTTTAACTCTGTCTATTCGATTATAACCCATAAAAAGCAATTAACTGTCATAGCAAGTATTAGCCGTATTGTTGATGACCGTTAATCATAGGTTCGTAACCGAACGTATTCATTTATTGCCAACGACCATGATAGGAATTTTCAAGTTTTCAGTGCACTCCGTAATGAACACAAATTACAGTGACATGACATACGTTCTATTTATTTTTAATAACCGTTTTTAGTTCGGCGTGTAGTTCAGATAGCGTATTTTTAACTTTATGTACATATTTGTTTTTCTTAATTTTGTCCGCACCAATCTTTCATATTTACTAAAATAAGGTGAAAAGTTTATCTACTATTATAACAAATAACAAAATTTTGTAATGACATTTGTCAGTGATGTGTCATGGTTTTTAATTAGCATTCATGTGGTTAATGAATGTGATTTGGAATAGATGAATAAAGTAACGTTAATGTACAGTGTACAGGAGACAAATTTATTTGAATTAAAAAAAAGTGCGTAATGATTTCTTAAGTTTACCCGACTACGCTACTAGTATCGTTATAAAACCCGTAAATTATAGTTTCATTTCAATAATTGTGTAAACTAATAACCAAAAACGGAAACTTTCAGTAGGGAAGAGAATTTTTATAATGGTTCGTGTATTCAAATAATGATAATGGATTAGTATTAAACATTCTAATTTTCTAATTAATTAAATAAAATTTTTCTAGTTAATTTGATTCAGATTATTGTGCAACAACTACCTCGTATCTATTATCATGTACCTTTATAATACACAGATATTTTCCAACATATTGCACTATGTAAAAGAATTTTACAATATTTACAGTATTCAAACCGACTCGATAAGGGCTCGGGTTTAAATTATCACAGTAACACGATAATAATATGTAATGTGGCTGTTTTTATCAGCTATTTCACTGTTACTAAGCGGGCTTGGTGTCTACCTGTTACCGTAAGTACGTAGGTATCAATGTTTGCATAGTTCTAAAATGAACCATCGATATTTATAAAGATAAAATCCACTCGTTTCCTGATATTTTTTTTTCAAAAGTTTATTCAATCAGAACCTCTCTACTATATGCTCGTATTGAAATAAAAGAAAAGAAGTTTTCCCGGCGGCCAATTATCCAGCACTAAATGTATTAAATATGAAACACTCACCATGATTATTGAGGATAATCATTTCTTCTTAAAGTTTTTCAAGAATTCTACTTTTTTCTTTTAAATTCCTGGGCACAAAGTTCTGCGCTCTTTTCTTGTTTCATATTCCGACACTGTACCACTACGCTTCACTAAAAGTTGCAATTCTATTCACAGTTTTTAGCCGTCAAAAAATTAAACAAAAAGAAGTTCGCTAAATCGCTTAAACTGATAAGCGGACAGAAATGTACATTTTATTTCGATATTGATGCTTCAACTATCACTTTAACCGCTCTAGTAGAGTGCCTCCTCAACCGACTAGTTAGAAAAGTTTAGCTGGTACATATTTTTTTTTTAAATTGCAATGATGTTATTCTTTAGAATCGCCCCAAGAGCGCGTTAAAGTCCGTATGATGTTAGAGTTATTGAAGAAAAAAAAAAAGTGTTGATACGTGTTCGCGCGGCGATTGTCGTCACGAGAAGGGCGATACGCGACACGAGCATTACCCGCGCCAAGCCAACGGATTGTGTAAACGCGCGCCACTCGCTCGGTTGGCGTCGGCGGGCGGGCGGGGGCGACGCGGGGGAGGGGCTCTAGCTCTCGCACGCACACGTATACACCTTCAGCTCCCATCCATTTGCTAACGCTTCTATTTTGAATACGCGCCACCCAAATCTAGCTCCTATACGTTAGACATATGAACGAGGTAAGCAATGTACCACTAACACTTGAAGAACGTATATGTAGAGCGAGACGGAATATATACATTTGCGGGAAAGAAAAGGACGGTGTGATATCGGTAGTTTTGAGCAGTAACGCATGTGTGTCGAGAACGCTTAGCACTAGCTGCGTAGCGGCGTCAGTGTCATAGTGTCAGACTTTGTAAGTACGCGTGGAAGAGAAGTGACGTGTCTTGAAATTTTAATAAAGGAGCCTCTTTCATCCACCCCTGTCTTGCATTTTGAATATAACACAGAGCCGCGATATGTTGCGTGTAGATGTTAGATGTGAGTTACTTGCTGAAATTAATTACCGATATAAAATTACGCATCGCTGAACTCAACCAGCTTCGCTCAATTTAGACGCACACTACGAGGACTATACGAGAAATACTTTGTAACTATCTAATTCAGTTGATGAAATAATTTTATGAAAACTGCATCACTCCGCTCCGACTTTGAGTTTTAAGTTTTTTTTTTAATTTTAAATAGAGTAGATAAGGAATAGTAGAATCTTTCGAATGGACCCAGTATATTTTTAGTTAACTTTCCTAATGAAACTTACAATCTACACTATTATAAAGAGTGTGATAAAATAAAACAATACAAAATGTGTTAAAGATTTTAACTTGGTTAAATAAGGATTTGTATAGAATATCTTAAGTACTAATTTACCAACTAAACTATGTGATCGCTATATCTCAGAAAAGTATTAATTACTGTATTCTAAAAAAAAGGAATTACTTCTGCATATGATTTGTCATCTGTTGCTAATTTAAAAACAATTTTAGAGAAATTTAACAAAATTCAATATGTTTCAGATTCGGAGTTAATATTGATAATACCGATAAATAAAGAAAAAAAAAACAGAGTATAGAATCTTGAAAGTACTCGAACTTGTATCACTTGTACAAGTACTTGATAAATATCGATATCGATTTTGAAGTTTCGAAGAATTGATTTTACGTCTGCATATATTTTTTTATCTGTACCCTGAATGCGTTATAATAATGAATACAGAGTTTGTGTTAACTTAAGCTTTGTATGAAAGTGACCAAAATTGATAAAAGTCAAAATTCTTTAAGATTTGTTAGTAATTAAATTTTGTTTATCCAATAATATTTTGAATGAAAATTTAAATATCTACTATCCGATAGGAGTCTTTTTAAGTTTTCATATATGATTGATTGTAAGGAAATCGAAACCTCTATAGTAACACTTAAAATGTATATGATACCAATCAAGAATTTATTATTACATCGTTCAAAAATACAAGAAAGCCATCTCATGAAGCTCATCTTCTTTCATATACATTTTCAAATATTCCTTAAATTTGTCCATCTGGTTTAAGCAATGCACATACAAAAACACATCCTCTCAATATGAATTCTTAGTCATGTCTATATTAGACAGTGGTTATTTAAATGTAATGACGCCTAGCCTGCTCCGCACAGGTGTCGTGAGGCCTCAAATTTAGATTTTTGATTTTATTACCAAAGACGTACGTGTTTTTTATATTGTAAAGTAAAGATTTTATTGACCCACCGCAATTTAATAGATACTTTTTTTTAATAGATAATTTAAATAGAGGCTAATAGTAAGAAAAAAAATTAAAAACTCATGAACACGAAGTAAATTACTTTTTAAACCGCCACCGAAGGGTCTAGTAGCCTTCTGGTGGCGTTAGAGAACTATTTCTTTTTCGAGGTTGAATCTGCTACTGCTTGTTCTTTTAAGAGTCAACTAAAAGAAAGGCTCTATAATTTCATGGGTCCGTCTGATGGACAAGGTGCTAAGGTGCGAAACCTCTAAAAGAGTGGTAACAATGAAGAAAAAGATGACTATATGTAGAACCTTCCTTTTTTGAGGAATACCTCAGAAAAATATTGTTCCAACGTATTCTGTTTGGACAATATTTTTCTTAAGTAAAAATAATTCCAAGCATTTGTTGATATACGATAGAAAATCATGTAGGTTTTTTAGTATAGATACATTAAGGTCAATTTGTATGTGCATAATTTATTTTCGGCGTAAGAACCGAGATTTATGTACATTATTTCTTATAGAGATTATTTTGAATACACGCCTTAACGGCATTCAAATTTAAAACAGCGGACATTTTAAGTTTGATAAAATTATCAGTCGTATTAGATGGATTAATGTAAGTAAAAATAAATAGAAAGCAACACGCAGGGAATTTTTTTTATTTGTCTTATTTTTAATAATAATGTTGACTATATAAAAAAATGTTGGGTAACTTGGGTTAATACTAAAACTATCTTGTCCATTCTTATGATTAGCCATCAATAAAGCGGTTATTTTATGCTCAATTACTATAGTCAAAGTCAAAAGGTGGGGTCTAACCTGGGACGTCATGGGCTTCAAATATTATAAAACTATACATTGCTTATTGACTCGTAGTAATATTTTTTTTGCATGGCGTAAGCCTGAAGGGCTTATATGCTTTAATATTTTTGTTCTAAACCTTTATAGTAAGGAGTCGAACATAACCTATAAATTAGAGCTCAATCGACCGACTACTTTTTGAGTATTGCGATAGACAACATATGGTTAGGTTAAATATCTATATACCCATGAGAATTTGTAACATGTACTTTTTTATAGATTTTATGAATTTGATATTGTAATTGTTACTTATAATTCACTTGGTAAACTGTTCATAATTTTGGTTAGATTTATTCCATAAAGCTTATATTACCCTCTCTCTCTCTATCTAGGTCTCTCTAATTATTCTATTTATTTATTTATTTATTCTTTATAGTCGTTACCTTAAACTAACGTTTATAATGGGCGACCTTAATATCCTTTGGCATTCTCTGCCAGTCAACAAGAAACAGTCAAATAGCAATGCATGTTGTCAGGTGCAAACGTACAAATAAATAATCTTAAATAACAAAAAGGAAATGATGTTTTCATTCTTTGATTTGAACGTTATTAATTTGACTTGTAAGCGCTTTGAGATTCGTAAACAGTTAGATAGATAGTGCCCATCTGGATAGTTTGAAATAAACATAATTCGAATGAAAAACGGAACATTGCAACTCTTGCGCTTTTTATTTATTGAAAATTACTTAAGTTTTTTTTTTTTAACTTTCAAGTTCATCGAGCGTTTTTTTCTTTAAATTTCGTTGATATTAATATCTCTCACCTGACACCCGTTATCGGGTTCATCGTGTGAGATAGACCCGACACTGACATTCGTCGCCGATAACGCTGTTATTATTGTTGAAGGTGCGATTTGTGACACGCTGTTGACAACGGTACTTTCTATTTTAAGATAACGACGAATTCATACGATTTTTTTTATATTATTACTGTGTTATGTTAATTTATATACAGCCATTATTTAGACTTTTACATTACGAAAGTAACTGTGTGCGCCAGAGAAAAGAAAGACATTTTAAATGTGACATAGGTGGGCTACGTGGGTTATATTCGTTGACTAATTTTGATTATTTTATTTTATTATTTCTGAACAGGTTTCGTTGTGTTTACACGCTTATATTAAACAATGTTGGCTAACGATATTTAATTTTTGCAAACATTTCCGGATTTATCACAAAATTAACATCACATCTGCCACAGTTAGTTAAAACTTAAAAAATTATTATTAAATACAATATTTACAATCGTTTAACACCGTGGTCACTGTTTACGTTAGTCTGAATTTTGTAAAACCCATGATATTTACCTTGCGGCGTCTTCACTCCAAACTTTCCATTACTGTACACAACACACATTGGAAATTTCGAATTCGCCACCGAATCGCCTGTCACAGAGTATTTGGCACAACGGTGTTCGGTTGTTGATCGCAATAATTAGCGGTTACTGTTTTTGTCGGTGTTCGTCGGTGGCGGCCGCTCGCGTCCCGCCGCGACACTGCAACTCCACACATAACGCTCACTAACGTCTCTTTCCCCCTTTACTTCCGCGCCAGCTTTTTACCGCCGCGCAGGCGCCCCTGGCGTTTTTTAAACCGCGCCCATGTTTCTGTAATTTCTATCGCGACGCGCACCTTTCGTGAAAATGTTTTTTTTTTCGTGTATTTTTTTCTCTACGTCCCTGTCTAACGCACCGCTTACAGTAATTCGCCGTACCCCTCCGCCTAACGGTCACTTGTAAGGCCCGCTCTAACGTACTGCTAGATGCCTGATACTTTCTCTTTCTATTGACGCCGCGACGCTGGTGACGCCAATTATTTTGCCATTCTTTCAACTTTTAACCTAACATCGTTATTCGCATATACAATTTTGAACCTTATTAAACTATCTTAAAACACAAATCTCGTTACGCGAAAAGTAGTTGCGACTTTATGATCTAATGCGAAACTTGTAAAGTTCCGGCCATTTTTGCGATAAAAAAAACGGTTGAGTGCACGTAACCACGCCTTTGTATACACATATTGCTGTCTATTTTACTCCTTTTTTATTTTCAATCGCGTTCTCGCTCTATCACGCACACTTATGCATTGTACGATGGGAATGCTTCGGGACGCGAATGATGTGCGCCACCTAGCGGGCAATAGCAGAACTTTTATAACATTTAAGGGTTTATTTCCATCGCTTGAATTTCTAAGGGTGGCAGCACTAAAAGAAAGGGGTTGTTTCGAAAATCGCTTAGTTCACACTTTCTCCGTGCGCTCACAGCGCCAGTTTGTAGAAAAGAACCATAACAGAAACGATAGGCGGAAAAAAATTGCATGGAAGAGAAATAAATATTCCAAGTAGTTCAATTAAAAAACTGGATTCACAATCGAGAAAAGCGAGATCTGTGTTTATTTACAATTTAATCAAAGGAGATTTTGCAGGGAATTAGCATTTTATTTGCTCGTTTATACTGAGCTTGCCAGCAGGGTGCTCTGTAATCCGGTCAGACGGGGATCGCAGTGGATTAACTTGAGGCAGCCTAAGAAAAATTGCCAGAGAAAACCATTTAATGACTTCTTTTTCGATGGCACTTGTTTAGGTATGTGTTATCATCTATGAATACGTTTCTTTAGAGTAAGCAAGTATCTAACATTTATATGAAAATTATTTTAAATGTTTAAATTGTTCGTTTGATGCAACCAGCTTCGTTTAGTTCGATTAGTAGCATTTCCGTAGTTCACTTCTACCAGTAAAAATTGTTCTTGCTACCTTCTTCTTCTTCATTAGCCGAATTGAGAAGTCTCTCCAAAAAAGTGCCAGCAAGCATAGGTACATTTCTGGTTTGGTATGCATGTAGCTCCCACGCTGGCCCGAAATGATACAGCGCCTTACCGGAACCCTCGCACTAGTGATGCCGCTTCTCATTACTGGTCTATGAGATTTGGGTTCGGCGGACGGATTTTCGAGCTTCATTTGTTCGCTAACAGGATGGACCACGTGCAGTCGAAGTTGGTATTTGGATAGAGATATGGTATGTTCCTCCTTACATCTCTATTTACTATGTACTAATATTTACTTATATTTTTTTTTATATTATCTAATATCGTGTGCTCGTGAATTTTATTCTAATTTTAAAGTCTTTAAGTAACTTATCGAAAATTTAAGCTATTTTGGTAGACAAGTAAGAGACAAGAAGCTAACAATTTTAATATATTTCTAATAGAAACAAAGCCAGTAGCTGGCATCTTGTACTATTTAATATTAATGATCATTTAAGCCTTTAGTGTTTAACAGATAAACAAATTGAATTACAAATTGTCCTCCATCAATTCCTTGTTTCCAAGCTGCAGTAAATCAAGACGCCTTGAAAGGAAATTGTATATAAAAGTGAAAACTTGGACTCTATATGCCCATTTAAAGCCTAATGTATCTCAGTTAATAATTATTACGCAGTTTTAATTAAACTCATATGAATATGAAATTAAAGATATATAGAAAATTTAGGAAAACCCATGCTAACAATTTTAATATATTTCTAATAGAAACAAAGCCAGTAGTTGGCATCTTGTACTATTTAATATTAATGATCATTTAATCCTTTAGTGTTTAACAGATAAACAAATTGAATTACAAATTGTCCTCCATCAATTCCTTGTTTCCAAGCTGCAGTAAATCAAGACGCCTTGAAAGGAAATTGTATATAAAAGTGAAAACTTGGACTCAATATACCCATTTAAAGCCTAATGTATCTCAGTTAATAATTATTACGCAGTTTTAATTAAACTCATATGAATATGAAATTAAAGATATATAGAAAATTTAGGAAAACCCATGCTAACAATTTTAATATATTTCTAATAGAAACAAAGCCAGTAGTTGGCATCTTGTACTATTTAATATTAATGATCATTTAATCCTTTAGTGTTTAACAGATAAACAAATTGAATTACAAATTGTCCTCCATCAATTCCTTGTTTCCAAGCTGCAGTAAATCAAGACGCCTTGAAAGGAAATTGTATATAAAAGTGAAAACTTGGACTCAATATACCCATTTAAAGCCTAATGTATCTCAGTTAATAATTATTACGCAGTTTTAATTAAACTCATATGAATATGAAATTAAAGATATATAGAAAATTTAGGAAAACCCAACCCAATATCTAAGTTCAAAAGGCAGAAACACTCACCGTCCCTATGATAGACCTTAGTAAGATATAAAATAATATAATATAAAAAAAAATATTAACGTGAAAGTCTAATATACATTCGTATTTAGGTACATAAAAAAATTGTTAGCGATATTCTAGATATCAATGCAAATAATCAAGCAGGCAGTCGGGAATTCCTTAAATTTACATAAATGTGGCTAATCGGCATCGAAAATTGTCCGGTTTACGGTTACAGAAATAAACCGTTCACCGAGCTTTCTGTCAGGCCGACAGCTGAAGGAGCTAAGGGTGAACGCACACTAGTTACATTCCACAAAACTGGCAAGTCATCATAACTTAATTGAGACAGGATCTTGATTGCGTGGATGGCGTAGCGTTAACAAAAAAAGGGTGCTTAGTGAAATAAAATACCCACTTTTAAGCTGATTGTCAAATGCAGTTTCATGGTTTCCGCAAAGCGATGGAGCGACCTTGGCTATTTATAGCCTCTATACGGCGCTGATACCATGCGCCGTATTAAAAATTCAAAATATTTCCAAAATATACAAATGTGTGTATTTATAATAATTTGGTTTCAAATTACCGTAAAAAAAAGTTTAGAATAGAATAGAATACACTTTTTTGCAGACCGTTGAAAAAAAATTTAAAACACACACAAACTCATACAGAAACTTATTAAGAGGTGGTCCATTGAACACTCTCATCGCTAAAAGCGTACACTTCCAGACAAGCTTTGGATGGACAGGATTGTAAAGACAGGAAGTTTGTGGAATAAATAGTAAGTATATTTCAACAATATAAAATAAACTTAAAACCATTATAACGTTTAAACTTTTGATATTTATAGGGTATAATAAAAATTAAAATGTAAAAGCAACGCATTAGTTCAAAACAGTTTTTTTTTATAATATATTAGACACATTCGTCTCCCAGTTTCAAATTAGGATTCCTTGTCTTTGATAACCGGAAGTTGAAAAAGTAGGTAGTGATATACCTACATAGATATATTATCGTTTATACATACATTGAATAAACATTCAAAACTCAGGTACGTTTGTACATTTGTGTTCATCATACAATTATTTCTCCAAGTGAGATTCTAACCCGCGACCCTTGGCTTCGAAGACAGGGCCCTCAAAGTATCTCAATACAAGATATTAATGTTTGACAAACAATAATAAGCCTAAGGCTATATTGTCGGCCTGACGGTACGTCAACAGGTCAGAAGCGAGTCGCATGCCTTACCGCATTCTATCACTGCGCGCAAATCTCGGAAACATTATTACTGAGAACAAATTTCAATGCAGCTCGAGGGCCAAGTCCACTTTTAACTAGGCACAAGTAAAAAGCCCCACTTTGGCTCTATTCCGCGTGTTTGCGGTCAGTAAGAACATAAAATGTAAATGAATGCTTCTTTGGACCCACTTCGCCCCGTTGCAACACTAGCCATCCTTAATTGGCCGAAGCTTTTTGCTGTTACGAATAAAAAAAAGGCTATTCGTCTATTAAGGAATAAGTAGCTTACGATCTGTAATTATTTTATTTCTTAGAAGCACACAACGCTATGTCACTTTGACGGAAATCGCGTGTCGGAATTTCCAATCAATCAAGAAACTACATCTCAAGTTTGTAAGAAACTCATGAAAAAATCGTTTATGCTACATCGTATTCTCTTTGCGATTTTACTAGATCTGTAGATTTTACTGTATCATTTATGTCTTTCTGCAAATTCCAACCTAACCGGTAATTGATTTTAACGATGGACTAATGGCGGAATATCCACCGGGATTTGCTGAACCAACATTTCGTAGTTATAGAGAGTAGCAGTACGTGTTTTATTTATTTTATTAAGTGGTAGACACCTCTGTCATGGAGTCGTTTGGGTAAACACGTGTCTACTGTCAAACAGCAGTATAACATATATATATAGTGTTCCGATGGAACGATGAAGAGGGCCAGTGTAATTACAGACTGTGAGGAATTCCATCTTAGTCCTCATAGATCTAGATCTTCTTCTTTGAATTGAACATGTGTCAATGGGCAGCTTTTACGCCTTACCATCAGGTGGACTATTTTAGCAATTTTTTCACCATAATCCTATTAAAAAAAATAGTGCACTCACCAGCCCGCTTGCCCTGCGTGGTGAGTATGGGCTGGCGGTTTCTTGGAGAAGCCTATGTTGTAGCAGTAGATTAAAATTAGAAAAAAAGACAAAATTTGGAGAGAAAGTTGGAGCCGCAGACTCGAATATATAGTTTCAAACCTTGGAATAAGCGGGACTCTCGGTTAGGAAAAGTCTGTAATTTTTGTAATCAGGGATATCAAATATTAGATTACCTTTGTACTTATAAAAACCTGCCATTATTAAAAGCTCTGTTTATGTTCCTAACAATACAATAATATATTAATACAACAATACAACTTGTATTATATAATGAAACTGGAAACTTAACTTATGTTGTTAAGAATGTCTTTTACATGTTCTAGTGCCATATGTTCAAAGTCTATAAAGACTTTATAAGTAAAATACAATGGTACTGTACTTTACATAGTCTATAATCCATCTATCAGACTTAAGATCACAGATAAACAATCAAAGCACAATCAGAAGCTGCTAAAGCAAATTACTCGTGCTTTACTCGTAGTCAGAATACAGAAACTCAGTTATTCCGCAATGTGGGTATGTCGTCCATATCAACGGCGACAACACAAAAGCCCTGATGAACCTGTGTGGGCACTCTTACGCCCATTAAAGTTATAACATTAATAAGGTTGGTAGTTATAAAACACTTAACCCTAATTACTCTGTCGCTGTACATAAGAGGTACAAACGACCTTCTATGTATTGTGTCTCTATTTTCAACAAGTGGGTGGCTATGTCCATATTGAGATACTTATTATCTTTTGATAATTAATATATAATAATACGAAGCATTTATCGTTTTAAAATCAAAATAATTAGATCTCTTTATAAGAGATGTGAGTAATTTAATAATATGGGAATATACTATCTCTTTCTCCACAAATCAAATCAAATCATTTCTTCATCGAAATTAGAAACATAAATTTCACTTTCCAAATCGTCATATGCTGACTTCACCTGCAGGTGGTGTACCTTGCCAGCTACCAAACGAGGCTCTTGCGACTGAATTATGGCGGGAATTTCTATACAAATGTATCGAACACAAATCCCACAGACTAGTGATAAGAGCAGCATCACTAGCGCGAGAATACCGGCACTGCGCTCACCAACCCGCTTGCCTGGCGCGGTGAGTATGGGCTAACCAATGATCTAATATATACACTTACGTACTAGATGAGGCGATCAGTACAAACCGCATGTTACTCTGAGTTGCGGTTCTGGAACCGCAACTCAATTAGTTCTCTTACATACGTAGCAATTTAAATTTATTTTACTTTTTTCACAAACGAATTTTACTCAAAGTTGTTTACAACGATTCTATAATTAAAATAATATGCTAAATCATTGATTACAATCATTTTTAATATAAATTGGAAAAGCCAAAATTAAAGGGATAGATTAGAAGCGTTTTTAAGTTCTACGCGAAAGAGAGGCTACATGGCGTTAGTGAGCAGAGAATATTTGGAACATATTGTTTATATGAACGTTCTCGTCTATCGGTACAATATACGTCTATGGAGCAAATTGGCAGTCGTACGCCGGGTATTGATAGCCCTTTCTTGGGCAAATCTATGTATCTCAAAATGCATAAATTATTATTTATTACATATTATTTATTTTTTAAATTAACCTAGTGCAATAAGTTTATAAAGTTTAAGAGCACTCATGCACACGCTCAAACTGCTAAAAAGTGCGGACCAGACTGAAAATCAATGCCGGGATTATCTCGGTTATTACTGAGATCAGTCCATTTCGCGGACTCATGCTTCAGTACAGGTGTTTTATTACTCCACTCATTAAAGCAATTTTAGTGAATTTTTATATTTGTGATGATTATTCCACTGTCTGATGAAAGGCATGATACACTTCTGGCATTTCTCTTAGTCCACTTCTAGATCAAGCACAGAACGAGGGACCTGGATTTTATAGAGCTGACAGAAATAAATAACATATCATTCTGCCCCACAACATATTAGCAAATTATTCCTCGACGCACAATTTTTTATCTTCGCCATGATTGCTGTCGCTGAAAGTGAATGACAACTAAAACTTGCATTTTTGTAATATACATGTGAGTAGCTCGTTTCGGGGTTAAACAACAAAACTAAGATCTTAAGCCCAAAAAGAAGGTTATACGTAGTTTTCGTAAACATAAAAATAATTTTCAAATCTACTTTCTCCGTCCAAGCTACCAAAACTAAGACGTAATCTCGAATCTTGCTTTGGGACCGGGTCGAGACTATTGACATTTGTGCACGTATAACTTATCATAATTGAAATCGGAAGAACAATTTAAAACAATTCATTAGTAAGCCTCCAGATACAGGCATCGCGACGCACAGCCATTACTGCCCACGGCCGACGCTGGATTGTGGGCATCAGTATTGTGTACTGCGGCATAATGAGATGTTTTTATTCAATTATTATTTATGGTTTAGTTTATTCATGGCTGTTTACTTGTAACAATGAATATAAACATGTCGTTAAATCACGTAGCAATGAGGCGTTAATTACATGATATTGTAATGAAATACTGATATTGTAATCTTTAAATTTGTAAGCAAAATGGGTTTTGTTATTTAACTAATATCGGAGACCGGAGGTCGGAGAGCTGGAAATGGTTCGTGAAAATATTATTGAGATAGAGACACATGTCACAGACACTTTTAATATTTTTCAAATCCTTGTGAATTTTCTACTAAACCCAAAATTAACACCAGTATCATAAATGGATAAAAAAATTTTTAGTTTGCAAAATTATTTAGACTAGGCGTTCTTCTTTTTAATGAGAATGTTATGAGCAAAGTAATTTGTAACTTCATCGAACTATTTAAAAGCACAGCCCTAGATGTCGATAAATCTTTCAAATTTTTATCTACAAACGCTAATTCATCTTCCTAACACTATTCGAGGTGCAGTATCAAGGGAATAATCCAATCATCTTGTGTTCGAAGAACTGAAGTCGGTTAGAGGAAACTTTGTGATAAGACTGTAGATAAGATACGTCCATCCGAGCACATACAAGTTGCAAATCTAACGTGGCCGCTTGCGATCTTGGAATGACGGATCTAGAATTGTCGATAGCGGTCGATGGATAGTTTAAATAGTGCAGGGCATAGGCAGGATGTAACGAGAATGAATAAATAAATATGCTCTCACGAACGTATACCTGATACTTACAGAGTCTAGACATTTTAGTCCTTTCAACACACTTTTCACTACAGCTTAATTTAAACAAACTGTCAGGCGTTGGACCGGTCGCCTTCTTATTAAGGGTACGTAGTAAATGCATTTTGTAACACTAATTCACAACTCTCCATTGAAATGAAAATTCTTTGTTCTTCGCCGTAAGAAAATTTTTTTCGTTTGTCTGATGTCAAATCTCATCATTAACTATCTATCACCGCTTCGTAATGAGATTCCTCTGACAGAGAAGAAACAGACGATAGTACTCCTTAGGAACCTCTTTTTCAATACTAGTAATGCAAATAACGTCATAAAATGAAAGGTATGGACCCATAGGCAACTAAAAGCATCCTACAACAATATAGTGTTTCACAAAATTAAAGCACAAGTGCACTGCAAATACGAGCAGAGCTGCCTCCATAACTAACACCTGTTCACAAGTATGACGTATGTGGCAGCCATCGCCCTCCTCAATCATATTAAAGGGAAGTAAGCTTACATAGAACATCTATTTTTTTACATTGGTTACTAACCCATATCAAAAGAAGAAAAAAATTGCCTGTTAACCGATTCCACGACAATATCTTGCAATTTCCTCCAGAGGTATTTCCATAATGTAAATCCTATGGTCATTTTAATATAGGTGTTATCATCTCCTCCGTGTATATATTATAGTGCAAAATTTAATAACGATATGAATACTTAAATATATGAGAGGAAATATACCATTTCTTTAACCTAACTAACGGTCGAAGGTACCGACAGTAAGCGGAAAAACTCATCTCAATATGCCGAATGATAATGTAAATATAATTTCTACTACTGCCAAAAAGTTGTCAACTACGCAGGAGGTATTATAGTGCCACAAATGTGCCACACAGTCTCACTCGTTTTTACCTACCCGATGTAACGTTGATGTGATAGGATCGGAGATAAGATCCACACCAGACTGGAACATCAATGATTTTTGTTTTACCACATAATACACTGAATTTGGATGAGAAGAAGTCAGGTACGCTCACCTTTAATTGAATGAATCGCGTGAATGATCACGACCGCGCGAAAGAAATTGCACTACACAATTACAAAAATTGTCGAAAACAAATCCAAGTGAAGAGGAGCTTCTTTAATGAGAAGGCTCTTCATTGAGCTGATCAACCCATCTCACTGTATACACAAGGACTATCAAAAGCCAGTAAAAAGATTCATAGATCTGATCGGAGGTACCTGATGCAGTGTGAGAGGGACAAGAGATAATACGTACCGTGAAACTTCCTTTCCAACTTAACAATTTCCAGGAAAGTATTACAGCATCAGTGCAGTTTTAAGAAATAATTATTCGTTTAAACCTATTAAAACCAGTTTAAGCTAATTTCTACGTCTTAAAGTGGTAATTAAAATAACAAGAAATAAACCAGCTCGGGTACTGAAGAAGTTTGCATAGTTGTAATATTTTATTTGATTTCAAATTGATTAGACATAATTCGAAACTTTTTGGTAGCTCCCGTTACGGTCTTGAAAAGTGAAAATTAATTTGAAGGTGTATTATCGAGAAATTTCGAATGAAGTTTTGCCTTTTAATCATTTTTGAAAAGAGTTAGAGTAGCTTCTAGGTAAATTCGGTGTTAGAAAAAACACCTTCTCTGTCTGTATAGAGTGAAAAGTAAAGTAAATAAAACGGTAATTTACGGATATTATTGCGTTTAGGGATACATGGAGGTTTCCTCAAGGTATTCCTCAAGGCCTTCAGCGCCGAGCACGTGGTAAATTCAGCAAGTAAAATTGCTATTAATAATTACAATGATGCCAGGCACCGGGAATCGAATCCAGATCACTCGATTACTATAAAATTAAAGCGATAGCCATGTCCACTGGGCTACCACGGCTCTCCACTGCCTGAATTTCAACTACTGATGCTTTTTGCTCAGTTATTACTGTTAATACTAGTACAGTATTTTAGTCCAATGCTGAACATATGCCTCTACTGGGACTATGTTAAGGTACTAGGTAAATTGGGATGTCAGAATGCAGAAACTTTTTCATCTACTAATACGGTGCACCATGTGCACGTGAGGATGACATTTTGAGATAGAGATATTAGATTCTCCCTTGCACTCAACTGATTCTTCTCTCTGAGCTCGACTTCTATCAGAATCTTTCGCTTATAAATTTAAAGTTTGTTAGAAGCGTAAAAAAACTGTCACACCGTTTCTTCCTGTAGGTATACTAATAGTCGAATAAGGGAAAATCCTTAAAAATATCACGGCATCCGACCGACGACGAAATAACCATTTCAAAACATGCCTGACAGAAACTACGCAAAGGCTGCATAACGGACATTCGCCACGAAGGTGCATGACGTATGGTACTACGATCGTCTATTCGCTTGCCAAGCGAGACGATTATAGCAGTACCTCCCATTGGAAAAGGCATATAGTCGAGTAGTGGATATCCGGAAACCGTAATTTGAAGATGAGTGAGTGCTTATGAGACTTCGCTTTACGTCATAGTCATATTTCCAGGGTAGGCATCGACATAATATATTCTATAGATAGATGAGAAAGATCATATAAAAATATGTTACAAATTTAGTTCGCTCACTAACGCCATCTAGTATAAATTCCACTTAGTACTTACGTACTAATTATCGTAATGTTCTCTTATGAACTGCTCATATAATTAATCCACTATCATTAATCTATAACGATGGCGTTGTCAAATTTTAATTTAAAAACGGTACATTATATTATTAATATTGTTAGATATTATATATTATGTACGTGGTGGAGCCAATCGCCATTGAAAATACAAAAAAGAGAAGCTGTAAACAAAAAACCCTAAGCTTCTAATTATAAAAAGGAGTGGCAAAAACTCTACAGTTGAACTTACTGTCTGTCAAATTGAGAATATTTGATTGAGATCATCACGCATGGCGGACGGATTGGTGATCACCGTACTGGCTTCAAAATCTTAGACGCTATTGACAGTTAGCATTTTAGTATTATCCCTTACATCTTTTATATCCCATTTACTTCTGGTCTTCTTTTGTCAAACTTTTATAACCAACGGGACAGAGTCGAGAATACCCTAACACGGGCACATTACGGCGAGTGTGAATATCAAAGCTAATTCACTTAACCACAGTGTTGTTGTGTTTATTATTCATTTTCATTTGCAATTACAAAGCATGACCGTTAATACGCCTTCCGTTGGTAGTTTCCCGCGCAGAGCACTTGCGAGGTAAATGATTCGTAACAATCGATACTTCCTATGAATTAATTATGTTTTTTTTTCTCTTGGCTACGTGACTAATTGTCTTCGGTGTAGGAGCGTAACTTGGAAGTTACTTTGGACAGCTAATTGTTACTTTTTGTTGCGTTATACAAGTCCGTACATAATTACGCCAACTATTATTTTGTTGGTAAGGATTCGTACAGAAATATAAAAGCATTTACGAAGTAAAATCTTCTTTTGGCTCACCATAGATACTTTTTCTGGATAGTGGACGAAAGTGACATCGGGTCGGTGACGCTGAACCGTCACGATCGGGTCGGTGACGCTGAATCGGGCAAACTCGGCTCCGGTCGACTTTTCTGAGCAGTGAACGAAACTGAGCCGTCCCGTTCGGACACATTTTCATGAGATAATATAGAATTTTACACCTATTGTTATCTAGTAAGGTAAACGTAAACCTTTGGTATGATTCTATGTGGTTAAGGCATCTGCTTCCAAAACAGGATACCCGAGTTCAATCAACTATGTGAAGGACTCATTCCAGAGAGTTCAATGAAACTTATGTACGATGTTTGTTATCATTGGTGTCACACTAAGATGGCTTACCACCTGACACGTTGTTCCAAATAAGCTCTGGTTAAAAGTGGCTCTGGTAAAAAAATAAATGTCCTTACCTCTGTTTGACCACCAGACCAGTATTTGGATTTACAGCCATGTGACCCTATTTATTTAAACATTTTATTTAATTCATATATTTTAAGAGATATATAAATCTTATCACACAAGCGGCATCTCGGTTACGGTAAGGTAAGGTCGAGTAACTCGTGAAACCTCTGGTCACACATTTTTTAGTTTCTATGGTTTTGCTTATGTTGTGCGTACGATTGAGATACTATAATGTATATATACAGTTACAATTTACCGTAGTAATTGAAAATTGTCACCGTGATTGTGATTCAATCTTCGTAAGTCTTCTGACTAAATAATTTTATACAGATACGCAAAAAAACGTTTTTGAAAAACACATGATCTTAATTATTTTAAAGCAGCATTCATTACTAATTAGGGTTTGATGTAGGCATTTACACTAGCCATAATGTACTGCAAATTGTAACATACTCGCTCATAACGAGCCGCAGCCCGCGCCACTGTAATTAACTCCGTAACACCACATTAATTGAGGTCAAATTCATTTAGCACCCAGCTCAAAATAACCACAGTATTTGTGAATAAGGTCAGAGCGATGTACGGCTCATAAAACCCAGATAGATCTATGTGAGGTCTGGCGCATTTAACAGTCAATACACACAAAGTACATAGAAGTGTCTGTCTGTAATTTTAAAATGTTTACTTTTTAAATATTTTTCCGTTGAAATGCTCCGCTTCTTCTTTCTCTAGTAGCATCAACAGTACACTGCTGAACATAAATCTCTCAAGAGTGGAGAATTTCATTTAGTTGCTACTATTATTTGCCAAGCGGGCAAGCAATCTCAGTATCAGACATTACGAGCCTTAGACGCTGATGCCTCTATTCAACATACGGACATTTGCCAGTAGCAGGGATCGAACACTGAAACTTCAGCTTCGAAGCAACCAACTAGGCTATAGGGCTGTCAAAGCATTTCTCTTTGTTGTGAAATACACGGGATGATAACAAATTCTCTCAAGCGTGGTCGTATATGGATATTATTTATGAAATAAAAATTATTGTAATTCTTCGAGTGAGTTCAGTGACTTTTCGCGTACATATCTTGACTTGCAGTAATTAATAAACTCTAAGAAATTCCAACGAGTTTTTCAACTTCCGACGACCTACATAGCTGAGATATATTACAAGTACAACATTAAAAAGCCGAAAGGGTTTCACGACCATACCGTTAAAGCCGAGATAAACTGTTACCTCAAGAACAGGCCGATATACGTCAAATAATACTTAATTATACGTTAAATACGCTCGTTGATTGTTCATAATAACCTTGAGAAGTGACTGAGCCCAGAGCGCTCGTCAACACAATACTGGAATGTCATTAATGCAACCCGTAATGTACCTACACGGGCAAACACAAAGTTACATTTGCGATCGTGGAGGTGATATTTGACATAAAACTGTTGTTAGATCAAAAGAATAGGTGGTAAATTAATCCGATGAAGAATTTGCCGATCGCAAGTAGAAATTAGCAATGCAATAATGGTGCAAATCAGACATCGTGAGCGAGGTATTACGCTCACTCGTGCATTGAGTGCATATGCATCGGAATTAACGAATAACTACCGACACGAGGATTATAAATATTGGAAACGACGACATTGTCACAGAGAAATGCAGAAAGTCCGATTCATATTATGACATCGATGGGGAAGGAAAACTAATAAAAAAGGATTGACGACAAAAGCGCTGAATAGGACATGACTTAGTTCTTATGACACATGGTAAAATCGTATAACTTGCAGTTGGAAAACTTTGTGGTTTATTGATATATTAGTAAACTATTTTAAATTAGTAAGTTTCGTTTTGATGTCAGACTTCATACGCATTAAAAAGTTCGAAATATTTCCAACTCTTTGTAGTGACTTTAATTTTTAAAAATGTGATGTTATGTATAGCTATGTTAATGATATATATTTGATGTTAAGGGCAATACACCTGCGAGTGGTGCACCCTGCTACCATGACTCTAACGGCCGAATGATGGCGGAATATCGATCCGAATTTGCCGAATCATGTTCCACAGACTAGAAGAACCACACTGTGCTTACCATGACGCTTGTCCAGCGTAGTGATGAGCAAACCTGACGCTGACGCTTTATAGTCATTTACTACATCAGCCGTAATTTATTCCACTGCTGAACATAGCCCTTTCCATGAAAACATCAGCAAAATTCGCATACCTTTCTTGGATGGTTTTCCTTAACATCAAATACATATAAATGTGTTTTAATCAATGTGTTTGATATTATCAATATTGATTACAATCATTTTGACTACAATCATGTTCCACACGTCGAATACATCACTATTTATTTCAGCATTATTGTCTTCATCATCATCATGATCATCATCTACGATCTGTTCAGTCTTAACAGTCCACTGCTAAAAATAAAACACATAACTCTTCCAAGTAGTCACGTGTGTTTTGTATTATTAATTCGCATTGAACTATTTTTTTAGCTTTAACAAAACTAGCATTATAGAGTTATTTTCAACATATAACACCAAAGTTAACAAATAGGTCGATGCGCTAACGCAAGACATTGAAAGAGATTTCCAAACTGTGTAATATCGGAATATGCGGCGCCCACACAGGCAGCGGCACTTTGAACAAATGTTATTTTGCTATTTATCCGTTTTACAATCAGCTATGGCCGTAAGACCTAGACACCTACATAATGTTACAATACCTAGGATTTGGTCAAGGCTCATTTGTACTAAGAAATCGTTATAAAATCGCCGCCGGCTAAGTCAATTAAATTCTACTTGTTGTAGACAACTATGTTTTTGAGGTTCTTAAGTTTTGTCTAATATTTTAGATAATGCTTTTTTTTTTAATTTGCGTATTTACAGAATAAAATATTGCTATGTTGAAATAAAATAATCAGACAATTTATTTATTTTTTTATTCAATAAAATAATTTGTCTGCTCGATGGCATCGTTGCTAGGCGTTCTACTGCGGCGCTGCGGGTCGCAGGTTCGATTCCCGCACGGGACAAATATTTGCATGGTCTATAAATAATTGTTCCGGGTCTGGGTGTTTATCCATGAGAAATTTATTGTGTAAACTATCTCCGCAACACAGTAGAAATTCCTAAAGTCAGAGGTTTTTTAGGGCAAGAAAAAAAAATAACATATGTAATAATTAAATAAATGTAGTAAAGTAAAGTAGCAGCCTGTCAGTGTCCACAGCTAGCCAAAGCCCTCCTTTTCAAATATCGGAAAGGGATTTGGAGCTGGAATGGGCCCGCCACGCTACTCCAGTGCGGGTGGGACTCCACATATCCTGGAAATAATATTTTTTATTATTTCTCAGACATGCAGATTTCCTCACGATGTTTTTCTTCCCCGCCTAGCACGTGGTAAATACAGCAACTTAAATTGCTATTAACAATTTTAGTGGCGCTGCCACCGAGGCTCGAACCCTGGTGACTCGCGCTCTTTGAAACGAAATTGAACAGCCTGACCAGTTAGCTACCACGGTTGTATATAAATTATTGATAAGGACAATTTTTTTATCCAACATAGTAGTTACTAACTAGTGCTTTTAAAATATATTGATTAAAAATACAAGTCTTGTTGTGCACTATCCATATTGTAACTAGTTGAAAACCAAGAACAGTCTTATACCAAACAGGATTCCCGATAATAATATGATCTCAAAACCAGTAATCTAGAATTGGCTATGTCAAGAACTTCATATCAAGGTAAGGACAACAACCTACAGCTATTAAAAAATAAGGTTTATCTGATGTTATTTCTATAACTGTTGCAATATGTCTAACTGAGAAATATGCATCGGCAAAGTCGTGAATAAAATGTATTTATTTTAATTGGGTGCAATAGAACATCGGCAATTTAACATGAGCAACTCGTCAAGTGTTACTTAGCCTATATATATTCAGGCGACTGCATGCCGGAACTGTGCTTCTGCTAAGTATGTATGAACAAATATGCAAGACCCTGTTCGCCGCAAATGGAAACACGTTGCATACTCAATCGTCTTTATAAAGAACGAGATGTTTCCATTGCACATCGAGCATTGATTTCTTGTCACGCGTTATATATTCGACATTGAAAACTTTAAAGGAGTTGCAGAGAAATTTGAAACATTATGATGCGAGATTGAGAACACATTGACAGATGCTTAAATGTCAAAATTGTCGTTCAGCAGTGGTTTTTGTTAAAAGGCTTATTAACACGTTGATAAACGCGAGCCTGAATGTGTGTCATTAATAATTTTTATTTGCCATATAATTAAGAATTCTACAGATGTCAATATATTTTTCTCTAGATCCTATATTATATTATCTCAGTATTTTCTAATTGCTAATCACGATTATTATTTCCTCAGTCGATCCGAACAGTGTAACTACTATGAGACATGATCAATACTTACACTACATGGCTAAATTTGATTCATAACCAACAATAACTCTTTGCCTTCGGAAGTTTAGAAAGAACTGTTCAAAAATATAATTCATAATCATAATCTAAAAAAATAAAAAATAAACCATTATTGGCATGTTTACAATTTATATCGTATTTATAAGAAATACATGAAATTATCTTTGCCGGAATTTATGCACAAATTCTTAGCACAACAGACAAATTCATGCACAAAAAGAGTTGACAAAACTTCTAATTCGGTATAACTGTCCACTCGGTTACGATGGAAGCGACGCCGCATATTTCTTATTCAAACAATATCTTTATTAACAACCTGTTGTGCTAACTGAATGCATAACTAAGCATGCAGGAATTGTTGTTCTAATGTATTCAATACAAGATTAGACTTAACCGACTGACAGGGACTACATAAATTTATGTTAATATCAAATCAGGTATAATTGTTGACAAACATATTTTTATCAATACGGAAGGATGGAGGAATATCTGATTTTTTACTTTGTATCGATTTTGTAACAATGAAATTGACCGAATTTAAAAAAAAACAAACTAAAACGTTGGTCATCAATTGAAAAACCAATTTACACATCTCTAATTCAAAAGAAACTGTTCATAGCTATTGTATTTATACACATAGACATCTGTTGGACGTTGAACAGGGGTATTGAACTGGAGATATTATTATAAAGTCGAATTAATATTAAAAAAAAAAACCTCCCATTATGCTAAAAACTATTTAACTTAACTATAATAACGTTTTATGTGCAAGAAATAGTACGTGACTTGAAAATCGTTGCAAGCATCGGAAGGATTAATTGGTAATAACCTACAATGTTGCTGTTATTGACAGCGCTATCGCGTTAAACGAATACCGCATTTATTTGTTAATTGGTTGTTTAAACATTATCCGAATAACTTTGAAATTCTACAGGAAATCCTAGTTCGGTTTGTGTAACAATTAATTTAACTGTTATTTTGATTGTGATTTAGATTCCATAGTGCGCAATGTTAATAATTAGACGCCAGCGAATACTTCGGCAATCATTGTAAGTCACAGTTCTTATTCGTTTGAATGACACGTTATTAGCATTTTAACTAAGCTCAGCGCGCCTACTTGAATAACAAATACTGTATTTATACTAATGTTTATAACTTATTATTACATTGATATAACAAGTACTCACAATCGTTTTTATGTAATTAATGATCCTTTCTGAAATGTCTTCCAAAAAGTTTGTTAAATTGCTATTTGCTTTTTAAATTAAACACAATCGGTAAAAGATACTGTTGGTTCAGACAGAAAACTTGTGATCGGGCTGAAATACAGAAAAAAAAATTCATCGGTGAAATATTTTTTTACAGCCTTTGTTTGCTTCCGCTGTACATAGGTATTTCCATGAGCAAGCGCAAACATAAGCTGCTGGAAAAGGGTTGGTAGATTTGAGGTCGATTTATGGATTTTCTGCTGGTAGGGAACTGCGTTCACCACCCACTTATCCAGAGCGGTGATTACGGGCAGAACTTCCAAGAAATGTATACCGGCTATTGCAGGTGGTTGTTTGGAGAACCATGCATGTTTAGTAGAAGACTAAAATAGGCTGATGAAGTAGACAATAACTGTAAAATAGTAACCTGTAAATTACCCAATTGGGAAATGCTGGCAAAAGACCAGTATTTAATATTTGTTTAGGTTTTGGAGTCGGGAAGGGTCCACCATGATGATCCAGTCTTCTGCTCTCCTGTCTCCAGTGCTTCTCAAAGTTTCTGGTTTCCACGCGATGTTTTCCTACATCGCAGAGGACGTGGTAAGTTCATCACCTAAAATTGCTATTACATTTTTGGTGGTGCCAGCATCGGGGATCGAATCCAAATGACTGAAATTATAGCGAGCGCCCTGAGAACTAGACTACCATGACTATTCTATATATGACATGCATACGAGAGCTTTCTCTTTAATTACCACCAAATTAAATACAAATACTTCACTCAGATTATCAGATAAAAAATAAAATATTTAAATTTC
Organism: Bhutanitis thaidina; assembly: GCA_029286595.1. Lineage (NCBI taxonomy): Eukaryota > Metazoa > Arthropoda > Insecta > Lepidoptera > Papilionidae > Bhutanitis > Bhutanitis thaidina. The sequence continues at coordinate 13,339,108 of JAGSMS010000010.1, forward strand.
ATTGCAAAAACTATTTACATAATTATGTAAAGATTTCAAGAATTCTCTATCTTCTAATTAACATTTTAGTACCTATTTCAATATAATTGCATTGTTACTAATTACCATAGAAACGATTACACCTAAATATATTTTCAAAGCCAAGGGCCAATTAACTGAATGGTGATTTGAAATATAATAGCCACTTACCATTTAACACTTCTACAATCATGCAACAAAGATACAAATCACATTAATAACGTGCTCATGAGTTCCACAGCTCAATTTATTTCGAATGGATAAAATCTGTAGGATATTATAACTGGTCGTGGTAACAGAACTGTCGGCCACGCTACGCGCCCGAGTACACCAAGTGTGCGAGAAGGTATTGCGATACACTATACGCCATACAATACTGCAGAGATATGTGATGTATGAAGCGATGGACTTTTTTATAACTTTTCACTCACCAGTGACTGACATCACTATGTTATTGTAAAAGGAATAGTTTTTTTTTTTATGGGATAGGCGGCAAACGAGCAATCGGTTCACCTGATGATAAGTGATTACCGTCGCCCGCGTACAACTGCAACTTCAAAGAATCCGTTGCCGGCCATTAAGGGTATTAGGGAGATGGAAGGAGGATGAGCAGGAGAAAGGGGTTCCATTTTATTCTTCATAAGCCTTACTAAATCCATTGACGGAAATATGTCTTTTTAAGTAGAGTTCCAAAATACTGACGACTTACATCAAATCTTTCTATAATATGTACTATGTACGTGTGGATAGGTGGTTTCAATGTGTACCATCGCTCTAGTGATGCTGGTTGTGACCTAATGAGTAACAAGTTTAACGATTTTGTGTTTAGTTGCCGGAATTTTTTTTTCAATAATCGGCGCAGTTAGATGCACCACTTGAAGGTTTAAGAAAAGTTAAATAACCGGAAATGATACGAGATAAATTAAGCGATTTGTTAGTTGTAAAGCCAGAATGGTCTTATTAAATTTAAATGAACAAATTTAAACTTGAAGTCAAAATAAAATATGTACATACAAATATTTAAGTAAACAGTAAATTTAACATGAAAGTTTCTCGTTTTGTATTATTACTAAACACGTTATGGTGATATAATGACGCTACTTCACGAAAGTCGTAAACAGCGAGGGATTTAATTAAGTGCCATAAGCCCACACCTTGTTGCATGCAACAGGTATGCTATTATCATTCAAAAAGTACAAAAAAGTTACTGTTACATTGTTTCTTTCCTCTGTTTCCCCGTAAAAGAAACCATGGGATGGAATATTGATACTATTAAAGTTATTAAAATTTTTGTTTCTTCGCTTTGAGTACTGTAAATGTTTAATTGTCGCCTCGTTAAAAGTCATTACTTTTTTCCGTGCATGGTGTCTTATATTTATATTGGGGATATTGAAATCCGAATTTGAAAGAACCATGTTGTTTTGAACCAAGACACAGCATTGGATTACCTTTGATTTCTAGTTTTCAGTTCGATAAAATCTTTTGCAACGCTCTACCATTTGTCAAAGGATTCATTCCAGTTTCTTCATAACTTGAATCATGCTCGTGACGTGAATCGATCGTGACCAGTCATAAATTCCAGGTTCCACTATGCACTACAGTAATATAAGCCATGTTACCCTCTGCATAAGGTGCAAGATATCCAAGGTGTACAAGTGATGGATCAGCAATAATTAAATTCAATCGATTCATTCCCGGTATTTGACAAAACTGACGATTCATTGGATGCAATATATTTAGGTTTGGAATGCACGAAAACTTAAGATAGAATATAGACCTGAATTTCTGCGAAGAATAATATAATAATGTCTTCGGTTTTGACCACGATCAATTTATATTAGTACATGTGACAGTAAATATAGTATACAATCCTGGATCATTGGCAATCAAAGAATAGATGGAATTTGGAGACTTGCACAGTTGTTAGAGCTTGTGCCCAAATTCAAAACATTATTAGAGTTATGGACACACACAGACGAAGCTCACAAAATACGCTGGTTCGGCTAAAATAAAACTGATTGGTGAAGAAAACTGGTGCTTTTTTAAATTAAACACAATCGGTAAAAGATACTGTTGGTTCAGACAGAAAACTTGTGATCGGGCTGAAATACAGAAAAAAAATTCATCGGTGAAATATTTTTTACAGCCTTTGTTTGCTTCCGCTGTACATAGGTATTTCCATGAGCAAGCGCAAACATAAGCTGCTGGAAAAGGGTTGGTAGATTTGAGGTCGATTTATGGATTTTCTGCTGGTAGGGAACCATGCATGTTTAGTAGAAGACTAAAATAGGCTGATGAAGTAGACAATAACTGTAAAATAGTAACCTGTAAATTACCCAATTGGGAAATGCTGGCAAAAGACCAGTATTTAATATTTGTTTAGGTTTTGGAGTCGGGAAGGGTCCACCATGATGATCCAGTCTTCTGCTCTCCTGTCTCCAGTGCTTCTCAAAGTTTCTGGTTTCCACGCGATGTTTTCCTACATCGCAGAGGACGTGGTAAGTTCATCACCTAAAATTGCTATTACATTTTTGGTGGTGCCAGCATCGGGGATCGAATCCAAATGACTGAAATTATAGCGAGCGCCCTGAGAACTAGACTACCATGACTATTCTATATATGACATGCATACGAGAGCTTTCTCTTTAATTACCACCAAATTAAATACAAATACTTCACTCAGATTATCAGATAAAAAATAAAATATTTAAATTTCATTGCAAAAACTATTTACATAATTATGTAAAGATTTCAAGAATTCTCTATCTTCTAATTAACATTTTAGTACCTATTTCAATATAATTGCATTGTTACTAATTACCATAGAAACGATTACACCTAAATATATTTTCAAAGCCAAGGGCCAATTAACTGAATGGTGATTTGAAATATAATAGCCACTTACCATTTAACACTTCTACAATCATGCAACAAAGATACAAATCACATTAATAACGTGCTCATGAGTTCCACAGCTCAATTTATTTCGAATGGATAAAATCTGTAGGATATTATAACTGGTCGTGGTAACAGAACTGTCGGCCACGCTACGCGCCCGAGTACACCAAGTGTGCGAGAAGGTATTGCGATACACTATACGCCATACAATACTGCAGAGATATGTGATGTATGAAGCGATGGACTTTTTTATAACTTTTCACTCACCAGTGACTGACATCACTATGTTATTGTAAAAGGAATAGTTTTTTTTTTTATGGGATAGGCGGCAAACGAGCAATCGGTTCACCTGATGATAAGTGATTACCGTCGCCCGCGTACAACTGCAACTTCAAAGAATCCGTTGCCGGCCATTAAGGGTATTAGGGAGATGGAAGGGAGAATGACGAGGGGGATGGAGTGTGGGCCTCCGGTCACCTCAGTCACCGAACGGTAGTCACCACGGTATTCTACCAGATTACCGTCGCCCACGTGCATGTGCAATAGCAGAGATGCTGCAGGTGCGTTGCCGGCCTTTAAGGGTATTTGGGAGATGGAAGGGAGGATGAGCAGGAGAAAGGGGGTTCCATTTTATTCTTCATAAGCCTTACTAAATCCATTGACGGAAATATGTCTTTTTAAGTAGAGTTCCAAAATACTGACGACTTACATCAAATCTTTCTATAATATGTACTATGTACGTGTGGATAGGTGGTTTCAATGTGTACCATCGCTCTAGTGATGCTGGTTGTGACCTAATGAGTAACAAGTTTAACGATTTTGTGTTTAGTTGCCGGAATTTTTTTTTCAATAATCGGCGCAGTTAGATGCACCACTTGAAGGTTTAAGAAAAGTTAAATAACCGGAAATGATACGAGATAAATTAAGCGATTTGTTAGTTGTAAAGCCAGAATGGTCTTATTAAATTTAAATGAACAAATTTAAACTTGAAGTCAAAATAAAATATGTACATACAAATATTTAAGTAAACAGTAAATTTAACATGAAAGTTTCTCGTTTTGTATTATTACTAAACACGTTATGGTGATATAATGACGCTACTTCACGAAAGTCGTAAACAGCGAGGATTTAATTAAGTGCCATAAGCCCACACCTTGTTGCATGCAACAGGTATGCTATTATCATTCAAAAGTACAAAAAGTTACTGTTACATTGTTTCTTTCCTCTGTTTCCCCGTAAAAGAAACCATGGGATGGAATATTGATACTATTAAAGTTATTAAAATTTTTGTTTCTTCGCTTTGAGTACTGTAAATGTTTAATTGTCGCCTCGTTAAAAGTCATTACTTTTTTCCGTGCATGGTGTCTTATATTTATATTGGGGATATTGAAATCCGAATTTGAAAGAACCATGTTGTTTTGAACCAAGACACAGCATTGGATTACCTTTGATTTCTAGTTTTCAGTTCGATAAAATCTTTTGCAACGCTCTACCATTTGTCAAAGGATTCATTCCAGTTTCTTCATAACTTGAATCATGCTCGTGACGTGAATCGATCGTGACCAGTCATAAATTCCAGGTTCCACTATGCACTACAGTAATATAAGCCATGTTACCCTCTGCATAAGGTGCAAGATATCAAGGTGTACAAGTGATGGATCAGCAATAATTAAATTCAATCGATTCATTCCCGGTATTTGACAAAACTGACGATTCATTGGATGCAATATATTTAGGTTTGGAATGCACATGAAAACTTAAGATAGAATATAGACCTGAATTTCTGCGAAGAATAATATAATAATGTCTTCCTGTTTTGACCACGATCAATTTATATTAGTACATGTGACAGTGTAAATATAGAGATATTAACCTGGATCATTGGCAATCAAAGAATAGATGGAATTTGGAGAATTCTCTAAAAGGCTGTTAGAGCTTGTGGCCCAACCAAAACATTATTAGAGTTATGGACACACAGACGGAAGCTCACAAAATACGTTGGTTCGGCTAAAATAAAATCTGACGGTGTGAAGAAAACTGGTGTTTTTTTTTTAAATTAAATTTTAAACTAATTAAATTGAAGTCTCGGTGCCGTAATGGCTAAACGTTTGGCTGCCACGCTGTCTGTCGCGAGTTCGATTCCCAAAAATATTTCCATGGACTAGAAAATAATTGTTTTCTATATTTTCTCTCCATTTTATCTATCTATAATATGTGTCTCTATAGACTCCGCCACACAGGAGAAATTCCCAGGGTGAGGGTAAAATTTTTACTTAAACAAAAAAACCGACAGTTCACGCCTCAAGTAAGGTCTTCAAACTGGTGACCAGAACTACCGAGCTAAGATACAGCTGGTTCGTACAGCCACCGGAGTAACTACGTAAGTTTCCACTGATAACTAAGAAGAAATATCTCGTGCCACTATACTAACGGAATATCCTTGACAGAAGTAGTCTGACTAATCGCATCGATCATAAGAGCAAACCTTGTTCAGGGCTAACAGAGAAGAAACAGAATACAGTCTCCATTTCCCGTTATTCACCATATAAAACCGACAACACTGAAATTGTATAAGAACGTGATCCTACACGCCCTGATCATTCCGAATCTGTTTTGTACTGCAGTCAGAATAGCTGTAACATATTTTTATACGTGGCAATGTTGCAAGTAGGCAAAATTCATAATACATATAATGGTTGCATTACCCCAGTAGCTTAATCTTTTGCTTTATGTCTAGTCGTTAGTTTATGCTCAAAATTAAAATACAGAACGATTGTTCTTAACTTGAATTCAAAGCATCATTTGGGTAATGTTTTAAAACAACCAGAGATAAGAAGATGAATAAACAAATACGAATCACTTGTTTATTAGTATGGGATATAAAAGAGAATGTTTATAATGTGTTCAATAACCTATCGGGTGTAATAAAATATTCTAAATACAAAATAAAAGGATATTCTCGAGTCGAAACTGACCGCTAATTAAGTAAGATAAAATCTAATTAGTATGTTTTTTTGATAATAAACATCACGACGCATTTTAAAATAACATTATAGTGATGATCTATAATTACACCATTCCGATACTTTTAGCTAAGATTTTGATTTGTTTTGCTTTAAAATTGATTATTATCATTACATACACATTTCTATGTGATTGAAGAGAACAGGCCAAAAGAAATTCTAATCTTACAATAGTAATATTTATTCTAAAAAGGTCCATAACAAATTTAAAATATAGAGGAAATTATATTTTAAATTTGTTATGGATCCCAAAGGGCAGTCTTTGGTATAAATAGCCTAAGTTTTAAAATAAATGTAGAAGCTCTCATCGAAAGTGTTAGTTACAGATTAAGGATGTCCATTTGGCACGACTCTGCGTAGCAAAGCGAGCTTTCGAAACTCACTTTGTTCCTCTCCGGGATTTAACTCACACTTTTGTACATGGTAGAGCCAAGCGGCGGCTTTTGCTGCTGCACGTACGGGCCGGCTCGATCGTGGTAGTACCACGTCGTCACAGGGCGTACACACTGTTGATTAGCCTAAGTGTTCGTATACATAGTCAAACTTATTAGCGCATACCGAAGCACATACTTATCTTTACCTTTAATGTTCGTTTATAAAATCGAAGTATTCAGATAGAGATGTATAACAATGATTCAGAGAAAACGTGTCGTGTCATGATAGAGTTGTTTCAATATACAAGACATCTTGACACTACTACACTAATGTAACAAAATAAATAAACAAACCTATGATTAAGAAATAAAACTTCTCTCAGTCTCACATATTTAAAATAAAAGAGCCTTATTACAGATATTTATAAAGCAGAGCATGTGTAATGATGATGAAGCAGCCACATGCAGTGTAAAAACAGCCTAAACGGTAAATAATATATAGTTCGCATGTGGTCTGCAAGCGGACTAGCGAATTGACAGGGTGATTGATGAGATAAGCAGAGTTAAGCTCTTCACAGATAGTGGGACTGCATTCGCTGACGAAGGGACGAAGGAAGGCAAATTTAAAATTGCAATGAATTATTCAAATAAGGAACGGTTATCTGGAAGCTTGCTCATGCAATTTGAATAAGTGAATAAATAATTTCGTTAAATTTATTTTGAGTTATTTTTTTATTTTAATTAATATTAATTCTAATTAAGAACCGCAAGATAAGATTATTTATAATCTATCAAAAGTACAAGAGGATTATTTATAATTAGTGGCGATCTTTATCTCAAAATGCCACATAACGCTAATCGATTAAAATTCGGCGAACCCTAAACCGACTAGTGATGGGAAGCAGCATCACTCGTGCCTGGCCATGGCCATTCAAGAAATCTAGCCGAATTTTACTCGACCTTTGCTTCTTGCATATCTAGAAGAGTTCAGCAGTGGACTTCAATAGGCTAAAAAAAGGAATAAATTAAAGGTACCACTCAAACTATATAATAGACAGACAATACGAAAACCCTGATATCCATTATGGTGTAAGATTTTATTGAATAGCGGTGAAAGACGAGCTACTAGTCCACCTGACGGTGTGGCTACTGCTGCGTGGACATGGTCGTTATCCCCCAAGGACTCGGATGCGATGCCTCACAGCCCGTTTGGTGGCAGAAATGGGTAAAGGGGGTAGAGGGGGGGGGGATTTCGTACCTAGAGGAGCCTATACCACCTAGTATAGGCTACTGTTTCCTACTGTTAAGAGACAGAGTTAATATGTTCGTTAATAGTTACCTACCTACCTTAAAAGAGGCTTCTATTTAGTTTAAATTCCATTTGATATTTTAAAATGAAAATATTTAAATTCGGAGCAGTACCGACCTGTTTGTCAGGCGAAGCAGTTCTACTGATAGTCCACCCCCTACCCGACTCCCATAAAAATCGTTTAAATGTAGACCATGCTAAAGTTCAGTTTTTCCCACACATAATGTAATGGCGCAAGACGAGAAAGTACCAATAAATTGTAACTTCATCCAAATCAATAACATATTCCAATTCTCAGTTTTTGTGTATAATAACATTTACTTATCGATACATTTTTTTAGATTTTTTATTTACCTTTGAGTCATATTTTATGAAATTAAATTATTCCTTTGAATGAGTAATACCAAAAATGTAATCAATTCCAGATAATAATATTTAATAATTTGATGTGAATCATTTAACTTGGATCATAATTAGTAATGCATTGGAACTGCATTGTATTACAATAAAACACAAAGTTATGACTACATTTGTTAGGTTGCCGTTTCAAATGGCAGGCTATTACTGTGAATTACTCAGCAAAATTTGATTTGTAATAAGGTCTAAGTAAATTAATTGAAGGAATGAAACTGCAATCTGTTAGTACAATAAAAATGAAATAGAGTTGAACCTCTTATAAGCCACATGAAGCCGTACCGCCTAGTACTATCCGTACATGCTAACATTATTAATACGAAAGTAAATTTGTCTGTCTGTTACGGTCAGATTCAAGGTTTCAGGTTTAAACCTTAAAAATTTTAAATTTTAATTGGAGATACTCTGAAACCAGGGGAATGACACAGGCAATTTTTTATTTAAATCTAACGACTTAATTGCGGTCGGAAGCTAGAACGAGTTTCAGCATATAGTGAGTTCTCGTGACTTGTGATATGGCCTGGTCTTATTCAGTCCACTGCGCTCGTCACTGTCCAGTGTATTTATTAACTGTTAAAGCATGAAATAAGAAAAACTTATAACATATACATTAATCCATCGCAGCGCAGCGCAGTGTAGCGTAGCCATCTATCGGAAACTACGCAAATCATCTGACTTTTCCCATTGTTGACTTTTACGACACCAAATACGTTATGGGTTCTCTTACGTTCCAGTTGTATTATGAGCCACGATGAAAGGGTACACGGAATGTAGGTGCCGATTATTCTAAACTACGTGATGTTCCAACTTGCAATGAATCAGCGTAACCTCTCATGGCTCAAACTAAAATAAGAGGAGTGTTATTTGCAGTGATTTGTGCATACGTAATAATAATATTGTATATATCTAAAATTTTAATCAACAAATACTTGATGGACATCAAGTTAGCATGCCTTGATATGAAGTAAATGTTAAAAGTATAACCTTTTACATATTATTTAAATATATATAATAATTAAGATAAGTTATACATATCTTAATTAAAATTCTGCATTAATTCCTGCATTAATTTATGCATAAGGTATGCATAAATTAAGCCCACAGTTAGTTAAGAATGTAGAGAAAAATACTTGTTTTAAATCTATCTATATGTAAATGTTCGCTTGTTCAAAATCTTAAATGTCCGAAAGTTCTTCACCGATTGCTTTGACATAACATTGCATACATTTGTAAAACATTTAATTTAAAAATTATTATTTCTTTGTTTGTTTGTCTTTTAGAGATTCGCAAACCACTAGATCGATTGCCCTTAAACTTAAGGGTTATATTCGAGTTATCATTGGAAAGGCAACGCAAATAATAAAAAAAAATATTCAGTACATACTTACAAAAATCGTCATTGTCTTTTTGTGCCGCACTAATTCGATTATTTAAAATAAATTTAGAAAGAGACATTTAATTTCTGTCTGCAAAAGTAGCTTGTTTCAAGTGCTTTAAATAGAAATAAGTACTCATGCCTGTCACCCATAGGGTTAGACAGTGATTACAGATTCCCATTTGGCTCGACTAACAGCAACCAAACTTATATATAAGAAATCACTTACTACTTACTATATATAATGGGTTTATATTTTCTAACCATCACCAAACGGCTTATGAGAAATAATTTATTGTCAGTAATGACCACAGCCGATAATGTTCAAAAGTTCAGAAGGATGTTTGGTAGACACAGCTTCATTTACCTTATGATTAAATATATAATTGTTTAAGTCCTTTTATATGAATCCCGTTAAACTACTTGTACTAATTAAAAACAAAAATATGTATATACAGGAATATAATAAATTGATGAAGTTTTAAATAATGCGAGCCTTGTACACGTGTCGGTCAAGCGATGACGTGGAGCATATTTGCACGAGCTGAGCTGTCTATTGTCAAAGGCTTCCGTTAGATTTATAGTTGCATAGCGTGCAACAACAGATTGCGAAGTAATTATTCTCATTACTTTGCGTGACTGCACCAGATTTGCTAGAATTCTGAAGTCGTTTCTTTAAACTTGGCCTGCTAGACATTTACACTATAATGATAGTCTAGTCTGCTTTAAAAGAAAAAGGTTTCAAAGGCATTCATCTCGTTGTGCTCGATTACAGCAGAGCATGCTATGCTGACCTCGCTATCGTAATTGAGGAAAAGTTTAGCGTTATAAATTTAAACCGCGTTACTATGTAATTTAATTTTATGTTGTCCTGAAACAAAGTTTGGCTTTATTTTCTGTTACCCTAATCATTGAAATAAGACAAAAACAAGTTTTTTTTTAAAATTAGAACCGAGTTTATTTAAGTCATGTTTTGAAGCAATTGCATTGTATTACAACATACAAAGGATCATAATATGGTTTTACAGGCTTAAGACATTCCGTCACGCCAACGACGCAATAAATAATTCAACACGCAGATTGCTGATACCACTGCGTCCACTGCTAACTAAATGAAAGCACAAACAGTATCTACATTAAAATATTTGCAATGTATAAACTTGTCGAAGTCGTATCGAATGTTATTTATTGTTGCTTATTGAATATTTGTTAATTTATTCCGCAATGTAAAAACTTCCTTTGGCATGTGCCAGGAGCGATAAATGAGCAATTGTTAAACTTCTTACCGCAAACCTTAACAATGGGGCGTGAAAAAAATTGTAGACACTCAAAATCGCTCCATCGCTAGGCGAAAGAGACAAGCTTTGATTTTGCAATCCATCGCACAGATGGCGACACTTGTACATTGAGGCAATCCCTTGAACGAAAATTGAATTTGAATACCTACCTCGTTTCTACTAGATGGCGCTGCTGACACACCTTTAACAGAGTTCTGAAACAATTTTAAAAAGAGGTTGCTTTTTACTTAATAATATATGTGCGATTATTAAATTATGCTTGCGGCCTCAATGCCTCATGCTCAAAGTTCAGTGAAGCTGTTAAAAACGGCTAACAGCACTAGCTTCACCGAATACATACTAATTAGATATCTGCTGGCTGATTCATGGGCTCGGGGTTCGAATATGCGCCGAAAACGAGGAATTTTGTGTACCTATATTTTATTACGTGATATTTTAATACGTGGTAGAGCCATGCGACGGTTTTTGCTGCTGCTCGAACAGGGCGGCTCGTCGGGGTTGGTACCACGGCCTCGCAGAATACCGGCGCGAAGTAGAGGTATCTTGTGCTTCTGCGTTTCGTTCGGCGAGTGAGGTAACCGGAGGTCCACTCCTTCTCGCCATCCCCCTCCTCATCCTCCCTCCCATCTCCCAAATATCCTTAAAGGCCGGCAACGCACCCGAAGTACCTCTGGTATTGCAGATGTACGTGGGCGAGGGTAATCACTTACGATCAGGTGAACCGCTTGCTCGTTTGCACCTTTTATCATAAAAAAAAAATCAATAAATCCGTTCCTTTCTGTTGAGCTTGTCGCATAGGCGTAGCAACGGACTTGGGAAGTCCGTGTTTAGTGCTTCATTTTCGTAAAAATTTCCGGCCCTATCGTATAGATATATTGTATATAAGGTAATCTGTGAATTTTGCTACTTTTGTGTGATATCCGAAGGATGTCGTCCAAATCGAAATAGGCCAAGAGGTCATCGTCATCATTGTATATGAATGATGCTATCAATAAATATTATAAATGTATGTGTTAAGCCATTGCAAATAACAATTTCCTGATGATGGTTTTCCTGCAAAATCATAAATTTTCTAGTAATAACTTCAGACGTTCCGCTTTAATGTCAATAATGTAAGAATGAATCATTTGCTTTGCTTATGCATTATTAACTGACAGGTTTTTCCTGTTTTGTCTCTTATTGATTCATTGTTTAATGCTAATGCATTTGTCTATTTAGCACATACTCCTGCATCATACATTGCATCAGCATGTATGATGCAGGAGCAACTGTAATTTAATTTCTTACTAGAATGGCGGTAGCAGTTCGTACAAGAATAAAAAATAAAAATTTGTAACGAATGTGTCGTTGGGTATATTGTTCACTGGTGAGAATTAATATTTTAAACTCATTATTTTTTTTCCCAAGACATAAAACAGCCGAGGTAGCTTTATTTATTTATATAATACGCAAGTATATGAGTTCCAACTCCCAGTGCTAATGGTAATTTTGGGTGCTGAATTTGACACGTGCTCGATCTAGAAAAACATCTAGAAGAAACCTGTATGTACGGGTAATAATAAAAAATGTGCACTGGAGCAGCCTGGCGAACCCTTCCCTGCTCCAAACTCCTCTCAAATATTAATAAAAACCCTTTACCTAGCAGTGCGACTTTTACGGGCTGCCTTTTTGTTAAAACATATGGCATTTTGTTTATAGTGCATATAACAACACAACACTGAATCTAATTCATTTATCAACTTTAAACAGGATTGTATTGAAAATTGTCGTTCCCATGCCCATTTTTTTTTTCTATTAATGGGCACCCTGAAGAAAATTTAAACAATGACGTAACATTCCTTTAAAAAAGAGAGAAAATAAATTTATCTGATAACAGTTATGAATATTTTTACTACCGTGTATGATAAAATAAAATTAAACAGATATCAATTACGAGTAATTTGATAGGATGGTTGAGGTTTGAATAAGCGAAAATAAAAAAAGAGCTAGTCGTTGTGCAAGACCCCTGGATAGTAACATAAGAAGGTTTAGACCGGGCCACAAAAAATTCTTATAAGAAACGTTCCAGCTGTCACCCCGCGAAACTATCGGGGGCTGTTACATCCCCTCTAAAAAATAAATCGATGGGCGTTGCGTTCCTGCGGGGTGGGGTCCCCCATGGGGTCATATGGAGTAGTCGCACGGCAATTTTTTGGTTCAGGCGACATTATTATAAATTATGGGGTGACGGCGGAAAAATGTAAGTTTTTTTTTCACTATCAAACAATTTTAATAAATTGGCTTATTGATAATTTACATCTTTTTCATGCATAATCACTAGTTAGTGTTATTCGTTATTTTTTCGATTTAAGTCACATGCTTACTTACCATGTCCGTAAAAGATATAAGGATATTTCAAATTTAACATTGGTATGAATTTCATTGCAAAACTCCGATTTTAAAATAAATAATAAGATTATAGTAAAGACGTATATTTTAAGTCTTGCTTTGTAATATATTATAACAATGCACTTACTAACTGACTTTGTGTATTGTTGAACTTGTTTTAGGAACAGTTTACCTTTTTTTTTTTACAAATTGTATTCAAATAATATATTTAAAAATGTCTATATATTGTGATAAAAATGTCTAGATTTCGTATGTTATAGGTAACCAATAAATATACAAACATTTTATGTTTATACGTATGTATAGTATAGTAATCAATACTGATTAATAAAATAATAAAGAATACATTTATTGGTCAGAAAAAAAAAAATTTTTTTTTGTTTAATTGGAATATAATAAGTCTCTTATAATATGTAGATTACGTGAGCAAATCATAACGCTTAAATTAGAGAATTTAAACATTCAATTATTTATTTAATAATCACTGGTCTGCGGACAATGAAACGCATGCTAAATTTGGAAACTCCTACATTGTCATTGAATCCGCGCCTCAGTATCCTCTTATAATTCACCGCACAACACGTCACGCCTATTACACCTCATGGGGTAGGCAGTTAGAACATCCACACAAACACATTTACCAATTTACTATATTTAATATAATTGGCCTTAGCTGATCTTCTCCCACTTCACGCAATATTCGAAGGCGTTAAACATACTAGCCAATTATCGCTACAGAATCATATAAGCGGTGGTGCAATACCAGACTTAAAATATCCAACGGGGTGACTATAGCAGCAGAGTTTAAAACAAAAGATGTCTTTTACATTTTAAAAGGTTGGTAGGTCTTAGTGATAGTAGTGAACAATTCCTTAGCAACTTCAACTAATTGTGCCCCGCCCGTTCACTGTCAGGCCCACGTCGTATGAAGTGACGCATTAATATCAACATCTGGTTACAAGCATTTGGAGATAAATTATTTACATTGACATTAAAGATTAATCGTATCGTGCTTGGAACGGTTTTAAACAACAATGTCTCTGAATTTACCACGTGCACGACGACGAAGGAACACATAGTGAGGAAATCTGCATCATTGAGAAATGTAAACAATGATATTATTTCAAAACCATGATAACTCTGCCAACCCTTAAAAGAGAAGCGCGGCTGAATCTTTGCAGCTTAAAACTCTTAAATATTTGTAAGTAAGCATGTTCCCAGCAGTATTTTGTCTCCTAAATCTACATCTGACTCATGCCCTGTGAGGGGAGGGCGGGGGGGGGGGGGTCTGCGGGCAGATATTATCTTCTCTTCTTCTCAGCCGGCAGCTATAGCCGCCGGCTAGGCTCTACCACGTGTGATAACCCTCCGACCGACTCGCTCATGACCAGTTTTTATGTTGCCATGTCTTCCATGTCCAGCCTAATATACATATATATATAACTATATCCATATAGATATTTTTTTTTGGTATGTTTGTACTCGTAGCTTCCTATAGTATTAAAAGTAAGATATGAGTAATATAAGTTGCATAATTCACTATATGTGGCCATACACTTATAGGTGTTTTATGAAGACCATTTATAATAAGAAATTGGGACACCCACCAATTGAAATTAAACGAATGTAATGTAAAATGCTATCCAGAACGTGTTCTGTCAATATGAAAGATAAAAACCATGAAAGAAATAGCCATTTCCCCCTCTGCACGTACTACAGGGGAATATAACAAAGGATGTGGGATGGTACAAAACATTTTGGGGTAAAACCGTCAAATGTGGGAATTAGAATAAGGGGCGGTCAACCCGAAAATTGCCCTTTTTATGCAAACGGAACTAAGTAACATCAAAGTAACTAAAGACGTTTTGTTTTTTTTTTGCTCCTGATACTTATTTAAGTTCCTATATGTCATATTATAATTGTGTTTTTTTTTAATTTCATTATACGCTTGGTTCGATGGATACAACATGGGTACGAATCCAGGTGTTGTTGAAGTTTCACAACATATTTGGAGGTAAAGGAATGCAGTGTGAGGAAACTTGTATATTAGATAAACATTAATTTGTTTAATGTTAAATTGATGAAATATAATCAATGAGGTTACGTATGATTCGTAAACCGGATTGGAACAGCGTGGACACTTTACGGAACCAAACATTTTCGACATATTCAAAGGCCTTTCCCAGCAGCGGGACTATTACAGACTGCTATCTTTTCACTTTAATTAAGTATTCATTACATCGTTTTAGCGTCTGTTAAATATTAATCATGAACTAAAATCATGGTAGTAAATATTCTACCTTGAAATGCTTAAGACTTGTTTAATCTATAGGGGGATTAACCAATAATTACAGATTTTAACCTCAAACCCTGTTCCCACTGGCACGTGGACGCTTGCACTTCCCACTTAAGCTGCAATATGGGATAATGCTCCTTGCATTATCCCATATTGCAGCTTAAGTGGGCACCAGCAAAGCCACGATTGTCGTGCGGTTAGGGAATCTGTCTCCGAATTATGGGACTCGAGTTCGATCCCCGGGGCGCTCGTGCCAATATATGTATCATTGGACTGGGACATTAAGACAGCGACAAACTGACCGCTTATCATTTACTAATTATGATCTTTTCTTCTCAAACCATAGTCCAATGAGTTAATTTTTACTTCAATTTTCAGTTTTCCATTTCTATCTAAAATCAATTTGTTTTTAGGTTACTTTATTGAGTATTTTTGCTAAAGTATATTATTTTTGCAATTTATATAAATAGATATATTTTTATTACATATTTTTCATAGGTTAAAAAGCTACGCTCATTCAAAAACTCAACCGGCCTTTTAAGCCAATAAATCACTCGAAAAATCAATAACCGTATTGATCCGTACCAAAAATCTAACCCTCGTGACATCGACGGCACATTGTTGTTAACATCGTTTGCTTATTATTCGAAAAAAACCGAATTTGCATCGCAATGGGTAGAAATTTGCATATTGGGTTACAGATTTAGTTTTAGCATAACAAAATGAACTATTGAACTTGAATGTGACTTAAAAAAACTACCTGAGTTTTGCTATACAGGCTGATTGTAAAACACATATTTTTTGAAATTTTAATTTACGAAACATTTGAAGACATATTTGTAGACATAGGCATAATTTAAATTAAAATATTGTCAGACACACTCCAGTGTGATTAATTTGGGAGGAGAGCACTCAATCCTGAGATACAAAAATTTCATGTATTAGTTGTATGTGTTGCCATTATAATTACTAAACTACATAATACTATCATATTGTATCATTTGTATTATTTGTATATTGTATATCGTATCATCATTACAGCCTGTCACAATTCCACTACTGAATATAGGCCTCCCCTAAAGATTGCCACAAGGCACTGTCCTAAGTCCTGGGAATATCATGGTTTGAGAACCTTTCTTCCGCAACGGTTGTCAGTTCTGCGAGCTATGTGGCAAGCTCATTGTTTTATTTAGCTTACTGATTTTTATGATAATGTCGGTTATCCTATTTCTGCTACGGTAATTTCGATGCATATGCACACAGAAACACTGAGCATAGCTCCTGCAGTGACAGAACACGTCTCGGTTCTTTAAGTCATCACCAATAATTATCATAAAATTATAATAAATTTTAGGTTGTTTATATACAAAATATAACTAATATATTGCATACTTTGCTCGTAATACTGCGGTGTAAGAGATAATGTAACTTAACGGTCCACCTTATGGTCACGTTCAACGTACTTAAGTGCTCACTGTGTGTAAACCTGAGAACTGTGATAGAATAAATCTCTGTCAATAATCGAAGCCTGTTTTAATTGATTTACATGTAGTTCGAGTTACTTTGTACGCAGTTACATGACACACTTTGGATCCTACCTTGTATATAATTTTATTAGATATCGCCTTTGAAGGTATGTATATTTCTCTCGCGTTATTAAGTCGTTTGATCACTTTATAATGTTATCTTACAAATGTTACAAATGTGAATGTTTGAGTGTTACGATGTTTGTCGTTCAGTCTATATTGGACAGATTAAATTAAATTTGGTATGGAGGTCGAATATGACATGGAATAAGACAAAATGGTGCTTTTATCACCATCACAATTTCTTTGGAACAAAATCTAATGTGGCCCGGATGAAGCCGAGAGCTATCGCTGGTGTTTAATTAAATATAATAATTTAACGTTCTGCTCTTAAAGTATATATTATACAGTATTATACAGTATACACAATAGAAACGTAATAATGTGTATACTGTATGTAAAAGTTCTTTTAATTCACGATTTCTAATTGATTCGAGCTCGGCTGTAATTAATTAAAATTATTACATAAATAACCCTTCAACGCTTACGGGCGGTCCGAAACGATCAGTGCGAAAATTTATAACAATCGATCTTTCTCAATCGATTCCGTTTCTCGATTCAATCAGACCCTTCGAGGAGCTAACGAACTCATACAAACCGTATGCAAATATAAATCATGTAGTCACGAAATCACAATGCAGCATTGAAATACTCTCAGGTGCTCCGATGAACGTCTGTCACAATGGATGTAATAAAAAATGTATTCCCATTATTGTTACTAACTCAGGGGTTTGAGCGTAGTCTATTTAATATGCGTGTGAATATTTCTTGTTACACTACGCCGTAAAGATTGTAGAACTGGAATGTTTTTGTTATTGTGACTAATTATCAGTCCTTTTGTTTTTTTTTAGCAAAAGTCGCATTATTCCGAAGTTAATGGAATTACATGCAATCTGGGCGTAATTCTATTTTTAATTGTAAGCGGCATATCACTCTCTGGGGTATTATACTAAGCAAAACAAAGATTCTGTTAGAAGTTTCTGTTTACAATAAAATGAATGTTACATTAATAATAGAACGTAAATATTTATTTTACCTAGACTAAGGTTTCTTTAGAATCATTAAATTGATCTTGCCTGTTATTATTAAAGCATGGTGCAAAAACTTTGCACTGTCAGAAGTTGTAACACGTTTTATCCCACATTAAAAAGAAAAGCATGGTTTAAAAAGCTAACAAGGAAAAGAGCACGTAGTATTTAGTTCAGTGAGATCAAAGTTCCCATACAATTTAATTCAAAACCCATTATTCCATGAATGAAATACATCTCTTTCCGGCACAGATTGCTGCGACTCAACCCTAAATTGGATTCACTTTCTACGCAGGTGTCTAAACGACCCCGAAGATTTCCTGCCCCGAATGAAAGGGTTAACAGACAATTGTCGATTACAAAAACGCCTAAAACATCCCTTTGTTGAAATCTCAGGTGGTGTAGAACTGATGTAGTTTTTATCGTAAAAGGGTCACGCAGGTTGCGGTGAAAGTGATTTTTAATAAATATTTGGTGACGAGACATTTGAGGATTACTTTTGAAATTTACAAAAACCGTTTATTTGTTGAATTTGATACTACACTATTTTTAATGTTTGTGAATAGCTATGGGTGGCTCAGCTGTCTCCGTTCGGAGAGGTGAAGCGAGTCTACTTCAAAGGCCACCTGAATTTCATATTCATGCCGCGCCTCCAATCTTATCCAGGTCTAGAGAACGGGAATAGATAAAAAAAATTAAGAGATATCCTATACTATAATCTTCATTTTACTTTAATTCGATATTACCATACACACAATCTGAGAAATGAAACGTACAAAGGTTGAGAACCATTGAGTACTAGTACAAAGGGTTACCATTGGGGCAGAACTTTTTTAAACGATAATATTCTAACAGCAAACAACTACGATGCCTTATAAAGGAAAAGCGAAGAATGTAGGTGGCTCGAGACTATACATAGGGAATCTGAGGTAAGCGTCTGTTCAGCCGTGGACTAGATATATGCAGGTATTATTGATTCTCTTCTACATCAGCCTTGAATGATTATATTCTTTAGATTTCTGGTAAGAAGGTCGGGTCACTTTTTTTCCACACACGAGCACAAGGTCACAAACGAGCACGGGTTCAATTGATGGTAAGTGATCACCATCGCCCACGTACATCTGCAACACCAGAGGAGCTGCGGGATCGTTGCCGTGAAGCCTTGAACCTCAATCATCGACCGAAACGCAGAAGCATAAGATGCCTCTACTTTACGCCGATTTACTTTAACAGATACTTTGCACCTTAGGCGCTGCTGTCAGTCATGGGTCTGGTTAAGTTTGGCATTTCAAGATGTCTAGTCTGAGATCGACTTTAACCAGGTGATAAATTCCTTCTCTACCTAGAAGTTATCTGGGTAGGTATTACTCTCACACCTATCGCAGTGAAACCACTGTCGAGTTCCACTACAACTTCGGTTGAAGTTGTTTGCAGATGCTCACTCGTTTCAGTAGCTGCTTACCATCAGGTGGGGACCGTTAGTTTGTTTGTCTCCCCGCTCCAGCAAAATATCTGCCGAAGGGTAGGAGATAGATCTGGCATTTGTATTGGTCAACTTTTATGCACTCCCGAGACGAAATCGGGTGACCAATTCAATACACCGCCATGGCACAGCACCAATGAATAATAGACAGAAGTGATTTAAAAAAGAAGAGACCACTGAAAAGTAAAAAGTTTTGTCTTAATAGTTTCTTCGCCCGTTATTATTACCACACACGGTGCGTTTAAATCTATAACACGTCCATTAGCATTGAACAGTTTCTCTTATTGTAACATTGTTGCAAAATAATTTTCATTTGCTAACTAATTAACAATTAATTTTATCTCGTTAACTGCAGTTAACCCAGCGAATGAAGAACTCTTTTAAATGTAAATAGGCAATTAGGCCTCATTCCGAGCCGTGTGTTAGACCTAACATTGTGTCTGCATTGAAATACTGGCAATGCGTTAAATTAGCCTTAGGGTCAGACGAGAAAGAAATGTTGAATCATGCATTTAGCAATTTTTACATACACAATTTAGCAATTCATAGATCATTTAGTTAATAGTATTTTAATGGTAAAATCAATTAAAGAAATTAAAACGTCGTTTAATGAAAAGAAGACATTTTTAGTCATGAACATTAATAGTTTCCGGTCCATTGCAAAAGGTAGTTTAATATTATCTGTTGATATTTATTTTTAGCGGTTGATAGACAATTGTTTTTATTTAAAAATGTCGCAACACCAAACCTAACAGTACCTAATTTTAAGATATTACACAAATTATATTTTTCATTTATAAAAACATTACGTATTATCATCATAAATAAATAAAGTTTAAGGTTATACATATAAACCTTATTGCAACGTAATTCAAAAGGAATTATTCTTATTCGTATATATATGACGACCCCATAGGCCTGTTTCAGTGACCTTGGCTTTAAAAGTTAAGGGGTTGTGGGTCAAATCTCTCCATGGGCTAACATGTTTGTACGATGAAACATAACATGTTGTAGGTACACATATTTATCATACAGCTCCTAATATACAGAAAGTCTTGTTTGAGATTGGACAATATGCGTACGTATCGGACATTATTAGACAGGAGATGAACCGACACAATAGTTAATAATTATTTAAGAGTAATTAATAAAGGCTTTCCATTATTGATGCTTACAAACAAAGGCTAGCAAGCACACGTTGTGTTTACGTATTACCATAATAGTATTAACAAGTGTCTTCGTTTTTATTGATTCCGCATTGAAAACAAATTAAACGCTTACTATATGGATACGATCTAGATGTGGTCCAGCATTAAATAGATTAAGTTTTTAATATTAAGAAGAATATGGAACAACGTCAACAATTTACGACTAATGTTGATGATTAACTTGAATGAAAACCTAAAAAAAAATAGCCTAAAATTGAAGCTGACAATGAAATTGTATTCTAGCTATTACCCGGAATTTGGTATTTGCACGCGTGGAATTTAAAAAGATAATAGTTAAAAATTTCATTCATTCTCTCTAAATAGATCCCCAGTATAAATTGTAAATCGAAATGGCTTCAACTAGCTAAATAAACACAATGATTATAAAATAAAGGTACCTTATATGCTTACAAAACAAACAAAAAAACAAGCTCGGAACGCAGCGGCAGCTACATAATTTTTTTAGTTTACTTAAGTTACATACAATTAGTGCATTTACGCATAACGCATGACGGCATTTGAAACTATGACTAAAAACGGTTAGCGGAAATTGAGCACGTGTATATCGCCTACTTATTCGAAAGCGACTGAGGCCAGAGCCAACAATTGTATTCTTTCGTAAGCTTCATTTTCGGTGCGCTAGTAATGTATCTACCTCTCTTTGTATGATGAAATAATTAGATGTCTTTACTATCGCCACTACCAACATCTCCAATTTAAATTAAGAACCCAATTGGGCACGAGAATCACAATAAAATAATATTGAATCTATATATATTCCCATAGCGCCGATAATGATAAGATGCCGAAACCTCGAAACTGAACTAGCTGAAAATGTTTATGAAATTAAAAAAATAATGGTGTGAAGGAAGTAAAAAAACTGAGGCACTTCTAGTAAGTGTACTTATTCCACAATACGATGTGTTTTACTGCTTTTTATTGAAAGTGTTAACGATCAATAAATATTCATATAACCTTATATTATGTAATAAGATTCAAGTTTCCTAAAAGCTTTACATGCTAGCGCACGCGATTATTAAAACCATTTTAGAAATGTCGTAGAAAAAGCGTATAATTTCTTCAATAACAGGTGGAATTAAGCGGTAGTACTTTGTATGCACATCAGAACTTGAATCGCATTAGTAAAGCGTAAAGTGTATATAGAAAAAGCTACAACGCTCACAACGGTTTTTAACGCGGTAGAGCCACTTCGCGGCTTTAGCTGCTGCTCGAAGAGGCCTGGTCAACCGGGAGAGTATCACGACCTCACAGAATACCGGCGTGAAGTTTTTTTTTATGGAAAAGCGCCAAACGATCATGCAAACCGCGCACCTATACCTGATGGTAAGTGATTACCGTCGCCCATGTAGTTCCGTAACACCAGAGGTGCTGCTGGTGCTATACCGGCCTTTAAGAGTATTTGGGAGATGGGAGGGAGGACGAGGAGGGAGATGGGGAGGGGGAGTGGATTTCCGGTTACCTCACTCGCCGAACGAAACGCCGACGCATAAGATGCGTGGTACCAACCCGGTCGAGTGGGCCCATTCGAACAGCAGCAAATGCCGCCGCTTGGCTCTACCACTGAGAGCGTCAATCCTCCTCAAGCGAGAAGATTAGTTCAGGTATCATAGTACTAGACGCATCGCCACTTGGACACTGCTGCACGACAGCTTTGCATCTGTCATTTTTTGTAAGATATATGTAACAATAAGATGTAATGGGGCAAATCGTATCTTTAGACATCTACCAACGCCACCATATTTATTATAGCACATAAATCGTGCGTATCTTGGAAAATATCTGACCGAAAATATGCATACCGGTGACAAACCCATGGGATGAGTTGGTTGAGGCCTATGTCACAGATTGTACAATATTTACCTTATCAAAACATCTCCTCTTAAAGTTCGGGTGGTTTAGTGGTTAGGTTACCTCTCCTTTGAACCATGGGTCCTGGGTTCGAAACAAATTGCATACAAATTATCGTTTCCAGGTTGTGTCGTGTTGTTTTGCATCCCGCGTATCTGCACTACATCTGAATGGATCATGATATCTTCGGGTTTTTATTTCTTATCCTAATGCAGACATAAATGTTAGCATTTCAAGGTCGATTGAACTCAGATTAAGTAGTTAGCAGGAATTATAAAATCCATTGCTTTTTCATTATTTCGATTAATTGCACACAAGTAATGGTCTCGCAAAACCTTTTACGGCATAATGTTATAGATTTGTTAAAACGGCGGAACATTGCATTGATTGTAAACAAAAACTTTACTAAGAACCGATCTAGATTTACAAATGCAACTAAAGTGCTTAATTACATCACGTACACAAAAGGAGCCCGAACGATTTCGTCAACAAAAAGTAGTCTCTAACAATGAGTGATTTGTAAGCGATGAGTTTCGCGTATGAAGAATACGTCGTTACTGAATAGGGAAGACGGCCCGTTGACAGTAAACGGTTGTTTTACGATCATTTATATCCTTAATTAATCCTGCGTATTTTCTATATAGAGAATAAAATGTTAACGAACGCGTTTCTAACATTGCACGATGTCACGACCGACTCGTTAGAGATTGTATTATAGGGATTGTTGTAAAAACTACAAAATATCTAAATAACTATAACAAGCGTTAAGCTGGCATTGATTCTACACTCTAAAGTAAAACAGAAAATACTAAAAACCGGCCAAGTGTGAGACGGGCTCGCGATACGGATCCTGAAGGGAATGAAATAAAACACATTTTTTTGGTAAATAGTTACCCTACCTGCTACAGCGGGTCATAGGCCTCTTCCATATAGACAATTTGCCATAATCGCCTCTCTCGGTCCAAGAATCCGTCTCGCACTTTGCCGGTTTTTGTTTACTATTTAGGGCCTCAAACTAGAACATAGTCCATCTGGTATTAATATCACTGTGGCCCGTGGACTCCTAAAATCATCTCCAATGAAGAATCAATAACTAGGCCCGTTGTTAACTCTGACAACTAAGATTAAAGTGTACCTCGTTTTCCAGTTACCAGTAATTGTTACTAAAGTTCAATCATACACCAAGCGAAACACAGCAACGTTTATCTGGTCTTCTGTGAGAGCGTCGTCCTTAGCTAAAACCCATTGATGCTACAGCCAGTAACTACCACATAGCATTACACCATATTCCCATCATTTGTGAGATGATGGCAAATGTAGGTACGAAAAGGATCTACCCGCCATATCGGGTGTTCGTAACCTGGGGATGACGACTTCTCCTCCAGAGTGTTATTTTGGATTTTGTATATATGTAATGATCCAAAGAAACTTCCATAGCGCGATGATGAATTATTTTTTTACAGGGAGTCGCTCAAGGGCACCGTTATCCCCCTTAAAATACCATCATCAGATTGTATCTTATTGTATTGTCATCAGTTCTTAATATTTGTACAAAATTCCAAATTATTCGATCGTTGGAAACATCGTTCGGTGAAAATTTATTTGAATTTATTTTTATTTGAAGTGGGTAAAAATTTAATTAAAAGGTTCCATTACATTCAAACATACTCGTATATACATACAAACGTACATACAGGTCAAGCTTACAAAAAGCGTGTATCATAATGACTGTTGACGGCTGTAATGAGTCACATTTTTATTACCTCGTATAGCGCATATTACAACAACTGCTTATTTTGTACATTACATTGTTTAATTTCTTTATGTTTATGTGAGTAATAACTTTGGAATTTGGTGAAGCCTGCCTTTATAATATATAAAATAAATGAAAACAAAACTAAATTAGTCGAGATCCCGAATTTGTAAATATTTCGTTTTTACAAAAATTCTGATGACTAAGCAACAGTGTTTGACTTAGAACAAATACACTTCCATCTAATACTATTATACCGTAATATAGTAGTAGATTTATAAAGGAATCTTTCCACGTGATCATATAATTTCACCCAAGAAAACTCCAATGCCTAATCTCATCTCTGACATTTTTTAAAACGTGATTGAATGACAAACGAAGAAACTTTGACATGCTGTAACACATGTTGGATAAGATGAATAATAGTCTGTATTACTTTTGGAGAGCCGTGGTATCCTAGTGGTTAGTGTAGTGTAGTATAGTACGAGAGTGACCAGAGTTCGAACCCCGGTGCCGGTACTACTGATATTGTTAATAGCAATTTTAAGTGCTGAATTTACCACGTGCTCGGCGGTGAAGGAAAACAACGAGAGGTAACCAGCATGACAACATGTCTGAGGAAAACAAATATATCGAGGACATGTGAAGTCCGCCAATCCTGAAGCGCTCTGAAGCAGCGTGGCGGACTCTTCACGTAGTGGGCATTTACATGTTTGCTACTTTACTTTACTTCCGGAGTTAATTATTTTTTTTTATCATGGTCGATGAAATGGCTGTCGATTTAAATCCGTTTAATTATACATACGTGCAAACATTTTATAACAAATAATTTTATTCATTTTAAATGTATATATATATTATACATAGATAATATACTTCTACGGATATTTCTTTCATATCAAGACGCCATTTTTGTGCGATAATGTGGTTTCACTGGCGTCTTAGCACCGAGTGAACAATTCATAGCATCGCAATTTTCGGAGCCGCAGGCCATCGGCGCCAATTATGGCCACAGGATTTATCTAAAGAGTTAACAGCGCCCCCGTGTGGCCGTTTTTGCCATTGTCTCGATAATTTATAATTGTATCCTTTTCATTGTTTGTTTACTCCTGCGTTCTTGTTACTGCAAAGGACTCCTTGTTAGGATATATAATTACCCGGTAGCGTTTGAGTTATCCGAGCGATTTAAGTGTGTAATTACTTAAGAATTATTTAATTGTTATCGTTAGAAAATATGAAATTGTTACGGAGAAACAATGCATTGAGACTACTAGTATTTTGCAAATTAAACTTTTCTTTTCGATGTCATATCAGAAATATTTCAGAATGTTGACGTTTTATCTGATTCATTGTGAGAGTTGAAGGGTCCAATACATTTGTATATTTATCATATTACCATCAAGAGCCCATACATGAAACTCTAGTTTGAGACAATAACGACTGTGGTTGTTTTAAATTTTTTCCCATTGCAAACCCCACTTGCAGGTACACTGCTTGCTGGCCGAGCACCGAGAAAAATTGCTTTCCGAGATATGATAGAAAATCTATTCAAATTAGCTGAATCCATATCCTACTCTCCTATAATGGACTGCTTTATCACAGCGATAACCAACGTGGTCAGTATATCTAGTATGACCATAAAATTTGTTGCACATTAAAATGCATTTATTTTTTTAAAGAAACAGAGTAATAATAATAAAACTTATATATTTTTTGAAATCTATGGCTATTAATTAATAAAAACAATTTTATTCAAACTGGCCACTTAGTCGCCTTTGGCTTTGATACAGGCCTTTAATCTCTTTAGCTCCTAATTAATGAATATAGATAGATATTATATACATATACATATTTGGCTTAAATTACTACATACTCATTTTGTGCCCAGCGGTCACTGTCAATCTTTGGGGGAGCCCTATGTTCAGCAGTGGACTTGTAATAGGCTGAAATGATGATGATGATAATGATGGTCACTGCAAATCCGTTTTCTTTAACGCCCCACTCCATAATTTAATTAAACAATCACGTAGAAAAATAATAAAGGAAACAGCGGCAGAATCTATGTACATAATAAACACATTCCAAATTTGAAATCAGAAAAAAAAGAACTTTTCATATTGGAACATTATTTACGGTCAGCCTAGCTATATAAGTACGCCTATGAAATGCTAATGGCATTTTACTGGCAATTTTTCGAAGCTTATATATCCTACGTCGACTTTCCTATGATTGACTTTCTGTTTGGCGGTAGAAATAGATAAGAGAGTGGAACCTATCCAGACAGCTCCTTGTACAGAAAATTAATCCACCTTGTTATCTTAAACTCTGTCAAAACAATTATTGATTGCAATGTAAAGAACAAGAAAGCGTGCAATAGCTTGTATTGCACATACAAACTTAGGATTCAATTGTCTTAACAACGCAACGACTGACACAAGACATTATGATTAGTATGAGAGAATCAGAGAAGGCGGATTTTATAAGAAATATTATTAGAAATAGTTCTGCGTTTTATTACTGTAACAAGAATATCTTATAGTTTCCAGGGTCACTTACATAATTATTGACCATATTTATGAATTTATTTGAACGGATATTTGGTGTTTTTGTCGAGTTTTGGTGGATTCATAGTTCATCCGTTATATTTAATTATTCTTGCGATTGTTGTCACTTGACATAACTACTTCCCTATGAATATTGTTATAAATAATATGTAATTGTTTTTCATTTATTGATTATATAAATAAAATCAATCGGTATCGCCCTACGAAAAAAGGCTAGAGCCGGTTTTTTAAACCGGGTTTGCGATCAACGTTATCAGCATAGCCAAACTGAAACTAAGAGCTTTGTATTATTCGTTTATCGACTCATCTAATAATAAATGTAAATCACCTACTTATTGACTGCAGGATTCTCAAGAAGCTTAATAAGTCTACGAAGGGTAAACCCCCATGTTTTCGTTTATAGATGTCGTGGTTAACAACATCACAAACACAAAAGCAATATAATTCAAAAACGAAAGATACGAACGCCATAAAGTGTATTGCAGCAAGACGTAAACAGTCGAATATTTTACAGCAATCAATATGAGATTGCAACATTTCAGCGATATTGCATTCGCTTGCCAAGATCGCGAGTTTTCGACGATATGCGATATTCTGCCAGCGTTAACGAGTGCCTGGAACATGTTTACGATGTTGGCACGACGCGACGACGGGACGATTGCGATTCGTGCCCCTGTCAGCGTAGATAATATCAATTTTAGTTTCCAATTCCTTAATGGGTGATTCGTTCAATTTATGCTATTACCGGCCTTGTTCGGATCGAATGTGTTGATGGTATGGGTAAAATCTGATCATATACATTTGCTATTATTATAAAATAGTTTTATTAGAAATTAATTCGTATCCTTTACGTTAAAAAGTGTTACTACAGTATGTAAATAACAAATAAAAATTAAATGTAACTTCAAAATTATTAATATTACACACTTCCAATTCAAAGGGCAAGGCACTAACAGCTAGCCAAAACGTTGCATTCAAATTGGACTTAGAAATTTTACTCTCATCAAGAAGTTTTAATTCAAAAATGACATTATACTCATCGTATGAAGGTTTTGCGAACAAAATAGGTGCCAGACATTTAGTACGTCATTCTCCTTTTACATAATTATGTATTGCATCCCATGCTGATACTATGCACTGTGTAAGTCAGTAATTATTGACTAACACAGGACATAGTACACAGACCGTAGAATGTCAAAGTTTGCAACGTCCCGAAGCTGCTTTATTACGTTTGCAACTTTTCTGATTCAGCCGGCCAATGTGTCAATGTGCATTTTAAAAGATTCTCATCTCTCATCTAATTACACCAAGATATCTTTTGGCCTTACTCTTGTAAATTCATTACATTTACATGATGTATAATTTTCTCTACATATACATATGTAATATTATAATTGCAACGATGATGGCAGTCCCTGAGTGTCTATGAATTTAACTATTTGTGACCAACTGACTATATTAGCAACCTTGCCACACTATCTCTGCTCTGTTCAATAAATACTGAACAAATTTAAGGAATTTCTAGTTTCTTGAGATGTATCAGAGCTGAAACTGTGTGTCATGTCGAAAAAACACTTTTTTTTATCCAAATACAAAGACTATAGAAGTTACAAAGGTGTAGGTAGCATCTTTAGTGGACTTACTACTGTCCAAGAATCCAAACTGTCTTTCAGAAATTCTTTCGATTTCGGGAGACTATGATTGATATGATTTTAAGAAACTTTTAAAAGGTACACAGGAGTGAAATAAGTCAATAATTATCAATTATATCCCGTGTTCCTTACCTTTGTAAATTTGACCAACAAGCGATTGTTGTTTTGTGTTTCTGTATGTAAACTATGTACCTCAACTCGTCCTGTATTCACAGGAATCTTAAGGTCTACGCAAGAAAAACTGAATTAATTTGTCTATCAAAACATCACCTGAATATTTTGATCTCAAATTATGCAGACTGGTGATCGTTCTCCAACCCGCCTGTCCAAGGTGGTGAGATTGGATGTATTTACCGTACGTGGCATGCCTGCTTCTGGTTTTATGGAAAAGCCTATATCCAGCAGATGACTTTATTTAGGATGATAAATAAGATTATGAAACCAGCCTAAAATAAAAAAAAAACCGATCTAGAGAAATGAGGCGTATGTGCCGTTTCTGCAACGTGTAATTAATCTATTATTACCTGTCTGAATTGTTTTAATAATAGGTCTTATGACCAGGGTAAACGCACCTGCTCTCGGTGCTCTAGAGGCGCGCCCTGTACATTAATTCAATGTCAATTTATATTCAAAACGTTATCCGTAATATGTCGGTCTATCCGTCCACTTTAAGGGCCTTCTGTCTATCTACAAAGTCACTCGCTCCTAACAAGTACTATGTTTCTGACGTTTGACATTTACTACTTTTGGTTTTTTTCGCATTGCATGTGAGCGATAAATGTCAGATAATTTGTTAATAGTATTTATTACGAGCATAAGTCGTTAACGGTCTGATTTTATTAACCTATTCGAACGTTACATTGTTAAAAAAAAATAGTTCTTCTTCGCTGTCAATGCCTTTCAGTTATACTTTGATGTTATATAATATTCTTGTGCCTTTAGTATTCTGTGGTTATCACCTTTTTATATTTATTTATTTATTTAAACTTTATTTGCACATTTAAAAACAAAAAGGCGGACTTAATGCCAAGAGGTATTCTCTACCAGTCTACCGTTAGATTGAACAGAGAAAATGTAAAAGGGTGCACAATAATATTATGTTCATATATATATACTCGAACATTATACTACAATATAATATTTATATATGACGGTACTTAGATATACATGTAATTATAGTTGTACATTACATAAAACACATAACACAATATAGAAAAATATACACAATGCATACGTAAACTTAGATGATTTCTTATGTTTAAAAGAAAAAAAAATGTTCTTCAACTGCACTACTATATTCATAGCAAGTATGGAGAAGTACGGTTTGAGTACAATAAAAGTTTTCAGTATTTTACCTATACAGAAACTTGACCCGATGAGAAATTAAATATCTAATGTCATTTATCTGTTCTATTCGTAAAAGCTATTGTGAAACAACTTCACAGTAAATAGATACACACATAGTTCACGCTACAGCTGTAAGCTGCAATAAGAACGAGTCGGCACGACCGGACCGGACCGGGCCCACACTCACTAACACCAGTGTGAAATAGTAGCCACATGCTGCTACATTTCGTATGGCAAGTGATCGAACCGGAGGTCACATAGGAGAGATGAAGGACTATCTGAGCCGTTGTCATCACCATTCCATTAGGTGGACTGTGATCTCGGTCGTCGGAGTATTTCCACAATAAATACTATCTTGTTCATCGATGCTCTACACATCGCCTTCCGCATAATTCACCTAACTTAAGCCGATAAATTTTGTAGCCCGGACACGATGAAATAAATTCGGTCTCGGTCGGACTTCCCGTCCAGACGATCCCAGATATCGAGTCTTTCTCTGTGAATGGATGTTTGGGAAATTCAGCGTCGTTGTGATGTGATAATCAAACAATAATTATACCAAATACCACCCTATGTACCACTGACATTCTGTGTAGTCCAAAATCAATACCATCGGTTCATATATTGAAACTATTGAATGAAACATATTTGAAATGAAACTATTATTTACTGGTTTTATGGTCATCATCGTAAATCATCGGTACAAATTAAAACAAAAAAAAAACTTGTGAGGAGGATTTAAATTTTTTATTGAAATTTCCTAAATAATGTTTTATATAATTTATCTAAAATCAATAAGCTATGTGCTATTACAATAATTTTGCGACCTCCTGAATAACAGACGAGACCTTGGCGACTGACTGATGGGTCCATTCAAGTTAGATAAACCCTAATCCCACAGACTAGTGATCACCAGTGCGAGAGTACAAGCACTGCGTTCACCAACCCGCTTACCCAGCGGGGAGAGTAGGGCAAACCTACCAAGAAACACAGGCCAGCTTTTACTGGCGCTTCTTGGAGAAGCCTATGTTCAGCAGTGGCCTAAAATAGACTGATCTAGTAGTCGTGTACCGAACCCAAATATTCCATGCATGCCATGCCTAATAAAGAAAAAGAATACTGTGCTGCTTCGTTACTACTAATTGAAATCGGATCTCGGATCTCATTGAATGCAATACGAAAGACTGTGATATATTTTAGGCTGGTTGTGTGAGAAAACATGATTTTGTGCGAGCCCCTTTCCCGTTTTAGCTCCCTACTCACATCCTCTTGTGGACCTATATCCGATAACGTCAAACATGTTCCACACAAACTTTGTTATACACAACAAACTTCCTTTATAACTTGTTCTATTGAAAACGAAATTAGTTCGCGGCACCCTCCATTGCGACACTTCAAGGTTAATGCCCGTTGTGTTATCGTAGCAGTTGTCGCAACTCGTGAACGTGTCCGAGAGTGAATCTGTTTTGTTCACAACTTCGGAACTTTGTTGTTTTGTTGACGATGAACGAGATTGTAACAGCGGGCAGGGTGAGAGATGTTTTAAGGTTTAACAGGCAAGATATGCCTGTTACACCTTTAGATAGAAAAATATTACAAATAAGTTTTACTTGGTGTCAGAAACGCTTTTCTGCCTAGGAGCCACCTTCTAACCTTTTTTTTGGAAAGAGAGCAAACGAGCAAGTGGATCATCTGATGATAAATGTAATGTAAATGTAATCATTTATCATCAGATGACCGACGCCCTCGTACATTCGCAACATCTACTCCACTTCCACTGTTGTGTTCCCTTTTGAGAACCAGTACAATTACATTATGTGAGTTATTCCATTTTAGTTCTCAGAAGTGAATTCTTCGATCGAATTTGTGTGTAGGTGTCCACAGGCTGCAGTAGCCTTGATTTCAATGTAATAGAAAAAAAAAAAGATAAATTATACACCGATGTGTATGATGACTAAACACTATTCATGGATTGGATCACCACCACGTCGCAAACCACACCTACCATACAAATCGTATAAGACGACTATATAATACAAGAAAAATATAATTAACGAACTTGAATGCAATTAGTATAAATACCGATATTCGCGTAAGGGGAGTTAAATAACATAATCATTTTTAGGTACTTTTTACAAAAAGTATATACAGTATATAAAGTATACCTTACATAAATAAATTGCATGTTTCATTAAAAACCGAGCTAGCCGATCAACGGATAACATTATGCACACAATTTTGTGTTTAAAAACAGTTAAAAATAGTAGTCTTAGATTTAATATAGTGCTGACATAGAAAGTCGCCTGTTTATACACAATACCTCAAATCTCCGGCAGTACACAAATCACGAAGTATTACGCCACTGATTTACATATCACATGAACGCTCACGAAACACACGCAGCCGAATGTATCTTAAACACGACAGTACAATTTAACGCTCTGTTCTTTTACTTTAAATTACTCGATCAAGTTCTGAACATTGTTACTGTTAATCGTAAAATTGTTGTCTGAGGAAATAAATTATAATAACTGAATTAATAAATACCACAAGCTTGCCCCAAAATCTCGTTTTAGCGAAAGCCGTAGCCCAAGTCGTTTTAAATTTTAATTTATAAGGGGCAGCCAAATATACGTCCGTTGTCTCTCAGGGAGACAGAACAAAAAATTTTCATTTTCTTAGTCACCTTTTACGACCCCCTCAAGTAGTTCGGCGTTGATAGATTCTTCCACTGCTACCACGCGGTGAAGCTTAAAATGTTATGACGGAGTTCATTATTTAATACTAATTAATTATTGTTTCTAAAGGGGAATATTCTATATTTTTCCCCAGGGCCAATCTCATCTACATGTAGTGCAACTTGTTAGCCGACAAACGAGACTATAACGACCGAATGATGCCGGAAAATCCATCCAAATTTCTCTCACAGGGTATCTAATGTTGGAGAGCAGTATAACTAGAGCAATGGACCCGGGATGGTGCTGCTGGGGCTAAGTCAGAAAGGGCCTGCTATAAACTTGTATGAGTTTTAAATTTTAAAATTTTCTTATCTATCTTATCAAATCTTATCTTATCAAATAAGTGACGTTTGAAGAAACATAATTTGATTTTTTTTTTCATTTTTATTTTTGTTCATATCATAAATATATATAAATATATATTTTTTTTTTCACTATCGCGTGAACCTTAAATCTTTTAATTAACATGGCAAGTGCACTTGGCTATTCTGAACGAGGCTCATACAGACGGAACATTTAAACGTTCACGTTTAACCACAGACTTCCGTGCGATGCTTTCATAAAAATATTTAACTGGTCCGTGAAAAGTATTATGTGTGTCTTTTATGATAATCAATACTAATGTTATAAACAGAGAATATCGAGGTCCGAAACTAAATTCGACATTTTTTCAATATTTTACTGAAAAGGCAACCAAAATCGAAAAAAAAAATGTCAAACGATTGCATTACAGCGTGAAGCCGGCGCGATTTGATAGTAATACATGTAGTAACTACTTACCTTTTTATGGTTAACTAAACTTTGCTAACCTATATAAGCATCGGGGGAAAGGGGTTAGACCTAAGTATCATTAAAATAAACCATATCGAGATTCTTCGAACCGAGGCGACAATTTCCGAATATTATCGGCAATTGTCTACTGCGCAACAGATATTAGAGCGCCACTCGCATACGCATACGCGCATAGGGGCACTCACTAGTCTTTATCTTCCCATATCCAATGGAACGCTTATGTGATAAGATCGGAGGAAGGGTCAGACGCAGTATCAGAGACCGGACGCAAAACAACACAACCAGACCAATTATTTGCGCTTTTTATAAATATTTGCTTCGACTGGGATTTGAACCCACGGCTTATAACCCAGGAGTCAGGTACACTAACCACTAAACCACGTGATCGTCACAATACCCTACACAGATGAACTTATAGCCGTTGCTTGGTAACAAAAACTTGGTAAATTGGTACAATTTAAAAACTACTTACGCTGTTGATATGTAACACATAGTAATCCTTGATCTAACTTAGTTTTTTTCATCATATAATATCACAGATTCACCGCGTGGTGATAGCCTATAAAACCAAGCACCACTTTTTTCATGAGTTTCATTTCATGGATGAAATGGGATGAAAGTCGATGAAAAGTAGATTAAGGGAAATATTCATGGCTTTTATAGAAAGCTCATGGCTTCTAACAGAGTTGGAAAACAATACGAAACATAAAACAAACGTAATTAGGTTTCATCATCATCATCATCATTTCAGTCTATCACAAGTCCACTGTTGAACATAGGCCTCCTCCAATGATTACCACAAAGCTCGGTCTTGAGCCACCTGCATACATCGACTTCCCGCAACACTGCGCAGGTCGTTCTATCTTCGATCTTTTTTTCTTCAAGCCAACATCATAGGGATGCCGTTTCTAGTACAAAATAACATATTATCTATGTTCTTGAATCCTACAGACCTTCGTAATGCCTTAAGAATCAACAAAATCAAGTAAACTATAAACCACTAGTACACGCGTTTTCTTATATTAATAGAGGCAAATGAATAATGTCGTGATTTTTAATATTCTTTATATCGCAATTGCTGTTTGCTAAATTACTTTCTTCATACGAATTTCATTGTTACGTAAATGTAATAAGGCTTACTCGTATAGTTGCGAACACTGAAAGATGTATACATCTCACCGAGAACAATATTCAAATATTCTACAAATAACAAATGCAAGAAAATAAACGTGTACTTGTGTGCCGGTACCCAAGGGCACTATATTGTTATATCACCCACACAAACATTGCAAAACAAGATCGTTGCGTATGAGCTCTCTGAATTGTCTATGTGTGCGTGATCTAAGCCTTTCTCTTTGTCTGTGTGCGAGTGATTTCTTTAAGGCTCGTCTAAATTTTTCCACGTATTGGTGTATTTAGCCACATACATAGTCGTATGTTAAGGGTGTGGATCCTTCTTTTAACCATTTCAATATACAAAGTTGAAGATCATTATACAAATATCGAATGCTAAAAGCACCAGCCTTTTGTAATTTTGAAAAACAATTGTGCAAAAATGTATTTATTGTTACTGTAATTCAGTTGTTAACCATTGGGCCGCAGTGCGGTTCTACTTAAGTTTAGCAAAAGTATTTGTATCATTTGCAATACATTTTGTCGGGTCTGAGTGTTCGTTCTGAGCATTAGCCACAAGTAAAACTTACTCTATTGCGTTTAACTAAGAAATGTTCCTATTTATTATACTAGAATTAGTATTCTAAATGTTGTATGCAAACTATTAGTGTGTATTGTCATTATCTTTGAGACAATGAAAATAATGTGACTTAAATTACAAAGAATAGTAAGACAGCTCAGAAAAAACTTTTCATTTTGAGTTATAACTGAATATTGCCTTATCCGCTATGCCATAAAATTATTTCACAGTAATTCCTAATGAAGTCATACCTCGATAAAAACATACCGTTATGGGTTGGTATGTATGTTATTGTATACTCGTATGTTGTCCGTTGCCGGAATAATACAATAGTTTTGACCGTTAGATATTGTCACAACACAAACTATAATACACATTATAATAAACATAGAAGACAATAGAAAAAGGGCCATAGACAGATATAATTCAAAAGCAGATAGTCAAATAAATACAGTGTTAACGAACAACGGAGTTATAATAATAGATATAATTAGATCTAATAATAAATGTACTATATTAATTGCGTAATAAATATGTGAATCGCCACACCGTGATATTTTTCACATCCAAGACATACTTTCGTGTTTTGGTAATCAAGTTTTGGATAAACGTAACCATATTAAAAAATAACACGGCTTCATTTGACAGGGGAATGATAAATTATTTGTGACACGGTTAAGGGATAAACACGAGCATCACTTTAATAAGTCTATGGATTAATATCGGACTTTCTCACAGACTGTCACAAAGAACGACAATGAAGTCCCTGATTACATAATAATAATGTTAATTAACCGACTAAGAATGAATTTTTTACCAATATTCTCATTATGGTCGTCATCAAATTCCTATGCCCATGTTACAATCATGATTGTACTATGGGCATAGGGCGCTGAGTACCCAGCAATCAGCCGAATCAAATATAGTACCGAGGTATTTACAAATCTGGGTTGTGTTTGTTTCGTGGTTCCTTTAAGATCGTGAATCTGAATTTGTGGAACGAGACTAGGATATCGCACTCTAGAATCTCTCTAATCACTTGAAGCAGCTTGGTGACTGAACTCGCCTTCTGTGACTTTCTATATCTCGGAGAAACAAAAAATGGTTTGCGGAAACGGATCTGTACCGTCTCAAATCGAAATTCGTAGTCTGTGCCCACGCCTATTAGTGTATATTCGCCTATTAGTACGTGAGTATTTATATGTATGTGTACACTTTACTACAAACACACACAAAAAATTGTTTTATTACAGGAATCATAGAATTTATAAGTATTACTTTAAAACTGTTTCCCCTTAACACGCTATGGCATATCCGCGTTGGTGTGCGTAAAGGTAACCCGTACAGCATCACTTTGACTTCTATTCAATCTTCTTACGTTCCATTTCGCAGGGACATTTGATTTTTTTTCTTGTCCCTCGCCCATGACGCCTCATATAGCCATCTCTTTTTATTCCTAACGGGCTTAGAACCGTGTGATATATTGTATTGAATGGATTTTTCGTTTCGAAATGGAATTTCTTTCCGAGTCCGTACCTGACACGAAGGATGTTAGATCAAACCACAATTTCCTTATTCTGTTTGTTATGGAACGTTGAATTTCTCGTAAATTCGATGCTCTAACATATTTGTATGTTATTTATTAAAGCACGCCTCAGTTTAATCTTTTCATATTATACAAATATGGCTACATTATATAAATTATGTTACACTTTCGATTTATTTACGTATTTTATGTCGGTTATGTGATGTGCTAAAAGCCTTATAACATTATATGTAACAATATTTCTAAAGCAACGGTTATTTTATGATCATTCGTTAATATAAATTAACATCTTTCTATCTAAAGGCCAACCTCATCTTCACATGTACAGGATGTACTTTACTAGCAAATATATAAGGCTCTGGTGATCAAATGATGCCGGAATTTCCACTCGAATTTGCCGAACTCAAATCCCACAGTCTAGTGATGGGAAGCAACATCACTAGTGTGAGGATACTGGCTTACCGGCGTACTGGCGTACTAAATTTACCTAGCGTGGTGACCTTTTAAGAATTCATTATATCCAGACTTTTGCTGGAGCTTTCTTGGAGAGGATTATAATTAGACAGTTGAAGAAAGTAACAGCTTGTACTCGTTAATAACTTACAAATGGGCAAAGATCTATATTATATAACATACGACGTATAAGAAAGTCTCCAGAAGCGTCACGTTTTCGTGATACAATATACCAAAGTCATTTATATACTAGCGTCAATCATAATAATTATAAAAATTATATTAAATTGAATTTTGAAATTGCTTCGTTTATTGAGGTTTTTTGGGACTGCTTTGAATTTTTTAAGTTTTGATGTATTTTTTGAATGTAACAAACATTGTGTAGTCTATAGTCTTCGCAGGACTATCAGAAAAAAGGTTCAAATATAATATTAGAGACATTGGGACTATAAAAATGTAAAAACTATGAGTTATAATATTAAATAATCTTTCAAGAACATATGCCCAATTCTGGGGTAAAAGAGTCTTGAGATTTATTTTAGTCGTTTCAATCCGCTCATTTGATACATGTAAGCCGGTCACCGTATTTGTGTCCAACTATACAAATCGTATATTAGTTGCAAAAAAATCATTGGTACGAACCCTCCAAATACGGGATCGAACTCGAGTCGCATCATTTTTAGTCAATCACTTGCTTATTTTTGCTTTACTGTGACAAATTATAAATTGAATAAATACTGGCTATAACTAGTTTTTTTTTAATACTTTTGTATTATTAAGTATTTAGTAGTGGCTACTAAATACCTAATAATACTAAAGTATCCGCAAGTAACCGCTTCGCCACGAGGTCGTCAAAATTATTTTTCTTTTTACACAAACAATAAACTGAGAAGGAAATACATACAGATAATATTTGTTCAACTCTTATTCTATTTACATTTTTGGTCACCCACAAACAGACTTACGTACTCGTAAATTAGATATTTAGTGACTGCGATGGACACAGGTGATGTTGATGTCAAATTATAAGGAAAGATCGTCTTTTGGTTCATTACCCTGTCACTAACATATGCAGATCATGTCGGAATACACGCACCACAATCATACGTGATCAGTAAACGCTGAACATCAAGAAAAATAAATTCAAAGGAAAACGAAAATGTTGGCGTACCCTTCGGGTATTCCGGGAAATTGGTGCCTCCAAAGAATGGGGTATATTTTGAATTTTTATTATGTACTATTTTCTATTCCGCTCCCAAGGTAACCCTTCCTTCTACGAGGGGCCTCACAAACGTGGAGACATCCTATAGGTGAGGGCCGGGTGTACCCCCCTGTGCCACCCCTCTCTCCTTTTGGGGAATGATGCCTCCCTGTCCCATCTCGTTTCACTGTGAAGGATTTAGAAAGTAGCACGTGTAATATACTTATATATATATACACGTTCTTATTCCTGATGTATATATTACTGAATAATTCGAATCGAGGCGTTCCTGTATCCAGCCTAATAAGGTCACTGTGAGAAATCAGCGGCTTCGAAAGGATTGTGTCGTATCAACTTTAAACAAACAAATCTTTCTTTTACGAGTAGGGATTATCTGTTCAAGATTATAATGCTATTACTTTTTTCATGTTCTTAGTTTAAAAATGGTTGTTTATTTAGAGTGCTGTGGTATGAGAATATTTTGACTATTTTAAAAGTTTTTGAATATATCGTATAAATCACATAGATATTCTTTTATCAGTCATAGATATTCTTTTATCGTCTTAGATGCAGGAATTTAAAAAATATAGACATATTTTTATTGAAAAAATATTTAATAACTTAAATTTCGTATTGAAGTAGTCTTGATAAAATTATTAGAAAATATTACTATGAAAGAACGAATTGGGTCACAGTCTATGTGACATTAAAACACCAATTTTATCAATACCTCACTAAAATTAGCATTGGCATAAACGATTTCATGATGTAAACACAATGGGCAGGAAACTATATAAAGTCAATTAATTCCAATATAAACGGAATTAACTGCAGATAAATGTTGTTATTTGTTTTCGAAGCAATTTAACAACGAATCGCCGCGTTATGTAATTTGTATAGTTGTCATTGGCCGATGCGACCCAATAGTATTTTGTCACGATATTAAGCTTTATTGCCGCTATTGAATCGCAATTTACCGCGCATTTGCTTTGCTAATAGTTATTTGTTTTTTTTTTAATCATTACGTTCGTTAATTTACATTATCAAATATTATAACAAATTAATAAAAAAAGAGTGCGTGTAACTAATACGTGGCAGATGTGAAACTTCTACTCACTTGAAAATAACTGCATAGCATATAAACAATTATTAAAAAATCAATAAATATTACTCACAGTTGAAATACGCACACTACATAAATTAATATTACACACGTACAATTCAAAATGCAAGACGCCACATACAACGTTTCGGTTGTACAAAAACGTCAACACTAATTAATTCGTACTTGCAATTTTACACTCATCGCGCCCAAAAAAGATTCACTTCAAAGATTTAAGTAACAACGCTCAGTTCTTTCAGGAGAGACATATGTCTTCTAATATCGTATGTGAACAATAAAACCTGTGGATGTTCACAAGTGCAAACAGTTTGCCGTAAAGATAAAGCTAGTTAATAGACTGCTTAAATCTCGAGAGGTGGGCGGAGATTGAATCGACGGAGTGGAGATTGTGTACCAATGAGCACATTACTCAAATCAAATCTTGATGTTATTATCATATTCATATTGTATGTACAAGTTCCGCAATTGAAATGTATTCATTGTCTTTACATATTTTGTAATCTTCAGTTTAATTGTACTATGAAAAATGTCGTGTTGATGAGAAAAATACGTAGAATTATTTTAATATTATTTTTATTTAATTTATTTATAAAAAGGGCAATGTCGGAATTGGATTTCGGGTAAGCAAAATGCTGAGCGGCAAATTTCTCACTTTCTTCTATTGTTTTTTGATATTGATTATTTTAATATTTCTGTATGTTTATTTCCATTTATTCACTAATCACTTTTGTGTGCGTGCCTATTTCTGAATGAAAATATATTTTGTTTTTCTTGTTTTTCTAGATTACGGATTGCCTTAAAGTAGCCAAACTGGCCTCTTAGGCAACTCACTTTTTGCCTCTTCGGGAGACAGAACGTGACAAGTGGCGCGTCTCGCGGCCTTCGCTTGCTACTTCATCTCAAAAATCGGCCGGCGAAGCGTGGAAATTAAGAGAAATTCAATGTCCATTACTGGACTGTAAACAGGTTGATAAAGGAGAATGTGGTATGGTCGTGTGGTATCGACGTAAGGATATGCCATCCCCTTTCATGCCGAGGGTGTCGTCAGAGGCGACGGGAAGGGAAAAAGGAATATTGACAAAAATAAAGCAGACCAGTGATGGGCAGCAGCGTCTACGGTGGTGGGTGTATGGTAATGCGATCAGCTAACTATTTGATGATTGTGTGGAGATTTTAAAAAATCCTGCATGGAATATTCATTGGCTGGCATAAGGAAAGCAGAATTGTTATACCAATGCAATGTTACACGATGTTTTAATTTTGTTAACAATTTGTATCAAGAACTCATTACCTGTCATAACAATATATTTTATTTAGGGAAGTAAAAAATAAAATGCCGTAGACAATAAATTAATCGACCGCGTATTCCCACTGTACCCTAAAGTTTAAAATCCACAAGTGACACAGTTACCCCGAAATTGGCCGTTTAGCGCCTCTTAATTCTCCCCCGTTTCCCCCTATTGACTCAAACTCATTACGCCCGGGGTCTAATACACCCGGACCTGCCTTAACATTCGCGGCTCACGTTTAAAATTAAGGTTGTACAAGATAAAGAGCGAGAGGACAAATGAGCGTTTCCGAGGTTGCTCGCGGTATCCGTGGCGTATTAAAAGAAACGAGAGACATAGGAAGTGGGCAAAAGTAAAAGCGGTGATGGTGTTATGCAAAACTTACCATTGCTTTTATTGTCAAGGATTTCATGAATAAGAATAATTTTATCAAATATATATATCAGATTTTTATATTAATTAAGAGAACATGACAATGATGCGGCATAGTCTAAACAGGAATCAAAGTTAAAAATAAGTTAATGAATGTGATAGCTTAGGGTACTATAATCCACTTAAAAATGCATGGGTCTATTTAAAAAAAAAGTACTATTATTTCTTAAACAACGTTTTCGCATTACGTTGCTTCTTTCTTTTAAATATTCATTTTAATTTAAATAAACTAAATAAATGACAGCAAAATGTTACCTATAACTAAGAAAAATCTTTAAACTATAAGAATAATCATTAGCTCGACTAATGGCAATATTAGAACAATCTTCTGTCCTCCAAACGAAGAATAGGAAGAACCATAAATCAAACCATGCAATGTTTTCAACTAACAATTTAGAACTAGTTGAAAAATCAGATTGTTTTATCTCATACTCATTTGTTTCTTATATGTCTCATACTTTCCTTGTATAAATGACGTTTCGCTAATGACGGGAAAAATCCAATCAAACTTTCCTACTTTCGCTTTCGCATAACGTCGTTCCAAGGCGGTATAATTAAACGTTTCATGAATGGGAAGGAACGAGATGGTCGAAGTGCGAGAGGGAAGGAATCGTCTACTGGTTGAGAGGAGGTAATCAGTTTTACGCTAAGCGCAAATTATGTGGGGGGTGTGGGGGATGAATTAGCTAACAAGGTCAGAGAGTTTAAACTGAAAACGTCGGTGTTTGCGTTTCCTTGGCGAAAACAGATGCTCGGGCCAAGGTCATGAAGATGCGGTTAGCAAAAGAAGTTCCGGATAATTATCATAATCAATTTGATACTTTCACTTGAATATTTATTTAATCTAAAACTCGCAGTGTCATTCACATATTTCATTCAGTAGCCGCATAAGACACAGCGATCAGAACTATATTGTGTTGTGTTGTGTATTGTATTCACGTATGTACGTAGAGGTCAATTAAATAATAAGTTATTAGGTATATTTTATATATTAGTAATAGTGGTA
Source organism: Bhutanitis thaidina (assembly GCA_029286595.1). Classification (NCBI taxonomy): domain Eukaryota; kingdom Metazoa; phylum Arthropoda; class Insecta; order Lepidoptera; family Papilionidae; genus Bhutanitis; species Bhutanitis thaidina. The sequence continues at coordinate 13,381,264 of JAGSMS010000010.1, forward strand.
TAAGGGATCGAACTGCCTTATACCACTGATAACAATGAGTTTTTATAAACTTATGTATGACTGGTATCGTTGGTCTGTACACAGACAGCGACGGGCACACCACCGGTCATATTGTTCCAAATAAACTCTGGTGAAAAATGGGTTAAAAGATTAAAATATCTAGACCTCAGTATTGAATATATTATGATGTTGTTGTTGAATATATTCTTACAAAGGTCTTAATGGTTAAAGTTTTTACATTCATGCTACGTGATATGCACTAGAATAGTAAAATTAAAAATTTTGTAAAATGCTTAACAATTACGTAGATGTATTTGAGCCCACAGCCTTTAGATAACACAAGTATGTTGGTCTGTAATAAACCAATAAAATAAACTTGTCAAACAATGACACGCTTCAACAGAAATGTTCCGTTATTCTGAAAAGAGCAAACCGACAAATTACAAATGGAAACAAAACGGAACGTAGACACGACAAAGGAAAAAATCGAACGCCGTGAAAATTTGAATAAGGAATCATTTCTTTTTTTTTTCTTATTTTTATTCCTTTCTTCGTTCACTGTCAATCATTTGTCTGAGGCACGAGCGAATCGTTATTTTCTTTGTTGATGGATGGGATTCTTTTTCCGTAGAAACGATTTCCCCTCCCTTTATAAGGATCGGGTGTCTCAAGTGTAGTCAGATCTCGCTAGTTCATATTTCATTATTTTTGTACGCCTGTATGTGAAGATAAAGTGTAGGCATGAAATACATCGACTATTTTCGTGGAGACTTACTCGTATTTATTCTAAGCAATAAACGATTTCTAAGAAAAACCGGCATTACAATCGGTTTTTCCCACAATTATTATTATAAGCATAGACTACAATATAACAAAAATGTATGTTATGCTATATAAGAACTAGCGACTGCCCGCGGCGTCGCCCTCGTGGACGCAAGATAAAGATTCTTATCTATTTTCTTTTAAAAAGAACATCAACTCACTGTAGAAATGGGGCAGATTATATTCATAAATTGCATAGACAAACACTTGGATGCCGAACAGTTATTTGTAGTGCTTACAAAACTTTTCCCGTGCGGGAATCGAACTCACAACCCACAGCGCGGCGGTGAAACGCTAAGCCATTGCGCCACCGAATTGCAAATGCATCCTATTTCATGGTTTAATCTAGATCTCTGCCAAAATCCCCTCTGGAATCATAGGGAACATTTGAAAGGAGTCCCATTAAAATCTGTGTTTTTAAATTAAACTCGTTCCAATATACATACATACAATTTTTTTGCATATTACTATATATTTATGTAAGAGGGATCATACAAATTTAGAAAAAGTGACAATATTTCTTTAAATATTGCGTATCGAAAATTCTCCTACAGTAATTAGTGGGTGTCGTAGACGCGCGTAGCGCTGTAGCACGTCGTTGTCTAATCGGTTAAGGCAAACCGTTTTGAAACTAGTTTCGATACTAGTACAAGAAATAATAATAATTGTCAATAGACATATGCATTTTATTTTTAGCAAACATTCTTTGATAGGTCGCACTAATGTTAGAATACGCTTTATTGCACACCAAAAACAGGAAAATAATATAATAGTACAAAAACGTAATTAGACACGAGAGGTGGAACAATGGGCGGTCTTATTGCTAAAGGCGATCTCTTCCAGACAACCTATGGATGAACAAGATTGTTATAAATGAATTTGGAAGTTGCATAAAAGCAATTGATATACAAAGAAAAAAGTACATAAATAAATAATATACCAATATTATAGAAATATACGTTTTAAAAATAATTATTATATATGTACGTATATACAAATGTTATTGCAATACTACAATAATACTAATGTTACTGCACCCAATTACTATAAAGCAGGACTTGTCATCTGTCAACGAGTTTTAGTTTATCTGTCGAACCTGAGCCATGTGTACAGGTTTCAAATCCGATCTGGAGCCAATACTTATTCTATTCATACACCGGGTCTGCTTGCGTTGTTTCCCGTGTCAATGACACTTCATCCGATTTAGATCTTATCCCAAAAGCGTTACATCGGATAGGAGAAGATCATGACGAGTGATTGGCCATTGCGTACACTTGCGGCACTATATTTATATAGTTGATAATGAACGATAGGTATATTCGGAAATTGTCGGAATGTTCGTACTCGGCCAGTTGGACGTCAATGTCATTGATCGGTTACTACTACCTCGTTTTGTAACGCGGTGCGAGGTTAGCTTATACAAAAACAAATTTTTGAGATTTGGTTTAATGCTGTTTGACTGAATGGTAAAGAACACTAGCTCATAAGCTTTGTCTTCAAAGCCAAAATTCATGCGACTGTGAAATTATCTAATTTCGTATATCGTTGTATTGAAACTGCATCATCGAAGGCAGATACCGGTAAGGGTATCTGTGTTAACAGATTTCGTTTGTGGGCATGATGTTAACGTAACTGTTGTAGAGATCGATTAGATTAATATCATCAACGTCTCAATGTAAGGTTAAAGTTAAACTTTACAGCTTGTCAATTGCTCACCGCAAAACATAGGCCTCTCCTATGAGGAGGATTTGCCATAATCGCTCACGCTCGGCAATGGATTGGCGATCTCAGTACCAGACCCCTCGCACTCCAGACGCTGCTGACCGTCGTCGGTCTGCTTAATTTAGTTCTAGTAATATTTGTGATTCGATTCGAGACACCCACGGGAAGAAAGGGGGTGGCAGATTCTTACGCTGATTCCACGCGTTAAGGTTGACTTATATAAAATCCATCACAGCAAACATATTCGGTTCACAACTCCGCTTAATCAAAACATCTGATACACCCGATCATAAGCAATACATCTTAACTTTATCCGGGCTTATTGGAATGAAATAACGGGCGAGTCCGCTAGTCATGTAGATGGGGATCCGAATCGCATGGAAATTCGATGTTTTCTTTACCTACCGCATTACCTATTCTGAGGCGTCCTTTGTATTTGGCTAAGGGTGTATTTACATAGCGAGAACGTCGCTCCGTACTGGCAGCGAAATATCAGAATTCGAATAATATTTTTAATAATTGTTATGCTGCTCAGTTTTCTTATCAATATTACGATTAATAGTTCTATAAGATTCTAGAAAACCAATTTTATATACATTGTAGTGAGATACATTCATTCTTTCATCTTTAAAATCTTCTACGTTGACTAAGCTTAAGCGGGCTGGTTTTTACAATTCTACATCAAAGCACTCACGGGAGGAGTCCCATCGAATGAAGTACTAATCCCTATCTGCGTCCGGCGCACACTGAGTAATAAAGGAGATTTTTCTCTCGCAGATTGGCTGATCCTTGTACCACAATGTCTAATGCCATTGATACGCAATAAAGAAAAAGACATCAAAACGCGTGTCTTAACTGATAGTTATATTGTGATTGCTGCTGGTTCTTGTTCGTAAATTTATTATGTAGTCTACTCGTGAGAACGGAAGAATTGTCGTAATCATTCAATTTATGAACGTGGTAGAGCCGAGCGGCGGCTTTTGCTGCTGCACGAATGGGCCGGCTCGACCGGATTGGTACCACGGCCTCGCAGAATACCGGCGTGAAGTAGAGGCATCTTGTGCTTCTGCGTTTCGTCCGATGAGTGAGATAACCGGAGGCCCACATCCCCTTCCCATCCCACTCCACATCCTCCCTCCCATCTCCCTAACACCCTTAAAGGTCGGCAACGCACCTGCAGCACCTCTGGTCTTGCAGATGTACATGGGCGACGGTAAACACTTACCATCAGGTGAACCGCTTGCTCGTTTGCCGCCTTTCCGATAAAAAAAAATCATCACGCTTGGCAGATGAATTAACTATTGTAGTACCAAACTCCATGATCCTTAGACGCTGCTATCCGTCACTGGTCTGATATGTTTTGAGATGGTGATGGACGGGAATGGATTGGTTGGGATAGCGACTGTCAGAAGTCATAACGTTAGGAGACTCCAAGGGTCTAGATTGGGCTGATAAGTCGGGAGACAAATTTTCTTTTTCAATCTCTACTCATCACCATTACGTAAAACTAGACAAAAATATAATTTTATATCAATTTGAGATATGTTGAATATTAAGATATTAAGAGCAAGGTATTTTTGAGAAAGGTTGAACCCAGGCAAAGAGCTCTCAACGCTGGTCTAAAGCGAGTTAGAGAACTTAACATGACCTCGAATAATTTTTAATTTTTAGAGGGATCCTTCCAATTCATTTTGTTTTAGAGGTTCCAAAACTGGGGATTAAACCTTATCAACTTATATATATATATATATATATATATATATATATATATATATATATATAAATAATATAATTAAGATAAATATTAAGATAAAATTATAAACGAGCGCCAGGCTCCACATAGCACAGAAAGCTTCTGAGCACCTAATATGTTATTACTTGGTCAAATGTGGCAATTACAGTAAAGTCTGCTATCTTGGAAAACGCTAAAGAGAGAGACCATACTGGAGAGGTTGGAAGAATGCTGATGATAAGTTGTCTTCAACGCGTTTACGGTAGACGTGTACGTAGTATTACAGGAATACGGAATAATTCACTAAAGCCCTATTGAATATATAACTAACTAATTCAACTTCATCATGAGCAGTACGTATAATAACACGAAATTCCAGCCCAAACTGAACATCTAGACACGTAAATCGTTTCAGACCCAAACCACATTAGCCATATAATAGTACCTTCGGTTGACGCAAGATGGCGGTCGCACGTACGAAACGCTCCACCACCTCACGTGACCGGAATCCGAAATCCAAAGTCGAAGGGACTCTTTAAACCTCGCTCGGTAGATTCGACTGGCTCTTTAGCAAATATAACTGGATTGTGACTGGAATAAGCGGCAATTGTTAAGGACGGGTGCAGTTGAATAAAGAGTTTGTTAGGCAGACACGGAGTTAGCTCACCGCTGGAATTTATTGAGATTTTGCACGGTCTAGATGATATTCTTGTTATATATTGGACCATATTTTTTAATGTAAAATATGGATTTAAATCCAGCAGTAGACTATATAGTAACTAAAGACTATCTTTAGACGTATTTCTATTATTCATATTTCCTAAATGCGATTACAGAAACGCTACTGTCTATTGTAGTGACGGTGGAAGAAAACTTGCCTCCCCCTAGGTGCTGTAAATGTTGCATAAGGAAAAGTCTTGAAAATCTTAAGGCGTCCGACAGACGGCACATTGATCCTGTAGCAGCATCTAAATTACGAAGTACGTGTTATTATGATCCAATGTTTCACAAGTTATAATTCGCTTACGATCGGAATTATAGCAATACTCCCACTGGCAGAAGCCTTTGCCCAGCAATGGATTACTAAGGAAAAAGAATTTGGTCGAGTAGCAGGACATTAATCGAAAGCCGCTAATTCAAGGCAGGCTTAATACTGGATAAAGCAAGTTAATGGTATCAGAAGAGGAAGTATCACGTTTCCCCAGAATCGAAGCCTAAATTAACAGCACAATGTTGCTTGTCTTTACCATATGAAAGTAATATGGTAAAGACAAACAAGAATACATTCAATCTACTCCTTAGTGTCCAGTTTGCGCCTACTGGGCACATTTGTCACTACTAAATAAAATAATTTAAAATATATTATATATAAATGGGTGGTGGGAATATGTCAACTTTTTATACAAATGTCAATATCACCAGTACGCGGTGCATCCTACAGACTAACGGAGCAAGATTTCGGTGACCAAAATGAGGTGAGCAAGTGATGGGGAGGAGCATTTCTAGTGCAAGGTTTTCGGCTTTGAACTCACCAAGCCTGCCTTTTTTTGCCGGCCCAGAGTATGAGCAAATCTTCGATACATAGCATACCAGCTGTTGATGCTTTTATGGGAATCGCAAAGAAAAACAATATTTGGTAATGTGATAATTCTTGTAGTTTGCATGGAAATATATATTCTGGATTTTGATATATGACATGTCTAATACAGCGAAACTAAATACGTTTATACTTGAAAAATTCCAGGTAGTAGATTCCTTCTATGCCAATCAGTTGTCTGGGTAGATGACATCGTCCGCAATATTTCTGCCGGCAAGTAGCAGTGCAACTACTGTCGAAATCCGGTTATTAAAATAGTTCCGTTGTAAGGCACAGAGAGGCAGTATAATTACGGGCTGTGAAGCCTTCCATCTTTGTCCTCAGTGGTGACAACGCACCACTGAAGTTCTTTTCTTGTGTCCATGGGTTACAGTATCCAATCACCATTAGATGGACTGTTAGCTCGTTTGTTACCCCAGTCAAACAAAAAAAATTAAGTTCAAAAATAAATTACGTGTTTTTATAAACAGTGATATCTCGATTCCAAGGAGCGTCTAATCTAAGCGTTGCTTCAAAATTTCATAACGTCGCTACCCCAATACTAACACTCAAAATAGAACAAGAAAAATCATAACACGCTTGAGTACGCGATACATTTCTTCATATCCTCCGTATTCCGAATGAAAAATGCGCAAAGAGTTGACTGCTCCAAACGAGTCTTTCTTACACCCCCTTAAAGGGGGGAACTACAAATCCGCTAGAGGGGGACAGCGATACGCGTTAGAGTGAGCGGAAATACTAAACCCGAAAAGATGGATGGTACACACAATGTCACTGCCGCTATGCTGAAATTGTATATTTTATATTCGGTATAAAAAAGGCTGCCACAACACACACGATATTAAAAAGGCGGTCCGCATGTGAAATATTTTCTGCGTACAGTAGTTATATTGTTGAAGAATTTAATCTTGAGATGACATAGGAGGAGCACCTACTTAAGTAAAGGATTATTGGAATGTCTCGGGTTTTTGATTTTATGTCGTTTTTAGTCCGACGATATTGCGGGCTCAATTTTACGTGGGATAATAATGTATCGGATTTGCTGAGGGATTTCGGAGTTGATATTTTTATATTAAGTTTAAGTTAATAGATATAATAAAACATGTAGAATAATAGAATATCCGTTGTAACTTGTATATAGTATAAAAAATTCATACAAATTTACAATGAAAGTTCGTCACACGTCACCTTATATATCCCGAAGAGTCGAAAAGTGAGTCGAGGAAGTTCGTTTTACTACCCTGTGTCGTACCGAATGGAAATGCGTAATTTTTGCCTTGCACTATAGTTGACAGGAGCCACCCATTTCTCCAAATGACAAATTCACCTACTTGTGGTGAATCTAACATATGATACCACGATGTTTCTGAATGGCTGACGGAAATTAATACTTGCTCCAGCTATACCTGGCCATGGCTGTCACAGAAGACGACTCAAGGTAAATATGCTTGAGATCTTTGAAGATTCTCTGCAGTATTAAGACCGAGTGAAAGTAGCTAAATATTATAAGTAAATTCCAAATTGACGAATAAAATGTTTATTTTAGTGTTTTAAAATCAACTGTACTATTGATTAGCTGAATCCGGTCTCGTTTAACTTTATTAAGTAATGAGTTGAACATAAACTACAAATTTGAGCATCAATGGTTTAAATGTCTATAAGGGACAAACAAAGAAATTTAAACTTTTATATATTATGTAGGCAAATTATAAAACTCATTCGTTTTCATAATATATAACAAATTAAAATAATAATGAATACACATTCTAAAATTAAGCAATCTTTAATTTCTTTGCGTAATTTACATATATATCTTACCTAACCTCGTTTCATAACAACATAAAAAATTCAACTTTGGCCGGATCCCTCAGATCGGATTGCATTCCCTAGATTCAGGTATAAGGTGCAGTAAAGTAATCTCATTTCATAATAATATCACGAAGGTCAATTTTGTAACATACTGTCTAAAATCGATTTCTTCAGTTAGATTTTAAATTATAGACGAATCTTTATACATAACCATGAACCTTATAGAGATACACATTTTTCACTTTTATATGCTACAAGAGTATGTCGTTCGCTCATCGCTTTAACTCAATATTCTCGAGAGTAAACTCTCTCTTATAGGTGCGGTGGATAAATAGCTGGGACATTTATCTCCAAAACATCCTTTCTAGGGGATGTGTAATCTATCATACGGCCTCGACGTTACGTCATTTCGCTATCGCCATCCTTGTTGCAGGAAATAACGCTATATGTTTTATCTTCGGGTAAGGCTCGTGAGACTGGTGCTGTAGCGGCGGATATACTTGTAGTAAGGAGACTACCATAAACGGATTTTTTTTTTTTACCTTGAACATCTTATCGGCGTGAGATATTGTTATAGGTGGTTGTCTATCGATACGTGCATCTAACCTCGATAAATAAATATAGTAACAAAATAATGTATTTAGTAAACATAAAGTTCTAAAATCACCGACAGTTCTTTTTTTAAATTGGATCGTATCGAAAAACGAGCTAACAGTCTTGGTACGTGACAACTTCAGCGCATGGATACCAGCAAACAACTTCAAAGAAGGTCTCAGATGCGACGTCACTCCTGTGAACTAAGATGACTGTATTTATACTGGCTCTCTATACTATTCAAACCGGAACACAACAGTAATTGTATTGCTGTTTGGCGCCACAAATGAGTAATAGCGTGGTACCTATCCAGACGACTCCAGATCAGAGTAGGATTCTACCACCTCCATTGCACTTCTACCTACTTCTATTGTATTTATTCTCAATCTTAGGAAAAACAAATTGTATCTATTGTTAAAAAAAATATATGTACGTTTATTAGAAGTTTTTAGTCATAACTGATATTCGGACAAGATTATCTATGAACTGTTTATTAACATTCTAAGTCGCGGAAACTGAGGTACTACAGTCTCGACATTGTGATGCAAATGTATCACAATTAGCCGCGTGCTGTACTACGTGGCGGCGGGGATTTGCTCGCATCTGCTTGCGAATTTGCTTAACAATAATGATTTTAATATTCAAACGCACCTTTCCATACTCCCATGTGTTACGCTTATGAAAGCAAGCTCACTAACAAATGATCCTCGATTGGCGGTTGAATTTATTTTTGAATTGATCTCATTTGCTTATTGATTTTGCAGAATGAAGTAATTATCGAAGGACGTTGTATAATACGACCAAATAAAGAAGTCTTTTAATTCCTACTTTAAATATTTAACGACCAAATATACATAATGTAATACCATTTTTTTATATATAGATTAAGTTATGTGTTAAGTGAAGATTTCCTGCTCCATACTCCCTACTTGGACTGCTGCCTGTCACCGGTCGATTATACACCAGGGGTATTTAATCTGCAAGTAATCTTGCCTTCTTAGATATCTGACAAATCAGCTGGTTATGATGATCATTGCCGGTCCGCGTACACAAGATTTACTTATTTATATTTGTCAATTGGTATCTATCAAAATGGTATTCCTAAAATAAAAAAAGTAAACTGAAACTAGATATCGGTGATAATTTTTGACTATTGCGTTTTTATGAACTCCGTGTACTTGTGTAATTGTTTAACTCGTAAAATATGCAACTTTTGCGTGTATAAGATTATTTTGAATTACTTACATTTCTTAGGTATGCCTACCAACGGTGTTTGTTGCGTTGCCGACTTATTTTTTTTTTACTTCCAAGGCGTGGAGGGAAACATTCATAAATCCTTTACCGGCCTGTCAACCGCACGCCTAGACGGTAGCCGTATATTATTCGCCAGTAACAAATTTTCTTTTTTCACAATAGCTGCGTTATTTCTGCTGTAATAAACAAGCCAATTGCATGTATTTATCAATATAATAAACAAATCTATTTTTTATATTCAATATCGCGATTGATAATGGATTAATGTCAGATTAGTCTAAGGTCGAAAAGAGATACACAGAATAAAAAATTTGTTGGTAAACTTGGGTAAGTTAAGTTACATAAATAATTATACTTCCTACGTTTTAGAATGTTTATCGATTTAAATTCAAATTCTCTAAAAAATTACAAAATCTAAGATAATTTCTAATCTAAGAACTTATGTGAACTTATCACAAGCAAAAATTAAAAATATCCAAGAACGCACCTACGTCGACTGAAAATACTAATAAAGCTCCTTAGAAAATATGTTGAAGCTTATAAAATATCTGTAAAATCATAGCGAGCGGGATACTTGTGCTGCTGCACGTTAAAAAGTTACCATGACTGCCCATGACTGCCGTAAAGCAAGCTTAGCCTTATTTTCATTATTCAACAAGACAAATATATTAAAGACGCCAAAAGATTTTTTTGATGGTGACTAGTTAACAACAGGCCGTTATAGAAAAATATAAAAAAAAACGGCTACTAATAGATGAGGAAAAAGCTATCATGAGAAGATAAAGTAAGTTTAGACGAAATCAACGATATCTGCCTCTTATAATGTTTAAAACAAATAGAATGAAGTTATATTAAAACTATTAAATTATATTAAACTATGTAAAACAAGTAATAAAAATGAGATATGTAGTAAAAACATTTTTTAAGTAACTTGGAAAATTAATATTAACATTGAAAGTTAAAAAAAAATATCCAAAAAATAAGGTAATAAAAAGATACATTTACACTCGCGTCTTAATTCGTTTTTATGATTTGCATAAAAATTTGAGCAATTGGAACACCAATAATGCGCTGGCAAGGTTCCACGATGCGCGAGAGGGACGAATGATAGTTTGCCATAAAATAAAGATCAATCAGAGCAGGATGACAAGGCGTTTATTGGTTTCATATTGCAGTTTGTGGCTATCGCTGCAAGCCAAGTTTGACGTAATTTTCTTGGCGCGAAGTACATGAATTTTTGTAGGGAAATTAATTTGAAAATAGACTGCATTTAAAATATTTCCATTAGGAAACTCACGGGATACAAAACGGGCGATGGATTAATACTTAAGTACAGCCCCTTCCACTCAATACTATGATTAGCACGTGGTTATTTAGTGTACGGTGCAGTCATTTGAAATGTTTTATATGTGGGTGAGGGAGTTTCATTTTTTGACCCTCATTCAAGGTGAAAAATTGTTCGTCGGCATAATAACCTCGCAAGGCGAGTCGGGCGCGCAGCGCGCAATATCGTTCAAGACCTCACTCACTTGGCTACTAGGCTACATAATCTCGTCGATTTGTTCGCACACTCATTTGCAAAGGACTCATTCGTATTGTTTTATAACAGATCACATGAACGAGTAAGGTATGCGATGCAATGCGAGTAACTCTTAAAATTTGAATGTGAGGGGGAACTGGAGATTCTATTTAAACGGCTGCTTCGTTGAACGAGATCATTACGAATCGAGCTTAATAAAGGATAAATGTTACACGTATGTCTACACACTATCTTACAAAGGGAAAGAAGGAGTGAACACTAGATCAATACTTCGCTTTATGCCGCACATGTGTCATACGGCGCTGAACAAGAATAAGGAAAGGAGTTGAGTGGTTTGTTTAAAAATTTCTTGATAAATGTTTAGGAGTATTGTAAGTTAACATAATCTTTTGTAATTTTTGTAATCAATATGGTATAAAAATAAATGTAATCTATTGTAATATTGGTAAATTATCAAACTCACTTGCACGCGGTGCATGCTAACGAATGGTCCTGATTGGCTGATGAAGAAGATATTGATATCTAATGTTAATCAATTAAATTTCTTTTATTCTTTCATATAATGATACTGGTTACAAATACACACTTAAGAAAAACTCCCACAAAGTTATTTGTGCGCAGCGACTCCATGGTAGTTTAGCTTAGCCCGTGATAGATAATGTGCTACTCGCATATGTGGGGGGGAGAGAGAGGGTTGTTTTGTCAAATGCCACCCTGGAAAGTGGGAAAAATTCGCGAATTTTTGAGAACAACGCGACCTTTCCTTTAACGACTATTTTTCACGCACATATCTATCAGCAAGTTTCGATTCCAACTTTCGTCAACGTTTCCAGAATCAACTTTATGTGAATACGTACAGGTTATTGGTATTTTTCATTCTAATGTATTTGAGTACGAAATATATTTGAACCTAAATTTTTTTAGCGTGGTAGAGCCAAGACGCGGCTTTTGCTGCTTCCAGAATGGGCCGGGTTATACCACGGCCTCGCAGAATACCGGTGTGAAGTATAGGCATCTTGTGCTTCTGCGTTTCGTTCGGTGGCCCACTCCCCCTCCCCATACTCCCTTCCTTCTCCCAAATACCCTTAAAGGCCGGCAACGCACCTACAGCATTTCTGGCGTTGCAGATAAACCTAGGCGACGGTAATCACCATCATCAGGTGAACCGGTTGCACGTTTGCCGTCTTTCCCATAAAAAAAAACTGTGTTTGCCTTTACTGATTCTATGCGATATCTTCACAAATGTGAAGAAAGAATTCAAGAAAGATAACCAAATAAAAAATTTAAGTGTCAGATTCATCACCTATATAAATAATTTGAAGGACGGTAAAAGTCGGCCAACCCGTACTGGAGCAGCATGGCAAATCTTTCCCGGCTCCAATCTCTCACTAAAAGTGCTTGAGATAAGGCCTTTGCCCAGTACTGCTAATTTTTTTATCCTTGTATGTTATTAGATAGAACAACGTGATATTTTATGTTTTTTGACATTTACAAGAATAATTTATGTTTTGATATTTTTATAAACATAATTTTAATATACTTTATCGTACACCACAAATAAAAAAAAGTACAGAATAAAAAAAAAGGAAATAAATTAGTATGTATAAATTGGCGGCCTTATCGCTGCATAGCGATCTCTTCCAGGCAACCAAAGGCGTAGAGAAGCAAAGCTACTGACACAAACCAATACGTATAATGAAATGAAATAAGTAAAATATGTATACTTTCAGTTCTATTTCATATTTTATCTATAAAAGTAAACAGCCGCAAACTCGTCGACAAGAAGTTTTTGAACAAAATTCGCCTGTTCGTTTACCTTTCTTATGAGCTAATGCCGCAAACATTGTGCATTAAGATCAGCGATTACGTCACCATTACATATAATTCGTTGGAGAATTCATAAAATATACCCATATATAAGAAGTTTGTATATTGTTTATATCACGATGTTTCTAAATGTTTACATTTTTATGTAGGTAGGGATATTGCAACCATTTACATTTATACAATAATTTTGCAACTTGCAGGGGCCAAAAAAATAACATCTTCTTAACCATATGTTTATGGATCACTTTATTTTATGATCCCTGTTATTAAAATTATATATAGTATGGGATGAAAAATTCACCTTATCAAGTTTATTATATCTGATTTTAGCTACAAAAAATTACCCGCTACGGCTCCGCTTTCTCCTAAGCAGTGAACGCAATACAAAACCAACATACAGTATGCTCGCAAACAAATATATTGTTGGTAAAAGTTCCCCCGACTTCTTAGAGTGGTTTCTGAACTTACACAGTCATAAGTTGCACATCCAACGGCTGTGAATATCTCATTTTATTTATAACGTCTTTTATACGAAAGTTGGTCTTTTGTATGTATAGTTATTTGACTGGTATATGCTTTTCGTTTCAGAAAACTTTGGCACGCTTTATATTTATTAGCAGTTTGTAAAACAATATTTTGTATCCATTTTATTATTGTAATAGGAGCCTCTCCGAATATTGAAGTCATAATCTTTTGATATGTCAAGCCTCTCTTTAGAAAAAGAGTATTTTTGAGTCATCAAAATTGTCTCTAAAAATTATATTTTAGAAGAAATCCATAGAAAACAAACAATGTTTACTCTGTTATTTCAAGAAGAGATTCAAAATTATAATTTGTTCGGTGATGCAGCCCTAAGAACATCGATAAAATATAGGACATTCATCCGTTGCTCGGTGACAATAAATTATCAACACAATGCACAAACGGTATCATCCCTTGCCACCTCGAGTGCCACTCAAAGGATTACGTCGATCCATACGAGATATATATTCTAAAATCTTTACAACTGATTAGTTTATTTAAATAGGAGTTTATTGGCCGTAACTTTGTGCATCTAATGTCGTGTGAATTTAAAATTGGAATAACGTTATGTTATGTTGGCACAAATGACGTTGTCATTTTGAGTGTGTTGAGTTGAGTGTTTTTTGTTACAATATCTCTGACCAACGTAGTACAAAAGATAGTCTTTTTTGTCTAGACCAAAGGTGGTTTTCATAGGTTGATATATCTAAATAATAATTCAAACGAAAACATGTTCTAACTCCCTATATTCTAGTTGGAGAACACGATTAGGCAAGTGTAGATGACGTGAAGATTTATGATATGTAGCTGGGAGGAACTGCAAGTTTTCTTCAGTTGTCAGTTAAATTTCCCAATGTTGAATCAGCATTAGCAAAAGGCTAATTCGACTACAAAGGTACTTTCAATATAATGACATAATTTAAAAATACGCATTACTTTCAATACAATAATAATTAATTAAAAAAAAACTTCTGCAAACCTTACTGATAGTAGGTTGGGGTATAAATAAAGATGAAAGCTGTATGTTGCAAGTTATTTTACACCAGTACTAAGCAGTACAGGTATAAAATAACTTAGTCCATTTATTGCTTGATTAGTTAACTTGAAAGTACAAATTGGATGTAATCTATCTGGAACGCAAAGAACGACGAACTAACGATGTATTGCTTTTGACGGTAGTACTTTGAAGTCACCGTCAAAAGCAATTCATAGATTAAGGAGTCAAATTCGCGCATTATGCCGGGTACATTGTACTTTTACTGTGGCCATCAAACCGCTTGCCCAGCGTAGCGAGCATGGGCAATAATATCATGATACGCTTGCTGGCTTTTGCTGGCGCTTTATTGGCCTATGTTCAGCAGTGGACTTAAAATAGGCAAAAAATGAAGAAAAAGATGATTGTAAGTATTTTGTAAGTTTAATGAAATTAATTTGTAACTTGTTTACGTATTTTTTTCGTATGATATGGAGTGGAATAAAAAGTGTCACCTGGTTATAGTCACGAACACGAATATATATATTTGCCAATATGTATCACATTTGCAGTAAAATTTAATCTTATCACCTAGACAAAAGTTTCTTAAATAATGTAAATTGTATGCACATAACTGTACTCATCCGCATGGGTAGTATTGTAGTAGCGAAATATCTTCACCTAATTATTTTCACCGAATCTCATATGAATCGAGTAATAGAAAAAAATTAGAATAGAAGAAAGTCAATAAGTAAAAGTTAAATTACTCACGCCTTTCACCCATAGTAGTAGGCAGAGATTATGAATTTCTATATGCGGCAATTTCAGCATAGCTAAACGGGTTTTCTCGTTCCATTTTTCGCTTCTCCGGTTGAGTAGTGCAACGAAGCTCTCGTTGCAACAATAAAAAAAAAATTTTTTTTTAATTGTTTAAGTACATAATTTAATGATAAATATAATTAAAAAATCTACTCCATAATTTTTTGTTTTTTGCTGCTGGAAATGTCTTCACCCTTTAAAAAATAGTCTGTTAACGACAACGCAAGGGTTGTAGCCCAGGAGGCAGAGCAACAAAAACTATATTAATGGCACTTATATTTCATGCCATTGTCAACAAAAATAAATACTTATCGGTTTTAAAGATTAGTTCGATAATATTTTTTTATTGAAGGAAATACTTGACGTTATAGTAAATATAAATAATCTTGATCTTTATTGTTACGTAAATACGATAAGAAATATGTTTACTCGATAATGCTTGTATGAGGTCTACGTAATTGCTGCTATCACAATACTTCGCACCAATTAGGTACAGCTGTTGATGTTAACCACGCATGATAATAAACGTTATCCAAAATAATTACTGACTTTTTTTTTAATGGTAAATGGTAGCCCCATGCACGTGCACACCTCTTGTTACCTCACTCATCGAACGAAACGCAGAAGCACAAGATGCCTCTATTTCGCGCCGCTATTCTGCGAGATCCCGAGAGTCCGAGTGATACTACCCCGGACGACCTGGCCATTTCGAGCAGCAGCAAAAGCCGCCGCTTGGCTCTACCACGTACAAGACTCTACTTACATACTTAAAATCGATCTATCTAGTTCTGTGAATTGTGTGTTCTTTTTTCCACTGTTATTCTTATCACGACAATGAAATTGAAAATACTTGAAATGATTGTAAAAATAAATTTCGCTGGTTTTGGAAAAATTACTAACGGCACTTTATATTTTTGAATCGTTATTTTATAACAAATTAATAAAAAAATATGAAAACGTTTAAAAATGAAAATAAAAAAAAACAAATGAGATAATCATGAGTTGGAATTTAATAAAATGAGATTTTTGAACCTATTTGTAGATGACAAAAATGGGAATAAACTTTTTTTTAATTATTATATTTCTATGATCTACATACGTAATATATGACATAGGCGCCGGGCGGATACAGGCTGATATGCTACAATTATAATAAAAAAAACGAAAATTGTTTCTTCAAATAACTACATAATTAAATATCATGACATTGCATGATACGAGATACTGATTACATACTACATTTTACATTCGATGTCGATTTAAATAAAATTCTCGTTGGAGCGATTACGAGAATGACCTAATGCCATTAATATTAAAATTGTGTCTATTGAAATATAATTGAGCTGGTATACGTGGGCAGAATAAACGGCGTCTTTCGTGTGCGCAATAGATCTCAACCGACGCTTGGGCACCCCTGTCTACCAACCTTTGTTAAACATACGTGAATGCCATCGATAAAATATCACCGACATTTTTTATAACGAATAATACGCATAAATTTATCTATCCATACATTATAGAAAGGGTTTAATAACCTATAAATCAGTATTTTAAACAATGGCTAGTCAAATTCCGTACAATGGGATGTTCCTCATTGTGCATAGACGGGAGCACTTTTTTTTGTTACCATAAACCCGTGAAATGTTTGTTTTGTTAGTGGTGCGTGCAGTGGTTTTTTTTCGGCATTTTTTATGCCAATGTTTGATCAATACATCGATGATTGCAATAATAGATGTTTTTGTGTGTGAAGTGTGTTTTTGTTGCAAATATTTGGTTAAACTTGTCGCATATCATCGAGTTATTGTACGAGTGTCCTTTAGCTGTCTTTAACAAAGTTTAAGTTTCGTACACTTTAAAAGAAACCTGACAGTGATTACTCAAATATTTATTTTAGTTGCTCAGAATTTGTAAATATTTTTATAATTTAATTTGTATTATATGTTAGTATATCTCGCATATTAATTGATTATACGTAATATACGATCAGTTCGTGACCGAAATACGAATTTCATTAATTTTTATACGAAAGATGCCTCGTGAGATAGAAGGGTCCATTTCAATGGAACTAACGAAATGGCTTCCCATAGAAGAAATCGAATCACCGGAAGGGTTTGAGCGTCTGTTACAAAAGATCTGGCTTCCGGTCCATCGGGCGCATTGTGGTTTTTGAATATTAATAATCATAGATAATAAGGAATGCGATCCTATCGTTTTTATTATTAATTTTAGTTTGTCTATAGCTTCAGGCGATTTATTCACAGTTAAATAGGAACGATGTAACAGTTGATCGGTTTTAACAGCTGATTGAGGTGCATTGCCTTTTTTTTATTTAAAAGGCGTCTTTTACGTCGGTTTATTGGTACCACTGCTGGATATAGTATTTCTGGAAGGATTTACTCATAATCACTTCGCTGTGCAGACGCCGTGTTTAACGCAGTACCGATACCCTCACGCTGGTGATGCTGTTCATCACTGGTTTGTTCGATTTGGGTTTGGCAAATTCGAATGAATTTTTTCTCATCAGTCGGTAATGAAAGCCGCGTCATTCAGATACCACGTGCAGGAGAAGGTGACATTTGGTGAAAAAAAAGGTATATGTAGTCGGCGGAAATCTTAAATTTCTCTCTCCGGAACCTAGGATGTCACGGGTGACGAGCCACATTACTGTTTCAAAGGACGGTTACTAAAACCTTATCATCATTCATATAAACAATTTGAATAGCTGTCTCGACTTTGTCAGCTTTAATTTCTCCCGAAATGGTCTATGACCAATTATTTACATGAAATAATTTGATTGGACTTCTTATTTGCTCTTAATTACTTGGCTGAAAAAGCAAATTATTTAGTTCCAATAAGTGAAAACAGTTATATGGTAATTAGCAAAATAATGATTTTAGCATTAAACATCTTTAGCAATAAACATCTCTTGACATTAGATTCACATAACATTACATAATATGATATGGAACCGACATAATGTAAATCTATGATATAACACCTGCGGCCTCAAGGACGCAGGCTTCATCGAATACATATATGTTAATTAACTTATTTATCTTTCACTTTCAATGTATGCGTGGTTAACCTGATCCAGCCTCAACTAGTTCGTGGCTTTAGTTTTGAACGCGAGCTGTGTATACATTATAGAACATAATATCATATGAGTAAAAGATATAGCACATCATTATTGAAGACATCAGAATAGAACGAAGATATGATGAATTATTAAGGAATTTACGTCACTGTATAATGTTGCTCATCTCTCAAATAAATAGTTATAGGAAGTGTTAGATACTACGTCGTAGATAGCGTTCTAACTGATTCCTCCACGAACTCAGGCAACACTACACGGTGCTTACCTCCGTAATCCTTATTAATACGGCCAATTCATCAACCCCCGAAAAACGTTACCATGACAATGGGGTCCCCCTTTTAAATATAAATAATAAACTAAAAATTATATGCAAATTCACGACCCATAAGTTTCTATAGAAATAGTTAACCCTTTACCGGCGATGGGGGACAAAAAATGGTAATAATTTATTCACGTTAAAAGATACAGAGGTCACAGGACAATTTTAGTGGCATTCGAAAATGTTCAACATCGGTGCACAGACGTGTTCTTGTGTCTAATTTATATCAAGATGCGACGAGAAACAGTGTAATCAGTTCTCGATTGAGTGATGTTTTGTGCACAGATTGTGTATTATGTCGGTACGTTCGTTTTTTTTTTCTAAGCTACTAGTCGCTTTGAACTATTTTCAGACCGGTATATCCAATGATATGTTTGTAAACACCAGATACAAAAATCATCATTAAGAAATAATTGTTTGTTTTAATGATATTGGAGTTGGTAGTGACCAGGTCACAAAAGGTGAGCTATACGAGGTCGAATTTCCGAATGGATGACGCGTGTAAAGAAAATAAGTTAATGCTGTTTAAAGTATGTAAAAAGACTTTCATAAAAGAAATGCAACAGTTTACTCTCTCCATATTATTCTGTTTACTGAGACATTTACTATATCTGCGGAGTTATTATTTAAAAGTGTATAAAACAAAGTAACTCAAGATGAATTTCGTTGTGCGTACCTTTTAAATAAATTGGCATAAACAATATCCTAATGGAAACTGTAACTCGATATATTTGTCAATACATTTTCCATCGCTTCTATGACTCCTATGTATACGAAATATGTCCAAATTGCAAACAGTCGAAATAAACTGATCTCAGAATTTTTTCAGGATAATTCAATGTAGTATCTATTCTGTGCACAATAAGGCTTATACTCGTGCGGTGAATACCTAGCGTTAAGTCACTATAAATTGTTGGTTGTCCCTGTACTGTTTGCACATGTTTGATCGATTGACAACTCGGGGGTGGGGTTTCGTATAATAATATTACCCCCGAATCCTACCGTAAAGTGTTGTTAGTTCGTTTTACATGTTTACTGTGTTGTCCGAGAAGGGACAAACGGCTTTATATAGGATGACACACAATGCTTAAATAACTACTTTAAAATACCTACACGAAAATGTATCTCTTGCGCAACATTGATGCTTTAAAATACGCCTAATTTAGAATTCCGGTTGGACCACAAATATACATTTGAAATATTACCGTGATACCAATATTCTTACTAATTGGAAGAAATATAAACAAATACAAGAGTTTTATCATTAAAACCACATAAAAGAATCAAGGTATTTTAAATTGCCAGCATTGAAATATTAAATAGCAACCCTGCTGCGAATAAATCCATTTTTAAATCTGGTTGTAATGCCGAACTGAGTTCACGAACCTGCCTAACTACATACATTTTTTACATAAAAAAAGTTAATGGTTAAGACCATTCCTCCGGTATTGGTAGTGGTATAATTACCATTAATATATTAGGTTTTGATTAAATTAACACGTTATTTATACCTTTTTATGTTATAATTTATTTTATTTTACACGACAACTAAATACGATATCCTTTTTGCGCATTTTTGCGTATTATAATAAGTATACTTTTGCCCACGCTTTCATCCGCGTATAATCTATGAGTACGGAAGAGTTTTATTTATTACATACCCTGTAGATTATTTATTTGCTTCCGAACAGTGAATGTAATGTACATTTTTAAATCATTCTGTGTTTTTTTTGTGTATAGATACCATTCTGGACATTATTTATAATATTATTATCATTCTGGTCGATCCCGGGATTTTTAATTTTTCGAACAGTGTTAACCTTTATCCTATTGGTCCAGTATTTATGCGTAAAAATCACGTACATGGCTAATCAAATAATTTTAAATAAGGAGTTCTAATCTTTCAAAAAGTGAAAACCGTTTAAAAAGCGGTATTGTAGTTTTTGTGTGATGCCTGAACAAACAGATAAACCGACAAAAATGGCAAAGAAAATTTAGAATAGATATAAAATCTCTAAAAGTTTTTTTCCACTACCCTTGTTTCGACATTGAAATGTGATAAAACTCGAAATATTTGATATGGCAATTTCTAAACCAATGATGACAAAAATGAGAAAAACTTTTTAAATTGTATTTTTACAATTTTTTGGTTTTATCTTTATGATATACTACAGGTGCCGGGCGGAGACAGGTTGACACAGTATAATATAAAAATAAAAGTGCAATTAAGTAATATCACTATAGGCATCATTCAGGCTTAATGGTTTATGGTTTTAAATTGTTGTAATTCATTCCAATTCAAATGGGAACTAGGTACTGTCACTGGTCAATAACACACATTCTAATAAGTCATTAAAAAAAAAAGTTTGTATCCGTTAATCGGTCGGTAGTTTTCGTAGTCGATTAAGCGAGTTCTTTATTAGGCATCTTTTAAATACAAACAACAAAATAAAATTTTATGACCAGACTCCTCCACAGTTAAATAAATAGCTGCGCGTTCGGCTCCCCGTTTGGTCATGCTATAAATTACCGGAGGCAAGTGAAAAACAGGAGAGAGGAGTTGTTTTAAATAATTAAATACAGGTTTCTTTTGGTTGTTCACTAGGAATATGTAAGTTAAATGCGGCATTTGTTGGCTGTGGACAAAAATAACATACTGGAAGTGTTTTTCATCGGCAAATTGTCGTCCATTGCAGAAAGTATGAAGCCATTAATCAGATAAGAGATTACGAGCGTTCATGAGACCGGGACATTTGACGTGCCGATGTTGTAGTGGACGCGGCGACGAGGAACAATCATTTTTTTTAATTTTGATTGAGCGCCCGTCGCCACAGAATCGATTGTGTCATTAAGACCTTTTCAAACATTTACACAGATTATTAATTGTACGACGTATAAATGTCTTTATCACGTTGCTAGCTTTTTTTCCGTCATTTCACACGCGTATAATCTATGATTGAGGCTTATGTAGTTTTATTTATAATGTTATTTCTTAATAAGTAGACACGTTAATGCTTCCAAACAGTCAATGTAATATTTAAATGTTTTTGTGGTCTTTGTTTATGGACCTCATACAGGTCAATAACAGTATTTTTTTGTAATTTAAATATATCGCAGTTTTTAACTTTCGAAATGTGTAACCCACAGTATAATCACTTTATTACTTTTTCCTCATAAATCAAGTTCTGGTCAATCTCGTTTTATTTCGGTTTTAAAATTTGAAAATTGAAAACCGCATCATAATTGGTTGAATAGTTTTCGCGCGTGTATCAAGAAACAGATGAAGAGGCAAACGGACAAAATATTTCAAGAAAAAACAGACAACTTTTAAAGGTTTTATAATAGTATTTGTATTTATGTTTTCAGACCTATTAACGCCATTTCTGTTTGACGAAGAGATTTGCCATATTTTAATGAGCTCGCCTTCTTGGATTATAATAACCTATTAAAATTTAGTATAATGTAATTTCAATTGGTTACATATCGCTGATCTATGAAAATTAAAGAGTTTACTTTTTATATTAGATAGAGAGGAATTATTTATTTAGTTTGATTGCAATTAAATAGTTCTAAAATAACCTTTTTAGTGTTTTAAAATTAATGTGTTTTATTTTAATTTATGTATTAACGGTAATTGTGTTAAATTATTGTTAAGAACTTTCATACGGTCGCATACAGTCGAAGTTTTATAAAGGAGCTGTCCTATCGATTTTGTAGTCAACCCTACATCTATCCATGTGTATACTTTATATACCTTTGTGTGCGTCGGAGGGTCGAGGTATGAGGGTGGGACGATAAACTATTCTCTATACGTATAACATTGGTAGGTATATAAATTATATGTCGTTCACCCCATCAATGGGAATTTACCCTTCGATTTCACGTCAATCCTCTATCGGGCCCAATCGGTCTATTTTTATTATACTTTATCATGTATTTATATATCTGTTATTTTTATCCGTATTGCACCAACGGGTTCAGCGCACGAATAAAAAAATAACTGTGAAACTCATATATATGCAACCCATGTATGTCTTCTAGAAGGGTAGGCAGAGACTTCGTGTTTCCATTTGGTACGATACTGCGTAACCAAGCACATAAACGGAAGTCGTGAAAATCCTCTAGTATCTCAGGGAGCAAACGAAATTCGCAAAACGTCACTTTTATCTCCAGAAGAGGCATAAAGTGAGCTGTGGATGCCCGCTAGGCTACGCTGAGTCGTGCTGAACGCAAGAATGTATTTGTGTCTACCCTTGGTGGTTATAGGCGTGAATGTTTTTATTTCCAGCGTCTTAAACTAATACGGTCATATGAAATCATTACTAGATTAATATGATCAATTATCGATTGAGTTTATACATTATTAATGGTTTTGTTGAACGAATGAAAACTTTTTATCACCTGACTGACAGAATAATACCCTTCTCAGAGATAATTAGCGTTAAGTTGTAAGACATTTAATACTACTAGCGATCTTTTCAAATGTCACAACTTGTTACGAGTTGCCAGATGTCCCGCAAAAAGCTCGCAACGGCATTTTTGACGCACTTGTTTCATTCGTTTTTTCTAGCAACACTAAGTTAATTACGCGTATTAACAGGACTGGAACGGGTAATACTGGTAGTAGAATTGTGGAAATGTCACTAGTGTCAGGTGTGTCACTGACACCATCGTACTGTGACTGTCATAATTTACTCGACATTTGTCGCTTTATAAATAAACAACATATAATACAACATATGATGATGATGGTCAAGATTTTCTTTGGTTCTTTACTTAATTGACCGTGTGGTAGAGGCGCAGTAATCTACCACCCCCATTATTCCCGTGGGTATCATAAGTAGCGCATAAAGCCTTAAAGGGGAAAGCCTTGAAAATATCTTATAAACACCGGGAGAACAGAAGCTCAGCTCAAGCAAAAGATAAATTAGGCGACACAGCTCGCCGCCCGTCACAATGTTTACTTGGAGAACCAAATAGATGGAAAAGTTTGACAAGGCTAAGTCGCACCAAATGAAAATCCGTAATTTCTGCCTACCGCTATTTTTAGGTTTGAATAACCAGCTTGATCGTTCATTAAGGGGGTTGTAAATAGTGACGGCGAATTGTGGAATGCGATCAACATTACGGAAGAGACTAAGATGTCGGTAAAGACTATAAAGCCTCGGCGTATCTCTCCGACACTTCTACCTGTGATGCTAATATGATTTTCAAGTAGAAGTAGCTTCCATTAATAAAGTTTTGAGACGTGTGTGTGAGCAGACACGTCAAGAGAACAATAAAGCAATAGTACTCGCTCGCTTTCGTGGGTAAGTCGCTACCTGATGAGCTTACCAGCCAAGCGGATAATAACCAATAACTAAAATACCCATCAGAAAAATCAACAGTCGTTCAAGAGGTCAAAGTGCAGACGAGAATCCAACCTAAGACCACCAATGCACCTATTAACTAGCAGGGAAACACAACTGAAAGAAGCATAGCCGCCGGCCCGGTTTTCGGGAGCCTCCCACAAGAGAAGCGTGTAAAGATTTCGTTAGGCCACCTTAAAGAACTGTATTTGAGATTAAATATAACGCTAAATGTAACTTTAAGGATATTTAAGTTTATTTTTTAAATTCTATGCATTAGAAAAGTTTGAAAACAGTTCTTTTGTACTCATCGCCGAAGCAAAGGAACCGACAGGGCAGTTACAATGGTCATATGTTATTTATTATTATGTTATTCCATTTTAAAGAACGATTTCTTGGAAATGGAATCGATATTGAAAAACTTGTGATAAAAAAGCATAACATATGCCCTTTTCTTAAATTATATTATCTAAATAGTTCTTGAGCAGCTTCACCGCCTACTGTTTTATTGCTTCTTTAATTAATTAATGTGCAATTAATATGTAACAAAAATTCCTTATCAAAATATCGTAAATAATATAATGTATTACACATTAATAATTAAAAATACCTCCTATACTGATAGTCACGAAGATAATTAAAGTATTAAAGCCGCAGATAAATTTAAATAATAATTACGTATAATAAATAATGTAATTAAAATTTGTAGAAATGGTATTAATTGCATATGTTTAGAATTTCAGTAAATATTTATGATTATTAACCATTCCAAATTATGAAATACTATCGAAAACCAAAATCTGTCACACTGATGTAAGCCGTACTGATCTGAACCAACGCCATGTCAGATTAAATATTTAATTTTCATAAAGCATTTAGCATCATAGCATCGTTATATTTTTATTTAAAAACGATTCAATATGTAATCAATCGATTAAAATAACTAAATATAGTCACTTAAATAATAAGTTACACTTTAAAAATTATTTAATGATAATAATTAATGACTATGTGATATTAACTTTACTAAATATAAGTAAACGTGATGAGATAGAATTTTATTTTACTAAAATTTTAAATATTAAAGTTTAAAGTGTTTATTCGTCATAATTGAAAACTGTACCTATACCTTCTTATTTACAGTTGCGTTACATAAATGAGTTTTAGATATGCAAGAACAACTCACCTTTTCCTTTCGGCAAAGTTTCAAGCCAGTTTTATTTACAGCGACGCGTTAATTTATTTTATACTTAAATCGACACTTAAACGCGAAAGAAATTTAGTTGATAATGATATCTGAACATAGGGCCAGTGAAGATAAAAAATCAAATTGAAAAGTGAAATTTAAATTTGGAATTCGGAGACACGTCCCGAAGGAAATTCAAGAAAATCGTCGTCTCCAGACGGCGAACGGTGAGCGAATGTCCCGCTCAAACCACGCTACAATTTCCACAGCGAAAACCAAATCGACTGCGCCGTATAAGCATAGGGAAGGGTGGTTTTTCCTTCGAATTTCATAAGTATCTACCTTTCTTTATATCCAAGCGCAAGAACTACGCTCACCCCTTGAGAATACCTCGTGAGACTCGATCACGGAATCACAATGCTATAATTACAAACGACGAACACGCTGCGATATAAAATCGATTCTATGCGGTTCTCATAAAAGTACAGTTTGATTGCTTCGATACTGCGATATGCCATTTTTATAGTTTTAAAATTATCTAGTAAGGCAACGGTAACATAGATAAAATGTATTGGGTGGTGAAGAGAAATATATTTATGTATGTAGATTCGCGTAGGTTCGGGAGTAAGATATGGTGTGGGCTTCGTTTCATACGGCTATAGACTTTTATTTTTTATGTTAGTATGAAATGAAGCAACTTCGTAAAATGTATATTTCCATTCTTAAATATAACAATTTGACATAAAATGAGATATTTTATCACGTGGGTAACGACAGGTTTCCTTTTATATATCCATCCTTTGTGTTCTCGATGGGCTTCGGGCTTCCATAAAATGATAAAGCCAGGTCAGACTATAAAATTAGAAAGGGTTCAGTACGCTTAATATCCGTAAAATGAAAAGCTATGGTGTTAATAATGAGTAATTAAAGTCGATCATGCGTAAGCGAAAATTGTATGCTTAAATAACTTTCATGGATAAACAACAACGGCACCGATAATTAGGTTCAAAGTGGCATCAAAATGAACAGGATCGTGGCCCAATTTAAGGGACGGCTTAATTAGTCATGATCGGGTCACAATCTTAAACAAACGTGAAATGATTCAAGCAACAAGTCTCATTCATTCAAGAAAGGGAGAAAGCAATCCAATTAGAAAGGGAAAGAGAGGAATTTAAAAAGTGAACGCCCGGAAAGTTAGGCGGGAAAGCTCCGTGCTAATAACCTGTTGCTTCCGCGGCTAAATTAAATATGAGTGCAAGACGCGGGCATACAAGTATCAGTCGGTTATCGATATAAAAAACAAGAATAATAATTACAATAATTCACTTATTTTCAACTCTTAAGAAAGTCTTCATAAATACACCCTCTAAACTATCGTTTCTCATTCCATCTTTAATATTGAATCTGCATAAAAGAAGTCCCAAGATTAGACACATTTATCATTTCACAATTTATAAGCTCGCCTCGCCTTCCCTACGCGAACGTTTTGAAGTGCTATCGTGAAATATCGATAAAGTGAAATGCTGACGTAGCAGACACCCCTACGCCTATTCCATTGCAAAGGGAGCGAATGAAACAGTATAACATAAGAAACATTACAAAGAAAGAGACAAACGCCGAGACCGCGACGAGATAAGTGTTCTAATTTATACTCAAATTGCGAACGTCGTCACGAGAACCACGTGCTAAATAACTTTTTCATACTTAAAACGTCTTACGTTCGAATATCTTTATATTCTATTTTGCACTTTAATGTTACTGGCACTAAGCCTCAATTAATGTTTGATTTTTTTTAAAGTAAAATAGCCTTACAATTTACCATTTTTAAAAACGAAGCTTGGTGGTGAGGAGTTTCATTACGTTACTTTGATTCTTATGCTTTTGGTTTAAGAGCGATTTTTATATGAGATGAAAGTTTGCAAATTAATACATCAGATTTTAAAAGAAAGCCCGTGCATACTAACTAGGGCTGTGTCAAGGTTAAATTGGTGTAGGTATTACATTAGCGAGTCGGTTACTGGGTTAACTGATTCTCTTTGGGGTGGGTTTATGCAATTTGCAGCTATTACAAGATCTTTGAGATGTTTTCTTAAGGTTACTTCTAAATGTTTTTGACACAACTCACATTTTCGACACTGATTTTTCAACCATACAGATACTCTAATTTGTATATTTGCTATTTCGTTATTCGATTAACAGTTGCTATTAGTTTGTTTTAGTATTATTAAAATCCGGTTAAATTATATAAGAACTCTCAAGCTAATCACCTTAATAAAGGTAGGTAGTAGTTTCCGTAGCCCACTTTTCTAATCTCCAGGAGATAGAGCAAAGGGGTGGGGAGCCTTTTAGTGGTGTACGACGCTCACGGGAAGAAAGGGGAAAGCCGATGTTCCTACACCGCTACCGCACGGTACTCCTTTTAATTGTTTAGCTTTTACCATTCATCTCAATTTTTAGCATTTTTTTTAGACGCTTTTATTAGCTTCAGCTTTAAATGCATGAATATAATGATATCTTTTATAATATCTGTGTATGTTCGAAAAAAATAGGTATTTTACACACGTTTAAAGAACCGAAGATAATATGGTTCGGTTGAGCTGATCTGATGATGGGACTGGAAGGTGGGAACGTATCTCTTGAAGGGCTACTAGTAAACCCTTTGAGTTTGAGCTCATATGATCTGATATTGAGGACCCGATGAAAGGGGAAAGAGAATATCGTGTATAGTACTTTTAAAACTTTTTTTTTCTCTAAATCTTGTTTGCGAACGCCTTTCATCTCCTGTGTTTACAACATAAGATATCGACTAGATGACAGATAGTCTGATGAAGTTAGCAGCATTAATATGACGAAATATAATTAATCGCCTATTTTTAGACTGATTTTAAAGAGATTTCGAAGATAATAATTATGTGTCCCGAGGTCTAGACATTCTTTTCATCTGAGCTTATTTTTAACAACGTAACAAATGTTCCGCATGTCACCATCCAAACGACAAATCAACGACAACGATCCAAATTGTAAATGAGTTGCGAGAAAACTTATTGGTACGAGCCGTCATTATTATTATTAGATTAATTCATGTCTCTTTTTAAAACTCAGCAGCAATTGTGTAGATGTACTCATCCTGCTAAGTTATACACTTACATACGTAGTCCTAAGAAGTATAAGATAGTCGATTTGGACCACTCTAGTCCCAATATATATATATTAATATAATGTAATGTTTTACTTATATATAATATAGTAATAAAAAGCGAGATACTATTTTCTCTCCTGTATAAACTTATATATACAAAGACTTAGCAGTTACGTTCCTTTACTACAACGTCGCGCCAGCATCACGAAAGTTAAACAAGGCAAGAGACGATAGAATGATACATGTAAACCGAGTTCTCCATCTCCAACCAAGTGATTTATTTTTCGATAAGAAGTAAAGTTAATGCTCTTTGGCGATATAAGGCAAGCCTTGAAGTCGTTGGTACAAAAGTCGAAACAAAAGTAAACCTAAGATTTGTGCAGTACATAAATAACTATACTTTTTTTTATTATTATTTTTTTTTATGAAAAAATAGGCTTGCGTTTGACCTCAATCTTCCCCGATGGAAAGCGAAGATGAGGCCTAGGATGGTACACGCTTGCCTAGATGAAATGCCTTATGCCTTATCTGTGTCTATGTCAATACTAGCTATGCTGTTAGAATAAGTAATATTACGTTCAGCGTGACCGAATAAAATTAAAGCATTAACTGAAAAATAAGTCTTGAACTCTTAATTATAAAATGTAACTAACTATAGACGTTACGTCGGTACCGAGATCGACTTCTTATTTTACGTTATCCTGTGCGATTTCAGCATACAGTAAATAATAATAATTGCGTTTCCACATACGATCCGTGGCTGCATATTGTCGCCTAACAAGCAACCCTTGAGAGGTCGATGGGGGAGCACTACGTCTGCACGCAACGTGTAAAAGGGAGTACGTGGAAATTTATACCAATTGTTAAGCAGTGTCTTAAAGTTCAGTTTGACGTTATTTTTAACTCGTTTTTGCGGCATCGAATCTTGCGCCGTTAACTTTCATAATAACTCAGACATTTTCTTATCCTAACAAATAAAAATATACTTCCTAAGAAATAATCACTAATAATATTCTATATTTTTAACGACTAATGAACTAGTTCAGATAATTTTGCTCGACCGAATTCCACTTTTATTTGCAATTACCATTCAGTGTGATTTTAATCAAAAGTTTTTCTATTTTAAAAATATATACAGGTTTTTCGATCTGAAAAGGCGACGTAACGATTAAATATGTTCATTGTAACTATGCAGTAATGCGTTCGCAGATCGACCTATGATTAAAACATTTACAGAAAGCCATTTATGTGGTATATTTTCAGAGAATAGCCTCAGACGACTAAATTTACGATATTTGTGAAAAACTTGCATTAGCAACTCTACGTAGCGCGGCCGTGTCGCATGTCAAAACGAATGGGAAATATGCGAGAAAGAGTGACTGGATAACAAGCACGCACACACGCTCACCGGCACATGGGGTCGAGGCGGCCATCTTGAAAAGCATTCACTATCGGAAAATTTAGTTTAGTTCAAAAGGAATTGGAAATAAATAAAATTGAGACGGCTGCCGTCTTGCGGGTAAGGTAACTTGAATGGCTATGTTAAAGTTAGACGGATACGGAATGAAATGTCTGGACGTAGAGGAAATTGTGTACTAACGATCTAAAATTGTTAACACAATTAAAAAGCTGTGGGAAAAATAGTTCAGTAAATTATTTAACATTGCGATGTCACATTTAGACACTGACCGTCACTGGTTTGAATATGTTACGTCGGTCATAATATATTAGATGGTTATTTCACAATGCATCAAGCGACCATGAGATTTGCGAGAGAACTTGCGACAAGATCAGGCGACTAATTCTATGACATCATCTAATGTATATCAAAGCAAATAGATTATATGTGGACAAATAAGTGTAATCGAGAGCCCTAACTTAAAATATGTAATCCTATGATACGAAATATCATAATAATATAATAGAGGTTAGGCCAAAAAATATATAATTGATATTAGTCATATTATTAGAGACCTATTGTGATTTATATTATTGTATATGATTAACTCCTCAAACACAAATCAAAGTTCTTAGTAAATACATGAATTCACGGCAGAAAGATTCAATAAGGCAAAATAAGAGAAGCACAGTGAAAATGTTTTGCCTTCCTAATGGCTCAGCTCATACGTTAGTGCGTCTGTACAACAAGCCGTGTTGCAAAAGAAAATCCACAAACTGTTCCAAAAAATTACTAAAAAAAAACTTTACGGCCGATAAAATTTCAAACGGAGACTAGCAATGGAAAGTCATTTGTTAGTCGATTTAGCACAACGCTTATTTTCGGTTATCCCGCTAGAGGCTAGAATCGAGTAGCGACTGTAACAAATGCTTCCTATTCTTGCGAATTAGTGTCGGGCGGTCCGCGGGAACTATCGAGACGCGAAATGATTTTTTATATTCTACTTATAACTGTTAATATTATACTGCATAAGCTTATTTTAGTCCACAAGCCGGCAAATATTTATTGGAAGGTATGTCAGTACTCACCACGCTGGGTGAGCAGGTTGGTGAGTGCAGTGCCGGTAGCCTCGCACTTGTGATGCTGCTCCACATCACTGGTCTGTAGGACTTAGGTTCAGCAAATTCAGATGGATTATCCGTCAGCATTCGATCGCCAGAACCTCTTTTGTTTTTTAGTACACTAAACCACGTGCAGATGAGTTTGTTATTTGGAGAAATAGATGATTTGGTAATATGCTATAAGTTGAAATCCACTAGTATATTTTCAAAAAAATGCGACAGCACTAGATCACCAGTCTGAAGGACTTGTCTTTTCCCGCTTTAAAAGAGTTTTTCGTAGTCGCCACGCTCGTCAGGCGAAAGGCCAAACGTTCAAACATTATACATAATAGTTCTGCTATATTATGCACATTTTCCATTGCGTAATTCGGTCGATCTATAAAACATTATGAATTTAAAGTCGATTATCTCGATTTAAAGCGATATCTCGTTTATAAATAAATAGTAGCAAAATTTTCATAATATAATAGGAGGAGGCCAGCCGTACCGCAGCGATCTCTGAACACGATAAAAACTGTATCGGTATTTGAGAGCGTCCTAACATCTGCATACATTTTCTGATTTGCATCGCGAGCCTTTTCTATGATAATTAACATGAATAATTATACCTAAGTGGGGTGTGAAACAATAACTTACGTTCAGAGTCGCGTTCTGTTAAACGGGACTTTGTACGCTGGTAACATTGTAAATTGTATACACTTACAATTTTTAATTGTACACATCAGAGCGTAGGTGATAAAACCTCTTTAAGTTTTGGCACTTTATTCTCACCTCTGTAATTATCTATTTAAAGCTTACGTTTGCTTATAAAATCTGATATAATGAAGTTGATTTTTTTAGTCACAAAGCAATAATTAATTGTTTTCCTTAGTGATATTTTAAATTAGAGATATATTTTAATTATATTTATATCATGCATAATATATACGTTAAAGCTGACTTTGATTTATATTAGACTCGTAGCTCTATCATCATTTACGTTTTTGTTATTCTTATTTACTATAAACTTATTGCGGCAGGAAATTGCACTCGTGTTAAATGCGTTTTTTTTACAAATTTCTTCGTTTCAATACGAAAATGTAATGTAATTTGTTAGCTTACAGATTCGTTATGTTTTATCGACATCAACATCGCAGGAACTAAAAACAAACAAGAAGTTTATATTGTAAGTATGTGCAGGTTTGTATTAAATGGAACTGTATAGTTATCACATAAAGATCTCAGGGACAAGCAAAAAGAAAAGAAAAACCTTGTTTTCCTAATGTAATCAATTATTGCAATTAACAATCCTTACCATGGGTGTTGTAAGAGGCAACTAAGACATAATCCAATAAAATGTCATAGCGACATCCAGTTCACCTCCCGACACTTTATATCTCCCGGCGAGGCGAAGAGGGGATTGTGGTAGCCCGTTTGACTACGCTGAGTCGTGCCAATTGGAACTCTACAATTTTCGTCTATCCATACGATTGAGAGGCTTGAATACTTATACTTATAATCGAAATTAAATTACTTATCACCCAAAAATATCGATATTTAATTTCACATCACTAAACGCAAAAGGAAGCGAATCGCGTCGAAGCGAAGAATTTCAGGGGCACTATAAATGTGTACAGTTTTGCTCCTGACGTCTCTCCATCAATTACGCTTTTCGTAAAGCAACACTAGTAAGTAGCAGACCATTTGTTTTTATTTATGGCCCGACTTACGAACGGTAGGGGTTCGCGTTTTGATTGTACATTCGTCTATAAGAATGGTTACGTCCAAATGGAATCTTTGATATAATATAAATAACTTCATTTATTACAAAATAAACCTATTAAACTTAGAGAACAAGAGAAAAACTCTGTGTCACCATTAAGGCTAATTCTAACGACCATTACGATTGTCATGTAGTCGTAATCAAGAAGCGCCGATAGCCTAATGATTCAGTGTACGGACTGCGTAACAACATCACAGGTCAACGTCAAAACCGTCAACCGAATATTGTCTTGAAATACTTACTTTTCCATACACATACTTTTAGGATAAATTGTTGTGGCTAATAGAAATATTAAATGTATAGCTTTTTTTGTAACAATACTATTGCTAGTAGGTATACAGAATAAAAAAAAATATTGAGATGAAATTAAGAATTTAATGATAAACCAGCGACATTTTTGTAGAGATTATAAGTTCTACGGAGATCATAGAGTATGTGTATATATGTGTGCCTGTGGTATAAGAATCAAGATCATGGAGTACGTTTTATCTCTCGGAGAGATTTTAAGTGAGTTGCGAATGCGGGTTCTGTCTAACTCTTGGAGTGCGGTGCGTGTGTGCTTAAAGTAAATAATATAGAGCAATATAGATAATCTATATTCATCAAAGACAATATAAATTTTTACTGCACTGCGCTAAACCACTAAATTGAAAATTTCGGCTCAGTCCCACTATAGTGCGCTTCGATCGTAAAATGTGTTGTTCGACTATTAAATAACCTAAAATCTAAAGCTTCGCATGAAAAATAATTTATTAATTTTAATTATATTAACTAATAATTTATCATATTAATTATTATTATCTTATCTTAGGTATTCTTATCTTATATTTTGGAATTTGAGACTGAAATATCAATACTTTAGAACTATTTAAAACTACTAAGTTTACTAGAATCGCATTCTAGAAAATTATTTTAATTCATAGTGAACTTATGACAGTCTGAAATGATGATGATGATGTTATTTAGTATGGAGGGTATTCTTACAAGAAAATACTCTTCAAACACAAAACTTTTAAAATTCTTATCGATATTGTATATAAAATAAGCTGCAACCACATATTCAACTAGTATCTTAACCTCTCTTCGCCTGCCACCCATATTATCGAGAATCTAGAAACAAATAATGGTTAAGTAATTGAAAAAAAAAAAATTCGTATGTTGACATCAACTCTTCTTCATCAAATTCGAGGTCTTAAATTTCATTTGTTTGTTCAGATAGGTGTGGAAAGTTCTCATGACATAATAATCTTACGATGAAACCAAATAATTAAATATTTTTTTTTATTTCAATCGTTGATATCACAAATTTATGCTTAACCGTCGTTTATTTGACTACACGTGGTTCTAACTCAAGTTTAATCTTGGCCAACTTATCAGTGTCAAACTAAGCAGTTTTTAGGTAAAAAAAAAAAATTGGTTTGACTAGTCTAGACTATTTAGTCTATCTCCATCTAAGTAATAGACACGGCTCGGTGGCACAATAGCTAAGCGTTTGGCCGCGGCGCTGGCGGTCACGGGATAATTATTTGTACGGACTAAAAAAAATGTACCGCATGAACTGCCTCCATTACACAGGAGATATTCCCAGTGTGGGAATAACATTTTATTAAGACTACAAGTGCCCACAGCTGGGCAAACGCCTCTTTCTCAAATATCTAAGAGGGTGTAGGAGCCGGGAATGGCCCGACACGCTGCTCCTGGGCGGGTTGGCGGGTTTCACTTATCCGCGAAATAATATATTTATATTATTTCTCAGACATGCAGGTTTCCTCACGAAGTTTTTCTTCACCGCCGACCACGTGGTAAATCTTAAAATTACTATTAATAAATTTAGTGGTGCCGGCACCGGGGATCGAACCCAGATCACTCGCGCTCTTTGATACTAAAGTGAGCGCCCTGACCACTAGGCTACCAAGGGGTAAAATGACTATCTACATTTTTGGTATTCTAAATCTGGTATATTTAATATCCAACTCAGTGTTGGGCTGCATTAATAACGGATTGTATTTTACAATCGATACATATAAAATTTTATTTTAAAAATAAATATTTTATTAATTATATTATTAATAAAAATAACGCCAATTCGTCATAGCTCATACGTCATGCTAATAGTAGCAGCGATTTTGGCAAATTCTACCAGCTCTATTCAATTCAAATTCATCATCATGATCCTTTGGTCCAAGTTTAAGATTATTGGTCCTAAGAACCACTCTAGTGTTATACTCTTTGTAGCACTGACTAAATAAGACAGTCTTATAAAATACATTTGTTTCACGTGTATATAAAAAAATATATCTATTCACGTACAATAAGGTTCATTCCAATAAGGTCCTAATAAAAATATCTATACGACAAATAAATTGCCATAATATCAACAATTGTATTATTCTGGTTTCATCTTCATGCGTTAATAAACAACTCGATATTGGCTCATTCGCTACAAAATTCAAGGAATCAGAACCGGTGACATGGAAAAGTGAATATTATTTAAATACGCCTACACACATGCCGAATATTATAATCGCATGCATACACACGCAGCCAAAAAGGTATGGTTTCCACCGAGTGTCACATTCATAGCTAAAAATTCAACATCGAGATATGACATGACGTTAACCTTTCTTTATCAAATACTAACACAGACGCAAAATAACAAGGTTTTCTTATGTCGCATACTAAACTCCACACTCACGCAATCGAATTTTATGTCAAACAATTCTATATTATTCTCGACCTTAATTCTTCAGACACAAATGCGAAATTTCAATAACTTTTAAACCAAATTTCCAATAAACATGTCATGTAAAAAGTAACTTTGTTTCGATAGCTAAAAAGAATATTTTTATTGCTTTGGTTACTTCATATAGGCACTTTTTTCTTTTAAAACAAAAACTGCTCCACTTTTTTCTGCATACGACATTAAATCTACTGCGTACGACATAGGGCTAGTTTTTGAATAAATAAATCAAACACGATGTATCGCGTGGGTGAGCACGCGTGGCAACAATAGTGTCCGAAAGGGGTTGTTAGTTATCGGTACACTGCGCATCAGTTTTGCGCAATGGCAAGATGGCGTCGCGTTATATGGCACGCGCCATTTTGCTTCATTTCATAGAATGCAATGCAGGCAGTTTTCACCAGCGGTAATTTTTTTTAAACAAACTATGAGCTCGGGTAAGTACTTCAACGAAATGTATTATTTATGGTTATACATATATCTAAAACATTTTGTTTTATTTAGTTAACTACTCCACCCAATACAGCTGATTGATTTTATTATTATTGATTTTAAACAAATATGTTAACTAAAATTAATTTAATTGGGTTTTTAAATATATGAAATGTTATGAGGTGAAAAATTATTAAATATGTCTTGGTGTTATAATAATTAAATTATCAAGCGAGTGCTTAAGGTCATAGTAATTGAATAAAAATGCTGACTAGTGCTGATGTTTCTAGAAAAGTCTTATGTCCCATGGAGGCATGGTCCAGTTAGCTAGGCAGGACTGACCCATTTCGACCACAGCAACAACTTTCGAATATAATCGGTGAGTGTGATATGTAATAGTGACACATTACTATAACTTAAATCCGGTACGGATTCCTAGCCGTACCCGATGTAAGTAACGTTAAGATTTATGGAACTCGTAAGCGTCATGCGATAGAACAAGGAAAGGTGCGACGCAGTGTCATAGATACAGGAAGGAACCAGACTTGTAAACCAATAATCGATGCGTTTTACAAATGTGACTTCGGGGACTTGGGATTCAAATTCAACGATTATACACGCCAACCAATATGCTACGTGGTAGTATACCTAATTATTAGAGTTTAAAAGTCATCCCGAACAAGAGGGCATGCTCTAGATTAGTTAGACGCTTGTTACGTGGGTGCTACTGAGGTGCTACTTAAAAAAGCAGAGCGCTTGCAAAATTTCTCTATTCGTTTCATCTTTGGTCTCAAGAAAATCTTTAATTCTCTGACTTACAAGAATCTCAAGTGACCCCCAATTCGAGTTTGCAGAACACTCTTACATCCCATTTATAATATCTTGCACTCCGTTGTATCTTCTTGTCATTCGGTCGCCAGTACTAGCGGGGCCTACCGGTGGCAGGGGGTAGGTTTGTATTTTATTTTATTTTATTTATTTATGTATTTGCAGAAAAATATGGTATATTACTCATATATTATTTAATACTTATAAATAATATACCAAAAATGTATTAGCACTTAGTTCGCCTCTCTTAACTAGTAGGTAGGGCTAAAATACTGAAAAAAATACTATATTTATTGAAATTTCTTAAAATTACAGTAAATTTTTTGACAGATTGTCCATTATCAATGTTTCGGTGTTTTGTGGTCAATTAATAATAAAATAGCATTAACTCAAAGGCGTCCTTCGTCCTTCCTTCCCACATTCATAGAAGCCTATAATGAACAATGATCAAAGTGATAACGTATACAGTTACAGAGATAAAGAATTGTCGGCTCCTTTGCCGTAGTGGCTAAGCGATACTCTTCTATGCTACGGGTCTCGGGTTCGATTCCAGCACGAAACAAATAAATGAATGTAGCACAGACAAGACAGTAATATGTAATTTAAATATGTGCAAGTTTCTAAGGTACAGCATAGCGGAAATTTGACAGGAAGGTTAAATTTGAATAACAACTTTCAAGTGAAGTGAAAAATATTATATACACTCGTAAGGTAAAATACTTAGAGCGTTGCAAAACTATTGAATTTAGTTGAAACCAAAAACAACTGGTAGTTGTCAATAATACTGTAAAAAATAAATAAAGTTAATGTCACATTAGGTAATAGACAACTGTCTGCCAGTCCGATCAGATATCATTAAAAAGTTCCAGAGGTATAGATAAATATACTTCTTAATTAACGCGAATGGGTCACGTTATTATATTGACTCACAGTGTGCAGGTGGGTCAGAACCACTCAGGACCGTGCTTTGTGGCAATCTAATTTATAATAATACTTTATAATTAATTTATTAATATGATGATTTTCTTTGTTACAGGATATGGATGGTGCCACCTGAAAATGTTAAAATACCTACAACAAAAATGTATTCTTTCAGTAAATTTTAAGGCGATAGCAAAATAAATAAAATTCAGACCTACTATACAAATATTTTACATAAATAATTAAAATATTTAATATAATTTATTTGGTGAAATTATAAATGTTAAATATTTTTTACTAACGGCCAAGTCTTCATATAGTCGTATTTGTATCGTTTTGCGCAGATAATAACTTATCAAACACTATAAAGGAATAATAACATTAAATGCAATAACAGCTAGCGAACACCTGCCTCACGAGTAACAATTCACACCGAAGAAATTTCTAAACATATTAAAATAACTTGTTCACTCCCCAAGAATAACCGCATGCAAATCATTCCGATAATAAAGTGTAAAAGAAATTATTAAATTACAACTTTCATTGTGGTGGCATTTGAATATATTATAAACACAACGCGCTCGAATTTGTTCCCAAGACCGGTAGAGCATTGTGAAAGACGGGAGAGTCATCTTAAATAATAATTCCTTTGTAACCCTTTTCCGTTGTTAGGCAACAGTTAATGTAATCCGTTCATGTAAAACCTCAGCCTACTTTCTATGAGTACACCGAATTGTGCTACATCTACTTATTCCTTCTTTCGTTACGTTTGTTTAATTATTAACGTCTGTAAAATTGTCTTTACTACATATGTGAAAGTTTTAAATATAATAGGAAGTGTCCAGCTTGGATACTAGAGGCGGTTTAATAAAAAGGGATATCCTGCTACCAGTGGTAAGCTAAGAAATAATGCTGTTCTATGCCGGTGATGTTCATCATTGTTTATATGATTTGTATTGATGAACGTTCAACATTACTGGAGCTTCGCCGGCCACAGTCGCGGCACACGTTGCAAGATTTCCGTCAGATGACGGATGGGCCATTGAAAAAATTACAGACATGACGAGCAGCGCGAGATAAATAGGCAGCCATAGGAGATTCATATGTTCAGAAGTTGACGATTAGTTCCTTTGTCCACCCCCAATCCAATAAAAATACTTTCATCAAAATATTTTTTTTTATTTCTCAGCAGATTTTCTTCCCTGCCGGTCAATGATATTGTATCACTATTATTATTTGCATTTTAAGTTCGTTATTTTTCTGTATCGTTATATTCCACGTGTTACAGTAAGAAAATATATAAATCGCTTAATATATGCACAGACGACTGCAGACCAAACAAATGTTTGTTTTCCACGAATATAAAACCGCGACCTGCGATGATTTTATTATTAACATTATTTTAATATTTTCAGATAAAACTTTGACAAGACGTGAATAATTGGAAAGTTTACTGTTAACGATGGCTAACGTAATAATTTAAAAATAATATTATTTTGTATAAAAATGAAAAGAGTTTATTTAATTTTCTATTTTAAATTTTTATATATCTCGTACAAACCTTATTATTCACATTCTTAATTTTTATTAAATTATAACTAGTTATTTTTATACTTAAATGTGATGTAAATAAATATTATTTTCACAAAACGGTATGAGCAATTGTTAATATGAAATGAAAAAACAAACAACAGAAATATAAAGATGTTTTATTTACACAATACCTTTAAAGTTCTTTAAAATGTGTGATGGAACCATAATAGACGTGATAGAGCCAAGCAGCGGCCTGCTGTAACCGGCATCTTGTGCTTCTGCGTTTCGTACCATGAGTGCGGTAACCGGAGGCCCACTTCTCTTCTCCCCAAACGCCCATCCTTCCCATCCCCCAATTATCCTTAAAAGCCGGCTACGCACCTGCAGCTCCTCTGGTTTCGCAGACCGACAGTTATTAGGTGAGCCGCTTGCTCGCTTGATCTATTAAAAATAGAAAACCTACCCCATCTTATTCTTTGATTCTCGTAAAAGTCTAACAAGAGTACAAAAAATATAAATCTTATAGAATTCGACTAACAACGCAATAATTTTCCAAATTCCAATCTTCTCTTGCACGTAGAGCACCCTGCTAGCTAACAAACAAGGCTCTAGGTACCGAATATTGGCGGAAAATACATCCGGATTTGCCGAATCCAAATCACACAGACCAGTGAAGGTGAGCAGCATCACTAGTGCAAGGGTACCGGCTCTACGCTCACCAACCCGCTGTCCCAGCGTGGTGAGTAAGACAAACCTTCACAGAGATGTATGCCTGCTTTTGCTGGCGTTTCATAGGAGAGACTAGTTCAGCAGTGGACTAAAATAGGCTGATATAGTAGAAGTAGCCTGAAAATCTTATCCTATTTTGAAATAGTTATAAAATATTTTTATTTTTACCACAAAACTTGCCATTTTTTAAATCTATACCTGCAGTCACTGGCGCTTTCTTAGAAAAGCCTTTCTGTTAATTTCGCGTGGAGAAGAGATGAATTACTCGTCACCTAGCTGTGACAGGTACTATCGCGTGCTAGTGAGGGAGTGGAGAAGCCGACGAAGACGAAGTCGTGGAAATTATAGTAAAATCGCCAAAATTGGGAGATTGGTCGTAACCGAAGTGTTACAAAAAAAATCTGGGCACTAATCTAATTTGATCAGCTTCTAACTCCCTCTCTCACTGATGAATAGAGAATTTCCGTATTCCAAATTTTAATAAGCTAAAATCACCAAACAACAGCGAAGGTGGTTAAAACAAATTTCCAACGCAATGCATTTACAACAAATTTAATTATATGTACACAGGTCTCGTAAAAACTTTATGACATGGCAACTCAGGCATAATACGCTGTATATATAAAAAAAAACAAGAAACGAGCCCTCCACTTTCGATCTCGATCAAGTTTTTTTCCACTTCCTGAACCTTACACATCTGTGCGACAAAAAATGACAAACACTATACGCAGCCATATTATTCTAATTATGCATATACAACGGACTTTGACATGGTAAAAAAGAAAGGGTTAACTTTTTGCTCTATTGAAAACGAACACTTTAGTATTATGCAAATGCATGACGACATTTACATACGAGTTTTTTTTTAAAGAGAGAATCACGCACATCTGTCGTTAGTTCCGTTTCCTACTTTTTTTTTTAATGAACGATCGTAATAGATAATGGCTCTGTACATTTTTTATAACAAATTCTTTAAACGTTAAAAAGACATATCGGAGAATGGGTTTATTAACAACGATAGTCGAATGATTAGGATATCGGCTTTCGAATTAGAAGGTCCGAGTTCGATCCCCTTTGTGGAGAGTTCGTGTCAATGGGTTTTTCGAAACTTATATACCAATTTGACTGTTGGCCTGAACTCGTCGGCGTCTGACTCGTCACCCGTCACGACGTGCCAAATAGTACAGTATATTTGTGTAACAGGGGAACACGAAAAATAGAAATAAAAATGAAAGATGCACGCTATATGTCCGTTGGTGATAGTGTACTTCTGGCCAATTACAAGTTGTTAACTACGCAGGATTATGAGGACTTGAGCATACTGTCTCTCTCCTCTTTTTTTTCTTTACCTTACCACATATGACGTAATAAAGGACGATTCTAACCCTCGGTCTAGTCAGATACGCTAACCACTAAGCCATGCAATCGATAAGAATGGCCTAAAGAACTGTTGTTTAGTCTGAACCATCGCCTAGTGCACTAAAGGTGCACAAAGTAAGGTTATTTTAAAATTTACGTTCAGAGATCTGACTAACCTTAGCCGTAGATCAGCAACTGAAATAATAATTAACGTTTAATGTCAATGGATGCTTGACCATTACGGGTAAGTGTCACAACCCTTCAATACATACTGGATTACGTAAGAACTCAGTTGACTCAAAGACAGGTGATAAAAGAACTATAAAGAAAAAAAAAAAAACCCCTAAGGCCTTTCCGATATTTTATTACATGCATTAATAATGTAATTTTTTTTATGCTCAAGTTGGTTTTAAATTCAAGCCTACCGAGCATTAAACCCGCTGACAATAGTCGCAGTCGTAAACCAGCGTAACTCGTGTAGATACGCCGGTAATTAGGGAGGCATCGTAAAACGCAAGATCCGTATCAACTGACCACGGAACTGAAGACAAAGCGATGTACAGATAAAAATAATATACCATTATGCACAATTACTCCCTTCGTAACACAAATGCATGTGGATGTGTGCGTGTAGAGAACGCACGCGTATAATGTCTGGTTAGCCCTTGGGTGATCAGGGCTTTAGTGGCGTCTTGTGCCGACGATAATTAAAGCATCATTTTATTAACAGAAAACCTTTATCGATAATATCTTGCTTATTATCGATAATAACTTTTATCACGTGTGGAATCTTCCCCCCCTTCGTCCTCCCCCCTTCTTCCCGTGGTTATCGTGGGAGGCGACTAAGGTGAAATTGACCGCTACGGGGCTTCTTACCCGTCATGTTCCATCTCCCGGTATACTGAGACGTTCAATAATATGTAATCTCTACAAACTCCAATAGGTGACATGCTTGAATATTTATATTATTATGAGTACTCTTTCGACCGCGTGACATAGCGCTTAGCGTATCT
The DNA here is from genome assembly GCA_029286595.1 of Bhutanitis thaidina. NCBI lineage: Eukaryota > Metazoa > Arthropoda > Insecta > Lepidoptera > Papilionidae > Bhutanitis > Bhutanitis thaidina. The sequence goes on from JAGSMS010000010.1 coordinate 13,423,398, forward strand.
GACTGCTGAGACATGGGTCCTGGGTTCGAATCCCAGCCGCAGCGTTAATTTGTGCTACAATAGAGATCATTTATTTTCGAGTCAGATCTTGATACGTCCAGTGTCTCGGATACTGTATCTGAACCTTCCTTCAGTTTTATCGCATATGCGTTACATCGTATAAGGGAAGGTACAGTGACACGAGTTAGTCCCTCTGTGTTTTTATTATGGAGCCCTGTTAGCCAAGTCGTTAGAGGAGGAGTTAGAGCATCAGCCTACGAATCTGTAGACTCGTATTCGATCGCCTATGTGGGGGCTTGAACCGATGAGCTTTAAGAAAGTTATGCACTATTTATATCGTTGGTATGGACACTAAGACAGCGATGGGATTATTAAGTTGTCTGAAATAAACTCTGGTGAGTCAAGAACAAGTCCACTGCTGAACATAGGCCTCCCCCAAAGATTGCCACAAAGCTCGGTCCTGAACCATCTGCATCCATAGAGTTCCCGCAACACTGCGCAGGTCGTCACTCCATCTTGTGGGGGGTCGTCCCACACTGTGTTTGCCTCTACATGGCTGCTACTCGACAGCCTTTTTTCCTCAACGGTTGTCAGAGAAGTGGGTTGAAAGTACTAAAATAAAAGTCTAGAACTTTAATCATTCCAGTATCAGGTATATCAGGTCAGGTCAGCTTATTTTACCATTATCTCCATCAGCCTGTTAGCTGTCTTCTGCTGGTCATAATGGGCTCCATGGTCGTGAGCATACCATACTATAAATGACACGCTTGGAAGACGTGCACTTAGACGCTCGCAATTAAGGCGCTCTATGTTAGCGGACTAGGTATTTCAGGCCTGGCATATAAATGTATACTCCACCATCACCTACACACACGGCACGTTTATAGTATAATACACCAGTTAATGATGATTTTTACGACGTCAACGGTTAAAGCATGAATTCGAAAACCTTTTTGGGTCCTAGGTTCGAGTCTTATCAATGGCCAGTTCCTAAATTGTAATTAGAGCGAAAAAAAAGAAAGTTAATATATAAGAAGGCAAATTAATGTTTAGTAAATTTCACCTCGACTGCACTCGGAGCAGCGTACTGTTCCCCTCCCCTATCCGGTGTGGATTACATGAATAAATCCTCCATACATGGCATACAGGCTATTGTTAGTGCTTTCATGGAGATGCCTTTGTCCAGCAGTGGACTCGTACAGGCAGATGAAGTAAAAGCAAAGTAATAATAAGTTAATGACCTACTGCGGATCGAAGACCTCCGACCTCAAAATACATTTTCATTATTTAGCTCAGACATGCCGGTTTCCTCGATGTATTTCTTTATCGCCGAGCACTTGGTGAATTCAGCACAATAAAACTGCAATAAACAAGTTTAGTGATGCCTGACCGAGATTCAAACACAGGTTGCTTGCGTTCTATCCACTACCAATTAAAGCGTATACTACATATCAATACTAATAATGTTTATTTAATAGCTTGTTCCTTTCCTGTATTGAATTATGTTTCACATAACCGGATATAACTAGCCGAATTCTCCACATTCCTCGTTTTGATAGTTTTATGATTATGGATAAGTTAACGATTGTGATAATTTATCTATGGACCTTATTATATGACAATCGCCACGAACGTTGAGTGGTTCTGGCACCTTATTGCCTATTGCAGATGTAGATAATGATTATTAATAGGGACGACAGAGTTGGTGTGTTGCAAATCCTTGCAATACAAAGCTGTTGAAAGCTAAACATTTGTGTTTCACAATTGTAATGAACATTTGAAACTTGATTTAAAATACAAATAATTTATTATGTAACAGCTACGCCACGAGACAGTGCTCACAAGGTCTTAAATATACTAATTATAATAATAAATATTAGATATTGAAAGCCGTAAATTTCACGCGTAAGTAAGTCACTTTGGTTCGACAGATAACACAGTTAAGGTACATTTACGAATATTTAATTGATCTGTATTGTAGGACATTAATTTTGAAGACTAAATCGTTGTAAAACTGTAATGCGCTGCATTTATATGTTTGTAGTGATTTAATTATTTTTATGTCTCACGGAGGCATTTCAAATAGATAAATCGAATATGGACAAACACCCAGACCCAAAACAATTATTTGTAGTCAATGCAAATACTTGTCCCGTGCGGGAATCGAACCTGCGACTCGCATCACCGCAGCCAAACGCCAGCGAGTGTTAATAAAACCAAATTAAAACAATTGTAATTGCAGAATTTGCTTTTTATTTGGCGCAATAGCCTAATGGGTCAGAGGGTTGATTGCGAAACGTGACGTCGTATATTCGGACCCGCCATTCGATTACAGTCGTGAACCACTATATTAGTAATAAATTATGTAATATCTATCTCATACTCTACAAATACTAGTCCCGTGCGGGAATCGAACTCGCATACCCCAAAACCCATTCCAAGAAAAACGGCTATCGTGCCATCGTATTCGAGTCTTCACACACTGCATGAATGGAATTATAATATATATTAATATTCTTAATTCTGCGACGTAAGAAAGATAACTTCGTTTATCAAATTATAATGCTTTTTTTTGTATTAAATCTACCACCGTTTCGTAACTCCGATAGGTAACGCTGACGTCGAAGAAACAGGCGAAAGAAACACCGTAGGTATCCCCTTTTTAAATGTTACGTTTCAATAATTGTATTGCATACAATGTCAAAAAACAACAGACATGGGTCCCATTAGGAAGCATGCTACAAAAGAATACAGGGTTCCACAAAATGTAAGCACAAGTGCACTGCAAACTCGAGCTCTCCAGCTTACACAAGCAGCTTATTTCGTGGACATGTTAAGTCGGCAAACCCGACGTTAAATATAAATGCTCTAGTGAATATAGATAAATAACAACACAGGAAGCTGGTACAGATATGTGACAGTGAGTATAAAGGTCGTTGTACTAGTGTGTAACAATATTCTGCACAGTTGAAAACTACCGATTGTAATCGAGAATATTAGACTGCAACTGATAGTGCTGCAGCCCGTATGAGGATGCTCAAAGTTGCTCAGCGCGCTATGGAAAGGGCTATGCTCGGTGTTTCTCTGCGCGATAGAGTCTGCAACGATGATATCCGCAGCAGAACTAAGGTAACCGACATAGCCGTAAAGATCAGCAAGCTGAAGTGACAATGGGCCGGCCGCATAGCTCGCACAACTGACAACCGCTGGGGAAAAAAGGTTCTCGAGTGGCAGCCACGTACAGGCGAACGCAGTGTAGGACGACCCCCCACAAGATGGAGTGACGACCTGCGCAGTGTTGCGGGAAGTCGATGGATGCAGGTGGCTCAGGACCGAGCTTCGTGGCAATCTTTGGGGGGGGGCCTATGTTCAGCAGTGGACTTCTGATAGGCTGAAATGATGATGATGAACTGATAGTGATTGCGATCATGAAATCGCCAACCTTGTTGGATTGGCTGTCGCCGATCGTGGCGATTATGGCAAATCCTAGGAGAGGCCTATCTTCAATGATATATATTAACGGAGTGATGATAAAGAAAAAGATAAAAATATAATGTTCACTGCATAATTGTCGTAAACGAAGCTGGGAACACAGGCATAATTGCATGCCCCGGTAGTGTACCAACAGTGTCAGCATTAACATAGAGATGGATGGGATATTCAACGCTCCATTATGAGGTTAGATTGTCAACTCCCCGCAGCGCTACCTCTTTTCGACGTACAGTCGGCTCGACAATATTATTAATAATATTTTTAGTGTTACTTAAATAGAATAGAGATTCCAAAAGAGAATATCTTTAGTTAAAACTGTATGTGACGACTAAGTATAAATTGATTGATAATAAAGACAGTTAAAATAATATTAGGTTTAATAATTTTTTTTTTCATATAATATTGTGATTTATAATCATAATAAATATTTTGTAATCCAAACAAAACAAAAACCTTTTCTTATACATAAGTACTCACATCACATTTCTATGCAACATGCTCATTTAAAAAAAAATACTTTACCTCCTTTGTAGGAATTTGTACTGTGTAATGAACGCATTTTACAGACATAATGCACGTGGACAAACGCACAGACCCGTTATTAATAATTTTAGGTCATACACATTCACACAGCTCGTGCGGGAATCAAACCCGCGTCCCGCAGCATCGTGATCAAACTTATAGCCGCAGCAACGCAGTTCACTTACTTGTTTTCTTTTAAGAAAAATAGTCTTGTTATATAAGTCTTATTAGGATTAAATATAAATTAGAGTTCATTTTCAAGCGCACATGGCTTTCTTGGGTAACCTATAAATAACATTTCAAGATACTGTTTCTAGTTCAATAAGATGTACAGGTTCGTAACAGAACATTAATAATAGAAAAAAATATACAGGATGGTTGCAACGTTATTGACATTTAATGGGAACATGGTTAGTACTAGAGCGCATAAAAAAAAGTTGTGAAATAAATTAGGAAAACCTATTTTCAATAAAACCTTAATAGCACAATAATCATAATGAAATGCTAGCGCAGTTCGATATGAATAATAATTTACTGACTTCAGCAAGTGCGGCGTCTTTGATCACGAGTCGGCGACTTAAAAGGCGGGCAGCGAATGGCGGCGCGGACTGTCGATAAGGTTATTAACCTGTGTTTAGTAAGCCTAGCTAACTATTTACACAAATAAGTCTTGAGTCAAAGTAAACAAAAACTAACTAAAAATCCCATGATAAATTAAAAAATTTAAAATAAAAATAGTGTATGGCCCAGAAATGGCCTATCGACTTCATTGAGATTAAATTTAATATCGTAACGTTTCATCAAGCCTGTATAAGATAAAACGAAACAAAATGAACCTTCCGTGGAAGACTTGACTATACACCAACTTTTTCACCTGCTGAACCCGTGTACCCACTCTAGTGCTCTTATTCCGCATTTTATACAGCAGAAGATTGGAATATTTTTCCTGCGTCAGTGTTAAATTCTGAAGTAACGTGAGTGTCTTCAAGAGAAGAGTGAAACGACTCTTACTGAGCCGGTGCGCCACCACATAGTTTATCACAACTTAACGCCAAAACTAGTCGGTGAGATCAGCTGATTGCCAAAGCCTTGCTCGTGGCAATTTACATTTGGATTTATGCAGACAAATAGAAATTCCATTGTTTATGAAAATTTCCTTTTTAATCTGTACTATTTAGCTTTTAAAGGTATCCTCGATGGCATTAACATAAAACTAATAAATGACATATTAAAAATTCACAAAATCAACAATGTAATTTCACCAAGGAACAATAATCGCAAGTGTTAACTGTAAAAAGTTGTTAATTATTATTTGAAATACAGATTTTATAAGGCGATTTTTAATTAAATAAACCGAATTATTTTATACTTTAAGAATTAATCAGTTAGCACAGACGTATTGCAACAATAGACACGTTATGTATATTTCATAAAAAAAAATTAAATATTAATTATATGTAAGTACTTTTGAACACGTCTGTACTGTCGATATTATGTAAATGCGGAGGAAGAAGTACATGCACATTGTGATTGAACATGCATGACGGTAAACCGGATTCTTATAAGAAAATCAATGAGAGAGCCGCTTTCCTGCCGCAAACTTGGTGCTTTTAGTCTATCGCTGCGTTCAATTATCAACACATGCTTTTGTTGTTGTTGTTGACCATTACCTCGTCTGGGTCACCGCTTCAGATCTCTAGTACATTTGAACTTATACGTTTACTACAAATAATTTGGAAATCTCAAATAGAATCCAAATTCACTTACGCTCTTTTCGAATTAAAATGTATTACGCACACATACACAACATTAGCTGCGTACGTATAGTACGTGCGTACAGCGTGTTTATACTGGGTCGATGTGTGGGATCGTAGTATATGGGAGAAACGCACACATATAAATGATTTACTTAATCAAATAATGTGTGATGTCCTCCTGAACGGTTGCGAACGGCCATGGCGAAATCTTTCTTAGGTCAACAGCGCGGTAAGTATATTATAGTGCCGTAAATGTACGGGGAAACACAGAGGTACTCGCTCGTCTTTATCTCATGTAACAGTTATGCGATAAAATAGGAGAACGTCTCAAATGCAGTATCAGGGACTCGGGATACAACACAATACAAACAGACCAGGAAATAAATGCGTATTGCACACATATATACAGCGGTTCGGATTCGAACGTAGGACCCAAGGATAAACTGTCAGGTTTGGTACGCTCAACACAAGCCACACGGTCGTCAAAGGAAATGAAAATACTGTAGTGTACGTAAACGTACACATCTGTACTCTCCCGTTTTCGAATTCCGTTTTGGTGACAACTTCCAAACAGATTTTGTTTTATTTGTCAGCTCTTCTATGGCGTGATGGCTAAGCGTTTGACTGGAGCGTTCGGTTGTGGGTTCGATTTTCGCACAGGACTAGTATTTGTATGGACTACAAATAATTGTTCCGAGTGAGTGGGTGTATGACTATGTACAATTTGTGATTACATTCATGACTGTAAAAAGAAATAAGAAAAAAAACTAAAAAGAATGGGCATTTATCAATTGCGCAGAACACTGTCATATTGTGCCGTTAGTGAACACTTCTCGTATCTGATGTAAGGTCCGTATTACAGTAACTATCATTCTACATCTATGACTCACAGACAAGTGACAATGTTATATCAATATATATATTTTTTAAGAGAAAGGGAACGAGCAAGCGGCTAGTAAGTGATTTCCGGCGCCCACGTACATCTGGGGAACACCTGAGGAGCTGCAAATGCAGGCTGGGAGGGATGAAAAGGAGAGGGGCGCAGAAGTACAAGATGCCTCTACTGCGCATCGGTGTTCTGCGAGGTTGTGGATCTTACCCGTCGGGCCGGCCTATTCAAGCCAGTCAAAAGCCGCCACTTGGCTCTACCACGTATAAAAATACGACTATATATGATCATATGTAATCGTATTTTACTTAATTGCTTACATATTATAAAATGTGATCATTTAAATATGGCAATGACATACGTGCCTTATATAATAAGATCAGAGGAAATAAGAGGTACAACACAAAAGAAATCACAATAATTTTGAAAGAAGTTATTTAGTAATTGTACCGTGTAATGTTTTCCAAGACATTTCGTTTATTAGTTACCATATCTTTAAAAATAGCACGACAAGGTGTTACCAGGGAATGATGTCAATAGGATTTTTTTTTATTTTATATAAGGACCCAGTGTAGTATAGACTGGGATACGAATCCAGGACCTTTGGCTCAAAAGTCACATGCTCTAATGACTAATCCACTCAGTTGTCAATTCTGTCTATCGTTATGTGTTCAATGCTATTGATGAATAATTTTATTAAAGGTAAGCTTTGTACGGAAAATAAAAAAAAATTATGTAATAGATATTTTGTGTCTCGTAGCGCCACCTACAATGGAAAATTTGTAGAAGAATTAAAAAAAGTAGAACGCCATCTGTGAGGGGGTTAATAAAACTATTTATAACAGCTTAATATCCAATAAGAATACGAGAACACTTACGATCTGAATGTAGCTATAAATAAATCAGATTATGTTATTGTTGACCTTAAAAGTCATACCCTAAAACCACTATTTTATTTATTATTTTTTAATCATTTTAATAAACTATTACATCCAGGCAAAACTTACACTTCGTAGGTGATTAGTTGGAGAAAGCTGTTGTCACGGTTAAGCAAAAAGTGTAAGTGTATTTTATATAAATGTGTACTTTATAAAAATAGTTTTTAAATAACAATTTAAAAAAAAATTATAAAGTGTAAAATTGTTTCCGGATTTCTATTCCTATAGGAATATAAAATTTATACTGTCTACTGGCGCCCTCTTTTAGCGAATAGCACAGTAAAAGTCTCCCAAGTGAGAGATGGTAAAACAGTACGGCGAATGCTTCGGGACAGATCACATTGAATGTTTGGTTCGACCTCAAATCCGACGACAAACTTTTTCGTAGTCCTAATTGCGTTATGAAGTTTACAATAACTATGTTTCTGCGAGGTTCGGGTTTATTCCCGTAAAAACTTTTAGCGGAGTTTTTTTTAAAGCGGTTTGTTTATAAATTGAATTAGTTGCCATGCAGGGGGAAACGTTGAAATAAAAATTTATTTTCGTACAGTTTGGTTGGAGAAGTTTTATTAAAAAATATTAACAAAATGTTATTTTTAAATTTTTCATTCAGATATACCTATATGGTTTAAAACGTCTTCACCAATATATTTCTAATGATTGAAATTTGATGCATTCATCATGACATATATTGAAAAAGATAATGATATGGTTAAACTCTATTTAAAATTATTATTTATTCTTACTGTAGTCACATATTGTCTTCACATAGGTAGAGTCCGTAACTTAATTCAACCACGTTGATGAATTGTCCAAGACTTTCTACAAAACCCTGATTGAATAACTATTCTATTTTTAGTAAGATGGTTAAACACAGTGTATAAGTGTATTAAGTGTAATAAATTCGAACCAACCGAAGCAACCAGCATAGTTATTTTAAATAACTATGCCATAAAAATATTATGTTCACAAAACAAAAATATTGCAATGAGGTGCCAGAATATTGGACACAAGAAATATCACAACTACGAAATTTTAACACATTTTTTAAAGGAAATTCACCTGATGTTATTTGATGACCGACGCGCACGAACATTTGCAACACCAGAGGAGCTGCAGGTGCGTTGTCAGCCTTTAAGGAAGGAATAGGCTCTAAAACCTTATAATGGTACCTTACCTACCATACTACTGGTCTACTGGTGATCCAAAGATTCTGCAACTCCCGACGATTAAATATTTATATAGTAATTATATATAGTATATAGTTATAAAAAAACTATGATCATGGATATGATCAGGTAAGTATAAAAAATGTTAAATAAAAAAAATCTGCATGTCAGTTGATTTCAACAAGTTTTCAACTTCACAACTTGTTTCTTCGATCGTTTGGAACAAGCCACTTGGTAGCGGTACAAGAAAACGTAATTTCCCTACTGTTATTCGTAAGAGTCGATTAAAATAAATATACCAGAATATTTCACAACCTCCGGGACTGACTGTTAGGAACAATCCTCTGTCTAAGAAACTACGGCGACGTCTGGGTAGGTAGCACCCCCTTGCCTATCTCTCCTGCTAATCGGGGCTGCAAATGGAGTAAAGTTAATATCGCACTGTGATAAAGTTCTTGATCAAGCAAGAAAAATACTTTTAAATCTCAATGAGGGAGATGGAAGCTGTGTATAGGTAGGTTCCCTACCTACATACATCGACTTCCGGAAAACTTACATGTCATCTTTACATCCATTAGGGTATCACACTAAACGACCGTAGAGTTTTCTACTTGAGAAAAGTGTCCTATCACGTTTGTATAACTTTAATGATATCAATTCTAAAAATCCTTTCGTGTAGAACAGGCCTTTGTTAAGTGACAACAGTAGCTTTCAAATAGTCCAATGCTGGACATACTTAATTCCCAGGTGCTTAGACATATTCTCAGTACCTAAGTCAATACAACGATTCTCGCACATGGGGGTGTAATCTTATATAAAAATTCGTTACTATAATGTAAAAGTATACGCGTCGTGATTGTATGGCCCGAAATATTTTTATAAATTATTCTCAAAAAACCAAACTTTAGAGAATTACATTATTTTTTACAAAATAAGTCCTTTAGTAACGCATTTGCAAGAACTAGTTGTACTTATTTTTGAAATACTGTTTATCCCGTTTCAATCGTTCTTTAAATTGTAATCACATAATATTAAATAAACAAAAGAAGATAGATCAAAAGCAGCATCGTATTAGATAAAAATAATAATTCATTAAAGATTACAATAATTACAAATGTAAATAAACATTTAAAATAATGTTTAAAAATGTCGACCCAATAACATGTTTCCCGACACAACATTCAACGATTACAGAAAAGTGTGGGGTTTCATCCATACAATTACATATCTCTATGACAGACGTACGCAATTACGTTTAAAAACATTTTTGACGTTTTAATTCTGTCTATTACCGCGTCAATCTTTGATTCGTAAATTACTTTTAAATTTCTTGCTTTGCAACTATTAACAGTATGGAGATGTTACAAATAGAAAGGAAAAACTGGCTGGAAATATATTTCGTATAATTTAAAAAAAAAAGAAATGGATATTATTTCTACATTATTCATTATTGGCAGCAAGAAATAAAATATTGTTTAATATATTGTTATGTTATTGCACAGTAACGGTAACAGTGATTTATTTTTGGCCAAAGTTATTGGTAAAATACATCACGCGTCATAACAATAGAATTTCAATGGTTTCAATATGTCAAGAATTAAATAATTTCCATAGTTATGTAGGAATTATTTGTTGACCTTCGATCTAGAATTGAATTTTCTAATCACTGTGCATACTAAAATTTAAACAACAAAATTAAATAGGACATCTTCTAGATCGTGTTTTTTTTTTAAGGGAAAGGCAGGCAAACGAGCTAGCGGCTCGACTGATGATAAGTGAGACACCTGAGGGGGGGCAGGCACGTTACCGGCCTTAAAGGATATTTGGCGAGACAAATAGCAGTAAAAGTTAACGTTTGGCTCTACAGCGTACATAAGTAGAGTAAGGTGATGTTAGTATAAAACAGACATGTAACCCATTACATCGACATAAGTTCTAAGGTAATATAAAAACTATTTATCAAAATTCCGTGTGGTTGTCAGCATAAAAGAATAGCGCCAAACTTAACTGATCATGGGTATGGTAGAAAGCGACGAATGGTAATAAAAATCTGCGCCTACTGCCTTATGGTTGTGCTATAAGAGAATCTGCAACTCCGTCTCAACATATGTGTGTTGTAAAAGTGTGTTGAACAAAACGTGGAGATGAGCAGCAGCACCTTCCTGTATGATACTATAAAGAATCTGCGGTTGCCAAATCGCTGGCTAAACGTGCCAATTATGGCAATAAGTTCCCTCGATGTGTGTTTGAGGGAGGCCTATGTTCAGGAAGTTACTTGTTCAGGATCGTGATGATGAATATTCTTGCAATGTTTTACAATTCAACTTAGTGAAAGTATGATAAATATCATAATATTTATTATACCTTGTAACATACGCTTTTACATGACTTAAACTTAGGTACGTATCAAGTTTCTTTAACACAATTTTCACGTAACATTAGTTAATATTTTATCATCGTTCTTCATATGATAACTTTTAGGCGAACGAAATAATGAAAGTACTTATGAAAACGAAATAAATATGACTTTAAAACAAGTTATAGAGGAATGTATCAAAAACAATCTAGTTGTTAACTTGGCTAAACCATAGTTATACACTTTTAACAATGATGCCCAAAAGTACTAAAATCAAACATAGGAGTGGAAATTGTAATCCTTTGTTTATTAAACATAAAATATTAACATTGACCTCATTATTCTAATACGAAGCTGAAGTTTTCTTTTGAAACAACTTAGTATTATTATCCAAAACAAATCAAGAATGTAGCAGACGCTATATATATAGACTCTGAGTACGTCATAGCAACTCAGCACTTATGTACAAAAATGTGTTCTCTGCATGACACCCAAAATATATGCAACAAGTCCGTACGTGGTTGAGCCAAGCTTTTGCTGCTGCTCGAATGGGCCGGCTCGACCGGGGCAGTAACACGACCTCGCAGAATACCGGCGTGAACTAGATGCATCTTGTTCTTATGCGTTCTCATAACTTCGTTATTACGCCCCCCGATCCCTACTATCCTTCAAATATCCTTAAAGGCCGGCAAGACACCTGCAGCCCCTCTGGTGTTACAGATGTGGGCGACGGTAATCATTCCCCATCAGGCGTGGCGTTTGATAGACAAATATTTATTTTTAATGGTTTTTACTTTGTGACATTCTTATCGAATGGATAATTTAGATAATGTATCGAGCTAAAGAATATATAAACACTTCGTGAGGAATAGAATATAGTGGACAAAATAAAGAGAGAATAAAAAAATATTTATCTTTGGTTTTTTGTTTATCTCTCCTGGGCCTTGAACAAGCGTGCCAGCTGTGATTAGAAAAACCTAAATTGATGTAGATGAATTGTGGCATTTGCGTGTGAGACGACATGTGTTGAGAAGGACGGCTTTTTGTTAAAGTATGTTGATGGTTGGTTTGAAGGAACTTCGGGACTAAGTCAGGTATTCTAGGATAGGAACGATTTTTACTGTAGCTACCTTTTGTTTATTTATTTAATTAGCCAGGTTTCGATATTTTGCTATTTTCTCTGAATGTGTAGCGATGAGGTTGTTTAACAAAATTTTCACGTAACATTAGTTAATATTTTATCATCGTTCTTCATATGATAACTTTTAGGCGAACGAAATAATGAAAGTACTTATGAAAACGAAATAAATATGACTTTAAAAGAAATTATAGAGGAATGTATCAAAAACAATCTACTTGTTAACTTGGACTAAACCACAGTTATGAAATTTTACCAATGATGCCCAAAACTACTAAAATCAAACATAAGAGTGGAAATTGTAATCCTTTGTTTATTAAACATAAAATATTAACATTGACCTCATTATTCTAATACGAAACTGAAGTTTTCTTTTGAAACAACTTAGTATTATTATCCAAAACAAATCAAGAATGTAGCAGACGCGATATATATAGACTCTGAGTACGTCATAGCAACTCAGCACTTATGTACAAAATGGCACGGTTACCAATTTACAAAATACATATCTATATGTGAAAAATGACATAGTATCATTTTATCGAGGAATAAATACATACGAAATTGTTTTCACATATGTTGTTACCACATCATAGTGTTATCATCAGAATTACATACATCACTTCGTCTTCATCCACAGCCTATTTAAATACACTACTAAAAATAGACCTCCCAAAAGCTTGAGCAAAAGTCTTCATACATTTCTAGAAAGGTTCAAGTTTTAAATCATCTATTATCCCGACTCTTAGATATGCCTAAAATTTTTTTATAATATACATGTAGTAGATTTGGTATAGCTGTTTTAAAAAAAAAAGACAATCGACAATCCCAATCTGAATTTCTTACGTCAAATGAAAATTTTTCATTTAATTTCATTATGTATATATATCATATTTCATCAAACATTTCATCAAAACAAATTAAACAAGTCTTAACTTAATTTAGACTCCTTCATGAGACCCTCGTCATCTTATGTGGTGAACAGATCTCATACCCACAAATCAACCGAGCTCAAATTCAATGTCATATAACAACCATGGCGTGTTCCAGTACCCACCTTCCAGCTCCATCATACATCTGCTCTGTAATATAATATTATTGTATTGCCATCAGAAATACATAAATTTGCACAATTTAAAACAACTCAAATCAAGTTCAAGTTTCATCAAATGTTTCAAATCCATGATATGATTAAAATGGATGAAAATCTAGATTTATATAAATTACTTGCATGTAACGGTAAAGTACTGGTATACTTTGTGGTTGGAGTTTACCGATTATATTTGACACGACTTTTTTATTTAATTCGGATTTCGGACCCATCGGATTTTAATTTTAATTTAAATCAAAAATCATTCGGCTTATGTTATTTGTTACAAGTCTCTGAATTAAAATCAAAGTTAAAGTAACTTGACATTAAAATTAAAAAAAAAAAAGACAATCGACAATCCCTATCTGAATTTCTTACGTCAAATGAAAATTTTTCATTTAATTTCATTATGTATATATATCATATTTCATCAAACATTTCATCAAAACAAATTAAACAAGTCTTAACTTAATTTAGACACCTTCATGAGACCCTCGTCATCTTATGTGGTGAACAGATCTCATACCCACAAATCAACCGAGCTCAAATTCAATGTCATATAACAACCATGGCGTGTTCCAGTACCCACCTTCCAGCTCCATCATACATCTGCTCTGTAATATAATATTATTGTATTGCCATCAGAAATACATAAATTTGCACAATTTAAAACAACTCAAATCAAGTTCAAGTTTCATCAAATGTTTCAAATCCATGATATGATTAAAATGGATGAAAATCTAGATTTATATAAATTACTTGCATGTAACGGTAAAGTACTGGTATACTTTGTGGTAGGCAGAGTTTACCGATTATATTTGACACGACTTTTTTATTTAATTCGGATTTCGGACCCATCGGATTTTAATTTTAATTTAAATCAAAAATCATTCGGCTTAGGTTATTTGTTACAAGTCTCTTTGAATTAAAATCAAAGTTAAAGTAACTTGACATTAAAATTAAAAAAAAAACAGTCTTCTCTCATTACAAATACGCCCCCTCTCAATCGAGTTGTATTAAGTTGTATATTATTGACATTTCATTTACAACCTTGTGCATACATATACTTAATCAAATGAAAGTATGTAACATTATGAACCTTCTTCCGCAGTAAATAAGAGCGCCGTGTACCAGTTAACGCACCCTAACAATTTCTCCAATGTTCGATCATGCGTGAACGTTGATGCTTTAAAAAGGTTTCCTTGCTTATTTAGGTGGATGACCTCGCCGGCGTCGACCTAAAGTGTCCATGAAGTTTTTATCTACAAAAAGAGGGCGTATGCGGTTGCATCCTTGGGGTAATATACGTCATTAAGTAGAAATGTCGGAACTTTAATTTTATTAACCGGCAATGGCTTCATTTTTTTTTTCAATTATTTATTTCAATAGATGAATTAATTCACAACGCAAATGAAGCGCCAATCGCCTATTGGAATAGGGTGTGGACTGTAGAACATGACGTCGCAGGTTCGAGCACGCCATTGTACTATTTTCGTGAACCACTCCAGGCACAACCTGGTTGCTGCAATGTGAAGCTGGTATTTTTATAAAAAAATGATTGTGAAAATCGATTACTGAGCTGTCTGTCTTAGTATGTGTGATGGTGTAAAGTATCTCTCGAATATTTTTTGAGAGATATTGGAGCCAGGAAGGGTCCATTGCGCTGCTCCAGTGCGGTCGGCGGGCTTAACGCAGCCTCGAAATATTTTTTTTTAAATATCCTCGATTTTTTAATTAAGCGTAGAGTACGTAGTAAATTCAGTACTTCAAATAGTTTATAACAATTTTGATGATGATCGAACCAAGTTCACTCGCGTATTAGATATTAAAGCGAACCCTCTGACCATTAGGTTGGCACGGCTATGGATGGTGTTTAGAGGTTAATAAACGTACATACATAAATAATTATGCGAGTGTCAAAATTTCATGATTTCTGTACAAACATTCATATTAATAATACAAAATGTAACCCCGTGCGGAATTCGAAACCGCGACCCACAGCTTCTAAGATAGAGTCACCAGTGCCATCTAAGCTATCGTGCATCATTCTGGGTGAACAATTATTACGTATGTGTATTGCCAACCCTGAGGAATACAATGGTGTACCTTTTCGCCAGTAATTGGGTTTCCGCTTGCCGTTTCTCATGATATGTAACACTGGAGCATTAGGCTTTACATTTACTGTGTTTGTATTTTGTTAGAGACTTTCTCTACCAAGCACGAGGCATTTAAAAAAAATTACAAAAGTATCGTAAATGTCATTGATATGTGCCCTTCACAAAGGGAATCGAACTCGACTCTCCCGATTCGGAAGGCGATCCCCTAACCACTCGGCTATTGTGTATTTTTTTTATTTGCACCAAGAGAATCGACAGAGTGTAACGGCACTGATACAAGAGAATATAATAATAATTTTATAATACCTACATTGCTTTGCTGCCGAGCGACCGGCTCCCTTCCAGACTACAAAACCCTCTCAAATATTGCTCAGCAGTGGGCTGTTACTTAACAAGTTTTCACACATTACAAATAAATAATTATGAATTAAAACTCTAAAATACACACTCTTCGCCGATCGCATTCCAAGGAAATCCGCATATCCAATAAACAATTAGGAAAAATTTCGACGAACCGTTATGATGTTCGACAACTTGCACAAGAGCAGCGTGACGTACTGCTCCCAGTTCCAAAATCTGCTCAAAAACTCAAAGGTTTGCCCCACAATGGGTATGTGTGTGGGTTTGAATCCCAGTCGATTCGATCGGGTTCAACAGTTTCGTCCAAATGGCATGATGAGGATGAATGAGAGCTTCTGCGGATACTTATATTTACTTATTTATACGGCACTGTAATATGTCCTGGTAGATAACAACTTCCAGTAGAATATTGGATACATTTCGCTTTAGTCTAAAATGGCCTTACGGAATTAGGGCCTCGTCGTCTCTCTCCATATAAATGTCGGTACATTATTCAGCACGAAGTGTTCTGTTAAATATAAAGAAGGATCATTTACGATATATTAATCGCGGATCAACGATGCGTACACATATAAGGATATTTTACCAACCTCCTTCAGCCAGGACAACGCGTCCCCCTTAGAATTTAATATGGCGGGGGCGACCCTCTGTGTCGTGGGGTGAGGTTTTTTTTTATCATCACGACAAAACTCCATATTTTTTGTTTAACCGTACCTAATAATGTTGCAGCACGCGATTTGATCCGTGCCGGATTGCGAATATTAGATTTTAGTACAGTTTGCAAAGCAAGTTCAACACGTTACTTGATGCATTTCAAATTCGTTGCACTTTTGTTGAAGAAACGTTTACATTGCCCATTTAAAGAGTTATTTTTATTTAAATTAGATTGAGGCATGTCAAAAAGTAAACTAGCAGCCTGTAAGTGCCCAATGCTGGGCAAAGGCCTCCTTCTCAAATACCTGAGAGGGTGTTGGAGCTGGGGAAGGGCCCACCACGTTGCTCCCGTGCGGGTTGTCGGGCTTCACATGTCCTCGAAATAGTTTCTTTTTATTATTTTTCAGACATGCAAGTCTCCTCAAGATATTTTCCTTTACCGCCGAGCAAGATGACTCTGTTGAGGCGAGTAACTTGCATTATGTACATCACTTATAAAACATTTTTTTATTTTCGTGTGCGTTTGCAGCATTTGCATTGGCAGGCAAAAGTTGATATACTTATTTCTCTAAGGGATAACTCAGAAAGCCCTATAACTTTGATAATAAATAACTCCCATGACTACCTTTTAAAGAACGTAAATAGCATTTTCTATCAGCCGCGTGTCCACACAACAAAATAGTATATGACATTATGCTATGGATATAACTAGGATATTAGTGAGGTTTCTTATTTTTCTAATAGTGTATGCTAAATACCTAACACAAATACCGTAGAGTTGTGATGAGAAGCAGGATCTCTACTGCGCTTGTTACTTTTTGTATCACGCGCCACAGTTAAGATTTCCATCGACGATGTTGTCATGTGAATTTTATTTTATTACTTAATCCTTCCCGTGTCGTAATAATAGAATTTCTCTTGTATTAACACGCGAAATACTAAAAGCGGTATTTTTCATTTGGACGGCTAAATTGCTGTGGCTGTTGCTGGTGCGGAAACTTTGCTAGTCGTGCCAATCAGACGATTAATTATTATTATTCCTCCCATAATCGTACAGTGTCTGGGAAGGTCTTTAGGAAAATAGGTATCCGTAAATTTTCATGATTTTTGACAGTAGAAGAAAGGTATTTCTACTACATTCTTAGCAGAGTAATTTAGTCCACTGCCGAAGTTGAAATTGGTTTTCTTTTTTTTTTTTTAATGGGAAAGTTAAATTCAAGGAGAGCTAGCCAAAGACAGCATACATTTCTTCGAAGATTTGCCCATACTCACCACTCTAGTTAAGGGGTGAGCGCAGTGCTGGTACCCTCGCCCTGGTGACGCTACTGGCCGTCACTAGTCTGTGGTATTTGGTTACGGCAATTTAGAATGGATATTCTGCCATCGTTCGGTCTCCAGAGCCTCGTTTGTATGTTAGCAGAGTGCATCGTGCGCTGGTGTGGTTGGCAGTTTGAGAGAGAGGAATATACCATATTCCTCTTACACCCTATGTTTTTTTTATGTTTGACTGAATTGCCGAAAATATTTTTTTTAATACGTAAAATGTACGTGCGTACATAAGTAAGCTCCGGCCGTATACCCAACGCAGGGATGGTCAGAAGTCTAGTTTACTCCTTTTAACCCACTTCTCACCAGAGCTTATTTTGGGACAATGTGACAGGTAGTGAGCCTGTCAAATCTATTATTTATCAAAAAATCCATCAAATAATATTTATTAGAATTTTCGTACGATTAGACAGTTCTTAAAAATACCGACCAACTCTAATAGTTCAAAAACACGTTTTAAAATGAATGTTCTGAAACTGACTAAAGTTTGTAATTCAACTATTATTTACGGATTCTGTCGCATTTAATTTTGTTTTTATATTCCCGATGTTTCGATTGCTTTACAGGTACCTAACTAAAGGTGTTAGTTAACAAAAATCTTTTTTTCTTTACGTACGTTCGTATGTTTATCGTACTTTGACATTTGAATGTACGAGTAGAGTAATAAAATGTCATAATTTTCTTTTACTATTAATTTGTGTCGTGTTACAACGATACAAATTCCATTCTTTTCTCACGTGAAGGGCTAAATAATATCTACTTCTTGTTCATCGTCAATATGTTAACCTTTCAAACCGGAACACAAAAGTAGTCACACTGCTGTTTCCCAGCTGAAATGGGTAAGAGAAGGTTGTACTTTACTCGTCATACCCTCGAATGATAGCGTTAAAGACAATCTCTCAGCCACTGCTTATCGGATCGGTACTTTTTTTAAATGGTCCACGGTAGAGCATAAAGGGGCTATACTATTTCATCAGTGTTCTTCCTCTAAGCGATATCTAGACCTATGACAGATGTGAAGATGTTAAGTGATATATATATTTTTTAAAAACATTACCTTCCGCTGTAGGTATTATATACATTACCGGCCCATTCGAGCAGCAGCAAAAGCCACCGCTTGGCTCTGCCAATTGCAAAGTCTTTAAAAACAGTATCCCAAAAATATAACGAAGAAAATAAAATGAGAGCTTTCACTATGGTAAATCTGACGACGAAAATAATATGCATTTATTTAATCGCAGTCGAGTTTTCTTTCTTTAATTTTTTCAAAATCACATCAACCAATTGTTCCTAATCGTCTGCTACCTGGCTGCGTCTCCGTTATAATGAGATGAGACGTCTACGGGGAGCGCGTTGGGGTCGAGGCTAATTTTCACAGTCCCCGCCCTACGGTCCCGGACAAATCGAGGCTACTAATGCCCGGTAATTATCAACTAGTTCGGCGAATGCTTTTGTCTTCCGAGTTGGATATCTATAGAACTGACACTTATAAAAGAAATATAGTAAGTTTTATGCGCTCGTTGATTTTTATCTTACATCAATCGTATGAGGTGGAGGCGTATAAAAAAATTAGCAACACTTTGTTTGGTGAATATTTTGGCTACTTTGTTCGATTAGCTGTCGCAAGCGGTATTTTCGAGCAGATACAACCTGAGGAAATAGTTAAAACACTTGGCTTTGAACTAAAATGCCAGAATTTTTTTTTATATTATTTCATACTTTTTAGATACAAGCTATATAATATCGAGACGATACCATAGAGGTAACCTAAATTTGAAATGAAAAAAAAACAACATTAGGAAATCGTTTAGTGTAAATGTATAAATTTTTACAGTAAATGTGTTACGGAATTTTACACAATGTACTTTTGTAATTGTAAGCAATGTAATTTGGTCTGTACACAATATTTTCGAAGCATGTTAAATAAATTTTATTAAAATAGATCTATGAATTAGATCAATATGTCAAGGATAAAGATTTGTGGTAAAAGCTCTAAATTTGCTCTTGCAAGTAATAGTCTGAAAATTGACATTTTATTATAAATTGTAAATGACATTTGTAACACTGCGTTAAAAAAATGCCGAGTTTCTAGCCGGTTTTTCTCTGAGGAGGTCTTGTTTTGCGAACCGGTGTAAATTATGACGTTCATAAGAGTTTTATACAAGTCTAAATGGAATAAAAATGTTTGGACTTTAAGTCTTTAAGTCTTTATTTCTAAGAAAAAGATATGAATTATTGTTCTTTTTATCAGCCTGTATATGTCCTCAGCTGTCTGTGGTGGCTGATCTACTCGAGCTTATAGTGCACTTGACATGAAAAAAGGGGATACCGACGTAGTTTCTTTCGCCTCTTTCTTCTCCGTCAGAGGAACCGCATTAGGAAACGGTGATACGTTATGAAAAGAAATTACCTTTCTTTCGTTGAAGAATAAAGAATTTTCATATAATTATTAAAGATTTTTCCGAACAACCATGGAACCAACAAAAGCTGGCCTGCGATACATGGAAGAATTGCCTATACTCACCACTTTAGGTAAGTGAGTTATTGAGCGCAGTTCTAGATACCCTCGCACTAGAGAAACTGCCAGTAGTCTGTGAAAAAAATTTTGGCATATTTGTATACATATTAGGCATGCCATTAGTTGGCCGCCAGAGACTACTTCTCCTTCTACTATTAGGCAGCCCTACATGAATGTTTCCTTTTTCCTCTCTTTTTAAGTAGACCGGTGACAAGCAGGAGCGTTAAGGGTGCGTGGTGTCAGGTGCTGCGCTCGCCGATCTGGTCGCTGGGCATGGAGATTACGGCAAGCCCACTTAACGGGAGAGGGCTCAGTGAACTATTTACAGGCAGATATCTATAAATGGAACAGTTACATTAAAATTCAAATATCAAGATCAGTGATATTAATTACTATTATATCATAACAACGACACAATAAAACTAGATTTATTGCACAATATAATCATTTTTTTTTTTAGTAAATTTAAATCGTAATATCACCTCTAGAATATATTCAATCTAACCACGAATTGGTTTGTTAAATGCTAATCATAATTGAACTAAAGCGTGATCGAGGTTTCGAAAAGATCGTTGGAATCATTTTAAATAGACACCTTTACAGTTGTAAGATAATTAAAGGGTTTTTATTTTAAAAAGAGCATTTACGGTAGAATAGAAAGTATAAATTTATCAACCAATTATAATCTTCTTGTAATTACTATTGTAACTAAGCTTGGCAGTTAGGTTAGCTATCACAGTACAAAGATTATAAAAACATTCTCAGATTTATACTCAGCCGCCTCGTATGTAACTCACAGAACAAGAGCAGTGAATAAAACATTAGACAATGAAAACTACATTAATATGTAAATACTATACTAAGAATAAATTATTCTTAATATAGTATATATCATATAACATGAACTCACACGAACATGTGACTATTGATTACTGGGGTGGACACAGGTCTAGATGTTTTATTCCTTTCAACCCACCTTTCACCAGAGCTTATTTGGGACAACTTGACTTCAACCTGTATCTGCACTAAATTTTTTTTTAATGATTTTAAGACAGGAAATACAGCGTAATTCCTCTCTTTGAATCATTACCCCTGATGCGATGACGTGCATGACCCAAATACCATTCGGAATCATCATCGGAATTTCTTATTAAATGCATTCCTGCAAAATTTTGTTAAAAAGTTTATTTACGAGTAAGTTTGAATTCATATATTTATTTAAGTAACATTTTAATATAGATGTTTGAAAAGGAACTCATAGATGCATAAACAAGCCACATCAAGCGGTGACAGCCAATGAAAAATTAATGAAAAACGCATCACGGGGCAACTTATGCTAAGTACTCGATAAATCTTGCCCCCACCCCCACCCCCGAGGCGGTTTCCTCGCAATTTATTCTTTCTGGGAGGCCCCTAATCCCGTTATTAATGGTATTTTGCCTCCCCCACAAGTGTATGCCGTTCGGTGCATTGTCTGAAAAGGAAATCGAGATAAGAAGCTTTTCAAAAATCATCTTCGTGGTGAAAAGGGATCATTGACTTATACAAATAGATGCATCCAGTCTCAGCTCTTTAAAAATATTTTAGTGCGGCTTTAAATAAACTAAATTATTTATGTGTTTTTATTTCAGTTAGATTTAAATATTTATTAGATAAAACTTATTATTATTACTTGTAAAGGTCTGCTCAGCTGAAGACTTACATGAACGTTCCACTATCAGTCGGTACCATAAAGATTGTATACAATAGTGAAATTATATGAACTGTAGATATATTCGAATTTCTGAAACACAACTGAATCTTCTTAAGTTCCTTTAGCTCCGACATTTAACATAAGACGGGGATGTAGAGACCAGCATTACGAGAGTATTGCTATATTAAAAAGGGCTCCCAACCTTAATAGCACTTATATATGTCTGTCGTTGTAATTTCGACGAACGAAATGAACGACACAAAAACTCAGCAACAAAATTTAAGCGCGCCTAAACAGTCGAGGGGATGTACGTCTCATATAAAATTTATTTCAAATAACAATCAATTTTGCCTGGGCTCACCCGGCTACGTTATTAGGATAATATTTAATACAATTCCACGTTGGAAAACATTTAAGCGATACTGGCCTTTGTGCGAACGAAAAAGTGAGTGTTTTCCTATATTTGAAGTGGAGAGCAGACAACAAAAATATTTCCAACTGACTACTCATCAACATTGCGCTTTATTGAAATGAAATAAAAGGAAGAGAAAGGGAAGTCCGAAATTGGTGTAAAGGTGATTTTTTACACTTAAGAGCAATTCGAATGATAAGCTTTTTAAAAATTAAATAAAAATTATGAATTTAAAATATTTCAATGATTCAAGCCGTTCTCCGACACAGAAAACTCGAGTTTAATTCCCTATGTTGGGAGCTCATAAAGCAATGAGTTTTTTTTAAACTTAGATAATATGTACTATTTTAATGTTAGCCTGGAAACAAAGACGACGACAGGCTCACCACCTATTCCTTAAATAATAACTTCTCATAAAGTGGTTTGAAAGTAATAAAATATATACGGTTCATATACCGTTCGACGGTCCGGATTTCTATAGCTTATATTTCCTACATCTTCATTTGTATACAAAAATATTGTGTAAGTAGCTAAATACGAGAATCTTACCAGGTCTGTATCCAAAAGAAGTTCTTTACCTAATTTTTAAAAATATTTCGCACTTTTCTCAGTTCGTATCAATACTATTTTGTTAACAAAAGTTTAAATATAATATATGGGCTAAACAGTCATGGCTTTGACAGAAAACTTATTAAAAGACTGAATATTAGCTGAAACCTATTTCACGGTCATGCAAGCGTCACCCACACATACACACACTCACAGCACGATATAATATTAAAATAGTAAGAATTGGTTTCTATAAGTAAAGATTTTGTTATTTTTGACACTATAATGAACTGAGCAATCTTCTTAATCTAAGCATACCCTTTTTAGGTAGTGGAGGACTTATAAAACTTTGTGAAAATTTAATACTAAGTAAAAAGTATTGTGTATAAAAGTGTTTAAAGAAATAAATAATTTGTCATTTTCGTGTGTTATAGAGAAGGATGATGAGGGATGAATTTGGTGCAATACTTATGTATTCCACCCACGTGATAAATATAAATTTTCTAAGTAGCCGACCCTTACCATATATGATACCAATCAGCAGTTTAAACACTGTTGTGTTCCAGTTTGAAAGGTACAGAGAGCCTGTATGATTAAGGGCTCGAGGCATTCGACCTTAGTACTCAGGGGTGATAACGCATCTGTAACTTTCTTCGATTGAAGTTGTTTCCAGGTGCCCAGAGGTTGCGGTCGCTAGTTACCACCAGGTGTACTGTTAGCTCGTTTATTACGCCAATCCAATAAAAGTGAATGAGCGCCTTAAATTTAAATGGCCATGGCTCTTATGATTTAAATAATAGCTTCTCCAATTAGGCTACCTAGAATCATCATTTTTATATCACTAATTTGAAGGGTTTCTTTATCCGCGTAATGATCGTCTCATATCTTAAGTAACATCGTTTTGTTGCGAAATAGTTAATTAATCAATTTGATTAACTAACTGTTTCGCAAAGACTGTAAATATTTACAGTCTCCAATCCGAACTTTTAAAAAATTCTATTCAAATCAATCTTATTGTGAATGGGGTTGGAGTAATAACGCATTTTCTTTGTCTTCTCTGTAGCAATAACCACAATATTTCTTGTAAATTAACTTGAGCGAAAACCGCACTTATATTCCTTTCCGGGTGGGTATATTAATCTTGGCCGACACTGTAATCCAAAGAAAGCAACAGGGATTGGCCCTAGGCTGAATTTTAATAAGATGTCACTGCCATAACAAGGGCCGGAGGGAGGCAAATTTTATAACAACAAAAAAACCTTATCATCAAATAATAACACAAAGAATTAGTCCGTTTTAATTGGGTCTAATCGACCAGAGGAATGTTCTAATACGATGATGGGGCGAAAAATGCCGCCTCGGGATATTTTTAATTTGACAGCTCGGTTTCGTAATGAGTGTATTAATTTTAATGGCCCTGTGATTAAGACGTTGTTTGTGAGATTTACAATTCTTTTTTTTTTGGAGTGTTAATATTATTCCCTTTTAATTAAAGTTTGATATTTTTAATTATGGCTTTCAAATTGTTGTGTTAGGTCAGTATCAAATGTCATAATGACGTTTAATTGTAAAAATTTGTTTTGTGTTAAGGCGCCTGCTTACAAATACACAAATGTTGAAGCATTCAACTATCTATCATCTCTAAGTGATGTCATTTCTATATTTAACTCACATATTTTTTTCCTTTAGTATTTCATTTGTAAAGAATTATTTTTACTTTTTAATTTCCTAAAAGAAAAAAGTAATATCACAAATAGTTTTTGAATTTTTAATCTTCACAACGCATTTTAAATAAAACAAATTGCATTTGTTAGTTCTGGGATTTCTACCATGTAAGAAATTACAAGCGCAAGTTTGTGTTGTTTTGTAAATTATTTTTCTTCTTTCTTATCTACTATATAATATATCAAGTATATATAATACAGTTTCAAAAAAAAAATCTCAAAACGTTTTACTAATTTAACTGAAGTATTTTAAAAATATTTTTTTTGCAACTGATAAAATTGTAGCTCTAAATATAAAATGGGATGTTAATTAAAAGTTTTCTGTACATAATGAAAATGAACTAAAACCCGTCAAGAGCAATTTAGATAACTGTGTTAATTGTCTTATTTTATCTGTATATGTATTAACTTTTAAATATTTTTTTTTTATTTAAATGTGTTTCCTGCTAAAATAAGATAATCTTCTATATACTATTATCTAATGGAAAATATATAAGATAATGAATGAAGTATTTAAGCAGTTTTTGTGTAGCATACATGCTAACTCGCGTTACCGCTAACCGAGGGAGGGACAAAATGGATTCTAGCGACATTCGGCAGCCATTACTCCGACCCTCCGCGCGAGCCCTCACCCTACGAGTCGTGTTTACTAAAAATGCCTTCAATTTTATATGCGGGCGTATATACGGAACGCCTCGTGTGCGGGCTTTGATCGGGCTTCTTTAATATTCTCTCATGTTTTGGCCGTTCATGGAGCCGTTGCGCATTCTTAAGGATTGCAAGTGATGTTTGTAAAATGATCAATGTTAATTCTCTTATTAAAATTCTTCATTTTTATAATTGTTTTTTTTTATTAACGTACTATAGCTATAAGTGTACTACCTGTATGCGTGCAGAGTTATTAAAAAGATACCGGCACCCCCATCAATTTACATTAATATAATTAAATCTAACACGTTATGAATATCTAGTTTCTGGACATTTTTAAATTAGTTTTTTTTAAATCTGGTAGCAGCCTCTTGGCCCTATGGGAGACTAAAGCCCTAAGTAATCTCATAGCGGACTACACGCAGAAACACAGCGACCATGTTCATCCGTCACGTCTGTATCTCTCGGAGAACTAAAAAGTGAGTCCCGATAGCCGCCTGCTATGAAAATTTCGCCTCAAATGAAAAATCGCAATGTCTGCCTAAGTCAATGGATGACAAGCGTGAGTTTTTATTTATATTTTTTAAACAAAATTAAACATTAATATTATACCGTACGATATCTAACATACTTTCGATATCAATTTAAGTTTTTAAAGCGTATAAAAAAAAACAATAAACAAACGCGCTGCGTTGCCCCCCTGACCTAAAAGTTTGCAGGATTTTTACAGTACAGTAAAATATTTTTATGTCTATACTATTATTAAAAAATGAAAAAAGCTGTTCTGTTTAAAGACTAACTTGACAGTCAAAAATATGTTTTTGGAATTTTTGTCCGTTTGCCTGTCTGTTTATTTGTTTGTCCAGCCATCACGCAAATACTACTGGACTGATTTTGACAAAATTTACCCAATTCAGACTCAACTTAAAAATTGCAATACTCTTTATCCCGGATTTTTTTTTATTCTTGAGTTCGTGGTACTACCCCGGTCGAGCCGGCCCATTCGAGCAGCAGCCAAACTGTTCAGTCACTGTTCGGAAGCATATAAACATTTTAACATGTCTATTAATATTTATTAATAACATGATAACATTTTATTTGTAATGTTACTTCTTAATAAAGAAGTAAAATTATAAATAAAACTGTGCCGTACTCATAGATTCCATGCGTATGAAATCGGGTTAGTAGTTTTATTAATAATTTTGGTGAGTAACTTCTTTGTTGTTGAAGTTATGAAAATATTTAAAAAACTAAATCTATTTACAGTTTAGTCCAAAATTTTGAACTTGATGACATAACTATTTTTAACAAATCCCAACAATTTATTAATGTACGATTTAGATACCTTTATAAACAATTAATATTTAAGAGGTATATTAAAAACAGATGGTAATTTTTTATCCATTATTTGTTACTATCTTGGGTATAAATTAGTACTAATTGTATAATTTTAATTAAGCAATCTAGATTTTCTTGTCACTATTATAGCTAAACCTGTAAAGTATATAGCAAATCTGACTTTTAATTAAAATTTAAAAGGATATTAATAATTTATGTTTTCCGGATTAGCCTTTCCACCCGCAATACGAAACTTTTAATTACGAAGTTTTTAAACGATTTGTCGACGTATGAATTTCAACACTGGCCACCTGGAAGTTTCGTTTTAATTTATTTATTAAGGAATGTTTTAATTAAATACTTTTTAAAGACAATTATAATTTAATGTCAAGTGCCCAGTTATTTCTGTTTTTAGATTAAAGAGTTTTCATATTTTAAAATTTGAGTAATTGTTATTTCAAATTATATAAATGTTGTTTTAATTGATAATATTTGAAGATAGATCTCATTTTGAAAATATTCAATTTAGGGATTCATTTAAAAATTTCAATCTTATTTAGGTTTTTAAATAAACGATATATACCCTATATAATAGTTTGTAGAGTTTATTAACAAGGTAATATATAGGTTTTATGAAACTACTAAATACAATTCCTCGATGGTTCTTGTAGCTTTAATCCAGTTTTAATTACATTTTAGGTAAAATTTGATGACTTGAAAACTGCGCGAGATTTTGTGTGGTTCTCAAATAATAAGTATCTGTTACCTACCCATCCATCCGAGCCAGCTAGAGAAATTAGTATTTCAAAAGGTTCTGCATTGCAGTCTAGAAGACTCCACTTGGTCAAAGTTGAGGGTCTAACGTGTAGTCACTATATATGTTATCTTCTTCTTACTATTTTCTTATTATTCATCAGCCTGTATAAGTCCACTATTGAACTTAGGTCTTTTTATAGAAGTGCCATCAAAAGCTAGCACGGCATCGAAGATAATGGAAAATTCTTCAGAACGCTGGCGCGGAGGTTGGTGAACGCAGTGTCGGTACCTTCGCACTGAAGATACTGCTCCCCATCAGTAGTCTGTGGGATTTCAATTCGGTATGGTTTGATGGATTTTTCACCATCAGTGGCCAAAGCCTCGTCCGTTATCAGCAGGACGCACATCCTGCAGGCGAAGATGTATTCTACTTTGTGTCCCTTACATTAACATTTATGCATTAATTTTCACTAACAAGACAATTAAAAATTTCATCCTGATAATATGATGATAGTATCGGTGAACGTTATGACGTCGGGTCTACGGTTCGAATCCCAATCAAAGCCGATATTGTTTTGACTCACAAGTTATTGGCTTTGTGGTCCAGTTCTTGTACCTATACGTTGCTGTTGTGTACCCATGACCTGGCTCTGCTCTTGTCGCGTAACATATAGGTAATACCGGTTTACGTGAAAGCAAAGGTGTGTGAGTACCGTTAGATTTATGCGAACATTACGAATGTCTGTGAGCTTCTGTGATCACTTACGATCAGATGAGAACCTCTTCTATAAAAAGAAAACCCTTGTGGTACTATATCCTACGCTGTTATGACTTCAGATCATATTCGAAATTATTGGCTGAGATACGAGTTTGACCAGAAAGGCATCATCGTCGTCGATAAACAATTGCGGATCGAGGATCCATAAGCACAGTCTATTGTTTTCAGTTGTAGTTCGTATAGAGTAGGTAGATAACTAACTACTCCATATGAAGAGGTAAAAATAGCAGTCTGTAAGTAAGGATTTTGGAGCCGGGAGGGACTCGCCACGCTGCTCCAGTGCGGGTTGGCGGGCTTCACATATCCTCGAAATAATATTTTTATAATTTCTCAGATATGCAGGTTCCTTCGCCATCCAGCACGTGGTAAATATAGCACTTAAAGTTGCTATTAACAATTTTAGTGGTGCCCGCACCGGAGATCGTACACAGGTCACTCGCGCTCTATGAAACTAAAGAGAGCGCCCTGACCAATAGGCTAACAAGAGGGTGTACATTTATATATTTATTAATTGACAATCGCAATGCGAAATAACAATAACATCATCTTACTTTACGCTCTCATCCACGACTCACAAACAGAGACCCTGTGTATATCAGAGACTTGAGAAATTCCAAAGAGGTTCTTAACTTTTATTTAAAAACAATACGATATTAACAATTTAGAACACTGAAACACGTCTCTCACAAATCACAAACCGCCACTAAATGCGGCCGTGAGAGTCACCTCTTTAATGCCAGGGAGCTATTATGCTTTTTTTTTACATCATCTTCCCGGCTATAATGAATTCCTGTTTTTGTGCGTATTACCTTCGGCCGGGACAAATTGCGAAGAACGCCTTATAAATATTCGGCCGGTTAATAAAGGGTAAGTTGAGTGCGCTTCCATAACTTTTGAATTTGGAACTTGATTTTAATTCTATAGTCGCTGTTACTTCTACTCAAGAGCACAAGCAAATTTAAAACAACATGTACCTTTATTATATATCGAAGAACACCAACCTCGGAAAAGTTAAATACTTTTAAAATTAACATGGCAATACTACTCCAATGAGTAAAGAGCCTTTCTGAATAAATGAATTACTTAAACTTTGATGTGTACAAGGTACCTTCAGCTTGAGAACTTTACGTACAATAATAAAGTTAAAGTACCAATCGTAAAGTTTATGGAAATAATTATTTAATTTTACTTAATCATAATGGTTAAATTAACAAACGGTGCACCCTTCTGACTGACAGACGGGGTAACGACAACCGATGGTGAAAAATTCATTTAAAAACACTGAATTCAAATCCCACAGACACTGGGATAGTATATAGATAGGGTAAACACACACAAACACAAGGTAACGCCACTACACTTAGCAAATTGTACAGTAATTATTGCCTACTAGCTTGAACTTTAGAGAAGCTTGATTTTCAACTTAAGACTTAAACAACATTAAATATGACCGATTTAAATGTTGTCTGACATGAAGCTTTTCTAACTTTCTTTCATCTGCACGAGTAGCAACCTGGAAAAACATAACAGAAGATCTTTTGGGATAAAATGTACAATAGGTTAAACAACATCATACAATATAACATGGAGACCTGCTAATAACTAGAATTGAAAAAGGTTACAGGTACGCTGTCAACTCAAAGGAGTATTGAGGACTGAATGCCCCACACCCTGAAATTGCACAGGCTCTCTATACTCTTCAAATGAGAACCCATCAGTTAAACTTACAAATCTTCCAGACCTCAGTAAAGGTTGAATTAATCTTAAGTAAGTGTATATCGTATGCGTTAATATCGTATTGTTAATTATGTACGTAAAATGAGACGGTTCTCTCGAAGATCTAAAATTGGGACATAAAATGTTATTACTTAAGGATATTTCTGATCGTTATCAATTTCTTAACGACATCCTGTATTCTAGTATTCTGTACACGATTTAATAAGACAGTGTCACTGTCTTCACCGCAAGCACAGAGGCACTCGTCTAAAACCTTTAAATAGTATAATACAAAGTCGCAATCAGCGTTTGTCTATTTATTCGATTATAATTTATAAACTTGTAAATGCGGTTTCACCGGGATTAAGATCATTTCACGAGGAAGGTTTATAAGACATTCACATTTAGATTATATAATTACAGATTATTTTATGAGAAGCCGCCGATTCGCTTGTAAATAATAAGGAAAAAATTATGTCTGTTCGTCTTCAACTAACAGAACTGTTCAATTTAATTTAGATATTTTTCCATTGTGTTATAATGACCATTTTACTCTGGAAATAAGCTCACGATTTAGATTTCTTTATGTTTGATTATTTTAAACAAAGGCACGACTTTATTTAAATACACGTAATAACAAAAGGAAATAAAAATAATATGAGATGTATCAAAACATCTGCAATGTTAGTTTTGAAAGACCCAAAAATTATTTGAACCAAAAAACGAATTAACATTTCAACGCACTGCAGACATAATTCCTCGTTGTGCTGGTACAAAATAATCGCAAAAGGCGCTTAAACAAAAAGGAAGAAAAAAAAAACTGTTATTGTTTCGCGTTAAGAAAAAAATTATGCAAATGGGGCCGGTCGACGCTTAAGGGGTTCTTTTAACCAGCGAAAATAATAGTGCTACGTGTATACACCACGAAATTTTTAGAGTGTTCTGTAACCAGTACTTTTGTCGCCAGTAATTTCGGGGTTGACTTGGAATTTCAGTATCTACGAAGTATTCAAAAATAAACCATGCGCGGATGTATTAGATTAGATGTCTTTCCCTTTCTCAGGGCGGAGAGGGAAAGACAATTTTTTTTTATAAAATATCTTAGTTTCAATATAGGTGTTAATGTAACTGATACTTTCGTAGCATCCATTGCCCTCTTCCTCATTGTATTCTCGCCTGTATGCGTACGTACGTACATTGGTACATTTAAATATGTACAATGCAATCATCACAACTTTGCATTGGTACAAAATAATAAATACACATCAACTATTATATGCTGAATATCTAATACCATCATTGCAATTCAAGCACAAAATATTTAGTAGAAACGGCAACGTGACAAATATAAAAAGGTACATTTCATTTCTTTAAATACGTACCTGTAGGTTGGGCTATTGGGCTATAGAATTTACATGAATATTCCGTTAAATTACGTATCATTTCATATGTAGTTGTTACCTTTTACGAGTATAACCATTAACCGATGCGCTGTGTCCGAGAATGCGTTACATTTTATTGGTCATTATCAGACTTCAGATAGAGCCGTAGTAACCTAGTGGTCAGGGCGTTCGCTTTAATTTCATAGCACTCGAGTGATCTGGGTTAGATGTCCGGTCCCGGCACTACTAAAATTGGTAATTGCAATTATAAGTACTTAATTTACCATGTGCTCAGCAGTGAAGGATAACGACGTGGCGAAGCCTGCATTTCTGAGAAATCAAAATATTATTTCGAAGACTTGTGAACTCCGCCAACTCACACTGGTGCAGCGTGCAGATCCCCGGTTTTAAAGTTCTCTCAAATATTAGAGAGAAGGCCTTTGCCCAGCTGTGGACATTTATCGGCTGCTACTATACTTCACTTTACTTTATTAGTCCATATAGGACTTCCCAGGATTGCGCAGACGCAAGAATTACGTGGAAGAATTGCATTGCGTGGATTGTCACTTGCACGTCAATAGCTTATGGACCAACAGTTTGGTATAGTTTATCAACCTCGATGGAGCACCACGTATAGGTGAGGTTGACATTTGAAGAGAAACCTGGTTATTTGCTTTAGTTGTCTGATAAAATCAGGATAAAGGATCTTATAAATCAAATAGATTATAGTAGCCTTGAGAAAGGAATCGGAAAAATCACTCGGTACGTCTGTGGTAATGTATGGCGTAATATAGGGTTGCATAATAGTAGAACTGTATTGTATACTTTTTCGTGCAGTAACTCTTTAAAAGACTTAAGAATTTAGTAGAGAATAGGGAAATAACCTACGGAAGTAAAACTGCAGCATTAAACTCTATTTCAAAGCTTATTAATAACGTTAAGTAAACTAAAATATTAAAATGACGAAAGATACGATCTTCACTAGGTTCGCATGCGAAGCGACAATTTGTATGAAATATTTATTAGCCCGCTGTTATTTCAACTTTCAGGAAATTATATTTCCAGTATAAATATAAATGTTTGGAAAAAAAGTTATATTAGTTTAATCACTATCTGACGTCATAGATTGAAATAGAAGCATTTTTCAAATTCAAAGTTTTTTAATGCTTCGTTTCGTTTCTTTTTATCAATTTTTAAATGTTTCGTTATAATATATATTTCATTAAAATTAAACCAGTACTTACGGATCACGTTACAATTTTTTTCCCAAAAGTTCGGGTGGTTTCGTGCTAAACTTACCACTGCTTGACCTCAAAACACAATGAGCTCTTTCAGCGTAGATCGAACCAAAATTGATGATCAAAAAATTGGTGGTATCCAAGTTAAACACGCCATCAGAACGTCTAACATCCCATTTCCTTCGTTATCATGGATTTGCTCATAGCACCCGATAAGTCGAGAATAAAAAAAAACTTTAATTAAACGCGATGAATTCCATAGAAATTTATTTCCTTTCATATTAATGGGTATTATTTATATGTTAGTGAAAGGACAAATTTTTTGCTTAGGAGTATTCTGGCAGCAATGACTATTGTGTTCAGTATAAACGGTATAGAAAACCAGTATGATCAGACAGGCTGTGAGGCATGCAATCTAAGTCCTCAGGGTTAACGAAGTGCTGTAACTTTATTTGACTGAAGGTGTTAGCAGGTGTCAATGGGGATATTAGTGACATAAATACAAGAAACCATTAAAATGCATTTTTGATTAATTATCTGTCATATGTTTTATATATTCGTCGTAATGCAGAAGCGCAAGAACACCTTATCCATCGGTGGCGAAAAAGTATCATATTATCTGATATTCACCGAACGAAACGCAGAAACACAAGATGCCTCTACTTCACGTTGTTATTCTGCGAGGTCGTTGTACCAACCCGGTCAAACCGCCCTATTCGAGCAGCAGCTGAAGTTGCCGCTTGGCTCTTTCCGATTCCGACGTTCTTTGAGATTTAGCTCTTCCGCTAGGCCGTGGAAATACCCCGGCCGAGCTGGACTATTCGAGCAGTAAAAGCCGCCGCTTGGCTCAGCCACGTAAGTCAGTCAGTATCTCTTTATAAATACAAATATAATGCTCCCTTAAATACAGCACTATCAAATAATTGAGGATGGGTGTGCGGGGCGGGGCATTTTATGATATTAATATACTCCAGGCCGATTTCGACCACGGTGATAATTTTCGAATGCTATTAGTTGCCGGCGGTTGTCAACTGCGTAGGATCTTTTATATCCAACCTTATTATTAATATAAAGCTAGCCCTACCTGTTGAGTTTTCACTTCTTAACTTAAACTTACGGGAAGAACGTTGTCTAAGTTCTCCACGCGAACGAAGTCGCAAGCGGAAGCAAACAAAGAGCACATGCAGAGAATGTAATTCTTATACGATAAATCCGGAGGAAGAAGCAGAGACACAATACTAACAAAGCAGAAAACAAAATGATTAGTGTATTACTTGAACATTGGCTTCGGCTGGGATTCGAACCCATGAGCCTCAGTCACTTACGCTGATTACTAAGCAACGCAGCCGTCAAATACAACGTGGTCCTTCGTACTACGATGGCCAACCCAGCACACAACATAGACCATATCCGCCGGGGGATGCACGGAGGGCTAGTGCCGGGTTTGGTTGCCGAGTTGGTCCAAGTTCTGGCAGCGATATGTTGCGTTCTCTCCCGAGAACGACCTACCTGCGGCGGCTGGCACTGGTGGTGTCGCGGATGTATTTTGTACGCGTTCACGAGGCGCTTTCCGATATGCGGCGAAGCTGGAACACTGTGGGGTTTTAGTCTGCGAGCCCGACATATCTCGTATGCGTTGTGGAGATCAGTGAGCGTAGTGCCGGTACACCAGCACTAGGTTGTGGAATTTGTATTCTCCATCATTCGCTTCAGCTCTTAGCAGGATGCGCTACAGGCGCGTATGAGTGAGATAGAATTTTTGTAGAAGTCCCACACTACCGGTAGATAATTTGCATATTTATATTCAATAATTACAACTAAAAATGAGGTTACCATATAAAAGATACACTCAATATATCAAGCAAGTTGATAGTTCATAGTGGATAAAAGAGAATTTTAATATAAATTAGCATATAGAAATTTGATATAAAAGTGCATTTTAAGTGGCAGTGTCCTTAAAACACATCTCTGTCTAGCTCTATTCACAACAGTGGGACAATAACTCTGTGTTGTGATTTAAATGAATACGCTACTCGGGTAACTGATATCCATGAGAGCGATCTTGAATTAGGGCTACCATGTCCTCGGAAATCCCTTTTTATTCGTTAATGTGTTTACACTCGTTGCAAATCTTGACATCGTTTGTAGATAACTTAATTACCTACAATCGATGATGGAAATAAGTAACGGTGCAAGGAATATTAGGTTAATGATGAGGAGAAGCATCTTTTGCGCATCGTTACCTTGGTAGAATAGTGGTCATGGAGCTCAGTTAATTTCATAGAGTGCGTATGACCTGGGTTCGATCCCCAGTACCGGCACCACTAAAATTGTTAATAGTAATTTTTAGTGCTGCATTTATCACGTGCTCGGCGGTGAAGGAAAACATCGTGAGGAAATCTGCATGTCTGAGAGTGTATAAAAAAAATATATTATTCGAGGACATGTGAAGCCCGCCAATCCGCACTGGAGCAGCGAGGCAGGCTTTTACAGGCTGCTACTTTTGCTTTTACCAGCACGGCGCTCACCAACCCGCTAAACCAAGAAGCTAAATCATTTAGATCAAGTTTATTTGTCATCGGGTTCAATGAGAGAACGGTGCTACCACCATTCTCTTATTGAAATCCCATAAAAAAAACCACAGGTCCAGTAAAAGTAAGTTTATCTTATGATTTTTTTTTAATGAATATTTTAATACCATAAATTTTTATAAAGTAATTTGATATCACTTTCTTAAAATAAATGGTAACCCTGTCTCTAAATTCAAATTACCAAAAAAAGACTGCCATTCATAGATAGTTTTGTATTTTTTTTGTCTCAACTGCGTCCCAGGAAAGTGGGACATGCATGTCATTATAGACTTTTTTCTTCTTTCGAATACCGGCTATGAATAATACTTCGTCATTAATCGTATTTTTTTTAAAAATTGGAACGCAGCTGTTGAAGTTTTTTTGCTAATTTTTTTTTATCTTCACTATCATTCAAATACGTTGTGTTGTTTTGTGATTTGAATACGTTTAATGCGTTTTGACCTTGGAGTCAAAAGCATAGTTACATTGTTATACATTTTATTATTTTTATTTTATATCATTGCACTCAGACCTATTGCATGGATGAAAAACATGTGTTTATTATCTTAAATATTGTCAAAAGTTTGGTGTTCATCTAGTAAACATCTCTTTTTATTTACCACGAATATAAGGTAATTGTATATGTACTGTATCCGTTTGGCTACGAAAACGGATCGTGCCAAATGGAAATCCGTAATCTCTGTCTACTCACTGAGTGCCGGACGTGAGTACAAATACTATTTATTCTTATTTTAAAATAAATGAATTGTGTTTTCATCTTCTGTACGATTACGAATTGTTAATCTGAATGAGCTGAAACTTTGTACAGTTTTTGTTGGCACTTGGTTGGCAACAGACAGTTGAAACGTTTCAACAAATGAGAAAAATACTCTTGCTGTTTATCCTATATTTTGTCCTCTCCTAAAAAAATACCTTTTATGTCGGCCTTTAGGTAATTTCGGCTTAGCATATTTGGGTTGTAAGTGGGAAACACGCCATCTATTTCTCCAAATGACAATCTCACCATAACGTGGAGTCTCTGTTGGCCAAACTGTGGCGGAAAAAACACCCGAATTTGCCGAACCAAAATCCCACAGACTAGTGATGGGGAGCGCCGTCACTTACGCCGGGAACAGCAAGCAGAGTGCCTGCACTGCCATCACCATCACGCTTGCCCAGCGTTTTAAATATGGGCAAACTTTTCAACCGATATATTAAGTAGAAGGATAATTGAATTTGTTATACGGTCTTTTGATATCAAAGGCCTCTTTCGTTTTGTTTGGATGAGATCTTTTTCAACAATTTTATTACCTTACCTTCTGTCTGACTTTACATAAGGGCAAAGGAGACCTCTACCATAAGGAGAATTTGCCATATAATCATCATGCTCGGTAAGGGGGTTGGAGATCGCAGTCCTAGATACATCGCACCTTAGACCGCTGTCCGTGATTGGTCATTCCCCATCTATCGGTGGTTATTGCGATTTAAAACTAACAAAAACAAAACTTACGGGAAGAAAGGGGTGGCAGTATTACGCCTGTAGCACACAACAATTAAATACTTTTCTACTAGAGTGTGTGCTTATTTGACAATGTGATTGGTTTAAACTCGATTTAATATTGCTTGTAGTCAGTATTAAAAGCACAAAAAATACGTAAGCATTAAACACATTTCTCACTATAGATTCCATTACATTTTTACTTATTTCATTACAAAATTACCTGTTAAATTGGAAATTATTTCGAGATCAACAACCCTAATTCCCACAGTACAGTGCCAGAGGCTAAATAAATTTTAAATAGACATCTGCCCGCTAATTGTCTAACTTGCAACGTGCATAAATTGAACGAAATTATCGTAAGGCGAACAAAAAAGCGCGTCAAACTGCGACGACTCTTTATTTTTTAAGCAATCGTCTTTAAAAACCTGTTGTAACCCCATGTCAAGGTGTGAAATTTGCAAATTTAAACAATTCCATTTCTTTCAAACCGCAGAGCAAACAAATAATATAAAAACAACTCTACACTGTCGCACTAAAGTTCCATTCTGCACATTAACCGAAACAGAGTTGTTACCTTCTGCGAATGGCTGACGAGTATGCAAATACGGTAACCCATTTCTTAACATGCCCTATAATTACGATATTTTGCATATTATTTAAAAAAATAAATATTTATGAGGAAGTGAAATTTAAGAAGTTATTTTTGTGAACTAGTCTCGTAGAAAGTGCGTTCGTTACTTGTTATAATGTCTGCTTTGCATTTTTTACATTCATTTACAGATTCCGTGACGCGGTATGGTAATATCTCAAGTCGAAAACGGGTTGAATTATTAAATTACGCGTGAGGACACTTCTGGGATTTCCTTCCCACGTCTTAATTAATTTTATGTACGAAACCCTAATATTAAAAAATATCATCTGTGTCTTTGTCCCACGAGACAAGATTAAGGAACAAAGGTTTGACATTTCCCTTAAATTACGAGTAAATACTACCAATAATATTTTTACATTGGTGTTTATTACATATATATTATTATATATTTTACATAAGTATACAATATTTTTCTCCAAATGCCAACCTTACCTGCAAGTTGTCCACTCTGCTAGATAACAAACGAAGCTATAGCTAACAATTTCGCGAAACCCAAACCACCAGTGACGGACAGCAGCTGCACTAATGCGAAGGTCCGTCTGCCCTGCGTTATATTAGCTTCTTCAAATTTATCTTCATATCAATCTCCATGAAGATTTACCCAGACCACGCACGCAGTCAGCCCAGCCAGCCAGCCAGGCCAGCCAGCCAGCCCAGCCAGCTTTTATTAGAGCTTTCATGAAAAGATCTATGTTCTCGGCAAGGAGAAGATTGTATTATGAAAAACGTAAATTAAAATTGTTTATAAAAAAAATTATGTTAATCACTTTTCTTTGTAATTGTTCTCATCAAACAAAAGACGTAATTTTATAAGTTATAAAACACTTGTATTATATTGATATAATAGCAATTCAACACCTAATACGACCCTTATACAATTCGACAAAGAATTTATACGCTAATCGAAATAGAATAAATCGATAAAGGCACTTGATTGACTCGTGCGTATCGATTTTTTTTATGTTCCCCTTTTAAGTTTCTATTTAAAGTTCGATTTATCGGTTCACACAATACATCCTATTGTAAATCCATTCCTCTTTCATTCGGCATTTAATATTTTGACGTGTTATTGTCGATGACACTTGTTGACTAGTAAATAGCAACAGTTATTTAATGCGAAACTATGTATTTAACCAAGCTTATCGTTTTTTTTAATATAATTTATATTTGATATGACTACTTTCAAATTGCCATTATTAGGTAAATTTGCATTAGAAAATTATATACTTTTATAATTTATTTAGTTTCCAAATGTCAACCTTTATGATTTACGTTATTCTCTATTTCATTTCAGAAATAATTCTCGTTCTCGTGCACGTTAAATATCTTGTATTCCAAAATTAGCATAATTTTTATAGTCAAATCACTAAAACAGACCTTTTTGATAAACCTTTGTGATATCATTTAGAAAAAAGCAGATCAAGCGTGAGTGAGATTTGCACTGCCAGTTCTCCGTAGCACTATCATTAGACATTTCTAAAGGCAGGATCATATAAAATGTTACTTTGTCATTTATTTATACCTTACATCCAATGTGAACTTTCCGTAAAATAATTTTTTTACAGAATTATGTGGCCTAGAAATTTATATATTCAATATACATTTGTCCTGATATAATCGTACAACAATATCACAATTATATTTCTATTTCTAGTAAAAATAAAATATAATGGGTGTCTTTGATTAATTTCTCAACGCACTCCTTTAAACACTTTCGCGTAAGTGCTCTGTGTAATAGTGTTTTAATTGACGCAGGCGTATACGTTTTTGTAATGAAATTTAAAGAGGTTATTACATGTTATTGCATTTAATACTGTGGCCGGGTGTTTTATAAAGGACACTTTAATGATCGCCTTGGTCGCCTAAGAACCGGCTGGTAATGATAGGGTATTTCTGTCACTGGCTGGAATAGATTAGACGAACGGCCTTTTCTAAGTGACGTTTGTATTAAAAAAAAGTTAAAGGACGTTGTTTAGTGTATTGTCTTCCTATGTTTTATTAACCTTTTTATTTAGGGAATTAAGCATTTATGTGAAACCCGGATGCGTCGACGTGAGTTTTTTTTTAGAAATTGTATCGCAGACATATGAATGTTTTAAACCCATGATATTATTCAAGGGATTATAAATTGATGCTTTAAATAATATTGTGATAGTGAATAATCTAAGTGACTAAACTAGTAAAATTTAATATTTGTAATAAAGTTAAAATTGTAAGAAGTATATTTTAATAAAGAAAAGTAACAACCAATTGCCTCTGGCCACAGACCCCGGTTTTTTATTGAGTGGTACTCTTCATGGGAATACTCCACCACGCTACTCTAATGCGGGTTGGCAGATGGCATTATCGATTATAGATATTAGGAGGTTTACATAGGCTCCTCTAGCGAGCAGCCGAAGCCAAGGATTCTGAGATAAAGAAAACGCGATCGTCGATCCGGGTCGTTTCTAGTTCATGATATATACATGTCGATCCAATATTGCCAACGCCATTAGCGCTATGAATGCCTACTGGGACTTGAGCTTAACCGTTTTCGATTGACAAATCATAGAAGTTCTAAAAATACGCAAGTGCGTGTGTGAGTTCGATCCATACAGGAACAGTATAATATTTAATTGCCTTATTACGTACTGAATATATCTCGATGCTGTGCTCGATGTAATATACATAACTTATATTTTTTTTTGTAACCAGTGTTCACGTAAACTCTGAAACAATCAATCGCCTTTGCCTTCTTGTGTGATCGCAAAAGAAGAATCAGATGTAGTGTCAGAGAAACGGGACACAGATCCGACTCCAGAGTTGAACACAAATAATTTGTGTGTTGCATTTTCACCCCCCCCCCCCGCTAAGAGTTATATTTTTTATTTGAAAGTCGGCCAACGAGCAAACGGGTCCCCTGATGGTTAATGATTACCATCGACAACTTATATCTGCAATACCGGAGGAGCTGCAGGTGTTGCTGTGATGCCGGCCTAATATTTGAAGGATGGGGGGATCGGCAGGCGGATTTGGGGAGTTACCTCTCACAGCGAAAATCATTATTCTGTGTTATCTGTTATTCTGTGAGGTAGTGGTACTACCCAGGTCGAGTCGGCCCATTCGAGCAGCAGCAAAAGCCGTCGTTTGCCTCTGCTACGTAAAAGGGTTAACTGCTTCTATTTTCTTCTCAGTCAGGCACTCTTGTCAGAGTGGTCGTGGTTGACACAGGCGGTGTACATGGCGGGTCTTCAACGTCAACGTTCTCGCTGGCATGGGCAATTGCTTTCGCAATTCTTCTCCACCTTTGACGGTTCGCAGCGTTGCGAGGACACTGTACCATGGTGGATTGAGTTGCAATCTTTATCAGTGCTTCTCTCGGCGACTAAGAAATAAGTTAGTACATCTTGTTATTTAAATAATTTACTCTTATCCGTAATTAGTAATTGAATTATTTCATTAGCTATTAATTAAGGTAACACATTTAAACATTCTTGACCATGTTAATGACTTGTCATGAAACTTGTAAATGAATTGAATCCTATGATTAATGTATGTAAGCGTTAATACATAAACCATCAATGTCTACATTTGTAATAGTATGGACATATTTTAACACGACTGGACCAATAAAACAAGAGTCTTAGTTTGAAAGATTGTTGACGTTTTCATACCTCATGGTTGTAACCTAATTGAACATCACCTTCAAAAGGATTATCCTGAGATGGAAGGAGCAGACATCTTGAATTTAAAATGCTGCTCCCTGACACCGGTGTGTGCAGTTTATGTTGTAAATTTTTACAGTTATCAACCAGTCATTAAACAGATGGATATAGGGACGGAGCCAAGCCGCGGCTACTGCTGCTGCCCGAATGGGCCGGCAAGACTGGGTTGTTACCACGGCCTGGCAGAATACCGACGTGAAGTAGAGGCATGCTTCTGCGTTTCGTTCGGTGAGTGAGGTAACCGGAGGCCCACTCCCCTCCCCTACCCCTCCCTATCCTTCTTCCCATCTCCCAAATACCCTTTAAAGGACAGCAACGCACCTGCAGCATCTATGGTGTTGCAGATGTATGTGGGCGACGGTAATCACTTACCATCAGGTGAACCGCTTGCTCGTTTGCCGTCTTTTCCATAAAAAAGAGGCTTATTGGGCTTCTGCGTTTTGTTCGGTGAGTGAGGCAACTGGAGGCCAACTCCCCCTCCCCCTACCCCTCCCTATCCTTCTTCCCATCTCCCAAATACCCTTTAAAGGACAGCAACGCACCTGCAGCACTTCTGATATTGCAGATGTACGTGGGCGACGGCACTTATCATCAAGTGAACCGTATGCTCGTTGCCCGACCCAAAACCCACAGACAAAGGGAACATAATCCCTATTGCAAAGGTGCCGGCACTGCGTTCATTAATTCCCTTGCCCAGAATAGTGCATATAAGAAAAGTAGAGTTCCCTGGCGCTTTCTCGGAGAGGCCTGAGTTTAACCTGTCGAAAAAAATAATTAATATTGTCTTTTAGAGATATGTCACACATAATTGGGATACGGGTTTTACTAAGCTATAAGAGGGTTTGAAACAAATGTCTTATAAAAACTGCTATAGTTTAGGTTAACATATAGAATAATAACATAAAGAAATCTCAGTATGAAGGATGCCCTGTCGATTGTTTCTTACTTTGCTTTTTCACGAATTTTTCAAAATTCAGTATCTTTTGTTGAAGTAACATGTATGTACTTTCGTTATGTTTTATATATAGTTGTGGCGCTAAATGTAATGTTAATTTTCGGCATATTCAGCTTGATTAATTCCTTTCTAAATTACTCTTCATCCTGAAAGCCTAGAGAGAGAGAGTGGCATATATGAAGTAAATGAGATGGTCTGCTCGAGTGCCCAGTGCACTTGTTTATTTATTTTTTAAGTGAAAGGAGGCAAACTAGCATGCGGTTAACTTGATGGTAAGTGCCGTCGCCCACGTACATCTGCAACATTAGAAGTGCTGCAGGTGCATTGCTGTCCTTTAAAGGGTATTTGGGAGATGGGAAGAAGGATAGGGAGAGGAAGGGGAAGGGGGAGTTTGCCTCCGGTTGCCTCACTCACCGAACAAAACGCAGAAGCCCAATAAGCCTCTTTTTTATGGAAAAGACGGCAAACGAGCAAGCGGTTCACCTGATGGTAAGTGATTACCGTCGCCCACATACATCTGCAACACCATAGATGCTGCAGGTGCGTTGCCGGTCTTTTAGGATATTTCGGAGATGGGAGGGAAGAGGAGAGGAATAGGGAGGTGATGTGGGCCTCAGGTTACCTCACTCACCGAACGAAACGCAGAAGCACAAGATGTCTCTACTTCACGCCGGTATTCTGCGAGGCCGTGGTATCAATCCGGTCGAGCCGGCACATTCGAGCGGCAGCTAGAGCCGCCGCTTGGCTCTACCACGCTTAATACGTTCGGCTTTAGGTTGGTGGATCACTGTATTCTTTTGGCATGCTTTCAGCTGCCTATGGGACCATACCTTTTATTTTATGATGTACATTACAATTATTGCAAAAAAAAATTGAAAAAAAGGTCTACGAACTTAGACCTAACCTGTTTCTTCTCCCCCAAAGGTTGAAGCTACTACTACTACGAAACGGTGGTATATTGTAAAATCAAATTATAAGATTTCATATTTGACAAACGTAATTAACTTTCTTACGTCAAAGAATAAAGAGTTGTCATTCATTCATATATCAATTAAAATGTCCTGCTACCTCGAAACTAATATTACTTATATCTTTGTGGAAGGTATATTAAGTTGAAGATTTGCGACCCACGGTGCCTTCACATCGCGATACGTCAAATTGGAGACATTATCAGCTTTAAGTTAATTACTGCTTGAAATAAGTAGTAATGATTATATACTTAATTATAAAGTATGTTTTAAATATCCCACAGTCGGGCAAAGGACTCCTATTTGATATGATCTAGGCGCTGTGACGTGTCCGCCAAGCTGCTCCTCTGCATATCGTCGGAATTGACGTGTCCATCAAATATCACGGTGTTTTTCTTCACCGCCGAGCACACGATAAATTCGTCACTTAGAATAGCATTGAACTATAAACTCTAGGGATTGAACCCAGGCCACACGTCTA
Organism: Bhutanitis thaidina; assembly: GCA_029286595.1. NCBI lineage: Eukaryota > Metazoa > Arthropoda > Insecta > Lepidoptera > Papilionidae > Bhutanitis > Bhutanitis thaidina. Next base: position 13,466,789 of record JAGSMS010000010.1, read on the forward strand.
CTATAAATCATAAGTAGCTGTAACATTCATGGCGAATATGAAGTATATTTTTTTTTAATAAATCGGACCATTTATTACTAGATGAATTTGTGAAATTATCGCGTAAAGAAAATAAAATGTAAAGAATTAGAATTCCTCGCTTTTATTAAAATACGCTTTTGCTCAATTCCTTTATAGAATAAGTGAAGCATGTGAACATTTTAGATCATACTGCTATGTTATTAATCCACCGGTCAAAGTCACGACTACAGCTTTGAAAATTTATGGAAAAAACCGAAACGAATTAGGCCGGGAACCCGCACAATTATTTCGGGCAAGACGGACAAAAGAAAATACACAGATGAAAAAAATGAGCTTTGTTATCGAAATTGGAAATGAAACGAATATATCTGTAGGTACCTAAAAGAAAGTTCGGCTTCTGTTGGGGTGCATTTTTTTTTTCAATTCGAACGCGTGTACAAAAAACACCCCTCCGCATATGAAACATTACCCCACAATGCGTCCAATGGAGCCGTACCCCAAACACATCTACGCTCTCATTTTTATAAATAGATTTTTTTCTTTCCACAAGAGCGAGACAGACTCTTCGCTGTCACATTTTATTTGATGATAAACTGAGGTGTGAAAGAGATGGGCGTAAAGAAAAAGTTCAGGCCGCGGATAAAGAAAGCTCAGGTACGGATAAGGGTGTGGAGGGAAGAAAAAAGGGATACAACGTGGGGTGGCGACCACCCTCCACTTTCGGGAAGGTGGGGGTTATCCGTCGAGGTTCGCGTCGCTGCCACTAGATGGGGGTGAATAAGAAAGTTTTTTTTTATTGAATTTTGGCAAGAGGAGTTTTGGCATAATGATGATGGATTGTACGGTGGCGCTCCGCAGATAAGTTTTTAGGGAATTTTCCGTTGCGTGTAATGTGTTTTGCGAGTTTTAAATTAGCTGCCCGCGTATACGTAGATGTCAATTTTGTTTGGGCAGCTTGAGTGGGAAGTTTTTATATAAGACGTCTATTTTTTGATAATTTAACTGAAGAGGCGGTAAATAACATTTACAATTATTTATCTAATAAAGAGCCATTCGCCTCTTAATGTGCATAACCATGGTGGCGAATCACAATTAATTTCGTTGGTTATTGGTGCGTACTTTAAAATATTTAGTTGCACCATTAACTTTAACAAACATTTAATTGGTTGTCTTATGTGTTAGCTATAGTTATATCGAGCAAATTGGTAAAAGTATTCAGTCAGTCTACACGCTACACAATTGGCCAATTAGAACTCAAACTCCAATGGGAACAAAATTTAGTTAAGACTTTTAAAAATTGAAAATTGATTTTTATATATAAATGTTAAAAAGTGCAAATTGTTACATACATTATTTAACATACACATACAAGTCATCCAATTACTTGCTAGCTAGCGAGTACTTGCGGCGTTGGCTGCACGAACGTAACGAAATAAGGCAGAAAAATTAGCTCAATTTAATATCCGGTAAGTTTTTTAAAAGTGAGACAAACATATCCACGTACCAACTTTGATATTTCTAACAAACTAACTAACTTTGACATTTATAAACATTATATTTGTCATAACATGTGATTGATCCTAGCAGGATTTGAACCCTAAACTCTTAGCACCGTAGGCACTGACTCTACCAACTAATTTATTGGTAATACATTATGATTGTTTTAAGAATCATTCGTGTTTTGTTAACAGACGAGTAGTATATAATTCAAACGATAAGGCCATATTTTGTGTATGTAATTAAAAAATATTACATATTTTTCTAGAAACACGAAAATCTGGCGAGAACTATTATGCGAAGCTGGAACCGAAAATCTTTTAATTAGCGGTGCGTCGAGCTTTAAAATGTCACTTGAGGGCGCACGTCGCGTTTTTTTTTTCGCGACCCTTTCACTAACGCTAATGAGACAAGCCCTCAAAATGTCTGTCGTTAAATATAAATATGAAGACTATGTCTATGTATGACGTCGGAGTACATTTGGGAGACATATTCGCAATTAGTGTGAGACGAGCTAAATTAAAAGTCAACATAACGGGTTTGTCGTAGAGTAAAACATATTTGGGAAGCGTTGACGTGTATTATCCTTTTAATTAAATTTAAGTGATGGCAAAGGAAATGATAGTGGTCAACCATAATCATATTATTTTTAAACAAATTTAAATTAGGAATATGTGAGCAGTATTTCTTATGAATAAAATAAAATGTAATTTCCAGTAAATTTTCTTATTTGCCTCAAATCTCATTTCGTTTCAAATAAGAACGCAGTCTTACTTGATATATAAAACAGTAATATTTTCCCATTGGCAAACAACTCAACCTTTCGCAAATATCCAATTCGGGCTTCGTATAAGCAATAAATAAGAGGAAAAGGCTTTCCAGACGGTGCCTGCCCGGGAAAAAGGGAAAAAAAAAGTAAAAAAGGCAACGGATCGAAGTCTTTCGTCCGTCGGATCCAATAATCCTGCCGTCTGTCCGCCCGCCTAATGTGATCGTAGCCTAATGAAAAACGCTTGTACCGTATTCATAGTATTATTTTATGTGTCAATTCTGAATCACATAAAAATGTCGAAGTTATCAAATTTTTATAATAGTAAGTAAAATCACAAAAGACGTATCTAGATATTTTAGATTATTTATAATTAATTCATAAAAAAGTTCTTATAGTTTGATTAGTTCTAATTAGTATTTGCTAAGTGTTACGTTGGTCATTATGATTCCAAACCAGAGATAATTGGTATAAGGTACGGTATAAGATAAACTAATGCCTTTACTGTCACTAAGGTAATAATAATACTATGCAGTTAAATATTATTTAGTAAATAGGTTTAGTAAAATATGTACAAGATTCACAGCCAACAGCTATTTTCTAATTAGCATTAAATATTATTCACGTTCAATTATGTTTCGTTAGCTATAAGTTAAATATGAAGTATTCATTTTAACGTACCGGATACTTCAACTGGAAATATTACAGGCTGGTAAAAAGGTTAAACATTCGCTAAAAAACGAACTTCCACCATCGCCTGAAAAGAAGTCGATTCGTCTCAAAGTACTATGGAATTAGCATCATAGTTTGACGTTAACAACTTACAATATTAATGACCCCTTTGCAACTCTTCGGCAAAATGAAAAATATTTAAAAACGTGTGCCCCTCTGTCTAATCACTCTACAGAGAGAAGCCTAGGTCGAAGTTTAAATTTCCTGGATTTATCAGAACACACAGAAATGCACATATTTGTGGACCGGATGTGACGGAAATGATCAACTTTGTGAGTGTCTGAATCCCGGTAAAACTTTATCACAATGCGCTAAGAAGAGACTTGTCTATATTGAGGTACTTTCTACTGATTCGACGAGAACTTTCATAGAAACAGTATGTTCTAAATTTAATCTGCTTAACTAACGCCATCTAGTATTTAGCCGGCGTAGTACATAAGAACGGCTCATATAATTTGTTCAGGTCATGTCCTCTATTGCGAAAAATAATTCAGTTTTTTTACGCTACTATATTTTCGTCATTTTATTTTCATTCGCGGCATAATAAAACGGCAATGTCACACTTAGGAAATCCCTAGTGTGTGTATTTTTCTTATCCGGACTATGAATACGGCGGATAGCTTCGCGAATGTTGAAAAAGAAATCCTGAAATGGGTTTACGTTGGTAACGAAATCAACATAAATTTAGAAGAAAATTAAAAAGTGAACCCATATAAAGTTATTGTTATTTTTGGAATAAATAAAATGCCACCGCATTTATTAATGTTCACTACGCACAACCATCCGAATACTTGCGTGTTTTCTCTTGAAGTATGTTATTTTAACACCTTGTATTAGAATTTATGGCTGATAAAAATTATTTTAACGAAAACCTAAAACTAGGAAAGCATTAAATTTATTTGTTCAGGCTTGCCTCGGAATTTCAAGTCGCATGTCTATAAGATTTAAGTAAATATTTTAATGATCTTTTCAAGTATGTTTTAAATGCATTGTTTGAATGTTGGTCTCATTATTATAGTACTATGCTTATCACTAATAGCATAATGAAATTAAATGAATTATGTTCGTTCACGCGATCGATCCTCTACAACAAAACCATTGTTATTGTAATAAATTAAACGAATTTTTCGAAATTCATGTGGTTTAATTTTAACTTATTTTACTTATTGTTAAGACTAATTTTATATTTTATTTAAAGATAATTATTAAGATTTATGAAATCTTTCCAAAAATAACAAGCTGTTTAATTTGTAGTCATAATTAAATGTCACGCTTCGCGTTTAACTTTGTGTTCTAAAAGTAACTAAAAGTTTACGCTTCCGCTGAGATCAGCTTATATATTTATAAAACTTCGCCTGGCCGGGCTTAAGAAAAAGCTTAACTGTGTAAAATTAATAAGCGGAGTGATCATGCATTGATTATGATGATCACAATGATCAATCAACTGCGCAGGAGATATTATAGTGCCGTAAGTTTACATGCAAAACATAAGCAATCACTCGTCTTAACCATCCAGATGTAACGCTTATGTGATAAGATCGAAGGAATAGTGAAATGTAGTGTTAGAGATACGGGACGAACACAACATAACCAGACACTAAAATTTGTGTTTTTGCACAAATATTGACATTGGCTGGAATTCGAACCCAGAACCCTTAGCAGTCAGGTTCGTTAACCACTTAGCCAGACGGTAGACATTGTAGATTGGATTTCATAACTCATTTCTACTTCTTCCTTTCCTGTTTCAGCAGCCTTTGAACCATTTACTGCTGTACATAGACACCAATGGGAGGATTGAGGAGAAGCCAGATAGGTTAATTAATTAACTTCTGGCCCCTCCTGAGATCTTACGATCTGGCCGTCCATATTCCGTCATCTATCGGACGTTAGAAGACTTTTAGTAGAATTTTATGACATCCACATGAGCAGGGTAGCAGAATATCTACCACCACCGTTTATTTCCACTTGGTTCAATGACCGTTTCAAAGAACAAATTATGCATTTCGATTTTATGTAATTCACACGATGATTGCTTATAAGGATTCTATGGCCATGTAAACAACGCATGTGCAACGTTCGAAGCACTACACATTCGGCACTAGGCAATGTTCACTACGAACGTTTAAAACGCGACACGTGTTTCAACTCGTAACAAGGCTCGTTATCGCACAGTGCTCGAGTGAGTGATCGTTGTGGTGAAGGTTCATAGTGTGGAATAAGTAGCGTATGCATTTGTAGGTGGGAGGGTGGCTGCTCTTCTTCTCTTCGAACTAGGTAATGCCGTCTTATCATTTTTGCACGCGGCACTGTGGAAAGTAACTTTTTCTAACATCATCACAGACGTCAAACTTCATCCCTTAAACCAGGAAATAAAATTAAAACCAGGTCATACGTCGTCACCTTGAACTGTTTAAAATCACCTACCGTGCGTTTCATTATCACAGTCTCCCACTTCGATTTCATTAAGAAGCGGCTGCTTTCTTAAGAAAATCTATTCATTCAGAATCAGCTGATGCAGACTTCTCGCTCTAGAATACGAATTTTAATATTTTCCTCTCCTTTCCACGCGATGTTCAAGTAGTGACGTCATAACGAGGTCGTCTTTCAGATTCACTCATTAAATAAACAAGGAACTGAGTGTGCGTTATATTGGCAGGGCTGTTTTTTTTTAGGAAACTCTTATAAGGCTACTTTTGTGTAATTTATTTTTATAGTTAAATAATTTATTCGAGTCTTAAAATAACTTTCATTATATAAAGAATATATGTCTTGATGGGTTCGGAAATAAAATTCATTTTAAATGTGACGAGATGTGACACTCGACTGTCATCTTTATTTCAACAATGTAACTAAATAAAAGAAAGTCCAAACTATTTAATAAAAATTAAGCTGTTAGTGGTGTGAAAATGCACACCAAGTTCGTTTTAATTCGTATCCCGACCCCGCTGTTCTTCATTATCTTATTACTTAGCCAACTTTGTACACCGCGACTTGAACACTTTGATACTCATAGTACTCGAATGAAATTATTTGTGATGAAACTATACTTTCACCTTCTAATTAAGTTTATTGCAATCCCCATCATTATAAGCTACCTCACTGCTCCACAAAGTAGTGGGGTAGCAACAAATCACCCAAACATTGCCACAAAATTGTACAGCGTATCTAATATCTGTAAAGAAGTCGTCCAACAATGCGTTCGTTTGTAGCGCGTTTGGGATGACGATATCCTCCTGGCCGATTTGGATCTTTGTGATAACTTCTGAATACTATCGGCAGCTGTAAACAACGCGGGTGATATTATAGTACAGTAAGTGTGCGTGAAAACATACCTCTATGCGGTAAGATCGGAGTAAGGGACAGATGTAGTGTCAGACGCACGGGACGTAACACAATACAAGCCCGAACCGACAGTAATAGACCCGTAAGCCGGTGATTTTTGTTTTGCACAAATAAAATATAAAAAAAAATTATTGGAAATATAAAAAAAAATTGTTTCTTCTTTACTTTGATTATTCTTATGTCTATTTTGGTAAATAAGATTCAAGTTACTACGCTGTATAGCAACTAAAAAAAGCAGCATAGACAGACGTATTTCCTTTGGAGATATGAAACCCGAGTATACATAATATAAAGGTTTTATTTATATTTGAATTCATAATTGTTATTGACAGTAATTGAAATATGAAATACGAAATCTTTATAATCGTTGTTTATTACGAGTTATAAAAGTTTAATTTCAAAACACGCAATATTTCTCATTTTAATACACAAATTATCAAGACCTCTCAATCGTGTTAAGAATCTTAAGGCGATGCCGGCATGCGGAGTTGTTCTAAGTGGAGACGTTAATGGGCGTCGCCTTCACCTTGACCAGCTCTCTGAACTTTCACCCCAGTTCTGTTGCCTTGGTACTCGCAGATAAATAGGTCACTGCTGAAGGGGTTTAATTTAACATGACATCTTGCAATAAATAATGATTAATAAGAGCGTTTTAGCTATTCTGTATCAACAGTTAAACAAAGTATCATCTATTTATGCACGTTCATAATCTGAAGATATTAACTCAAATAGATGAAAATGAATAAAAGTACGAGTAAAGCGGTTATATTGATCATGACACTACTAAAAATTACGTGTAATATGAATATGCAATCAAAAATAAATAAATTGTAGGTAGTAAAGGAAAAAGAGCCCTGGGTTTTATAATTTTCATTATAAAAGCATTATATTAAAGGTAATCTCATAAATAGCATGCTATATGCTGCACATAATAATTAAATAAGCCTAGTTTTGACAAATAACATTTAGAGTAGCACTGAAAAATTTAATAACTAATTATTCCATTTGTATTCCATGCCCAAATAATCGGAAATTTTTACAAACAATTTCTACAGCGCTTTCCGATTATTATAAACTTTATTAAAATACTTCTTGACCATTAAAAAAAGTCGTAGGATATCAAAATAGGAAATAGAATAAACACAATTAGGTCCACTTTTAGAACTAATTGTGTTAAAAAAACGAGTTGTAACCACCCGTAGTGACATCAAAGACGCGGCTTGCCGACGGCCGGTGACATCAAAGTGCCGCCGGCGGCAGATTCCCTTTGCACTTGCCGACGGTAACTTGGTACTATGCGTTTAGAATACCTTGTAAAGGTTTTCATGTTTTATTTTTGTTCTAATACCTATGTAATCGGTTTCCCGTTGAAAAATTTCAATTAAAATACCTTTCACCTTATTTTATTGCTGTCGGAAATTTTATAGTCTTATTAGAATCGATTACTGCAATAAGATTCTTGAGATAGCGGCAATATCGATCAATTGATTGCATGTAAGTAATCCGAATAATTCAAGCGGAATTCCATTGAAAATTCAATACGATTAGGTACATAGCAAGTGAAACGTTGTTCATAGTCTGTTTCAAGTTTTTAAACATCTTCTCCATACGATTTCAAGTAATTTTTTAAAAGCTCTAAAGGTTTGAAGACTAACTAGAAGTACAAGAGTAACTAAAAGTTTATTATTAGTGATGTGATTTTTGTGACAAAACGCTGTATTTTGATGAACGCTTATTGAAATTGAAAGCAAAATTCATATAAAAGCAATCACACTATGGGGTAGGCAAAGATTACATATTAATATTTAGCACTACTCAAGCGTAGACAAATAGTCTTTCGCATCCCAATTTTTAGCTCTCCGGGAGATAGAACTTGAGATTGAACGCTTCAAAGGGTATAGTTCCGAAGGTTTCCATGAGACATTCAACGCTCTACCCTAAGTCGTCTCTTACGACACCCATGGGAACAAAGTGGGTGGCTGATTCTTTCGCCGTCACCATGCGACTATAGTATATTTATAAATGTAAATTACATTGTTGTCATCTGTTTTATAACGTAATGTTTATCAAATTTCCGCCATATAACAGATTAATCACTTATATGTTCCACTTTTAAATGTATAGAGAGGTAAGTAAAACAAGACATACTATTTTTTATAATAATATTATCTTCACACATCAAAGTGCCAGCGAAGAAATTCAAAATAAAATTTTTATTTAGTAGTCAAGGTTCAATGAAACTGCGTCAGACGAAAGCGACTGACGCAGTGCCGTCGAGTTACGTCGACAGAGTTAACAAAAGACGTCGCCTACAACGGCAAAACAAAATTTAAAAACACACGTGTTTTATATCATTTATAGTTTTTTTAAAGCAATTTAATATTCATATCATACAAAAAATATTATCAGATTAATGTAACTACTATTACATATGTATATGTAATATATATATATATTTATATAAGTAATAACTATGTATATATCCCTCTACTGGGCAAAGGCCTCCTCTCTTTATTGATATCGATTGGGTTTAGTAGCCGAGAATAGCCCGCGATGCTACGTCAGTACGTCAGTTCGAAATTTTTTTTTATTATTTCTTACAAATAGTGTTTCTTAATAATTTTTTTCTTCACTGCCGAAGACGTGATAATTCAAGAACTTAAAATTTCAATTAACAATTAGTGGTCCCGATACCGGAAATCGAACCCAGGCCACTCGCATAATAACAAATTTAAAACGAGCTACATGTACAATGAATAATACAAACAAACGATATACGCTCACCCCTAACATTCCACGGAGCTTTTTCTTTACCGAAGAAAAGCTACGGCGGATTAAAAAGGGATGCATTCATGTGTGAACGCCACTGTATCTTCTACCCAGTGGAACAAAGGACGGGGAAAACATTTTCTTTTAAGGCATGGAATGTAGTACTAGCTACAATATAATGAAAGATATTTTATTTAAAAAGGATTTCCAAAGATGTACAATATACTAGCCCCCACACTAACTATTTCAACTGAGACAAATATCAATAAGTATTAGTAAAAGCGGATAGCGAAAAACTTTTTTAATTAATCATTATTTAATATCAATTAAAACAAATTAATCATCATTATGTTTATGTCAGGGGTGTAAGAGGGAATATATCGACTCTCATCAAACTGCCACCAGCCTCTCCTGTCAAAAAACCCTTCCGAATATGCCGAAACCAAATTTGACTAGTGTTTTGAGCAAAATCTCTATTGAATCTCTATTCGAGGTTTGAGAGTACCGGCATCCATCCGCCCAGCATTGTGTGTATGGACCGATCTTCTTTGCATAGCATACCAAGTTTTGTTGGCGCTTTCATGAAATGGCTTATGTCCAGCAGTGGACGAAGAGGAGGATGAGGATTATTATCTTAAGTATCCTTATTTATATAAAGCGGCCTATCTATGAGAGATGACCGTATAATAAATAATATGATTGTATAATAAAAATACAACCAACTTTGCTCCTCTTTAGGAGATATAATGCCTGTAAGTTACGTCCCCGTTTTGGTCCCGGTGATTTTTCGCACCTAAAACCCATTTAACAGGGGCACCATTATATTTGCCACATCTTTAGACGAACATCGGTTGGTTTTACCTTACTCCTCGTACTGGCTGATTGTACCATTTGGAGAGCGGTGGGTTCGCCAAATCGGTTTTAATCATATGTTCAGTCATACTAACAGGACTATCTGAATATACGATGTTACTAAAGTTCTCGAAGAAAGTACGTACTATAATGATCATAAAGAATGCTGCCTGCTGCTAATTAGGTATTACCTAATAAATAGTATCTCCTTCACTTCTTGATCAACCGATTTACCACCAAATAAAATCTGGAACGTCAAGTATGGAATATTTGCTCATACTTAGTACGCTGGGTAGATGGGTCGGTGAGGGCAGTGCTCGTACCCTTGCTCTGGAGATGCTCCTATCATTAGTCCGTTAGATATTCCGCCGTCTTTCGGTTGTCAAAGCTCCTTCCATTTGTAAACAGATTGCACCAAGTGAGGTTGACATGTCAATAGTAATCAGGATCTATCGTTGTAGTCTATATCCAATATCAGGATACCATCTTCATAGCTCAGCTATAGCTTGGGCTGTGCTGCTATCCTAATGCGAACAAATACTTTTGTTCTCAGATATCTTTACTACCACGAACCCTCCTTATATCGTATTGAGACGTCTCGCGGAGCAATTCGCCTACAATATCCAATTTTAAAGCTCTTGCATTCGCTGATAATGTTTGATCAAAGAATATTAATTGAACATTGTAAAGGAATTTTACTTGGTTGTTTTCGCTTTGATGCAAATTTATTATATACTCGTATTAATTTTATGTTACTTTAAACAACGTTTATTTGAATTAGTTTTCTGTTCAGAATCAACGTAAACTTGAAGATATTTTCTTACTTGTTTAAGGTCATTATGATTTATTTAACAAAACACCACGAGCCATGATACCGTAGTGGTTTTGGGAATCTGTCTCCGAATCAGGAGTTAGATCACGTTTGAGGTGGACTCGAACCAACTACGTACTCGCAACTAAGACTGCGACAGGCTCATCACCTTTCATGTAGTCAAAAAATACACAAAAGTGGTAAAAACGACTAAAATAATAGCCTAGTCCACACGCTTATTTTTTTAATTAATTATATAAAAACTGTCCTGCTGATCATTCCTTAATTCGATGAAGCGAACGTGCATGATGCACGCACTGAAAATAAATCATGATTGTCTCCTGTCTGTTGCACTACTATCCGAACCCTCTTTCACTGTGTCGCAAGTTATGCATTACATCGAGTTTTGGAAGTTATAAACAAGTGTCCTACGTATGTATGCTGTAATGTCCTGTGAGGAGGTAATTACTATTAATTTAAGTAAAAATATCGCCGTGTATCGGACACATCGTCAGAACATCATAAATATAAAGTGAACTTATTGTTGATATTAATCTAAATTTTGAACTATTCTTCATCTTTCCCAGTAATAAGTTTAAGCAAGACGTCTCTAGAAAGACATATTATATTAAAGGGGACGACGGCTCTTGGGATATTTGCGCACCCCCTGCATCATTTTCTCGAAGTCGTAAATTTTGCAAATGGCGACTATAAATTTCGTCACCAACCACTCACTAATGTAGCGTAATGTTAAAATGTAAATATTACTCCCAAGAATTTTTATCTGTCGCCAAATTATACATTGTTTCTTTCTGAAAAATACATCAGAAATTGGTTATAATGTTCAAGTTACAAAGACTTGTTTATTCATATAAAGTAACAAAACTATTATTGGGATGAAATTTTCTTCACGACACGACAAAATTGAATTTTCAAGAAAATTATGTACCTCCGCTATTAAAGGAATCCTTTTGCCTTTAAAGGAAAACGCCGGAAGGTTGGAAAAGGAAGTGCGGGGCGGCCATTACCGGAAGTCGAACCGCCCCGCTAACGACAACAACGTGCAGTATAAATCACTTTCATGCTATACTTAATAGCCAAAGAGGTTTTATATATTTTGTAACAAATCCGTTTCGATAATATCGTAATTTACAACAAATTTTATAATAATGATAAAGAAATAAAGAGTTAATACTTGTAGATGTGTAATAAGGGATAGGATGTAAATATGGAGCTTCAAGTTAAATATATATTAAATAAGTTCAATCAAAGTAAAACTACTTTGATTGAACTTGCGTCCTATTTACTGGTGGGTACTGGTATTTCACTCTATTTCGATTTTTAATCAGGTTATCAATCTTACTCCACCTGGACTGAGTAATCGTTCGTTACCTTTATTTATCAAAAAAAACAGAAAGTGTAATTATATGATTAGCTTGATTTTTGAAAATTTTCGATGTAAGCATTTGTCATCAAGAAAGTAATCCTTCCTTTACGGAGAAAACTACGTATACTTTATTTTCGTTACATTTTGTGAATTTTATATGACATTCAACAATTGTTCAGTTAGCCAGGAGGAAAGTTTATTACTTTGGCTGTCTATCGAATAACAAAAGGAACGAAAGAATCGTTTGTTGATAATTGTTTTATCAGAATGCATCATTAACATCATTAATCATACAGACAGACATCGCTTCGTCATTTAAATTACTGATTTAGGCTAATTTTAGGCTTTCTTCTCGTGGGTGGCATTAGACTTGACTAAGGGAAAAATTTCAGTGAACCCATGCGTTAGTGATGCTACTCGCCATCACTATTATGTGGGATTTGGATTCGGCAAATTCAAATATATTTACCATCATCATTCGGTCACCAGGTAGCTTACATTTGCTAACTAAGGGGGTTCCATATCCAAATGCCACGTGAGTTTGTCATTCGGAGAGTATATTATACTCCTTTTACACCGTTAGTGTCTAAATGATAAGAATAAATTTAAAATGCGGTCGGATTCTGTATTTAATCAACGCACAGTTTAAAGTTTAAACAAAATAAAAACATGAAAGCAGAACAAAAAATAACAAATTCAAATTTGTTCCGTCTGCGACAGACAAGGCGAATCTCTCGGCCCATTAGCGGTAATCAGGAACAGACTAATCACTAATTACAAGTCAGAAGGAGACAGAATGCAATCTTTAAGCAAATTGAGACAAAAAACCCAAGCTCTGGGGCACCAACTATGACGTACATTCACGACATTTGGATATGGTACTATTTTCTTATAATTAAGTAATTTTGCCCAAGAAGTTTCTTGTCTGTTTTTTGTTAAGTGATCTCTGGTACCAACCTTGATCCAAACTCAATATTATACAAATATATCTCCTTCTTCTTTCTAAATTCTTTCCTGTTGATTATCCGACAAAAAAGTTATCTCTTCAATTGGTTATTGTGATTCAATAAAGGAATTGCCTGGATAACATAATGGATTCTAAAAAAACGGCTGCGCCAATTTCAAATGATGCAATAATCTTATGTTATCCGTACACGAGAGCACCATCTCAGGTGGTAGACATCTAGTACTGCAACTGCAATCAACTCTCCGCCTGTCATGGAAGAGGCCTATGTTCTACAATCGATTATTTATAGCCAGGTTATAATAAAAGTAGTGTGAAAATGGAGAATATTCTATATTTTTTCTTTGACCGTCAATAACTCTTACACCCGGTGCTCCATGTTTATTAACGAGCGAAAATCTATTCGACTATGGCAAACCCACCCAAATCTCACTAGTATGTGGGATTTGGGTTTGCCATAGATGGGGAGCAGGATTGTATAGTGCGAGGGTATTACCGGTGTATTGTAAAAACCAAAACGCCTGCCCAGCATCGTAAGTATGAAGCTTTTGTTGACGGAAATGTTCAGCTGTGGACTAACACAGGTTGGGAAAATTTATGATAAACGTAAATCGAAGTCAGCAGGGGAATATTCCCCATTGGATACTACCACATCCAATAAATCTTCGATGTTCTTAAACAATTTAATCGTTAAAACTCTCCGGAGGCAAGCAGAAATGAAATTACTGAAGAACGCCTTCAAGTCGTAAGCGAGTTATCTTGCCCACCTTTTGATGGGCTAATTAATTTGATTTTTGAACGTCATTTTATCTTTTAAGGCTCTGTGAAAAAACAACGCTACTTGTATTTCTACAACTATATAAAAAAAACATTTAAATATTTGTATTGTACCCACAATAATGTAGATCGATATTTTTACATGCATAATTAGATATGCAAATACTAAACTCGTGTGTGATGGTATTAGAGGATCTTTATCTCATCCCATGGGTGTCGTAAAAGTCGCAGAGACAGATGCTGCAGGTAAATATCTACTCGGCTCCAATAGAAAGGAGAAAGAAAACAACATTTATTTCACAAATACGCCACTCAAACCCAAACAGTGTTTAACGTTGCTTCCTCTAGACGCGTTACGTGGCGCAATAGATGCCGGATTAACTATCTCGAGTATAGTAATACGTAATAATAGATATACGTGCTTCAATACACACACGTAGACACGTAACTCATACGAGCAGGGTCTCAGCGACTGGAAGTGCAGGCAACTTCTTTAGAAGGTAAAGGTAGAAATACAATTGTTAACTACGTTACTAAAGAAATTTCTCATGTGTTACGTAAATTGCACATGGACCAACACTCAAACCTAGAACAATTATTTGTAATCCATAGAAATATATGTCCCGTGTCGGAAATCGAACCCCCGATCTTTTAGAGTCTTTGGTTGATTTAGCGAGGCTTAGAAACTGCCAGCAGAGACGTATCCTGCTGATGGCACTAGACACCTTTCACCATAGACACCTGCCTATCACTGATCAGAATGATTTTATTCTAGCACGCTTGAGATGATCGCCGTGGTAGTCAAACCCGGGCTCTCATTTTAAATATATGAATGAATGAATGAAATTCTTTATTCTACGACGTAAGAAATATATTTTCGTTTCTCAAGTGACAAATATCATAGGGGGTCCCCATGAAGGTTATAATCAATTGTAATCCTCAAAACTACTGTTTTATGGATAATTACTAATATATGACTTCAAAATAACGTTAAACGTAACTGCTGTACATTTGGCAATATGAATTTGATACATTAAGTTTTTGTTGCATTAAAGGGAAATTATTTGCATGAAGCTATTCCAAAATTTTACTCAAGGTATGATTTACTTCAAGAAGAGGCTCAGACTTTGAATATCAGTGAAGCTTCGTCTGCGAACAATACTGTATTAGTACAATTCTGTACCAAGAACGGCAAATCTTTGAGGTAAATAAGAAACAAAAATAGGCTTCGAATGCTCCCCTGTGGCACACCTATTCTCACAACAGAGCTTACGTCATTTACCTGAACTATTGTAAAGATAAGACTCCAATAAATGAACAGCATTCTCTATTAAGCCAAAATGTTTAAATTTACTAAGTAAAGTTGTACAATCTACGCAATTAAACGCTTTAGATAAGTGACAGAATACACCAATCGCATTTTCAGAATCTTCCCAGACATTATCAATATGTTTAATTAAAATTATTTCTGCATCACTTAAAGAGCGCCTTTTAGTAGTGCGCCGAACTGAAGATCATGAAGCTTGTTAATACTAAAAAAATATTATAAAGAATAGTATCTGTGTGACGTAGATTCGATACCCGGTGTATGCATCACTAAAATTGTTAATAGCAAATTTTAAGTGGTGAATTTACCCGGTGCTAGGTGGTGATGGAATACATCGTGGGGAAACCCACATATCTGAGAAATAAAAATATGATGCAATCCAGCGGAGTCTTCCTTGCTCCAAGATTCTCAAATACTTAGTACCCGGGCTATGGAACATTTACTGGCTGCCTCTTTTTTTTCTTGGATTGGGGAGAAAACGAGCTAACTGTCCACCTTAAGGCAAGTGGCTACTGCAGCTTATGAACACCTGCAAACTAATTCAATAGACGAGATTACAGACGGATTTTCACCCCTGAGGACCAAGATGGAATGCCTCTCAGCCCGTAATTATATAACTTTTTTTCTTTACCACAAGCTAGATGGTAAAGAAAAACATCGCTTTTCCAAAGCTCCCAAAGCCTCTAGAATGAGAGGCCTCTGTGGGACATTTACAGGCTCCTTCTTTACTTTAGCTTTACTTAACCTGTGTCTTTATCAATCAAATTTTAAAGATGTTGGAAGAAATTACTTTGCACAATTCTACAAGAAAGAACAATAAAATGGCATATATTGGCTAATCCGACGAGAGGAAGACGTGGTGCTCACGCTTCCTCCTTCCTTGTGCGTACTACTTCCTTCACCATAACCCCACACCCACCCACTACACTTAGCACTACACTTTGTGAAATATATTTACTTTTGATTGAAATAACCTAAATATGTGAATGCAAGATACCAAATAAACCCTCGTCAATGTTAATGTGTATGAAAGCCAGTAAAATTTTTTAGTGGAACAAGTAAAACCTGATATCAATTCCACAGACAACGAATTACGAAATTACCACAAAGTTTAAACGTTGCCCTCTAATGAATTGTAATCCACTTTCTTTTTTCGAATAAGTTTTCGTATAGAGGCTTACAGTCATTGTACCGGTTGGTTGACAAACTCTTGCAGGTGCCACCGCGTCATTAAAAACAGTTTATAAATGCTCCTTCATTGACTATCGAGTCGACCATCATGCTGGCGCCATATTGTTTTAAAATTTATTATAGTAATTACATTATGTTGTTACGATTGGGTGTAATGGACGGACAAAATTGTGGGGAAAGTTGATTCGCTGATAGCACTGTAATAATGGTATTTATATCTTTATTATTTAAAAACATTTTTTGAAGGTTTTGTTATTTATAACAAGACGTGATAAGTTAAAATGTTTATTGCGTGCGAATGTGTATTTAACCCACTTTTATTGCGTCTTGCCTTTAAATAAATATTGTTCATTATTCCTTTTGTAAATTTTTTCACATTTACTATCAAATCACCAGGATATAAATGTCTTTTTAAATTTGTTATCTGACTTGTTTATGACCAAAAATATCATCGATCTACTATCCTGTTGATATTCTGCTACATTATAATATATAATTTAATGCGTTTTTAAATTTATTATATTACCATTCGTAATTTATAGAACGGGCCAGAGAGCTATAATGTATCCTGTCTATATTAATCCGTCAAATGATTATAAATTTGAATGTAATGTTTAGATGTTTGTCATTAACGTGGTAGAGCCAAGCGGCGGTGCTGCTCGAATGGGCCGGCTCGACCGGATTAATACCACGACCTCGCTGTATACCGGGGTGAAGTAGAGGCATCTTGTGCTTCTACGTTTCGTTCGGTGAGTGAGGTAACCGGAGGCCCACTCCCCCTCCCCATTCCACTCCTTATCCTCCTTCCCATCTCCCAAATACCCTTAAAGGCCGGCAACCCACCTGTAGCTCCTCTGGAGTTGCAGATGTATGTGGGCGATGGTAATCACTTACCACCAGGTGAACCTATTGCTCGTTTGCCGCCTTTCCCATAAAAAAAAAAGAATCACGCATAAAAGGCTGGACTTTGGTGAAGTTTTGTATTGAGTTACCTTGAAGAACATTGTCTACTTTTATCCCAGAAAAGGCGTTGTAAAATTCTCCGCGTGGGCGAAACCGAAGGCAAAAGCTATCATTACATTTAGATTTCATAATTTGTAAAATATTTTATTTAACATTTATCTTATAGTTCGATCTCTGGAGATTAACTTTGGAGGTTGGCTATTCATTGAAAATGAATGCGCTATAGATAATATGAGTAATTAGGGTTCAGCGGTAATTGGAACCGAAGTCCATTGATTGATAATTGTCTTTAAGTAATAAGATAAGTACATGTATCACGCGAGTGATCAGGCACCATTGAAATTATTAACTGCAATTTTAAGTGTTGAATTTACGACGTGCTCGGCGGTGAAGTAAAACATAATGAATCGTACGAGATTAAGAACATAGGCATCCTCGAAAGATTGTCAAAAAGCACGGTCAAAGCGGCTTGGGACCCTGCTATCTATATTCTGCTATCTAAAATCTATATTCGATACCGTCTTTTTTATTTCTGTGACTGAGATTAGGCTTAATTCACACTAATGAACAGTTAGATAATATGGTCATATCATCAAAAATTTTTGTATATTATTTCATGGAAAGAGCCATGCTCGTCTGCTTTTGTCTGCGTTACAGAAACTGAACTGACGATATTCACACTTATTCTAGGGTAACTGACATAGCCGAAATGTTCAGCAAACTGAAGTTGAAAAAGTAGATTAACTCTGTTGTACTGAAATTATAAATTTTAATTAATATCAACTCTGGACGTATAATTCGTTAGGTTAAATGTAGTACAGATTATTTTGAAGATTTCTTTATCTGCAAATTAAATGTTACTGTTTCGATTTAAAACAGGTCGAAGCGTCCGAATAATAAGTGGTTTATTAAATTATCATTGGTGTATATATTTGATCAGAGCTTACCGAGGGATTTCAAATGTAATTTTAAGAAGACACCGTATTAAATATCTTCCGTAACATATAAAAACGTGACTGATAAATAGGTTACCGAAGTCCGTGGTAGTGATATACAAACTATTCAAAATGTTTTGATCTTGCCATTAAGCTGTTGAAACTTTGCTATTTCACTAAAATGTATGTGCGTGTGAGGAAGTTAGATGACGCGTAACATGACGTCATATTCGTTATCGTTACGTCATGTTCGATAAATCCGATGGTAACTTCAGGAAGATCGTCTTACTTTTGGCACATGCTGGAACAGCCCTCTCATCACAAGCGTTGAATAGAAAACAAAAGCGTATTAGAAAGAAAGGGAATGCGACAGATTCTTAACGGTGCATTTTTAAATATCAATGGAAACGTCAAGCGAAGAGCGTTGTGTATGAGCCTTATGTGACATTTCAGCGACAATTATCCTGTCACATAAACTTGTCTACCGGGGATCGTCAACCCATCATTAACACCGTGTTTTGGCGAATGCACACTTATCTTCATTGCACTAATTGCCTTCAACCGTGCACTCTATAACAGTATCTAAAGGTCTGCTACGTTCGCTAAATATTAAACATTATACTACAACTATGTTTGTCACAAATGTCATGTCATGCTATTTTCTACTCTATTCTGTGAGGAATAATATACAAAATTACCTGTTTGCGTTAGTACTTGAACTGTTAACTAAAAAACATAGACCTGACTTTGCAGGATGTGATTATGTTTCGGCTGAATTGCGGGTGGGTAAGTAAGCAATAAACTTTATAACAATTAATACAATATTAGCGAAATAAGGCCAGTTAGAGTCGTTCAGTTTTTGTGAACCATTTTAAAAAGGCTTGCTGTAAAACTTAAAGCGTGTTAGCGCGGGAAGTATGCACATAGTAAGCGAATAAATTTTATTTATAGCCTTGGTTATTCCATTATAGTGCTGACATTTATTTTTAATTCATATTCATTGACTTTGTAGTGATCGAAGGCGTAGTTTTTGAGGTCAACTACTTTTAATCAATTACCAAAGAAAGTAATTTTTTTTGTCAATTTTGGATACTTTTTTGAACCTCCTAAACTCGTAATGACATATTTATAACATTATCAAAATGAAAAATCATTTTTCTTAAATATAACGTTGGTCTATTCGTTTTACTGGTATTATAGTCTAAAACTAGAAACGTGTTTATTGTAAATCGCTAAATTAATCGGGGCGCTGTTATCTACTTAATCTTTAATAGGTTTTTAGTTTCTTCAACGTTGCCCTGTTACTTACAAAATAGTTAAAATGGAAACACTTCAAATATATCTTTTAAAAGATCACCGATTTGAAGATACCATCGTAATTTTCTACCATCTTTATCCAAAGCATGATTTTTGACCACCCTCAATTTGAGTGGATTGGGATAAAATGGTTTTACGATAATAGAAATATAATATAAAATAGTTTTAAATTGATTCAGGTAATAAAAACTACTAGTAGGTTACTAAGAGATCAGATTCAGAATACATATATATGTACTAACGCCTTTCAACCTTTTGGGGTAAGCAGTTATACGGATTTTCCTTTGACAAGATATTTGATCAACGTAGTCTAACGGGATTCCATAGCTTATTTTTCGCTTTTCTGGAATAGGGAACAATGGTGATACTATTGGCAGTTGTCAACTGCATAGTAGATATTATAGTGCCGTAAGTGTACGTGCAAACACCGGCGCACTCACTGGTCTTTATCTTGCCATATCCGATGTAACGGTTATAAGATGAGGTTAGGAGATATGAGGCAGGGTCAGATGCAGTGTCAGAGGTACGGAACAAGCACAAAAAGATCAGTTTTGAAAACGAATTATTTGTATTTGCCTAATTATTAGCTTCAGCTGGGATTCGAACCCAGAAACCATGTCTCAGCGGTCAGGTGCGCTAAGAATAATTTAACCACGAGGTGGTCTTTCACTGTACACAGATTTATCTTTGAATATTATTTTTGCTTTTTAATTAAGGTATTGAAGTGGGTTTGTAAAGTTTACCCGGACAAGAGCTGCGCAGTGAGTTATTGTCAGATTTTAAATCATTATTTTATTTTTATAAATAATTCGTTTTTTCTACTTTTTAGTCTTATAAATTAAAAAATATTATATGTACTAACAAACTGCTGTATTACGTTGTTTTTTATTTTCAAATAATACATTTCGTTAATTTATATTATATCAACTTTTAATAAAATTTCTTCAACCGTTGAACATTCACTCAAATCATAAAATAACGATATGACAAAAACCGTGTACAACTTTCGCCCTATCCACCCACAAGTATTATCAATATAAATATTTATAGTGTCGGTTAATATATGCACAGTAAAAGCGTTAACTTGCTATGTACACCTCCTCAACGTATTTCGTGTTCGTTATAAAACATAATTGGTGGAGTGAACAAACATTGTATTTAGTGGTTATTCTGTTAGAACTTTCATTAACCCGCCCTTTCTTATTGACTTGTTGCATAAATTCAACACGTCCAGCACGTGTAGTGATAATTATATAAATGTTAAAAAACATAACTGTGTAATCTAATATATGACCTTAGCATACTGCAGGACATGACCTCTCCCATAAGAAGGATTTGCCATAATCACCATTCTCGGCTTGTGGATTGGTGATCGCAGTATTAGACCTCTCGCACTAAGGTCACCTGTCTTCATCGATCTCCTTAATTTCGACGTGTTTTTATCGAGATGGTTATCCCGCCATCTGTCGGTTGTCATAGTTACCTCTTACGACAACCACGGGAAGAAAGCGGGTGGCAGATTCAGCTGCCAACACCTCACGACCTGATGCACCTTACTATACTAATTTATGGAAGGGTGTTAATATTCTCGTGCTTATCGTAAGTCTTGAAAATCTTAGGGCACGATAATCCGGCGACGAGGCTGCTCAGCTCTCCAGGCTCTCCAGGATATATAGAAAAAGTATTCTTTACATCCCGGAGACGCGATAAGTGGATTATGGGAGCCTATTTAGCTGCACTTGGTCGTAATGTTTAAACTTTCCCATCAATGTTATACAATAGTAAAATTTGTGTTGGTAATTTGATATTACACACCGTACGGATAGAAGAATATTTCTCCAAATTTCAACCTCATCTGCATGTGGTGCATCCTACTAGGAAACAAACGAGGCTCTGAAGATCGGATGAATGCGAAATGATCATCTGAATTCGCCGAACCTCAATCCTACACACTTTTGATGGTGAGCATCGAAAAATATTCACTAGTGCAAGGGTAATTGCAAACGAGCTAACAACTCATCCGATGGTTATTGATAACCGACACCCATGTACATCTGCAACACTAAAGGAGCTTCAAGTGCGTTGCTGGCCTTAAGGGATATATGGGAATGGGGAGGTGTAAGATTCGAACAGTAGCAAAAGGCGCCGCGTGACCCATCACGTATAAACCTGCTTGCTCAGTGTGGTGGTAAACCTTCCAAGAAATGTATGCCCGGCGTTTCCTTGGAAATGCCTGTGTCCAACAGAGGGCTTAAATAGACTGATAATGACAACGATGATGATGATTGTTTAAAAATTATAACTTTCTTATCACTGTTATAGTATTGTGTCAATGTTGGTACTTTATTCAGGTATGTTGTAAAATAAAAATAAAAAGATTTCTGATCTTTTTTATTTATGAAGATAGATTTTTATTAATCAGGACTCATTTAAAATGATCGTACCATTTGTAAGCTGACATTTTACAGCTACTTAAAGCAGTTAACTCTTCAGTAAAGTAGCAGTTATAGCTGTTAACAATTTTAGCAACGCCGGTGCCGGAGATCGAACTCAGGTCACATCAGCGTTTTGAAACTAAAGCGAGCGCTCTGACCACTAGGCTACTACGGCTTTAGCTCTGCAGTAAACACCATAAATGTTCAACGTTTTTTCTTTCTTCAATCTTTTAGCCCATCTCATCCTTTGAGTTGACTTAAGGAACTGCTAGAAAAATCTCATGCTTTCTATAGACCTAGACAGGTGACGGACTGCAACGCCTAAGTTGAGTGTCGTGATCTATGATCTATGATCGAGTAAGTATAGCGATAAGAGCAAATGCTTCCCATTGGAGATCCTATGTCCAGCAGTGGATAGCATACAGGGTGATAAAGAAGAAGATACATATAACAAAGCAAAATTTATTCCGCGACAAACTTTTTAAAAAAGAAATGTCTTTTCATAAGTGCACAAGTGGACGTTGGTTGCTGTCCAATAAAATACACGTTTATATGTAACTACATACACATAATGAGAAAGCTAACACTTTAACTGGAGGTTTTTTTTTATTAAAACAAGTTATACCCTAACCGCAAAGAAAGTCGTAAAATTAACTCCGAGACTGCTGTTCAGTTTATGGCCTTCTCACAATGGGGCCAAATTAGTTACCATCTGATAATGATCGCAGGAAGACTTCCACTGCTCAATTATTAGGGTTAACCGTAAATTTACAGCGTCTTATTAACTTCTACGCAGTTTCTTACGTCTGTTTCTTCTCCGATTAGGAAGCTCATTACGAAACGAAAAGATTGTAAAAAAAAAAACATAAATTAGTAAACTAAATTTCATTTAATTTCTTCCGTGGTGGTCATTATAATTACTTAAGGCACGTTATACTTGTTCTATCTTAAACTAGTTTTATTATGTTGCTACGTGGATGTGAACCCAATTAAACAATAGTGATTTCCGGATTTTAGGTTGTTGGACCTCTTTTCTTGCCTAGCAGCCGCCTGGGTAGGTACCATGCTATTGCCATTATTTCTGCATCTACACTTGTATTCCGGATTGAAGGGTATGGAAAACCAGTATATCTACAATCTGTCAGTAACTTAATCTTAATCCCCAGCGCTGACAACGCACCTGTAGCTATCTTTATTTCTAGTTTGTTGCAGGTGTCCGTGGGCTTTGAGTAACCTCTTACCATCAGGTGGATTATTAGCTCGTTTGTAACAAAAAAAAACCTTTACGCTTATTTTTTTTTAATCTATAGAACCTTATCTTTATCTGCCTGTAAATAGTTCACTGCTGAGCACAGGCCTATTTGATCGCATACTCCTTGCACCTTAGACCCTGCTGCCCGTCATCGGTTTGGTAATTTTCGTGATGGGTATCCCGCCGTCGGTAGCCTATATTTTCGAGGCTTTTCCCTTCTTCGTCATCATCATTTCAGCCTATCACAAGTCCACTGCTGAACATAGGTCTCCCCAAAGATTGCCACGAAGCTGCGCAAGCGGCGCGTAAGAGATCCGCAAATGCGACGTTTTCGTACCGACTTGATTAATCTTGATCATTACAGAATCTTGTCAGCGATCAGAAAATTTAACTTGGAAAATGTTTGCTTGTATTTACGCCACGCATTAAATTAAAACTGATATTTACGGATTTTTCATTACTTTTTAAACATCCGAAACTTCAGGAATTAAAAAATCACAAATTTCTCACACTCAACCTGGGCAGACTAAATAGTTTGTGTAAATTGTTTGCTGGTGTTTATGGGCTACTGTAGCCTCTAACCATCAGTTGGAATGTTGGCTGTTTTGTCACGATTCAATTAAAGAAAATACAGCTAATATTTAATAGCGTCAATTCGTTAATCTCTCTTAATTGTGATTACATGATACTTCCCATAATATACATCTCTATCAAATTTCGTTTCGTTAACATCCGTTCAGTTCTTTAATCGTGATTGAATGATAAACATATAATTCTGTGTATTAGTACAGAAGAACAAGTCTTTTCTAGAATTCTATTTTACACAAAATCCTTTAGCCATAAAAAACCCTTGCTAGATTAAATAAATAAAACTGAGTTTAAAAAAATGTTTTTTTAATTAAGTATACCAAAAGTTACAAATACGAGTAAAGTACACGGCTTTTCATATTTTCTAAGGCATTTTCTTGTGTGATAAACTTCTTTTGTACCTGTGGACAAATAATAATACATTAATGCAATATGAAAAATGTATACCGTAAGAATCCTTCACTACCATTCTTCCCGTGCCATCGCCTCTTAAGGCGATTAAGGCGAAAGCTTTGAACATCGCATTAGCTACCGATAGATCGCGGGATAATCATCTCAAATCATTTCACGCACTTCAACTTTGTGGAATCAGCTGCCGCCAGCGGTATTTCCGAACCGTTACGACTTAGGGACCTTCAAGAGAAGAGCCTATTCCTTCCTTAAAGGCCGGCAACGCATCTGTAGCTCCTCTGGTGTTGTGGATGTTCGTGGGCGTCGGTGATCACTCACTATCAGGTGAGCTGCATGCTCGTTTGCCTCCTTCTTCTATAAAAAATAATACCAGACTAAAATTAAGCAGACCGATGACGGGTAGCAGAACCGCTGGTTGGCGGTCTTCGCATGTCCTAGAAAATATTTTTGTTTTCTTATTTCCCAAACGTGCAGGTCTCCTAGCTTATCTACTGCTGCTAACTTAGTATATCAACAAGTATTACTTGCATGTATGCGTATATATTTACGCCTTGTTCAAAACAAGGTAGGCAGAGTCAATCTTCTTCCACTTGCTACGGTCCTGACATACGTCTTTTGCTTCTTCCACTTTCATCAATCTTCATATCAATTACATAATATTATAATTAATTCATGCTTGGGATTGTTTTCACTTGGTGAAACTTCATCATATTGACAATTATTGTTATTTCTTTAACTTCACAACACATCTAATTTTATATACATATAATAATAATAATTGTTAATATAATACATAAATATAATATAAATGTAAGTATTTACAAATATTCTAATGTGCACTTAACAGAGCAAGCGCTTAATTTCCAATAAAAATAATTAATTAAATTTTAATTTGAACGTAAAATAAAATTCTATTATAACATTGTGGCAACCTACAACAATAGTAAGACTTGATAATGTATGTGAAACACAATATGAGTTGTAGGGAAGAAACAAAGAACCATAAATTAAAAACAGAATGTTCTGCAACAAGCATACACTCGTACGGAAGTATGTTACGCAATGCTAGTTCTATATAAAATTTCAAGTAATAAAGTGCTGAGTAGAAACTAACTGGATTGAACGCACTTAAGGTGGAATCACACCAAAGCAGAATACATATCAGATATTAATAAAAAATAATTCTTGAATCTTTTTAATGATCGACCCCACTGACAATTTAATCTAAGGCAGAACTTTAATAATAAATAATCCATAAAATACAGTCCAAAAAAAATTCCAGATTTTCTAAGCTTAGAAAAACACATTAAAAGGCCAGACGGAAATAATAATAATGATTTTAATGAGAAGCCTTAATCGAAAAAAAAGTATTGATGTTGATTTTTCAATGAATAACGCTTAAGTGTCTGATACTGCGATTGCAAATCCAAAAGGAAAGGTAGGGGCTTGATATGCATGTTAAATACTGCAAGTGAGGTAGGGTTATATATCTTCAACAGCGGACCCTTTTATATGCTAATAATGTTTATGATGACATTAAATTAAAAGTAAATACAAAGTTTGCACCTGTGGCAATATACGTAATCCATGAAGATGAAGATTAATAAATCCAGTGCAAAAATTGATGAAAGCAATCTATTCAATTTAGTGTAACAAAACCCTTAAGGTGCCGCCAGTGTGGCCCTTTTTTGTTAGTCGATTTGCATTCGAGCGTTTATCGGACGATCTGAACAGTTAATTGTGAACCGCGCTGATGTTTAACCGTTGGAACTTATCAGATATTTAACTGCATGAACACGCAAACACTAATTTCGTTGCTACTCATTTTGAGGGTAACAAACTTATACATTTTACTAAAGTACAGTTAATAGTACCGAAGATTATACCATATACAATGCATTGTTGCACTATAGACTTGATGATTACCTTACTTTTCGGAATGTTACGGCTTTACGGCGAAACTGACTAAGCACTGCGCTCACCGACCGGCCTGCCTAGCGTAGTGTGTATGTAACCTTCCCTGAAATCCATGCCGGCTTTTACTGGTACTTTCTAGAAAAATCCAGTTTTAAAATAGGACCACAGTATATTTCAGAATTGCCGGTACACATCTTAGCCTCGCACTGATGATTAAATTTATAAATAATGATACTAGCTTCAGAATCTCATGACTTTCGACTCCTTAAATGAGATTGCATATTTATTTTCTCTTCAGGCGCAGATCCTGGAAAGGTTCTGAAGGGAAGGGGGGGAGGGGGTTTGCCAATTCATAAAGTTACGCTCCATTATACAACATACATATACGCTACATATAGAATATGGAATTCCATCTTAGTCCTTAGTAGCAACGCATTCACATTTCCATATACAAGAACGTTGACAAATAATAAAGTAAGACATACTTTAAGCAGGCCAGCAGTGGGGTGTTTTGAGAGATTCGAACCGAACAGTTCGCCAGTTTGCTGCTATTCTGTATGAGGAAGCTCAAAGTTGCTCAGCGGGCTATAGATTTGGCTATGCCAGCATGTTTTCTGTGCGATAGAATCTGCAACGTCGATATCCGTAGCAGATCAAGGATATCCGATATTGCAGTTAGGATCAACAAACCGAAGTGGCAATGGGCCGGCAACCAAGCTCGCAGTACTGACAACCGTTGGGGAAGCAAGGTTCTCGAGTGGCAACCACGTACAGGCAAACGCAGCGTGGGACTAACCCCCCTAAAAATGGAGTGACGACATGTACAGTGTTGCGCGAAGTCGATGGATGCGGGTGGCTCAAGACTGTGCTTTGCATATTTGGGGCAGTTGATGGTTCAGACATGCAGTTCTCATCAAAAATTTACCATGATCGCCGAGCATGTTTGTAAATTCACCACTTTAAATTAGAATTAGCCGTTTTAATAGTGCCGGGATATGAACTCAAGTCATTCACGTGCCCCTGAACTTTCCACGGCCAAATAACATAGACATTAAAACGAATGGTAATATTGTAAGTATTTATGGTAATATATTTACGTCACCGCGTAACTAAATAATTTATTCTATGTTTACTTTAAAAACGGTTTTTGTATAATTATTATCTTATTTCTGCGTCTGAAAGTTCAAACACGTTTTAATTTTTGATAATATGAATGTTAATTTCACATTAAATAAATGCTGTCTTAAATCAGGCTACATTTGCAATTTATTGTTACTGGACAGTGCTACATTTTAGACGCACCGGGTTCAGTCACTTTTTATTCATAAAATAAATAAAGAGTTATATTTATATAATTATAAATGGCAACCTGTTCAAACGCAGAATGTGACGATCTACACAGTGTTGCGAGATGACGGTGGATGCGGGCGGCTTGACAATCTTTGGAGGAGGCCTATGTTGAGCTGTAATAATTATTATGATTAACTATTCGACATCCGCCAAGCCGCAGATAAAAGTATCTGAATAATAGTAGCAGACTGTCTGTGCCCACTACTGGGCAAAGGCCTCCTTCTCAAATATCTGAGAGGGTTTTGGAGCCGGGAAGAGTCTCCAGTAATTTTAATAATTTCTCAGACTCAGACTTGCAGGTTTCCTCACGATGTTTTCCTCCACCTCCGACCACGTAATAAATACAGCACTTAAAATTACTATTAACAATTTTAGTGGTACCGGCACCCGGTATCGAACCCAGGTCACTCGCGCTCTATGAAACTAAAGCGAGCGCCCTGACCACTAGGCTACCTGGAATTCATCAACTGACAAAAAAAAATGTAAAATCGTTAGCACATTCTACTACCTAATATTGAACCCTAACAGTGTGCAGTAGCCGTTAAGTTTTAATTCTCCAGTAACCCTAAATGCAAAAGACTACTTACATGTTCTAGTCGAGTCAGTCAGCTATTGTGCTCCACTATCATAACTTATATTTATAGACGTTATAATCACCCATAAAAGCTGAATTATATTACTCCTTGTCCCAATTATACAAAAAGAAAAAAAAAAAGAAAGGAGCGGTCAAATTACGATATTATTTTACATAAATTTTTATAGACCACGTTTTACGTGTTTATAATAGCATTCCATGAGCAATTTATTTTGGGGACACAATATTTTAGTGATAGCTCGTTAACTTCGAACACTAACGTTTTTTTATGACTGCCGTATTATAATTAAACGTGTAAGATGTTTTATGAGCACCATCTTAATTACAGCGATGTTAATGTATTACCCTGAAGGATATTCTCACCTGCGTTATTTTACGGAAGTAATGTATATTATTCCCTTGATGATATGTTTAGTAAAATATGGTTTCTGGTTTCCCGTGTTAAATGGTCTCTCCAATCGTTATACCTAAATCAAATAACACCGATAGTTTTTTTTGTGTTCAAATCAGCTCATAAGCTCATACATACTGAATGATATGTGAAGATTTGAAATGAAACTCCGACAACTATACAATAAAGATCCTCTTTTGCATAGTTGTCGGATAATTTCTTTCTTCTCTCTCTAATTACACAAACACAGTAGATTTTTTTAACCGTTGTGTGAGTACGGCCGGAGCCTAAAGCGCAACGCCTCCGCGTTATTCGGGTCGCTTCCGCGCATCGTATCGGGTTGCCATAAGTGTCAAATACAAAAACAATCTGCAGAAGTCCATTATCATATCAACACTGAATACTAAAATGAAATGCCTTAATGGTGATCCGATACCCTAATTTGCAATGGGCAAACATTTGTAGGATGAATATAAATGTTTGAATGTGGACAGTAATTCAGTTTGCGATTTTCTACAATACCCATACAAAACACAACAGCATAAAGGTGATACTACACTTAGGCTGGTATTCTGTAAGAGAGGTAATGTATTTTTTGGGTAACCCATGGCTTTATGTATATAAGGAATAATGTGCATTTGTTACACATGATACTAAAAAATACTATTAATACTCACCTTAAGAAATTGTTTAACTTGAAATGCGTTTCAATAGGAATTGGCAAAATCTTTCCTCTCGAATGATGAAATATTCTCTACAAGTTTGAATCCGCTTCTAGAAGCTAACAAACGATCATTGCTCCTTTCCAGTTCATGTGTTATTAAGTCATCATTGCGCCACACATAAACCTTTATGTCCATTTATAGGTGCGTTGTCACCTTGGCCAACCAGGACGTCTCGACCGGGGAAGGATCGAGTTACTTAATAATTAGTGATGAGAACCGATGATCAATTTATTAGTAACGTAGTATCATAGTCTTCAAATAAATAATTTATATGTTTATAATGTATATTACTAAGAGATCCTACTGTGCCTCTATTTGGTAATTCGAATGTGTTAAAATCGAACGACTTGCCGTTTCACAATTAAAGGCAAAATAAAACATTAAAAGGTCACAAATATCACAGATTATACAACACCACGAGTGTTCACTAACACCAACTACTTATTAATAGGTAATTTTATTTATATTACAGCAACAAAAACTTATAATTGTAACGAAATCATCGTTATATAACAACCGCACAAATCAATTTAAATTTAAAAAATCGTATCATATTTTCCGCTACCACCCTATGTTTGTGCCGATAAGAAAGACAAAGATAAAACATAACACTGTTATTATGTCAGAAGAAGATGCAGGACAAACAAAAACTTTATCAGGAAAAAACATGGTCGCGAAAGCGTAGGGGTTGATTCTGGAGTGGCACATTAGTGTGCCCTATACTGAATTTGACTGGAGAAAAAAATGAATAATAACCACCCCCGTACCGCGGGGGGCCGAAGCAAACTTTTACGAGCGTATTCGATGATTCGTGAGCACGAAAATACGAGAGGATATTAAAATTTTACCACCGCATGCACACAGAAGAAAGATTATATGATGTGTCAAGGAATTTAGATATTAGTATGTGCAAAACTGATCTGCAGTTGTAGCTAGTATGGAGGAGGATTATAAGTAATTCTCTCTCTACAATATTTGTAAGATGGCGGGTGGATGGATAGATTAGAGGCAGGAGCGGTTATAAAACTTCAAAATTCACACATGACACATTCAGAAATTTGTTTTTAACACGACAATAACACGACACAATTCAGAAATTTGTTTTTAGGTCCACAATAAATGTAAAACGTGTTGACGTACGGGGTAATATTAAATGAAATGTAATTTAAATTTTCCTGTAGCACATCGTGTGTTTTTATTTATTAAATAATTTATGGTTTTGCATTTTGCAAAGCCAATAATTTTGCCACTGCGCCTGCTAAGCTGACCATATACTATATCGTAAGTACACGTTGAAATATCTTCTCCAATATTAAGTCATATATTTTACATCAAAGTAGATAATCCTTGTCAGGGCAGCATTATGATGTCATTAAGCAAACAGAAACATCTTTTCTAAGCTGCATTGTCCTTAAATACGTCGCGATGTAGCTAAACAAATTTAGACCTTAGGACGTTTGATTATAAAAAGAAATTTCATTAATCGCATCCATCTAATTTGCGTCTGCACCCTAAACACCGGCGGTTGTTTGTCAAGAATACTAATTGTCTGTTAAATCGAGTTAAAAGGAAATGTGCATTTTGTGGCTTATTAAAATTTAACAATTTGAAGTTAATTGTGTGCTAAGACATTCTGCGCCCTGCAGCGTTTCTTTTTAAATATTAAGACGCGATAAAATACGTCATTTAGCAAACAATTCTGTTTAAATTATTAATAGTGACAGCCATGGTAGCCAGACTGGACCAGTTTATCGGTTCGAATCCCGTTGCCGGCACCGCTAAAATTGTTAATTACAATTTCAAGTGCTGAATTTTAATTTTACCACGTGCTAAATCTAGCTGGTAGAAAGAATATTTCGAGGAAATGTGAAGTACGCGGACTCTTCTCGACACCACTAAATGAGGGCTTGGTGTCGTCTCTATGGCCAGTTTTTGCACATTTAAAGGCTTCTACTTTTTACTTATTAACATATTTAAATCATAATATGTTCATGATAAATAGCTACTGCTATATAATAATCTTATTTCGACATTTAGAACTCAATTCATTTGTTGCGATAGGTACCGAATATTCAGTTTATATATCCAAAGATATCTTATTCAAAATCATATAACACTTGTGGTTATTTTTATTAAATAAAATATATTTGCAAGATATTTCCAAATTTCGAACACGTAACTCTATGGAAGGGTTTCTATAACTGTTTACTGTTTTATAAACTATTAGACGTCTAAATAAAATAAACTAACAAAGGAAATTTCCAATTGGAACAATAATACATCCAACAGGATATCCTCTGCGACTATTTAAGTAAAGGTTTATTGGATACAAAGCTTGCAACATTTGCCACGCGTCGCGACTATCCATATAAGAACTTAAACTCGCATAAAATACCTCCACAAAGAAGGAAAAAGTAATGCAAAAGAATCAGTACCAACTACTATCTCAAAATTGATCTACAATACCGCAAACAATAATATGTTCTAGACTTATGGGTTTAACGAATAAAATCGCCTATCAAACGTCGTTATAAATTGGTTTTTTAATGCAAAGCTATTTAAACCTTTCTCCATGGGCAAAAGATTTACTTTTCCTTGTCAACGTATATCGTATACCCTCACATAAGTTAAGGCCCAAGTAATACGGATGACGATGCGAAGTTAGTGGAAAGAAAGGGGAGAAGGGAAGTGAAATAACGAGGGGTGGTTTGGGGAGAGCGGGGGGTTGCTACATACCCCCTGTTTCGGGTTTTCAATAGACGTTTGAGAGTTTCGTTCCCCGTACGATTTAAAAGGTAGACAGGTGTAAATGTTGAAAATCGTTTTGATGTGTGCTGTGTGTGTATGTAGGTGTGTTTTGGCTAAATAAATAATAGCGACGCATAATTTATCTTCTCTTATTTTCGATTGAACTTTGATGTGATTCGTCTGTCATTTGATTTTCACATGAATAGCGCTGAAAATCGTTCAACTGTCGTCTGTTATGTTCTATCAAAGAAGTTGCGAATAATTTATTTTTTTAATGGATTGTAAAATTTTTTGCTGTAACAAAGACACGGTACGTAACACACTATAGCCTGGCCCAAACAACCTATATAATATGTGTGTCGCATGAATAGAGGCTTCGGCTGGGTGTTAAACTCAGGACACATGACTGAACAGTCAGATACGCTAACCGCTGAACGTGGTAACTGTCGTTGCACACAAAGCGCAGTGTCATAAAGAGAAACTTTTAATTGTTGTGAACCTTACGCGTATTGATGTCTATTTGTATACGAATACCGCCTTTCTTCCCGTGGGTGTCAGAGACGACGTCAGGAAAATGGTACTGGCTGCTGACAGATGGTAGGACTAACATTTAGAAAAAATATCAAGCCGTTGCCCATTTTATACGTGGTGGATACGCAGAGCGGCGATTTTTGCAGCTGCTTGAATGTTACTGCTCGACTGGGATTCGCAGAATACCGGCGTAAAGTAGAGGCATCTTGTGCTTCTGAGTTTCTTTCGGTTAGTGAGGTAACCGGAGGCCCACTCTCCCTCTCCCCTCCCGCTCCCCAAATATCCTCAAAGGCCGGCAACGCACCTGCAGACCTGTGCCTACCTAACTTGCAGGCCTTCTGCACCCCACTCTCTACCGCCCAAGTTGTAAAGGCCTCGGTGTCAACAGCGTTTCTACTGTGGGCGTTTTAGTCGGTTCCACATCTTCAATTTTGATCCCGACATCACCAGTCTCCACGTTCGGTGATTGGTAGGTGGTAGCACCTTTCCCCCACGTAAAGCTAAAAAAATGCAGCTCGGTGATCACTTGCTTTGTGAGCCGCTTGATCTTTTGACCCCTTACCCATTAAAAAAAAAATCAGGTTTATTTATAGGTGACGTAGTATTCGCTATTAAACAGCTTCGGTTTTTAACCATTATTATGCTATTGCTATGCTCCTATCACCCAACTACAATATAACGCCTAAAAGAATTACGATATGTACTAGTGTTATATATGAATGCAGTATGTTTTCCATAGTCATATACGTAAATATATTCATTATTTACAATAAAAAATACTACTGAAATGTTTTTGCAGAAATATTCTCAACATGGTGCTCATCGGCAGAGACCTCCACGAAGCATTTTTCAAGACACAATCCACCCTCGCGTTTCTCTACATATTACGATGTAGGACAAGTTAAGAAAGGTAGCGATGGGTTGCAAGAAAATATTTTTTGTCAAAAATTTAGGTTATACGTTAGTTTTCAAATGTTACACTTGCGTTACAGTTTAGCAAAAATGTATAGAACTTATATTGTTTTAGTTAAAGAAAATAATTCAAATATAGCTGAATGAATATACTGGATAGTTCGTTGCAAACTATTTTCACACCGAGGTCTATTTAACACAGTATTCAACATTCTAAATAGAAGGAAGATACTTAGAAAAAATTTGATAAAATAAAATGTATTTTGCAGATATATTAAGTGTTTACTAGCACTAACAAAGATGGAAGATCAGATAAACAATCGGACAAACATTACAATTACAATACCATAAACCCGAAAATTAATTAGTCTCTTGTGCAACTATTGTATACAGTTGGGACTCCAATCCAGCTCACAGCTTAGCGCGCGTACAACAATAAGCGAAGAGGTCGCGACAGTTGAACAATACTATAGAGATATAATAAAGATTCAGCATTTGACTTGTGCCACAAATAAACGAGCAAGTTCGCTTTTCTCCCACTTCTGCTTGGCAGTTTTGATGCATCGTAATATTGTCGCGTCGGCCGCATACACCGTTCGTGACGTCACATGATATATTGTCGTTAGCCTTCATAACGCCCCTGATTGCTTTCTGGGTATTGTTTTCTTTTGTTTTGTATAACATACAAATCTTCAATCTTCAAGCAGTTTAAATAGGTTCATAAGTATGACGAGGCATAGAATTCGAATAAATGATACCATTAAAGATGGGTAGTGAGGTAGAGTCATGAGAAAAAAATATATATCTATTATTAATGTACTATCTAATGGTCAATTTGACAACAAGAGCAATGAACTGTATACAATCATGAGTTCCTTATGAAACAAAACTTAAAATTAGACGAATGCACGAGTGTGAGGTAAGTATTAATGTTATTAAAAACAATTTTTGTTTATATTTAGTTTAATACAATCATGTATTCCTATATCTAAACCATGTAAGTGAATAAAAGTTCTGGCTTTGCGTGCCATGTGTGATACAAATAAACTTTCCTTCCTTCTTTCTTCTTCCATTAACATTTGTTCCTAAATTTTTTAGCAAACTTTGATTTTCCACAAACCAAATGAATAAATCTTATGTACTCCTAGACTAGACGCACCACGCGCCGATAATATGCTTTGAACAGTAACAGAACAAAATTAAATTAAATTTACTGTTACTTTGGGGTACTAATAACTCTTAAATTAAATACATTAATACTGACTTTAATGGAATTAATTCATATCAAAAACTATCCAACGTTTTTCTCCTGTGAATGTGTTATAGTGCTTTCACATACACAAGTGAATATGAAATTCATTCATAATCGATAAAACTACAAAGGCCTAAAGTCATGTGCTTATTCTACTGAATATTCAGTATGTTCAGAGTACAAGAAAACGCTTGCAAAAGCTAGCATGGACTTATTGAAAGGTAAATCCAGTACATCCGTACAAGTGGTATTGCCCCCTGAGGGTGTATTAATGTCGGCAATGGTGACACTAGCTCGACGCCGCGTTACATAGGTAATCGATGTAATAATTACACCATCTAAATAATAAAATTCTAACCTAAAAACTTTCACGAAGCTTTCAGACCAGATTTTGTTAGATAGCCATACCCGAAAACGTCCATGCCCTCCTTCAAAAGCTAAGACAAAGCGGTTGGAGAAGAAAAAAAACAAAAAGTCGTAACTACAAAAAGTCGTAACTACAGAGGGGAGGGGTAAGCTTCGTTTCAGGCTACGTTTCCCATCTCGCGCGATGTCTACCTCATATGTATGGAAATAGGATCCTAAGCCCGCGAAGGCTTAGGGAGCGCGCACACAAGTTAAAAGAAATTGTCAGCGTTAGATATCTTT
This sequence comes from Bhutanitis thaidina, assembly GCA_029286595.1. Taxonomy (NCBI): domain Eukaryota; kingdom Metazoa; phylum Arthropoda; class Insecta; order Lepidoptera; family Papilionidae; genus Bhutanitis; species Bhutanitis thaidina. Next base: position 13,502,198 of record JAGSMS010000010.1, read on the forward strand.
TCGATAAATATATTTTTTTGTAAATGTACAATAACGCGGAACTAACGATTTTATTGTATATTTTATAATCTGTATATAGGCTTTTCCGCATTTAGAAAGAAGTAGTAAGTAAAGTAGCAGCCTGTAAGTGCCCACGGCCGGGCAAGGCCTCCTTCTCAAATAACTGAGAGGGTTTTGGATCCGGAAAGTGCCCACCACGCTCCACTGCTAAATACAGCACTTAAAATTGATCGAAACCTAGTCACTAAAGGGCCCTGACCAATAGGCTACCACGACTACTACACTACACTAGGAAGATTTGCCATAATGATCACGCTTGGCAGGCCGATTGGCAACCGCAATGCCAAAGAACTCGATGCTTACTGAAACCGTCAAATGTATTATAAGTCTTGCTTATTTAATATGATTGTCTGTGGCAGATTTTCACCCTAATATCGTATTTAAATAATATTAAATACATTATATATTTTATGAAACGTTTTCTAATAAAAGTAAATAAATATCAAAATAACTTTTAGGTGGTTTCGGAACGATCGTTATTCTTTCCTTAATTTTGACAGTCTGCACACGGTCCACTGCTGGACACACTACTCTCCCCTAAAGAGGATTCGCCACGCTCGGGAAGCGGATTGGCGTTCGCATTACCAGACATCTAGCACGTCATCGGTCTGTTTATTTTAGGTATTTTAGGTAGGCTGTAGATTTTCGAGGCTTTTTCCCTTAGTGGCCTCTTACGACAAGCACTGGAACAAAAGGAGGTGGCTGGCTTCGATACGACAGGCATGATTAATATAGCACATTTTATACGCTATGCTACATAGCACATCTCGTCGATCCAAATTGCATAGTCATACTTTTTTACCTTACCACGAAAAATCCGTCAATATGCAACTTGCACACGAGAGAATAATAATGACACCAAGTGACAACAATCGCTAGGCCAAAGTGAACAGACATCTAGGCAAGCGTGTACCATCCTAGGCCTCATCTTCGCTTTCCATCGGGCAAGATTGAGGTCAAACGCAAGCCTGTTTTCATAAAAAAAAAATCCAAATTTGTTTCAAAGAAATATTAAAAACTCAGGGCTAAGAAACATTTTTTTAAGCATAGTATTTATTTTGATTTCTCGAAAATGTGTTTTTCAGTCCACTGTACACTTTGCTTTATGCCGTATCAGGGTATACATAAACACAAGTCAGGTGCGCTCAAGCTTTCGCTTTACGTATTTATTTTTCTCCGAGATATTACTTTGAGAAGATTTGTGGGTGCTCACATAGCCCCTGTTTTTTACACGTAATCACAAGTTATATACCTACTTTATAAACAAATAGCCTTTAAAATGTATAATATTATCTACATAGTCTTAATTTATGACAGTCTCAAGTTTTATAGTGGCAGTTTATTCGATAACGTAAAGTGGTTGTAATGGTAAAAGATGCTGCATTCGTAGACCATGTTATTATGAAATTATAAATTTTATATAAAATATCTATTCTGTTATATTTACCAAAGAGTTTAAATGTTTCATTGACGCATACTTTTATAGGAAACAATGAAAAATCCTGGCCTGAAATGTTCTCGAGTAGATTCTAAATTATGAAAAAATTACAAAACCGAGCACCTCCGGAGGTAGCGTCGTCACGTAATACATCAGCGTAATCTTCTTACATCGTCTCAATTCCGAGGCCTATCCCCTCTCCCACAGTGGGATTACCTCCCTTCATTCATCGGTACGGGTGATTTTTCTGCTGTAATATAAGCTTTGGAAAGTGGCTTAAAACGGTTTCGTCGTAGGCTATTTAATATTATATTTTTTACATTAAAATTTGTAATAACAAACATTACTTGCAGACTATACAAACCAATCTGTTTTTAAGTCTTGTTTAATTCTATATCATTACTTTATTTTTACAAATGGAATAAAACATAAATTCGAATACCAAAAATATTTTTGAAAGTCAGTGAAACATTACATATAATAAATGTTACTAATATAATCCAAAGCGGGTTTTTTCTTAAATGTGATGTAGAAATGTATGTTTATAAAATACATAATTTCTAAATGGCCAGATACAAAGCATCGCCACACGACCAAAAAAACCTAATTTACTTATACCATCCATCCAAGACATTACCATGGCCCTAACAAGACACAATGGATTCGCGAAAAGTCCCTCCCTAGTTGTGACGCAACCACTTTATCCAGACCCCGCTCCCTCCCACGAGCGTCTAACAAATGGAAAAGTAACACGAAGTCACAGACCAGGATATATTGGTTATTGTTACCACCCACTCGGCGTCACTCGTTGCTAGTGATTGATGACGTAGGCGGGGCAAATCCAATCATTATCCGTGATGCATTGCCCTCGGTACATCACTACTCTTGATTTCGGAACGCAAATTCAAAATTTTAAAATTGGTTTTCTGAAAGAATTCTTTTCGTATTCCAAAATTATATTATAGTATATAAAACTAGATAGGTGCACACTCTCTGGATCACTCTGACCGTTGAGTAGACTTATATAGACTAGGCCTCCGCCCAACAATGGGACCTTTTAGGGTATATACATGGTTGTGAAAAAATATCCAGCACTCTCTTTGATGTTAATTAATATCAATTAAACTACTCGAAGACTTTTTAAAAAAAGAAATATATCTTTTTTGTTACCAATTTACGATCACAAACAGACACACAGTTCTAAATGAAATTATTGTTGCGCATTTGTGGTGTGGATGTAATTTTACTTTTGATTATTGAAAAGTAAATCATTCTTGAGGGGTTGAGATGAAACAATAGATATTCTAACATCATGACTCGTGAAGGGTTAATTCTGTCCTAAAAAGGTGCATTTTTAAGTGGTTATATCCCGCTTTTAACCAGAGCAGGCATGTTACGAAAGCACATTTGTCAGGTCTCAGCAAAGCGAAACGTGCATACGCAAACCAATTTTCGCTGCTGGGAGATAAAACGTGATATGTGCCGAGTCTCGTCGCCGAGTTTTCCCTCCATTCTTTTCCCTTAGTCTAGTTTCTAAAGACATCCACGGGAAGATAAGGGGTGGCATATTCTTAACACTCTATCACACGGCCGCGACACCCTTACATAGTTACATATACAAATCTATATTACTATCTATAATACTAGCAGATATGACCTTGGGGCTAAATGTGATATATTCTGAGTCCCGATGACTAGTCTCGAATAAACCACACACATAATATATAGATTATAATTATACAGATTATTCAATACGCAATTTAATTTCCGCATGCTTTTATTTTTCTTCGTTCAATACTGGGCATTGAGTTATCTATACACATAAATAAAATTGAAGTGAGTGTCGGTGATTTCGAAATGGCTGCTTTATTTATATCTTACATAATTATTCGCAGGGCACCAAATCTCAAAAACAGATTTTGTAATTTTTAGTCTGTCGGTCTGTCCGTTTTTTTGTCCGGATTAATCTTGAACCGATTTTGATGGGGTTTCCACATGGACTAATAGATTTCCAGAGCGAAAATTGGAAAACCTTCAAAATTAAAAACGTACCCTTCTACACTTGCAAGGTACTCTGGCAATATTATTAACTAAACAACTACGTCGTACTTATATTATAAGCGAATGAAATCGCGAACACAACAGTAAATAAAGAGCAATTGTAACTCGGGTGTTAGAGCGCTCGCTTTAATCTCAAAGCACGCGAGTGACCTGGGTTCGAAGCCCGGTGCCGGCACCACTGAAATTGTCGATTGCAATTTTGATTGCTGAATTTATCACGGGTTGGGCGGTGAAGGAAAAAGACGTGAGAAACTCAACTTGTCTGAGAAATACCAAGAAAGAAATTTTCGAGGACATGTAAAGTCCACCACATTGAACCAGCGTGGTGGCGAATTCTTTCCGGCTCCAAAACTCTGATCAGAAAGGAGAGAAGGGCTTTGCTTTCTGCTACTTAACGTTTTATTATTGTTATAAGAGCTTCTCGCAATATAGACGTTGCTATCCGACACCGTTTTATTTCTTTGATATTTCTGAGTCATCGTACTGATGATGATTTCCTCCTGGCCGATTTCGACCGCGGCGACAACTTCCAAACACTATCAATCGTCAACTGCGCAGGAGATAATATAGTGCCGCAAGTGTACGCCCCGACACGGAATCACTCACTCGTCTTTACTTTCACACATCCTGTGTGACGTCTATGGGATAAGATCGTTGTATGGTTCAGATGCAGTGTCAGAGACACGCACACTACACAACCAGATCCGAAGTGAAAGTGAGTCCGCCACGCAATTCCAGCGTGGAGCGATGAATTTTAATTGTACTCAAAATATTTTTAATATTCAGACATGGAAGTTTTATCACAATGTAGTTCTTCACCGCCGAACACATACCAAAGCAGAAATCAAAATGAGTGGTTGTAGTAAAGGATTCAAACCCATTTGTGTGTACTATAAATATAAAGCGAGCGTCCGGTCAATGAATTACTACAGCTCGTCTGTAATCTCATCTATAAATTCAATTATTTACGTACCAATTGTCTGCAGCGTCCTTTTGCCTCCGTTAGGAATGACAATGAACTTTATTGTTTCTATAAATAACTCTAAACAATACCAATTGAGTAAATATCACAGCCATGTTCCGCACTCCACCGAACTCAATCACAGACTGAATGATGTTTCTAATAAAAAAAAAATATCGTTACTGCATTTCTAATAGCGAATACATTATGTCGCTAACCCTTGAATAATTAAAAATATGCGTGAGCTCTAATAATCGTGCGGAATTAACCCTTCGCATGCAAATTACGTGCGAATGTGTTGTCGAAAAAAATCGCAACCGGTCTCTCTTACCCCGTATCAACAAAAGCTTTACGATGAATTAGTAAGACGGTCATGAATTCATTGAAAATGGTCTTAGCATGTTATAAGTACCAAATTTTGAATCTACCCAGTAAGATAGTTATTTCTAAAATAACTTTTTTTTATTTAATACGAAAGATCAATATCGGTCAAAATATACGTTAAGCATTTTATGTTCAGACCCGTGGTCGATACGTAGAAAGGTATCTATTTTAAATAATTGTTTTCATCAATAGGTTTGCTCTTGTTTAAAAGTCCATTCCCTACAATGTCCGTATTTAGGTCAGCTAAACTGTAAAAGCAGTGTTACAACCACGGGTTAACTAACACCAATTTTATTACAGAACTTGCTCTGTCTGCTGTAGAGCTTTGAAGTTTTAACGCTCACATTAATTTTTGCTGTCACTAAAAGACATCTGTGCCGCCATTTTGAAAACGCCGTGAAAATGTTCATGAACGTATATCATATGTTGCAAACATAAATAGAGACATTATATTTTACAGAATACTATTTGAAATGTGTGAAGAGGAATGAATACACCGTGGTAGCTAATAAACGAGGCTCTGCCGATTACGTGATTCATTCGAATAAATCCCACAGATTAATAAGCAGAGGTTATATCAATAAAGTGAACATATTGGCATTGTGATCACACACCAGGTCTAGTAAAGTAAAGAATATATTGTCTATATTCACATAATAAAATTAGAAAGTAGGCAAGCCTGTTATTGCTCACAGATATATATGTAATTATTGTAATGTTTAATTTTACAGGACCCACTTATCCTTGCAAAATATGGCAAGCATTCCACAACAGGTTTAATAAAAGCAGTGATTTCTTTTATAAAATAAATAAAACTGATTAATTAATTTGAACATCTCGAGTCTTTTTTTAGGTAATCACTGGTTGTAAATGCTTGCATTCAATAGTTAAAAAGTTTAGTAGTATAACAGCGTTCTAAACGGAAATTCTTTCAAAGGACAACACACCTACCCACCTGCTTTAATGAAGGGGACGGAATCTGAATTTGAATGAATGCGGACGTTGAAGGGTTCAAGACGTTTGCTTTTTGTAATCAACTTTGTTTAAAGTAAAGGCGACATCATTTTAATCCAAAACTACACGCCATTTTGAACCTTAGGGCTTTTCCGTAAATTATTTCAGAAAATATCTTTTTTGCTCTTTCACAGCGTTCTTCGCAAGCTGCTTATCCAGGAAATTGGTAATTATACCTTCGTTTAATCGTTGTATTAAATAATGGTTACATAAAAAAATAATACTTAATGTCACCGAAACACGTTATCTGCCTAATACATATTATAGTGCCGTAAGCATGTATCAACGTATACTCAATAAAGGCACTTGCTCAATCTCCGTATTTTCATATTTGAAGTAACGCTTATGAGATAAGATCGGGGAAAAGGTCAGATGCAATGTCGAAGACTCGGCACTATCATTAAAGAACTAAAGCAGCCAACAAGAATGTTCTGTTTCGAATAAATTAACTAGGGTACGAATAATTAACAAATAAAATGGCACAGAAACAGATTTTAGAATTCGAATTGACCCAAAGATTTATTACCTACTATAACATTCTCATCTTAATCTTCCTAGATCTTACTAACACATATTTTGATATTAACTATAGTGTGACATTAGCATATTACTGTAATGTTGACACAGCTTTTCACAATATTCAACCCCATCGATTATACATTACAAAGACAAGATTCTCACGTTTAATAATGGCTACATAAAAATAATACTTAATGTCACCGAAACACGTTATCTGCCTAATACATATTATAGTGCCGTAAGCATGTATCAACGTATACTCAATAAAGGCACTTGCTCAATCTCCGTATTTTCATATTTGAAGTAACGCTTATGAGATAAGATCGGGGAAAAGGTCAGATGCAATGTCGAAGACTCGGCACTATCATTAAAGAACTAAAGCCGCCAACAAGAATGTTCTGTTTCGAATAAATTAACTAGGGTACGAATAATTAACAAATAAAATGGCACAGAAACAGATTTTAGAATTCGAATTGACCCAAAGATTTATTACCTACTATAACATTCTCATCTTAATCTTCCTAGATCTTACTAACACATATTTGGTATTAACTATAGTGTGACATTAGCATATTACTGTAATGTTGACACAGCTTTTCACAATATTCAACCCCATCGATTATACATTACAAAGACAAGATTCTCACGTTTAATAATGGCTAAGCAACGTTCTCACGACTTCAGTAAAATCCATGAATACATTAGCGTTTAAGAAAAAAGTTTTTATCTGTATAATTCAACTCACTATACGTAGTCCGTGATACTGGGCTTAAAAAAAGACGTCGCTTAATTTGAATAAAAAAAGTAAAAGGGTTAAGCATTCTTCCAAGTGTCAAAATTGCTCTTCCGTGTCGTGTTATAGAAAAATGGCGGTTCATTTGAATATCGACCGTGAATCTAGAAGATCTATTTTGCATGTCTGTGTCATATCTAAAGACTCAATAAGTCATATAACATTTCACCTTTTTTATAAGCACTATAGGGTTGAATTTTGTACGCTGTTTCTTTATTCTGTTTTCACTAGTATACATAATGAGATTAAATATTTTCGTTGCAACGTCATATTTGTAAAGTTTGGTCGTCTAATGTATTCGTGTCTTTGTGTGCAGGTGATAGATGAGAATGGTGAATGAGAATAATTATATTTCGTTCCCACGAATTCCAAATTTGAATTAATGTTTGACCGTCAAATTTTTTGATATATATTTACAGATTATAGATATAGATTTACAAAGATAGAATAAAGGGTTAAGTTCTAATTTATAACCTAAGACGTTAATATCAAGAACACTTGTCGTTCATACGTGCTTTTCTGCTTCTTTATCTTCTTCATTAGCATATTTTTATTCTTTCGTTCCATTTTTTTCATTTATTCTTTTTTATTTTATGTTTACTGCTGAACCTCTCCAAGAAAACCAGTAGAAGATAGTACAGATTTCTTGAAAGATTTGTCTTCACTTGTAGGTTGGTTAGCGAGTGGATTGCCGATCCTCTCGCACCTCGTGCAGCAGCGGTTGGGATTTGGAGAAAAGATGGTACCTATATTCCTCGTATACCTATTTTTCTGTTCTTCTTACTAGAACGTTTACTCTTAGAAGAGATATGTATACAGATATATTACACATAATTCAGTTATATAGATATTTCACAGTACTCTGTGAGTGTCAAGGTACGAACCACAGCAGCATTGTGATATTATTTAACGCTGGTATTCTGTCAGCCCGCCGAACCAATCCTGCTGGAGTTACAGCGTGGCTCTACTGCTCATTAGATAAATATATAAAAAAACATTATATCAGTATTTTTTCGTTAAAACGTTACGTTTGTTAAAACGTCAAGTAATTTATACCATAGTTTATTCTTAGATTAATAATGCATTCGAAGATTATTTATAGCAGATAAAAGTACGTGATAATAGTTTGTATACAAGATTAATTGTTCTTATTAAAATAACAAAGACCACCATATTTATTGCCGGCTAGTACGAATGCTTTTATGACATGATATTGATAAACAATGGTAATTTTATGAAGTTGGCAGATAATAAAAATAGGTTTGAATAAATTAATATTTCATTTTATTCATTGTCAATTTTAACTGGAATCGAATCGAATGTAGTTATTGAATAAATTTTTTAATAATGGTAAACGCAAGGTGCGTGTCGCAGAGGATATTCGAAAGTAGCATAACGTTATTAAACACATACTGCTATTGTTAATAAACACGGTAATTAACGAAATATTAAAGTAATTTTTTTTTACATTAATGGTGTACTTATTTTAGACTATTTCTCGCCTATAGTTATCGGTATTCTGTATAATGTGTAATTGACGTACAATCACGTCTCTAATTGGACAAAATATCAGTCGATCATGTAATAAGAGTCGAAGACATTAATGGTCACCGGTTCAAATTAATATTGTCTTAATAGTTACGTAATAAATCATAAAGTTTACTTCAACGGAATTAAAGTTTTTTTCTTTTAATTTCAGTAAAAACAGTACCTAATTTAAATAGTAACCTAAGTAGTTTACCTAATGTAAAGTTTTTGCTACTTCTACATACATTTGTCATACAAATTATAACAAAATAGCATTATATCGTATTCGTTGCTTTAAAATAAACATTGTCATATTTAGATTTGGCAATAATTACCAATACTATATAGTTATTTGTATTCCTGGAACAATAAAAAAGCTTTCAACATGAATCTTGTAAACAGTGAATATCTTACGGAAGGCAAACAGCAGTGAACTAAATTATGCTTGAAGAACAGAATAATCCAGTTAAATGGCTCGTAAATAAGGATAGAAACATTCGCCCGCAGCATTGTCTTCTAATTCTCGATCTTTTGACAACTAGGTTTTATTTATTAAGTTGCAGTATCATATTTTCTTACTCGACTTAGCCGCCTCTTGATTATGTTCGTAGTACGCCCAATATGTTCATAGTATAATTAAATTTATTCAGAATTGCATTTGCTTTTTGTCATTCGATTTCCACACATAACAATGTATATGTATGGACTACAGAAATTTACGATGAGTGAAAGTCGAATAAAATCCCACAGGGACTATGACTTAAAGTACGAGTATAGTGCATACACTTATGATGGGGAGGCCTATGTTCAGCAGTGGACCTGTGATAGACTGAAATGATGATGATGATGATTCAATGCTCTATGTGACACGATAGGAGAAAGTTTAAAGAGATGGAGTATCAAAGACGGTTAATCACCGAAATTAAACTATTACTTATAGATTTCATCGCGTTTAATAACTTTTTTATCATTTTATTTTATTATTAAATCCAAGTCGTGAAAAGTGAGCTCATTCTGCGTCGATCGGAGCGAAAATTAATAATTTTGAAGCTGACGGTAGCCGGGTTAACTATGACATCAGGACGTCAAACACCACAGCCCTTCCTTGACCATGGGTGCTGTAGAGCATCCGAAACGTCCGGAAGATAATAATGTATCTTAACAATGGCAATGTTGTTGTTGCGGAAATATCGACTTCGACGATGAGCCTACGTTGATATGCTGTGTGAGAATTATGTGATTTTATAAAAATTATCCATGCATAGTCCACTGCTGGGCGTAGACAACTCCCAATGGCTGGATATTCTTTAATAGCTACGCTTGCTACTACTGCATGCTAACCCGCAGCTGCCAATGCCCGACGTCGCTCTGAACTGTTTCATTCAAAACATTACCTATGTTGCCTGAAGATCGATATAGTGTTTATTATAAACTAACAATAACAATTTCCCACATCATTGACAAATACATACGAAGAAATCAAAATAACAGGGACGTATTAGACACGTTATGCAAAACAGACAGTACGCTCTTTACTCCACAACATCCGTACAGCTTCATATCCGCACTGCATTTGCATACATTAAGAGACAAAAGGCGAACCGTCATAATTTTTATATTTAATTTTTTACAGTTACAAGTACCGGTTTTTGTCTATTGTCACATGTTTAAAATATTTAAATTGAAAACAAAATCGCCGGGTCGAAACAATGAGCGAACCTTTTTGTACTCGCTCGCATTCATTCCTGCACACAGTGCTCTTTGACTGATATGTTTATAGGAACATCACCCTTATTACTAAAAATTTTAATGTCAATATTGTACGCTTTACTCTGTTAGTGTTCTGAATAAAATTAGCGATAGCACCGCGAAATTATAACTTTATGATTTAGAGTGTGTTATCCAAATGAAGTGTACGTTGGGAACGCTCAAATTTTCAATAACAAATCGTTTTACACGTAACGTACAAACAATGAAAGTTTTCCTTTATTTTTGGTCATTTTTATTTTTTTAAACTATAATGAAATTGTTATATAATTAAATATCATTATTATTTTTTTTTTTTTTTATGATAATGAAATTAGGATTTTGTCACATACTTTCTCCCGAAGAGGTGTAGAGTGGGTTCGTCTGTCTACTTTGGGACTTTTGGGATTGAGTACTAATGAACATTATATTTGTTAGAATGAAAAAATTATAAATGTGAAAAAATAACGAAGAACGGAAGAAAAGAAAAAATACAGAAGTACTTATAGTAAATAAATTAGCAGCCTGTAAAAGTCTCACAGCTATTTTTTTTATTATATCTCAGATGCATTCCCTCGACAACGAGCGCAAGGGAGTTAGCAACTCTTACAGTTGGAACAATTTTAGTGGCAACGGCCATGGGAATCGAACTTCACTCACGTACGAAACCTAAAACTGGCGTACGGTCGCGCTACCGCGTACGGTAGTCTGCTTTCATAATAAAGGAAATTATAACCTAACATTGTACTTCAATTTTCTATTCCTACTATAGTATTAAATATGAATTCGAGGACTGTTTTATTTATCACAAATTAATTCCGTCGAACACAAAGGTGCGAACACACCGGTCCGTTGCGAATGGCGAACAAACACGAGTGCTCGGAACTAATCGCCGGGTCACAATAAGATGCTAATCTTTCTTTGACACCTTTGCTATATTTGCATAATGTTTGCCGTACGGCTTAATGTGGGAATTTGCGCTTTTTACAGTGACATTTGTTTTCGATTCAACCGCCGAATTATTATTATTTGTAAAGGATTATCAACTCCAGAACTTCGCAATTTGCATTAGATAAATCGACGTTCCGCTAGACATACGTCGTAAGAATGCATTTTTCTGCACCCTCCCTGGAGGGTCGCGAAGTTTGTTTAAAAAGAAATCTCATAAAATATTCTCTTACAAATGGCGGAAAATAAATGTACCAGTATGTGGGAGGCTGGAGGCGTTTGGTACTGCGAGCTGACGTCACAATCAAAACTTTGGGAGAGTAGACTTCACCGTACAGCAGAGAACTGCTTGCCAATTGATAATAAGACTACCCTAACAAAATAAATTGAATAATTAAATCTGTATTCACATATCTATAAATAATATGTATTCGTACATCATAATAACAGTCTTCTATGGGATTCTAATGACGTACGTATGTTTATGTCTTCTCTACTGCCCTTCGGCAAATTTCTTCATTACTTGTTAAGAATATAATAATCTTCTATTGATTAGTATAATGTAGAATTTTCCCAATGCTTCTGTTATTTATCAAAGATAATAAAAAAAAATAGTAATAAAATAAGTAACAGTTAGCTGTTAGCTAGTTAGAAGTTAGTTTCTAACATCTTCTTTTTTTAGACAGTTTTGGAGCCGGAGGGAGATCAACATGTAACTCTAATGGGAGTCGGTAGACTTCACAACTTTAAGAAATATCTATATATATAATGTTTGTCTTCGCCGCCAAGCCCGTGGTACATGACATCAAACACCGTCAGTTCTGTTAGTAATTTCAAACCATTTTTTAGGACAACGTGACAGGTGGTGAGTCTGTCGTACGAGTGTTTCGTAAAAGCCATTGACATGTAGGGTACGACCTTCACATAGGGATAGGAACCCCTTAACCGCTCGGAAAAAATGCAACTTGAAATATTTAAAATATTTTCCATCCGATTCATTATTTTTAAAGATGTTAGAACAATTTACATTCACTACACTCTTCTCTTCGAGCTAGGTAATAACATAACGTGGGCCATTTTAATATTTTGCATACTTAATTGTGCAAAAAAAAAATTCTAACATCTTTATAATAGACAAAACTCTGACAACCGACAGATTAGCCATGGGGATCAGGATCTCTCGTAGAAGTATGGGCAAATTTTCCATGCATATCATGCCGGCTATAATTGGCTTTTTCAAAGAAAGGCCAACATCCAAAAATTCCTTTACATCGGTTGATGATGAAGCAGAATTATATTAATAAACACCTACCTAAAATTTCGATGAAGAGATATAGATAACATTAGCTGACTCAGCAGACTTTGTTCTGCACTTTCCGGTAGGTGGCGCGATGAGTTCGTTTTGTTAATTACTTAATAACTAAATCATAGCGCCATGTTTCGTGCTTTTATTTTTTATATTGCACTAAACCAACATTTATAGTGAATCTGAATCAATGTGGTATAAATATAGAATTTTTTAATAATTTGACATCAGTGTTATGTATCGGATCCTAGCATAGCTATGAACCATCGTCTCAACAAAACAAATATATTACATATTCTCCGAATATAACCGCAATCGGACAATTTGTTCAGAATTTACAAGATCACTCACAGACGCACCGACGATTATGTAAATGAAAGATATACATACTTGAAGGATTTAGATTTTTTCTCTTTATCTAGATATTTCTAATCTAACCATCGTCTAGATATTAGCACATAACTTAATAAATGAATACCTAAGTATAGTTTAAGACATATGAATCGTAAATTTTGTAATTTTATACACAACTAGATACAACAGTTATCTGCAGACTGTGATCACCCTAACCTACATTAGACTGGATTCGAGATCACATATCCTCGCAAAAAAAACACAGATTCCTTCCAAGAATGATTCACGAGGTTATTGAAGTTAAAAAACTTTCGAATTTCAATTGAGAAGATGGCCGGATGCTACCACCTGCTCAGGACTCGCTAATTAATATAATTAAGTCCAAGACCAAGCAAGCCACTGCACGACTTCAAGATACTGTTCTGAGTAGACCGGGCCAAAAATCAATAATTATGAAGCTGTAGGTAGCCTAATTGACTATTATATCAGGAAGTCAAACCTTAGTCCTTGGGATCAGAGTCAGAAATAACGGAATAAAAAAAAAATCTAATTTAATAAAATCTTATAAAACGCGAAAAAATCAGTATTACGCACTTGTATTTACGCGAATACTACTACTACACATACTACACATACTATACTACACATTCGAAATGAAACTATTATTTACTGATTTTTTCGCGTTTAATTTCTTCTTTATAACGTGTTTAACATCCTGATGTAAAGCACCCGAAACATTGGGAATGTAATAAAAAAGTAATTAAACGCAAAAAAAATCCGTAAATAACAGATTAATTTAAATTTATTAATAAAATTAACAAAATGCTTCGAGACTGTCACGGATTCAAAAATATTAATCTAAACTTCATATAGTATTTGAATAAGAGTAAGTAACGAGTATACTGTACAAAGTTTATTAGAGTTAGTACCGCCATGGTTCCATATTTTCTTCGCGGGACTCACATTACTTTATATATTAACTCATCACTCATCTTGAGGAGACCCCTCGAGATTTTTTCGTAACCATTAAGCTGGTAAAAATTTACTAATTTAAAAAGAAAATCTAATTTCTATTTCAGAACCTGGACCCCGAGCCGTCTACTCGCCACTAGACGACTGCTATGCAATTTATGGTAGGCTCCTTTTCTGCTTCGGATCATCAGGAGCGTAACCACTTCTATATTGAGTTTGGATTAATGCCATCTTAGTCGTCAGGGGTGATTGAAGTTGTTTGCAGCCATTTACCATCAGGTGGACGTTAGGTCGTTTGCCACTTGTTTATAAAACAACGCGTTCGACGCTACTATACATTTGCTCTCTAATCCAGGTCTATAGTTTTTAAATTACAATGAACCAAGTGACCTATACATATGAGAATAATAAATGTTTACTTCGTCAAAACGTGTACTTCAGAAAAGACAAGGGTGCAACTGCAAAATAAGTCCATGCCAAACGATCAACTGTGTCTAAGTTTGAATGTCAACAAAAAGCATTCCATTTTTATTTACTTTAAGAGCTTTTTTTCAGTAGACCATTTATAACATAAGCTGAAATGTGTGCAAACGAACATTAACTTACAACGAAGAACACAAAGTTGCGTCAGAACATATATTGCAGTATATATCTTTTAAAAACCGTGGAAGGCACCTGAAAGTAAGCATGTGCCGGAAAATCAATACGAAGCGTGTCGCGAACGCGTGATTCCAACGAAAAACTACTACGGGCCCTTCCCACCCCACGCCGCGCGGATTTTTCTTCACCCCTCTCCCCCCCACGGGCTTAGGGGAACGAGGGGACCGCGCAAAAAGATGCCCAGTTTTTTCTCGCTTGCGTGTATTGTTGACTATTCACTTCACTTTCAAATTCTTACTTTATGTCTTCTAGTTTAAAGTCCTATTTCTTTTTGCAGAATTTAAAACATGTGTGCGATTATCTTCATGGCTTTACAATGTAAAATAAACCGAAACGTCTTGGTAAGAGGGTTCATTTTATCTTGGTGTAATGTTGTCAAAACCGCCTAGGCAAACATGGTATATGGGAGTTTTTCGGTCTTCACTGAAATTAGGGCCCGCGCGTCGCATGCTCCGATGCGTAATGACTTCTTATGATTTGATGTCATGTTGCGTGCTAGTTTCTCCTTGCCTTTATTTGACTTCACCGAGGGTTGAATGAACGCGAATTTTGTATTCGTATCTCGAAATTTGAAATTGGAAGCAATTGAAAATTCTGACACGTTCCTAAAGAGAACTTCTGATGTATGGTTAATGTTGGGCGTTTTACTCAGAGAAAATTATGTTTGACTTAAGATTACGCGTTATTGCAAAAAGAAGGAAAAATAATGTTGAGTAATAAATTGGGCAGACGTGACGTGAGGTATTTCTGAAAATCATTAACATTACTTAAAAGCGGCAATCGTTCCACGCCCGATTACAATAACTAGCTGCCGATTATGCTCAGCTGTACGACAAGTCGTTCATACGGGTTTAGCGTTCGCGTAATTTTTAATTTAGCTTTTTTACTTCTAGACTCTTCTCTTCAACCTGCCGCTGTGTCTCGTCTGAGAGTTAGTGAATTAATAATTATTGAATATATGTCATTATTGAAATGAAAGCATGTTAAGTAATTGAAATTGAATAATAAAATGTTGCGGGAAGTCGATGGATGCAGGTGGCTCAGGACCGAGCTTCGTGGCAATCTTTGGGGGAAGCCTATGTTCAGCAGTGGACTTCTGATAGGCTGAAATGATGATGATGATGATGATGATGAATAAAATTTTGTTTATTATTTTAATGCATAATTTAAGTCTCTGTTATTTCATTTTTTAACTTACCATGTAAAACATTCTAGTTAAGGTGTTTTATAGTTTTTTATTCTTGTTATTTAGAACACCAAATTAAGAATTTTAAGTAAGTCTGAATTTAACACTTTGATCGAGGTAACCGATTTTTTGTTAACCAATAAAAGTTATATGATAATCATTACAAATTGATAAAGTATAATGTTTTGTGACTGGTACTGGTAGAAGAAATGATTAACTAAAAAAGGTGTAATGCACAATCAATGAAAAAACAAATTAAAAATTTATTATTAAAATTTAATTCGTAAATGTATGGAATTTTGGTGATTGTGATAAAAGTAATAATTATCATAGTCAGTCTTACAGCGTGTGTAAAAGTCCATCACTGGGCATTGTTTGATCCATCCATATTGAAATTTTGATTCTCATCACATTGTAAACGTAATTGATTTAAATTTGTTTAATTATCACTTTAAGTTTAATTTAATGTTATTTCAATGTATGTAAATCTGAAATAAACCTTCTTCGCCGCCTTCACGAGGCACTCGAAGCTCCGCGGTCGTTATTATAAAATATACGTTAAAAAATACTAGCCGCATTCTTCAAACATTCCCTACACGCGTAATAGTGAGCACATTCCTAACATCCACGCCTATTAAGATATCTGAACTGATTGAGTGAACTCCATAACAGCATACATTATTCTCGAGTCAGTGGGCGCTCAGCGACTAACTAGAGTGAAGATCGGTAGATAATACAGAAGATTTATAACGCGATAGGCAAGCCCCGTGTACACTCTGTACGTTTTATTGCTCTGTAAGAGAATGTAATTAATTGGTTGATATATGGATATCAAAATGCGAAACAAGTTGCTTTTCTAATAACTTTTAACACTCTTAGAAGTTGAAAATTACAGAAAATTCTAAATTTAAATCCGTCTTGGTGTGCTATATTTTTTTTTATGAGAAAGGCGGCAAACGTGCAAGCGGTTCGCTTGATGGTAAGCGATTACCCCACGTGCATCTGCAACACCAGAGTTGTAGGCACCAAGCTGCAGGTGCGTTGCCGGCCTTTAAGGATATTTGGGAAGCGGGAGGGGATAGGGTCAGTGGGCCTCCGGTTACCTCACTCATAGAACGAAACACAGAAGCACAAGATGCCTCTACTTCACGCCGGTATTTTGCGAGGCCGTAGCAGCAACCCGGTCGAGCCTGCCCATTCGAGCAGCAGCGAAAGCCGCCGCTTGGCTCTACCACGTATATTTTGTAAGAGGACATATATCATCTTTTTCTCCAAATGCCGGCCTCGCCTGCACGTTGTGCAACCTGCTAGCTAACACACGAGGCTCTGGCGAACGAACAATTAGGGAAAATTCTTCCGAATTCGCCAAAAGTAAGTCAGTGCCACAGACTAGTGATGGGGAGATGCATTACGTGTGCGAAAGTACCGGCACTTGATAAACAAAACTTTCAACAAATACATACCGGATTTTGGTGGCGATTTCTTGGAGAGCATATGTGCAGTTGAGGAGAAATTACACTTGCTACTGAGCTACCAGGTCTTAACGTAGTATGGAATTAATTTTAGCGTTATCTTCAAGTTTATAATTAATTAAATAAACATATTAAATGAAGGAAAACCTACAATAAATCTAGACTCTTCTTTCATACAACGCATTGCGCAATAATCATTACATGAAATAAATGAAATTTATTTGGTATATCGTTGAATACAATAAAAAATGAGATATACATAATTAAGTAAAATAAAAAAAAAAAAATTTATAAATTCTCCAGCTAAATAACATTTTTTCATTCAGTATGGAATAATTAAAGTTACAGTGATGTCATATAATATGTTTATATATATAGTGTGTATTGTGTGTCATGTGTAAGTCTTTAGTTTAGATTTTCAACTAATATTTATCTCTTTATATTTTATATACAAATTAATAATTTATTTGTTTCCATTATATATTTCACCATATTTATTAAAAATTTGTATTCGAATACACCTAAAGCAATTATTTTCCATGCCTCGAGTTGGCTAGCAGAGACTGCCAAAAGTCATTAAGTCCACCCTTGGAAATATTTTTATTAAAGTATGGAATAAAGTTTAAATAAATAATTTACATGTAATAACGAATATTAAAAACTTTTATTCACATAAACAGAGCTTATTTCTATTACTTCTATCGAACGGACAATATGAAATACATTTTAATATATAAATATCACAAATGAAAATCTAAAACAGTGTAAACAGTTTACAAAATCGCTCTTTCTTAATCACTTGTACCACGCCGCATGCCACGCTTATCTACACAATACTGACAGACGTAAAAAAGTCCACTTCATTAACGTCCGGGAACAATTCTTTGTTGTGCGTGTGTTTAATTGGGCTCCGACCGCACCGGCCAACCTGAAACACCTCCGGAGTCCAATTTACGAGGAGTTTCTTTGATTTATCGCATGTTTCTACTTGTTCTGTTGAAAAGGCGTATTTCATTTTAACTTCTTAGTTGTCTATACAGCTCTTTGCTTGCCCTATCTAGAGACTCTAGATCATGGATATATAGACTCTTTATGATATGTTCTGTGTACAATCACATTGTCATCACTGTGTGCAAATAACTTAAATACAATTTAAAAATAAAACACGTATGTTATGGCACTGGCAAAAATTAATATATAGAGACATTATAAAGTATTTATTGGAGTTGATCATGTAAAAAAAGTTTTGTTTAATTTAAATCACTTTCGAATATTAGTAATTTTATTTAATATCCCAGCGTTTTGAGCTAAGTTCCTAGTCTTTCGAAGTTTCATTTACGTCACGTGTACTGAGATACGCGCACTTTTTTTTTTAAGTAATTACATATACGTATCTTAAATAAACAATTAATATTTTAAATGTTAATACGTGCATGCAAATTTTAAATAGTTAAATTTTTTTTTCATATCTAAGCCTTCCTTTTCAGTATACATTAGATAGGAACTTATAGATAAGCAGGGAATGCACATAGGCATTAAGTTCTAACAAAAATACTGTAATTACTCGTTAAAGTGCGGAACACTGAGTGGCCAGGTCGTTACACCTTCGCTACATACTTCGCCACCATGTCTGTGATTTACAGAGGCTTGTCCGGAATTTGATGTCGGTGCGCTGGCCTTCACGTAAAACGGCTTCCGGTGAAGTAAGAAAATGCAATTTTTTTTTTTTTTAATGAGCTGCCAATCCTATTTGTGAATGCGGGCAAGTACAACTGTATATGGAAAAGAAGTTAAGTAGCAGTCTTTAAATTCATTTTATAACAAAAATTAAGTTCCCACAGTTGGGCATAGGTCTCCTCGTTGCCTGCGGATAAACGAAACCATATTATAAATTAACAAGGAATGATTTTGTGAAATTGTTTGTGTCATAGTGGATAAAGCCCCTCGGCGGAATTCACATGTCCTGGAAATATGTTTTTATTATTTCTTAGATATGTAGGTTTCTTCAAGATTGTTTTAAAATTCCAAATTTACAATTGTACAGGGGCTTGCGGCGGTATTTAAGCTCCTGTCGTTCTCTTACTGTTTAACTTAAGACAACGTCCACTCCTGCTGATCACTATGGCCACATAATTTAAAAAGTATGTGTAATCCTCTGTAATAATTAACCGGTAATTATATACAAGTAAACATTTGTATACACAAACGTAGCTATGATTCATTTATAAAATTGAAACTCGTTTCAATGGAAACACCGCAACGATCAGATATCACGGTGATTATAAATTAATTAACGCGTCGACAACGTGTTCGAATCTCGCGTCGTGCGCTGTTGGTACATCTAGCTATTAGCGTTTCAATTAACTCATTGTTCGAACAAAACACCTAATGCAACTTCGCTGATATACGGTCAGCAAAATCGTTTATCTATATAAATATCTGAAAGGTAGCGATTTATGTATCGAAAAATAATTAAAATTTAAAATTGGCTAAATCTGAAACGTCTTTTCTTAATCATGATATAGAAAAGACTAACAAACCGTACTCATATGAATTGTATAGTTAAGAAATGAACAAAATGTGCACAAAAACTGGCTATATATGTATACGAAGAAGTTATCGCTGTTAGGCTTTTACAGCTTCATAGGATTGCACCTGCGTTCTTGAGGCCGCAAGTGTTTTAACAAAAACTGGCATGACACGCATGCAAGATTTGCCCATACTCATCAAACTGGGCGGGTCACTCGGTGAGCGTAATACAGAGCAATGCTTACTACGATTGGGCTTCGCGGAAACAAATAAAAAAGTTAAACTTAGTAACGTTCTTCAATTTCTCGGCTACTACTTTTTTGCCACCCTTACAATCGACATGGCAGGAGCTAGATACAAATCGACTTCACGGTAGCGAGCTTGGACAAAGGAGAGACCTCAGTATTGGGGTCATTACTGTATCAGAGCCGTGTAGCTTTGATGTACACTCGGCCACACGGAATTAAGCAGAGATAAGTGGCGGAAAAATATTCACGGCGTCAAACTTGCACGGGCACGCAGTGCTTTCAAGTAATTAATGAGTGAAACGCCGTGTAAAAATAATGAAGAATTCAATTAATTATGTGTGCTTCGAGATTGAAATTTCAAAGTCGGTGATTCTAAATTGTTTAAATTCTTCTTCCTTCAATCCGGTTAACAGTCCACTGCTGGAAGAGGTAGATTCGCTATCGCTCTACCATAAACACTACAACTCGACACCGGTATGTGTATTTTAAGTATAGCATTTTCGAGATGATAGTTCCGCCATCTATCGGCTGCCATTAGAAATTTCTTTTAGATGACTTTTATTAGATCCACGAACTAAGATAGTAAGATGATAAACAAACTTGGTTACACCACCACACTATAAGTTTAATTAAAATATATCCGCGCAAAGGCTGCTTTAAAGGGTTATATAAAGTAAAAGCCGGTATGCCATGCATGAAAGATGTGTCCATATTCACGGCGGCCAACCCAACCGGTTTGTGAACGCAGTGCGGGTACTAGTGATACTGCTCCCCATCACTAGCCCTGGATATTTAGGTTCGGTATATTCGAAAGGATTTTCCAACATCAGTAGATCGCCAGAGCCTCGTTTCTTTTATAACGGGGTGTTTATTCTACTACTACTATCTTTACTATATTCCCCTATACTCTTAGTTGTTTAAAAAGCTACACGAACAACCTGCGGCGCATTGGGGGCACTGAATCGTTCATTATTTTGCGCTTGATATCGCCAATATTGTAGAGGATTGTCAGGAATTCAATGTCATATCGCTCGACGTCACGAAAATCATTACAAGGTGATAGGCTCCTTCTCTTCCTGAAAGCAGTCTGGGT
Source organism: Bhutanitis thaidina (assembly GCA_029286595.1). Classification (NCBI taxonomy): domain Eukaryota; kingdom Metazoa; phylum Arthropoda; class Insecta; order Lepidoptera; family Papilionidae; genus Bhutanitis; species Bhutanitis thaidina. The sequence continues at coordinate 13,523,469 of JAGSMS010000010.1, forward strand.
AGGTAACTCTTACGTATTTTCTTCAATGTGGTGTTCTGGTTTGAAAGGTATACTGTGCCTGTCTAGTTTCAGGCTGTGAGGCATTCGTTCTAAGTCCCCAGTGGTTTATCACTCCTAAAACCACCACATAGATCTGTAACCTCATTCAATTGTGGGTGTTTGCAGGTGTCCTTGGGATACAACAGCCACTAACCATCAGGTGGTCTGTTAGCTCATTTGACAAAACATAAATAAACTGCCAATCCCACTTATAATTGTAGTGTCATTGTTGGTAAATTCATGAGATATGTTGGCTCAATTAGTTATAGCCGGACTTGTTGCATATAAGTTTGAGCCTACAGCAACTTCCTTCATCCGCCCCTACGTCCGGAAATCACCAAGGATTTGTTTTTTTTAATGTAGCGAAGCAACGAAATGAACTGTATTTTAATATAGTCTTTAGCAATGCATCATTTAAAAACTCTTTTACAATAAACGAATATCAATAAACAAAAAAAATTAAAATTAGAAATAGAAATGTTCGTTCGCATACTAATTTCATTAAAACTTATTAAATAATGGAAAGTTAAATATTGTTTCCCGTATTTACCATCAGTTATGTATTTGTAACATTGTTTGGTATATGGTAGTTAGAGAGGGAGCAATTTCAAAAATTAAAAAAAAAATTATTACCTTTGTTTAGATTCTCAAGTAACGCACTACACATTTTTATGTCAGCACTTGCACTTGCGAAATTTCTTTAAGTATTTATTTTTTTACGATACAGTCTTAGAGTAACTAATAATAAATAACGTCATAGTGTCTTTAATCTGTGCTAATTTCAAGTTGAGAAGACGAACTTGATGAAATTTAAACATGTGATCAGACCGATAGGAATATACCATATAATTTTATGTTTTAATTGTAATTATTAAAAAAACACCTTAGTAAACAAAATTTTAAAATCAAGTTCAATTAACACAACATTACTATGAAGTTTTTCCTTAATTGAATACTTATTAGGTTTTTAAACCTGCGATAGTGAAATTATTCCCAAGTTTTCCGTAAATGAAATACTAAAAAGTAAGTGCCTCAATAAGTATTTATCTGGTTGGACATACTCCTACTCTAATGTAACAAAATGAAATCCAAACAGTTTTTAGGCATAAGCAATAAATAACATAATTATCGCAAAAATCTGGAGAAGCAATAATCTGTATAACAAATAATACGTGTAGAAATAATAGTGAGTATTATTAATTCCATCTGTGCCTCATTAGCGTCTCCCAACGTGGTCTTAAGATAGGAAAAAGATCATGTCTTACATCCATATGCTAATAATACAGGTTAATACAGTAAACTCAAAATAAGGAAGGTTATCGTGTGGGTTAAGGAAGCCAAAATCACTTAAAATTGACAATTTCGTAAATTTCTTGCCACATAACAACTCTTGCGCAGGCTGAAGACTAAACGACAAAGCGACAAAATCCCCCACCCTATAGATGAAAAGGTATTGTTATGGGAGGTGGGGTCTGTAAAGGGGTCTTTTATGCGCGAAAGAGACATAAGGATTAAAAAAACGTTGAACAGAAAAAAGGCGTAGAAAAAGACGGCATTATTTTTTTGTTGTTATCATAAAGGTGTATACTAATTACGGTGGTATTATGCAATATTGTATATTTATTTAAATCTAAAAGTAAGTAGTAAATTAGTAGCCTGTAAATGCCCACTACTGACCACCTCTCAAGTATCGAGGAGCTTTTTAGAGCTGTGGAAGGTCCACGATGCTGCTGCATTGCGGGTTGATGAACTTTACGTGCCCTTAAAATAAAATTGTTTATTCTTTCTCAGACATTCACGTTGTATTCCTTCACTCACGAGTTTATTACATCTAAGTATATTTTCTAGTAGTCATCACTGTTCAGGTGATTCGGTGACTTACGTAACCGTACCGTGGCTTTCACTGGAGACTGTGTGACTTTCAAAGCCGTAAGGATCATCAAGGTGATGTCGCAATAGGCCGGCCACATAGCTCGCAGAACGTTCAGGCGAACGCAGTGTAGGAAGCTCAAGATTGAGTAATGCGGGTAGTGGATGGATGCAGGTGACGCAGCACCGTGCCTTTTGGCAAACTGTCATAAGTCGGGTGTATAGTCGAGAGGCCTATGTTCAGCTGTGGACTTGAGACAAGCTGAAATAAGGATGAATTATGAAATTTTAAACGTCAAAAATTATTTTTCTTCTTTTTTTTTACTCACCTGAAAACAAAATAACGTCGTATAAAAAAATCAAGTTTACCTTTAAAATGTTATTGCAATTCTAGTCTTAAATTCCAATAAGACAATAAAACAACATTGTACATTTTCGTATTAGTCTTATTGGAGTTTAACAAAGTACATACGTCTTCATAAAAGCGTCAAGAAATGAATACAAATGCGTAGAAGCGCACCGAATAAGATGTGAGAAGGCAATTTGGATAGAAAATGAGACAGTTTACTTTGAAAGTCACGTTCTTGAGGCGTCGGACGCAAATTTTCTTTCTCCTTTAGGCGCAAGTATAACATTCAAGTAATATACTTGCTCAGTAGTAAATTCACAACTCGTAGCGACATCTGTCAACCATTTTAAGAAGCGACAACATTTGAAAAGCCTTGCTATAGATTTTTTTATATGTGAATAATTAATAAAAAATAAGACCGTGAGGTCTTATTTTTTATTAATTATTTACAGAATTGGAAAATTACTAGTGTAAAGATTTAACTTCTGCCACTATAATTTCTAATTAGTTTTTCTAAATAAATAGCGCCATCTCTGGACAAGTAGCATTACTAAAAACTGTTTTACAACTTGTGTCGGTACGACACTCTATGTCAATGTGTGCACATAGAATGGCGCGCAAAAATTTTTGAATGTTGAATTTCATCAAAGGATTTTTTAAAAAGATTCCATTGAACGACAATTGTTGCAGGTACTAGTTCGTTAGTATTTTATGAAACGGAGTACATGCGCTACATATTAGTTACAAAAATTATTTTTTACATATATATATATATATATATACTATATTATTTTATTCCCTATTTTAGATATCTACTTTTATAACTATGTTAACGGGACGAATCATACCAAATTTTAAATTTTAATACATTTTTCAGATTAATAGTAGGAAAAGATATTTGCAAATAAGTTCGATCTTCATTCTTTTCAGACCAAATAACGAGAAAAATGTGGAAAGTTATCTATTATTTTTTTTAATGCTAATTTCATAAGAAAGTTGTTAAATCCGTTTACCTTAGCCATGACTTTTTATATGAATATCATTAAAAGCAAACATTAATGAGCAGCATAACCTTAACAAGCAACGGAATAGGTGTAAAGAGCTGAGCATTTCCTACATAGTTTTTTATTTATTTAAATCTGTAAAATTAAGCCTTTTGGTAATCGCGTAAATCAAATCAAATTATTTGTTATTCCACGCCTTTCACCGCCATCGCAGACGAATTGAAAATGAAGGCACTAAAACCTGTCAGCAGTTTAATACTCGTCAGTTAGGAAATAGTTCTCTAAATTCTTCGTTTATGGGTTCTTTTGATAGAAATTTGCCAATGTCAATTGCTAGAAGACTTTTGGGAAATATGGAAACATTCTCCGAAACTTAAAAAATTTTAGACTTTTAGTAAGGATTACTTTGTTTTTTAAATAATTCTAACATTTGGTCGCGATCAAAATTTACTACCTCCAATTCCAGGTTAAAAATAAATTACTAAATTAATTAATTAAAGTTTTATTTGAGTGATTTAGTATATTTGGAATTACTTGGAAATGAACCATCATTTTTGTTTCTTGAAACATTTTGAAACATAACTTATTAATAGACTTTTACAAACAATCAATAACAGTGTATTAAATACGTTGCGTAATCATTTATGGATCATATAAGCAGGTCAACATTACAGCCTGTCACAAGTCAACTGATGAACATCTGCTTCCTCAAAAGTGTAACACAAAACACAATCCTGTGCAACCTGCATCCATCTACTTCCCTATGCAGATCGTCACTCCATCTTGTGAGGCGATCATCAAACACTGTGTTATACGCAGATAATGAAACTAAATTCTATCCAACACATTTGAAAAAAATCATTAATTAAATATTATTCAATATTTATTACAAATTATACCAGAAGATTTTCAAATATAAATACTACCATAACAAATACTTAGTTAGCCTGAAGTTATAATCTATCTTCATCATCAGCCTTCACTAAACGATCATTGTGTGAACTTCTAAATTGATAAAGCTTCTACCCACAAACATTTGATGAAATTAGATTGGCAATCTGTTATATAATCTATAAATGCCCCTATCGGTAGGTCGCCTGAGCCATATCTGTCAATTTTGCGTGGTGGGTATGCACTCGGCAAATTTGAGACTGAGTTTGAAACTAACTTTTGTTCTTATATAAGTTTTTTTTTATTGGATTGGTGTGAGAAACGAGCTTACAATCCACTTGATGGTAAGTGGTAACTGCAGCACACGTACACCCAACAAGTAAACAACATGCATTGTCACCGCTGAGGGCTAAGATGGAATGCCACACAGATCGTAATTACAGATGCTGCATTTCTGTTCGGCGGCAGAAACGGGAAGAGGGTGGTGGTACCCCCCAGACGTCTGCCACGTTAAGACTGTGAGTTGCGTTATGCAAAATCATCATATCTACCGAATTTTCGCTACTTTAAAGTTTCTTTGATTTTACCAAAAACAATCCGCAAAACAAAAACGCATGTCCAGTGACGGAAGAAGTTTGTTAACGAATTTCGTGTTTACGAATTTGTGAAAACCTTTTTTTATCCATAAAAAGAAAAGAATTTATATTTATTAGAGACCAATGAAACCTTTTGCATACCAACACTGTGTGTTACTAAATTTTTGGTACATATGTATTTCATGACAACGCCGAACTCCATGCTTATCATGAGGGTACAGCAAACAAAGGTCAAAGTTATGTAACTTCCATGTTATTTTCGATTCCATGTCATGTCATTACGTCGTCGTTCGTGCATTTTTGAATTCATTTAGAGTTTTTCTGTCCATTCAATACTTATTTCTTATAGAGATAGATATTATAGAGCTTCCTAATGAAATAATAAAAAGAAAGAGAAAAGTGAATGTCATAAGCACCTCAAGATTAAACATCATTACGAAACCTGTAGAGAGATACCGACCCCATTTAAAGTTCAAAATATTATCTCAGATAAATTAATTTGCATTATCCGACAATAAATATAAACTTGATTTAATCAGTTTCGTTATTTCCTAAAAAAAAACGACGCATGTCACATTATTTGGTAACTTATTTCTCACAAAAACTGTATATGTCAAGGACCTGTTCACCATTGGTGGTGGGACCATTCTTAAGCAAAGAAAGGGTGTAGATAGGTGTAGTTTCAGCAGCGTATTAAAAGCTCTATATGCTCTTTTATAACATATTATAGTAATATAGATAAAACTTAGATATTTAGCTTTTTTTTTTCACGGAAAACTTTTTTTTCTTCCGGTGCTATTTCTGTAAAAAGCTCTTCATTTATAATGCCACGGTCTCGGGTTTCCTGATTCGGAGGTAGATCCTCTAACCGCTCGGTAATCGTGGCCATTTTTTTGCCTTAGGAAAGTACAATGACGGTTATACAAGAATCAAATTATTTTCCAACTCACAGTCCCATTACGGTTAAGGCTAATGAAAATGAATACCTATTAAGTATGATAGAAAATATTTTCAATAATGTAACCTTAATTAAAAAATTCAGTTACTGCCTACATTTTTTAAATTTGATTAATCACTTACGTATGTTAACTATAACTATTATGTTACACACAAAAGCACTTTTCCACGACCCACCTTAGACTAACGGGCTTTCGCAACGCACTTTGAGCCTCCCCGGGATTCAAAAGTGTCGGGTGACGAGTCAAGTGAACGTGTTGACGCTCAGTTAGGCTAGAACTTTAAAGGCCCTATAGCTGCTCCTTGCGTAACCCACACAAATGCAATAACCAAAAGGGCAATGGGTAGATTTTGACATGAGCCGTGTAACTAAAATGGTTTATTACTACATCAACCTGTTTTAGGTCACCGTTGAAGAAAGGCATCTCCAAAAAAGCGTCGGTAAACGTCGTCGTAGGATTCTTGAAAGGCTTGCTCATACTCATCGCGCTGGGTAAGTAAACAGATTGGTGAGCGCAGTGCTGGTACCATCGCACAATGCTGCTCCCCATCACGACTCTGTGGGATTTGGGTTTGGCAAATTCAGATGAATATTCCGCCATCATTCAGTCGCCAAAGCCACGTTTGTTGGCTAGCAGCGTGCAGCACATGCACGTTTGGGTGGCATTTGGAGAAAAACTATGGTATTTATAACGTTTATTACTTTTGGTATTTATAACGTTTATTACTTTTACACAATTATTTATTCAATTTTTTTTTTGGGTTCGTATGAAAAACGAGGTAACAGTCCACCTGATAATAATTGGCTAGATACTGCAGGCGCTGGGCAGGTGAGTTGACAGAGCGAAACCCTCCCATTAGAGATCCTGCCCCATCACTAGTATTTGGGCTCGGCATAGTTGGAAGCATTTTTCACCATTAGCCGATTTCCAGAACGTCGACCGTTAGTCAGTAGAGTCCACCGCATGTAGGATAGGATATATTCCTCACCTACACTCAGTATATATACGAGCTACGTAAATAAAGTACGTGGTAGAGCCAAAGCGACGGTTTTTGCTGTTCCTGGCATGTGCCGGTTTGACCGGCGTGAAGTAGAGCCATCTTATGCTTCTCAGTATCGTTTGGTGAGTGTGGTAACCGGAGGCTCACTCCTCCGTCTCCGTTCTCCTTTTTCAAAAATTCTTAAAGGCGAGCAACGCACCTGCAGCTCCTCTGTTGTTGCAGATATACTTCGTCATCGGTAATCACTTATTATCAGGTGAGCCGCTTGCTCCTTTGCCCCCTTTCCCATTACAAAAAAAAAAAATAACACAAGACGTGGCTGGTGGCGGTGGACAGATGTCAGTTTTAATTAAGTAGTACAGAGCGACCCGTTTTCGTTTCTCGGTACCGTTATCGGTAGCGCTCCAAGGAAAACATCGCCATGAGTTGTCTGTCTGAGAAATAAATATAAGTCAAGGATATTTGAAGTCATCCAAACCGCAACAAACCAGCGTGACCGACTCTATCAGAACCCTCCCAAAAAGTTAGCGCAAAATAGTATCTTGCAATGGCATGTAGGTTTTACAAAACTACAAAATATAAAAAAAAAGCTTTCGCTTAAAAAAATTCCCTTATTTAGCTAAACACCTAAATGAAACGAGAGCGGGTTGTTGCTCTTTATTACAAATGCGAAATTTAATCATGTAAATTAAACGCTTTTTTTTTTCAATTAAAAAAGTTTAATTTCTCCAATGACTTTCTTAGTAAGTCTCGCTGTTAACCTTCATTACCTTCGTAACTGCTATTAATTTAATTATCCGTTAATAACTTACGATTATCTGTTTATGTAGACCGCATACCACTCAGTTTAAGTAAACGCCAACTTCTCTGAAACTTACAAAACAAACTACATATATAACCATTTCTAGTAACTTAATTATTGTAGTTATTCCAGTAAATACCGCTTCGAAACGTGCATGCGTTCGGTACACACATTTATTGCTGCTAGGCACAATTATTTACGTTCATGCAACGGACGAATTTATAGTTTTAAACAAAAAAAAAATAATGCAGCCACTGACAGGTAAATCAGATAACAAGCGATGCATGAAAAATGACTCGGCTCGATTCTAATTAAAAAAAAAAGTACAAAAGCCGTTTTTATTTTAATTTAAATTCGAATGTCGCGAAAAAAAAACTGTCGCGCCAACCCCTGATTCTGTCGTGTGAAACAATGAAAGTGGAAATTTGACTACGTCTTTTGATAGGATTTGATTTAAAGCTGGCATTTCAAAGAATCGAGTACAGTGTAACGAATGTCGAAATTATTAGCGTTCAAACAATAGGTTTTTTTCTGACGCGAAAGCTTTTTTTTTTATTAAAATTTTCGGATACAGTCCTGATTTCAATCAGCTCACAACCGGAAGGCGTATTTTTTTTTGTCTGTGACATTTACGAGTGTATCATTGCACCCCTTTGATAGAAATATTTTTTGGTCTGCTTCTTTTTCATAGTTGCCAGCTATTATTTTTTTAGGACGTCCTATACAAAACTAGGTAGGTACATAACTTTGTTTTCTAATTTCACTGACCTATTGTGCTATTTTAATAAAACGTATAATTCACTATGTTGTATTGCCGCGTTGTTGTTTATTTTATTCATTTCCTTTTTAATGTGCACATATATGATTGCTTTGTCAACTAACATTTCACGTTTATAGAAAACATGAATAAAACAATTTACTTTATGATAAAAACTTAGTTTTAAATCGTATACGAGTCCATTACGTAAAACATACTCGTGTAATGTATGTAAACAAAGTCTTACTTAACAATTGCTCTGTAGTTTATGTGCAGTGACAGGCAACACCTTACCTTCGCCGCGTCAGAGTTTATTTATGGTCATCAATAATGGCCGAAAAAAAAAACTCTTGCTGACTTTGTATCGATACACGACAATATATCTTTCGATATTATCATGAAACCTACAACGTTAATTTACTTGAAGGGAATAAATTTCATATTATAAAATTTTACATCATGGCAGGCGTGTTTAATTAAATTTCGTTTTCAAGTTCGGAAATCAACACCATACGAAGCGGACTAAGGCATTATTACGATAGTTAACTTCGGTAAAACAATTATCAATGCGTTGTACTATGCACTTGTTGCAGAAACGTCGCAGTCTTGTGGTCAGGGCAATGGCTTTAATTTCATAGTATGTTGGTGATCAGGGTTCGATTACCGATGCCAGCACCACCGAAATTGTAAATAACAATTTTATGAGATTAAATGCTGAATTTACCACGTGCTCGACGGTGAAGGAAACTTGCATGTCCGAGACATAATAAAAAAAATGTTTTCGAGAACATGTAAAGTCCACCAACCGGCACTAGTGCAGAGCACCGCACTTACTTTGCCCAGTTGTGGGCGTCTAATTATGAATGAACGAACGAGTGTGGCAACAACTGCCACATTCGTTCGTTCATTCGTAATAAGAAGCCATTGAAGATCTCTCGTCATTGAATCTATCTAGAACAGCTTTCGCTGTACGCAGATGCTTAAATGAAAAGGTGCTGTAATGCAAGCATCATTTTAGCCATAATAGCCGTGTGGTTAGGTGATCTGCTCCGAATCACGTGGACGATCCTGTATAGGAAGGGTTCGTACCAATGAGTTTTTCGAAAGTCGTGTACTATTTGCGTCGTTAGTCTGAACACTAAGACGGCGAAGCTTGCGCCACCTGTCACGTGGATATAAATAAGCACTTGTTTAAACGACTAACAATTGTCTAATAATTTTTTTTATTATTAATAAGCTTTTTTTTATTATGAAACTTCTGAAGTATTCATGAGACAAGAAAGTTTGAGATGCTTGAATGTATTTAGTGTTTGAAAGTATAAGTAAAAGTTCTGTATTTACCACGTGCTCAGCGGTGAAGGAAAACATCGTGAGGAGACCTGCATGTCTGAGAAATAATAAAAATATTATTTCGAGGATATGTGAAGCCCGCCAACCCGCACAAGAGCAGCGTGGCGAGCCCATCCCGGCTTCCAAACCCTCTCTGATACTCGTATTTGAGAAGGAGGGCTTTGCCCAGCAGTTGTCACTTACAGGCTGCTACTTTTACTTTACACTACTGGCATCGATTTTTTTACGTTCGAGTGGAGCCACGAAAATAAAAGACTGGTCACACTGGTCCGCGAGGTAAATTTTATCCCTTCTAGTTCAGTTCAGTGGAGGTATCGCAGCTACGATCTGCCCAACCTAGTCAAAATCTCTAAATGTCTGCACGTAATGAAATCTTTAATATAATATTTAAACGAAAAAAACTAAAATTATACTACGATGAAAATCCACATAAAACTAAAGACCAACAAGCGACAGTACGTGGTTTTATGAGTTGGATAACACATAAGTGTGGTTTTAATAACTATTAAGGATGTATCAACCAGGTTAAACAGAAGTGATAAGCCCGTCGCTTTTTACGCGGTAGAATCAAGCGGCGGCTTTTGGTTCTGCTCGAATGGACCGGCTCGACCGGGGCAGTACCACGGCCTCACAGAACACCAGCGTGAAGAAGAGGCATCTAGTGCTTCTGCGTTTCGTTCGGTGTGTGAGGTAAACAGAGGCTCACTGCCCGTTCCCTGTCCCCTTTCCTCTTCCCCAAATATCCTTAAAAGCCGGCAATGCACCTGCAGCTCCTCTGGTGTTGCAGATGTATCGATCGTCGATAATCACTTACCGTCAAATGCCATCTTCCTATTTAAAAAAAAAAAACAATTAAAACTATGTCATGTAGCCTCCACAAGCAGAAGACCTTTCGCGAATATATCTTATTAATACATTACAGTATTATAAACCTTTGAAGTGACAAACTGAACTAACGAGTACACCTGACGGTAAGTGGCTGCCCATGGACACCTGCGAACACCTTCAATCGAAGAAGGTTAGATGCGTCGGTCCTCCTGATCAAGATGGAATGGCTCACAGCCTGTTATACCGGCTTTCTTCACCCCACAAACCGGAAAACAACAGTGGCTGCAATGATAAGCATGCAGATGGGCTATAGAGTGGTACCTACCCAGACGGCTCTTAAGCAAAAAATGTGCCTACCACTTAGTATAGAATAAAGTAAACTGTGAATGAAATAAAACAAAAAAGAGTTAAATTATATTACAAGCTTCAGTAGACAGTTTTGCTAGCTGTTATACGAATACTAGCCGTTCCTTTATAATATAGCTATAAGCCATAAAAGATAAAAAAAAACTACCGCAATGACCCCAGTTCGCCGCGATAATAAGCCCGGCGTAGCATTAGATATTATTCACGTGAATTACAACGGCATTTTCAAAATGGCCGACAACTTACGCATAGCGTGACCCAAGGGTAAGCCCTGAACGTTGACACGATTAGACGTCACGATACGTCTTTAAATGTTCTTTTTAATTTATGAGCACTGCTTTGTTAACAGCCTATAGACGTCCGGCCTAACTGAACTGGCTGGTTGTAAAATAAAGAAAATATTAGTCTGTAACGATTGCTAAAACCACTCTAAAGTTAAGAAATGATGTCGCCGGTTAATAAAATACTTAAGTAGTGGTGTCATTACGAATTACGACGTTCCCAATTCTACAGCTCACAGTTTTATTTAATTAGCGCTCTTGAAGTTGGTTTAATCTGATTAAAAAACATTTATAACAACTAACATTCCTTCACCTAAAACACATATTTGAGAAGATAATTTCAGTAAATAAAGGAGTAAAGATGTCATTGACCATAAGGTGGTTTTATATTTGCGTTAATTTGACACCCGTTCACATCTGCTCGCGGACATGTGAAATTTAATTATTGAAAAGTGAAACCGATTGGCGTAATCAAGGTTGATTGGCAATGGCGGCTGTACGTTAATTGGATCTATACGCTTCTGACATCTGCTACAACCAGTCTGACCTTTGATAGTCACGAAGTATCGTAAACGATGTCTTTAGAGCTGACAGATGTCAGATTTCATGATTCTGACGCTTTAAATAGGCTCCGAATAAAATGACATCAGTGTGTCTAAATTATGTAACACATTTTTGAGCATCAAAGGAATCTGTTTTCGTGATGCTTCCCCTGTTTTGATTTTCACGTTAGAATATATTTCAATGCCCAAATGTAATTACACGATGTAAATTGATAAATAACGATAAAGTAAATTTGCTGACATGACATTGTGTCGTACCTTAACAGTGTCATGTTAAGGTAGAGCATGTTGATGGATAGCGTGTGGGGAAAAGCAGAAAAAATTTAAACTAATAACTAACTAATTGTAACAAAAAAAGAACATATATAACATAAACACTCACACCTGTCATCCATAGATAAAGACAGAAATTACGGTTCTCCTTTTGCCAGCGTAGCCAAATGGACTTCGACAATCCAGGTGTAGCCTCTCCGTGAGATGAGAGTGGGCGGTGAGCCTCTGTGAGATTTTATACGTGCACAAATCGAGTAGCAGATATAACACTATACGGCACAATTGCATTGGAAGAAGATAAATATATTAGGTTAATAGAAGCTTTATTTCAATTTTATTTTGTTCCCTGGTATTCTCCTGGTGAATAGAAGCATTTATTTTATTCTGTGAGAAGTTAAGTAATTCAATTTATCCTTGTATAACAAGTTATTTTGCTATATTAAAAGCCACTTTACCGATCTTGAGGTTGGGCAAAGCCAATAAGTTTTTGAAAGACGACGTCAGGCTCGAGCTGTTACGACGAAGTTAGAACGTCAAAAATATATATCTGGACCTCTGATCACCCCAGTATTGGGTATACGGTAAGAGCATTATACTTTTTTGTTATATTAGCTTTAAATGTATCAAATAAGTTGACATTATTATGTTGTATCGCATTAAACAATGGAAACGGATGCTCTACAAAAAAAAAAACGTTCTAACGTTTGCAATAAAACAGGGTTTAGTTCCTAATGGTAGATCTAAACTATAATATAGTAAAATAACACCTAACCTCATGGACTATGAAGTGAACAGACTGCTAAATATATGCACAAAAACATTACAAAAGTAAACTTTGTTACTTGTTTGACAAAGTATTACATAAATTAATTTAAGTAAACTTTAAAGAGAGTGGACTGTGATTAATTCGAATTAAGGAAAGAGTCATTACCAGGATTATGTTTAAAACATTGATGTATAGATGTGTATGTATGTGTCGTGTGGTGTCGGGGTCAGAATTCATCATCATCCAGCGGTTGTCGTAAGAGGCTGCTAAGAGAAAAGCCTTGGCAAATAGCAATGGCTTCCGATAGATGGCGCAATAACCATCTCGTAAAATATCAGACTGAAATGAAGCGGGCGTATATCGGGCTGAAGCATCTAAGGTGCGAGGCATCTGGTACTGCGATCACCAATCCGCTTGCCGAGCGTGACGATCATGGTACAGAGGAGAGCCTAGAGAGGCCTACGTTCTGTAGTGGACAGTTTCCAGGCTGTAAAAGCCCTAACTTAACCTTGTTTTGTATGTCTATGCTCTTTGTGTGTACGAGTAATGAAGTAATAAATCAAATTAAATAATTATTTCATTATAAGCACAACAAGACAAACAAGTTACCAAAATAAGTATATTGCTATAAAATAACAGAAGTATGTCTGTTATTTGAACAATGAAAATGACAAGTATATAGCCGTAAAAGGCTAAAATGCCCTAGGTATAAGATTTGCCTATACCTACTTACTATGGCAATGCCGTTTGGTGAACGCAGTGCTGATTCCCTCGCACTGGCCATACTTCCCCCCATCGCCAGTCTTTTGGATTAAGGTCCGGGATTTTCAGATGAGTTTTCTTCCCATTTTGGAGAACACACACTAGGGAGTGTCTTTTTGTGTGTAATACAACCCTGAAGGGGTAGATAGAGGTGCATACACTAATAAATGGTCAGATGTTATGGATTTGCATAAGAAACTATAAAGTTGAATATTCAAAAGTTCAAAAAACCTTTAGAAGACAACTTACGAATGTCACACTAGGTGGCCACTTAGATACAGCGTTATTACTCTGTCAGTTTTTGTCTTGTACTGTAAAATAAAACTTTTGCGATAAGAAAACTATTGCCAGTAATTGCCAAAAAGTAATGAGATACATTCAAAGAAACCACAGAACGATTTAAATGTTACATTCACTGTTCGGAAGCCAGGTTTGCTGCTAGAGATTAAATATTTTAAGTCCTTATCATCCCTTATACTTAACAGCCTGTAAATGGTCAACTGCAGAACATAGGCCTCTCCCATAAGGAGGATTTGCCATGATCGCCATGCTCGGCAAGTGCGTGACTCTCTCGGACCTTAGACTATGATGCCCGACACCTGTCTGCTCATTTTTGATCTGGTATTTCTTAAGATGATTACTCCGCCATCTGCCATTTCAAGGTTTTCCCTTAGTCTATTATTATATGTTTTATTCTTAATTAATTACCATAAAGCCTTTTCATTAGTCGGTTTTCATAATAACCAAGTGAAGAAAGATGGATGGTGGTGACGCCCGGCAATAATGCTTCTATTATAAATAAAGTAAGGTTGTGTCAAAAGAAAAGGTTCCAATAAATATATTTCAGTGAAGCCATCTACATATATAAATTCATTTGTATTTATGAACTACACCAGTCCAACGAGTGCCGGGCTGAAATGCTAGTTAAAATACAAATTTCAAGTCGGCCGTATCTTCTTGTTCCTTTACTTCTCACTTTTTCTTTTTAAATAGGTAATAAATGATAGAGCATGACATGTCTGCCTTACTTAGACTTGATGTGGTATTAAATAAAGTTGCCTATAATAATAGCTATGCGTATCCGTCGGTCTTATTTGCGTTATAAGTAGCAGGTATAAATATCGCATGTTTATTCACAATTTATGGAACATTTATACCCTGGGGAGCTGTAAACAGACATGTTAGTACTATGGTAATAGTATAATAATTTTTAAAAGGTTTAATTAAAAGTCTCTATTAAATTATGTCATAAGCTTTTTTATTGACAATTTCGAATATAGACATACGTTTTAGCCCCTGTTTTCCTAAAACGACCAACTTGATCATATTATAAATCTTGGATGATTCTGAGGAGTTATCTCGTCCTAATTATGATTTTGAATCAACGTAAATTAATTATCATAGAGGCGCTTTAATGTTTCGATTATCTGTTATTCGAATATCTGAATGTGTCCTGACTGTAGCGGTCAGAAAATTTAAATCGTTTCAATTAACTTTCCACCAGAGCTTACTAGGTTCAAATTGGTAGATGGCGAGCTTGTCGTCTTAGTCCAGGCTAACGATAAATGTAGTACATAGATTTAAAAAAAAGGCCAATAGGCTCTCCTTATAATGCCAAGAGAAGATGAACTTACTTACTATTCTAAAACTAGTGAACAGCAACCAGTTATAACATAATAGTCGATTTAATACTTTCAATGGATTTAGTCACGAATAAGACGAATAAATTAATAAATTCTTTTAAACATATACATTATTATAGAAGTAACTGTGGCTGTAATTCAGATTGAGGATATTACTCTACTGTGGCGCTACTATGCCTTCTTTTAATGTCATTTACAACTGAAGTGAAATCTTATTACCTATATTAAAAATTCATTAACATTTTGCAATATCATACAGTGACTAAAGTACATAGACTACATTTATTATACAAGGTTTTTTTTTAATAACTAACTTTTTTCTAATTTTATTTTAAGTAAATTTTGTTAAATTTTTTACGTCTATTTAGATGAATTAGGTAAAAGAGATATGTTTCATTAAATAATATCCTCAACTGCACATGGTACAATCTGGTGGCTAATAAGAGAGGCTGTTGGCCGTCCGATTGCGATGTCCATCGACGAATGTGCCTGATCCAAATTCCTCTAACTAGTGAAGGGTATCAGGATCACAAGAGCGAGGGTACCGGCACTTAGCTTACCAACCCGTTCGCCCAGCATGGAGTATGGCATGGGGAGTATGGGCAAACACTTAAAGAGATTTATGCTCGTTATCATTGCCGCTGGCTGAAAGGCTTAAAATTGACGAAGAAAATTTTGTTAAAAAAAAATCTTGACAAATTTTTATCTAGTTCTTAAGTATTCTTTTGCTACCAACTCTTTTTTTAATCGAAAACGTATGGTGATAGTATACATATATAAATCCTAGATTAAAAATTAAGTTGCATTTGGGTTTTGCCATCGAGGACTCTTATAGAATGTCGGAAACCCAGAAATCTCAGGTTCTCGTCTTTAGACTTATAACACGCTTGGTAACATTCTAGTTTTCCCTATTCAATAGGTGAGCAGCGACATACGAAATAATTTAGTCACATACTAAATAATAACGGACTCACTGCGGCGTACAGTGTATCTGTCGATACTCTGTGTTGCATTCACATGTGTAGAACAAAAAACGCGTTAGAAAACAGTTGCTTCCGGCGCTATCGGATAGGCGATCGCTGTGTATTGCATTTCACTATTTATTGCCAGTACCTGTCAATAATTCTAATATTAACTTCAATTAGATACGGCTTACTATGTTTCACTTTTTTAATACTTAGTAGAGCAATAGCATAGCTATGTCATCCACAACACATTGGACTACTTACTGCCGTCAGACTAATGAGTACTTTTTTTTGGATCCAAGCCGATGACGTCATTTGTCTATAACATATTTTATAGCCTAACGCTCCAGCCTATTTGTCGTGCACCATATTCGAAACTTTTTTTTTTATTAGCCTATAGAAGTCAATTGCTGGACATAGGCATCTCCACGAAAGTATCAGCAAGCCTACATTTCTTCGAGGCGTAGGTGAGGTTGGTATTTGAAGAAAAAGTAGGTATATTTCCCTTGGCAGAATGTAATCTATACCTCGCTCCGATCTTAACGCATAAGCAGATTTAACAAAAAATTAAAAAAAATTGTTAATTTCTAAGATTTTCTCTGGCATCACGGATGCACTTTACGGACATAAATTCAGAGACAAAAATATAGAGATAAAATATTTGTAGCCTTTACAGAATTTTGTTTCGTGCGGGAATCGAACCCTCGACCCGCAGTGTCACTACCGATTCGCTTCGTCATTGCGCTAAACGAGCAAATAGGTTGTATTAAATCGAATACGTACGATTTGTGATTCTGTGTTTAAAAATACTTTCGGCATTATAATAAATGTATCCATCTTTTGGTAAAAAAACTAACAGAAATAGGTAATACTAAATTATTACTATTCTCCTCTCTATGCCACAAAAATATTTCACAACAATTCCGTGTGAAGTCATTCCTCGACAAAATCATACCGTGTTATTTTTCACATCCAAGACATGTTTTCGTTTATTGGTTATTATGTACTGGATAAAAGAAACCAAGTTAAATAAAAATAACAATACGATTTTATCGGGTAATATTGTCACGCGTAAAGTCCCTAAAAAGAGTCGGAAACGCGCTCAGATGATTAAAAAGAAAATTAAAAAACAATCCTAGCAAAGCCCTAAACTAAGTAGATGAATGACACGTGGGTGGTCTGAAAAGTTTCCCACCTAATAAAGATACAAGACATTTTTTCTTTAAATTTACAGTCTCTACATAGTCTTCTTGTAAGTTTATACACTTCTCCCAGCGCTGCTCCCACCTCTTTAATCCGTCAAAATAGAACTCGGCGTCATTGTCTGCATCATAATTGTTTACGAAGTTCCTCGTTTGACGAAAACGTCTGTCCTCCGAGCGCAATTTTTTTTTTAGGAAACCAAAAAATGTCACCTGGGGCTAGATCTGGTGAATAATGAGGATGACCAAACAGTTCAAACCGTAATTCCTGGATTTTCTTCATGGCTCCGCTGAGGTGTGAGACGGCGCATTGTCCTGGTGAAACAGAATTTTTTTTTTCTGCAAATTTGAGTGTTTTCCGTTTTTATTTTGGCGAGTAATATACTACGCGTATAGAAAAAAAAGATGTTTGAATTTTTCAATAATAAACGGCAATTACATACTTCAACCCCTAATGTGTCGTGCTCAGTTGACAACCGCTGATATCCGCCGTGGTCGGAATCGTCCGGGAAGACATCATCATCATATTTACATTAAATTATAGTCAACCGACTTTCTAATAATTCAACGCTAAGAATCTAGATCTTAATTTTTGTATATGGCCTAAGCCTAACTAGATCTATTCCTTGTTATAAGAATAGTTGTCTGAATAAGTAAAAAAAAATGCAATTTAAAAGTCCTGATATGACTTCTAACAATAAAAATTAAGGGTTTCAAAGTTGATTTAAATTAGGGGTTTACTCGTAAAGGTGTTTAGCAAGTCGTCGTTGCTTTGAAAAATCAAATTAATATCTCTCTTTACTTAAACTGATTAAACCACTAATTGATCGGTAATATTGAGGAAAAGAGACGCTCCGACGACAAAGTCCATCCAAATTTACCAAACCCAAATCCCAAAGACTAGTGATGGGGAGCAGCATTACTTGTGTGCTCACAGACCCGGCTTGACCGGCGTGGTGAGCATGGGCAAAACTCTCAAAACCTTCGAACAATGCCTATCGGCTTTGCTGGTATTTTCTTGAAGTTGCCTTTGTTCAGCAATGGATTTAAACAGGCTGATGACGATGTAGAAGCAGAAGAAGTAAACTTGCCATAAGTTCACTGTTGAATAAACCCACGTTGACCGCCGATTACTTAAGAATCTGCCACCTCTTTTTTTCGTGTGTCGTAAGGGGCGACTAAGGTAAGGTATAATAAGCCCTGAAAATCCCAATGGCTCCAGACAGATGACGGGAGAGACATCTGGAAAAATACCAGATCAAAGATAAGTAAACCGATGTTGACAGCGGTGTTTAAGGTGCGACGGGCGGTGTCTGGTACTTGCCAAGCGCGGGATCATGGCTATCTTTACGGGAGAGGTCTATTTCCTAGAGTGCACTATTTACAGGCTGTTTTTTTTTATGGGAAAGGGGGCAAACGATGCCCCGTCCGCCTGATGGTAAGTGAATACCGTCACCCACGTACATTTGCAACACCAGAGGTGCTGCAGTTGCGTTGCTGGCCTTTCAGGGTATCTGGGAAATGGAAGGGAGGACGTGAAGGGGGCGGGGAGATGGAGTGGGCCTCCGGTTACCTCACTCACCGAACGAAACGCAGATGCACTGGATGCCTCTTCTTCACCCAGATATTCTGCGGGGTCGTTGTACAACCCCGGTCGAGCCGGCCCATTTGAACAGTAGCAAAATCCATTGCATGGCTCTACCGCGTTTGAAAGGATGTTAAGGATTCTATGTTATATTACGCACACATTTTAAGGAAAGTTTTGTGTCTTGTGCAGAATAAACGTTATCGCTTTGAACAACGCGCCATGCTTCATCATGTGCAAAGTGTAAAGCAAAGTATTTAACTAATTCGCCGACGATAGTATTTAAGTCGGAGGTCAACGTGGATACATTTAATAGTGGACTTTCTTAGCTAGTGTGATACCATGTTCGGCTTTATCACACATTAACATTAGGTGGGGTTGAAGGAAACCATTAATTAATAAAAAAAAATACATTATTTAAGCCGAGTACCGTAGTATTTAGTTTCATAGATCACGTGTGATCTGGTTTCAATCAAATAAAATTGTTTATAGCAATCTTAAGTGCTTGGCGGTGAAGGAAAACATCGTCTCCTTTCCGATATTTGAATAGCATGCCTTTGCTCATTAGTGGGCACTGACAGACTGCTACTTTTATATGACTTAAGTGTCTTATACAAAAGATACTTATGTATTTTTGTTTCACATTTTGTAAGCATGTACATTCCCATTTGACTATTACCAACATCGTATACTAAACTTTAATATGTGTACGACTCTGACTTGACCGGTTTCATGACAACCTAACCTCTACAAATTGCATTACACGAAGCATTGTCACTGACAGGCGATAGGCAGATGTTTTGCGCTAGTATAATATCTGAGTATAATATCTAACTTGAGATTATAAACTGTAGACCTAGGCGAATGCATAATTACATAGATGTGGCGATAAAAACTTTACTTTCAATTTATACCTTAGAGCAGGTGCCACTATTGTATAATCAATAACATTTACAAGTGTTAAAGGCAACATACGAGGCTAAGGTTCTTATTTTCCTTTGTTTGAAATATTTAAATTTGTTTAGTAAAAGTAAAAGTTGGAGGCTATGTTTTTGGTTAATAAACCATATCATGGCTTTTGCCGCCATCGGCGGCCCTTATACCGTATCTGACTAATTAGAAAAATAACAAAAAAAAATGTTTAAATATGTACTTGTGCAAGACCATAGCCCTTGGCTTAATTTTTTTGGGAACCAGGACTTGGATAAACGAAAACATGTTAAAAATAACACTGCATGATTTTGTCCGAAAATGATATCACACGGTATTGTTGTGAATATTTTGTTACATAGCTGATACGGCCCCGGGATTTGAATACGTAATGTAAGCAGAAGCTTCTCTATCTAACCTATCCCCAACGTTCGTTAATTAATCATGACACGAATATATATTATAGATATATAGTTAAAATATGATAAATTATGACTGATTCGCTTTATTACATTGATGATATGTTTAGTACGCTTCATACGTAAATACCAAGGTGTTTTGAAAGTATACATAATAAACGGTTAGATTTTGAAGATAACAGAACATAAATCCTGTTAAATGTTAGTCAATTTATTTCCATTATGTTACATATATATAACAAAAACCTATTTTCTATCACTATAAATTCCACAACCTGAACTAATGAGTTAAACTCATTAAAATAGCTTTTACTACATAGCACAATTTTTTTTTTCATATCATCGCTGTCGATAACTAATATGCGGAAATAAAGTAAATGATTCTTCGTTCATTTTCAACATTTGCTTTTAATCAGGCTTTGCTTTTTGTGTTTGATAATTACCCTTTTGAGGAAATTGCTCGTTGCGTCGTCTTAGTTAATACAAATTTTAGATTTTGAACTAAAGAAGAAAACTGACTAAAACACCAAAATAGTGAACGTTCAGGTCCGGACCCAAAATATAATAGAAATGTGAACTGAACAGGTGAAGAAACGGTTAATCCGGCAAAGTAATTGCAAAAGCATAGTATAATTAGATAGTAAACTGATTTGGGCTGTGTTTTTGACCCTGTATCAATGATTCTAAGAGCTACCCCAATGTTCCTAAACGAAGACATAAGGAACAAACCTTTTTAATATATAAAAAAGCTTAACGATTAAATCTTTTAGCTTTCTTTACAAAATCAATCCAGTTTATAAATAAAAAAAAACTATTTTTACAAAATCTTATGCTGTGGGAACTTTTGCAATGACATTTCTTAAAAAAATCTTTGTCTCTCCAAGTTATATTTCAACTCATTTACATACGTTTCCAGTTTAAAATAAATCATAATGAATTTTATGAATAAATTAACATTGGGGACAATATCTTGGAGAGGCATAGGGGAATAGATCATTGTAATTAAAAAAAAAACGGGTTAAGGAACGAGCATATTTAAAATTGTTTTTAGTTCTAATTATAATTTTGGTTTTGAAACTTATTTATACCATTTTTCTTTATCTGATATTGTTTTGAGCAGGAGACGATATTTTAACTATGTTCTTTTGATCTTCGAATCACAGACATCATCAAGATTATGGAATTTATAACGTCGCCGATGAATCTATATACAGCAGCTCTGCGATATTGTATTGAACGAAATACGTTCAAGAGGCAGCTGCAATGCGACGCTTCAGCTCAGAGGTGAATCCTATATGTGCTGGTGGATTAGAGTATTAAAAGCAGCTGCTGGCAATTGCCAGGCCGGCGAGAAGTTAAAAGCTAAGACTTCAGTTTTAACATGATATATCTTTCACCTCTCTCTCTTAAGTGCTAAACGTATTAACATATATTAAAATTGTGTCGGCATTAAGAAAAATTGCCATATACAAAAATTAAAAATAATTTAGGACCAAAATAAATTAATATTTGATACATCGTTAACCCTTCATCCTTCCAAAGAAACACTTCGCAAGTTAACATCTCACTTTACCCTTTCTAATGATAATGAAAACCTGTTTCTACTATAACAATCATTCTCGTTTTTTTTTTGTTTTAAAACAACCGGGTACCTTTGGAGGGTTACATAATTGTGTCAACGTAGACTATTGTGATTTATTCTTACCTTTGCGAGTTTAAACAATAGGGCGCGAAAGGGTAGAGAACAGATGTCGGGGCCGTAGCTAAATTCGGCAAGTTTTTTTTATTGTCTTAATAAAGAGAGGTGCAATATGCAGATGAGCTTTATTAAAATTACTTTTTTTTTCTCGGTTGCAACACTTCGGTTGTGGGAAATGCTGACCCCTTTTCGGTTTGAATTCGGACGTTGGGATATCATTGTGTTAGTTACGCTTTTGTTTTTTTTTTCCTTCCGAACTGTAGTTAGTCGTGACTTATTACCGGTTTATTTATGCGACAGCGGATGCAGAAATCACGTCGGGAATAGATTGTTCTCCTTCACGATTTAAACAATTGCATTTTTAAAGTCATGAATTAATATTATTAATTACCAACATCGCCGCGTAGTCACAATGAGCTACTAATTTTACGGGATACGTCAATTATTACCTGTCAGTTGAAATTATTCTCATACTCGATTTTATCGCAGAGAGATACTACTAGATATCGACTCCGCTTTAAATGTAAAGAGTGAATTGTGTATTCAAAGCAATGGTTTTAATTGTTTAGAATAGTATGAGTAATAAAATAACAATAAATTTTAATTAAAATAATGCGGCTAGTAATATTCAATTATTCATTCATATTTGACGGTTAATTTGAAATTAAAATGTATGCATTAGATATGCGATAAAAACATTAAATGGCGAAATATTTAAAAAAATAAAGAAAATACAATATGCTTGTAACGTATTCCGTTACGTCGAAGGAAATGAAGATTTGCCTATTTTACAAAATGCAACGGGTTATTTTTTTTAACAAAGAGTAAATTAGAAAGGTGCCAATCTGAATAGTACTCCATCCATCCATGGTCTATCGTCATCATCGTCCTTGTTACAGCCCAAGTCCACAGCTGGACTAAGGCCTCTCCCAAAGAGAGAATATACATCCGTTAGTAGAAAGAAAGTAAGTAACACCTACTACTCCACCAGGAGAGGTTCCTGCATGTGGTGAATCCTCACACCTCACCTGCTCCTGACTTCGTATCTGTAGCTTTGTTTCTATACGCCTTTGGTTGCCTGGAAGAGTTCGCGATGCAGCGCTAAGACCGCCAAATTATGCCTTCTAATTGACTCGCGTTTTTTTTATTTAACCTGTATTATTTCGTTTTGTGGTGTAAGTTTTAAGTAAACTCGTTCATTCATTCATTCACCCTGCTGGCTGAGGTAACTAAATCTTTCAAGCAATAGATGCGTTAATGGTTATTGCTGGCTATTTCTAGGAGCGGCCTGACTTCAGCTTGTTCAGGTTCAGCCATGGATTTAAATGAGCCTGTGTAATTTCACTTCCACGAATCAAGTAACTATTAATAGATTATCCATCGCACAAGTATGGAATGCGCTCCCACTCGAAATCAGAGCGTCTAACAGTCGGTACATATTTAAAATGAAAGCTAAGGAACATATCCTTAGAAAAATGGCAAAATCATCTCAGTAATAGTCTATTTTTATATAGATTTAATTTATTAATGTATTTAAAAATTATAAATGAATGTCCGTACGTGTGTATTTATTATTGTATGCGTAGTTAAATATTGCGTCTACATATAGATTTACATTTATTACAATTTTTTTTCTCTCTTTAGTTCTCTCTATTCTATCACCTACACCTACTTCATTTCGTCTCTGCATCGTCCAAAGATTGACTGGTGGAGAATGCTTCTGGCATTAAGTCCGCCTATATACATTTTCATGTATATGAAGTTGAATAAATAAATAAGTATTGAATAATTTCACTGTCATTGTGTTAGTGGAATTAAATATTTAATTTATGGATTCCTTATAACGTTAAAGCGACTCGAGAGCTACTAATGTAATTTCAAGCATATGCACATTACAAACACAAGGTATGGCGGTACGAAATTAATTTCTGAAAATAATTAATAGTGTATATTATAATTAATGGTATATATCTTGGTAAAAACGTGAACTGTTAATTCATAAACAAAGTTGAACTGGCGTATGAAATCACTGTTGTTAGCACACACAGACGCTGTATCTCACCATCGTTCTGGATTGTTTTGGTCATGAACACTTGGATGGTTACTCTGCCACCTGACCGAGGCAATTACATTTTTTTTGGGATTTTTCTTACTCCTTTTACGACACACAAGGAAGGAGGTGGGCTGACAGATACTCTTCTCTTCTTTTACCCGAAGTATACGAGTATATTTCGTTGTCGTATTTTTGACGTTAAACCACGACTGCTAACGAGTGATCACTATTCTCGGTATTGATAAGCGAAATTCTCTTAAAATACTTTATTTACTCTATGATCATAGATAATAAATACAAAAAAGGAGCGAACCAGAGCAACAGGGAACGGTTCAAGAAGCTACGTCTGAATAAAGTTCGATCTATTTTAGCTTCCGCTTACAGCTTTCTCCACTTGGAAACTTTTGCCGTATCTTTCCCGGCAAAAAAGTAATCTAAATCCTTCTTAGGGCTTCAAGGAATCTCCATGTAACCGATAGACAGAGTTACTTTTACATTTATAATATAAATAACAAAGTATGGATTTTACTGCAGAACGCGGCAATCGGCACTTGAGCCCTTCATTCGGCACTTGAGCCCTTCTTAAACCTTATTCTATAAGATATTGGATTGACAATGCATCGCTAGAATTATTGCAAACGTTTTGACTCTTTTAGCATCAAAATTTTATCGTCTATCAGACTTCATAAATTAATCCAAATACGAATATACTAAATCGATATCATTGTATTTACTCCCCCGATTATACCTGAATGAACATCACTGTAAAGCAAAATAACCCGCAATGCAATCAAACAAGCAAATCATGCGTGAAATGATGCCCTGCGTTTGTTGAATTTCGCGTACAGCACTTATATACTGCGCTTAAGGGCGTGTTTCCGTTGCACCTTTAGTATATAGAGTCGTCGGTGTGTTAACAAACCTAATAATACCTACGCAGTAACAAGCGATGGGGGAGTGCATCTGATTTGAGTGAAAAAACTTCATCTAGTAGGGTGCAGCTTATAAGGTTTAAGGTACAGTCGTGGAAAAAAGGACCGTTACCCAAAAGTTTTTTGTTTAATATTCTTTACAACTATAGTTTCTCTATAAGTGTCAATAAAAGGAACAAAACAATTATATAATTTTTATAATAAATATATTATTAATGTTGATACTGTCAACCAAAATGAATATAAAAGGGATTCCATGCGCTAGCTACCTCAGAATCTGACGTCCCTCTTTCTTTCCATGTCCAAGGGAAACAAGGCTTTAAAATCTCATCGCATCCGGGAGCAAATTCGGCGACGAGGCTCGCCGCCTGACAGGTTCTATCTCTCGGAGAGGTGAAAAGTGAATTACAAAAGTGTACACTTCACCGAATTAAACCAAATGTAAATACTTAATCTCTGTCTACTCCAATGGGTGACAGTAATACAAAATAATATAAATATAATTATAATACATAGTCGCAATCCTCTTTTAAAGTTTGTTCGTGTATTCGCTTATAGATTCTTAACTTCTATGTGGGTTTCAATACAGTTTTCACCATCATTTAGATAATTGAGAAAGGATGATGAGAAAAGATAACTATAATACATTCATGTTTAGTTTTTGTGGTACAGGTTTGTCCATGCGTAACCGAAAAGTTAGTGATTATCGCACGTTCAAAGTATTTTTTCTACTTTTACCAATTTTATATCCATGCATTTCTTGTAAATAATCTTCAGATCAAATACAAATGAACGCAAAAGAACGTAATTAAAAAAAAATATTTAAAAACTTTTTCCTCTGACTATATCTAATAAAGTCCCCACTCGCCTCCGAACGAAAAGTTCATTTTCTTTAACGAATCCCTTTACTTTGAAATTTTATATACAGCGGCCTGTCGATACATTTTTAATTTTCTTTGAAGGGAGAGCAATTTTTCCTTGTTTCGAGCAGTTACATTAACGCACCATTGATCTACATTGAATATAATGAATAAAATGTAAGCTTTTAACGCACCCCATAATTTTAAAACTTAAAAGTTAATTTTAAGTTATTGTATACATGTATATACTTTATTGTATGCATGTATTTACTTTATTGTACAGCACAAAAACACAAAATAAACAAATCACAGAAAAATAAACTTAAGAGGTAAGTACGATAAGTCAGTCTTATCGCTAACGTGCGATTTTTACCTTAAGGCTAAGGAAAAAATTACCTAACAAACGGTGGGAGGTGGTATAAATAATAGACTTACATGCTAATACCTAAATAGACTAAAACAATATTTTATATTATAATAATATAATACACTAATCTATACAAAAAAAACAATAGACAAAAAAAAACATATGACTAAATAGGCGTAAATACATAATTGAAATTACATACATAAATACAAGAGAAAAAAAAACCATTTCAGTTGTCGCTAATGATGATTGATGTGACCACACAATGTCAGGTAATGATTTTTGACATCAGTTTAAAACTTATCTGGTTGTTTCGCACATATTTCCATAATTGGTTCGTTCCATATTGTCTTATATATAAAAATTAATGTTTGTGTGTTCGTCTTCTATGCGTTCGCTCATGGTTAATCCGATTAAGCTCAAATCGGTCATGTTCCACACATTACAGTTTAATAGTTAATAGTAAAGCGGCGGCTGCCCGCCGCTTTGCCCGCGTGGTTACAATACTGTCCGAAGATAACCTCTCATAAAACATAGCCAATAGCACTTCTGTGACTGTAATGCACTTTTTAGGAAAAGTTGCATCAAAATTCGTGTAATTGCTTTTTAGTATAATCCATTCAAACATACATAGAAACAAGCATTTTATATATCACTTAATACTCACGTAGCTAAAAACAAAATCATCGGTGACCGATGTATGTGCTAATGTATTTCTTATTATATAAGATTTTTGTCTCAGTCTAAGATGTAAGCGTGAATATACGACATTTCTGTATGTTATACATATACCCTACTTGTCACAGAAATGAAAACGAAGCGATTACGGAATTAAAGAATCATACAACCTGACAAATAAGCTAAACGCATGTGTATATTGTGTGTTTGTATCTTAGAATGAAGATGGGCAGACGGGTTTCGATGTAATATATAACTTTTGTTGAGAGTGGATGTTCCACTGTGAATATAGATTATATTTACGGTGTCTTTAGATAATTCAAAATTTTGGAAAAATCTGTTTATCTCGTATGGAATAACAGGCGGGAGTTCGTGTTTTAAGACTCCCCTTAGTAATGTTTACGTGCCATGTTTTTTACGTAACCTCAATGTACAATAATTACTATATACCGGCGTGCTATTATTATACACCGGCGTGAAGTAGAGGCATTTTGTGCTTCTGCATTTTTTTCGGAGTGTGAGGTAACCGGAGGCCCACTCCCCCCTCTGTCAACCCTCTCATCACCTAAATATACTTACAGGCCGGCAACGCACCTGCAACTCCTCTGGTGTTGCAGATGTACGTTGAGCCGCTTGCAAGTTTGGCCTCCATTGCCATAAAAATGATGCTGTAAAATGCGACTAAGGAAGAAACCTAGAAAATCTCAGTGCAATCTCCGGGAACAAACAGGGCTACGAGGTTCGCCAGGGAGTTTCTCGAAAGTTCGCGAAAGTTAATTTAGTTACGTGTAGTAGTGTCAAATAATAATCCGTAACATGTTCATATAGTAAGTGCTTCAACAAGGACATGTTTGATCATCAACTGGCTTCTAAAATGTACACAAAGTAGGTATTATTATTAATTTCAACATCGATTTTAAACGCACTCGTCCACCATGTTTGATGGGGTTACAATAACCTCTAGTAGGCGCTGGGGAGATAGATTTTTAATGACAGGGTCGCGCCGCCCTCTAATTTATTTTCAACAACTTTACATAATATAATTTGTTCATGGTATTACATATTTTTTGTCGAAAAATATCTACATTTATTTGATGTATTCGAATATATATTGTTACTTATCGTGAAGTAGAGGCATATTGTGCTTCTGCGTTTCGTTCGGTGAGTGAGGTATCCGGACGCCCACTCTCACTCCCACTCTCCCCCCTCATCCTCCCTCCCATCACCCAAATAGCCCTAAAGGCCGGGAAACGCACCCGCAGCACCTCTGGTATTGCAGATGTACGCGGGCGACGGTAATCACTTACCATCAGGTGAACCGCTTGCTCGTTTGTTGCCTTTCCCATTAAAAAAAAAATTAATTAATTTTCCCTTAATAAAATTGTATTTCGTAGTAAGATATCTCTTACTTCAAATGCCAGCCACTCCAGCACGTGGTGCCTCGCGCTGCTAGTCGACAATTTTTAAACTATTTTTACTTAAAATAAAGTGGCTTAATTATTAATTATTTGTCTTAATTATTTTACCATTCCTAATATCTCACCTTTTATTAATTTTATGTACAAATTTATAATTGACTTTCAAACAAATGGAACAAAGCAATTAATCCGCTCGAATAAAATAGTTGCTTCATCGAATAAGTACTTCGCGCGAAAATAAAATTTTCTAAAAAGGCTTCGCAAGACTTTTCTGTGCCGACCCTCAATACCCCTGTAATATTTATCAAGTGCCTGCAAAAGACAAGGATATTTGGTCCCGAAAGTTTTCTGAGAATTATTGTTTGAGATTGTTTTTAATGGCTTTTCTTTCTCCTCGATTTCGGAACATTTTTTTTATCTTAGATCAAGTTTCTCGTTTTTTATCGTCGAAGAAATTTTGAAGTTGCAATGTTAGACAATGATTTATTTCCTCTTAATTTAGACACAGGTAAAAAAATAGACCGGATTATAGAGAAGAAACATTGTTAACAGACCTATTTTAATGTAGGTAATATTTTTAATTTAACCTCGCCTGCACGTAGGTACGCCTTGCTGGAGAAAATAAAGAATTGCAGCATCTCTATTTGTGGGCTCAGGGTTCTAATACCAGTTGAAAAAAATGTTTTTAAAGCACCTACATTTTTGTTTTCGTATCTGCACTAATGTTAAAAAAAAACATAAAATGCAAAAGAACCAACTATACCCGAAAACTAATAACATGGGATTTCAAGAGTTTTCCCTCAGTCGACTCTTAAGATAAAGCAGGAAAAAAAGTTATGGCACATTTTCTTACGCCGCCATATAGTTCTAAATATTTCAGTCAATTAACAGACGTTGGGCTGCCAATACAAAGAGTTTATGAAAGTCAGCTATTATTGAATAATATTGAATTTCTTTCGCAATTAATTAAGCCTAAAAGATTATTTATTTGTCAAACAATTGCGAATAATTATTATTATACAATATTTTTTCTATTGAATTGAGACGAAAAACGGGCTAACGGTCCACCTGATGGCAAGTGACTACTGCGGCCCATGGACACCTGCAAACAAATTCAATTGAAGAATGTTACAGAAGGTTACATACTCGTCCTAAGGGATGACCCCTTAGGACGAGTATGTATTGCCCCTGCCAGTAATTATACTGACGCTCTATACCTGTAAAACCGGAAAGTAATTACTGTTGCTGCTTTTTGGCGGCACAAATGGGTAAGAGTTGTCAGACGACTCCTAAGCAGAGAAGGAATCTTCTTGTATTAATATGACCTAAAAGGGCATTCCTATGGAATCCTCTTTTTACGTCCAAGCTGGGCTATCCTGAGACGTGCACCTTGTGGCGATTAGAGGTATTATGACAACCTGGTGTCGATTCCCCAATGAGTTCCCAAATTCATTTTTAACGTGGTAGAGCCAAGCTGCTGGTCGATTGGGCCGGCTCGACCGGGTTAATACCACGACCTCGCAGAATACCGGCGTGAAGTAGAGGCATCTTGTGCTTCTGCGTTACGTTCGGTGTGTGAGGTAACCGGAGGCCCACTGCCGCTCCCTATTCCCCTGCTCATCTTTCCTCCCATCTCTCAAATCCTCTTAAAGGCCGGGAATGCACCTGCAGCGCCTCTGGTGTTGCAGATGTACGTGGTCGACGGTTATCACTTACCATCGGGTGAACTGATCGGTCAAAAAAGACAACATCGTGGCCCGTAAGTGCCACATGCGTTACGTATTCTTCGATTCTGATCAGACAGACCATCGCTACACTAGTTTCTTTCCCCTTGTTTCTTGCAGCTACTTCATTACGAAACGGTAGTAAAAAATTACGAAATTGATCACGATTCTAATATATTTATACTCGGCACATGTATCTTGTTTGTATAATGATTATAAAATTTAAATTATAAAACTAAAATCAGTTTATTCAACTGAATTGAGACAAAGTTTTAGAGAAGCAACCGACTTCAACCCCCTTCGAATTATTTGGATCGAAAATTTTCTTCAAATTTAAATGGGACTACCCTCAAGGTATAGTCTATTCAACAAAAATAAACATCAAAACCTGTGCACAATTCGCGAAGATATCGCATAACATAAACACAAAAATATACAAAATAAGTACATATAATCTTCCCCTTTTTTGTAGTAGGTTGAAAACTAATAAGAGGACTGTTGATTTACAAAAAGGTAATAGAAACAAACAAAACATTTTTCTTTTATGCTTTACAAACAAAAGACCAACTTTTCGAGCAATTTAAATGGGAACGGGCGCATTAAAGAGAGCTTTATCTTCATTTGATCAAGTTATTACCTAAGATTGTGTAGGTAGCTGTATTGCTGCTAAGCTGTAATTCTAAATAGTCCTTGTTTTCGTTTTAAAATACTAAAGAAATGTAAAACATAATAAATTCAATGAACGTTCATTTCTAAACTGAAATGTAAATGTGAACTCTTTTTTATAATCAACATTAGCAATAAATCCTTAGTAATTGACATTTACTGTTAATATTCTGAAGCACCATTAACTGACAATGGCCACTTGCAGAAGATAGCATATTTTCTAAGCAAATAATCGTAGTCGTGGATTTTATTTATTTGTTTTTTTACATACAAAAACCAGTCAAATACTAGCGGAGCTTCGCACGAATATCCTGTTATCATATTATTTAATGAGTACTATTACAATATTTTTAAAATGTTTTATAAGATTACACCTGCAGACATGAGAATATATTTTAAAATATAAACTCTTATATTTATACAAAAGTTAAAAATTTTAGAGACAGTTTATTTTTTGATATTTTTACCATCTGTCAAGCGCTTTAAATATCTCTCTACAAGACACAGAAGTATGGAAGCTTGATTGTGAATGTGGTCTCACTTAAGATAAACGATGTTTTAGTTCAGTCTATTTAACTTAAAACAAAACAGATAAATATTTGAATGGAGATTGAAGATTTATGAAACTTTGGTTAATTTTAATAAATAATTCATAAGAAATAATTTCATAAACGTATATTAAAGGTTACGTTAAACGATATTCCGTCAATAAAATTAGTCAGTATCAAATGTTAATTCTTATAATCAAATCCATCGATCGATTCGTTCCCATTCAAACTTTATATCATATTTCTCTCAACTTATTTATCTTACTTTCCATTTACATCTTTATTAATATTATGACCTTTATGAGTGGGTCTCAAATTACTCAACACTGATTCTTCTTTAAAAAAAGATAATTTTTTTTACTAAACTATTGAAATTTGAAGAAAATAAAGCTTGTGTGTTAATTTATAATATTCGAAATTACAATGTTTAATTTAAAATAAAAGGAAGGTCTAAAAACGTTATTTACAGCTTTATAAAAATCATATTTTACATAGATATTTTAATTAAAACATCTTCCAATTGTTTCAATAACTAATGTAAAATTATTTTAAGGCTGTAAGAGTATATTGTAAGTATAAATATTCTTAGAAATTTTTAAGTTGTCAAATAAGTATAGTTGACACCATACGTATTACATGGTCTCTCACCAGCGAAATGTCTAACTCAGCAACTCCCGATTCCGTAGATATCTTGTTCTAAAGGGAAGCGACTTATTTTTCATCTCTAAGTATACGCACCCCTCGCGTGTTTGCCAAACTTCAAAGGAAGGGGGCGTTTCCCCCCTTGTTAACCAACTTCTACCTATCTGCATTTTTATTTAAGTTTCGACAAAAATTTCCACCCTTAATTCAATTTTTTTCCCTAGAAAATTAATTAGTGAACACGTTATTTTCTGTTGATGATGCCGCGTTTAATTTGGAGGGGATTACAGAGGTAAATATGTAGGGATTTGGTTTTGGAGAAAAATGTTTTCGACATTTTCATAATTATGCGGTAATTTTACTGCCTGATGTAATTAAGCCCCTTGTAAGCTAAGTAATTGTTATTATAAGTAATGAGAAGATGCTATGCGTAATTAAATCAAGTAAAAAAATGTTCGCTCAATTGTCTTAAAAATAAAAATATGCTGGCTTCTTCAAACCTTCTGTTGAATACGGAAACTTTTGCGAGTGGTTAAACAAAGTCTGTTGCGAAGTCCGCGCGCTGGTCTGTACCTGAGTCTATATAGATACTTACGTGTTTTTTTTTCTAATCTCTGCCTCAGAAAAATATGTCTGAAGAACGTACGCGGCTCCAGAAAATGTTTATTAAACTTTTAATTGCACGTTAGATAGAAAATGAAAAGAAAGTTCCTTCATATTTTTCTTTCTTATTACATTGACATAAATGCTCATAAAATTTAAATACTGTTTTTGTTTTGTTCACAGTAAAATTATATTAACAAAAGAGATCTCCTTAGAAAAATACCGAAATCATTTATAATAAAATAAAAAAAAGACAAAAGTCCCACGTTTTTGTCTTCGCAAATCCCGAAAAAAAAATGCGCTGTGTAAAAACTCAATGGTACCTCGGGCTGAAAAAAATGACTCCACCGCAAAGATTTCATTCAAAATACATTCACCGTAAGCGAGTTAAGTGGCAAACATTGGAAAAAATACCCTAACAATAAAAAAAAACTAAAATCTCACGTTTAATATTCCGTTCACACATCGCATCAAGGGTGTCAACATAAAAAAATCACGTGATAAAAACGATACCCGTATTTTTTATGCATACACACAATCATCTCTTATTCTTTGGGTACTAAAGACGAAATTTCGGAATTGTTATATTTTTTATCTGTGGCTTAGTCGATGGGTTACTATTGAGTAGTCTCTGTAATAATAGGCACGAGCTGTCGATATATTTCAATCGTAAACATTAACAATTGTATCGCTTCTCAACGGTACAGGTGAAATAATCGATTCCTTGTGTAATATTATTTAAATTGTAATGTTCAAATGCTCCGAGAATTCGTTTTTTTAATTAAACTAGCATATCATATGAAGATTATATGATATGCAAATAAACATAAAAAAACAAACAAAACGTTAAAAATAGTTTTTATGCATTTTTATCATCAACTGTTCAAGTACAGTAAGTTAAGTATCTACTAACATACTTACAACATATTAAGAACTGCCATATTAATAGCATTTCATTTGTTTTAAAACTATAATTCGAGAGGGTTTAATTATTAATAGATTTGTTTTGTAGTTTAGTTTTTAGATTTTACTCCATAAATACGAATGTCATAATCAGTTGAAACAAAAATGTACCAGCGTCTAAGTTGCGAAGTGTCCGGTTCCGCGATCACCGACCTGCTTGCCAGACGAGACGATTTTGTCAAATCATCTCTATGGTTCTGGCGGTCAATCACTCACAGGCTGTCAAATATATGTTTCAGTATTCAGGATTCATTGCGATGTTTTTCATCACATGGTAAATTGCATTTGCATAAAATATAAATTGCATTTTCAAGGGCCGCCAAAGATGATAGAAATATAGCTGTGAACTATTTAGAGAATATGAACGATACAGAAAATAATTAATTTTTAATTAGTGTTTATTCTTATGTTGTTCATAGGCTAGTTTGTTTGGTATATTTCTTAAATTATAATAGAACTATTGCTTAATGCTTAGCCAACACGCAATTTGTATATTTCATCCACAGTATATAATGGGTGCTTACTTTTACAACGGCATAAATATCTATCCTTTTTCATTACTTTTTATGAGCATTATTTACGTTATATAATGTAATTTATTTCACAGATAGCGTAACATTTAGAAATAAACATTTGAAACCAACATTAACGTATTATCGGAACTATTATGTTTGCTGCCATAAAATATCCTTAGGGTCCATAAAATTGGTACTAGAATATACACTAAAGGAGAAACACTAGAAAAATAAGTACTTTTATAATAGCATTAGCATTAAATCAATTGGAGTCGTGGGAGTCTAGAGATCAGGGGTGCTCACTTTAGTTTCGTGGAGCACCAGCGACTTGGGTTCGATCTCCGGTCGTCGGCACCACAAAGATTGTGAATAGCAATTTTAAGTACTGTATTTAGTGCTCAGCGGTGAAGCAAAACATCGTGAGGTAACCTGCATGTTTGAGAAATAATTAAAAAATATTACGTGGCGAGCCCTTCCCCGGCGCCAAAACCCTCTCAGATATTTGAGAACCTTTACCATGCAGTGATCACTTACATGTTCCATTAATCATATTACTTTGATTCGTTAACATAATCGGCATCAGTCTCTTAAACCTCACTACGTTCCATAGAAGATTTAATGGTTACTTAATTCGCTTGTCAGTCACCAGACACCAGAGCTGCGTTTCACAAGAAGCGATGGCAGATATACCGCGTGCTGGTGAGGATGACAATACGAGGAAAAACTTTTACACGTATGTTGCCCCTTACACGCACGCATGCGTTGAACGGTTGGAACGCTTTAATTAATTTTAATACAATAAAATAGAAGATAAATTTTATTTTTACCCGGTTATAAAAGTAAACTAAAGTAGCAGCCAGTAATTGTCCACGGCTGGGCAAAAGGCCTTGTCTAAAATATTTTTAGGAGATGTTGGAGCCGGGAAGAATCCACTACGCTGCTTCAATGCGAGTTGGCACGTTGACTTCACAGGTCCAAGAAATAATATTTTTTTTATTATTTCTCGGACATGCAGAGTTTCCTTCACAGCCGAGAAATTGGTTAATTCAGCATTTAAAATTTAGCAATTTTTTTATATTTATTTAGATACGGAAAATCTTTGCTAAGTAGTGGAAAATATAAGTTAACAAAAAAGTATTATAGCGACTACGAAAATTTGTATTAGCATTATTAGTAAAGTAAATACTTTAACAGGCTTAAAAATTTTCACACGATCGGACGGTAATTTCTTTCTTTGCCGCAATGCAATACGATAAAACAAAAACAAAAGAGAACCGTGGAGAGCAATGGCGATCTATGCTTGTACAGCCTCCCGGTGCATTACCCCGTACACCGCTATAGGTTTAACCTTGCAAACAGGTCGAGCTAGCGGCGTCAGCCGGTTCTACGAACTTGAACTCTTTACTGGTTCTGTTATCCCGTACACTGCGCACGATAAACCACCATCTGGTGCTGTTAGGACCTTGAATACACGGACATATTTGTTTACATAAGGTGACACAAACTCACGCATGTATAAAGAGCGTGAAATCATGGATACTACCTACTCTTAAGTTTTACTTAAAAACTGGTGGTGAACAGAATACCCACTTATGGCGTCCCGTCCTTTTAAAATATATATACCTACAGTTTCATATATATGTAATAAAAGCTCCAAAGGGAGTATTTGTCATATGTTGACGTGGTAGAGCCAAGCGGCGGCTATTGCTGGAGCTCAAATGGGTCGGCGCGACCGGATTGGTACCACGGCCTCGCAGAATACCGGCGTGAAGCAGAAGCATCATGTGCTTCTGCGTTTCGTTCGGTGAGTGAGTTAACCGGAGGCTCACACCGCCTTCCCATCCCTCTCCTCATCCTCCCTCCCATCTCCCAAATACTCTTAAAGGCCGCCAACATACCTGCAGTACATCTGGTGTTGCAGATGTACGTGGGTGACGGTAATCACTTACCATCAGGTCAACCGCTTTAGTGGTCTCAATACACACATCGAGACTTAGACGCTGCCGCCCATTATACTGCTACCTTATCAGACTGACCGTCTATTTTCTTTAGACGTATATTAAGACGGTTAACCCAACGTCGACAGGACGTCATGAGATTTTCAAGGCGTTGCCCTTAATCGACACTTACGCCACCCGCTAGTGATAAGGAGACAGCATTTCTCTAACGCCGCCCCCACACCAACTTATATCAATTCTAGAACCTACTAAAGAATAAATAAGAATAAACCATAGAGCGTTTCAAAAAAGTTTTTTTTTTTGGGATAGCATGATAAATGAAGCAAAAGTTCACCTGTTGGTAATCGGCCACTGTAGCCCATGTACACCTGCAAACAATATCACTCGAAAGAGGTTACAGATGTTTTGCCACCCATGAGGAATAAGTTTAATTGCCTCACAGCCTGTACTTATGCTGGCTCAGTAAACCTTTCAAGCTCAACAGTGTTAGCAGTGCTGATTGCCGGCAGATATAGGTAAGAGGGTGGTACTTACACAGACGACTACTAGGTGATATTCTAGGTTATGAATTCTACGATAAAGTCATATGATGTCGATTATGTTTTTCCCGTTTTCTGTAGACCCCAGCAGTCCGGGGAGAACCCGCGTGTTACAATTTCTTAAGGAACTGTGTTCGACAGACGTTACCGCTGGTGATGAGGAGGTTAGTTCTTCTCTCGTTCAAAGGTTAAGTATAAACGTTCAACCTTAAAAGCAGCCTGCGTTCTTAGTATGCTCCGTGGAATAAATGCTTTAAAAAAGAAGAATGAACTAATTTAAAATGATAGATAGTAAAGACAGTTTAAAATAGTTTTTCAAATAAAACAGTGTGCGCTAAGCTTAAGAGCTCAGTAGTAATGAACTGCACTGAGTATTTTGATTTAACCAACTCACCGTGCTTCAATGTTCGCGGTTTTTGTCCGCTGTAGGTACTCGTTTGAGGGGATTTCTTTTGAGATGAATGGAGCGGGCTCCAGTTTGTTTTGTAATAAAAAGGA
This sequence comes from Bhutanitis thaidina, assembly GCA_029286595.1. Taxonomy (NCBI): domain Eukaryota; kingdom Metazoa; phylum Arthropoda; class Insecta; order Lepidoptera; family Papilionidae; genus Bhutanitis; species Bhutanitis thaidina. The sequence continues at coordinate 13,560,331 of JAGSMS010000010.1, forward strand.
TCGCGGGAACCCGTTTCGCTAGCGTCTTTGAGTTTCGTATTGACTAGGCATTACGGCGAGCTCTGATTCAGAGCATTCGACTAATTATTTTAGCACGGAATACAGATGAACGTGTAGTTTAACGTCGTGCAATAGAATACTTTGTAATTTGTAACAAACGTGTCTGATGTGGCGTAGATAATAAACATAAAAATAAGTCTTTACCGTATAGATAAATATGTTGTGAATGCCTGACTTTATTTTATTAAATTTTTATATATCGCGTACTTTATAAAATCTGAGTTTTAAAAACACCTCAGGCTTTCACTTTTTTTTTTGTTGCTTGCCACAACACCCGCTTGTAGAGCCACCTTAATTTCATAAAATGGTATTAAGAGATAAATCCCTGCTAACTGATAAATTCGCCTACATAAATGCACAGTTATTCGTATTGTACCATTGTACTGACTGACTTGTATATCAATTGTACTGTCAGTATTAAAAAAAATTAAATAAAATAACTTACAGTTACACGTATATAAATAAGTTATAACCGATATTATTAACAAATTTAATCGTAAAATTATTTTTATTTTACAATACCACAATAAGTATTAAAATGGCGGACAAGCGCTTGTCTTCTAATGAGGTAAACAGAACTTTAAATAGTGTCAAAACACGGCATTTCCTTGAAAATATACTTATTGCATATCATTACATTCTGAATAGAATAGTAAGTAAAATTTCTCATGGTAATCGACTCTACAACCCGCACTGGAGCAGCATGGCGAGCCCTTCCCAGCTCCTCTCCGAAACTCGTATTTTAGGAGGCCTTTGCCCAGCAGTGGGCACTTACAGGCTGCTACTTTTAAACGACTCGAGAACTTTTATTTCATTTTACCATTGTAATAAAGCGTAGAAAGGGTTGCGTGATATTCATTGAGCAAGATTTATCAAATCAATACAATTTTTAATATTCTTTTTATTTATAGGGTACACTTATAATATATACACTTTATATTGACAAAAACAACGTACACATTATAACACGCACTAATGTACACAACATTCACACATAACGTCATGTAAAGGTGGACAATTGTTATACAAAAAAAAAAAACAAGAAGAAGTAGCATGTGTATGTGTGTATTTACGTGTTTATGAAGAAAGTTTAACGCTAACTTTACTAGGCAAGGTGTTGTTTTATTAATTTTTTTCACAATATCTTTCTACAATGGGCGGAGTTAATGCCTTTTGGTTTTTCACTGCCTGGTATCCCTGAGTTATAACGAATATATGTCGGGTGCGATTTTAAGAAAATTAAAATAAATCAGTATTTAAATAATGATTTTTCTTTAACAATCAATAAAAACAATTTTTAATTAGATTGTGATGCTCCACCTGACGGTAAGTGGATACTGCAGCCCGTGAACATCAGCGAACAACTTCAATCAAAAAGGTGATAGATATCTTGTTACCCCTGACCACTAAGATGGTATGCTTCACAGCCCGTAATTATTAATGGGTAAGAGTGTCTGGGTAGGCACCACCTACCCCGGCAGAGAAAGAGGTAGACCTGTACTATACAAATATACAAAGGTAAATATTTCTAAAATAAATGTAATTGCAATAATTGCAAAATACACAAATAAATAATACGTAATACTATCATAAGTACATATACGGAAAACATATATTAATACAGATATACCATACGTTTTGTCAATTTTGTACGTAGTTGAGTCAAGCGGCGGCTTTTGCTGCTGCTCGAATGGGCCGGCCCAACCAAGGTAGTAACACTGCTTCATAGCATATCAGCGTGAAGAAGAGACATCTTGTGTTACTGTGTTTCGTTCGGTGAGTGAGGTAGCCGGAGGCCCACTGCCGCTCCCTGTCCCCCTGCTCATCCTCCCTCCCTTCCTTCTCCACTTCCTCTTCCCCAAATATCCTTAAAGGCCGGCAACACACCTGCAGCTCCCCAGGTGAGCCGCTTGCTCGTGTGCCACCTTTTAAATAATAAAAAAAAGGTGAAATTATTCTACAGAAAATAGTCTCAAAGTAGTTTCTTAAAACAGTTCTCATTAGGAGCACAGGACATCATGGGGAAGCGCATTCCGGAAGAGTCAAGCCTAAACATTGTTAGAGATTCTAAAAACCAGTACTATGCTTTTGAATTAGAAATTTAGAGACAGTTTAGAGAACGGGGTACTCGGTCATGGATACAATGAAGATATTCATAATTATTTCTTAGATAAGATGGATCGTTTAAAATAGAATACGGTACTAGTAAAATTCAGGACATAAGTCTTTGACGTTAGAGTTAAGTTAAATAGGTTAAGACATTTAAGCTTAGAACGATAACACTATGAGAGATTGAACAAGTATAAGCTTTGTTTTGAAAGACAAAGAGATTATGGAGGTGACAAATTGAAAATCTCTATCTTTTTAACTTTTTGTCATGATTTTAAATGCTGCAAGTAGCTACAGATTCTACTAATTTATCGTATTATTATCAACATCTGTTAGTCTTTTAAGACCGTGTATATTAAAAAGCAATTTTGCATTCAATTTTCCACACTATACTAAACACTATAATGAATAGTTACAAAACTTCCGGCAGAGTCACGTACTTTTCTAAATATAAATTTAAAGTAAGTAGTAAAACTAATGCCGTTTGGTTTGTGATTCGTATAACTTTAACGACTAAAACAAATGACTAGACCACAGACTACCCCAGTGTAGGATAGTACATGGTTGTCAGAGACGCGACATTATTAAATTTAACCCCTGTATACACCGGTGTAGAAATACCAACATTAAAATAATCCGCATCCACTGCCCGCGTTTTAAGTCGCCTACTCGACGACATAGAAATCCAGCGTTGTCACCGCTCTTGCCGCGGTGCAGTTAACATATCTATTACGCATGGCGCTTTTTTTTATGGAAGATACGGCAAACGAGCAAGCGGTTCACCTGATGGTAAGTGACTACCGTCGCCCACATACATCTGCAACACCATAGATGCTGCAGGTGCGTTGCCGGTCTTTAAGGATATTTGGGAGATGGGAGGGAAGAGGAGGGGAATGGGGGCTCCGCTTACCTCACTCGCCGTACGAAACGTAGAAGCACAAGATGCCTCTTCTTCACGCCGGTATTCTGCGAGGCCGTGGTACCAATCCGGTCGAGCCGGCCCATTCGTGCAGCAGCAAAAGCCGCCGCTTGGCTCTCGCACGCTTAAACGCTTACGATTCATATAAATTATTGGCAAAACTAAATGTACAATTGGCGAACTGAAAGAAGTTAATGAAAATTCTATAGTTTTTGTAGCACACTTAGATTGTACTCTTGGGGTTTGAGTGGTAGAGAATGCCTTCAGGCGTTAAATTCTCCAATTGGACGTACATGATGTGTTAGTACAAAAAAGTTTTTTTAAAAAATAAATGAAAAATTTTAGTCAACATTTAATCACTAAAGAAACCAAAACGAACATTTACGGTTTCTTATAACGAATTGAATTTTTTAATCACTGTTCACTTTTACAAGCATTAAATAGATTAAATAGCTTATAATAATACATTAAATAGCTTATCGTATATGCAACCGTTGGCGGTTCTACCTTTCCATTGATCGCGCAGAAGTACGTTCATTTTTTAAGATAATATTTAAATTTTTTGGACGCGAGGAGTATAACTTCAAGGTCGAATTTCAGTGTAATGTTTTCGTCCAACGTATCTGATAGCTATGAGAAACTTGCATTTTGAATTGGTGTGTAATATTAATTTGTTCATATGCTGTACGTATTTTATAAGTGTGTAATATTTACTGTTAATTAATTAACAGTAAATATTATTGATTAACTAAAGTTTCACAGAAGTATCACTCGTGTCACGTGTACTGAGTTACACGAGTTTTTTTTTTATACACGAACTTTCTAGACCTCCTGCGGTCCGCAGTTTGCGTGCTCTGCAGTACTTATTTTAAAATCCAATTTTCAGTTAGCTACTTTCAGATTACTTTAGCACGAGTAAAGTTTTAAATGTGGAAATTAAAGATATAACTAATGGGAGCACCTATAATTAAAAATTAATATAGTAATTCGTTTTTTTTTGTTTGAAACTCATTTAAGAATAACTTTATGATAAATCTTTAAAATATCTTACTTAAATATAAAACTTTTTTTTTGGAGGTGGGGAACATGCTGCTACGCTAAGGCTAGTATTGAATAATTATATTGTTCACAGTAACGCAAAAAATGTTATTTAATTAAAAATTATATACCATTTTTCTTTAGCTAATGTGAAATCTTATCTGTCATGGAGTTAGAACAATAGCGTAAATGCGTTACGGTACACCGACTTCAGATATGTGAGGTTCATAGCACCTAAAGGTAATTACATTGAAATATCTCTACCGTATCATGAAGAGACGTAAATACATACCTCTTTAAAACTACATAAAAAGTTCGTCTGTTTTAAATTATTAACAAATTAGATAACTTACAAACATGTCGGGTTATTCTAGTAACGACTTGGTAATAAATTACCATGCTAGAGGAATGAAGGTGTAATTGTTTCAAAAACGAACACAATGAAACGGGCGTGGCCTCTTAACGGTCTTTAATTACGCTTGTTGATTGGTTATGGTGTTATTGGTCGATGTTAAGGCGAGGCGTCGCTACTTATTAAGGCGTATTAACATCCAGCCGTTATAAAATATGAAGTTTCGCGCCGAATTATCGCACGCGATGATATGAGAGACGGATAGGCCGGTACGCGTTTTGCATTATTGATTTTCTCTTTTTTTTTTTTTTTTTAGTTTGTCATTCCAATGCCAGTACTTTTAACATCGATTTATAGTCATTTTCTATACAATGATGAACTACCATTCGATGAATAATATAGCCATGCTTAAATTAAAATGCCACGAAACTCTCATGACGTCAAACAGTTGGCGTATTAACCATCTCAATAATGGCAGGGCGACGATACACAATCTGTTAACGGCATAAAAAAACTTCCCATGCATGGCCTTTACGGCAAATCTTCCCATTAGAAGCGGCCCAGCGGTGGACTGTTAACATGGCTAATGAATAAGAAGAAAAATTAATAACATTTAAAATGTCATTGTGTGCTAAAATGGAAAGCAGTTTCAATGGTACCTATCTAAACAGTTGTCTCAAATCTATAGGAAGCAGCAGTCCATGCGCAATGCCTCCCACTACAACTGCCAATCCGAGTGCCAAACGTAGTGTTTAAGGAAAATCTCTTCTACAGAAGAGGCTTATGTTATTCGCGAATAATACATTAATCGCGAATGGGAATGATAAAGATATGTATTTGAGACTGTTATTCCGCTATCGGCTGAAAGTACAGTAAAGTAGCAGCCTGTAAATCCCCACAGCTGGGCAAAGGCCTTCTCTCAAATATTTGAGATAGTTTCGGAGCCGAGAAGGGTTCGCCACGCTGCTCCTGTGAGTGTAGGCGGACTTCACACGTCCCCGAAAAAAAAATATTTTTTTTATTATTATTTCACAGACATGCAGGTTCCCTCATGACGTTTTCCATCACCGCTGAGCACGTGGTAAACGAACGCAGGTCACTCGCGTACTATGATGTTAAAGCGAACGCTCTGACTTCTACGTCAAATATTCCTAAATCGAAATTAATTTTCAAAATCTTCGTTCGTCGTTCCATCTTTTAATTAATCAGTACCTACTGTGTTTTGAGATTGCTACTCTAAAATGGTTTGTGGATGAATCAATAATGATGGATGTGTTCGTTTTTAATTTAAGGATCTGTTACGGAAGGATTATATCTTTTAATCCTGAAATAAGTAAACGTGCTGGATACGTTAATATAATATACCGGAATAAGTAAACAATTGCGAAAAAGGAAGTCTTTTGTAATTTCATTGTATGTCTTGAAAACCTTACTTTTTATATATATTTTCATGTGTTTCGTACACACAAAGTATGTGTGAAAACCAATCATTTTAAGAAATTTTAATCTATTATATAAATAATGTTATCCTGTCGTGTACAAAATCCGGAGTACCCCAAGCTGCGACCCCATAATTCTAATCAGGATACCATAAATAAGCACATAAGGATATAGTATTGAACCGTCACTCCTATTAGTCCCCCAAGGAAAAAAATCACATAAAAAATTTAGGGTTCGAACCCCACCCTCGCCGTTTTTTTGTTGATTCGTCACCCCACATTTTGATATTTCATTTGTACTATTGGTACATAATAGGTATTGATTTTCGGGACTACCAATCGCTTTGTGATTTGCCCTCGTATACTTAACGATTATGAGTTTTTTTTTATCTGTTTTGGTGTATTGTTCGTTAAATAAACAGCCAGTACTTTTATTTACGGAAAAATGCTAATGTACTTACATATTTTTAAGCACAAAATATTTTACATATCGAACTCATGTTATCTATTCGATTATCCGATTATTTCTTAATATATATGATTATTCTACAACCTTCGATAGGACTTAAACGTATTTCAAACACTATTTTAGTCAACTTTTAGGCTTTAAGAAATGTATAACTAGGAATATAAAGTATACAAATTAAAAAATTATTCAGATTACGAAACAGACAAATCGTAGCCTTTACATACCTACCATTTTGAATTCGTTTCTTCATAAACAGGCTATTTAAGTGTTTAAGAGATAGACCTGAATTCGAAAGTGTCGGCAAACTGTCATACATGTTTCGTTGGGGTTGCAGCACTATGCAGCACGCACCGCGCGCTGGACTGCTGTTATCAATCTCTAGTCTGTGAGATTTGGACTCAGCAAGTTTGGATGAATTTTCCAACATCAGTCAGTTGTCCACCATTGCTAAGAATTATTTAGAATCCTATCTGGAACAGTTCCCATTTATCAACGAAATAAGAACTTACAATGATCATGGCAGTCGTTTTTTAACAATGGCTGGAACTTAGAAATGATTACCTGGCAGCATTTTTACCATCGCGCAAAAATCGACAGGCGCGGGGGCGACGCTTTCAAAGATGGCTGCCGTGCCTCTTAGCACCCTATTTTTGTGTTCTTGCCTCCCCCGCTGCTCCCCTGTTTATGCATTTGGCCCCTGTCGCCCCACGCTCGCAAAAGTGCACCCGGTTTTTGTTTTGAGCTGCCGTCGGGAATTAAAAAAAAATGAGTTCGACTTGCAAGTCGTTGAAAGCCAACGTACATTTTAATTGGACGGTTTTGTTTTGGTTCGGTGTAATGAGACGGACGCGAAAATTAACTAATAAGATCTTAGTTTAGTTTGTAATTAAAACTGAAACATTAAAATAATTTTTAACTTTTAATTATGCGCAATGTCCGTTTTCTGAGTAATTAAAGTTTGGCGGACACAGAGAACAAAATATGTTTTATTTGAAAGAGTGCTTTGAGCATTCAGAAACTTTATTTTTATTTTAAGCAGCCCTGGTTTATGAGAAACTAGAAAAATGTAGATAAACAGTATAATATCTTCGCCTTAAGTCTCAAAATTATGTAGTAAAAATTATTTTAGAAATTGATTATTTTCTCCGAAAGGCTTATATCATGTACTGTTTAGACGCTGCTTAAGAGGAAGAATGAAGTAGGCATTCGCAATTTTTTTTTAATAAAGGAATTAAAAAAAATATTAAAAAAAAATTGGTTTCATTTATATATACCTTGACGTCTGTCACCCATAGATGGAGATTACGGATACTCATGCAGTGGCTCTCGTTCACTATGGATAGTGATACAGTGGTGACAAACGTGCTAACAGACCATCTAATTGTAAATGGCCACTGCAGCTGGAAACATGTTTGCCAAGCGGCTTCTGCTGCTGCTCGAACGGGCCGACTCGCCCGGATTGGTACCACGGCCTCCCAGAATACCGGCGTGAAGTAGAGGCATCTTGTCCTTCTGCGTTTCGTTCGGTGAGTGCGGTAACCGGAGGCCCACTCCCCCTCCGCATCCCGCTCCTCATCCTCCCTCCCATCTCCCAAATACCCTTAAAGGCCGGCAACGCATCTGCAGCACCTCCGGTGTTGTATGGGCGTACCAGGTTCTGTTGGCGCTTTCATATAAAGACCCGTGTTCAGCAGTCGAGTTTTAAATACTGATGACGGTGAAGAAGAAGCTTACGAAGCTAAGCTTCCTCACTCGATAATTCCTGTCGAGCGATACAAAATATTTTTTTTTGTTGCATTGCGCTGACAAACAAAATAACAGTCTACTTGAAGGTATTTTTTTTTTATGGGAAAAGCGGGCAAACGAGCAATCGGTTCACCTGATGGCAAGTGATTACCGTCGCCCAGGTACATCTGCAACACCAGAGGTGCTGCAGGTGCGTTGCCAGCCTTGAAGGATATTTTGATGGAAGGGAGGATGAGGAGGGGATTGGAAGGAGGACTAGGCCTCCCGATACCTCACACACCGAACGAAACGTAATATGCCTCTACTTCCCGCCGATATTTTGCGAGGCCGTGGTACCAACCCGGCCGAGCCGGCCCATTAGAGCAGCAGCAGAAGCCGCTGCTTGGCTCTACCACGTTTAAAATTAACTACTGCAGCTCATGAGCACCGGCAAACAATTTCAATCGAAGGAGGTTACTGTTGTCGACCCTGAGCATTAAGATGGTATACCTCGCTGCCTATAATAAAACTAGCTCAGAATACCCTTGAAAATGGAACTCAACGATAGTCACACTGCTAATTGGCGGTAGAATAAGATAAGAGAGTGGTACCTACCAGTTAGCACACGTAGGTACCTCTCCTAGGTAGAGAAGGACCCTATCACCTAGTCTAGCATTGCGTCTCTTCTTTTAAAGCTAAACTTATTCTTAAGTTGTACTTGAACTTGTTTGGAGTAAAGAGGAAAATACTTTCTTCTAACGCCCACCTCTCCTACACGTTGTCCATTCCTCGCTGACATGTACTCGTAAAGGCATTGGCTATTCTGTGTAGTTGTCAGAGTTAAAATTGCGCTATCTGTCTATGAGCTTGTAGACAACAGTCATGGTCAGAAATGGAAGATATTATGTACAGTATCAGTAAGACCAAGTGGTTGGAAACATTTCATGTTATTATATTATTGCAGCTCCAGCTGTCAAGGAGTAACATACTCTTGACTATAGACAGTTGTCAGTTAACAACATATGGTTAACGCGGTTACATCGAGGGAGGCAATGGGTGCAATTGACCCCCTTAGCGAGAGCCTAGATCAATTCCTGCACATTTACCTTCCCCTTCAAGAATTAACGTCTAGAAACCAAAATGTTCATATACCGAAAGTTTAGTGAAGTTGTAATAATCAAGACGATCGTTTTCAACAGTATTACGAAGATTTTCAAAAGCTTCACTAAATCTTGAAATTCGAGCGAGTATTTTGCTTATTTTTATCGCTTCTTTCTTTATAACATCGAAAAGAATAGATTTCTGTGATTTCACAAAAATCCTATTACATGTTAGCATCATGCGTTTATTTAGACGTCATTTTTTTAAACGTATCACACTTTACCGCTAGTTTATCCCTCTGATAACATCTAAATTATTTTAATATGTCGCTAAAGAACGATATGTTTGAATACCGAATGTTTGTCTCTCTTTGTTGATTTGCTCTTCGGTTATTAATAACAAAGTACTTCATCTTTTTATGTAAATCTTTTTGCACAATGACCTAAAACCACATTTACAATTACACCTAATTTATCTTTCGTGTGCAAATGCACTGACAAAGTTAATACAGACTCGTGATGGGGAGGATTCTTTAAAAGGTCTACGCTCAGCAGTGGACTAAAATAAACAGATGACGATGCTGATGGCGATCTGCAAATTCACTATAAATTCTTATAGTCGTAGTTTAACCACAATGATATAAAATAAATAATATGTAAGCTGCATTAATTATTCATTCTGTGTTTATTTGTGTACTTCCGGCTTTTAAAACATCGAACCCCGATCGAAATTCCGTAAATAATTTTGAAGCCGACAAACGTTCTCAAAAATGTATATAAAATGTATCTTTTCAACATTTATTTTTAAAATATCTGTCTTTTGTGACATGTTAATGTTAATAATGTACTAAGTTTTGAGGATCAAAACAAAAAAGCTTTGCGTTATCATTGTAGGTTCTAGATCGATGTGTGACACCATTTCTTTTAATTTTTATTGCGCATTTATACTACTTGCTTTGATACTTGATCAAGTTCCCTTTTCCAAGTTGCTTTTTTTAATAAATTAATATTAATACTCCACCTGGTGGTAAATAGTTTTGCGAACGATATCATCATTTATTGTTTGATATAAGAAACATTAATTTCACTTCTCAAAAGTAATTTTTTAATCTACCACCGTTTCGTAATGAGGCTGCTTTGTCGAAAAAGAAACAGACAAAAAAAACACACACTAGTGTGTTTTATTTTGTCTGTTTCTCGTTTTGTATTCTCTTTTTGTATAAATGTATTCGATGAAGTTATTGCTGTTAGCCGTTTTGGCTTTTACAGCTTCATAGGTTTGCGTACTCTTTTTGTAATTTTTATTAAATCTTTTTTACAATTAAATTCTAAGAAACATCTTGAAAGCAATCGACTCATTCTCAGGGATTATAATCATCCATATATTCTATTATATTATAATAACTTTTTGATCACTTTTGTTTTTATTTTTTTTACCCATTGATAGGAAGACTGCTTACTTACTGAGATATTTTTGTCGTAACATATAAAATGCCTAATGAACGGGTTACTAACTCTATGGAGTTTAGTAACTGGCAATACAAGCTTGTGTTAGTTCCTAGCATATACATTATGTACGAGTACACCACGATTCTTATTAAATGTGTTTTTATTGAAATGTATAATATAAAGTATAAATTTTAATATATGTAATGAGAGGTCAAAGCTTATTTAGTTAAATTTATCTCTAAGACATGCTCTAGACTTTTTTTAAAGATATAGTTTTTATTTCAGCTGCACGTCTTCTGAGCAAAATACCAAATCCCAAAAGCCCAACTCCTCCTTCTTTATAAGTTCTTTGGTACCTAAATGAACTAAAACTATATTACACCAGCATCGATTGTAGAGCGACTTATAAAAACAAATTGGTTATGGTGTACCAGGTTTATATTGAAATGCCTTAACAACAAACATCATGGATTAATGATGTATTGTTGGCAGTGCAGGAATATGTCTAAAGTACGAACGGGTCCAAAGTACCACCTCAAGACATGATTTGACTTTACTATGTTTGATTCTACAAACATCTTCAAAATAATGTCTAAGTGTGGTGCAGATAAATCTATTGTCATCTCCTATAGATCCGTTGTTTCCTTAATTTCAGTGGTTTTAAACATTTTTACAATATGTTTCGTTGGATATTTAAAGCTGTTGGTACAAGCTCTTACAGAACGTAATGTTACCACGCCACACAGGGACCACACACAATGTAATGTCACCAAACCACAGCAGGGGAAACATTCAGTGACATTGTAGTCAAAATTGGAATCTCAGTAAAGAATACCTCAAACAGTTGAGGTACCTGCTGATCAGACGTTGTAACTTTATTATTAATATTCAGTCCTATGTTTTATCCTTCCCCGTTTTACTATTAACAATAATCGAAGTAATTTTTATTGAATATATTATTTACATTGCGAGACATGATTATTTAAAATTATTGAATTTTCGCTATAAAGTTCATACAACCTTTGCCTAATTCGGTGAAATCCTGTTGTTACCCATTAACCACATTGAAATTTAACTTGCACTTGCAACTTTTATTCTTATTAGAATAATTTTTCGACTCGGTGGCACAGTGGTTACGGATTTGGCTGCGGGATTTTCGCATGAGACGAGGATAGTCTACAAATATTATTTTGGGGGCATCTTGGTAATAAAAGCCTACACGACATAAGAGAATTTAGAACAAGAGATAATGTTTTTATTTATTAAAAATTGTGAGAATGGAGTAAATTTATTAAAAAATGGTCTATGGATCGATCTTGATTTCTATCTATTTTATCATAATTTTTTTTAATAAAGAATAAAAGATTAGCAATGAATGCAACCTTTAACTACACTTCCCACTGCCTAATGAATATAATAAGATTTGCCATAAATCAATGCCAGAATGCTTTGCTGGAAAGGACCCATTGGTGATTGTTTAATATCAATAAAAGGATTTCCTATTTATAATAATTACAATATATCTTTACTAAAATTTATCCAAACTTATGAAAACTAGGCATTGAATATCAGAAACATAATTATTGACTTTGTCAAAAAAAAAACTTTAATGATAGTTTTTAAAATCATAATAAGTGAAAGTTTTGTTTCGGTGACGTTTAGTAACTCGACTAAACAATTTGTTTAACCTAAACGGGCCACTCGTCCGCTCTTAGGCGCATGTAGGGGTACGTTACCCCCTCCCAGGGGCGGCCACCGAAAGGGGAAGACACACCCCGCGACATCGACTCGCAGTGTTGCATGATAGAAATGATAATGTACAGTAATAAATTGAGGACTGTCTTTCCATTTGTTGCTATTCTCTTACTTACATTACATGGAGAATATTATATTACTATGGAGTAATAAAATTTATTTTAGATATCATAGTTTACTTATTTTTTTTTCTTTTTCTACTCAACAACCTCAATACATTAAAGATGCTCCTATAATTCATAACAGGGTAGGCAATGAAAAGAGTTAATATTTATGGACAGTTGAAACGCATTATTATAGATAAAAAAAATGTAAACAGATTTAATAAGTAAAACGGTAGGGTAGGTAGGGTAAATTTTGCTACAAAAAAAATGTAATTTATTTTGTATCAAAACGCACACATCTCCCGTCGTGTCTTGTTTGACGTCGCACGTCATCTATTTTTATCCAAACCGCAACATTGACAACACGTCAATACTGAAAAACCTTGTCGTCACGCGCTTTAGTTAGTCTTCTTTGTCACGTTACAAATGGAGTAACATTTAAGTTTTTTTTTTTAATAATAAAGAACATTCGGTGTTTTTACTAAATATTGCTGATTTAAGTCTAAATAGGCCGACTCGGACGTAAATCTACTATTTAAAATCGAAATATTTAGGGATCTTCTGTAGTGTAAGATAACGATAGATAATGCGCCAGGTGATGACGTAGGCACTTGAAGAAAAGGTTGATTATTTATCTAAACGAACAAAATGTTAGAATATCTCTCATATAATAGCTAATACAATTAATATCTTATACCAAACATAATCTGGATTTAATAATTGTATGTAATGTAAATATGTAAAATAGATGACGATTTTTTGGGAGTAACAAAAAAATAACAGGCGAAGCCACATGTAAAGCATATACTCGCAACCGCACCGCGCCTCGGGTTCTTGCGTCAAGCGGGGGCGACCCCCCAGCAATTCTTTCTCTTATTTCCCGGCTTTTTTCGGTGGCCATTTTTACCACGCACGCGCACTGCCCACCTCGACCCCTCGGCCGTCGAAACGCATCGATTTATCCGATGTTGATGGGTGTAAATAAAGTGGAGGGTTGATCGTAGGCAGGGACGTGCCGTCTTGCCGGCTACTTTGATTTGAGTTGAGGAGGAACGTGGTTTTGAACTTGGAAATCCTTGGAGATTTAATCACGTGGTTTTTTTTTTTCTTTTGGTCGGTTGGTTCTATCGAAACGAGCAGGGTTTTTACGTGTCTATGTTTTTTATTGCTTCAAATTAGAAATTGAATGTGCAATATTTGAATTTTTTCCTTTTTTTGTAAATGATTATATTACCCTTTGGAGAATTATTTAAAAGTTATGTAACGTATTAATTTAACGTTTTTAATTTTCCGTGAGGAGCACTATCACTAAGCCTACGCCGTCTATCCGTCCTTCTGTCTGTCCTTCTTTTAAAAGACTATATCTTTTGAACCGTAACAGTTATGTATACAGAATAGATTTTATTGAGGCCGAAATCCTAAAAATAAAAAAATAAAATATACAATAAAGGGGAGATCACACACAGAACATGGTTTTTTAAAGCTTTTGATAAGCAAACACATTCACGTCTGCAATTTTAAGTCTAGCGTTTTTTCGAGATGTTTGTTCCACCATCTGTCATCTCAGCATTAAGATTCTCCAGCCATTTCTCGTTGTTAATTTTCACGACACCTATGGGATTAGATGGGATGGCAAATATTCTTACGCGGTCAATGAACCCCTCATCCGTATTCATCGTATAAGTGTTTCTACTTCTATTCAACCAACACTAATACTTTTAGCACTGTTATATAATAAAATGCTACTACATAAGCCTAATTTAGTCCACTGCTCAACATGGGCCTCTCCGTTAAAACTACCAGCAAAAGACGGAAAACATTTTTTGGAATGTGTGCCCAGACCATGCACTGGTAACGCTGCTCGGTATCACTGGAGTCAGTGAAGTTTTGGTTCAGTAAATTCCGAAAGAGTATTCCGCCATCATTACTTCGCCAGAGCCTCGTTTATTAGCTAGAAGGCAGCACCACGTGCAGGCAAGTTTGGCATTTGTAAAAAGAGTTGGCATAGTCCCCCTGGCACCTTTAATTTACTGCTTTAATGCCAGTTTATGTTTGTTAACTACTACGGTGTAGACACCGTCGTGGTCTAATTTGGCATCGGCAGCCATACGGAAAAATACACATTATTTCATTTTGTCACTTAATGTCCCCTCGATGTGACTGGAAGGCAGGACGTACCGCTATTTTCCACCAATCAAGTCTAATCGGGGTTGCGGCATGGCGCGTCAAATTGCAATATCCGGTGGCGCTGGGTTGCAGGCGCGTTGCTATGTTGGACGTAGGTAGCAACAGCGACGTAACATCCGGGCGACGTAATGACATCAGCGACGCCCATTTGCTTATGTGATGATTTATTTAATTCAGTTATTTTAGTTCTGACAGCTTCGTGGCGTATTGACTAAGTGTTTAGTTGGGGCGCTGCGGATCGCGGCTTCGATTTCCGCAAGGGTTAAGTTTTCGTATGGATTAGAAATAATTGTTATCGCGCCTGGATGTTTATGGCACGATCTCTCAGAATACGGGTGTGAAGAAGAGGCATCTTGTGGTTCTTGGTTTCGTTCGGTGAGTAAAATAGCTAGGGGCTCTCCCAGGGTGGGAGAGCCCCTCAAGCTCCTCTCGACATCATCATCCCAAATCCTTAAAGGGTGGCAACGCACCTGCTGCTCCTCTAGTGTTGCAGATGTACGTAACGCTTGTTCATTTGCCCGCGAAGCCTTTTTTATGGAATCGGGGTTAACCAGCGAACGGCTCACCTGATTATGATTACTAACACTGTTGTCTTATCCTTATCTTATCCTGCTCATGTGTGCAAAGTTTCATTGAAATCTGCTTATACATTTTGATGATTTTGGACTTGAAACTTTGTATGAAAAACCGTGAGGCGTAAACGCTCTTAATAGCTCAGCGTATCAACTCATCAGTTAGCAAACCTGCATTTGCAATCCACTTTCACCTCTCCGGGAGATAGAACACGACGGGTGGCGAACCTCGTTGCCTTTAATATGAAATGCGTCAAGTGTGTTCCAAAGAATTTTCTCCAAGCAGCCTAATCGAATTAACTCTGAACATGTTACAGAGTAATTCGATAAATCGTTTCAAACGTCGTCTCTACGCCATTATAGGCTGTGGTCTTTCTAATCAATTTAATGATCGGTATGCCAGTACACCAACTTTTTATATCGAATTTAATTTTAACTGGACTATAATAAATTAGGACTGCACAATGGTAATTTTTATCATTACATTAACTGTCAGTCCACTGTAGGACATAGGCCTAATCGCCACGCTCGGCAAGCTGTTTGGCGATAGCATTACCTGCCACATCGCACCATAGACGCTGTTGCCCGTCCTCGGTGTGCTTAATTTTGATCTGATATTTTTCGCAATGGTTATCGCCCCCAGGGTCAGCAGCCATTGTGGCCACCGGGGAAAAGGTCTCTTCTCAATATCTGTGAGGTTTTTAGAGCTGAAAACAATGCGCCACGCTGATCCAGTTATTATTTCTCCGGCATGCAAGTTTCCTTCATCATCGAGCAGGTATTAAATTCACCGGCGATCCCCGGGTCAAACTATCACAGTAAATCATATTAAAAAAAAAATTAACCAAACCATGAATATGATATAATAAATATAATACACATCTACTTCATATGAACCAAAAGGAAAGTTCTACATCCTACTGCTTCAGCTCAAGGAATAAATATGTGCACATACTCGTAAAGGCAATAAAAAGCTCATAAAGCGGACAGCAATGACAAAAGATGTCGCATAGAAGAAAGAGACAAGTTTCCCTCTCAAACATTCATGACATGTAAAAAAGTTCAACTCCACGTTACAAGCGACCTCTACACAGTGTGCCAAAAGGATAAATTGGGGGCTCGCGCACCTCACTCGCTGAAGATCCCCTGTGTACCTACGTTTTTCCTTATTAACGAGATTGCGTAGATCGACCGCTTCGTTTTGATACTTGCTGTTATTCTTTATTATAGATCACTAGTTGGCAAACGTTGTATTGCCCTTTCCGGTAAATGGCGTGATGAGAACGATAAATAAAATTTATTAATTCGACCAAAGCGCCGCTATATTTGGAATGTTTTTATTGGTCCTTATTGTGAGTATGACTCATTTTGGTCCATAGATATGAAAGTTGTTAAAAATCACAGCGCCTCCTTTCGGGTCCTAGGTTAAACCTATCGAATTGAAACCATCGTCTCGTTAGTACAAATATATTGTAAGAATATGACCCCAATCGGTCAAGTCGTTCATAAATTACACGATCACCAACATAAGCAGGCTGATTTTTTATATAAAAAACATTTCCGTTAATAGTTTCTATGAGGTACATAGTTCTATTATTTATTTATCGTTTTCTTTTTTTTTTATTTGAGTAAGGACCGTCTTCTATTATTGTTTTTTTCGAGAACAGGGGGCAAACGAGAAAGCGGCTCACCTGATGGTAAGTGGTTACCCACGCCCACGTACATCTGCAACACCAGAGGAGCTGCAGATGCGTTGTCGGCCTTTAAGTATATTTGTGGGATTGTGAGGAACGATCACGTGACCCGCTAACACGCCGCTGCCGTCTGTTAAAAAAAAGAAAGTTAAATGAAAGATAAGTTCAATCAAACAATCAACTATGATTTCATTAAATAATATATGATAAAAATCTCATGTAGTTGCAGTCGCTATATACAGTCTCAATGCCTAGGCCTTGTTTCTTTTTCGCAGAGAACCTACCGCCCCATGTATAATGGAGCCAAGTGTGCAGAATGCACGTCGACCCTTAAAAACGTTGTACATAGGCGCGACCGTGTATAACTAACCTTCCATGGTAATTCATTTGACGACTGGTTACATGGTAAGACATACGTATAATCGTTGCAATTCATGCGCTTTTTTTTAATAATGTTTAAATGCAATGCACATCAACGAGACTGGTGATTTGATTGAAATTCCATTAGAGTTTGCCGAGCTTTAATCCCACAGACTAGTGATGGGTAGCAGCGTCAATGGTGCTACAGTACCGCTCACCCACCCGCATGCCTAACGTGGTGAGTACTTACCAACCTTTAAAAAAAAATCTAGTCGGTTTTATCAGCCACAATTTTTTTTTATATTATTTCGGTAGGGTGTTTATATCACACGTAGGAAAGGTGCAGTGCAGTTTATGTCGTGATCAGCAGTCATTACGGGAACGACTAAACATCCACGTAATTAGAGACAAGCTTTTGGCCGGGTGACCATGACAGCATCGGCGGAAGAGACTCGCGAGCAGAAAGACCGCGAGTAAAATAGTTTAAGGAGCAACGACGCTGCTGGCGCTGGTGCGACGCTCTAGGTCGCGGCGCTGCTGCCTGCTGCAGAAAAGACTTCAGACAAAACTAGAGTGTAGAATTTGCAGCTGTAGGGAGCCCCGGAAGAACCTATGTCATGCAGTGGAC
The DNA here is from genome assembly GCA_029286595.1 of Bhutanitis thaidina. Taxonomy (NCBI): domain Eukaryota; kingdom Metazoa; phylum Arthropoda; class Insecta; order Lepidoptera; family Papilionidae; genus Bhutanitis; species Bhutanitis thaidina. The sequence continues at coordinate 13,578,291 of JAGSMS010000010.1, forward strand.
TTAAAAAGGCTGGTAAAGGAAGATATGGAAAGTAATTTAAACATTAAAGGGTGCATATTAGCCCAGAAGGTTGCAAAGTAAATAAGGATATGCAATCACAGAGGCATTACTGGATGTGGAATAAAAGTCTACCGACAAAAACTAGAGAGGGGCTCGCAGTTATCCAAGGGCCCATCTTCAATGAGGAAGAGGCGAAACCTCGGCTTGGGCTACCGTCGATAATGGCGTGTCGTGTCCTCTACAGTTATATTTTCCATGTCTAGGTGGTTGTGTGCTTTATCTATGTGAAAATCTAGGTTAAAGCAGCAGTTTTAAAGAAATAAATATAAAAAACAATCCAACTGCCTTGTATTTCAACTGTTCAAAATGATTATAATGTCAAAACAATTTAAATATACAACATTTAATGCTTTAGCATTTGTCTGTCGGTTACGTCACATCCTTCAGGTGCATAAGTTTTGGGTACACACATACGTGTTGATCTTCTCACCTTTAGTTGCGTAAGCAAAAACGTGTTTATCTAACATCTGTACCTATATATTTCACACCTGACTGATATTGTTGCGAACATGTGCCTAAAACCGTTACGTAAACAGTCGTGATTTAAATTTAAATCATTCGCAGTGCCCTGATTTATCAATGTCCTTGAGATACAAACAGCTTTGTAAAACACCTTTATGGTTACAAGGCATGGACCACAAGGTGCGAACTGTGACGCCAAAATATTACCAGCTTTAAATCTTACCGAGCTAACGATCTACGTTATTTTTATAATTGCAGAGTAACAAACGAGCTAACGCTCCACCTGGTGGTAAGCGGGTACTGCAGCCCATGGACACCTGCAAACAACTTCAAATAAAGAACAGGCTACAGGTGCGTTGTCACCGCCGAGGACTAAGATGGATTGCCACACAGCCTGTAATTGAACGGACTCCGTATGTACGTATAGATTCATACGCTTCAAATCGGAACACAGTAGTGGTTGCAATAATACTTAGTTAAGAGCGCATATGAATTTTTTTACTGCAACTATCAAACTCACCACAGGCCCACTGAAAACCAGCTGTAGTCTCAACTGCAGCATTAAGCTGAGTGTGGTCTGTTTGCCCCATGCGCCACGCAAAGCGTCTAGAGGAGGCAATGTTAAACATTGTTTGTGTAAATAATTGTTTTATTAAATGTGTTGCAATGTTTGTTTGTTATTCAGCGGCGTATTTGTGCAATAAATGTTTCTTTCTTTCTTTCTTTCTTTCTTTCAATGTCACCAATACCAACCCGCAATGGAGCAGCGTGTGGAGCCTTTCCCGGCTCCTACACCCTCTCAAATATATGAGAAGCAGGCCTTTGCCCAGCTGTGGGCACGTGATGCACCTTGCTTGCTAACGGAAATTAAATCCGAATTCGTCGTACCTAAATCCAAAAGACTAGTGATGGGGAGCATCATCACAAGTGCGAGGTTCCCGGCACTGAACTTACCGAGTCGCATGCTCGGCTTTGTGAGTATGGGCAAACCTTCAAAGAAATGCGCGCCAGCTAGGGCTTTCTTGGAGAGGTCTTTCAGCGAGGGGTTTTATTAGACTAATGAGTGAATGAATTTGCGGCAAATAGTCGAAAGCAGACAGGGGGTATGGGTTACCCAGATGGTTCATTGGCAGCAAAAAGTGCTGCCACCCGACCCACCTAGTAGTGCTTATAATATATACGATTATGCCAAGATTCTCGGGTAAATAACCAGAATGAATGTGGTGGCCGTGGTGGTTTCGGTGTAACCAGTCGTCTCGTCCGGTGGATGTCGTAAGAACTCATTAAGAGAAATAAATGTCTGGAATATCTCATGGGGGTCTATTTTTAAATACTTTTCTCCAAAATGTACGCTTGGTTGTTAGCACACTTGAAAATTATTGAAAAATAATAATTACCTTATATTCAAATGAAGGCCAGGTGATGTGGATTTCCGAATCAAAAGTTTCAATAGCCGACCAAAGTTCTATTGTCAAAACAATGTCTTAGCTGACCCTTCCCATTAGAAAAAATTATAAAAATTACAATCCTCTCATGCTATTTTATAAAAGCATCTTATTTCACGTGTAATAAAGTTAAAATTCGGTAATGATTGAATTAAAATGGTCCAGGCATGCGTCCAAATACGAAATCCTTTGTGGACATGACCCTTACGTTACCGGCATGGACCCAGGACAGGACATAATAATTACCCTATAACCGTAAGTGATTTGGTTTTGTAAACAAAAGATGGCCAGGTAAACAGCTGCCAGCGGATTTAAATCTATTTGAATATAGCAGACTTTGAATAACCCTTCCATGAATCCAGATAATAATAATTCATTTAAACTAAAATACGAGAATGCACCAACTCTTAACAAAGTAAGTTATGATTATAATTGCTTAATATGCAATAACATATGCATATGCATATTCCTTTCAAGTAAAACAATAAACATGCAAAGTAGGTAAGATGTTTATTTAATTTTATTTCGAAAGATAACCCATACTATTAAGGATAAACATAATATGTTATTGTTATATAAAAGAAGAAGCAATTCATTCTGAAATTAAATATTCACAAAAAAGACCCTGGGTGCCTAATCTTATCTCTAGGCACAGAGTGGCCATTATAATATATGTTTATATTACATAAACACTTACACCTGTTAGCCTGTGGGTTAAGCAGAAACCACGGATTAACATTCGACACAACTCAGCTTTGTACCAATCGGACTTCCGTAACCAATTATTTGCTTGTTTGTGAGATAGAACGTAACAGACGACATGCTCGGTGTGATCCTGGAGCTAGCCGTGATTTTCATAATTTGTGATTACTCCTCATATGTATTGTTATTTTATTATTTTAAAGAGCCATCTACATAACGTAAGATAATTGGAAAAAAACGCCATCTGGTTTTTTAACCTTGCACTTATTAGCAAGTAGTAGTAGTTCATTAACGGAAGTCTAAATCAGATGAGAGTCAGTTATTGATAACAGATACTTATATAGAATCTATGTATTTAAATAAAGATTTAATCAATAACCATATATAATATTACCAATTCAGATTTGCTGTAGACCAATTTTGTGACATCTAAAAAAATTAACAACAGCGCCATCTGTGTAAATCTTTCTATATAACTATGAACACTTGTGTTGTGTATAACAGCGTTCGTTGTTAGTGCAGCATAATTACGTAAGATGGCACGTAACATAAATGTTATAACAGTATACTTTAGGAATTATCGTGATTTTAAACTTTAACTCTAGACCGAGATATTTAATGCCAGACAGGATAATAAGCTAGTTATTTCGCATGTACATAGCAGAGCCAAGCGGCAATTTTGGCTGCCGCTGGAATGGACCGGCTCAAAAAAAAAGCAGAAAGCAAAAAAGTAAAATGTCAGGAGCTGCCCGCCCGTGGCGGCCGTGAGTGAGGATTATAAAAAAATGGGTAATTTATCTAATTGTGTGTTTGTTGTTTGTTCCTGTTCCCGTGGGAACGTCAGGATTACAAGTAACGTTTTATCTTACATACAAAGAAATGGAATATTGTGTAAAAACTTCAAGTCACTATATCGAAAACTTTCGAGTTTTGCTCGAAGCTGTTTTTTTTTTTGCTAGATAGTCGTAATATTATTTTGTACGCAATATACGCATTTCGATCCTGCAGTTTCACGAAATGGGGAGGGAGTTATTACATTATTTTATTACTTAATTGAGACTGATCTGATCTGAAAAGGGCAGGAACGTAACAAATTCAGAGTAAATAAAAAGCTCATTAAATATTTTTTAGCAAAAAATTTTGCTTTTGGCTGGAATTCAAACCCAGGACCCATAACCACTAAAGCACGCAATAGCCTAATAACAAACCTATACATATATAAAGTTAATTTGACAGCTAACTACTAAGCCACGCGGTCGTGTAATAGTATCTTTTTTATTTATGTTAAAGCGGGCAAACAATCATGCGGCCCACTTGCCGGTAAGTGATTATCGTCGCCCGCGTAGATCTGCAACACTAGAGGAGCTGCAGCTGCGGTGCCGGCCCTAAAGAGGATGAAGAAGGGTATGGGGAGGGGGAGTGGGCCTTCGGTTAACTCACTCACCGAACGAAACACAGAAGCACAAGATGCCTGTACTTCACGTCCCTATTCTGCGATGTGGTGGTACTTCCCCGGTCGAGCCGGCTCATTCGAGCAGCAATAAAGGCAACTGCTTGGCTCTACCACGTATTAATTACTTAAGATTGAGAAGGATATGCCCCAGATTCTCACAAATTAGAGACCGTCACCTTTGTGACGGTCTCTAATTTGATACATATTTAAACGATAGGTAGAAAAGAAAACACTATATTTAGTCTACAGAAAGTATAATATCACACTTTTATCACAGTTTTGTTGTTAATCATTTTCGCTTTCGTCGTAAAGAAATCGTACTCTCTTTTAAGACCATTCTCGCCTAAGTGATACGGGAAATTATTCTCAGTCGCCAGAAAGAAGATTCCCTGCTTTGTTTTATCTACCTTTAAGCCCAACAGATTGGTGACCAAAGGTTTCCTGTCATAACAGTTCCTATCCCTCGCCTGCTGGACGGAATCACACTGCATCGCTATAAACGAATCCGGATTTTTCACTGCAGCCACCCATAGAGTGAAAGATCTTATATGACTACATAGGACATTGCACGGAATCCAAAATATTTCACCGGGCTGAAACTCGCCCCCGTTAATATAGAAGTTGACGTGTCCAACGGGTGCCGCCATCCCGTAACCGTCAATGTTCGTCGAAACGACCTCAACATAATCGGCATCCGTCTGATCTAAGCGCTGATCGGGCCCGAGGTTTCTGAAGCACGGTCCGGCCGGGTCTAAGCCAGTTAATCTGGATATTTTCACACCGGTCAATTCTTTGAAGCTCTTCGCTATGAAACTCATTGTTTGCCCTCCGAGACTAAGCCCGACAAATTCGAGTTTCTTCGGATCCAAGCCCTCTTCCATTAGTGTTGCGAGCATCTTACCCACGTGTTTTCCAACAGGGCGCATAAAGCGTGCGGCCCTAAGAAAATTACAATAAATTAGAAAAATTAACTTGGTAGCGGCGAAAGAATATGCCACCATCTTATTGCCCGTGGCCGTGTTATACTTGTAAAAGCCGAATAAAGGCAAATTCTTCCTATGGGAGAGGCCTGTGCCCAACAGAGAGAATAAAAAGAAACAGAATGTACTTCATCATCATCATTTCAGCCTATCACAAGTCCACTGCTGAACATAGGCCTCCCCCAATGTACTTATTATTCTGATAACCCTCTCGATTTAAGTATTAAGTAGAAGTCATAAAAGTTAAGCAATAATTCTAAATAATTTCAAATTTTCCGTGCATGCCAGCATTGTCTAGAGTGCGAAACGTTACGGCCGTCAAAAAATTATGATCATGGACAAAAAATCGTCATGCTAGTCACGCTTGGTAGGCTTTGGAAAAATATCTTTAAGAAACCTACATGTCTTGAGACTTTCAAGTCGACTGAGAGAAAACCTTAGCGTCTCTTACAGCAGACCCATGGGAAGAAAGTTGGTGGCAAATTTCCTTACGCAGCCAGCACACACAGTTACAAGAAAAAACTAAAACCTGGTTTATTTCATAAATTTGTATTTTTGGTTGCGCAAGAGGCGGCTAAGGGAAAAGCTTTTCAAATCGCAACAGCTGCCGATAGATTGCGAGATAACCATCTTAAAATATACCAAACCCAAATTAAGCAGACTCTGACGGGCCGCAGCGTTAAGTGCGGAGTGTCTGATACTTCGATCGTCAATTTGCTTCCAGAGCGTGCTGGGCATGGTAAATCCTAAGTATGGGTGAGGTCGTTATCCAGCAGTGTACTATTTACGGGCCCCTAATGTAAGGTTAGTGTACGCCCAAACACAGAGGGGCTTGCTCGAGTTTATTGCCCCGTCCGATGCAGTGCCAGAAACACTGGTCACAACACAATACAATCAGATTCGAAAATACATAATATGCACGTTGCCGGGATTCCAATCCTCGGCTCACGGCTCAGCTGTGATATCTCTACTCGATTAGCAGACACAAGAAACGACAGATAATTTAAATTTCTTCCACTATAACTTTTGTGGCTGAATGTTTCACTGAACTTTAGTTAAATGACTTGATGAAAAGTATTTTATCCAGAAAAATGTGATTGTTAAGCGGAGAATGTTCAGCCTCACTCCAGTGCTGGTTGGCGTACTTTACATGTCTTCGAAAGATATATTTTATTATTACTCGGACATACTGGTTTCCTCAGGACATTTACCTTCCCCACTTTTCACGTGCTAATTTCAGCACATAAAATTGCAATTATTCAGATTTAACGGCGCCATCAGGATTCTATCCCTGATCTACCTGATCTGTTTTACCACTCTATTGAAAGTCCCAACACACAGAAAGCTTCAACTCTTGTTGTTTAAACTTACTTCTAGCTACTCACTCATTAATTCGTTTAATACTCACATCGGATACTCCATAGTGGTAAAAGTGTTCGTATCCAGCAACAGAACGTTGTAACCGATCTCGTGGTAGGCCGAGGCGATTGTAAACGCTATTGGGAAATTGGGACTATCCAGGAACCCACCGACGTACAGCACTGTTTTCTTTTTGAAATCGATGTCGGGATCCCGGGCGAGCTCCCGCATTTGGTAATACGTGTATTTGACGTGACGAGCGGTCAGCAAGTTGCCGGGACCACGTACGTAAATGGATAGGAATTTGAGACTTTTCTTTGTTATTATTGCCTCTCTGCTTGATCCTGGACCTGAAATAAAGCAAAAGCACCTATGAGGCCTCTATAGATATAGAAAACTATAGATATAGCAAAACATAATTTAGGAATTGCTTTTTTGATCGTCTGTCTCTCTTTCATTCTAGTCGGACGTCACATGTAGAAAATATTACTAAATATAAAAACACTATATTTCTGGACGAGGCTGTGGACACCGTCTTCACTGCTGGGCAAAAGCCTCCTCAAATATCTGAGAGGGTTTTGGAGTCGGGAAGATTGGTGGGCTTCGCATATCCTCGTAATAATATTTTTTTATTATTTCACAGACATGCAAGTTTCCTCACGATGTTTTCCTTCACCGCACGTGGTATATGCAGCACTTGAAATTGCTATTAACAATTTTAGTGGTGCCGGTAACCGGGGGTCGAACTCAGGTCACTAACGCTTTATGAAACTAAAGTGAGCGCCCTGACCACTAGGCTACCACGCTTGCGTTTAGAATATCGTCTTTTTAACGATTCTAATCTAATCAAAAGATTATCTTTTCACAACTTTTTAACATTTTCTTTGGAAGCTTTTTTAGCGTTCAGGCTTCACTTATCTGGAATTCTTTGACTAATGAATTGTACTCCAAACGATTGGTCTGTGAACACCTTTTGATGACTGTTAACAGTTAGTATTGACAACTTTGGTCATTGCAGTAATATGTATACGTTTGTGTATGTATATATGAGGTACGTACGTATGTACGTTTGAACTTTACCGTACATTTTTATTTATATTTGTGTGAATGAAATTATTTTAAGTTCTAATTATATTACTGTTAATTTATATTTTACTGCACCTATTACATTATTTATTCATCCGGGTTAACTGGTAGAGGATGCCGAAAGGCATTCAGACTGCCATTAGTAGTCATGTTTTAATGGGGATCGTAGTAAATGTTAAATAAAGAAAAATATTCTTTTTGCACTGACGCGTATATTTTGTGCTAGCGAATATATAAAAATTCGAAATTTCTGTAAAACCATCCTAGGTACATTACTGTATGAATGATAAATTTAATATTTTATATAAATTGTATAATGATAAATAATTATAAAATGTTAGAATAGAAGAATGCACAAAAGTTAATACAATTTTTTAATGGTGACCGTTGTAAATAAGCGAAATCTAAGCAGAGTCAATGTAATTGTTCATTGCAGTTTTAAGGTCTAGCCTAACAAGGAAAATAACTTGAGGATCTGCACGTCTGACTTGGAGATCTTTGTATCAATAGGTATTTTCTTCATCTTCTCCGTCAGTATTTGTCAAATTCGCCACGCTTGTTTGGTGATAGGAATACTCTTAAGATCACAACACCTTGGACGCTTCTGCCCATCATAAATCTGAGTATTGTTGGCATTTTGTGAGATTTTTAATTTTTAACGTCGCCACTCGTGTACAATGAAACTAAAGCAACCTTAAGCCACAAGCTTCATCTCTGCGAAGTTGCTTTAACTTATTTTTTTCTACTACCCAAGGCGTTAATAATCATCACCACTTTTTCGTCAGTCGTCTCTAACACGGGAAGAAAGGGAGTAAACCTTTATCTCTTTTTTAAGAGAGAAAGACAAATTTTTCGAAATGGTTTCCTTGGAACATGTTAAAAACAGAAAGGGAGCGTAAACTTAAATTTTAAAATATTTTTATATTTTAATTATTAAAATATCCGAGTATATAGGGTTATTGCCACCGAATCAGGAGAACCGACATCGATTGCCTATGTGGAAGACTCGTACTAATGAAGTATGATATATTTCATAACGTTGTCTGGATTCTTAGACGACCACTGGCTCACCGCCAGGTATATGGGTCTAAATAAAAATGTATTTCCTCGCTGATTGGTTATATATAACCTTAATATCCCCCTCCCCCACATCCATAGATACTGCTATGTATCCTTTGGCATTAAAGTTTACTAACATGCCCATATTTTAATATGCAATATATTAAAATACAGCACAGTATATTTGTCATCAGTATACAATTTTAAATATGTGGACTATGCAAAATTTTACATAAATTATTGAACATGAACAATCAGTTCGGTATTTAATTTTAAAGTTTTAACAATATAGTAGTTTTAGACCATATAAAATGACACTAAAATATTACCTGAGTTTAAAAATAAAACCTCGAGACACAGGTGAGAGACCTTTGGGCACAGATAATAAAAACTTGTATACACTGTAATCCCGCGAGTTCTTAGATTAACTTTTTTTTTTTATTGGAAAGGCCGCAAACGAGCAATCGGTTCACCTGATGGTAAGTGGTTACCGTCGCCCACGTACATCTTCAACACCAGAGGAGCTGCAGGTGCGTTGCCGGCCTTTAAGGGTATTTGGGAGATTGGATGGAGGATAAGGATGGGGAGGGGCGGTGGGCCTCCGGTTACCTCACTCACCAAACGAAACAAAGAAGCACAAGATGGCTTAACTTCACGCCGGTATTCTGCGAGGTCGTGGTATTTATCCGGTCGAGCCGGCCCATTCGAGCAGCAGCTAAAGCCGTTGCTTGGCTCTACCACGTTAAGAAGATTAACTTTAGTTCTAACTTTAACTGTTTATTCTCTATTCTCATCTAATGTATCCCAACCACAAAGTTCTAATCTAATCTATATCTATCGAAACCTAAAAATCAGAAGAAGCGTTTAATTTTTTTTAATTTATTCGTTATTATACTAAAAGAAATAATCGGTGATGGTTAAAGCGCAGAAGCCTCAAACAGTTCTATCATTAAAATACAATACCCTTACACAGATCATCTAGCGTCGACCTTTAACCTAACAATTTGCTTTACAAAACAAGGAAGTTGAGTTTCCTCGACAACAATTTGTTTAGCGAGTTGCTCAAACTGGTCGTAAAACATACATGCCGTATTGTTAACTCAAATAAAAACAAACATAGGCATTTTAAATGTGCATATTTACGATGGTAAGGCTAGTGAGGAAGCAGTGCAAAAATTCGATTTGCCCGCTCGATTACGCGTGTTATGGCCCACGAATCACAACCCAAATAAATAATATAGATATTTCTCTGAGTACATGAGTCTGCCGACCCGCACTGGAGCAGCGTGGCGGGCCCTTCACGGCTCCTAAGCCCTATCTGATACTCGTATTTGAGAAGGAAGTGTATCATCATTTCAGACTAACACCAGTCCACTGTGGAACAAGTTAGTAGAAGTAGTCCATAAGTATATATTCAACTTTAACATTAATAATACTTCCTTAATACACTGCATTATTCTTACAATAGCACAAGCCCGTAGGTGATCAAAACAAATGCAATGGTTAATTTCGACATAATAAAAAACTTGTATACACTGTAATCCCGCGAGTTCTTAGATTAACTTTTTTTTTTATTGGAAAGGCCGCAAACGAGCAATCGGTTCACCTGATGGTAAGTGGTTACCGTCGCCCACGTACATCTTCAACACCAGAGGAGCTGCAGGTGCGTTGCCGGCCTTTAAGGGTATTTGGGAGATGGGATAGAGGATAAGGATGGGGAGGGGCGGTGGGCCTCCGGTTACCTCACTCACCAAACGAAACAAAGAAGCACAAGATGGCTTAACTTCACGCCGGTATTCTGCGAGGTCGTGGTATTTATCCGGTCGAGCCGGCCCATTCGAGCAGCAGCTAAAGCCGTTGCTTGGCTCTACCACGTTAAGAAGATTAACTTTAGTTCTAACTTTAACTGTCTATTTTCTATTCTCATCTAATGTATCCCAACCACAAAGTTCTAATCTAATCTATATCTATCGAAACCTAAAAATCAGAAGAAGCGTTTAATTTTTTTTAATTTATTCGTTATTATACTAAAAGAAATAATCGGTGATGGTTAAAGCGCAGAAGCCTCAAACAGTTCTATCATTAAAATACAATACCCTTACACAGATCATCTAGCGTCGACCTTTAACCTAACAATTTGCTTTACAAAACAAGGAAGTTGAGTTTCCTCGACAACAATTTGTTTAGCGAGTTGCTCAAACTGGTCGTAAAACATACATGCCGTATTGTTAACTCAAATAAAAAACAAACATAGGCATTTTAAATGTGCATATTTACGATGGTAAGGCTAGTGAGGAAGCAGTGCAAAAATTCGATTTGCCCGCTCGATTACGCGTGTTATGGCCCACGAATCACAACCCAAATAAATAATATAGATATTTCTCTGAGTACATGAGTCTGCCGACCCGCACTGGATCAGCGTGGCGGGCCCTTCACGGCTCCTAAGCCCTATCTGATACTCGTATTTGAGAAGGAAGTGTATCATCATTTCAGACTAACACAAGTCCACTGTGGAACAAGTTAGTAGAAGTAGTCCATAAGTATATATTCAACTTTAACATTGATAATACTTCCTTAATACACTGCATTATTCTTACAATAGCACAAGCCCACGTAGGTGATCAAAACAAATGCAATGGTTAATTTCGACATAAAAAAACTTTACTCACTTCACATTGGCAGAAGTCCATCAAGAGAAGCAATAAATTAAAAAAATGTGAAGATGAATATAAACTTCACTTGTAAAATGTAATGTTTTTACAATCTTTTACCGTTCATAAGGAGATCCCCTGACGGAGCAGAAACAGACGAAATATACCTGGTATCCTCTTTTTTGTAATGAATATACTTTTATTGTAGATCACAAAACAAAGGAGAAGAAGGTTATTCTCTGCCACTCTTAGGCTTCTTCTTCGTCTACCCAAATACCACCCTCATCTCGATTGTTGCCTCGAAACAGCAGTGCAACTACTATTGTGTTCCGGCTTTAAAGGAACCCAGTGTTACGGGCTGATGCTTCACAGCCCATCTCAGATCTCAGAGGACTGCCTCAGTGGTGAGAACGCATCTGTAACCATGTTCTATTGAAGTCTTTTGCAGGCGCATAGGCCATTGGGGCCAATCAGTAATACCACATTTTTCAGCCCAATCCAATAAAAGCAAAGGAAAATGAGCTCGGGTCTTCTGATCTGATCCTTTAAGCATGCGGCTATCGTGGTCCCGTGGTGAGAAATGTCACAGACCTATGCATGAAATTATCGATAGGGGCCAGCAGTGTTTAAGATACGGACCGTCTGTTTCCTACAGTTGCGGAAAAATTCAGCTGTTTACTGATAAGAATATGAAGATGATGAATTTGTGTCGTTTATCTTTAATCTAGAGTACGTGTAACTTGCTTACATAAAGCACATTTAAAACTGGATCCACTTCATGTATATTCAAAACATTGTTTACATGAACTTTGATTTTTAAAGTTGTCTTGTGAACATAATATGTAGGTTCATATAAATTTAACCAGTTTTAAACGTGAATAATTTTATAATTAAAAAATTTTCTCCGTTCACAAAATTAAAAATACTTTTTAAAGTTTGATTTTCTTTTTTTTGTCTTCATCTGCCTACTGCAGTTCAACATCTACAGTTCTGTTGAATATAGGCCACTCCAAGAAAGCTCAATCGATCCGCCATACATTACTGGGAGGGTTTACCCATGCCACCACGCAGGGCAGACGGGTCGGTGAGCGCAGTACCGGCACCCTCGCATTTGTGATACCGCTCCCCATCATCGGCTGTGTGATGGAAGTTGGGCGGATTCGGGTGGTTGCTAATCGCGCAGCTGAGGTTGGCATTCGGAGAAACAGATGGTATATTCTCTCTTTTCTTTTATTTAATAACTTACGCCCGTGGCCACGATAGCCGAGTGGATCTATCTCCGTATCAGGAGACTCGGTTTCGATTCCCTATCTACATAGGCTCTTACCGATGAGTTTTTTGGAAATTGTATATGGACATTAAGATGGCATTTGTCACGTTTTCCCAAATATGCTCTGGTGAAAAATGGGTTGAAAGAACTAAAATGTCTAGATCTCTGGTCGTCCCAGTACTGGGTAGGTATACAGTCGTAAGAGATTACATGTTAATTGTTTTTTAATAAAGTGTAATTAGAAGCCTTGGATTCCGCAAACGATAACTTCACTTCCAAAAAAATTACCACCAAATGCATAAACAAACATTTACATAATACTGATGTTATTTTCTGATTAAACAATTAACATCTACAATGCTTTGTTAACATTATCAGAAAAAATATTATAAGACATTCACAAAACGAACAACGAAACGGCTTCCGTGAATTTAAACGGTACGGATTTGCAAAGCCCGAAAGTTATATCACTTCAGGGTTCCTTTGCTTTGAGATAGAAACTAAGACATCAACAGTATCCCCAGTCTTGATGGCAATAGAATTTCAGTAGTTTCAAAGTTCTGAGGCGAGAAATTAAGGTATTAATTAAATTTTCGATGTTCACGTAAACATCGAAAATTTAATTAATACCTTTTCTTTTTGTATTTATTATGAAAGGAGGCATAGATGTGCACAAAGGAATGTGTATGAGCTGTTATGACATATAAAATAAAGTTAACGTATGATTTTTCCATTATAGAAAATATTTTAACCAATTAAACGTGTCGTTACTTTTCAAAGACAGTTTTAAGTAAATGCTACTAATTAGCATTTACCTGTACGTACCTGTCTGCTGAACCATGGGTCTTCTGGTGTGCTCGAGTTTGAAGTGCACTGGTGTTTTAGTTTGGCGGATCAGTGTATTCTTGTGGCATGCCTTCAGTTGCCTATGTGATCGTACTATTTATTTTATGAAGTACATTATAATTATATCTGAATTGGGAATGTAAAGTTGTATGAGTGCCTCTATGTTAGCGCGTACACTGACCCATAATTATATCCCCCGCGCAGGCGATAGTATTCGGGAGTTGTCGCCGTGGTCGAAATCGACCAGGATGAAAAATGTTACTTGTAGAATAGAATAGAATAGAAATGAAAGGAGGGGGTGAGTGAGGCACAGGAGACCTCACCCACCGAACGAAACGCAGAGGGACAAGATTCCTCTACTTCACGCCGGTATTCTGCGAGGTCGTGGTACAACCTCGGTCGAGCCGGTCCCTTCAAGCAGTAGCTAAAGCCGCCGCTTGGCGCTACCATGTACAAAAAGTTATTCCCCCCCTTACCGAGCGTACTAATTGCTTCGACTTAACCATTCGCCATCAATTACAACATCGACGAGACAAGACAGGCTGGACTCTGAATATACCCAACAAAAACCTTTTACAGAGCTCTAGAAGGCCAATCGTCGACGAAACATGTACATTGTTTTAACGACATAAACAGGTTTTTTCACCTAAAATTGTGCCAACGTATCTTTTATAAGGACACAGGTAAAAAAACATAAAAAAATTAGAGAACGCTAAGTCAAAAAAAAAGACGGCAAAAACACTAATCTCGATTATTAAAATTAATTTGCAATAAAAACATAAGCATTACAAATTAAAAACATTGAATCGTTAGCAACATTCGATAATAAATAGAAGAGGAAGAAAAAAGTTTCATGGTTACAGATATATAAAATTATATGTACGTAGTAGGAAATACCCAATATTAAAACAAGAAAAGTCCGATAATATAAGGAAGTAGAACTAGAAGTTTCTATCGTCATTCATCATATGGTGGGTTTGCGTTTCGGTATTTCGTGGGGGCAAGGACGGTTTACGTGGCGCTTGCATCAACTAAACGTCCATAATGTCTCGTCTTCGCCACATAAGTGGCAGGACCACTTGAACGTTCTCGATCACATCCGCGGCTTCACCAGCGCCGGCCGTTCTAAGCAGCTCCGGGTAGACAAAGGACACTTCCTCTCCCTCTTTCTTCTGAGCAGACGCGCCTTCCTACTCGACCTCCACTCTCACTATGGCAACGATGACATTTCGGACGCGGAGGGTCCCTTCCCTCGGAGGGAACGGCTCATCAGAAGTGCGATCCCGTCAGAGCCATAGAGAGAGTGGCCTAACGCGATACCAGCAGTGGTATCTCCTCTCGACTCTACCTCGGCTGCGGACGTCAGGGATGGCAGCGACTTGCAACACCCTCAATCTTTCACCTATTCACATCTGAAATGGCCTTACCAAACCCCTTCGGATCGGCTCGCTCCGCTAAGTCAGACCGGTTAGCCATAGTTACTAAGCCCCCCACCACTGCATTGTAGATCTCGGTTCCGTTAGACATCACTGGCAATACGTACTGGTTGTAGACTGAAGGTTAAATACAATAACTCAAATAACATCAAGAAGAGGTGGCGACAGAGAAAATATGCGATTGTTATTATTGTTAAAGGGCAAAGTTACGTTTATCCAAGATCCACTTGGTGTTCGATGGTATCCACATTAGCCTAAAAGATGCCTATTCACTCTTGCTTGGTATGTTCTGGCTATTTTCTGGAAATTGTCGGTATTTCGATAGTGTGCTTCCACTCTTTCATTGCGCGCATCAGAAATTAATTCAAAAGTTTTGTATGTGTCGTGAGAACGTCGACTACCCGTGCAGCAAGGGAAAGGCTTCAGTCGGACCTTTCCAGATTCCAAAAACGTCCAACCTAAATACATACACCGGTGATAAGCTAAATTATCTGTTATTAGGTTCGATTAAATTAGAATAATTGAGATGTATATTCAGCAATTGGACGGAGATTACGTATATTTTTTTATGGAATTTGTAATGCCACCTCCCGGCGAGAATTGATTACAGCACCCTTTTGTGCAAATCATCATCTAATGATTGCCTGTCTATGTGCTAAAGGCACGTGGTGACAATTGTCTCCCTTGACTACGAGGGAGGTCAAAGTTTAACAGTGGTCTATAATGGGCTGAAATTATGATTATGTTTTTTATTGTTTAACTAAACTGATAAGACAGTGAATGGTATTTTTTTTTGTTTGTTTTTTTTTTTGTTGTAATGATGTTATAACTGATGCCATAATATTATATTTCCTGAAACGTGATTTTTTACGATTGCCTAATGGTCAACCATTAATGGTAAAAGGTGAACTTTTTGTTGAGTTGATATTAATAACACTAAAAAAGGTAATCATCTATATCGTTTATCTTCATTTCCGGATGCGTGTAAGCATTGTAATGAGTATACATACATATTTTTTATAGAACTAAGTATAAATGACGTATTTTTCAGTGAGATAGGCCGTCAGTCAGGGTAAGAAGTGTGGCCATAAATTACATACATAAAAATAAACATCCATATCCGACGGTCAAATATCCGATAAGGTATAAAGCCACGAGATCAGCCAAACAATTTACCTTAGTTGCCTCTTACCTCACCAATGCGGCATAAGACAGTGTGGCAGATCTTTTTATGCCCTCATCACATAGTTATGATATAGGCAACTTGACCTCGGTGGAATTGATTAAAACATAATTTTACTTAAACATTTGGAAAAGACGGGAATTGATTACAATTCGAAAAACCAGTCGCTTGTCAAAACGATGATATTACATTGCCAATAAATCTGTGTTCCTTGTTTATGTAAGTAAAAGTGAGATAAACGCAATATGTATTCGGAGAAGACGCGCAACCATCCTTGAGGCTGCAAGCATTTTTAAAGTAAATCTACTGCTTATCTTTATTTGTTAAGCATTCTATGAACCGTCCCAAACGAGGACCGAACCTCTCCCGTCTGATCGAGTTGTGTAGATCTCTCTGGAGAGTGAGAACCACCCTGAGTGACATAAACACATTATCAATTTGATACTAAATTGTTACTTTGATCATGAACAACAACATTTATCCCTGGTATATAAACATGTAGTATTTTAGTCGCAACCATGGAAAATAAATGAATGCTGCCATTCATTGTAACTCCAGTTGCAAATGTAGTGTAATGCTGCTTATTTATGATGGTATTCTGTGAGTGCGTGGTTCATATCCATTTAATGTATATATAGTACAGAGTAGTGTAATGCCAAAGCGTTGCTCTGTCAGGTTTTAAATATGGTAATAAACATTAAAATGTGTTCCTAATACAGCCTCACGATTCGTGTTTAAGCGAGTTATTATTGAAGAGGCGTATCGTGTTTGTGTTTAACGATGGTTTACAATGGCGACCTTTCTGGAACTTCACACTGAAGTTGAATTATCACTCTTTTTTACTCTGACGTACGTAGTAATATACGACATAGAAATACGTACGGGAATAAGTCTGTAATTATGCAACTAATACTTCTTTGCTACTTTACTTTATTACTTAAGTAGTATCAGCATAAGTGATAATTATTTTCGATAATACTCTATTCCAAATATCCATAGAGGTCAGCAACCCACCTGCTCTTCTGGTATTGCATATGTACATGGGCGACGGTAATCACTTACCATCAGGTGGCATCAAGCTCGCTTGCTCGTTTGCCACCTTACCCATAAAAAAAAAACCTCTATCTCGTAGAAAACTTTAGCCTTTATTTTGTCATAAAAATAAAAATGTGACACTAACAAAGAGGCCATTGTCATTAGTGTTACTCATATCACCTTATTTAGAGCAATGCAAATTTAACTTACATTAGTGACATATGTGCTTGAACTAGTGAGTTGGAAGGAAGGTGACATTCTCTCGATAGGTTTGTTTTTGGATAACCGAAAGGATTCAAGGTTATACAAACAAACAAGTTTAGTCAAAACAGTTCGTTTCTGTGTGATTTTTGTTTTTATTTTCTCTATTTAGCCGACTTCCTGAACATTTAAAATAAATAAGGTCGCACGATTTAAATCGATTGAATTTTTTTTACCAAAGCACAGTTAAAGAACACATATTCCAACTGGTAGTAAGTGGTATCTCCGGTCACACTCTCCCGCCAACGAATCACATTCTATCATCCGGAAAAGCGAAAACTGGTTTGCGGAATACAGAAATATAACAGAAATCCGTAATCACGATCTATCCCTCTGGTTAGGCCTGGCATATCCACGTGTTAGTGCTTACATACTCGTAGTCGAGACGACATTTGTTTCATGGAAAGAGCTACGTGCAGTAGTGGGCTTACGTAGCCTGTTATACATAGCGGCTTTAAAGGAAGTAGATTTTACAGAACCTTATGTCACATAAATATGATACTGCAGGATAAATAAATAAAAAAACGACATCTTGCTTGTACTGATATCTGTCTAATTAGATATTTCTGGGTAATAAACAAAGTAATTCGATTCTTTTCTGCTGATTTTATATTTCGAAAGGTTCTCAATTTGTATTTAGATATAACACAAAATAGAGATAACGTAATAGTTTATTTTTTTTAAGAAATTCATATATAGCTTGTAATCTTCACAAAAGTAAAACATTGTAATCATTTTGCGCCTCCGTGGGTGTTGTGAAATTAATTCTAATAATTTAGTAACACTAATTGCTCGAATATTTTACATATCAAAAGTCAGTATTCAGAATTATGGTTTAACATAAAAAAAACAGGAAAGGACGTCGACACAAACAACAGTATTCCTGTAATACTTGACGCCTCGTAAGACGCACATTTAGCATTTAAAGTTATGCTCTTTTAATATAGTTTCCGTGTACATTGCATAGTTTTTTGTACGTAGTGAAATTCAATTTATTTATTTTTATGAACTGAATATCCACCTACATGAAAGTTGTTTTTTTTTTAATTATTTATTGCATCGCTCATAATATCCATTAATTTTTTCATTATTGGCAATACTGCACTTCAAGCACACAGTCGGTTACTATGACTATATATACAATATTACACATATTACAAACTTTTGGCAAATCTGAATGAACATTTATTAAAATAAAACTTTATTTGTACAATAAAAATGCACCAGAAGGAATTCTCTAGAGAAAATTTCACATGTCCAGTGTGAAGAGGAGATGAGAGAGAGAGAGAGTGCGCTTCGCCCTTATGGGGAGATGAAGAAGAAGATATGCTATAGCGGCTTTATGTAGACTGTTTTTTATTTATTCATTTGATTCTTAAAGGGAAAATTTTATCTAATACAAGAAGACTAATAAGGACGATTATTATTGGTAAAGAATGCCATTAAAAGTTTCCACAGTTTCTCACAAAGCATAAACTAATTACAATTAGACAGTAAAAAAAACACACACACACGCGCTCGCAATAATGTAAAAAGAATGACAGGACTGATATTGTAGAGGTCAATGTCAGCATGGGATGAAATTTTGTCAAAGCTTTTGCTCGTTCTAATTATAAATTTCTTTTGTCTATAGGTGCACTTAACCAGCGGTTAAATTAAGGTGAACCAAATAGATAAAGTCTGCTATTTGTCTCCATTCATAAAGTGGAAGAATATGAATCACCGCAGGAACAAATATATTTACATTAGTAACAACAACAAAACAACAAGAACATTCATTACTACGATGTATTACTTATTAACTATACTATGAATATACTTGTTAATTATTATTTTATTAAATATGTAATGCAATGTATGTATGACATTTTGCATGGTAGAGCCAAGCGGCGCCTTTTGCTCAAATATTCTTAAAAGGCCGGCAACGCACCTGCAGGGGTTGCAAATGTATGTGGGCGACGGTAATGACTTACGACCAACGAAGAAAAAACAATGGAACAAGCGGCTCTCCTTGTTCATTTGCCCCCATTGTCATAAAAAGTAAAACTCAAAGTTTAGTTTTTAGTTTTGGTTGTCAATAATATTATTGATGTGAACATCAGACAAAAGTATTAACTCTAGAGATATTATGATTTTTAATATTGTATTCGTACAGAGTTAAATTTGGTTTTCGAAATAAGAAAAAAAACTCTGGAACCTATCTATATCGGGTTACAATTTCAGTGTATCTTCAGATTTTATAGAACATAAGATTTTCATGTCATCCGCATATGATATGATTTAACGTTTAAGGTGTGAAATCAGGAAATGATGGCATTAATAAAAATATTATGTAGTGAAGGACCCAGCAGGGATCCTTGTGGAAAACCCGAGGGAATTTGGTTAACAGTTGAGGTAAATCCATTACATGTAAATGTCTGTAACCTATTTTTAAGATATGAAGTAAACCATCTAAATAAGTTTTCTTTTATACCGACTAATAAATTTTTTTATCATATATAAAATAATAAATCAGTGTATACTTTGTCAACTTGAGATAGCTCTGACAGATATAGTACCTACAGAGGAGAAGGTTGGATGTTGTTGACATACGTATGTTGTAAGAATGTAACCGGATCTGCCGATTTACAAAGATCGAGCTATTCAAATAATTTTTCAGATTTCTAATTTGCGTAGATCACGCGAACATCGTAGGTGGTCTAGGCTCCTTTTCTGCCTAGGAGTAGTCGGGTAGGTACCACTGCCAAACAGCAGTGTTGTGTTTAACTCGGGCGCTCATAGCCCGAGTCCTCAGAAGTGTATCAATCCAATCCAATAGTATTTAAATCGCCGGTAGTATATACCACCAATTTTGTTTTTAGGTAAATATAAATGACAGAATGACTCAATACCTTTAAAAAGGTTTAAGAAAGTAGAAAAGAATTATCCAGCTAACAAGTTACATATATCTTTTACTCGATCGGAGCACCGTACCTTTCAGTATTAATGTTTAGTTAACTTCTCACATTGTGTATTATTATTTCTGTAATGTATTTGTTTTTTAACTATTATATTCTAGATTATATATTGCTATATTATATAGATGCTATATAAAAACTTAGTTTGTCTTTTCAAAAGACTCATAATCACGACTCATATTGTTTGAACGTGATAATGAGATTATGTTGTGCTACATTCCGTGTCTCCGACACCGCATTAGATCCTCCTTCCTTAACGCATAAACGTTATGTCGGATATGGGAAGGTAAAGATGTGTCAGTGGCTCGGATTGCGCGAACAATTACGTCCACTACAAAATCTCCTGCGCAGTTGACAACTGCCGATAGTGTTCGGGGTTTATCACCGTACTCGAAATCGTCCTTCAGAACATCATCATTTCTTGAATATAAGTATTGCTATATATACCTTTTATATTTTGTCACGTGAAGGGCTAAACATGAAGCCAATAGAATTATCAGTGGTCAACGTGTCTGTAAAACTGCATTTGACTCATCCTCCGATCTTATCGCAGTTGTGTCACGTGGAAATGGAGGACAAGGGAGTGCCGTCGTGTACGCCCTGATACATCGTATACGACCTACATAATTTTTTCGTCAAAACTAAATGGAAACAAAAAAATAAATGTACTCCTTAGGCAACACCATATACTACTATCACATCGATATATTTTATTCTACTGCTAAACATTGGCTTCTACGAAAAAGCACCAGCAAAGCTCGTTATATATTTCTTAGAAGGTTTTCACATATTTATCACGCTCGGCAAGTGGTTTAGTGAGTGTATTGGCTGTACACTTGCACAAATAATTTCACTCCTCTCCACTCCTCTCCATTCCTCAGATCACATTCCGCCATCTTTCAGTTGCCAGTCTCGTTTGTTTCCAAGCAGAGTGGTAGCCTAGTGGTCAGGGCCCTCACTTTAGTGAAAATATACATAAAGCGCGAGTGACCTGGGTTCGATCCCCGGTGCCGGCACCACTAAAATTGTTATTAACAATTTTAAGTGCTAGATTTACCACGTGCTCAACGGTGAAGGAAAACATCGTGAGGAAACCTGCATGTCTCAGAAATAATAAAAATATTATTTCGAGGATATGTGAAGCTCGCCAACCCGCAGTGTAGCAGCGTGGCGGGCCCTTCCGGGCTCCTAAACCCTCTCTGATACTAATATTTGAGTAGGAGGCCTTTAAGACTTTACTTTTTTTAGAGTGCACCCCGAGCAACTCTGATTTCTAATATATATTTATTTTTTCAAATATTTTTAAAAAAATGTCTTGGCTTATTGCACTAAAATAAAATATCTCAAAAGAGAATATATCTCTTGATATGACACGAGAAGGGTTATAAGTATATCGCAAGCACAAACAGGTACTTGTTTACTGGTAATTAGCATTAAACCACAAATCAAGTAGATTACGTGACCAATAAAGTTAACAATTATCATTGACTTTAGAAGTTAATAACAGATATATGCAAATTCCGTATACAACAATACCTGTTGTATACGGAATTGTATTGTATATTGTATATAGCCGTACCTATTATTTAATTGGTAAATATAAAATATTATTACTAGAGCATTATGTAGTGGTAAATATATATCATTTTATTCTAATTGTTACATGTAATAAAAAAATAAGTTTCAGTTTCATAGACGACGAGCCGCTCAAGCACTTTCTGTTGATCGCGAACCAACTTAATAAGCGTAAATGCGTGACTTTCGATTCTTCTAACCCAATTTTCATCCAACTAAGTTCCGTCCGAGACGAGGCCCGAACCTCCCTCGGACGGTCCTTAGATTGCTTACCATCTACTTAAAGCATAAACGCCCGCGGCCTCAAGGACGCAGGCGCAAACCTATGAAGCTGTAAAAGCCAAAACGGCTAACAGCAATAACTTCATCGAATACATATGCGTATCCAACTAAGGATAACAAACGAACACACAGTTCACGCAATGGCAAGTGGTCGCCTTGGCTCATAGACACTTGCATCTATCCCCTATTAAGAATCGAAATTGCTAATTTTTTTCCATTAACTATTGGAAGTTTTTTAAACAACAAATAATCAAGATTTAGGAGCGTTGTCACCCCTGAGAATTGAGACAAAATTCCAATAAACGCGTCTCCACTTTATTTTCTCACCATATGAAATATGTGGAATATTGTGTCTATTTTTCTTGAGAATAATAATTGATTATATCTTAAGAAAACATCGATGAGCAGTGACTATTCAGTATTAATAAGAACTAACGATGATAGGGACATCAGCTGATTTTAAACATGCAGACATAGTGGTCGAAATTAAGGAAGTAAAGAAGAACAATGAAAGAAGATAACTTTATAAAGAACTAAGTTTTGCGGTTTATCGCATCTTTGAATTGCAGCTTGGAAAATAGAATGTTCCAGAAAACAAGCATGGGATACAAAATGGGCGGACTTTACGCAGCAATAGGACGTAACGTATTAGATATAGATTAAATTAGGAGCTACTGAAACTATTGACCAAGTATATTACATAAACACCTAGGTTTAACTTCCTCCAAGGAAGACTTTCGACTCGGAATGACCGCAAAGCAAAAAATCCATAAAGCACAGATTATAAATAGTGATGCCAATGATGATGCAGCTGTCAACTGCACTGCTATAGTGCCGTAAGTATTGTAAGTATTAACAGTCACAGATTGCTTTTAGCATTAACTGTGACCTTTTGATCATATTGTCACGAATGCCCGATAGCTTCTTGTCAACTCTTACGTCTAAAATTTATGTCGGGAAGATCCGTGGAAGATCGTATGCGAGGAATAGCGCTTCAGGAAGAAACTCTGCACCATTTGTAATAGGTAAAAATAAATAAAAGTTTAAATTACTAGTACCTTTACTCCAATCTCGCAATTTTTAGCTCGTAACAATATATTTATTATTTATATGGTTCAATAAATAATAAATAAATAAGTGTACGTGCATTCACAAAGGTACTAACTCGTCTTTACCTTCCTGTATCCGAAGCATAACGCTTTTGCCACATGACCGGAGGAAGGGTCAAAAAGTGTCAATGTCACGGAACGCACGAAATTTTTTAAATTTACCTTAAAAGACTTGAATAAAAAAATAATTTTAAAAGTTGATTGTTTTCCAAGTAAGCCAAGATAGCCGAATAGTTGATAGCTGCCTCCGATCTCAGGGGACGTGCTTTCGATCCACTATGTGAAGGTACCGTACCGCTGAGTTTTTCGAAACTTATGTACGGTTTATTGTGAACTCAGGGGAGGCCTATGTACAGCAGAGGACTTTTTTTTTTAATTTAAAACAAAGTCACTCAGCACTTAGATAAAAATTATATAGATTAGGTAAAATACAACTTAATACCAATAATGGACTTCATTATTTATAATTAAAAGAACTTGATAACAAGTACAGATACGGGTGATTATTACTACTTAACAAACAAACCAAGCGACATTATGTAATTTAGAAAATAATATAAAAACAAAAAAATTTAATTAAATAAAATACACATTTCCAGAAAGGCTTAGAAAAGAAGAAAAGTAATTGAGGAAAAAAAAATGATATAACAAATCAAAACTTGTGATAGGCTGCAATGATGATGATCATATACGATTTCTATCGTTGACTGGGACATTAAGACGGCGACAGACTCGCTGCCTGTCTAGTGGTTCCAAACAAGCTCTGGTGAAGAGTGGGTTGAAAAGGTTAAATATGTCTATATCTCTGATTATTATTTGTGACATACATTCTACGTCAATTCGGGAGACTAAACGTGATTTTGACCTCTTTGCTGGCGCTTGCTTGGAGAGGCTTATGTTCAGCGGTGGACTTAAATAGGTTGAAGAAGTAAAGTAAGTTTCTTTCATTCTTGGAGTTGCTTAGTAAAAGTTTTAACAAATATTTTATTAAAGTCCGATTACGCAGTGTACATATGGTAATAAAAAAGGTGATAATATATTCACCACCTTTTTCTCCACAGAAAAGCAAAATTTTCACTACTACTGTAACCATTGGAGTCGTAAAAAGGCAAATACGGTATTTTTGCATACAATTCTCCGTGTAGAATTTGTGGTCAAGAGTGGATGTTCAAGAGGATGCGCTGTGTATTAATGGTAAATTAAAAACCAGTTGGAGCGTAACCTTATTATATATACAAAATTATTTTTGCAAAAGATGTTCTAATTGACGGTAGGGATCCTAAACCTGCTTTTGTGCGTTAAGGGTAATTCTAATTAGGTAAAGTGTTGTTACGCTTCAAACATTTGATGTAAATGAAGGTTACATTTAATTTCAGTCCGGGCATAATTATAATTTTTTGGCGTTATAATTTTTCTCATCTTACTGTTTATCTAACTAATTGTACTCATCAATTATATACAATTTTTTTTTATCAACATTTGGGAGTCAATTACAGTAGAATCTATGTACGTATAAATGTATTAGATTACACATAACAAAATATTTTGTGTAATCTTATACATTTGATCTTGATCTTTATTTTTTCCACGCGAATTAAAAATGTGGATTTTTCCGAGTTTTTTCCTTGCCTATTTTAAAACTTGTTTCAAATTTCATTGTAGGCCAATGAACATCTGCCTGTGGCCTGTCGATTTAGCCTTATGGGTCAGTTTGTAAGAAAATACGCATATGGCCTCGTTTATTTTTATGCAATAATGCAGATAGAAATTTGAATTTTCTCCGGGAATATACGTGCCGTACGTACGTGGCACGTATATTCCCGGAAGAAGAAAAACCTTACTACAAATTATTACCAGGCTTATGAAAAAGAAAATAATAAATATGAAACCGTTGACTTCATCTTCATTCCGAGAAAGTAGTAGATATAAAATTCAAATATACTATGTGTACAACTTAACGTAAAACTAGATAATAGTCAGAAGTTCATTAAAAATCAAACATAACTATGCTAATTAATAATTATGCAACAGTGAAAAACGTATGTATGTGTATATTCACCCCTTGTTCCCAACGGGGTAGGCAGAGACAAGCTTCTTCCACTTGCTACGGTCCTAACATACGTCTTTCGCTTCTCCTACTGTCATCAATCTGCACATGCATACTCGTTTGTTTAGAATTTAGAGTACAGTGAAATATAATGGAAAGAAATACTGTAGCTTTTTAAAAAAATATGTTTTGATATTTACAACAGATATGTAAAAAAAAAAGCTGTCGTGACGTAGTATTACTGAACAACACGGAACATTAAAAAAGCATGTACGTATTTTTTTTATTACAATATCATTGATGTCGAAGTCAACAGTAGGCGTAAGGCACTTTCAAGCGCTTAGTTCGGGATTATTACCTAGCGATGTAATATTAGCTCAGTTGAAGAAAATTTTTTTTTTCATTTTTTTTAACTTTTATTGACAGTTATAATAAAATATAATAAATCAGATGATTTGATGTTCACGTATATAATATATGTATATATATATATATATATATGTACGTATTTATATGTGTACAATGTTGTGTAGTGTAGTACAGTGCAGTTTTATACAATGAACAACTATAATTACAATTACATAAAAACATATATAAGTATTGTATCGTAGTATATTATTTGGGTATTTATTTAAACATAATATTTATGTGCACCGTTTAAAATTTTCTCTGTTCAATCCAACTGTAGAGTGGTAGAGAATGCCTCTTGGGTTTAAGTCCGCCTTTTTGCTATTTTATGTGCAAATAAAGGCAAAAATAAATTATTAATATGCATTTGATATGCAATGAATAATGATGATAATCATTTATTTACAAAACTAGTATATTCAAGATATTTTATTGAATCTTCATTTTGCTCCAATCCATTCGAGGCACTTGAGAGAAACATTGAATATTTCTATCATTTATCTCATTTTGTATCTTTTTTTTATTCCGGTTCTAAATGACTAAGGTAACACATAAAAAAAGTAACTCACAATCTCCTAAATATCCCGAAGGATACCCTTCCATGGACTTCGAACTATACATCGACGTGACATCGCTTGTTACGAACATTAAAGTAAAGTAAAAAACACTCGGCCACATTGTGGAATTCGATCACAATCACAGTACACAGCACCCCACGCGCACGGAGCGTCCAAACCGTACCAATGTCAATGTCTCAATGCGTTGCACAGTACACTGCAGACTATTTATGATAACGCAGTGTCGCTGTTATTTTAGGCTGCCCTTTTACACGTCAAGCCGAAGTCTAATGCACAACCGGTCGTGACGAAGTTCTTTTTAATATTCACAGGATGTTTTGCAGCTTTCAGTTTGCTCTAAATGTTAGAACATCGACTTCAAGTTAAGAGCCATTAGACTTGTTTCGGGTAAACTTATTTAACGTAGCCATGGCAACAAGCTGCGTGAGTTTAGTGGTCGGGGGGCTCGCTTTGACGTAAGCGAGTGATCTGGGTTTGGTAAATTACAATTTTATGTGCAAAATTTAATAACTGTAGAAAAACATCGCTAGGAAACCTGTATGTCAGTGAAATAAAAAAAATATTAAAATGGACACGTGAAGTCCGCCAACCCGTAATGTAGCAGCGTGGCGGACTCTTTCTAAACCCAAACTCCTCATCATGAGATATTTCACTTTGTTTCCAATAAGTAGGTCCACAGTAAGTAAATATATATATATATATATATGTGTGTGTGTGTGTATGTATATAATAAAACTCACTTCCGTATGTTGACAAACTGTTCTCTGTTTTTTAATCTCTCGGCTTGAAATAGTTTTGAGATTATAGCGATTATAATCACTGATGAGTTATTATTTCTTTTTTATGCACAAAACGATAAATCTCCTTCCTTCGTATTTTTTTTTAATAAACCACTAATAAATACTCATAATTATTTATATGTGCGTGCCAGTATACCAAAGCAAAAAAAGTATAACATTCACACCTAAATCTGACGCCAAGGTATTTCTTAGTCGACTCTTACGACACCTCCGAGAAAGTTTTTTTTTTTTCTAAACAAATGGGGCAAGGGGGCGTGCGGCTCACCTAATGGTAAGTGATCACCGACGCCCACGAACATCCGCAACACCAGAGGAGCTACTGGTGCGCTGTCGGGCTTTAAGGAAAGGAATAGGTTCTTTTCTTCAAGGTCCCTAAGTCGTAACTGTTCGGAAATACCGCTGGCGACAGCTGATTCCACAAGGTCGAAGTGCGTGGCAGAAAACTTCGAGTAAAACGCACTGTGGTGTAATGCCAACCACCTAGGTGGTATTGGATGGAATTTGGAATTCTGTCGCGATGTACGATGGTGAAAAAAAAAGGAGTAAGTTACATTGAGTTAATTCAATGGTACGGAACCATAGAGAATCCGAAATAGCGAAAACAAAGAATGAGCATCTACTTCGCGTGATAACTTCGTAACTCGGTTTTTAATGTTTATGATCTCGACCTAGACTTAGTTACCGATTGGTTCATGGAACGATTACAATTAAGACACCAATTAAATCGCAGCGTACTCTTGTGGATTACCTGTTCATCGTTTATCAGTCACAATAATTTCCTGAAGCAAAACGTAACGTAATTACATACTTACAAATAAGTATGAGCAAACTTACATTGTTTATAATTGACGTATCATAGAACCTAGGTGGGGGTGTTTTATAACTGAATCGAAACTAAGTAAGCAAACAAAATTCCGCATGAAAAAACAATAAAATGGCATATGTTACCCAGTCCGAAGAGAAGATGGTCAAATAATCTATACAAAATGTATCTTGTGTTTTTCCCAATCACAATGTCTCTCGAATTTTGTTCCAATGAATCCTCTAGCATCGACTTTATATGGCTTACCAAAAGTTCATAAGGAACATGTACCTATCCGTCCAGATGTCTCATATAATTAGTACTTCAGCATATCCCTTAGTGACACGATTAAATTTTCTAATTAGGGAAAAATCTGGTTTTAAGTACACACTTACAGTTTTAAAAATAGTCTAAATTTTATTTTCAAAATCAAAGATATATCTTTACCTCCCAAACGTTTTTCATTATCTTAGGACTTTGAAAGTCTTTTCACTAACTTCCCTTCTTCCCAAGAATATTTGCGTACACGTGCAGATTATTTTAGCAGAAAATTTTGGACTGGATCTCCGGCATATCTCGGCGTCCCTTCTCCCCGCGTCCCATGGTACGGTCGTGAGGGGCTTGGGCGTTTGTCACGTCAACGGTCGCGGTGTACAGCGGAAACGTCAGCAAACCAGGCAGAAGAACAAAAAGAGACCAGTATCCCGAGGAGGGATTGTCCCTAAGATGGTCCTAGTCCCCGAAAACCTCCGCCCTAGCGTCCTCCGAGATGAGCCCGTCATCTGCACCCTCTTCACCTCACCGGCCTCACGCATCGGACGCGCTCGCGACGTGCACTGCACTAATACCAACCGCGAACACAACACAAAGTGAATCTGCCACAACTGAGTTCTTTACTCCATGGGAATCCATAGCATCTGCAACCCGCATTGAGCGCATAAGTACCGCGGCCGTGACTCGGCACGAATCGACTACGCTCGAGTTCCAAACACCGCGATCTGCCCGCCGTGCGAATCAACCGCGCATGTAATTCAACGCGATGTCCCAATAACAGAGGCCCTGGCAAGTTACGCCGGTGCTCTGATAAATGCGGCAAACAACGAAGCCTCCTCCGCACATCACCAAGATCAATAAAAACCCCGTCGCACCCCAACGAAGCCCAAGGACACAAGACAGAATCAGATTTCCAACACTTCTGGATTATCAGGTTAGTATAGGTAAGTAATTGCAGATTTTCCACCATTAATCACTTACCAGAACCTCGTTTGTCATAGAATGAATCACTTGCAAGAGAGGGTGGCATTTTTAGAGATAAAAATTCCAGGGTTCCCCTTGCACTCTGAATTTGATAATTGAATACGTCAATCATTGTATTTGTCAATTAAAAGAGGAATGATGTTTTTCATATAATATTTTTTTATGTACAGAATCAATAAAACAACTATATTTACAATAACGTAAAATTGTCACAAAGCGCTATTCCACGTGACCAAGAATTGTTGTGGCATTTCCCCCCCTAAAAAGTTAATATTAACCTTCGAACAAGAAAAGAGTAACCCTCCTGTCACCGGTGGGTACGACCATTCGCGAATGTAATTCCTATAGAAATTGCACAGCTCGCTGACACCACGGACCGACTTCATTCTAGGGCACAAAAACAATTTGATAGCATTATTTCCCCATTGTTACAAATTGAAAATGTTTTAATTGATAGTGATGTTTTTCCATCCTGTGTAATTACTTATTACAAGATATAATCATGTGACATGCGTCAAGGATCAAGCGGAATTTTTCCGTAAATCCTTATTAAGATATTATTATCAATTGCAACACAAAGTAAATATGCAAATAATTACATTGTAATAATTAATTCTATTAAAATTACATTGCAATCATTCAATTCATATTACACGCCTTTATTAGCATTAATTGGCTCTAAGCGAAGGAAAAAATATAAAAATATTCCGAATCTTCTTCAGTACATAGAAGACATAGTCTATATTATCCAACTGCGTCCATAAAACCCTTAAAAGGTTTCTTTCACCGAGTGTGGTGCTTGATAACCTAATAAGGTAGATGCTTGTACTCACCGAAAGAGGCAGGTGGTTTGCTAACCGCAGTACCGGCACCAGTACCACTAGTATGTGGGATTTCGATTCGGTATAAATATTGTTAGATTTTCCTGGCATTTGTCAATCGACAGAGCGACGCACCTTAGACGCTGCTGTCCGTCATCTCTAAACTAATTTTTGGCGTTATGTATTTCGAGATGGCTGCCCCGCCATCTAACGGTTAGCAATTGCGGTTTTAAAAGGCTTTTCCCTTAAGTCACCTCTACTGTCACCCACGGGAAGAACCAGATTCTTACTTTGATACCACACGTTACTTTATATTGTCTGTCCATTAAGCAGTCAGTCGTACAACTGGAGCAATAATCTACTAATTATATTAATTCAGTACAAGTCATTCACAATAACTGATGATTTTATAATCGGTGGTTGTGAACGAGCGGTAAGAACAACTAATGCGATCGACGGCTGCCGTGGTACTGTGTGCACTATAAGGTGAGCAAAAAGAAGACGCTTTTGTTGTTTAGATAAATTACAAAAGTAAGAAATGTATAAAAACATACGAAAAAGTCAACGTAAGATGACAACCTCGAAATTGATGACCTCGTTAAGACAAGAGACATCGATTTCCGATAAAGTAAAGATAAGGAAGATTAACTGAATAAAAAAATACTGACGTTGCTGAGGAAATAGCGTAAGATTGAAATATCCTACATAAGTAAATTATTAAATTCTTGTTCGAATTTGAAATGAAACTTTTATTTACGGATTTTATCGAGTTTAATTTAGATCTTTTTAAATCCCGACGTATCGAAGGCTGTACAGCAGCCGTGGTCACCAGTATTCGCATAAATACAACAAATCATTCTCGTTCGAAATTTGATTAATGGTGCCTAAAGTTGCACTGTACTAAAATAATAATGCTTATGATATTATGAGTCTTTTTCTGAGCTAGTGCGCTAGGGTTTCTGCGCCACATAAAATGTGAAGCACTAGCTTATGCTCAATAAAAAAATATTTAAAAATGTGCAACAGAGGAAGTGTTAAAATATTGGTATCCTCAATAAGTTCTCTCAATAACTTCTTTTAAAAACTTCAACTAAGTTTATAGCTTGTGTTAGATTTTCCAAGACAAGAATCTGTGACGTTCTCGTATTATATTTTGTAGTCCTTTCCCAAATTAGATAGATTATTAGCACTTTTGTTATTAGTTTTAACAACAATTTTTTTTTTTTTAATTCAGTGTTTACTATAACGAATTTAGAATCTGCTGGCGCATATAGGATCTGTTGATGATTGATTTACAGATTTAGAAGGTTATCTAGACAACCTTCCGAATCTGACAATTACCTATAAATACTAAAAAAAATATAGATTGGGTAGTGCTAAAATATTAAGATAAAACGTAAAAATTAGCATACACATTAGAAAATCATATTTGTATGACAATCGTTGTTAACTTTTCTTTTAATTGCCACAGGAATGTGTGAAAATTGTCAAAAATTGAGCGCAACACATCCTATAATGACTAAAGATACAAACGAAAAAATAGTCGGGTAATGCCAATGTTGTTTTTTTTATTTTATTTACTTAACCAACAGCACGAAACAAATTTAATAAAAACAAATCAATAACGTTCTATTATCAATAACAGATTCGTTTTACATCACAAAAATTTATAACACCCTCACTTGTGTCAGAAACAGTCGATATATATAGTATCAAGGGATCGAGTTGTTTACGCTGACTCTCCTACTAACTAAATTAATAATAATATTGATTGCGAAAATTAACAATTAAAGATCCGAAACTTGAGTGACATCTTTTGCATCTGCGTTTTGTTCGGTGAGTGAGGTAACCAGAGGGCCACTCCCCCCTTTGTCCATCCCGCGCTCCTCCATCATCACTAACGCACCTGCAGCTCCTCTGATGTGGCAGATTGTACGTGGGCGACGGTCGCCTGAGGTTTAGTGATTACTATTCTCATAAAAAAAAATGTGTTACTATAATGTACTTTGGGTTCCTACAAAACTTTAATTATTTTATGGTAAAATAATTATTGGTAATTGTAAAATTAATATACTATGGTAGAAAATATCAATCAAGGTAAAATTCTTTTTATACGAGTAATTTACTTATTTTTTACTTTATCAGTCTTTAGACTGTTGGTCCTATGCCCCCTGTTGGGCATAAGCCTTTTCATGTAATCACTTACAAAATTCAGCATATTATACATGGAACCTTTTTTTCTAGTTTTGAAATATGGAATGCGTATTTAATGCAAGAACCTTCGATCGGTTTGCCACCATTTCACATCTTATTTTTCAAAGAAGATGATGGGCTAAGAAAACAGAATGTTTTTCAAATGCTAGTCATCAGGCGTATGTTTTTGCTTACCAGTATCGACTGGAGCACAAACAATTTCTCTTTCGAAGACCATAAAGATCGGGGGACTATGTTGCGAATTATTAAACAAGGCCTGAATCTAGCACTTGCTGTTACACGGGTAGAGATAAGGTTGCGGCCAAAAGTTATGAACCTAGTCACAAATTATTATGGAGATGCAACCCCTAAGAAAAATCAAAACTGCATTCTTAATTGCTTTCCCACAGATATTAGACAAGAGCCCAACAAAAAACAGACTTAAAAATATAATGAAATAGCATCTTTTGAATAGAATAATACAAAATTAAGTTAAAATTGAGTCTAATTTTATAAAAGACAAGTTAATAAGAAACTCAACAGATCCCATCGTGAAACTGTTTAAACTGTTTGTATAACGAAATATTGTAAAGTTACAATAATAACAGAAATGAATTACTTCCTGGTGCGATGGTATGAGTCATTCTATTAAGACTTCATTAGCTGTGATAAACGGCTTACCCCTCTACCTTTGGCTTACGAGCAATGGCAGTACAAAAACGTCTCCGCTCGGAAGACCGAATGGAAGGGCAAAGAGCTCCACGGAAGGTTTTACATGGGTCTCTCGTAGATACTGTCGCTCTATCAACTGGCTGCGTAAATAAATAAGGAGTCCGTGCTCAAAAATGGTCGCACCAAGCTCTACTGGGACCGGTCGATCACCAAGATCAGGAACTGCACATGAGGTGACCGATATATGGTTGTATGGCGACCGAATTAATCCCAGTCAGCCTCACGGGACATCTGAGGCGGCTGAGACTCAATGATGGACGGCTCCGTGCTCAAATACAGAAGGTGTTGCTCCTCGATACTGCTCACATAGTACCTCGGCTTCTTTCCCTTTCCCCAAAACCCTCGGTTGTCTGATCTCCCCAGCCGAAGGCTTGCGTTTAGTTGGGTTTTATCATATTATATGTATCTATATATTTATATGTACAACCCTTCGAAACTAAAATATATATAAATACTCCAAAATTAAACATTTAATAAATATTCGTTACATGACATATATCTCTTTGTGGAGATAGATTAAACAAAATTTATATCCACAATGACATTTTTATGCAACGATAATTTTTAATTTACAGTGCAATGAACTACTCAAAAACAATCGAATTATAAATTCAAACGTGATGTTGATTTGCACTAACATTTCATACTAACGAGGTATGAATAATCAAAGTTAGAAATATTACGCTGGTCAAGTAAGAATATTTTACGCGTAAAATTTTTATTTTGGTATGACAACTTTTAATTTGTCTTAATTTATGCAAATTTTTAATAAAAAAATACAACCTATACTTACCTTGTGATTGTGGATACAGGTATTAGCTCGGATTCAGAAAGAACAAAGAAGCCATGGAGAGTTCGCTATAGAGCAGCGGTGGCCAACCTTTTTCAAAGCAAGTGCGAAATGTAAAATTTTTACAGCGTGGTGGGCGCTTGTTTTTTTTTAAGTGGGTAGGAGAGAGAATAAAAATAAACACGAAACAAATATGTAATAAAACGATTATAGTACATGGTAAATGGTAATAATAATAATGGAATGGTCACCCAGGAAACGGAGCAGATGAGGAGGAGGAGGTTGTTAGAGGAGGCGATTATGAAAATACGTAAGCGGAATCGGGCTGTCTGTATTTTTGAAATCTTCCAGCGGGCGCGGGGTTGGCCACCTCTGCTCTAGAGCGGGTTGCCAGACCTTACACCATTTTATGTTTTATACATGAGATTTATTTTAGTTTTTACTCTCCTCAAAGCTTATGTTAATGCAGCATTTGAAACTGCAATCAAAAATTAAACACCTTACCACTTTTAACACTAAATTCGAAGCGACACAGACAAACACTATATTAAATTTTAAATGATCGTTCCGTTATGGCTACGCATTATTCTACATATATGTTATGCACCTTAGCACGTGCGAAGATGCACGATATTTTTCTAATAAAATTGTTTGACAGGTTTCGCCTTTTAATACCTTAAAAGACAAACAAAGGAACAACCATTTCGAGAAACGAGTAAAAGAGTATTATGACATTCTGTAATCTTTGCTGGCCATCGGTCTGTCTCAAGTTGATAGATTTGCGACAATAAGCTAGACAGGCGCTGTCGGTTTTTATGAGGAAGCATGATTCCATAAACCAGACATTGGTAACTTTGAGGCAATATATATACTTTTGGTATTGATATCGCACCTCGTTAACACTTCTAACGTCAAACGTTAGGTTAGGTTAGGTTAGGTTAGGTTTGGTTAGTCTTAACAGCTACATATGTATCCTAGTTTCGTATCACAGCCGAAGTCAAAATTTAGCCAACACACAAATTATAGGTTTTTGAGATCTAATTCTATTGAACCTGACAAAGTATCTGACCCTTCCTCTCATCTTAACGCATAAACGTTTCATGGAATATGGAACGGTGGACGTAAATTGTCGAATTGTCGGCGACCAAGCTCTCTCTGATCGGCTTGATCCTTTGGCCTTGCGAAGAGATGTTGCTTCTCTTTGCATTTTTTACAAAATTTTCCACGGGGAATGTTCTGAGGAACTTTTCGGATTGATCCCAGCTGCTGAGTTTCACCATCGTACATCGCGACAGAATTCGAAGTTCCATCGATACCACCTAGATGGTTGGCATTCCACCACAGTGCGTTTTAATCGAAGTTTTCTGCCACGCACTTCGATTTTGTGGAATCAGCTGTCGCCAGCGGTATTTCCGAACAGTTACGACTTAGGGACCTTCAAGAAAAGAGCTTATTCCTTCCTTAAACGCCGGCAACGCATCTGTGTGCATCAGCTCCTCTGGTGTTGTGGATGTTCGTGGGCGTCGGTGATCACTTACCATCAGGTGAGCCGCACGCTCGTTTGCCCCCTTCTTCTATAAAAAAAAAAAAAAGACCGGTGTACACGCCATAACGGCTGTTGGTATGTTAAGATAAACAAAAAAAACTATTTAACATCTCCGTGGGCATTGTGTGTGACGTACCTCGGCGAATCTAAGAACGTGCAGGTCAGGCGGCAGACAACGGAATCGCAATGTTGGAGCGAGGATCACCTTCCATTCGATGATTCGCAGGTGATACGGGTAAGATAAGTGGATACGCAAGTCCTTGGTGGTTATATGAGGCTCTACCGGGGGCACATTGTAAAACGTCGGGTACGACTGGGTCTTGCGAGGTGTTTTTCTCCCGGGCACAAGAGTCATATACTGCGCAGATGACACACTTGCCTGGGAGAACCTTTAAGGAGGCTGCCCGTCTTGCAACTGTGTCAGTGGCACAGGTTGTCAGCAGGATAAGGGTGTTGGTGCTTTGGACTTATCCTTGATTGCCGCTAGAACTTCCCCGAACACTTTACTCACTTAGCTCCGCGCCTAATGGGGGTGGCAGTCTTAAAGCGGCTACTGCGCTACTTCGAGAGATCTGATGCGAGTATTCGCTGCCTTTAGATAGGAGTGGTGCGGCCCTGAATGGGGCGGGCCCACACCTGTGTACAACCGAACGCCTGTAGAAAGTTATACGGCAAAATGTACGATATGTTATTTGAGTAGGAGTGAAATAAAGTAATACGTTTAAGATCTTGTTTCTTCTTTAACAGAATATAATCAGCTCAGTATTTGACATAGGCTTCTCTTACTGGCGATTACACACTTGGCAAGTGGGTTGACCATTGGAGAACGAGTCGCCGCTGGACGTCAACGGTCTGAATTGTTTAGGTAGAGCATATTGAGATGCTTATTCCGTCATCTATCTAATCGCATCACGAGAGTTCTCTGGCATTTCCCATAGTTGAAAATTGAATTAGCAATGGAATGAAATTGGATGGTAATTTCTCCTACGTCCGAGATATTTAAAAAAAAAATATGAAAGTTTAGTTTAGTTTCTTCTACCCAGTTTTTAATATATAAGAACTGCTAATATAATATATAAAATAATAAATAAGAACTTATTTTCGAAAATATGAAACTGATATACCAACTAGTAGAACTGATAAGAGTAGCTAAAAATATAATAAATAGAAAGAATAAACATCATTCTAAATATACCAAGTACCTAGTGAAAGATAACATATATGTATATATATATGTATTCGATGAAGTTATTGCTGTTAGCCGTTTAGGCTTTTACAGCTTCATAGGTTAGCGTCTTTGAGGCTGCAGGCATTGAAAGATAACAATCAGCATCCAGTAACAAACAAAGACGCAAGTCCATGCCTGTGTTCTTATATCGCCACAAAGCAGTAGTGTGTTGACGCCAAAATGCACCGTAGACCGGACACTAATGGCCGGAGTTCCCAAACCCGGCGACAGGGCTTGCTACCTAGCCCGGCCTTGACATCTGCTGCCTGAGGATAAATATCCTCCGTTAATAATCAATATGCAGTTAGTCACGCCTAAGCTTTTAAGCGTGGTAGAGCCAAGCGGCGGCTTTTGCTGCTGCTCAAATGGGCCGGCTCGACCGGATCGGTACCACGGCCTCGCAGAATACCGGCGTGAAGTAGAGGCATCTTGTGCTTCTGCGTTTCGTTCGGTGAGTAAGGTAACCGGAGGCCCACACCCCTCCCTATTCCCCTCCTCTTCCCTCCCATCTCCCAAATATCCTTAAAGACCGGCAACGCACCTGCAGCATCTTTGGTGTTGCAGATTTGGCGACGGTAATCACTTACCATCAGGTGAATCCCTTGCTCGTTTGCCGTCTCTTCCATAAAAAAAAATACAAAGATGGATAGATGGAATGCCTCGTTAACAGTAAATGGATCTCCGTCTAAAAGACAAAATCTTTTTATAATTATTAAATATACATAGATATAGAGAAGATTACCACATTAGTCTATTTTAGTCCACTGCTTAACATAGGCCTCTCTAACCGCCAACAAAAGCAAACCATATATTTCTAAAAAAGTTTGCCAATACTTACTCCCCACGCGGGGCAAACAGGTTGGTGAGTGCGCTAGAAATGCTGCTTGCCATCACTTGACTATAGGAGTTGGTAAATTCGATTGGATATCATTCAGCCAGATCAGTCACCAGAGCCTCCTATATTGGCCAGCAGAGTGCAGCACTTGGTATTTGGAGAAATTGTTTATATATTCCGCCTTATATGTGGTTGCGATGTTTTATTATAATTATGTCCACATATCACCAATACTTCAATTATTAGACGACCGCTTAGAAGACGGACTTAGTGGTTAGCGTACTTGGCTCTTGAGCCCTGGGTCCAGAAGCGTTCGTGCAACACAAAAAATATTGGCTCACGAGTTTGCGTGGGTAGTGTTTCGTAACGTGCCAATGATACTGCATCTGACCCCACCTCCGATCTCATCAATTATACGTAACATCGAAAATATGCGGCACACTTACGGCACTATAATATGTCCTGTGCAGTTGACAACTAACGATAGTATACAGGAGTTGCCACCACGATCGATAAGGTCAGGAGGACGCCATTATGTAATGACCAGTAATTAGATCCTCGATTCGAATCACGGAACGCAATAGATTTCTTAACGGAGGTATTCTGGGAAGCGCACAACCGGGGAAATACCCAATTTTTCTCCTAATTAAGCGCTACAACTAGTATTAAGGCGCAACACTACTTTGCGAGTCAAATCTTTTCATTTAATAGATAGTTTTTGTTTCTTTCGAGTAAAGTTAATTTATGAAAGATTTTTTTTTTATGGGAATGGCGGCAAACGAGCCGGCGGTTCACCTGACGGTAAGTGATTACCGACGCCCACGTACATCTGCAACATCAGAGGTGCTGCAGGTGCGTTGCCAGCCTTTAAAGGTACTTGGTAGATAAGAGGGAGGATGAGGAAGGGGATGGGAAGCGGGAGTGAGCCTCCGGTTACCTCACTCGCCGAACGAAACGCAGAAGCACAAGATGCCTCTGCTTCACGCCGCTATTCTCCGAGGCCTTGGTACCATCCCGGTCGAGCCGGCACATTCGAGCAGCGGCAAAAGCCGCCGTTTGGCTCTACCACGTACGAAAGTTGGTGCAAACAACCAGATCTGCAAGTTTTACAACGGTAACAGCACCTTAAGTCAGGATCGGTCAGTATTTGCCAGTTTCCGCATTGTATTTATTAATAAGAAAACAATCCTGGAGTCTACTAATTTTATAATTAGAAACAAGTATGGTACCTACTAGCTAAATGTTGAGAATTTTTTTCTAATCTTTGACATAGTCAAAAACTCGACTGCGTTTTAGGGAAAAGATAACACCCCAGAAAGAATGCTTGAAAATTATTAAGTAAATAGCCATCTTCTAGACCAACATAATAACCATCTAGAGCTTTATTACTAAATAACACCAGGTTGCTTATTCGCTGTACTACAAAAATATTACCCAAAAATTCCATATGACATCATTCTTCGATAACATCACACCGTGTTATTAATCACATACATCCGGTTTCCTTATAGTTAACCATGTCTTAGATATAAGAAACCGTATCATGGATGCTTATATGCGATCTTTGTCAAACTTTGGCCTATACACAGTAATTAAAAAATATTGATGGTGGAGAGCCTTCGACAAACAACAGCGACCATCGAGCAAGAAAATAACTAACACCGGAGAGAGCGCGAAGGACGCTGGTTTAATCACAAAAAACAACGCACATCGCAAGCTACGAATGAGCTTTCGTAAGTTAAAAGCTTTGCATTACAGGATTGCTGAAACTAATGAGCCCCTACTAGTGTAGCGTTGTTTGCACTCAGGCTGTTTGTTGGGGATGTGCAAATAAAGCATGTTCAAAAGTTTATTTAATCCAAATAGACTCTTTAGAGGCGAGACATGATAAAAAAGTTGCAGGACAGACCGAATACGTCTGGTAGAGCTTTTGTCAAAATAAAACTAAGCGACAAGACATTTATCGTTTTCCTTAAAACATCAACTAAAGGACATTGGACCATGACAAAACGTAAAAAGTTTGCAAGTGGTGTTTACCGGCGTGCCATGGAACGCAGTACACTAGTGGTAAAATTTTCAGACCTTGCCAGAAACTCGACACAGCACTCCAAGACCCAGATCGCGAACGTAATCGGACAAGTTGTCTGCCGCATATCGAATGTGTTGAGTTATGAGCGAAAACCACCACAGAGTGGAGTGGAGCCACTAGGCAGGGAAATGACATCGCAGCCGATCCTAGAGATAGCAGGATGAGCTGGAATTAAACGATTGGCCCTAGAGAGGTATAATTACGATTAAAAAAAAAACAAAGAAATACAAAAGGTTTTGAAAGGTTATGCCACATAAATTTGCTCTAAGCTTTGCAGAGTGTGACGAAGCCCAACCTTTAAATTTAAGACTACTAAACATACATTCTTAACGATATTTGTTCCAAAACGGATAATAAATATGTTTTATTATACAATCGGCTTCCCACGGCTTCGCGCGCGTGGTCAGAAATATTTTGAGGTAAAAAGTATCCAATATCCTTTTCCAAGGCACAATCTAAATCTCTGGCACATTTCATACATATCCATTCAGTCCTTTAAGCGTGATTTAATGATAAACATAGAAACTACATCATATTTGTAATATTAAAGAGGACCGTATATTAAACAAAGCCAATATAATACAATATTAATTCTGAAATCATTCAATCATAAATCAAACATGAAGAAAAGGTCCAGCAAAACCCATGAAAATATTTTCGATCTAAATTCCTTCAAACTTACATATATACAAGATTTTTTTTTATATTCGTATACGAAGGGATGCAATTTGAACAATCAATAGAACATCATAAGATAAAGATAAGAATCTTTAAAAATACATTCAATTGTTTAAACACAACTTCCTGTCGTCTTATTTCTTTACCATAAAACCTATACTTCTTAGAATGTTCAAACAATGAGTAGAAACACCATATATATGACTATCTTGAACGTCATAAAAGGATAAGGAAAAACATACATGTAATTTTTAAACGTAAAAAGGCAACCTCTAAAAACATTATTAGAGGTGTATGTGTGTAAGCACTGGGAATCGAATCCAGCTCACTCGCTTACTATAAAGCTTAAAGCGAGCTACAACGGCTCATGAACGCATAAAGTAAATGCCCACTTCTGGCCGAATGTCTCTTCTCAAATATTTAAAAAAAGCTTTGGAGTTTTACAAGAGTTTTACACGTGGTAAAATTCACTTAAATTGCAATCAACAATTTTAGTGATGCTGGCACCGGGGATCGAACCCGGGGGTCACACACGTTCTATGAATGTGAGCGCGCACCCTCACCAATAGCCTACCTCGGCTTGAAAATATTATATAATGGTAATTGGTCACTGTGCCCCAAATGAGTTTGTTTTTTCTTTCATTCTTTTCTTCTACTCGAGTAGCCTCAGAATAGTAAACAAGAATCGCCGCGTTTGGCAGCCGGGTTGGCGGAGGCAGTACAAAACGTTACGCACTAAATAAGATGTCCAAAAATAATTCCCATAAAAATCTATGTAACACTAGCGACTGTCCGCGGCTGGGCTCACGTGATATACAATTTTGCGCCAAGGCAACTTCAGACGTTGACAAAAGAATCATCCGTCATGTTCCATGAAGTTCAGGATTGTAGTGATCTATAAAACATTTACTATTATATTCTAATTCCAACATTAGTGGAAGGAAAATGTGGAATTTTCAAAATTCTATCTGATGGTTGACTCTGAACGAAGCGACGACCGCAAAGTGTGATATCTTTCGTAACTAAGTACTCACCCAAAAGTAGAAGATTCTGGCGATGTATACAGTATAAATCATATACCAGGTGATGGGTCTCCTTTTCTGTCTAGGAGCCATCTGGTTCTTAGAGGGAGGCTCGTATTTCTGCTGCT
Source organism: Bhutanitis thaidina (assembly GCA_029286595.1). Classification (NCBI taxonomy): domain Eukaryota; kingdom Metazoa; phylum Arthropoda; class Insecta; order Lepidoptera; family Papilionidae; genus Bhutanitis; species Bhutanitis thaidina. The sequence goes on from JAGSMS010000010.1 coordinate 13,619,456, forward strand.
AATCAGTAGTCAACCTCTATTGTGTTTTGGTTTTAAAGGTGTAGCGAGCCAGCATAATTACAGATTGTGAGACATTCCATTTGTGTGTTCAGGGATGGTCAACGCACCAGTAATCTTCTTTTATAAAAGTTGTTTGCTTTTGTTAATGGTAGCAGTATCCATTTATGTGCACTGTTAGCTCGTTCGTTACTCTCGAGGTAACTCCTTTCTTATTTTTTTCTTAATGTTCAATTTGTTCTCCACTTCTCGACTGAATCGGGACTGCTCTAAATATTATAAGCATACGTTACGATTCGTTCATGAGGTCTGGCTTATTCGCAGCCTGCACTGGCAGCAACTTTTCCCCTTTATTTCCTATTTCTGTGCCTTCTCCCACCACGCTCCGAGAAAATGGCCGACTAACTCAGTGTTGCGCGCGATTCTCGACGTGCGCACGCGGCGGCGTTCGACGTTCCGTTTTCCGAAGATAATAACCGAAACATAAGATATAATTACTTATTGTTTTAATGCGAATTCCGAATTGTAATAAAAAGTGTTTAAAGTGGCAGTTTAAGTGACGTCACATCTGAAGCCGCATTTTCTCTAATGATTGCGATTTTTTCGCTGCCGTAGACAAGTGCGTGTATTGTTTGCTTTGTTGATGTATAGCGGCTGTCAAAATATTACCCAGATACGGATTACAAAAGGTAAGGTTCGATATGCGATTAAGCTAAGCTATTTCACGGATATTAACAGTTAACTCTAAGATAGAACCAGATAATTATAACAGAGGATTATCGAGTTTACGTGTTAAGCGTTTTCTGGTAATTTCGTTATATTAGCAGAAGTTTGGATAATATACATATATTGACTGCAAATACAATGTACAATATGGACGTCATACTTTTATAACAACATACACTTCATTGTTTATTATATCAAATAATTCGATTTTTTTTTGTTACTTTACGATAGTTTTTGTTTAATTCACATTACCAATTACAAGCTCCCTTTGGTGAAAATAAAATTAATTCGAAATTTATTCGAGAAAAAATCTAACCTGGTAACTTAATTGGGTTACCATGAATTTATTATTTTTATATTTAGCATCATCGAATTTTGTGCCCTGATATTGTCTTAAACTCGAAACGGGTGCACACTTAACAGTAACTTACACAAAAAAGAAATATCAGAGAAGAATTTTGTGATTTTTTTCATAAAACTCTTATAGTGTGCGAGGAATAGAGTTCTAACAAGATACAAAACGCAAGCATACAGAACATTTCGCTGTACAGAATTTTTTTTTATCTTCTGTATATTGTTTTTGTAGTAACATAGAAATAAAAAATCCATTCATTGCTTTATGGTAGGCTGTAAATTGTTTGAAAATGGTTATTATAATGCGTGGTATATTAACAGTATGTAGCGATACTAATACGCTTGTAAAACGGTTCTATGAGTTTGTAGTTTAAACTCGCTGGTGATTAAAATATATTTAGGTCACGGACTCTGTGATTTTCATTATTTCTTTCTATTTGAAGATTAATACATTACAATTCCATTGTATTCCTCAATAAATCGCTGATCTCATGTCTTGGTGACGTTGTACACTGTGTATTCCTCATTAACTTCTTCGACCGCATGGCTTAGTGGTTTGCATACGTGACAGCTGGGTCATTGTACTAAAACACACACAAATTATTGGTTTTCGGGTCTTATTTTGTTGTATTCATCCCGTGTCATCCCAGCGTCTGACTCTTCCTCCGATCTTATTGCGTTAGCGTTACATCGGATATGGGAAGGTAAATACGAGTGAGTGCCTCTGTGTTTGCGCGTACATTTACGGCACTATAATATCGCCTGCGCAGTTGACAACGGCCAATAGCATTCGGAAGTTCTCGCCGTAGTCGAAATCTGTCGTAGCTATAAATGAACATAAAGAACAAAAGCTAGTATGGGTTTCTAAATGAATACTAACATCAGTTGTGTTGTAAAATGGGTAAAAAAGTAAAGTAGCAGCCTCTAAGTGCCCACAGCTGGGCAAAGTCCGCCTACTCAAATATTTGAGAGGGTTTTGGAGCCGGAAAGGGCCTGCCACGCTGCTCCAGTGTTGCTCCATGTTGGCGGACTTCACATAATTTCCAAAGAATATTTTTTATTATTTTTCAGACATACCGGTTTCCTCACGATGTTTTCCTTCATCGCCGAGTACGTGGTAAATACAGCACTTAAAATTACTATTAATAATTTTAGTGGAGCCGGCACCGGGGATTGCACCCTTGCACTTGCAGGTCACTTGCGCTCTATGAAACTAAAGCGAGCGGCCTGACCTCAATACCTACCATGGCGCAATGGATCCACGGATCGGTACCCTCGAACCAGTGATGCCGATATCCATCACCAATGTCCGGTAAAACTGTAACCTCTTTAGATTTGGCACATCTGCAGTGTGCCCCATTCACACTCTGTGTACCATATATTAAATATAAATGTTTGTACCAAAAAAAACCCCAATCGACTTCATAAATTTTTGGCGTTTTAACCTTCACTTACACACTTAGTACGTGGTAGAACTATGTAGTGGCTTTTGCTGGTGCTCGAATGGGCCGGGGTAGTACCAAGAATACTCGCAGAATACCGGCGTGAAACAGAGACATATTGTGCTTCTACGTTTCGTTCGGTGAGTGAGGTAGCCGGAGTCCCACTCTCCCTATCCATCGCCCCTCCTCATCCTACCGCCCAAGTCCAAAATATCCTTAAGGGCCGGCAACGCATCTGCAACTAATCTGAAGTACGTGGGCGACGGTAATCACTTACCATCAGGTGTGCCGCTGGCTCGTTCCCCCCCTTGCCTATGAAAAAAAAACTTACTACGCATTCAAGTTTCAAAATCTGCTAAACTTACGTTTTATTGCAAATTCAAAGGTATACACGAGACGGAGAAAGTCCTTTAATTATCGAAGTTGTAAAGCTGTTTTGAAGTGTGTTTTGATAATTTTATTAATTATTTTCAATATCCCCATGTCTATTTAAAAGAACGAATAGACTTTGTGTTACAAATTACGCAAAAAATTATGTTTTGGAGATAATGCTAACATTAATTTTGCATATAATTTTTAAATCTAAAACAAATATATAAAAGTCTTCCAGTTACAGAAGTTCACATACTTTACATTGAAAATTACAACAACTTCAACATAAATAAACAAAAGACTTGCGTCTCCTGTCGGTCCTACCCCGTGGTAAGGCAGGCTTAAACGATTAAATCTAGTTTTTTATTTTTTATTTGGGAAAGAGACAAGCGCCTCACCTGTTGGCAAGTGATTATCGCCGCCCACCTACATCCGCAACACCAGAGGAGCTGCAAGTGCATTGCCAGCCTTTTAGGATATTTGAAGGGTAGGAAGAAGGATCTGGAAGAAGCATAATATGCCTCTCCTTCACGCCGCTATTCTGCGAGGCCGTTGTACTAACCCGATCGAGCCGGCAACAAAATTAAAAGCAAAACCCGCCCCTTTGCTCTACCACGTTAAAAAGTTTAAAGTTGCTCTGGAACTAATTATGTTTTTAAACGTAATAAATGTAAAAGTAACTTATTTCTTAACTTACTTAATCCTTAAGTCTACGCGATTACTGTAGCGAACTCAGCTATGTATAAAATATGCGTTGTAATAAACAAAAACTCGATTAACGTCCCCGCCAGTGTGGGCACACGTTTACGCATGATTTTATAATCATCTCCCTATTGGCGAATGAGCTCATCGGTTATGTAACGACTCACTCGGTTGCGTACGCGTCGAAGTTCCGATTGCTCGGAAGATTTTCTTGTTCACTTAATGGTAACTACTTAAACACGACCCACTCAGATAAAAGGGTATGTTAATATCAGCCTACATTCGTTGAAAGATTGTAGATGTTTCAAAATTATATCAGTCACAAGGTACGGCCAGTCGCACGTCAGACGTAACCACCAGCCTTCTACCATTGATCTACTAAGAAGATTTTCTTATTCACAAAATGTATTTAATCTTCTTGTTCTTGTGCCGACATAGGAATTAAAATCCAGGTCCCGTGCGTACTATGGAATTTAACCCAACGCCCTGATACCCCTGAGCTACCACACTCATATACGGCGAAGAATGGTCTATTGTCTTCATGAACAGTTGGAAGCAAGAGGCACTAACAAAGAACTATTCCAGACACATTAATTTCAATTCCTCATAAAAACTTTTCGCTACAACTCATTATTTTCCCAAAACTTTTTTTTTTTATGGTAAAGGCAACAAACGAGCAAGCGGTTCACCTGATAGTAAGTGGTTACCGTCGCTCACGTACATCCGCAACAGCAGAGGTCCCGCAGGTGCGTTGCCGGCCTTGAAGGGTATTAGGGAGATGAGAGGGTATGAGGAGGGGGACGGGAAGGGGATGTGGGCCTCCGGTTACCTCACTCACCGAACGAAACGCAGAAGCACAAGATGCCTCTACTTCACGCCGGTATTTTGCGAGGCCGTGGTATCAATCCGGTCGAGCCGGCCCATTTGAGCAGCAGCAAAAGCCGACGCTTGGCTCTACCACGTTTAAAATATTATATTGTAATTCTCATATTTTGATACGTGGTAGAGCCAAGCGGTGGCTTTTGCTGTTGCTCGAATGGGCCGGCTCCAGGTATTAGCACGGCCTCACAATATACCGGCGTGAAACACCTTTTGATTCCGCATTTTGTTCGATGAGTGTGGTAAACGGTGGTCTGCCCCCACACTCCCCTTCCACTCCCTCTGGTGAAATATCCAAGGCTGGCAACGCACCTGCAGCTCCTCTGGTGTTGCAGATATACGTGAACGTCGATAATCACTTACCATCAGGTGAGCCGCTTGATAGCTCCGGATCCCAAAAAAAAAAATCTTTATTATTTAAGATCCAAGGACACATACTCTTCACTATAAGCTCAAACAGGAAACTTATTCACTTGTAAAATTGTATAATTCCCCTTTTTCGTTACATTAAAGTAGGAAGTACGCTTACTATGCCTCTTGAAATCACAGTTACATAAGTTCCAGCTGCCCTTTGCGACAGAATGCTCGGTGTGCAGATTAATGATACGTGCCCTTAATGTTGGATGTTGACATTACAACTGAAGGCTAACCGGTGGAATTTTTAAAGCCCAGCTCACTGGTCACTACTTGTTACTCTGTGGCACTAGGCTGTCTGTTAATGCATTCACAATTTCATAGCATCGAAATAAACATATTCATATTGCATTATATGTACTTGTGAAAAATTTACTTAAGTTGTATATATTTATTACAATAGGTAGTCGATTTTTATTTACCTAGTCTAATGTCATTTTAAGGAACAATATAAATAAATAACATGACCTTGGTATTTACGGATAACATGTACATGAAAAAAAATTAAAAAAGAGGTCAATAATATCATAGTCTTTTTGTAATTATTGACACTATTTATATAAATTTCATTATAATTTTATGAAGTATATCATTTTGTATGTAATATAAAATTAAAATTTAATATTTTTAACTATAGGTAATTTTTTTCGAAATGTCAAATTAAACCTAATATGAAAAGGTATGATAAAATGTTGGGAATTCTAAAATTAAAACATGAGTTCTGTGAATTTATCAATCGATATTTAAATTGCAACCTTTGGCAATGTCTTTTGAGGTAAAACCGGTAAAGTGCCAAAATAAAAATAAATATTTTAGTGACACGAGGTTTATAGCAACCAAATAAATAAAGTGATTATTTTTTTCTTTTGTATATCTCGGAATTCGAAATGGTTTAAAAATTTCATTAGAAAAGGAATTATATCAACCAACTAAATAATGTTCAACTAATGTTCAAACCACGATATAAAAATCTCAAGTTTAATACGTTTAAAAAAAATGGCATTTTTTGTCTTTTTAAGCTAGCTAGTTTTAATAGTAAAAAAACAATTTAATTTTTGTGTTCTTTAAATATAATTAATTAATAATATATTTTTTCTTTTAACAACTTGTAAATCCACGAATTCGAAATGTCTTAAAATTTAAATAAATATTCACTGAGGACAGAGGCCTTAACATCTGGGGTGTGGAAACTCTGGCTCACCATCCTCATAATTCTGGTTAATCTCCCTGTAAATTTTTTTCAAAAAGTCATGGACAAATTAATTCAAAAGTTATTTCCGCGTTCTCAAGAAACATCAATAGCGTAAGTAGTGTTTTTTGACCTTTCGGAGCATGATTTAAATGAATGTTTTCAGAATTGGTTTAAAGGAATGTAAATTACACTAAAAATTTAAAAGCATAATGTTGTCCATTTTAAAAAAAAAAATACGAACTCTATTGTTTTAACTTTTAATGTACGGCTATAATAACCGATCTTTTAACTTTTTCTTTAAATGACAATCTCCCCTTCACGCAGAGATCACCTACGCGTTAACTTTTTTTTCTAAATCTCAACCACGAAATCCAACCAGCCCGCTACAACGACTGAAGGCGGAAACTACATTTGATATATTTTAGCAATATTTAATAAAATAATGATGAGGAGCTGCATATAAACCAAACAGTACAAAACATAGTTTTTTTTTCTTTTTTGTTCTTTCCTAAAAATTGCCAGCTAGATGTTTTAAGTTTAATAATTTATGTTATTTTTAAACTTAGACACGGGTTTTTTTTATATAAGCACAGTCGCGCGGTCGCTAATTCTTACGTCACTTCTATATGGCAAAGGTTCTATCATGTACAAATAAACATCTTTCTCAAATCACTGTTCTTACATCATCAAACATTGAATAGTCAATAACCCCATATATTTCACTACCAGTATTAGGTGAGTCAATGCGAAGCAATTAATGTAAAAGAAAACGAAAGTGATACTCATAAAGAAGGTTACGGGTAGGTGCGTACGATGTAAAAGGATTGTTGTGTCCAATAAGACAAAAACAGAATGTCGCACCACAGTATGATGTAATAGCAGAGGTTTTATTACCACCTGGAATGTAGATTTGCAACTTTTTTGAATTTGTCTTCACAGGTTTTCATTTTCTTTCATACAATGGAACGGGAATAAATATACAATCAGTGTATCTAAACAATTTTTTCTGTTAATTGACACTAGTAAATTTTCTTCTTCTTTAACTGCCTGTATAAGGCCTATACTGAACTTAAGCCCTTTCATTAAAATTGCTAACAATAGCTGGCATGGAAGATTGGCCCATTGAGTCAACACATAGCACAGAGCCAACACCCCATGCAGCAGATATGCTGCTCCTCATCACTAATATGTTTGAATCTGAGTTCGGCACACTTGGATAGATTTAGAACAATCACTCGTTACGTTGTTTCTTTGTGAATAATTATTGAAAAAGTAACCTAAATTAGTTTATGACGATGAAGAAAATGATGATCAATGTTGAAAAACAATATGGACAAACATAATATAACTAGGAACAGACAAGCTTGTAATGACAGTTACTGGACTCCATACTAGAGTCAGTGAGACACTCGTTCATGCAATATATATGTTTGCACAACAAAAAATCAGTAAAGTGCCTTAAGTCTTCCTGTGAATTAGTTTAAAAAAATCTATAAACATAGACTTAGTAAAAAGGGTTATTATAAAATAAATTAATACATAGATGATGATACATAATTAATTGACTCCTGGCAATGAGTTGATCGCTCCGAAGCTGTTTCTGAAAGTTTTATTATAATAATATTATAATATATTAATATAATAATACATAAATAAAATGATTAAAACAAAAATTTTGAAATAAAAGCTTTTTTTCTTCTCCGTTAGAGGAAATACATAACGAAACGGTGGTAAATTAAAAAAAAACTTTTAACATGTGAAATTTAAATTCCTATGTCGAATCATAACTTATTTGATTTGATCATAGATGAATACAAAACAAATAAAAGTGATAATGAAATCATGAAATTATCCATCGTCGATGTTGCGTTTGCATCATACCTAACGCTGCTTGATGAGACGTCAACAAAAGTTATTCTAAACTTACACCTAACATTAACATAGCTGATGTCATGTCTATAGGTGTTCACGGAACGTCTCACTGAGAAAACAAAGCAAAACGCCAAGCGGTTGATGTTATACAGTACATTTTCACATAATACAATTCTGAGCGATCGTATCTCGGCAATTTGTGGCAATTTGCATAGATGACGGATTATTATGAATTTATCACATGATGACGATTAACCTGTGTTGTTTGTAATGTTTAAGAAATTCCTTCGCCGCAGACCTCGTTAACTATATCTTTGATAACATTTATGGAAAAAGAAACATGAAAACTTTTGTTTGGGTTTGTAACACAGCGTCGGCACTTATTTGAGCAATGGTGAAAAATGTAAATTTCGAACTTAGATAACTTTGTAGTAATAATTATAAAAGACGGGAAACAGGAGACAAACTTTTCTTCCTTTGCGAAGGAGTCGTTTAGGTTGGTTAGGTTACACATTCCAGCCGCCAATCTACAGCATAACAATTGTTTTCCGATTTGAAAGGCATAGGGATCAGAATAATTACGGGCTGTGAGGCCTTCCATCTCAGTACTCAGGAGTGACAGCACATGTACATGTGATCCAGTAGCCACTTACCATCAATTGGACTGTTAGTATGTTTTTAATCTCAATGCAATAAGAAAAAAGCAAATGAGAGAAAAAAATAACATTTAGCTAGAGATTTTTTTTATTAAATTTCATTAATTTCACTGCTGGATATAGGAACGCAATGAAGACACGGATGGACAATACTACGAGCCTTAAACGATAGTACCTGTCACCACTATCTGGCGGAGGTTATGAAAAGCGTCTGACACTACCTTAGTCTACAAACATACGGGTTGTACAATCATGACCCACAGCACCACACAGTATCAACATAACCTAACACACCTCTCTCGCCTCTTTCACATCTATACATCTGCGTCTACACTCGTTCGTTATGGGTAATGTGCTGTTAATTTATTTTAAAAACATATTTATAATTGATGAATTTTTTGAATTTGTACAATTTACGAAGAACTTTGTCTGAACTAAGAAATAATAGATTAGGTATTTTTGATTTCACGTTGTTGGGTAACAATGAATGACCATTTTTACATTACTAGCGTAATTCAAATTTTAAAGCAATAAATTGAATTAAAAGTGAAGATTACAACTTCAGCCATATTTACGCAATCTATACTGAGGTTTTAAGTATATATAATTTATCACAAATCACTGTTATTTCATAAACTATTTACAAATATAACCCGACATTGAATTAAATTAAATCGAAAGTCACAAGATATATTGACTATTAATTTGAACATTTCTCACAAAACTGGTTTCTTTTGTATCGAGGAACACCGGGTTTTTATAGGTGGCATCTGTAATGAACGTGAAATAGTGTGTAATTCTGACGATAATATTTAATTTTTAGATTAGTGCGTAGTTAGTAGTTTGTTTTGATGTAATTAATACTTAACCCGAATCGTGGATTTTGGATCGCAGGGAATGTTAATGACACATACCGCCAATATTCGCACAAATATTTGGTTTCCGGGTCTGGCTATCGTGTACCGTATATCTGACACCGTGCCTTAACCTTCCTCAGATTGTATCGCAAAAGCATTAAATCTTTTACGAAAAGGTGAAGACGGATTAATAGAAAAAGATTATTTAAATCCACGATGTGATTAATTTTTACCATCAATTTGTTGTTAATAACATTTAATAACGTACTTAATGATGTAACCGTACTTCATAATAGAACAGGTAAAACAAAAAGAAATTCATACAAACTGTGAAAAATATCACAAAACTGTCACCGTGACATATTTCCGAGCCCGCGTCGTGTTTTACCTTAAAAAAAACTGTGGCGTATAACCATAATTGCAATTGCGATTAAGCTTTGCGGTAAATTTACTGACTCAAAAAAAAAACTTTAGCTGTTCCACTGCAGTATGCCCGTTGTCTCTAACTAGGTTAATATTGTAATTAAATGGACCATAAATCACATGTTTATTAGATGCAAATAGATACACTGCTGATAAATTCGTTATGAATGTTGTTTTTAAAGCGATATTTTGTAATTGAAGATATTCAGAATTGATCAATTGTGTAAACATTGTAAATTCAAAATTCAATTTTAATTATTTATTTGCACGAAATATGGTAACAAACAGATGTCAGTTCAGATAATATCCTGACATATTTCGACATACTGGTATGCAAAATATTATAAAGAATTTACAACATGTTTCTAACCGGGAAACAATATTAGTAGTTTATCGAATTAGTAATTAATATTATATATTATTTAGTAATTATACGTAAATATAAATTAAATAAATAATAAAATAATATGTATAGGCTAAAATTTATCAAATTTTAGATAAAAATTACATCGAATGTAAGAAATTTATTTACTTTAAATACATACATTGATTTAATATTAATAGCTATCTTTTAATTTTACTTTTGTAAGGATTTTAATCTCATTTCTAGGTATATTGTTATACATCTTTACACGCATCAAATTTAATAGATCGAGCTTTGTGGCAATCTTTGGGCAAGGCCTATGTTCAGCAACGGACGTATGATAGGTTGATATTTGATAAAAAAAATGACACTCCACTATACTTACACAATTTTGCGGTGATAGAGCCAAGCGGCGGCTTTACCTGCTGCTCGAATGGGCCGGCTCGACCGGTTTAATACCACGACCATCTTGTGCTTCTACGTTTCGCTCGGTGACGGAGAGAACGGGAAGCCCACTCCCTCTCCCCATTCCACTCCTTATCCTCTCTCCCATCTCCCAAATACCCTTAAAGGCCGGCAACGCACCTGTAGCTCAACTAGTGTGGCAGATGTGTATGGGCGACGGTAATCACTTACCATACAAACGGCGGCAAACGTTCGATTGCCTACTTTTTCATGAAAAAAAATATCTGATAGTATTGTATTACAGTTTTGTATTACTTTTAGGATACTTTAACTTTTCATTTACTAAACCTTAACGGAGATACAGTTTACCGACGTAGAATTTATTTAGTTTTAAATGTTCGCGAAAATTTAGGGTATGCGAGTCTCGCCTAGAACTGGTGCACCAACGAGTTCACAAACGAGGCTCTGGCGACCGTTTAATGGGGAGCAGCAACACTACCACTCAGTGGTATTGACAAACATATACCAGCTGGCAAGCGCTTTCTTGGAGAGACCTATGTTCAATCGTGGCCTTTAATAAAAAAGCAAAGGTTTTGGGTCTATATACAATTAATCCTCGTCAAATGTTCGTGATAAATCTGCTTTTAAGATTGCTTATCAATTATAGTGGTGCCGGTACCTGACCTACCCAGATCACTAGCGTATTCTTTCATTTAAATCGAGTGGCCTGGACAACTTTAAACAGTGCTTTAAGTAAAATACCTTTGAATTGATTCAAAAGAAGATATGTTATGTGAGTAAAAAATTAAATTTTAAAGGAATTTTATCACAAAAGTTATTTGCTACAGCCCAGTCCTCACCCCACAAACCACAAGTGGGTCATCGACGTCGCAATTAAGAGAAAGGCTAAGAGACAAATGTGATGAATCAAGAAGCCGTGCAATCCGAACACAATTTACGACAATGTGTTTCCCACACGGGTACGCCATAATTAAAAGCACAATTATTTATTTTTCATGCATGTAACAGCGCTTGTCACCCATATCGTTGGCAGAGATTACTAATTTCGATTTGACAGACCTTTAGAACCGAGCTTTTCACCTCTCCGGAAGATACAATGCTTAACGAGACTCGTCGCTGGGTCTGCTCTTAGTGATTGCTATGATATTTTTAAGGCTTTTTCTCCTTTGGCTTTGACTCCCTTGGATAGAAAAGTAATGGTAGACTTTACACGCTACTAGGTGGCATATTTGTAACGGAGCATGAACATAAATTTTGCTGTCGTATCTTGGAAGCTCACTAACGGAATGCCAGATAAATCTCCTAGCCTACGACAGATGGCGGAATAACCATCTCTAAAATGTCAGAGGCCATATCGGCTATGTCATAAAAATATTTCACGAAAATTCCGTGTGAAGTTCGTTGTGATTTTTTTATGGCATAGGAAATAAGAATCCTGACCCAAAATTTTAAACCATTGACGGACAGCAGAGAGCAAATGCCAGGTTCGATGATAGCCAACCTGCCAACCATGATTAACAAATACGGGTGATCCTCGCATTGGGCATTTGAAATAGTTATTCTACTATCGGTATCTTAATTGATTTAAGGTATATTTTTATGACTTTGAAACCTTTAATGATTATTTCTTTTACAGTAGGCACTTTTACAGAGATGTTGTTTTTTAATTTTTTCTAAATTCGTCAGTTATTACAGCACTGAATTTTACATAACGACAGGAAATGAACGTCGATAGGAGGTGTATAATTTAAGGCTTGGAACAACGGTGACCCTATAAGGAAGGCTGTTGTCGGACCTTGTACGGGAGGCTGGGTGGTGACATCATTGAGCGAGACGTCAGAATGATTTAGTCGGACGCGTGGGCTATATGTTGTTATATAATAAACCGCAAGGACAGCAAAAATACTTTTGTTTTTAAATATTTTTTTAAATTGTGTTTAAATGTATAACATTCACAAAAATAATTTGTAAGAAAAAAATTTCGGCTTACATCGTTTATTTCAAAAGTTTAATATTTACGAATCCGTGTTATTATTGCGTAAGAACATATCCCCACCGATCACCTCATTAACTGCTAAGTTTTTCACTTTAACTGTTAAGGTAAAGTAACAACCTGGGATATACTCCCTCAACTAAACAAAGACCTCCTCTCAATATTTGTGAAGGTTTTGGAGCCCGAAATGGTCGACCACGCTGCTACTGTGCAGATCGCCGAATTTTACATGTGCTTGAAAAGCCAGACACCATAATTAACAATTTTGGTATTGCCATCATCGGGATTCGCACACAGTTGCCATCAGACTTTTACAATCGAACAGATAACAAAATAACGACAGATAACAAGATAATTAAATATAAATCTGCAATCTTAATGCCCAACTTAATATACACTCCGTGACAAAAAGCAATATAACGTTAAAATGTAAGGAAGATCTTAAGCACCCACTGGGATGGCCAATCATTATATGCCATAAATATGAAAACAGTTCATGATTAAAAACGGGTTTCACTTGCGGGTCTTCTGCTCCCGAGTCTCATCCCCCGAAGCTGTAAAGGCCGCCGGGGTAACAGCGTATCCCTAATCCGTGGTGGTTTTAGACGTTCCAGCTTTTAATGCTAATCCCCACATAACCAGTCACTGATATTTTACTAATTGAAATATAATTGGTGTATATACCATACAACAATTATATTTCAATTAGTTTTCAATTATATGAATATAAATCAGTTCTCACGACCGTATTCCCAATAGTAGGGGTAAGAATTAAGTTTATAAGTTAAGTTTTAAAATTGTCATTAGGCCCAGCCCTCTGCGGTTTGCATCTCCCGACTCGGAGAGGGCTTCTCTTACCACTCGATTATTATGGCTTTCAGTTAGTATTTTTTTTGTACCGTAGGGTTACAATAATAAAAAAAATTACAAAGCTAGAACATATTTATAAACTAATTTAAATTAAACGTTGACGCTTCGTGATTACTATTTTCTCTTTAGAGTGAACCTGGTATTCATACACCTGTCTCTCAGTTCACTTAGAAGCTAAGATGCCTAATATGTCATTGTGTGTGTGATGACGTCCTATTGGCTGAATTCGACAACGACTGCAACTTTCGAATAATACAATCGGCAGTTGTTAATTACGCGGGAGATATTATGGTGCCCTAAATGTACGCGCAAACGTTCGTTCGCGGCACTCAATCGTCTTTGGTCTTCACGGCTTCTGCTGTTGCTCAAATGGGCCAGCTCGGCCGGTGTAGTACCACGGCCTCCCAGAATACCGGGGTTTAGTATTAGCATCTTTCCCCTTTCCTCCAACCCCCATTCCCGGTATCCCTGCCATCAAATATCCTTTAAGGCCGGCAACGCACCTGCGCAACCGTTATTTACCACCTCTGCAGTTTACCACCTCTGGTATTGCAGATGTCCATGTAATCACATGCTATCAGGTGAGCCGTTTGCTCATTTGCCCCCTGTTGCTGTAAAAAAAAAAAGACGATGTTACATTTAGGTGACACGCGTAACGTCTTCTCAGAGAAGGGATGCAGGACGTAACACAACATACCCAAGATACGTAAACCATAATTTCTATTATATCTGTATGGCTGAGCATTCACGTACGCATCAATAATAATTAGGTACCAATGCAATGCAGGTTGCATTGCCCCAATTGGCAGGCTTCGCTGGCAAGTGTACAAATAAAACATTCAGCACCACACCGCGAGCGCAGTATCAGAAACTTTAATGCCTTAAAGGCGCCAAATATAAACACGTTTCATTGCCTATTACTTTGTTTTCAGGAATTCCCGAGTTAGATTATTAAACGCCCCCGCTCGGATGCCAAGTTAATGACGAGCAATTTAAAACGTCGAATGTGTCGTAAATGATCACGAGAGTATGTTTTTATATAGAATGTAAACAAATGTATGAACGCCCGGAGTCTGTGTCGGATTTACATTTGCCGTTTATACTATTACGTTATTACGTTTTTGCCTTACTAATCTCTGTAGTTCTTTTTTTTTTGTATACTCTAGTTTACAATCTATATTATATTATCTATTATCTATTATATCAATATTTATTACATTTTCTTCGACAGTAAAATTACAATTTTATGATTTATGCTCTATCGTCATCATTACATCAGCTTTTTCCCGTTATTGGTATGATTGTGAGCCTAGGGATCGTTGTGTCAGTTCCTAGATTATTCTTACAACTCGCGATATAGTGAAATTTACTCAAGACAATTTACTCAAGTCTTTGAGTATATTTCTGAGCTAAGAATAGGTAAATGATGTACTACTTAAGTACAAAAATTTTGTTAAATTTTCGTGACTTCTTTTCTCCGTATATGATATGATAACGTTTTTTTTAATTTCACTAATGTAAAAAAAACTTTTTTGAGACAAATACAAATTTGAGACGCCCTAGGGTCCAACTTACTCAGCCTGCTGGTAAATCCGCCACTGCCCCGGATCCATGCTACCTAAGCAACAATCCGACGGTCGAATTCTCAGTTTAAGCGTATCCTTTTCTCGAACTGTGTTTTGATCATAGTCTATGTAAAGGTTCGCAATAAAAATATATGTCCTCGTAATACTTACTCGTATATTCTAACAAGCGACATAACGAAGTTGTTCTGCGCTTTGAATTTTAATAGAAATTTTTACCCTGTTTGGTTCGATACAAGGTCTGTTGTTGTACGTCGCAATTATATTATTTATTAATGCAATTTAACTGTAAAACGTATGAGCAGTTGTTGTTTACCGCAAGAGCGTGGTATCGCCGTAAGAATCTGCCATTTCCTACCTTCCAGTGAATGTCGCAGGAGGCGATTAAGAAAAAATTCCAGACCATAAATAAGAAGAGCGACGACGGGGAGCAGTTTCTGAGGTGTCTGTCACTGCGCTCAACAATTCTCCTGTCCAGTATGGTAAGCGTGGGCAAACCCTCTTAGAAATATTTGCCGTATCATTGACGCTTTCTTGGAGACTTTAGAGACTTAAGTCTCTATGCTTATTCTATTATAATAATTTCAGCCTATCACAAGTCCACTGCTGAACATTGGTCTCCCCCGAGGTTAGCCACAAATCACGGTCCTGTGCCACCTGTATTCATCGACTTCCCGCAACACAGAGCAGCTGGTCACTCCACCTTGTGAGGGGTCGTTCCATACTACGTTTGCCTGTACGTGGCTGCCACTCGAGAACCTTTTTCTCCAATGGTTGTCAGTTCTGCAAGCTATGTGGCCGACCCACTGCCACTTCAGTTGGCTTGCTTGCTTGAGTCAACTTATAGCTATACTGAAATAAAATAAACATGCAAAGCTTTTCATTTCATTGGATATTCAATATTCTTTTCGGTTTGGTTTTACTGTAGAACATAATTTATAAAGTGAACGACAAAAAAATTACTTAAATGCAATAAAATATATGGCAAATATCAAAATCCTAAAGTGGATTTCGTGATCATTTACTTCCTTTGGAGACACTAACGATCGGATCATAAAAATAACAACAGAGATCTCCTATCTTAATACCCCAACTTGTTTAACAGTATTTATAAAATTCTTAAATTGAAGACCTTTGTTTTTTTTTACGGCACTGTCAAAGCACAGTTAATACGCGCTGTTAGTGTCACGGATTCGATTCCCGCACGGGACAAGTATATATACACGTATTATCCACAAATAGACTTCCAGCTATTTATGTATGAAAACACGACTTTCCACGACTTTGAAGAAAATCCTACACAGGAGTAAAGTGTTTTTATTAAACGACAAAAGAAAACAATTGAATAGCTTGTATGAAGCATTGCACTCGTTAATGAGACTAGGTAAACAAAAACTGGGATGTATCGTGGTGAACTTCTAACACTAATGCCAATATAAAAATTATTAGGGTATGTGTGGGTGTTGCATAAAACGAAACAATGGAGGCAAACTTGGAGTCCCGCCAAAGTATGTCATGGTTGACAGAAGACTCCATAGAATCTGTTATTTATTCATTGGGACATTGTATTTAAAGTAGAATCATTTAAACATTTTATTGTGACTTTATATAATTAACAATGTTGTGATAATTAAACTCTTAGACATATACAGAGGAACTCAAAAAAAAGGGACACTTGCATAAAAGCACATTATTATTTTTATCGTGAGACTGATTAAAGAGAGACTGACTATAGTTTTGGCACACTCAGTATTTAGTGTTACCTCCTCTTGCTGTCAAAACTTCCTGCATTCGTCTGGTCATAAAAGAACCAGCCTATAAGTACCCACCGTTGGGCAAAGCCCTTCTTCTCAAACATCTGAGAGGGGTTCCGGGACGGTGCTCCAGTGCGGGTTGGCAGACATGCAGGTTTCCTAACGTTTATCTTAACGTTTTCCTTCACCGCCGAGCACGTAGAAAATATATCACTTAAAATTGCTATTTTTTATTATTGCTATTGCACCGGGGATCGAAACCAGGTCACTTGCTCTCAATGAAACTATAACCACTAGGCTGTCACGTCTGGGCTTACATTTTATTAAATCTACCAATGCGCCAATACTTAGATTCCATTATTCTGCCAATGCACTTCTCCGGTCGCTAATTTTAGCTGGTACTGGATTTCTTTGCTCAACTTGTCTTACCAGTTTATCCCCATGGACCATATGGTGATTAGGGTCTAACAGCTGGACGGCCACTCCAAAACTAAAATGTTCGTCCAATTTGATCAAGAAAAGGTTACTTAACAGCACAAGAATAAATTTTTGACGAAGAAAATAACTAATCAGAAATCTGTTAAAAAACGGAAAAATCTTTTCTTACAATATGCATTAATTAAACGAACACCTAATCGAAAAAAAACTATGTCCTACTTTTTTAAATAACATATGCTGGTCTGCTGATATAAATGGCCAATACTTAATGAGAACGGTGACTGTTAGAGAATGCCAAAAGGCATTAAGTCCGCCCATTGTATACCTTAGTTTTAGGTGTCACAATAAAGAATAAATAAATAAATAAACATATTATTGAAGATAAAATTTATTTTATGTTCCTCTAAATATCCATGAGTAAATAAACAGATATAATCTCCTAAAACTATTGATTCGCTGTTTGGCCGTTTGGATATTGTTAATAATGTTAGTAGTTATTAACTGTGCTGGCTGGTTATTCCCAAAAACTTATGAACCTGTAGTGGAGTAAAAAAAAAAACTAATTTACTAGTCATTTAATTTCATATTTTGAATAAAATATTATAATCTGACTTCGCAGAATATGTGTTGTTATAGCGGGTATCCTAACAAATAATAAAAAACACAATAAAGTAAATATTAAGAGCGATCCTCATTCAAGAAACGTGTTTTTTTTTGCTAACGTTTTTTCTTTTTGATCTGTCGTAAAAGTGGTAATGTATACAAGCGGCAGAGTTGATGTGATTATAGTGTAGTAAACTCCAAAGAAAACAAAAAAAAATAATAAAAACCGATACCAGACTGAATAACACATAACACAAATGTGGATGTACGGAACTCTCGGTGCGCGAAACGGACTCGCGCTTGGCCCGTTTTTATTTAATACGGATTTCTATCATCGCAAACGATTCTGTCGATATAAATAAACTATAATATGTTCTAATAAATACAAGGTAAGATTAGCTTCCGCTTGTCGCTTAACAATGGATGACTAACAAGAATTATGACATAGCAATGATCCACTGAAAAACTATGCCAAGGTCGGCTATACAAACATGGAAAACGTGTCACCTGTTACAATAAAATTTATTAAGGTAGAGAAATGTTTTTTTTTATGGAAAAGGCGGCAAACGAACAAGCGGCTCACCTGATGGTAAGTGATTACCGTCGCCCACGTACATCTACAACACCAGAAAGTGCTGCAAGTGAGTTGCCGGCCTTTAAGAGTTAATTTGGGAGTTGGGAGGGAGGATGAGTAGGGGGATGGGGAGGGGAGTGGGCCTCCGATTACCTAACTCACCGAACAAAAGGCAGAAGCACTAGATGCGTCTATCTCACGACGGTATGCTGCGAGAACGTGGTACAAACCCGGGCGAGCCAGCCCAATCGAGCAGCAGCAAAAGCCGCCGCTTGGCTCTACCACATTGAAATACAACATATTTATTTAGTGTCTTTCAAATTATTTTTGATTTATAGAGGTAAAATAATGACAAACAGCACGCCAGTGAGTTTATGGGATGTTTCAGCATGTTATACCACGTTAATTTTAGTCGCTTACAAACAATCAAAATGAACTGACCGACATGTTGACGGTTGAACTGATTTAGTATCGATCAAGGGGAGCTTGAAATTCGTTCGCGTTACCAATTTACACAAACTGAAACCAAATTTATATCGATTTAACTATATCAGTATATATAATTAAATCGATAGTACATGTAGATCTGTCTATTTATAATGAAACACTAAAATATAAAAATTAATAAACTCTCGACCGTATACCCAATACTGGGGTGGTCAGAGGTTACTTTGGTGCTTTCAACCCACTTTTCGCCAGAGATTATTTGGGACTACGTGACAGGTGGTGAGCCTGTCGCCGTCGTATAGTGAAAAGTCGTTGATAACGCATTCATTCTATAGCACGTAAAACCGACTGAACCGGATTGATTTCCGTCAGTGTCTTTTAAATTTGTAGAATCTAAATCCTGGTACAGATTAAACATGTTCTCGGCCATAGAGAAGAATATCGCGACCAAATCTACTACAATTTTTTTTATTTATTTATTTATTTACTCCATACTACATAACTTTATTAGTTACAAACTTAACCTATAAAGTTAAACACCAATTCTTACAAATTATATCATGAAGTGTTGCAACAAAGGAAATTCCATCGATAATTTTCGTAAGTTGTGATTTTGTCACGAGTCCTGCTGGGCAAAGGTCTCATTCTCAAATATCGGTGAGGGTTTTGGAACCGGTAAGGGCCCGCCACGCTGCACCAGTGCGGGCTGGCGGGCTTCACCTATCCTCGAAATAATATTTTTTTATAATTTCTTCGATATGCAGGTTTTCACACGATGTTTTCCTTCACTAGGATCGAACATGGGTCACTCGCGATCATTTAATGTACTTGTATTATACAAGAATATTTTTTTATAAATATGAGATTAAATAGAAACATATCACAAACGAAGCCAACATTTTTAACTAGTCACAAAGCCCACTAACAAGATACCTACGTTTTCCCCATACGAGTACTTAAACGTCTCTATTCGAGTGGCGAGGTCGTTTAAGCAGTTAGGCGCCTGTTTGTAATCGTATTTAAATTCATTACGTGCAGGCATCTGAAGGTTTACGTCAATCATTTCACTGTTCATTGCTTCTGTTAATTGGTGGATGCATAACATTGCGCGAATCGAAAGTGGAAGCAAACTACACATGCCCGGTATCCTAATTCGTATCTGTTACGGAATGTGGTGCAATTAAGATAGACATTATTAGTTTTACCTATTGCATTCTTCCTTTAGAACAGCATGCAAATTTTAATTAAATATCGGTTTTAAAATAGATTAAATATTCACTCGTAATTAATTAAACATCTTAGGATTTATAATAATAAAATTAATTCTTTGCTAATTTATATATGAACATATACATATTTATGATCTATATATTTATAAATATACGCAAGCTCAACGGCCACAATGGCGTTGCCGCAGAATATGCAAAAGTTATACAATTAGATATGATGAATGTTTTTTTTTATGGTAAAGAGGGCAATCGAGCAAACGCCTCCTCTGATGCTAAGTGATTTCAGTCACCCACGTATATTTGCAACACCAGAGCTACATGTGAGTTGGCGGCCTTTAACAATATTTGAGCGATGGGAGAGATGGGGTACCGGCCCCGGTCGGGTCGAGTGTTGAATGGGCAATAAAATCCGCCGCTTGGCTTTACTAATCGTAGTAAAAATAAACAATCGTTCTGCTCCAAGAAAACTAGAGTCAAACGGTTGCTTAGGCATTAGTCCGGTAATATGTTGGTGAATAGTGTCATAGGCGGTCAAGATCAATGCTTATGCAAACCACAAAATATTCGGGTATGAATGTAATGTATTTGTCACTGTGCCTGCAGCCGACCCTACCTCCGATCTCATCGTATAGATTCGGATACAGTAAAAGCCACTGTAAGAGCCCACTGCTGAACAAAGGCCTCCTTCTCTAATATCTGATAAGATTTTGGAGCTAGAAAGGGTCCGCCAAGTTGCTCCAGTGCGGGTTGGCGAGCTTCGCATGTCCTCGAAATATTATTTATTATTATTTTCTAGACATGCCGGTTTCCTCACGTTTTCCTTTACGGCCGATTATGTGATAAATACAGCACTTAAAATTGCTATTAACTATTTTAGTGGTGCCGGCACCAGGGATCGAACCGGTCACTTGCGCTTTATGAAACTAAACCTGACCACTAGGCTACCACGGCTCGGAAACGGCAAGGTAATAATTAATCAGATCCACATTACCAAGAACTCATAATCCTAATATATTTTACCTCTTCCGCTAGTCCATTCCATTCTATTTTCAATTAAATAAAGATTTAAATATAAGGTCGGTACGATATCCTGATAAATGTACGTAAATGTAATAAATATATTTAATAAAAAATGTGTATACAGTTTATACAGGCAATCATTTTATATAATAGTTTACCACAGGACATAAAAAATCAGCCTTTTAAAAAAACATAACACGTTGACTAATGTTTTAACATGATAATGATGGTTTGAATGATAAATTTAATGTATACTATAAAAATAAAATAAATTGTAATGTTTCGCATGTTGCATTTTTCTATGTTGCTTTCTTTAAATGTTATAATTTTAAATGTGGTTTGGCTTACAGATATTTGCATGCTGTGTTTAGTGGAATATATGCTGACAAAAATAGTTTTAAGCATTTAAATGTAACCATATTCTAGCAAAACTATTATCTATTCATACCGTAACTTTTACTCGGATTTATGTTAACATAGTCGATTTCTCAGTCGAAAAACCGACAATATTATTACGTTAATTCACAAACTTAGAACTTTCTTATATTAATGCCATAGGGATTAAAATCTCACAGCGTAAAACGCTACTCATCGCAACGTCGTAAAAAGTGTTTAATGGTCATGTTTTTTTTTTACGTTGAGCCTCCTGGGGAGAAATAAGAAAATTAAAACACCAGGTCGCTCGTTATACATACTTTTGTTAACCTTTAAGTAAACACCTCGTGCTTTAACGAGGACTCAGAGCCAGGAGCCGGTTTTGAAGGGCGTTTTTTTGATGTTTGCAACGCAAGTGTTGACCTACAGGACTAGTTCTGAATGAAGAAAACTGCACCAGTTAAGTGGAATGGTTTTGAATGTTTGAGTTACAAATTAGACGCGTAATGTGCGCACTTTCTCAGAATAAGAATGTTAGCCTTTTAAAACGTTTAAGAACTTATTTGTTTACTTCAAACACACCCAAACTACTGCTTACTAAGCTTACAAGAAATAAATTAAAATGTACGGTAAACAACAAAAATAGTCAACATTAATATAAATAAATACCATTTAGACTAATTATTAATGCGAAATAAATTTTGTCTCGACGTAGTTTTCACGGATAAACCTATGAATCGTTTTTAATTAAATTTCGTATAGAGATACCTTAAACCCTACTGAAGGACATATGGGCTACTTTATTCCCGGATACACTGCGGGAACTTTTTCGCTCCCTAAAGCTCGTATCGTAAAAAATTAGACTTTTAATAATGCATTTCTTTTAAAATAAAAGAGTAAGTAATAAATGTAATTTATTGTCCTGTATATTAACATTTAATAAAGTTATACAAACCACAAGCAAACCCAAAAATCAACAACATGTGTGATGTAGAAACATTCGACTGAATGTAGAGACCCAAGACCCATATTTCAACAGTCAGGTACGCTAACCATTGAGCCACTCGATAAGTCCTTTATATCTGCTTTTATAATATATAAAAAAAACCGGCCAATTACTAATGGGACTCGTGCACCGATGGAATGAAAAATTTCAATCTGTAACGGTACAAAACCTTTCAAATTAACCCTAAACTCGCAAACCTCTCTATCGATTGAACTCAAATTTATGGGTTACTTTCCACTCATTAGTATATATTTCTTGAAATGTTCTCCCATATAACACTACGCTAGGCCAGCGGGTCGGTGAGCGCAGTGCCGGTACCCTCACTCTAGTGATGCTTCTCCCCATCGCTAATCTCTTTGCCATGTTTGTTGGCAAGCCCTATTACGTGCATTTGAAATTGGCATTTGGCTAAAGAACTATGTTCTCCTTGCTCTAAAATTTATTGACATAATCAACAGTGTTACGTAACGATTACATAATGCTAATAAATCTCTAGAAATCTTGTGGTTTCATAACAAATAGTAGTATAATGTAAATGAGTATCAGGAAGGTCTACAAGCCTACACGCTTTAAACTCTCATCGGATTATTCTTTAGTATGTGAGAATTATTCATGATAGTGTCAAGAAAATGTTACGAATGCACTAGCTTTACATTAATACGTACGAGTACTATGTTCTGTTAAGTATGGTATTGATATTAAAAAAAATACCAGTGGCTATTTATTCTGTTATTTTTGCTATGCCTGAAAAACTGTCACTCTTCATCATCATCATCATCATCATTTCAGCCTATCAGAAGTCCACTGCTGAACATAGGCCTCCCCCGAAGATTGCCACGAAGCTCGGTCCTGTGCCACCTGCATCCATCGACTTCCCGCAACACTGCGCAGGTCGTCACTCTTCAGTCACGTTAAATTATACGAGCTTTTGCGGTTAGTTAGTCATAGAAGGAAAAGGATCCTACGTTATACTTGCAGTATATGTGCTAAATAAAAAGCACTTCCTCTCATAGACTCCAATTTTAGAGATCTTTAGCTCAGTGGCCGGGATGTTGCTTTCTTAAAGTACGCCAGCATGCCGAGCTTAATTCTCGATCCTCCTACCATTCAAATATGTATATGTAACTGTCATTTTTAACCATTATTAATTGCAAGTTTATCTCTAAGCCCTCCTCTTGCCCCTTCTCCAAATATCCTTAAAGGCCAACCTGCAGCTCCTCTGGTGTTGCAGATGTCCGTGAGCATCGGGAACCACTTACCGTCAGGTGAGCCACTTGTGTGAGCACCAGACTACTCGCAACCTAGACGCGGCTGCTGGTATTTTCCAAGATGTTTATCCCGCCATCTATCGGTAGCCATTGCTATTTTCAAGGCTTTTCCCTTAGTCGCCTCTTACCACAGCCACGGAAAGAAAGGGAATGGCAGTGGCTTTGCTTAGTAGAATTATCGAAATCTTCTTCTTTTGTCAGGTTATTTATTTCGATGGGTTATCGATGTCCACTACTGGACATCATCGGACTGTGGGTTCGGCAAATTCGGGTTGATTTTCTACCGTCATTCGGTCGCCAGACACTAGTTTGTCAGACAGCTAGGTGCACAACTTGCGGGAGAGGTTAGGCATTTGGAGAAAAAGTTATTATACACAGAGTATATTTTAATAAAAAAAAAAATCACTCCTGCTTACTGCGACCAAAGGTTTTTCACCTCCTGCTTAATAGACACTTACAACCAACCGTTCATTATCGAGATAGTCTCGCTGCGCGCATTACTACAATTATGGCACACAGTTACAAGTTAGCAGCACTTACGCACTTTGATATGTAATGTTTAACAAATAACGGCTTTCCATGTTAATACTATCTACAGTGTCGCAACAATTTGTTTAACTTATGTTCTTACTGTTACCGTAAGTGAACCGATCTTAGCTCGATAAGAGCGTGGCGGTTGGCACAGGGGAGACGGTGCAGCGGGCCCGGACATTTTGTTAATAATTTATGAATAAATGTTCTTGTAGGCACAAACGTTCACCTCTAAGAAGACGTTAATCTTGGCCTGACACAAGTGGTGAAACTTAGGTCTTTCCCAAAGTTGTCGCAAAACAAGGTCCTGTCCATCCTTCCGCAACACTGTGCACGTTCTCACTCTATCTCGTGGGGAGAATTGCGTTTGTCAGTACTACGTTGCTAATCTGGAATCTTTCTCTCCTAACGATGTCAGTATTTTCTATTAACTTTCGCATCTTACGAAATGGAAATACAAATTAAGCTACGAACATTTTCCTTTTATTGTTAGACTTAAAGGGAAAGGTTAATACGGTATCGTGGAAAGAACTTAAAGAATTGGCTTTGCAAAGTGTGGTGAAGCGACAAGAGCCCAGCTCTTATATACGAGGTGGAATAAATTGATTAATGATCTGATCATCATTCATCATTACAGCCTGACATAAGTCCACTGCTGAACATAGGCCTCCTCGAAAGATTGCAGTAAATTACGGTCCTGAGCCACCTGCATCAGTCGACTTCTCGCAACATTGTGTATGCCCTCCCTATATCTTGTGGGGGGTCATCCTAAACGTTTGCCTGTACGAGGTTGCCTCTGGAGAACGTTTCCTATCCAACAGTTGTCAGTTCTGCTAGTTATGTGAGCCACTTCAGCGTGCTGATCCTTACGGCTATGTTATCCTAGTTTGCTGAGGATATCTTCGTTGCTGTTTGTATCACGCAAAGCAAGGTCGAGCCTGTTGGGAGACACTATTGAGGTAATTGAGCATAGTGCTAAGCTCCTCCAGCGATCCTGCTATAGTGACAAGGTCGTCGCGCCTGAGGGTATAATTACAAATAGTTATGATCATTCGTTCGCTAGTTATTCATATACAAAGACAATTGAAATGGCTGAAGTAACCATGTTGAAGAAAACCGAACACCGCGCTGTGATTAAAATCCTTACAAAACAAGGAGAATGCAAAAAAAATTTTTACGAACATATGTTGACTGTAAATAGCTGGTAGTCATCTGTGCCTTATCCCATGTTTAAAGGATTCCAGTGAATTTAAAAAGGGTCCAGTAAATTTTTAAGTAGAGTATTTATGACGCTCAGACGGCCCGTTTACTGCCTCTGCAGATGAAAACGTAAATTATATATAAGTTGAGAGATTTGGACTTGAGGATGCCCGAATGAAGGTTAAAACGATAGCAGATATGGTTGATAGTGTTGGTATTGTGCACACAATTTTTTGCGACCTTCTTTACCTTACTAAACTGCGTTACGTGTGCTGCGAAGGGTCTCGGGGCCCCAGCAACATGTGAGAGTCCAGTGATGTAGAATACTACCCACCTTTTAGTCCAGACTTATCCCTAAGTGAGTAATATTTGTTCCCAAATTTGAAAAAACCTTTTCTTTTTACGGGCCAACTAGCGAGCGTCTCACTTGATGAGTCTTTAAGGATATTTTAGGAGGGGGGACAAGGGGTAGAGTGGGCACATTCATCTCTCCACATTCAGAAACCTTCGTGAGAAACGATTTTTCGACGATAAACAGCTCAAGGCGGCACGATTTTTAAAGGATATTGAAATGTTTATTTCTGGATGTAATAAATGCATTACAGATTATCCCTATAGGCTATCCCCACAAGAGTTAAATCAAATGCAATTACATATTAACTCCCAACTTTGGATATGCCTATGTTTAGCAGCTGTCTGCTAACAGACTGACGGTGGTAATGATGATCATTAGAACCACGAGATGAAGTTGAACTTGTCAATATCGCTTATTACCTAAGACTTGTCCCGAGCCGTGTTACAAAGTAACGGACGATCCCGACCGTCGCCTATTACACGCAGGCGATGACTGAGACGCTATTGACAGCTTTATAGTGGCTTCAGCCATTACGTTGTGCGGTAACGTCAATCCACTATGCGGCTTCGTGGCTACAACTATGTCACCAGATGCTTTCGACATCCTTTTCAGAGATCAAACACGCCAATGATTTGTTTTTATTGTTTCTTTTAATGTTCGTATCACGAATCAAGAATTAGAACTCATCGTTTAGAGTCTAGTTTGGTGTAACTACTAATATAAATGTTTAACATGTATATTTATTACTATTTTGATGTGCATAAATCTTCTAATTGATCTGTCATGTTTTTTTTTTTCCAGGTAATAGCGGAAATAGAAACATAGGCGAAGTAAAGGTTAAAAGTTCAACAAAGTTATTTATACATAAGTTTTAACAGCACAGTTTAGTTATTAGCATTTTTCGATTTGCGAATCAGTTTTTACATCAAACAACATCAATGTAACTTTGTTCGAGACAACAAAGTAACTTTAATGAAACACAAGTTTGCTGAAATGCTCCAATTACCAATAACTCATATCGACAGACACGCAGACAACTAATACCAACCGTTAACATCATAATAACTGTAGATATCACATCGTTAAGCGGTTAATAGCCAAGTAAACACGAATTAAACGAGAGAACTATACGATCTGGAATGTGCGAAACGTGAGGAATAAGGAGGTAAATGGTGCATGTTCTTTTTTTCTTATTCACAATGAAAACACACAGGTTAATCTCATTAGAAAACTGAACTTCGGACCGTTTTTTTTTTGTTGTCTATTATTATCTTTTTCATTTTATAGTACTTAGGCTTAGGCTTGAGTGATTTTCAATGATTTTGTAAAATTCCGTTGCGGAATATAACAGGCTACATAGCGTAAACAGCGTCTGCGCACCATGATAGCTCCACCCGCTGGTCCTTAATTTGTATGAATGTTCATTTATTTTCGTAAAAAGGCCGAATGCCGCTCGTTCTTCGGAAAAAGGCCGTATACCTTTTAAATTAACTACGCCCATGCGAACTTTAAACGCTTACGCGCGTGACGACAAGAACGCTAGTGCGCCCTTCCGATACAGTACCAGTAACGTCGAATATAACTGTGGAAAATACATATGCGTTCCGACATACGCATTGAAATCAATAAACATCGTTTTAAACATTGCCTGTCGTAATAGATGGTGACGGAACCATCTGTATCATGGCTTCCTGGCTTGCTTTATTCAAAATACGTTTCGATCCTAATTGACTCATTCGACTCACACTTACATCATCATCATCATCATCATTTCAGCCTATCAGAAGTCCACTGCTGAACATAGGCCTCCCCCAAGGATTGCCACGAAGCTCGGTCCTGAGCCACCTGCATCCATCGAATTCCCGCAACACTGCGCAGGTCGTCACTCCATCTCGTGGGGGGTCGTCCTACACTGCGTTTGCCTGTACGTGGCTGCCACTCGAGAACCTTTTTTCCCCAGCGGTTGTCAGTTCTGCGAGCTATGTGCCGGGCCCGTTGCCACTTCAGCTTGCTGATCTTTACGGCTATGTCGGTTACCTCAGTTCTGCTGCGGATATCATCGTTGCAGACTCTATCACGCAGAGAAACACCGAGCATAGCCCTTTCCATAGCGCGCTGAGCAACTTTGAGCTTCCTCATACGGCCTGCAGTGAAGGACCAAGTCTCGGATCCGTATGTCATCACTGGCAACACGCACTGGTTGTATAGTTTGCTCTTGAGGCTTTGCGGTGTACTCGACACACTTACATATGTACGATTAATACCGCAATGATTTATCGTCGATGTAAAGCAGTAACGACTTCCTCTCCTTTTATTCGCAAAGCGAACCGTTTCGTCTATCCGCGATCTCTGACTTCGTTACCATTCGGACCGTGACCATTTAAATAAGATGGCCCTAAATGGGTGTACACACTGGCGAATGATGTACATGCACGAAAAAATTATGTATTAGTATTTTTATAGTAGTTTCACGACTCTTATTACATACGTTCATAGAAGTTAATAGAATAGAACGAGGCTTTACTTTGTGTATTCACACATTACAATAGTGCGAGAAAACAAAGCAGATTTTTGAAGAGCAATAACACTCGAACAGCTTGAATAAACATATCGTAGAGAAATACTTTCAATCCATATTCAACTCTATCGATCTTTCAGTTGCCCCTTATGCTGTAAGCAGAGTTCTTCATTCATTCATCTAAAACTTACCGGGAAAGGGGTGAAATGGAGTATGGAAGGCAATTTGAAAATCCTATGTTTTTGAAGTTCGAGTTATTATAATCGATATTTAGATTTATATTTTACAACTCTTTACGGTTTATAATGGAGGAAGAACGTCTTATTTATTGTTATTACGAACTAATTACGACATTAGTTTGTAATCGTTTTGTGTAATGTGCATGTAAAAGAAACCGAAATTAAAAATTAAAAACTGAACATACAATTCATACTGGAATCGCACAGACAAAAGAACTTTCAGTTATTCCCGTATTTGCCAATTATCCGAAGAAGTGTTTATATTTTTCTTTGAATATAAACTTAATTCGGATACGAAAATTTACAAAAAATAGCGCAATCCGTCCAGCCGTTCGCAACTTGAGACGCTTAACATTTAATTTTTATTTATATAGAATATCTTTAAAATATAATTGATTCGATTTTCGAATAAGGAAGAATTAATTATCAAATATAATAAAACATATGCAAATTTAATCATTTACAGACGTTTATTTTCATGGCTCAATCATTTAAAAAGACGTGGTTTTTTTACGTATGTCAGTGTTGGTCTTTTTTATGTAAACCAAACAGTAATCTTATAAATATCTTATTGTTATGAGGGTCAAACTATGTGTCTGTATATGTCTTATTTTATGAAATCGTAATATCTCTATTATTTTGAGTTACGTGATTAAAAACTTAAACTACATGTTTTGTAAAATAATTTTATTTTTGGAAAGGAAACTTATTTACGTATTTTATCGCCTTCGATAATGTTTTTAAATTGCCGACGATTCGCGAGACAATTGAAATCATAAGTCATCCTAATTTCAATAACGAAGATGGCTAGGTGCTACCACCGACTTGGGATACAGTAATAAATAAAATTAAATTTAAAACCATCAACCTATCTTGCTGCTATTGTGCTGTGAGCACACTCTGCGTAGATCGGACCAAAAATTAACAAATAAAAGCTGAAGGTAGCCCGAGTTAACGATGACATCTGGACGTAAAGCAATCGAAACGTCGGGAATATAAAAACAAAATTAAACGCGATAAAATCCGTAAATAATAGTTTCATTTCAAATATGTAATGTTCGCGGAAATACAAGAAATCAATATATATTTTATTTTATTAACTTCTATAATTATGTATTTTTATCTTAAATTTTATGAGTATACGCTTTAAGTAATGAAAATAAAGATTGTGCTTCATCATCATCATCGTTACAGCCTGCGCATATACTACTACTGCATCACCCAAGTTTAGTCCACCGATGAACAAAGGCTTCTTCTGTATCGAAAAATAAGTCTACGGTTGGCTAGCCTAGACTTTTTATAAAAAATACGGCATGCAGTCAGTATGTGGAAATCTTTCTTCATACATGATTAAAGATTTGCAAATGCAAAAAAAAAACCCACCAGGCGGGTTTGTGAACGTGGAACTGGTGCCTATCTTCGACCCTAGTGGCATTTGGAGTCTGCACATTTAGACGAATTTTCTAAATAATAGAACACCACCTAAATCTAAAAAAATATTTTTAACATCAAAAAATTATTAAATCGTAGAAAAGATCTACAATGCTAAACTAAACTAGGTCGCTTCATTAGTACAGAGTGATTTAAAAAAAATAATGAGGTAAGCGTAGCCTCGAGTTAAATTGTACCACCCAAGTAGCCTACCCACCGTCTGGCTGTCACATTGACAACTCATGCGCAGCCTTTCACGACCGACATTGTATCTTACGTCGGAGAAATGAGATGCTATAACTAATATATTATTATCCGTAACATGTAACAGACAATATCACTGGGTGCGACCACAGTGTTAGCAGGTAGCGAGAGCGGGCAACATGTTATAGCAAATTTATAAATATACGAATTTATTATAGCAATATACGAGATTAAGAGATATTGACAATTATTATTATTCTTAAACTAGTTTCACATCATATTTTATTTTTTTATATAAGTAGCCAGCCGATTTCGCCTTACCCCTTATTTATTTAACTTCATATACGGTAGTTTGTATAAAGGCGGACTTAATGCCTGTGGCATTCTCGGCCAGCCTTCCTGAGGGTGTGAAATTAGTACAAGAAATAATAATATTTATCAATATGACATGATTAAATTTACCAAGTGAAAACAATCACAAGTATAAATTATATAGAACAAACAAATATTGGCGTAAAATTGAGTTTTTATATTGAATATTCTAAATCTGCTACTTTAACCGTTCTTTTAGTAAATAGTAAATGTTGAAGAAGCTGTTATTATATCAATTGTTACAATAATTTAATATATGAAGGATGAAGCTATCATATCAGATGATCACGTAGAGGCAATAACAAATTTTCATATTCTCTAATCAGATCTAGTCGAATACGTCTAAGGTTGCAGTTTTATAAGCACATGGACTGACAAAACATAACTGGATCTACAAATCTAAATGTTGTGTAAAGTTGTACAGCAGCGCTTTAGTAGTCTAAAAATTACCCACTTCTGGACAAAGGACTTTTCTCATATTTTGGAAGTCGTACAAAGTCCAGTTTGTATAAATTTCTCATTATTCGTATAGATAAAATTTAAGAATTACTTTCTGTTACTAATGTAACATATCCCTTAGTTATGTTATTACTAGTTTTGGTAATTACATTTGGACTGGTTTGAATAGTTCAATATCTCTGAGACTGTGGTTCGTTTAGAGTTGTCAATGGGTTTTTAATTTAAACGTTCTTTTCTTTTATTACTCGACAGGTTGAAATTGGTACTTTGAACCGTATCTCATAAAAAAACTCTATATACTTTCTTTTTTCGATTCGTTACTCTATAAACCTTCCGTTTTATTTTTTTAAACTATATTTTTAGTTTTGTTAAAATATTTGTCTATTACTTCTTATAATTACATTTATGTAAGAGGGAGTAAACCATATATTTATCCAAACGCCAAACTCATCTGAACGTGGTACACCCTGGTAGCTAGCTAACGAACAAGGCCCTGGCGACCGAATGTTGGGATAATCCATCCCAATTTGCCGAACCTATATTTCACAGACTAGTGACAGCATCACGCGTGCGAGGGTACCGGCACTGACCCCCTGAAGCTGCGTGATGGTCAAATCTTTTCAGAATTTCATTTTGCTTTTGTTTTGCTGGCGCTTTCATGGATAGGTCCATATTATACCTATTGGATGTAAAATTTAACATTATACAACTAAAATGCGATGATGGAAAATGTATTCGAATCTCTCTTTTGATCTCCGTTATGGTTCCGAGAATGGGACCAGGAAGCAAAATTACACAATGGTGACACTACTCTAATCAATCCGCCTACCCCTCGTGGCGATTACGAGCGAAGCTTTGAAGAAACGAAGTAGAAATATATTATACATGGTAGCTTTGGATACATGTCATGGCTGCAGCGGACTTAGATTTGTTCTGTTTATGACGTAACTAATTATTTTTATGTCGTTAAAGATCTAAACGGTGTATATTCCAATATACATTATTTTTTATTGTTTTACGACTAAAATATTTGACTTATTCTTTAAGGGTCACGCCAGTCCCCCACAAAATTCCTAGTGTTATGTATCTAACTAAAAATATGCAAATATTTAAAATTAAAAGAAATTAAAATCTGGTTATGTGGAGACTGTATGCATTTTATTACTACTACCAAATTACAAAAAAAAAATTCATGGAGCACTTCATGAAAAGACTACAAAATATATAATTGT
Source organism: Bhutanitis thaidina (assembly GCA_029286595.1). Taxonomy (NCBI): domain Eukaryota; kingdom Metazoa; phylum Arthropoda; class Insecta; order Lepidoptera; family Papilionidae; genus Bhutanitis; species Bhutanitis thaidina. Next base: position 13,651,833 of record JAGSMS010000010.1, read on the forward strand.
TACATTATTTTAATACTGTATATTTGATACATTAGCATAGAACTGAGTGCATTTTCCGTAGCAACACTTCACGGATTACTTTTAGTAACTTCGCAATCCTGAGAATCACATTTGCAGTCATCACAACGCTTAAAAGCGCCCTTTTCGTCCACGCAAACGCAAACACAGTCTGCACCATCAGTGGAATGCATTCACAATTAGACTTAATGCATTTACAACTGCATTCATTGTCACATTGGCAATCTGCGCATGATATTATTGCATCTTTATCGTCAAGGCACACGCAGACGCAATCTTTACCTTTTGTTTCTAAACAAACGCATCCCTTTTTGTTGCATTTCTTGTCGAAGCATTTTTTCTCAACATTACATTCTTTAGAAACACATTTGCAGTCTTCACAACGCTTGAAAGCGCCCTTTTCGTCCACGCAAACGCAAACACAGTCTGCACCATCAGTGGGAATGCATTCACAATTAGACTTAATGCATTTACAGCTGCATTCACTGTCACATTGGCAATCTGCGCATGATATTATTGCATCTTTATCGTCAAGGCACACGCAGACGCAATCTTTACCTTTTGTTTCTAAACAAACGCATCCCTTTTTGTTGCATTTCTTGTCGAAGCATTTTTTCTCAACAATACATTCTTTAGAAACACATTTGCAGTCTTCACAACGCTTAAAAGCGCCCTTTTCGTCCACGCAAACGCAAACACAGTCTGCACCATCAGTGGAAATGCATTCACAATTAGACTTAATGCATTTACAGCTGTATTCATTGTCACATTGGCAATCTGCGCATGATATTATTGCATCTTTATCGTCAAGGCACACGCAGACGCAATCTTTACCTTTTGTTTCTAAACAAACGCATCCCTTTTTGTTGCATTTCTTGTCGAAGCATTTTTTCTCAACAATACATTCTTTAGAAACACATTTGCAGTCTTCACAACGCTTGAAAGCGCCCTTTTCGTCCACGCAAACGCAAACACAGTCTGCACCATCAGTGGGAATGCATTCACAATTAGACTTAATGCATTTACAGCTGCATTCATTGTCACATTGGCAATCTGCGCATGATATTATTGCATCTTTATCGTCAAGGCACACGCAGACGCAATCTTTACCTTTTGTTTCTAAACAAACGCATCCCTTTTTGTTGCATTTTGTCGAAGCATTTCTTCTCAATATTACATTCGTCAACGCAAACACAGTCTGCACCATCAGTGGGAATGCATTCACAATTAGACTTAATGCATTTACAGCTGCATTCACTGTCACATTGGCAATCTGCGCATGATATTATTGCATCTTTATCGTCAAGGCACACGCAGACGCAATCTTTACCTTTTGTTTCTAAACATACGCATCCCTTTTTGTTGCATTTCTTGTCGAAGCATTTTTTCTCAACAATACATTCTTTAGAAACACATTTGCAGTCTTCACAACGCTTGAAAGCGCCCTTTTCGTCCACGCAAACGCAAACACAGATACAGTCTACAGCATCGGTAGGAATACACTTTCTGTTACTTCTGCTGACAGGTAATTTGCAGCACGGCATTTTCTAAGTTGTATTAATCTGGAAAATGAAAATTACTTATTTAATAAAATCGGTGCAAGAGTTAGTTTGATATTTAACATTAATTAATGACTGACCAGATTCACAAATTATAAATGATTATTTATATATTAATAACAGATTTATTTAAATTACTGTTTCAAGATTTTATCAATTTTAATTAAACTTTTTAATCCCAACGTTTCGTTTCGTAGTCGCGAAGGACTGAGATGTTTGACATCCTGTTATCAAAGTTAACCCGGCTACCATCAGCTTTGTAATTATTAATTTTTGGTCCTATCTAAGCAGAATGAGGGGTTTGTATCTTGAAGTCGTACAGTAGAATGGTCTTGGATTTTATTTTATTTATTACAGGATTTCAAGTATGTGGTAGCACCCAGCCATTTTCTCTGTTGAAATAAGTATGTTTATTTCAATAGCCATGCGAAACTTCCTTGGCGGGAGTCAATGTTCATTTGCGAAGATATGCGGTTTCAAATCTGATGTAATTGTTGGAGGGATCTAAAATATCATCACAGACTGCTGACTTCCCAGAGCGTTATTGTTTTAAATCATCTATATGCACATTGACGCAAGTCTTTATTGATATTTTTGCCCTAAGAATGTGCGAAGCCAGGTGTCTACATTTGGCGGTGGATTATTAGTAAGCTGTTAAACCAAAAAAAATATATTGTAATGGTCTCAAAATATCGCTAAATGCCACATCGGGACGAGGTGAGTTCTGCTAGTAAAGAAACAAGGCCCTGGCCACCGAATAATGGAGGAATATCCATCCAAATTTGCCAACCTTAAGTCCCGCAGAATGATGACGGGGAGCAGCGTCACTAGGGCACACTGCGCACACCAATCTGTTTACCCACTTTGGTGAGTGATAATATTTCAACAAATGTATGCTTTAGTTAGAGCTTTCTTCGAAAGCCTATGTTCAGCAATAGTATAAAAATTTGCTGATTTAGATAGTAATAGTGATTGGTAGATAACCTTGATAGTTATCTTAATATAAATGTGATACTGTGTCACTTTTGTTTAAGGTTAATAGTAATAGTAATGTGGTATTTTATTATTACTACCAAATTACAAAAAAATTCATAGAGCACTTCATGAAAAGACTACAAAATATATAATTGTTACATTATTTTAATACTGTATATTTGATACATTAGCAAAGAGCTGAGTGCATTTTCCGTAGCAACACTTCACGGATTACTTTTAGTAACTTCGCAATCCTGGGAATCACATTTGCAGTCTTCACAACGCTTGAAAGCGCCCTTTTCGTCCACGCAAACGCAAACACAGTCTGCACCATCAGTGGGAATGCATTCACAATTAGACTTAATGCATTTACAGCTGCATTCATTGTCACATTGGCAATCTGCGCATGATATTATTGCATCTTTATCGTCAAGGCACACGCAGACGCAATCTTTACCTTTTGCTTCTAAACAAACGCATCCCTGTTTGTCGCATTTCTTGTCGAAGCATTTCTTCTCAATATTACATTCGTCAACGCAAACACAGATACAGTCTACAGCATCGGTAGGAATACACTTTCTGTTACTTCTGCTGACAGGTAATTTGCAGCACGGCATTTTCTAAGTTGTATTAATCTGGAAAATGAAAATTACTTATTTAATAAAATCGGTGCAAGAGTTAGTTTGATATTAATTGCTGACTTTACATTAATTAATGACTGACCAGATTCACAAATTATAAATGATTATTTATATATTAATAACAGATTTATTTAAATTACTGTTTCAAGATTTTATCAATTTTAATTAAACTTTTTAATCCCAACGTTTCGTTTCGTAGTCGCGAAGGACTGAGATGTTTGACATCCTGTTATCAAAGTTAACCCGGCTACCATCAGCTTTGTAATTATTAATTTTTGGTCCTATCTAAGCAGAATGAGGGGTTTGTATCTTGAAGTCGTACAGTAGAATGGTCTTGGATTTTATTTTATTTATTACAGGATTTCAAGTATGTGGTAGCACCCAGCCATTTTCTCTGTTGAAATAAGTATGTTTATTTCAATAGCCATGCGAAACTTCCTTGGCGGGAGTCAATGTTCATTTGCGAAGATATGCGGTTTCAAATCTGATGTCATTGTTGGAGGGATCTAAAATATCATCACAGACTGCTGACTTCCCAGAGCGTTATTGTTTTAAATCATCTATATGCACATTGACGCAAGTCTTTATTGATATTTTTGCCCTAAGAATGTGCGAAGCCAGGTGTCTACATTTGGCGGTGGATTATTAGTAAGCTGTTAAACCAAAAAAATATATTGTAATGGTCTCAAAATATCGCTAAATGCCACATCGGGACGAGGTGAGTTCTGCTAGTAAAGAAACAAGGCCCTGGCCACCGAATAATGGAGGAATATCCATCCAAATTTGCCAACCTTAAGTCCCGCAGAATGATGACGGGGAGCAGCGTCACTAGGGCACACTGCGCACACCAATCTGTTTACCCACTTTGGTGAGTGATAATATTTCAACAAATGTATGCTTTAGTTAGAGCTTTCTTCGAAAAGCCTATGTTCAGCAATAGTATAAAAATTAGCTGATTTAGATAGTAATAGTTATTGGTAGATAACCTTGATAGTTATCTTAATATAAATGTGATACTGTGTCACTTTTGTTTAAGGTTAATAAGTAATAGTAAAGTGGTATTTTATTATTATTCATTAGAAAATTAAAAATATAGTTTTTCTTAAACCACTTACTAATAAAAATCTCACTAAAACCTTTATATGACGCGGCTTAAAGTACAATCAGGAAAACCAGTTTATACTTGATGTGTGTTTACCTTAAAAGATATACTAATTTTATAATGAATTTAATAATAATATCAGAGGTTACGAATATAGTAAAAATATACACTAGGTAACGACTTCTATCCACATCATCTTGTAATAATATAATTAAAATTATTTGGTAACATCTAATAAAAATCCTTCTGCAAGGCACAGGCTTCGTGTTATTAATGTTGTAGTTGTGTAGTAATCTCCCGTAAAGTAAACCGTAATATAGCAGCGGGTAGATTTTTTTTGAACCGGAAGGAGTCCGCTGCTCCAATGCGGGTTGTGGTTACTACATTCGAAAAATATTTTTTTATAACTTCTCAGACATGCCGGTTTCCACTGTTTTCCTTCTCTGTCGAGTACGTGGTAAAAAACAGCTCTTAAAACACCAATTACCTAAATCAGTGCTGTCGGAACCACGATGCGTACCCAGATAATTCGCATACTCCGAAATTAAAGAAAGTGCGCTGATCCCTGAGCTACAACCGCAAGTTCACATAGTTTGCTCACAACGTTTGCCCTTCACCATCGAAACCGGGTTAAATAGATTTTTAACACATGAAAATGCATTTAACAACTTTAGTACTGCCGGCACCGACCGAACAAAATTGTTTTTATGTACGTTTTCCGTTACTACCAACATATTAATTATATTGTTAAACTATTCACCATAATAAACAAAAGGGATTCCGTTATTTTTAATAAACAAATTATTGTTCTAACCAAAATTAATTTTAAACATAACAATTAACCCTATCGTGACAAATTAACAAACACAATAAAAACAACCGACCATCACTGCTCAATACAAAACGAGAAATTATTTATTTATTAAACTTCATATATATGAAAATGTATATAGGTGGACTTAATGCCAGAAGCATTCTCTACCAGTCAACCTTTGGACGATGCAGAGATGAAATGAAGTAGGTGTGGGTGATAGAATAGAGAGAACTAAAGAGAGGAAAAAAAAAATTACACAAATACGAAGTTATCAGTACTCACATTTACAACGCAATTGATTGATAAGTCACGATCAATGTTATAGCAACACTCAACTTCTATGTCATATAGTTCTTCCTATCGTCCGACTTTATATTGCGACAATACACTCCGTGCGCAAAAGGAGCCCTGGTATCGGGCGCAATGGCGGACTCCGAGTGCAAAACTGAGTCACTGTCACTGGCCGTGTGGAAATGTTGACATTTGCCTCTTTTGTTATAGATAACGATAAGGAAAATTGACGAATCGACGACGCCATTACCAGATCTTTCTATGCGCGTAGTTACTATTAGCGACCCACTGTCATTTATATTTTAAAATGTTTTTTTCTTAGATTACTTTTTTTATAATAAAAAGACAATGTGAGTTTATTTTTATTAATAAAGCCTGGATACCAGATAGTCGGTTTCCTTGTAAACATATTTATAAATTAAGCTTAAAAACTAGGTACTAGACTAATTGCGAACATTATTGCGTTGATGCAAAGCGTTCGTAATTCAAAATATATATGGCTATGTTTTTTTTTTAAATATGTTCGGAAAGCATAGGTGTAAGCCATAGTTGTATATAAAGTGATGAGGTACTACATGGTATTTATAAAAATAATCTTTCGGTGTGAGAAATGTTTATTGTTAGTAGTTGATACGCTTTAATATATATAAAAAAACATGCTTATTTATCTCAATTTGTTTTCAGAACTACGACACTCTAGAGATTCGCCGAATATTCGGCAATTATTCGAATTCAGCATATTCAGTATGGTTACATATGCTCGATATTCGGAACAATATTCGGATTAAATGCCGAAAATTTTCCGAATATTAAATTACTTCAGATTTATCAAATTTCAGATTAATCATAATTAACAATTTAATGGTGTTAATGTTCTCCTGTAAGTAACATTGTTAGTAACATTATCTCTTTGAGTAAATAAAATAATCTTTAAAAATTTAAAAAAATAACCACTGCACGTCTATTGAAATATTCAGGTTCGTCCGAATATTCGGTTCGGAAAGCACGGAACCAAATAATGTTCGTACACGGTCGGTTCAGAAATCCATATTCGGCACATCTTTAATTATCACATATATTAACACTTTTTAAAATTTTATATTTTTTTTGTTATTCATGTCGCTCATTATGTTTTTTAAGCAAAATATATGAAACAAGTAATTTACTCTCGTATAACGGAACGCATAACATTTTCCGCACCTGTTTTTTTAAACACTAGTGTATTCTGAAAAATAAATAAACACTTATGATTTAAACTTAAATAATTATATACATTAATCTTACTTTGAATAATGCATATTTAAAATTCGGACCACGATCAACTTGAGCTCAGTTGAGAGAATTTGAATAGTGACGTCATGCATCGCTAAAAGTACGCCTTGCAAAACAAACACCTGACATTATGATCCGGTTCACTGCGAGACGATGGGATGACTCATAAGGCTGTATTTATTTACAGATTGGTTGCCAGTAAAACGAGTTTAACTTAAATGAAATAAAAAAAAGCTTTAAATAAAAAAAGACTTAAATGAAAAAAAAAAAAGGTCTGGGTATTTGTCCATGTGCAATTTATGTATATAAGCTGCCTCCACGTCACATGAGAAATATCTTCAGCAGGGCTAATTCTTTTTTTAATAAGAAGTCACTTTAGTATGTAAGCTATCTCTGATTATGTCTACATGATGTATTATTTTTTTTTCTCTAATAGTCTGTTAAATTGTCCACTGTCCTAAAAAGGCCTATTATATACATATATTATAAGGATGACTTACCATGATTATTGAGGTCGACATACGGATTGGCGGAATGCAATGTAATTTGCACCGTTCGACGATTTCGCTCTAGCATTTTCGAGATGGTTAAACCCCCATCTTTAAGAAGCCATGAGACTTTTCTGGTATTTCTATTAGTCACAACATCCTAGGCATGATATAGGGGCAGATTTTCTTACCGTGTAACGTTCACTTTGCCATTATTGACGAATTAAGTAGAGTTCTTTCACTTGAAGAAAATAGAGAAAAAGAAGGAAATTATTAAAATTACGAATAGTATAACTAAAGTAATTTTTTTTAAGACATAGCATCTTCATAATTGTTTCAAATGTTATGTACCAAAGAATCAAATAATATATCGAAATCTATTTCGCACTTTACACAAACTCAGTGTAGAGTTTGTAACTTCTTGCAAATCTGACCACTGTTCTGAGTACGTTAGTTTACTTGTACTGGACACTAGATTGATTTGGAACTTCCCTTGTTCCACCTTCACGATACCTTCGGGATTATAGTGGGTGGACGATTCTTTTACAGCGCCACCATATTGTTTTTTTTTTTAATTATTAATGTCATAATAGTTCTACAACGAACGTTTTTACATGCAGCAATTTCGCCATCGCCCCTTATTGGGATCACCTAGGTCTGAATTAACAAACGACATTTTTGCGATAGTAACAACTCGCCTACCGCGGCTGACGGCGTGGGCGATGGGCCAGCTCGCCTTGAGAATGGCTAGGCGTCTGGGTACCGGGGACAGTAAGTGAATGTTGGGAAAGGATCTCACCTGCGATGAGCGATTCACGCGAATATGTAACTAAAAGCACTTGATACACGTTCTCAATTGCTAACAGTATTGAGGCGTGCTGGAAAACAGGCCAATGAGCTTCGGTCGTGGGTTCCCTATAACGTTATTAAGACTCTGTTGTGTAACTGGAAAAAGATTATTTAAGTGTGTAATAATTTTTTGTAATTTTGTTATATGTTCATTGATAAAATTTGTCTTCAAGTCACTGAAAACAAAAAAACCTTTCACAAATTATTTCTATTGATTGGGTTGTCAGAGCGAATATATCTTTTTCTCCGCATGCCAACCTCACCTGCACCCACCACACTCTACTTGGTAAAAAATTAAGCACTGGCGTCCAACTGATGGCGGAGAGTTCATCCTATCTCACAGTCTACTGAAGGGGAGCAACATAACTAGCCCTGCACTTGCATTCTGCTCGCGAATCTCTACGGCCGAAGCCGTCAAGGCGACCGGGTCAACAGCGTAACTACCGTGGGGGATTTAGTCGGTCCAATATCTTAAATGTTGATCCCGACATAACTGGTCCACATAACAAAAAAAATAAAAAAAAACGCCAGCCCAGCGTGGTTCGTATGGGTAAATCCTCCAAGATAACACTCATATATATCTTACCGCCTTGCTGGCGTTAGTCTGAAATGACCTATATTCGAACTATTGTTACGAACTTAAACGTAAATATAATAATCGCTTTAAATAAGTTCAGACGCAGGAACATTTTTCCTGTATCTGTTTTTAAATTAAAAGTTAGTATAACACCGTGCTCGATTAAACATAGGTTTTACAAATTACCCTAGGTCATTCACTTACAGCGTGACTGAAATTCGAGTGCTTCCTAAGTAGCTGCTGACGTTACGATGAAAAGAGAAATTAGGCCTTTTGGAGAAAGTACCGAGTTGAGCTCGCGTATTTTATTTGCATGCTAAATAAACGTTAAGTTACACAACTCAGTTTGTAAGGAAGATCCGCTTAGATAAGCCCGATACTTCGTTCGGTATAATTAATCGATGCAACTTACGCATGTAGGTAAGTATGTCACTATCGCTTAAGTGATCAAGTGATATACTTCAAGTTAGCATGCAACACCAAGGCATAGTGTCATAACTCTAGTCTTTATATTAATGAAATTTTATGCTTACATTTGTAAATTCAGTTGGGATTCTCATATAGAGCATTGACTGTAGCTCAGGGACGAGGCCCTCGCATTAAATTTCATAGTACACGGGTGACTCGAGCTTGATTCCCAGAGCCTAAATTGCAAAAAATGTTTATTACATTTTAAGTGTTGATTTATCAAGTATTGTGAGGAGATGAGAAGTGCGCCAATTCGCACTGGAGCATCCCAGCTCCAAAACCCTCTCTTTCAAAATACTTCAAGAATACTGTAATCTTTTCTCCCACCAAACAGTAGCGTACTCGTGTTATTGTAACTCGGTTTGGAGGTAATTTCATTAGACTCGGTTTTTTAACAAATTACAGTGCATGTGAAACTTAAAAATTGACATCTCAGTACGGTGGAGCAATGCAGCAAAACTATCAGGAATTCGTTCGATTAGTCAGTGATGTGCCAATGTCCAAATCTGTGAGTCTTAAATTGTTTGTTTCAAGATTGAATGTTCCGGTGACGAAGAGGTAAAATTTTTTTCATTCACCGTATAGGGGAAATGGGTGGGTGCATCTGAAAATACAAAACGGGTAGCCTGTATGAATTTAGTATAAATTGGCGTGAAATACATCGTTATATGTCTTACGGTACATTTTGTTAAATACTAGTCTCTTCGGGAATTAGAATAATGATAGTTATTGAAGTATTAAGCTTCCAAGCTAGACATAAGAGAGAATATATATAAATAAATATATTTATTAATATTTTAATTAAATATATATAAATGTAGTAGTACATATTATTTACATTTATATGTTTATTTAGGTCATTAAATGTCTTTAGATTTTACTTTCTGTCTTTTTGTTTTGTTACTCACATTTTTATTTAAAACTTTTATGCTAATGAAACAATTACTTTCCACGTCTCGGGTTGACTGGCAGAGAAAGCCAAAAGGCATCAAGCCCGCCCTTGGTATTGCTTTTCTCAAGGTATAGAAATAAAGAATAAATAAATAAATGAATAATACTCAATATCCGATACACAGCAGAACAAGTAAACGCATAATGCCACTGAAGCGAAGCGGCAATCGACACCGGCTCCGGTGCTATCGTCGATCCCTCGCTTACTGTTACACGTAATGACACCCGGTAAAAACGTAACCACTGCTTCCTCGTACGGCAACTGTTTTCAATTAGTACCCTCCTAAGAAATGTTGAATTATGACGTTTGTATGCGTTAAGAAAAACTTGTTGGCGCGTACTCCGCACCCGAGCGTCTTATGAAATGTCCGGAAGGTAGCTTGCACCGCCACATTGTTTAACTACGTAACGGTCTTGAGTGCAGAAAACTGCTGAATCATAATTGATAAGTGATATTTTATTGATATATTTTTTAATAATCGCTGGGAATCATGTAATATGTAATATACACTTATAAAAACGCGCACGCGGTTTAATGGTGAGTGTAAGTGACTGCTGAGACATAAGTCCTGGGTTCGAATCACAGCCGAAGTTAATACTCGTGCAAAAGCATACATTTTGTATTGTGTGACATCCTACCCTTCCTCCGTCTTTATCGCATATGCGTTACATCGGGTACGGTCCGGTTAAGATGTGTGAATGCCTCTGTGCTTGCGCGTACGCATGCGGCGCTGAAATATCTCCTGCCCTTTTGTCAACCGGTTTAAAAATGGTCGCCATGATCTAAATCGGCCAGGAGTACATCATCATTAGCATCCAAAATGTCCCACTGACTGATTCATCGTCACATATCCTAAATTATTGAACCCAGGAATTAAATTGAAATTTATATATTAGGTTACTTTTGTAACGTAAGCCACCACTAGGTGGCTACAATACATGATTTTCGAAAATTCCGCCCCTTAAGGGGGTCAAATATGCGATGTTCGTTTGTGTGAGAGTCTCGTAATTTTCGAAGAACATGAAATATAATATTCATGCTTCAGGTAACAATTTTCTAGTTCCGCACAAGCACAGCCGCAGATAAAAGCTAGTCTATCATCGTCTGCATAGTTGAATAGTTGTTTGCGTTATTGTTCATCAAATTGACGGCTCGGTGGCGTAGTGGCTCAGCGTTTAGCTGCGGCGCTGTGGGTCGCGGGTTCGATTCCCGCACGGGACTAGTTTTTGTATGGACTAAAAATAATTGTTCCGGGTCTGGGTATTTGTCCATGTGCAATTTATGTATGTAAAATGCCTCCGCAACACAGGAGAAATTCCTACAGTGGAAGGTTAATGTTTTTCAAGATTTCAAGAATCCTGTATTGGGATCTCTGTTTCAAAATTCATTGGTTTTTGAATTTTCGATTGTCCAATTCATACCAAATATGATATCACATTATAACGTTGGATACGGACTGGGTATTTTCATTGATTCTCAAAAACCGTCATCGGGTAAGTTCTAAACAGTTCAGTGGCTGGACATAGGCTTATGTCTCTTTATCTGTATTCTTTTATCTCTTTTTTACGTAAGAAGGATATGCAATTTTTACGATCCTTTGGATTTTAGCCGAAAGGTCGAGGACAAATACATAATAAGACTCAGAGAGTAGTAGAGACGAATCGTACCAAATGACAATTCGCAATCCGCTACGCGTGTGTGTGGGCTTATATATATTATTTTTAAAATTACCTACTGCATATATTTAGCGCTACATTGTTTTCTTAATTTTCGTTTGATGTTTAAACCAACACTAAAACAAGAGATTCAATGCCGACATAACACCGAGAAAACCGTCACGTGGGCAGATTGACGCATTCAAAAGTAACTCAACGCGTAAATATGATGTACGAACAATAAACAATAACGGGGCAACGAGAAGTATAAAATGTACGGAATGACCTCGACATCTTTATGGAACCTTCGGTAGCCATGTTTGGAATGACGCCGTTCATTCATAAGGATGCGTAAATATTGATTTGCCATTCATTGAAATCTCGAGTGCGCTAATACAAGAGTGGGAAGGATCAATGTTCAACGGTAATTTGTTTTGAGAATTCATATCAATCGATGTCAGTGTTTAGAATCGTAAGTTAGATCTTGAGTTCAATGCATTTTATTTTATTGCTAAGTTATTCGGCTTAGATGACGGCGCAAGAATATATACCATCCGAACCGAATAGCAAAAGCTAAGGGTACTAAACGATGTGGGATTCACACAGAACTTCCTCAAGTCTCAATTAAAACGCTGAAACGCACCATGGACCAGACACAAAGCACAGTAACCCCGAGTTCTCGGCGACTAGGCTCATCACCCAGTGCGGTCTATTTACCGGTGACGCAAAAAGTGGTTAGCGGACGACGCCGGGCTGTAGGCACGGCTCTTTAGGCACGAAACTTTAGGGTGACAGATGTGAGTGTCTATATCTATAAATTTTACTACTCTTTTAATCCATGACACCAAACAAACTGAAAGCATGCACATGTTATACAGACAGATTAAAATATCCACATTATAGCTTTATATCGCAACACGCTATAAGGCTTAGCGCGACACGATAAAAATAAGTGCAGATTTTCTAAACCATAGCTTTCCTAGACAAGGAAAAGTTTGCGTTATAGTCTGCATAACATATAACTCCAAGTTGCACGAAATGCCTCTGCTTCTTCATCAGCCTTTCTGAATGGGTAGAAGCTTACGTTCAAAGCATTAGAAAACCTTACACAGGTTTCTGTGTCTTCGCATTTGAGATTCTGACGCCGTCTTCAGCAACCTTTTCTTTTGGCACGACTTGTCCAAACGGGCTTCAGCAACTCACGACTTGCATCATTAATGGGTGCATAAAATATTAACACCTTCACCTATCACGTGAGGGATTACAGACGAGGCGACATTAAAATATAATAGTATAGAATATTTAACCTATATGATCTGTATTCTGATCTGTATGTAAGGGAGAATATACCATCTCTTTCTCCAAATGCCAACCACCAGCACCCTGCTAGCAAACAAACGTGCCGGTGGCTCTGGTGATCGAATTATGGGGGAATATCCATTCTAGTTTGCCCATCCCAAATCCCACAGACAATGGGGAGTAGCTTCATTTATACGAGAGTACCGGCATTGCGAACAGCAACCCACTTGCCCAGCGTGTCGAGTGGGCAAACCTTCCAAGAAATGTACGCAGACTTTTACCGGCGCAACTTTAGTTCAGCGGTGAACTTAAACAGGCTGATGAAGAAGCAGTAGATTTATATTTAATAGAAATATGTATGTTACTATAATGCGTGCGGTAGTGAGGGAATAGAAACTTATAGGTTTACTGTACAAAGAGCGATGGCATCGACGTGTTTTGTCGATGATGCGCTTAACGTGAGTACGGATCGTTTTAATACCTTACATTGTTCTAAACCATAAACAATTGACTGTGGGAAAGTGTTAACTTAAAAACGCGAGCGCAAATCTAGAATAACATGATCATTAACTAAATTGTTGTATTTATCTTATTTCATATAGGAGAAACGATTATATTTTTTTGGTTCAATATATATATATATATATAACCTACCAGCAAAACTTTTTTATAATGGTAAAGATGGCAAACGAGCAAGCCGTTCTCTTGATGGTAAGTGATTACCGTCGCCCACGTACAACACTAGAGGTGCTGCAGATGCATTGCCGTTCTTCAAAGGTATTTGGGAGATGGGAGAGACGATGAGGTTGAGGAGGGAGGAGAGAGGGAGTGAGCCTCGGATTACCTCACTCACCGAACGAAACGCCGGTATTCTGCGAGGCCGTGGTACCAACCCGGTCGAGCTGGCTCATTGGAGCAGCAGCAAAGCCGCCGCTTGGCTCTACCACGTTGAAAATGTACCTGGTATCTTAATAATAGTTGGTAATAAATGTGCTGGGGCGGTGAGTACCAGCTGTTACCAGAGTTACCAGAGTAATCTGTCAGTCCCTTCATTTCTGAGGGCTCTTAGATTTTCTAAGGAAAACTCTTGAAAATCTCACACCAATCTTCGGGAGCGAACTCGGCTACTAGGCACGTCACCAGTCACAACCCGGTGAGACGAAAAGTGGTACTATTGTGTTCCGCTTCGAAAGGTGTAGACATTCCATCTCTGTCTTCATGGGTGACAACACATACAGATGTGGTACAGACTAGGAGAGTATGCCTTTTGGCATTAAGTCTTCCATTTTGTACTGCTGTTTGGGAAATTAAAGTTTACATAAACGAAAATAAAATGAATAAGTTCCCCCAGAATAGTACTTAAAAAGTAAAATAGCAGCTGATAAATATTCCACTGCTTGCCAAAAGCTTCCTCTGTCTTTTTGGAAAGGATTTGGAGCCCGAAAGTGTCCACAACTCCGCTCCCTGCTGCAACGCAATGGCGGATGTGCAGACTTTACACGTCCTCGAAATATTTTTTATTATTTCTCAGACATGCAGGATTTTCTCACGCCGTCTTCCTTCATTAACAAGTACGCTGGTCAATTTACTAACTTAAAATAGCGATTAACAATTTTAGAAGTTTCGCCTCCGGGGATTAAACCCGGGTCATTTCCCTGAAATACGACGACGTCGTGAGGTGTGTTTATTTCTGAAAAATAAATATTACAAATCTTAGTATCTGAGCGAAACGAAGACTAGTACAGCCGTTGAATATAAAGCAAAGTAAACCTCAACGGAGTTCATGTAAAACAAATTTGTTTTATACCGACTAAGCGATGACACTGAAAGAGCCACGCGGCTCGACCCGTGTCGTAACAAAGACGGGTCGTATCCGTTCTCGGGTCGCGTCGTGAGGTCGCGCGATGAAAGTAAGATTGTAGAGTTCCCATCCCGACGTGCTGTCTCCACGAGCCTGCCCTACAAATTCGGAATTTATGTCCTCTAATCATGTTCAGAAAGGAGAAATGTTTTCCGAAACTTCACTTTGGGATTCAGAGAAATCTAGTTAACGGAATCAGGCGTTGGTGGTGAATATTACTCAGTGTCGAGTGTTATACTGGTGTGGGTGATTGTTGTGGTGGAAGGTGCATGATGTGGAAGAAATAGTACACGCACTTGTGGGAGGGTGCTGTTCTTCTCTTCGAATTACATAATTCACACCTATTTATTATTTTTGCAAGCGGAAATTTGCAAAGCTACTATTCTCTAACAACAAAGTTAGAAATACGACGTAGTTTATTTCGTTTATATTCTATTAAAGATATCTACTAGCATAAAACAGTTTATAATACTTAACGTGTAATATGTATTATGAAGTGAATCACGTCATGCAATAATCTGACTCCTTAAAACAGAAGTTTCACGATTACACTAACTAATTAACCTGTGAACAGTAACGGCATGTAGCGCCTTAGTGGAATTGCAATGCCTTTAGTTAATACCGACTACAAATGGTCGATTCACGAAATGATAGATGTCAAAACCACCGCGACACACGCGTAGAATGCACATGGTACACGACACAGGCTCAAGTTCACCAACAAACACAGATGGTTAATAAATAATCGATCGTTGTTACCAGTCAAGAACTGCTGTCAAATAGTTGTACCGACACTAAACGAACATTAGCCGGTGAACGCGCGCCTTAGCAGAATGATTCGGCATATTACAACATTTTCTAAACTTAGCGACGAACATACAAACAAATCGATGTGTTTAAAAAAAATGCTTTACATCACTTTCAATGTATTGACATTGATTTGTTTAAAAAAAAATAAAAAGCATTCTCAATATTACAATCACATAATGTCTATTGTCATCATTTTCTGACATATTTCATTTTACGCGAATGTATACCCGCGTGATTTCTTCCCACAACGTACATTCGTTGCGTACGTCGTGACAAGTCTTTGAAACGTTAACGGATGCCTGTCATTCTGAAGAAATTGTTGGTATTTATTTAAACGAATAGCATTTAGTATACACATATATGGAGGAAACGAAACCAGATAAATGGGCCACAGCTTTTAAGTGCAGAGAAAAACATTAATACAACTATATGTCGTCGTCGTGTATATAATTATATAAAATTAAACGTAATATTTTATTTCATTGCGTTTCCTCACTGTCGCTACTTAAAATAATTAATTACTAGGTACTTATGCCCCTCTTTTATACATGACGTTAAGGGTAGGAATAAGGTTGAAATAGGTAAGGTTCCGATTTTTTTTTTTAATCGTCAACCATACTCTATGAATTAGGTGTATTGTGGGTTAGTATATACCAAAATCTATGCTTTTAGAAGCATTATGCTCTGGCACAGAATATCTAATACTTAACTCTGACGTAGGTTGATAACGTGAGTTGTAATTGACGCCAAGGCGAAATGCGACACTATCACAGAGCTGCGGACTGCAGCGTTTGGAAATCGAAAGTGGCCGACATATTGCCAATGAGGTGAACAGACAACGTAGAAATCATTTCGAACCATTTATTTCTAGTCCCCTTTTAACTAAAATGTTTCTATGTCTAATTATTTATACGTGTATTGGGTTATACCAGTTTTAATGGGAAAGGGCGCAGACGAGCAGGCTCACCGATTGGTAGGTGATTGCCGCTGCCCATGTACATCTGGAACAGCAGAGGAGCTGTGGGTGCCTTCCCGGCCTTTAAGGATATTTGAGGGATGGGAAGGATGACGGGGAGGGGTTCGGAGGAGGGCCTCTGGTTACCACACTCACCGAACGAATCACAAAAGCACAAGATGCCCCTACATTTTTATTTGCAGATACGAAAGATAAAACTAATTCTTAACAGTCATATAAAATAAATCGTACACTTAATTAAATTAAATAAAATTTTTGTGACAACAGTACCAATACCCTTATAAGGAATTGTCTCATAAACCCAAAGCATGTTAGCACTAGTTTGCATAACTGATACGATTGTCCAAACGATCATTCCGAAGTGAACGGGAGCAGGCTTAGAAATCAACAAAGGAATTATATCGGTACCTAGTTTATGTACTATACGCGTGTTGGTTCACAAAATAATAGATGCAATAAAGTAAAAAAAAAATCTCGGTCAAGCGTGAGTAGGAGTCGCGTCGGGATTGTGTTTCGTTCAATGCCACATAAGACTATTATTGCTTAGTCATCAATGTATTCCTCATTGTGTGCAAGAATCTTCCACCGTCTTACATGCCGTGGGAGTCGTAAGAGGAGGAAATCTTATGGTAATCTCCGGGAGCAATTCGGAGGGAAGGGTCTCGCTCTGTCGCATTTGGCTACATTAATTCGTTACCGCTATGGATTACAAGCGTATCAGATGCAGTGTCAGAGCCACGGGACGCAACGCACAGCACAGACTAGAAATCCAATAAATTGTGTCTTACACAAATATCTACTCCAGCCGGGATTCGAACCCCCGATCCGTGACTCGGTGGGCAGGTGTGCTCGTCGTTAATCAACGCGATCGTCACCGGCCAGCGTTTACGGACCGTACACTTGAAATAAAACTCGACGAGTGAAAGTGATTTCCAGATATCTTGCGGTACGTAGAAAGCACGGGGCGTCGAACCGGTACATTACGTACCCATATAGCGCTGCCAGGGTCGTCAGAGTTAATTGAAAATATATTCGTTGCATATTTCAGCTGCTCGTTGACATTTTTGTAATTGAATATTTCATGTAGGTTGCAAAGCATTATCATAAAAAAGACAATGTCGAAATGCCCTTCGTTGTACTGAATTATTTAATTACATTGTCCATGCGTGATTTAGATTCTATTCCCGGTAACAGTGCCACTAAAATTGGAGTGATGAATTTATTATGGCACGGCGGTGAAGGGAAACATCATGGGAAGTAAATCCGTGAGAAAGGCAAAATATCCGTAGTTTTGATAACATATGAATCTTTGCGATGTGAATCATTTAAAAGAAACATTTATTGCTTGTTTTTTTACTTTACGTTTTCTAGACAATTTCGATTTATAATGCGTAATGTGACTATAAAATTAAAATTATTTTTCTTTTACAATCACCAGACAGCGATTGTCTTATATATTTACAAGACAGTGGTAACCCTAATCATTGTTACGGACCCTGCGTATGAATATGAACAAACTTACAAAATAAACCGTTCGTAGTTACGAAATCGATTTGAAGAAATTTTCTTCGCGAAACGAAAAAAGCTTGTGAATAATTCATTTAGCCAACTTAGTGTACTACAGCTTACCTGTAACTTAATATTGATGCTTTCAATCGATAAGTGAAGTAGGGCTTTATGTAACAGTTCTTTAACAGTCTGTTATCATCTTATCTTAATTGGGTGTGGCAGATGGTAAGAGGATAATGTCTACCGCCCTCAATGAGGAACCATTACTGTATTATGTACCCCTCAACTTTAATGGATTCCCTCGTTGTGAGTTCCTTTAAAAAACCATTCCTTACTCTAAGATATGTTTACAAACATGCGAGTATATCGCACATACCCTTCGACCTCTAACAACACCATCAATTGCGTGAGTTGCGTTTTTCTGCAACCGTACCTTAACCGTGTCGTAATGATACATAATCTATGAATATTTTGTTGATATTAAGGAAAAACACGTTCTTATCGAAAATATTGGATTTAAGTTATATACTTATATTAGATAGGATATTATTGGATAGAATTTATAAATAGGATAAATGAAGTCACACCGAGTATTTTAAGAAAAAAATATCTCACGACTTCTTATTTTGTGGGGATCGTTATTGGTAATAAAAAAGGAGACACTGATCTGTTCTTTTGAATGTACTTTTGTCTTTAGTTATATGTTAACGCTTCACGTGAACCACAATTAAAATTCAACGAGTCATATCAGGACATGTGAACACGAGAAGGGTTGGTGATACCACATTTCCTTATGCAAATTATGCTTAGTATGCTTTTGTCAGACGTCGTTTGACAGACCAGAGATATGCCGCACCTGGGTTGAGAGGAGATAAGCGATCGCAGTAGGCTTAAATCCAGCAGTTTCATTATTCATATAGTTCATGTCCACACGTCTAATAGTATCCTGATAAATTAATTCAGTTTGTTAACCTACTTCAACACTTATCAGTCTCGTAATCACCCCCAACATATTTCACTCAAATAATTACGACGGCGACACACCTGGCCACAAACTGGCGGGTAAACGACTGGTAGTTAAGGTGAGAGCACACCTAAGTCATGCCTTAAAAAATTAACACTTAGCAGTCGGTTAAAACTTAGCAAATATCCTTCACTCACCCGGTTCAATTCGTTGACTCTATGTCTGAGACTTCGTTCAATAACATTATATAGGATTTTTCATTTTCAATGAGGACATGGAGAGTTTCTTGAGGGTTTCTGAAATGATCACCTAATTCAGAGGGAATTAAGTGATAACTTTAGAAAGCATCTGTAAAACACTACACGTTGGACGAAACAGGTCGAGAGCGCCGTCTCTGGAAAAAATATTTTATTATTATATATATTTTAATACTTCAAAAATAGATTATTCTCGTTCAATGTGTCGTCTGTTTAGGTCCGCTGATGTATAAAACCTTGAAAAACCAACAATAATTGATATGTATTTCTCGGAAATTCTGTCCCTTCCGAATAAGTTTAACGCAACGTCATTATTAATAATCTTTAGTGGAGGACAATGTTCAGCTGTGAACCTGTGACAGGTTCTAAAGATGATGATGATGTTTATTTATTAAAAAAAATGGGTTGCAGTAACGAAGACGTTTATTAAAAAAATAATCAACAATGGATGTAAATATGTTTGCCGCAGTTTGTAGACAGGCGGGCCAAGGCACAAAAAATAATTGAAATAAATGTTTAACACAGTACATGAACACCGGCCTAATGTCACCCTGCGGAACGACGCCATCTGTTCTCACATTCCTTTATAAACCGCTTATAAACCACTAGCGGCTGCACGCGTGGTGACCAATTTTACCTTACCTTACCGGCCCGTAAATAGTCCACTGCAGGTCATAGGCCTTCCCCAAAGAATTCAGTTTACTGTATAAACGCCGCATCATTTTCCACATGGTAGAACCAAACGGCGGCTTTGCTGCTGTTCGAACGGGCCTGCTCGATCGGTTTAATACCACGACCTTGTAGAATACCGGCGTGAAGTAGAGGCATCTTGTGCTTCTGCGTTTCGTTCGGTGAGTGAGGTAACCGGAGGACCACATCCCCTCGTCATCCTCCCTCCCATCTCCCAAATACTTTTAAAGGCCGGCAACGCACCTGCAGCACCTCTGGTGTTGCAGATGTCATGGGCGATGGTAATCACTTACCATCAGGTGAACCGCTTGCTCGTTTGCCGCCTTTCCCATAAAAAAAAATTAATAATGAATCAGGGCCTCATCTAACCAAAATAAACTGTCTTCATATTCAGAAAAACCGTCACTGCAACACGTACCATTCCTAATCACATGTTGCATAAGCTCCCTAAGAGATGAATGGACCCACAAATCGCTAGCTTTTTCAATCTTTCAAACGAAAGCGATAGTGTAGCCGTGCCTCTGTTGTAACATTTATTTAAGTGTGGGTAGATACCTTAGATTGTTTACCAAGTGCTCGGCGGTGAAAACATTGTGAGGAAACCTCCAAGTCCGCGAAATAATAAAAATATTTTAAATAATAAATAAACTGATCGGGGTATATTTGAGAAGGAGATATTTACAGGCTACTAATTTTAGGTAGATACACTGCTGCCCGCGATTTTATTCACTCATTTAAATTGGGAACGACAGGATTAATTTTTGCTAAAAAAAAAAAGATTTGTATACAGATAATATACAGAGGAAGCTCAAAGTTGCTCAGCGCGCTATGGAAAGGGCTATGCTCGGTGTTTCTCTGCGTGATAGAGTCTACAACGATGATATCCGCAGCAGAACTAAGGTAACCGACATAGCCGTAAAGATCAGCAAGCTGAAGTGGCAATGGGCCGGTCACATAGCTCGCAGAACTGACAACCCTTGGGGAAAAAAGGTTCTCGAGTGGCAGTCACGTACAGGCAAACGCAGTGTAGGACGACCTCCCACAAGATGGAGTGACGACCTGCGCAGTGTTGCGGGAAGTCGATGGATGCAGGTGGCTCAGGACCGAGCTTCGTGGCAATCTTTGTGGGAGGACTATGTTCAGCAGTGGACTTCTGATAGGCTGAAATGATGCTTATGATACAGATAATTTATTCGCGTTATGCATATGACCTAGGCAAGGTTTATTTTTAAAACGTAACACATTCATGTAACAATATTAAAAATCGCAAAGTCTATCGGAATATGGCGAGATGACCTCTTGACAAATGCCCGACTACAATTAAGCAGACCGATGACGGCGGCATCGTCTAAAGTGCGAAGTGTCTGTTACTGTGATCGCCATTCCACTTGCCGAGCGTGGCGATTATGGAAAATCCTCCTTATGGGTGAGGGCTAGCTATATCTCCTGCAACGGACTTATTACAGGCCGTTAAGGTAATTTAAGGAATGTGATAATAGTTGCGGAGATATTTAATTATTTTAATGCCTTTATTAGTAGCTTAGGAGTAAGTATGTCGGCATGTCTTGTCGGCGACCAAGCTCTCTCTGATCGACTTGATCCTTTGGCCTTGCGAAGAGATGTTGCTTCTCTTTGCATTTTTTACAAAATTTTCCACGGGGAATGTTCTGAGGAACTGTTCGGATTGAACCCAGCTGCTGAGTTTCACCATCGTACATCGCGACAGAATTCGAAGTTCCATCGATACCACCTAGATGGTTGGCATTCCACCACAGTGCGTTTTAATCGAAGTTTTCTGCCACGCACTTCGATTTTGTGGAATCAGCTGTCGCCAGCAGTATTTCCGAACAGTTACGACTTAGGGACCTTCGAGAAAAGTACTTATTCCTTCCTTAAAGGCCGGCAGCGCATCTGTAGCTCCTCTGGTGTTGTGGATGTTCGTGGGCGTCGGTGATCACTTACCATCAGGTGAGCCGCATGCTCGGTTACCCCCTTCTTCTAGAAAAAAAAAGTATTATATTTACTTTCTAATTTTTTTGTGTAATATAATTTAATATTGACAACTTCAAGTCTATTGAAGTTATAACCTAACGGACGGACATGCCGTTTTTAATCATGAATGAATTAGAAACAATGATTTTTTTTATTTTATTAAAATGACATGGCAAGGAATGAAAGCGAACTTTCCAAATGTATTTAAACTCGTTATAAAAATATATTCCATATTGTATATATGTACGTAACGCCGTTCTCATTAACACCACCTTAAACAAAGAATTGAAGAAAAGCCAGGAGAGAAAGTTAGAAACATACGTATTGGCTCGTAACAGCGAAGTGTGGAGTACTATTTCATAATCTGCACGATTAATTGCTCTGCGTCCTTTGATTGTATTTTATGTCGTTGTGTTTTAATATGATTGAATAAAAATACATTTTTTTTAATGTAACTTTCACAACGCCTTCAGAATTTCATTCACTTACCGAATGAAACCCAGAAATAAAAGATGCCTCTACTTCACACTTTAATTTCTTCATTGTCACTTGATTTTAAAAATTGATGAAGTGTTATCAGTAAACAAATAATACTATATCATGTTTATTCCCTACTAAGTAAGATAAGTCATCAATGTAAGTAAGAAAAAGAAATGGGCCGAGAATCGAGCCCTGCGGAACGCCCATTGTTACAGTTACAGTTAATTTTAACAGTAGACAACGATGAACTACGATTTAATGCAGTCTAACTGTGGACTACTGTACAATAAATTAAAATCGATTTTACACAAACATTATTCATGTTCACAATAATTACAATCTATTGATCAAAATTATGGCATAGATACTTATTTCCAAGTACCAAGAACGCTGCATTTACTCGCTGAATGGGTATAATTAACATTATCGCATTT
This sequence comes from Bhutanitis thaidina, assembly GCA_029286595.1. NCBI lineage: Eukaryota > Metazoa > Arthropoda > Insecta > Lepidoptera > Papilionidae > Bhutanitis > Bhutanitis thaidina. The sequence continues at coordinate 13,674,766 of JAGSMS010000010.1, forward strand.
CAGATTTCAGGCAAAAAAGGTGCAATGTAATTGGCCGTACGTAATATAAATAATCGCGACTCGTGTGGTATCTGCGGTAGTCGTCGTACACACGTTAACTCATTTTCAATTTATGCAATAGCAATGTTGAGTAAATACGGTATGTGTGGTGACGTCACAAAGAAAGGCCGAAAATGTCAACAGTATAATTAAATGGTCGTAACTGCCAAATATATCAAGAATAAGCGTCTTTTGATATTTTTTCTAACAACAACAGATGTCACTTAAATGATTAGTAGTGAAATAAAGACAAAACTATCTCGCAAGAATGCCAAACTTGGCGCAAATTATTTATGATTCTGATACTTTATGTTATAACTCACCTTTTTATTAAAAAAAATCTATACATCTTTTTCGTCTTTATGACTGAATTAATTTGACGGCTCGGTGATACGCAAAGAATTATTATGGGTCGGGGTGTTTGTCTATGTACAATTTATATATGTAAACTGCGTTCATGATACTGAAGAAATTCCTACAGTTGAAGGTAAGGTTCTTACGATATTACTTAACGATACTTACTTTTTAAAAAAAAACAATCTACTTCTGAACATAAACTTTTCTAAAGTATAGAAAGTGGTTACAAAATCTGCAATGAATTTTGGAAGTGTTACCTATACTCACTGCGCTAGGCAGACCTATTCGAAGTCCACTACCAACTGTTTCCCCTTGTGGTGGCTGCGTATGAATATCTGCCATCCAATTTCTTCATTTGGGTATCATAGATACTAAGAGAAAAACACTGCAAATATCACGGTAATCTGCGAGATGCATGAAAAGTGGGTAATCCGCTTACAGATGTCCATAGTAGTCAAACAATGAAAAAGACTGTAAAAAAAATCTGACATAACTAATAAATTATTTTTCATTCTATTTTTCGATTAATTTCAATTGCAATTTTAGTTACACGTAACGAGTGTAGAGAACCTGCTAAGTAGTAAGACTAAATCAAATCATTTATTCTTCGACACAGGAACATAAAATTCGCTAGTGAAAAGGTTTCGTAATGAGATTCCTCTGACGGAAAAGTGAGATCTGCTTTCATATCTGGCTGAATTGTAACACTCTACTCGTCTCTGGCATTGCATCTTTGCACCACCTCCCCCGGTACCACGCTGACTCTCCATCGCATACGGTGGTGAATTTCTCTAATCATTCGTGAATATTCACGCTCTTGACCTTTAACTAGAACCAATGTCGAACATAAGTACATTATCATACAACCGAATAAGGCCTCGGTCTTTGCTAAACAGCTATATTAAAGTGTCTTATGAATAGACGTAATACTGTAAAGGTCAACAATATTATGTGTAATTTCCATCGATATAATATAATATAGGTGAACAACGTAATTTGCGTTTTATTCATATTGCGTACTTGTGCTTGTTACATATGTAAGAAAACTGAAATTTATGATAAATTTTCTAAATAGTTATAGCCGTATGTCATGCCAACATCTTTATGCCGTGGTATCATACGTGTCATTATAGATAAATATAGTCGTAAAAGTCGACTAAGATACCAAAAAAAAAATTAATATCCGATCCCAATGCCGCCTCTTCTTCCGCAATAAAACATTTTCTCCTTCTTTCCCTCCCGGACGCACCTTTTTATGCGACCCCCACACACGTGGACGAGATACCCTTCGCCACCTGGAAGCCCTGAGATCCAACGAATACTCGAAAGCACCAGCCTTCCCATTCCCCAACGCCGGATCTGGTCCACGACTCCGCCTCTGAACACATTTAGGCAGCGCCGGGTAGGGAGAAGGCACACGGCCACATCAGCGGAGTTATGATGCAGACGGAGATAAATTCGGCCGCGGAAGTCAATAGGAATATTTGTGCGGGAATCGAACCTGCGGCGATTAGCGTTGAAGCCTACTTACTTATTGTTGCATCTGCACCGACCGAGCCGAACGGTAATTGAGATAATTAGTACGCAAGGTTTTGTGGGGCTGTGAGTTACTACAATTACAGAAAAAGCGTGGTGCTCCTTTATGTAGGTGCCCTGTTATGTAGTAACTATTACTTAATCTATGCTATGGGCTATGTAGAAGAAAGAAAGAAAGAAAGAATGATTTATTTGGTACACATATTTAAAATATTACGAATACAAAATACATAGATTAAAAAAAAATTATAATAAAAATATAACATTTAATACAGTGAATAAAAATGAGTACCAAATAGGTCTCCAACTCAGCGTAATGCTGCAGAGGTTGCAGCGCTGATTTTCAGTTGGAGCCTCGTGACGTCACCGACAAGCCGACGTGCGATCCTACAATAGGAAGTTGTACTTATGTAATAGTTTTAACAAGTTTTTTAACCGAAATTATAAAGTAATATCTTTTTTATCACTTCTTAGACTAATATAGATAACGGCATGAAAAAAACATCTAAAAAAAACAGACAAACAAAAAAAAAATTAAAAATAGAGGTGAAAAAAAAAGTATAGGAAAAAACATACAGAATAGTTTAATAATAATTCAAGTATTGATTTTTCTTACAATTAAACTTTTTTGTAATAAACATCCACTAAATGTACTTAGTGTACTGTACACGTGCTAGTTGTCCACAGTTAGACTATAAGGACCTCAGTGACATTCTACCACGACAAGATTTTTTTTTTTTGGGGTGGAAGGAAAATGGTTTAGGCATACCCGTTGTTGGCCGGGAGGTTACCCAACGGGTTATGTCGGACTCGGATCTCGGACCAATAACCCATCCAGGTTGCTGTTGACCCGGAGGCCTTTACAGCTTCATCGGAGGAGACTTGCGAGAGCGGTGGCCTGCAAGTTCAAAAAAGGGTCGACGACCACGACAAGAATAAACGAACACTGAAAAATGTACAAACTATCACACCCGCAGATTTTTTTTTATTTTATCTTAATTTTGTTCTACAATGGCTGTCGTACTTGCCTGTGGGTTCAATTTTGTTTTATTTATTAGACTAATGTTAAAAATAATACTGTAAGAACTTAGCAAACCATTTTCTTCAAATAACATTAATATTTGTGTAGGAGGGTTTTAAACTAATGAAATATTTAGTCATATAATCAAATTATTAGGAGTTTTTAAATAAATGGATTTAAATACATTTCACTCTGTTCAGTACTATCTATATATATATATTGTAATAAATCCGTAAGTCTTGTGTGCAGGGCGCGGCATCCCAATGAAGTAGGAAGTCATGTAAAAATCTCTTTCCACATTTTTACGTTCCACACGTTCTCGAAGATATTTTAATGCGAGCCCAGAGAATCTCAACGGCCTCACCTTATTCTGCGCACTATTCTCTTAACAGGCGTGTAAAGGTATGCCTACACTAGGTAGATAGTTATCGACTAGGCGTACTTTCAATGTGTGGGAATATGTCAAAGACAATCACTCAGTCCAATACGTTAACTAAAAGCTGGCAAAGGCCGGCAGCGCATCTGTAGCTCCTCTGGTGTTGTGGATGTTCGTGGGCGTCGGTGATCACTTACCATCAGGTGAGCCGCACGCTCGTTTGCCCCCTTCTTCTATTAAAAAGAAAAGCTGCCTTTTAAGATGATGCTGCAAATTTTGCTGAAATACCTCAGTACGTTAAAAAAATGTTGTAAATATATCTAATTAATAACAACGAAATTAAATAGGTAGTCCACAACTAGCTATATACCTAATAAATGTAAAACTCTATTCCATTTATATAACCGAATAAGGTTTACTTTTGTAAATAAATTTCTATTCTCACAATACATCCCTCAACATTACACCCTGATGTGAGTGTATCTTAACATTACTTTTCTATCTCTGAAAGCATGGAATACAAAGTCATTCTTCAAATCTTTCATAATGAAGCAAAAATATCTCAATGAACCAGTCCCGCATACGCGCTGACACATTTTTGTGTTATAAGCACATTATCACTGAGGAATTACAGAGTACCTCGAACAGCGAGGCGGCGCTATGACAGCGACATACGTGAACCGACATTTGTAAACTTCATTCTTTATTACTCTATGTAATTTTTATTGCTAGGAAAAGAAAAACACTTCTTTAAAGGTCATGTAATAAATTAATGTGCACAAAACACGTGCACGTACAAAATAATAAATGTTTAAATGTCCGGTTAAGTAAGTCCAGCTTCGACCCAAAAGTTAATCGACGAATCCAACTCGGCTGTGTTATGTTCGGGAAACTAGGGCAACTACATTTCCTCGTCGAGTATACCTCAAAACCCGAAGAGCAAAGTATACAACGATTGATGACTTTCGGAACCATAACGTGGTCTTTCACTGCAGACCGTTAGATCAAGCTCAAAGTTGAACAGCATACTATGAAAAGGGCTATGCTTGGTGTTTCTCTGCGCGATAGAGCCTGCAACGACGATTACCGTAGCAGAACAAGAATAACCGACATAGCCCTTAGGATTAGCAAGCTAAAGTGCCAATGGGCCGGCAACATAGCTCACAAAACTGACAAACTTTGGAGAAGAAAGTTTCGGGCAACCTATGAAACGCAGTGCAAGACGGTCCCTATAATATGAAGTAACGACCTGCATAGTGTTGCTGGAAGTCGATGAATGCAGGTGGCTCAGGACCGTGCTTTATGGTAATCTTCGGCTTAGGTTCAACAGTGGGTTCCTGATGTACTGTAATGATGAAGATGATGAAAAATCTCATCAAATTCCTGTACCAGGCGAACCGAAGTTCGGTACAGTGTACCGAAGAATTTATTTCATTATTAACATAACATTAGCATGAATAATTCATAATTCAATGCCATAGTTTAGCATTCGTTGGTTTATTGGATAACCTCTGCTCCTCGTAAGTCCAAACGGATCTTGTCTGTTTGTTGTATACGTTTAATTTCTTAACTTTCAGGGGTAGATGTAATTTAACCTATGCCATTCCAAATGCTCCCATGTGAAATGCATAATGCGTATATAGTATGATATGTTGATGCAGAAATTTTATACATTAGTTTTACTTGTACTATGTAGTTTTCTTGTTTTATTATTTGTTCAACTTTTACGCCAACTTATATTTAGTTTAACTAAGTTATAATCTTAATTATATTATTAATCTTTGGGGGAGGCCTATGTTCAGCAGTGGACTTGTCATAGCCTGTAATGACGATGATGATCTTACATTTAACCTTTATAGACATATGTAGCTAATTCGTATTATAATAAAGTAGCGTAAAATGTCCTTTTGTTAAACTTGCTGTAATTTTTTAAAGATTTATGTAACCGGGTAGAATCCGCAACGCTGCTCCTGCTGGCGTATTTCACGTGTCCTCGAAATATATATTTGTGCTGGATTTACTCACTGAATATAAATATTTAACAGAAACCCCATCCGAGTTCTACCAAATTCAATTAACGACTATGGATTGTTTGAATATGGACACCAGCTGTACTTACTATTTTATACAGTTAAATATAGTTTAATATATACTAGTTACTATACAGTTAAATATATTTCCAATAATATATTAATCAAGCTAATATATTTGTCTCTTTTTCTGCAGATTCAGAGATTACTTACCAGACAAGGTGGCGAGGTATGTACGCTAGACTTTTTTTACATAAGTTATACTTATATTGTGATTTCTAACACGAGCAATAATTTGTATTCAGCTTCACCATTATATCCTGTCACTTCTCCACTGCCTGACATACGTCTCTAGGGTTAAAATGCCTTGATAAAATCATTATTATAGTTACAATTATTACATAGTAACAATATTTAATAATTTATTTATTCTTTCATTGCACATAATAAAAAAAAACAAACGACGAACATGTCAAGAAGTATTCGCCACCAGTAAGAATTAAAAATGGAAAAATATTTCTTAATAATTATTTATTTTTTTTATGGGAAAGGCGGCAAACGTGCGTGCGGCTCACCTGATGGTAAGTGATTACCATCGCTCACATACATCTGCAACACCAGAGGAGCTACAGGTGCGTTGCCGGCCTTTAAGGGTATTTGGGAAATGGAAGGAATGATTAGGCGAGGGACGGGTTGGTGGAGTGGGCCTCTGGATACCTCATTCACCGAACGAAACGCAGAAGCACAAGATGCCTCCACTTCACGCCGGTACTCTCCGAGATCGTGGTATTAATCCGGTCGAGCCGGCCCATTCGATTCGATTCGCTTTGCTCTATCACGTTAGAAAAAAATAATTACAAATAGAACAATTTAAATTGATAATTTTAATAAATACAAACATAGATACATACCTTATATATATAAATAAATACATACTAACATATCTAAAATTAAGTCCGCCCGTTTTATTCCTTATTGTTTGTTAATAGTCTCTTTTATTAAACAAAATTTAATAAACTCCAAACGAACACTAAAGTGAATTAAATAATGATACCAGCGCAAACGTTTGAACGACGCATTGCTTTTTGCAGTCTGTCACTACAACTCTAACGGCGTTAGAAGTAAAATAATTGTTTGAATAGCCAATACGGCAAAAGGTTAGTGGGATTATCCGTAGAACGGAGGCAACGGTCGAGTGACTCACACTGAAGTTGAAATTTGGGACAAACTGATCGTGTAAGACAGTAAATAAGGAACAGAGTGTTCTGAAGGATCTACGGTGTAGAAGAGGCAGCCATTTAAGCTGTGAACGAAAAGAAGAAACATGATCGAAATTACGTAAGCCGAAAATAGAGTGTATACAATTATTGAGAAGACGATCCAGTTTGTTTAGGAGTTCTTGAGAGGCATCAGTGTAGCGTACGTCTGCGCAATCCAATATAGGTAGAATCAGTGTTTGAACTAGCATTATCTCGTGTTCTTGTGGGCAGATAGAAGCAACGCATTTGCAATTATTTAAATAAAAATATTCTTTTTCTCGTAATATGTTTTACATTAGCGCATATAGTAATCAGAGCTGAACCACTGTTTCATAATAATCTGAAACTGCCCAAACAAATGTTTTTATTTCATGTTTTAGTCTGTTCGTTAGAGCTGGAGGATGAGAAGGATACTGATCACTCACCGAACGAAACGCGGGAGCACAAGGTGCCTCTACTTCTCGCTGGTATTCTGCGAGGCCCCCCGGGGCGAGGGTTACCCCGATCTTGGCTCTATGACGTACCAACTATGTAACCAATCACAACATCATTTTTTCATCATTTCAGCCTATCAGAAGTCCACTGCTGAACATAGGCCTCCCCCAATAGGGGGGTTTGCCTTAGTTGCCACGCCTGGCGAGCGGGTTGGCAACCGCAGTTTTTTTTTGTTCTAGTGCAGGAAGATGCTGCTGCCCATCTCCTAATATAATTTTTTACCATTAGTCGCCTTTTACGACACCCATGGTTAGACAGGGTTGGCGCTATTCTTTACTTCCGACAGCCACACGGAAAATCACACCGCTCCACAGTTATTTTTTTTTATTCGCACAAAGATACGCAGGGATCTATAACACACGTATACTGGAAGAAAAGAACAACATTTACGTAAACACAAAAAAGGACTATCCTTGAAAGTAATACTAACGAAACGACGTACAACTTTAATTACCAAAACACGCTCGCTCCAAACTTCGGGTCATCGCGCTTACTCTCTTACAATCACAAGCAAGAATTTCGCTACTATTCACATACAAAACATTACACTAATAAATATATATTAGATATGTAATAAGTCTTAAAACCTTTGACAAAGATGATATAATTGAACGGAAGCTTGTTTTTGCAACGCAAGTTGTAATTTGGTATTCGTGCGTGGCATTGACATGTATGTTTCGGGACGTGATTTAGTAGTTGTTCTATTTACAAGCCCCATACTACGGGTTTTTGTATTGTATTTAAATAAGGATAATCATTTTAACGGTCAACTTGAGTAACACGCGCTGGTTATATAATTGTCGTTTTAAAATCAATTTGAGCACTACATTTTATTCTTGTCGTGTTGCAACAATGGAATTTCTGTTGTTACGACACGATTTAAGTGATAATAATGCTCTCTGAATTGAGCAATCATCAAAAAAAAAAACATAAATTTCTCATTTAATAATAAATAAAGCTATTTTTAACACTCGTGATACTCTAACTATAGTTCTGAGGTCACGTCATAGAGTTCTGAGAAACAACAAAACGCGTATCTCAGTGGATTTTTTTTTTCATAGTTACATTTATATGCCTTTAGATATTTGATAACATAGTTTAACGAATTTGTAACATAGTTATTACCTCTCTGTGTAAATGTGTTATTTTAGGTAAATGAAATCCTTATTCGCATCCTTATTGGCATATCGATGTAGAATAGAATTACAAGCATTAATTACAACCTTTTTGTGGTTTAAGGATGCTATTTTACATATATTACGGTATTTTAATATAAAAATGACAAATCTAACTATTATTTTGATTTCATCGTGTTTGATTCGAGTGCTTTACAGCAGCCGTGGTCACGGAGGGGCTATGCTCCAGATGTAATAGTCAAAATCCGTAAATAATAGTTTCATTTCAAATATTTAGTGTTCGCATAAATACAAGAAATCATTATATTAATTACAAATAATTAAAAAAAAAAAAACCTTTGTGAATTAAACATTAACAAGGTCATAAATTAAGAGACGGTTATTTTAAATAGACTAACATCGAAAAACCGCGACAAATTTGATTTTAAGGATTTAAAAAAAATATCATGAACAACTTTCGCAAACGCAATATAGCATTGTAGCATTTCGTATATACTCGTAAATAATTTTAAACACAATGAATACATTCTTTTTTTTTTTCATTTACTTCAGCGTCGCTTTCATTTCTCACGAAAGAATCGAATACAGATGAAGAATACGGCAATCAAATCATGTAATATTACGCTCGCTATTTCTTTTACTGAACGTTTATTTTTTTAATCGAAAGTACTCGATTGATTGACGCCGTTGATAGAAAAAAAAACATCGTTAAAAGAACGCGAAGAGAGGCGAAAGTAGACCATTTGGATTTATTGGAATGTAGGCTAGAACATTGATCGTTAAATTTGCAAATGCCATAAAAAATAGCAATTCATTACTGAATGATTTAGATATGTAACTTTTATTCTTTAAATACGAGGATGACTAAACTTTAATCGAAAATATGTGGATTCGAAATTCTGTTGATATATTAATATAATAACTTGAAACTAGATGCGCTAAATAATTTTTATTTAATTTTCAAGATTTAATAGATGATACAGTATTGAATGTCTTTCCTGAAACCTAGCAGGATCGAATTGTTAATCTCCCCTTTATACTTTGCTTATTTACATATTTATGAACATGTTTTCATATCAATTACATGTGCTATACATATGTTTATTTAAAGTATACATACTTGAGGTGCGTCTGAAAAATGTGGAACACTTTATTTTGTACGCACCTGATTTGTTGAAGTGTTATAATGAACACACTAGTGTGTCACACAGGCAGAGATATGTTTACTCACTTGTCTAAATCAAATTAACAGTTCATTTTTGGATATGTGATCTCTCTCGAACTGCGAGAATTTTCCGTTTTCCGATGGCAATACCAACCGCCACCAGTCAGGACACATTCGACCTAATACATAATTTAATATGGTTATTTTAGACCACACTGTGTGGTAGCGTCTTGAGAATCTGCCGATCCCTTCTTTTTGTGAGGAAATTCTCTTTATTTTTTTTTTTTGAGCATGCGGCTCTCCGGATGGAAGTGATGTGAGGGATAAGGAGAGGGTTCGGGGAGGAGGGGAGCGGGCCTCCGGTTACCTCACTCACCGAACGAAACGCAGAAGCACAAGATGGCTCTACTTCACGCCGGTATTCTGCGAGATCGGGGTCCCAGCCGAGCAGCAGCTATAGTCGCCACTTGGCTCTACCATGTTAAAATTGCAGGCGACTAAGAGAAAAACCTTAAAATTGTCATCTCATGGCAATCTCTGTGAGCAAACCCGGCAAAGAGGCCCGCCCCCGTCACGTTCCTTCTCCCGGAGAGACGATAAGTGGATTAATCTGAGTTCTATCTGTGGAATTTGCCCTCGTCTGTGAGTGATTGGCGTAAGTGTGCATTTGTTTTTCCTATCAGAGCCAACGAAATTATTCTGACGTCGAATTCGTCTGAAAGATGAGGGACGCGATAGGCTTGTAAATATCACGATGTAATTTTTTAGCTCATAAAGTTCATAAATCATATAACCTATTCCAATGACATATACAGTAATTACAATCAGACATAGAATCGGCAGTTACAATAAAGCGATGCAATTTTTTAAACGTAGAGTCGGTAGAGCCTAGCGACGGCTTTCGCAGCTGCTCGAATGGGCCGGCTCGATCGGATACCGCCTCGGCCTCGTAGGATACCGGCGTAAAGTAGAGGCTTGCGCTTCTGCGTTTCTTTCCAGTTTCTTCTTCTGAGTGAGGTTCTCCTTCCTCCCATCTCCCAATTACCCATAAAGGCTGGAAACGCAGGTGCAGCACCTTTGGTGTTGCCGATGTACGTGGGCTGAGGTAATCACTTACCATCAGGTGAACCGATTGCTCGTTTGCCGCCTTTCCCATATACTAAATATAAAAAAAAAAACTATTACAAGTGCCGAGAAAACGTGCGATAATTAAATCAAAAGAACGAGTATGTCCGAATTCCTACTTCGATGTTTGATGTTTTAGAGTATTTACGAAGGGGATGCGCTTTCAATATTGCTTTTCTAGTACCAGTTTCGAATATAACAGTAAATTACTATTGTTTGCACTTCAGATACGATATCATAGACAAGAAAAATTATCTTCTAAAACTAGTTTCGCCTCTTTAATTGTACAAAAATTGGTTATGATTTTTATAACGGATTAATAGTTTTAAATAATAGCTGATATTCAAATTGATTGAGCGGCAGCTTTTGATGTTGGCGGTCTGGTTTATTTGAACGAACAAGTTTTAGTCTGTTAGTTACTTCCTAGACAACAGTCACTAAAGATTTAAACTCCGGGCTGCTAATACTTTACGAAGGCTTTTGTAAATATTACTCTCTCGCTAACGTAACGCGTTTAGTATGGGCAAGTAAAATTAATGTCTCATTTTTGGAAAAAATTTACTTACATTTTTTTGGGAGACAAAAGTTTCATGTAAATATAAAGCATAGATTACAATGTTAAGTACACCTTTCATGTTTTCTTCATTTTTAGTTTTTTTCTAAACGCAGCTAAAACTTGTCTGTGCATCTAAATAATGAACGAATTTGTAATTCGTAAACAAAAATTAATGTTACAATCTTTTTTAGACTTTCATTCATTTTAAGTTATCTTTACAGAATATGCATACTGCGTGCGTACCCACGTTTTCGCCTCTCCGGGAGAGTCATTAGGTTTGATTCCATATATCGCCATGAGATTTTCCCTTAGTCGCTTCTTATGACATCCACGGAAAGAAATGGATGGCAGATTCTTACGCATACCCATACCACACGGCTAGAAAAGTAACAAAAGAAAATTACATAATTAGTTTGGTAATGGCGAACTTGGGTAAATAAAGGCATCGTCTTAAACCATATAAGCTGCCACAGGCCTTTTATTTTTCAGCTTTGAACCTAAAGTAAGTTATACCAAGCACGATGAAATCAAAAAATTTATATATACAATTTAACTTATGTTAGTGATCGTGTAACTTTATAATCATTAAGAGGATGGTTCATAGCTATGAAAGGACCCGATAGGTGGCGTTGTGGTCCAGATATAGACAAATTTTATATCTATGGACCAAAACGAGTGATGATCACACTATATGTTGGTTTAGGGTCAAAAAAGAAAAATAATATAAAATTTAGACCCGGTGGGTGGCGCTTTGGTCGAGTAAACAATAAATTTTATTTCTCATACTCGTCGCGCCTCCTACAGGAAAGGGTGGAACGACTCTGCCATGCCAAAGAATCTCCGTAGATTCCTTTCTTTTAATTCATAGAACGTCATGAAAAACAAAAGCCAACTGAAACCACTAAAAAACTTTAATACGTTACTTAAGCCATAGCACAGAAATTAGCGTGTAACACAATTTGAGCGGACCCACGTGACAGTATCACGCGTATAGGGTTACCGGTGACCACATGCCGAGCGCAAACGCCAACTTCCGCCTACGTCTTACAGAATTATGTCCGTGATTCAAATCTGCGTTACAGTGAAATTTGTGATGTATTTCCATGCCTCTTAGTTAGCTGTGCTAGAGCAGTGACGATGTTTTCTTTTATGGTTTTGTAGTCTGTTTCACTGATCGACGATTTCGACCTCAGCAATAATTAATTTTTTAACTGAAGCACAGATTACAATGTGTACCAGGCTAAATATATCGGACAAATAAATAGTCTTCCGATCCAATTGCTAATGTTTCTTTTTCAAGTGAAAAGGCAATGTGTATAAGCTCTATAGCAGCTTCGCAACGTGTTAGAAAAGTTCTACGAGGTGGAGGGTGTCCTACCAAGGAGTCAATACGTTTAAAAATTTAAAGACTGGGATCAAAGTTTATCAATGCCTGCCGCGATTCGATCGTGTAGTGAAACTTCTTAGTAATTCTGACACTGAAGATTGGCTCACGTTCAGTCCAGATCGGAACCCATATGACCTTCAAATTGTAGTTAGTACAAGAGGATACGGTCTCCTCAAAACGTTATTCCAACAGTGAGTTTCTCAAGAGATTTCAAGAGCTAACAGTGGCTGTCTTTTTTTTGGTTTTCGTAAATTGGTTAACGTACAACGTAACGTACAATTGTACGTATACTCGAACATACGATTACGCCATAAAAGCCTAACGTATGAACCCGGTTTTTTTCATAAACTTCAGATTCATGTAGAATACAAGTAGACGCGTTTTGTTTTTTTTTTTCTTTCTATCACTACTCTATTCCTTTAATATTGTTTATTGTAATAGATATTATTCTTTTAATTAATTGTGTGTGGATTTTATTTCCTTCGTCATCTTTAGGACCGAGACGGCACTTTAGTAAAAAAGAAAACATTTGAATTTACATGCGTCATTTCAATTTTAATTATCAGTTTTTTGTGACACGACTAACTTACGAACAGATTAAATATCGTGAGGAAATCGCGATCCGTGAACTGCGGAGTGCGGCCAGTGACCAGTGACCAGTTCACCGTGCGGAACGATATTGCGAATTATAATTCATGTGTGTGCAGATTGCGGTGTTGAAAGATAATATACATACATCGAAGCGCTGTAGAAGTTGATTAATGATAATGATAATGGAAGAAATCTCACGCTCTCCAACGCAGACATCTCCATCGCCTGTTATAATCCACTGATGGTGATACGCACTTCTCGATGAGCATATTTAAAGCTATACACTTATCTACTACTATATGTGCTTCACACTATATTCAGGCCTGGCATGACAGTTGGTGATCACGGAAGCGGACATCTCGCACTGCAAGTGCTGCTCCCCGTCATCGGTCTGTGTTCTCCGTCCTAATTCTGACATTATTCGAGATCATTATACGTCGATAAGGACGCCGTGTGGCGACAAGGCTTATCCCTTAGTCATATTTTAAAGCACCTACGTGAAGATAATGCGATGGCAAATCTCCTCTCCTCATCGCATTGCCAATCTGTTCAAGTTTACCAGATTAGTGTCTCAATCGCAATATCAAATATCCGAGACATAAAATATCGAGATCGGCGATGGACAGCCACCGGAGTGCAAGGTCTACGCCAATCCTCTAGCCAAGTGCGGCTTTAACAGCAAATCCTTCAACTCGTGGGAAGCGAACATCAAACAATAGTTTAAAACTTTCGTACATGGTAGAGCCAAGCGACGGCTTTTGCTGAGGCTCGAAAGGGCCGGCATTGCACTCCGGAGGTACACTTCTCCCTCCTACCCCTCGCCTCCGACTTCCCTCTTCCCATACTGCTCCCCCCTTCATTCCTACGCAAATATCCTTGAAGGCCAGCAACACACCTGTAGCTCCACTAGTGCTGCAGATGTACGTGGGCGTCGATTCATCACTTTCCATCACGTGACCCGTATGTTCGTTTGGCCTCTGACCCAAAAAAAAATGACTTTTAAGAAATTTTTTTTCAATTACTTTTTACCTAACCTACCTAACCTGTCACGCTGTCCCAAACAACGTTGACAGAAAGGATTAAAATGTCTAGGCTTCTGACCACCCACACCCCAGTATTAAGTACATGGTCGAGAGCTTTTTTTATTATGTTATTTCTTACTATTATTCCACAAATTTTAATGCATATATACAAAGATAAGCACACACTTAGATACTTACAAAACGCAAGAGATAAATGGCAACAGTTTTATTTGTAATTAGTATACGAATACCAAAGGTACGTGATACACCCATGTCATATTCCTTATATTCCAATAGGAATTATTGATCGAGGTAGAGAGAGAGTATATAGGTCTTATTCCATATACATAGTCTTGGCCTCTCGGCTGAATTACATTCAAATCATTAATTCCAGGCGTGACAGGGCTACTTACATACAAATATTCCCATAAACAATGTTAGTTGGATTAATATGACATGAATAAGCATAAACTCGTCATAAATAATAAAGACTATCGGAAGCTAGCGCGATAGCAATAAATACCGTCACAAAATAGTCCATCCGGTTTCATATCTCCAATTAACGTATAATACCAATTAATGCTTCCAATTTAGAAATACAATAAGAGAGTACCACTGAAATTCGAACACATTTCGATCTTGATTCGATTTAATTAAGTATTAAGCATTTTTTTTACGTAAAATCATTATATCATTATAAAGTCCATTGAAGCGATGTTGTTAAATGTTGGGTAAATCGATTGACCGCTTTCGCGTTATAAAGCTTCAAAATCATATTTAGAACTAATCACAGAATTAATAAATAAATATTGATGTACTGAATGAGATATTCACATAGTATGAAAGGATTCTTACATCAATGTCTGTATTTAATTTAAGATAAGTAAATATAAATATCTTTGTGTGTGCAATAGGCCTGCTTTTTTGGATTATTTTTTATTATTATTTTTCTAATTCGTTATTATATAAAAAAATCTTATCTTGGTTTTCAGATCTGAACAGGTTGTTAATGAAATCGGGGAGCGGAAGAATTATTTATATAGGTAAAAAAAATATTTGTTCTATGCGGGAATCGAACACGTTTTGTTGAAGGTGGTCCCTTAACCACTGCACCTATCACATAATCGTATGTTTAATTATAGTAAAATGAAAAGCTCTGTGATTTTAAATGAAAACTTTCGATGCAGGGTTAAGAACTTTAATTAACCATTTCATTTCACGGCCTTTTTAAATCGTATCATAAATATTTGTCCGTCCGTTGCTATCGATGTTAATTTAACAGATGTAGAGTTAGTAGTGATTGCGTACAATTGCCACAAATAACTTCGAAACAAGTTTCAAATAGGCGTAAAATAGTATTAAGAAATAATTGATAACGGACCAAATATTGTAAAATTCATTTCACCTTTATGTTTTCAAATCCCGAATTAATTCAATTAATTAGAAACTCCCTGAAATGACTTGTACTAAATTCAATTTCGTTTAAATTGCTGTAGCTGGTCGGGGAATATACCATCTGTTTCTCCAAATGCCTACCTCACCTGCGCGTGGGCAAACCTGCTAGCTAACAAACGAGCTTCTGGCAACGAGCATAAGAGATTAACTCATCCGAATTTATCGAACCTACTTAGTCTATCTATGGGAGGCAGCTTCTCTTCTTCGTACCGGCCCTACGTTCACCAATCCGCTTGTCCAGCATGGTGAGTACGGGCAAATCTTACAGGAAATGCATATTGGCTTTAACTGGCGCTTTCAAGAAGACGCTATGCTTAGCTTAAATAGAGTAATGAAGAAAAAGATGATGACGATTATGATGATAAATTAAATTGACATGGTATGAATTAAAATTTGATTTGGAATGTTTGATCTTTGAAAAGGATTCCCTTGAAAAGGAGTCGCTTTTGTATATGTATATATGTAATCTCGATGGTAGATTGATATCTCAGGAAAGAGAATTTCTTTTTTAGTTTATATAATAAATGTAAAACACCTGGACTAATAATTGGCAGCAGCATCTGAGGTGCGAGGTCTAAGACAAATATTAGAAAACATTTCAACTAAGGAAAGGTCTATTTTCTCTTCTACCGATGCAGGCAGAAGATCCTGATGATGAAGTAATTATTATTTAATCATTAATACGTTTGCATTTTTTTACGAACAATTCGCAATATTGTGTTAACTATACATTTGAACGTACTGGAAGTACGTATATACTAAGATCTAAACATACAGCTTGTCCTACATAAAACAATAAGCGTTAATATATTTCAGATCACAGCACCATTCTCACGAAAATCGGGTACAACGGTCTACATAAAAATAGCCATAAAATATTGCTATCCGATTATAAACCATGAGTAACTTTTATATCAGCTTCTAACTGAGACGAATTACTGCAACATCGTTTACATGAGTATGTTAGTCAATCTCACGATTGCGCGAACTAAAGTAATAAATCGTACAGCTTAGGATTACTCGTGCATTCGGTTCATCATCCCCACTTTCCATGGACATATGTGATGTAAGAAGAAGTCATGAATAACTCGTGACGTTCGACAAATGGCGCTTTAACCATCTTAAGACATGCCAGATTAAAAATGGAAACCGATGATGCCGATGACAGCAGCATCTAATATTATCTTTTAATTATCGGATTGAAATGAAAAACCAGCTAACCGTCTGATGGTTATTGGCTACTGCAGCCCATGAACACCAGCAAACAACTTCGATCGAAAAGGGCAACCCTGAGTATGGTGTGGATGAAAGATGCCTAGTCACCCTTGATGACTAAGATGAAATATGTCATAGCCAATAATAACACTGGCCGCAACAGTAATTGCACTGCTGTTGGATGACAGAAATGGGTAAGTGTGCTACCAACTCAGACAACTCCTATGGAGAGAAGGAATCTACCAGCCAATTTGTACTGGAAGCGTCAGCCGACTTGCCCAGCGGGAGATTAAAGGAAAAACCTTTCTAAGGACACCGTCAGACGTCTCTTTGAGAGGCTGAAGATATTTAAAAATAAAATTATATATAAATTTGTATGTTATCGAGCAGATTTAGCGATCACGCAATGGACTAATAGATTCTTCCCAGTTACAAACTTCTTCAGACTACCGCTACGATCTTGTAGTATGATCTTTTACCTGACGTCGACCACCCACTTGCGTACATGTAACTGTCTGCAGTAAATATAACGAGTACCTAAAGTGTGCAAGTCTGTACCTATTCCTTGTATTAATATAATGCAACAGTCCTACATCCATCCCACTTATTTCTTCAGCTTTCTATCGACAAGAATTTACACTTTATAATAACCTTAACCGCAGTACGATGAAGATTAAGTACAAAATGTAATCTATACATATAAATAAAATTGCAATGTCTCTCTGTGGTTTCTGATATATATAAGCACATATAATTATTGGCACGATACGAAAACGCAAAAACACTTTTTTAAAATGTCAGTATGCTAATCTTGGAACTTTTCACGCCAACTTAGAGGACTTCGAAGAGCTTTAGGCCACTTCCTACCCGGAAAATGTTCTGGGTTCCTGCGCAAAAGTGGGAAAACCGCAGTCATCAATACTATTTTCTCATTTTAAGTACCACTCGGACGAAGTCGTGCTCAACAACTAGTTAATAATATACTTCAATGCCAACATTTGGAATGTTGGATTAAGAGGCACGCAAGTATCCATGAATTAAGTCAACCACGTAAACAGATTAAAAAAAGTAGCAGAGTATACTCCACCTCCTGTTTTTTATCTAACGAACAGTCGGTATACAGCCAACTTAGAATGTCAATAGGTTGGCGCTGAGAACACTGCATTGGAGACCGTAGCTATCTGTCATCGGTCTTTATCAAGACCGAGGATCGTGATCTAGGCCGTAGATCAGCACACGTCACGTCGACGCATTACGATGATGATCTCTTCGCGTTTTTGCACGACTGACTGGCGCATGCAGAGGCGCGGATACGACGTTGTACATATGTCCAGTGCTTTCGTCAAAGAACTTAGAACAATGTATTCATTACATTAGAGTTCGTTTTTCTAGGAAGTTATCTTATAAAAAATAAACACGAAGTGAAATTAGTTTAATTTTATGAGAGATTTTTACTCGAAATGTCGTTGGTCGGAAAGTTTTCATTCCGACAGTAAAGTTTAAAATGTCATTTGTTAGAAGCTTCGCCCTGCGATTTTGTCCACGTTAAAATAATTTTTTTCTTATATCCATTCTGGATAAGAAATAGCCTTTAGAAAAAAAGCACAATCACAGTGAAAAATTAGCCCACACACGCACCGCTAGTCTGTGGGTTAGATTGGGCATATTCAGGAAGATTTTCCTTCATAAGTCGATCGCCAGAACCACTTCTATTAGTCATCAAGGTAAATCGCGTGCAGGCGAAACCGTTACAGAACAGGTTGGTATATTCGGTATAATACGGCTTATTATAATATTTCGATTATAGTACAGCCTGGTAAAAAAAAATGCAGCATGTAAATGGCAGTAAATGCTCCAAAGCAGGAAAGACTCCGCCAGTGCGACTTGGCAGACTTCACGTGTTCGCGCAGTTACATTTTGAATTATATCTCGCACATGCAGGTTTCCTGACTGTTTTGCTTTACCACCAAACACGTGGTAAATTTAGTTAGTAGTAAAGTTTTAGATTTTATCGTGCCAGCAACGGTGATCAAACAATCTAACAAGCCTCTCACAATCTTTGAAATTAAAGACAAGACAAAGAAAAAATAACCTTAAACCACTAGGCTACCATAGCTCGATAATTTTGTTTATAATATAATAACCGACGAGATGCCTTGCACCATTAGTGTCGTATCCAAGCAACGTCGATATGAAACATTACTTTTAATGGGTCGTGGCGTGCTTCGTTACAATCCGACTGAGAACATTGACATATCGTCAGTGTCATCTCACTGTTAACTGGCGGCGCTTCGTGTATCAGGCATTGTTGACTTGGTTGCAGTATGGCCATAGACGTAGCTTTAAACGGGGAGGGACTATCTTTGTGTATAAAAAGTATCCACATATATGTTTGAAATTAAGATGGCGCTGCTGGAACTAGAGAGTAAATTTTAACTGATTATGTTAAAAGTTTATTTACTGTGCTCTCATTAACTACCATCTTCATAAGATTAGTTTTAATTTGTGATTTTCCTCATGTGGAATACTTCACTTTACCGATGAATAATCTAAAATTAACAGATGTTAATTTCAGATTATCCATTATGATTTACCAATTATCATTACCCTCTAGCTACACCAGCGCCATTCTGGTAATTTATTGAACCCATATTTCAAATATTACGCAAGGCAATTTTTCGATTGAAGACCCATATGAGATACTCATCCTTAGTTCTACACTCCATAAGTATCTTTGCAACTCCTTAACAGCCTGTAAATAGTCCACTGCTGGACAAAGACCTCTCACATGAGGAGGATTTGGACATAATCGCCATCCACGACGAGGGGATTATCGATCCCATTACCAGACACGTTGTACGGAGGCCCATTCCAACCGTCAGATTCTTTAATATATTACCCATCTCCGCTAACACACGCACCCGCCATGGCTCGAAGAATTGATAAGCCCTCATTAAAATGATATTCTGATTTTATACTGAATATCAGACTTATAATCAAAGGTAGCAGGCGACTTGAAACTTAGTGACGTTTCCGAGTATAGTCCAATATAGACAGACCGTCAACGGAGCTATAACAGGTTACGACCAAGTTCAAACCTGCGATTTAACTGCTCTGTTACGGTTTTCACTATGAAGAGAAGTTCGCTTGATTCAGTATGGTTAAGTAGCTTAATCGTTTTATAGTTATCTTTACTGCAATGAAACGTAAGTCCATAACCTAGTATAATACTCGTAAAGGCAAAAATAACTCCGTCAGACCGCTGTCTCTTCACGGCTGAAGCACTTAATAAATTTTAATGAGAACAGGTCTCTTGAACCCTAGGTAAGGACACAGACTACATTATGTCCCAGAAAAGCCGCGGGAAAACTTTTTTACGCGGTCCATGGCTATTTATTAAATAAAAATATATCAAACATGAGCTGACTTTTGATGGCGCTTTCTTGGAGAGGCCTATGTTCAGCCGTGGACATACGACTTACACATAAAAAGATTTGGGTTTATTGACGATATGACAAGAATATAAAGGCCATAATAAAGTAGAAAGATACTTTATTCGGCACAAAACTACTGACGAAACACAACACCGTATATAACTGATAATTAATCAAATAAAATTTTAACAATCGTGTTCATTAAATGTAAACCCAATATTTATGAACAAGGCTATTAAATAAATATTAGTATAATTTGTGGTCCAAGCTCAACTAATGTGTTACCAAAATTCATCGTGTTTTTCTGATTTTTCTGTTTTCTGACCAATTAAATGTAAGCATCTGATTGCTTACATTGGTTAAAACGATTTGTATGGAAAAATCGTATGTGTGTGTAGCTGATTATTTTATTTTACCTGTCTTAACGGCAACATACACACATAACTTCTTTTCTGTGCTCATCTATGGTACAGTACCTTTCGAATTTTATAACTTTCAATACTCACATTTAATAAAAATACTGGAAAAAAAAAGGTACTTAAATTTTTGATGTTCACGTATTGATATAATGATACAACAAGTGGCTCGGCTTCGACAAATATGCTCCTTTATAACCACTCCATAGTAATTTTTTTTGCTACCTTACAGGCCAAGGATGTGACCTTGCCTTCCATTTAAAGCTTGCAACAAGCTTGTGTGCATGTACTTAAAATTCGTGGCGCGTGATTATTCTGATAGATTTAATCAACAATAAAAACGTGGTAGTACCACGGCCTCGCAGAATACCGGCGTGAAGTAGAGGCATCTTGAGCATCTGCGCTTCGTTCGGTGAGTGAGGTAACCGAAAGCCCATATCGCCCTCTCCTATGCCCTTTTCCTACTACTCTCTCCCGTCTCCCGCTTTTCATTATAAATGGGCCGACTCGACCAGGGTAGTACCACGACTTCACAGAACACCGGCGTGAAGGAAGTAGCGACATCTCGTGCTTCTGCGTGTGTTTCGTGTGCGTGAGGTAAAGGGGGCGTTCTCCCAAATATCCTTAAAGGCCGGCAAGGCACGTGCAGCTCCTCTGGTGTTGCAGATGTACGTGGGCGACGGTGATCACTTACCATCAGGTGTGCCGCTTGTTTAAAATGACGTTAAAATGACTAACTGTCAATTCTATTTCTATAACTAAATTATCGAATACTTACTATTACATTTTTTTTAACTAATAAAATTCATTACGTACGACACACGAAAATCATGTGTGAAACCCATCAATATAAAATTTTATATTTCATTTGTTAAATATATTATTTATCAGTAAATTTAAGTAAAAGAACAATGGGTAAAAGCCTCAGTCCAATATTTGAGACGGTTTTAGACCCCAGAAGGGTATGGCACGCTTGGAGTGCGGGTTGGTTTTAAGAAGTTTCTCATGTTCTCGAAATATTTTTTTATTATTTCCCAGAGATGCGAGAGAGAAACCTCTTCGCGACGTTTTCGTTTCGTCGACGAGCATGTGAGCTCAATCTCTGCACTTCAAATTGCTATCAACAATTTTTGTGGTATCATCATTGGACTCATACCAGGGTCACACGGTCACTATGAAATTCAAATGAGCGCCTTGACGACTAGGCTGTCATGGTTATTTATATGTACCGACAAAAATACAGAGAACTTTAAAAAAAACGTTAAATTTTAGTGATTAATTTTAATGGTATACAAACTCGCTCGAAAATTACTCGTTTTTCGTATGAGTATTAGTTTCTATAGATACTGATACAGAAAAGTATCATGTCTGAACTGCACAACATCCTAAAGATATGACCCAGATAGAGTTAAGATAAGCTCGCGGCAACGATCCCTAACATCTAGAATCTAGACTAAGTATACACTGAACAGTGTTGCAGTCGTGGACGACCATCATTATTTTCCCTTATTTATTGTTAGATGTAAGTCTATAAGGAAAAGCCTTTCTTATCAAAAACAAAATTATTTGCACGTAACGATAGTCTGTGCCCTATTTCCTGTTATTCCACGTCTTAAAAGGAAAATCTAGTTGGCAGTATTGAAATAAGACATGTTAAAAAAAGAACTTATTTTAGATAACATTCAAAGCTCTGATTACAATGAATATTCCTCTCTTTAGTTCTCTCTATTCTATCACCTACACCTACTTCATTTCATCTCTGCATCGTCCAAAGGTTGACTGGTAGAGAATGCTTCTGGCATTAAGTCCGCCTATATACATTCTCATGTATATGAAGTTTAATAAATAAATAAATATTAGTTGTCGTGAAAAAGTGCTAGTAGTAATAGTAAGTATAGTAATCTTTATTTGCAAGATTATGGGTTGTACAGAAGTGTTTAAAAAAAAGTAAAGTAGCAGCCTGTGAGTGCCCATCGCTGGTTAAAGGCTATTGGAGAGAGTTATGGAGGCGAGAAGGGCCCGCCATGCTGCTCCAGTGCAATAGTATTTTTAATTATTTCTTAATGTTGCAGGTTTCCTCATGATGTTTTCCTTCACCGCCGAACACGTGGTAAAGGTGTTTACGTTCTAGATTAACCAACATATTATGCCATAATGGCATGCCATAATGGCATGCCATTATAAACATTCATCTTTTCGCAAATCTCCTCATTCAATACATTTCTACTTTATTTCGGAATAAATTGAGACAAACTCGATGACTATAGTCATATTGATGTTAAGATTATTAAGAAGTTAACGGGGTGCGTTTAAGCTTTTAGTTATCGTTTTCATTACAGATAGCATGCTAATATTGTTGAACACTTTCTCCTAAAATCTAACTGTTCGGCTTTCAAAAGATTATAAGCAATAACTTTGATAGATCGGGTATTAGGATTATTGACCGGTAATTGCAAATGTCTAGACAATCTCCTTAGTATCTGGTTTTAAGCGACATTTATAATTTTAAAG
Organism: Bhutanitis thaidina; assembly: GCA_029286595.1. Classification (NCBI taxonomy): domain Eukaryota; kingdom Metazoa; phylum Arthropoda; class Insecta; order Lepidoptera; family Papilionidae; genus Bhutanitis; species Bhutanitis thaidina. Next base: position 13,697,892 of record JAGSMS010000010.1, read on the forward strand.
CAAGTCCATTTTTATGTCAGACACAATACTTCTAAAGTCTATTAAGCTGCTATAAAAATGTAAAGTACATTTTTTATTCAGTACAGTTCATTTTTTATTCAGTATTTTAAAACCCAGTATAAACATGTGAATAGATAATTATATATGGAAAGTCTGTTATTTCTCATTGTATTTTAAACCTGTCAGTGCCTCATAAATAAAAAAAATATTTCGCAAAACGTTGTTAAAGGGGTGCTATGAACAGAAAATATTGTGATTTTTTGTATTTCAGCCGTTTCTTTTTAAAACCATTAAGAAAAAGAACAATTTGCTTCACTTAAAGTTTACCGCCATAACATTAGTTAATACCGTCTTAATGCTAGTTAAATGTAATCTTGAAAAACAACGCAATGCAGTCTGTTCATATAGATCATTTTTGGAACAATAAACTCGATAAAACCAATATAATGCAATCTTTAAAAGTTAATTGAATGATCAAGTAAAAATATAAGATGCATCTGTCTATGCATACAAAGTTCATCGATAATTGTCATGAACAAAAGAAAAATATGTAATAACACTACCTCCACAAAGGTATGAAAGAAGCGAGCGCCTTTAGAGGTCCGCCGACAAACAAAAGATCGATATCTAAATGCGGGTGGCTTTAATTTTATAAATAAATTATTTTTAATTGAAACGTCAGTCAACTTGAAGGCAGTCACGCGTGCATCTTTGCCTTTATGTTGTTTTTTTTTTTTTAAATAGGTGAGAACATAATAAAAGCAAGTGATCATTTTCCTTTCAAGCTTAATGTTTGATTCGTAATTATCTTGAGATTAGATTTACAAAAGGTTGTTGCATTAATATGGCTATAAAGAGTGCATTGATGATAATAATCTAGATTAAAGTGAGATTAATTTCTTGGATACTTTGCAATCTTAGTAATGTTACTCTCAACCTTACTCACTTAAAATAGGTCCTGAACTTTGGTCTTTAACCATCATAATTATGTGAATTAATAATCTATTCATAAACAGAGCTCACCGCAAGCAGCACGCATAACACATGCTAATTTAATAGTTAGTCGATATGATCAGGTAATTAAAAAAACAAAATGTTCGAAATTTATTCTACAACCGGCCAATTCAGACCTACCTCAACATATATTTAGTTGTACGCCTACTTTCTACTCTCACCATTGCAAGCATATTTGTATAAAATGCATCTAAAGCCGTATGTTATACAGTCTATAATAATTCGATGCTCCGACACGCGGTTAATCTCACCTACGATCGTTGTTGATGGTACAGACGATGTTGCCAGCCCATGCAGCAGTTCTTGGCTATTAAGCGGTCACGGGATATTTATTCTAAAAGGAATATCATTGATCTGTTAGATTTGATTACGATTGGCATACATATCGTAATCTAGTCGCGAAATATACTTATTGGTTATTTTTAAATTCACGGAACACTATTCGATCACTACTGTTCGATACACAGAATACTGTTCTGAATACTGTACCATACACAGACGTTAATTAGCGTCCGTTTCGGTTAATGCTATGGGTATGATAGCGGTCGGCTCTGCGGTCAGTTCATTGAGTCGTGGGCATCGGTGCACATTCCAGTAATAGCCAAGTTCTGTGCAAAGCTTAGTTGATTGATTTTCGATTTCGGAGATATTGCGTTGGTCCTCCCATATCCGACTCTGCAGGTGAATCTACCCCCGATCTTAACGCTAGAGCTTTTCATTGTGCTTTCTGGAAACATAAACAGTGTCTGCTGTACGAATATATCCTGACTAATCTTGTAAACGGCTGGATGACGATGTCTATAACAATCATTGATTTCGGCAATACATTCAAGAGTAGGTCTTTCTACCAGTGAAATATTAAGGGTTCCTTCGAGAAAATAGAAGAAGTCATTACCTCTTTTTAAAATACACGCGAACGAAGTTGTGGCTATCAGCTAGTTAATAATGATTTACCTTTATGTAGTAACATTTTATGTATGTATGTATGTATGGTTCGCGTTACTCGTACTCGTCTTTGTCTTCCCGTGCCTGATGTAACAATTATACGGTAAGGATAAACCTTAGTACCTGACGTGTGGTATCGGCGTAAGAATCCCCGCCACCCCCTTTCTTCCTGTGGGTGTCGTAAGAGGCGGCTAAGCCTTTAAAATAGCAATGGCTACCAATAAATAGTGGGACAACCATCTCGAAAAATACCAGTCAGAAAATTCAGTGATGTCTGGCACTGCGATTGCCAATCTGCTTGCCGAGCGTAGCGATTAGGGTTAATCCTTCTTATGGAACAGGCCTACCTCCTACAGTGGACTGTTTCTAGGCTTTTAAGGTATGGTTGGTACAAAGGAAAGAAGTAACGTTCACTTTTATTTTTAATTCGGTTCTAAGAAAGTAGTCTTTAACATCTATCTTAAACTTAGTCTCTTCTTCTGGCGTAACGCACCTTTATGATTTTTCATCGAGAATGTAAAGCCCTCATTGCCCATCTAAGTTAAGATGGCTGTGAGTTCGTTTGTTACCCGTACTTCTGTAAAAAAAACATTTCATAACAAAACTATTCGACCCTAAACAAGATCCTATATTTCTAAAAACCTTTATCCGGTTTATATTAAAACACATGATATAATTAAAGATATTCATTTCACACGGCTGCTTAAATAACTAAGTACGCCCAGGATAGATCGGCGTAAGTGATATCCGTGTCCTGGTCCATATCCAAGAGGGCCGACCGCTACCAATGAACTAAGCCAATTGCGCAATATAGTTAATGTAGGCAGTAAACGAGATGAAGCGGAATCTATTGGCCATGCGCCTGCGCAGTTCCCACGCGTCGGTCGGCCTTGCGATGAACTTGCGGTGCAAGCATTAGGAAATGCGCGATCGTGGTAGCGGAGGTTGGTTTAATTTTTCTCACTTGTTTAGCTTTATGTAGTTCAAACCAAACGTAAGTTCTATATATTATAACAACATCATTACAGTCACAAGTCCACTGCTGAACATAGGCTTTCTTCAAATACTAAGCTCGTAATATTGCTACAAAGCTCAGTCCTAAGTCACCAGCATCCCTCAACTTCCCGCAATACTGTGCAGATCAATAATCAGTTTCGTCGTATACAGCGTTTGCATAAACGTGATTGTCACTCAAGAATGGAAGAGGTCCCTGACGGAATCCTCAAGATCTTGATCTTGATTCAAAGTATTAAGCTTTGCTTTAAAATTTAAATTGAAAATCCATTCGTGCTCCTTAATTTGTCTTTTTTTACTTTAAACTCTACTATTCAAATTTTTATATTTCTCATAAACTTGTGAGATGTATGAACAACAGGGTAAAACAAAGTACCCGTATAATTGCACCGTGCGGAAATCGAACCTGAGACCTACAGCACAGTAGCCCAATAAATCAATGGTACTAAGTTAACATTTAAAGGTATAAAAATATTAATAATTAAATAACCTTAGAGGGTCATTAGACCACAGATTTTATTGACAATTAACTAATAGAATGAGCAATTACGTTCGACCACATTTATCAATGTTAATATTATCTGTACGGCCAATACCTACATAACCGTGGACGCAATGGTGGGAGTATTTGGTCTGCGTTTACGGATTTTCTTACTGACATTAACATCGTATACCAAACAAAAAAAACCGATTAATTACCTCCGCATATCAAGTCAAGCGTTCGAATCGAACAAGTCTGCCTGAATTATAGTTATCTTTACCAAAAATAAAAAAATATTCTTAAAAAAAAACTAGCATTCTGTCACGTTTTTTTTGTTCATTAGCCGTATATACCATGAGTCCATTTCAATGATTAATTTAAGTAATATTTCTATTGACACCAGTGTTAATTAAGACATAGCTCATTTGTATTGTTCAATATTATCAGGTGTAATTTGTAAACGCCTTTATTTAACACTTAATTTGAAATTCAAAACGTAATTTCGGCACCTATAGGCCCGTTGTTAAACAAATCGCTTAATCAATATCATAACATAGCTTGTAATATAGAAATCGTTTAGTTTTTCTGGAATGTACTGTTCATACATTTATTATATTTTTATCTGAACGTTTAAATCTATTGCTGCAAATAAACTTTAGTGCCACGGTAATAAAGCATTATAGTCGGTATTTACCTAATTCAAATGACGCCGTTAAATTATTGAGAAGATCAAAGGAAAATAGTCAAGGATGAGGATATAAAAGGCCTATGCTATATTTAGTAGTAGATATTTTCTTACGCGGATTATGTCATCAGTTTTCCTACTTTAAATACTACAGTAACTAAGATGTTGCCGACTCAAGTTTGCAGTGTGCTTTGGTTTGGTGGATCACCGTATTCTTGGGGTATGCTTTCAGTTTTATATGGGATCATACCGTTTAATTTAAGAAGTACATTATAATTAGTAAAAAAATAATTATAAAAAAAGAGTATACCTATGGAGTTTCTTTTCCCTGTTTCTTCTCCGACAGAGGTGTCTCATTACGAAACGGTGGTAGATTGTGTCGAAGAAGAAAGCATTTTCATTCATTCATTCATTCGATGCATTTACACATTCATGCTATAATATAAAAGTCGACTTCAATCAACAATCAACTTGTAGTTTTTTAGCACAAGTCTCACAGTGAAAGAGTCCTAGATGTTTTGTTATGTGATGTCACATGATAAATTTTATATCTCAACCATGCAGGGACGAAAGATATTTCACAAAAATTCCATGTGATGTCATTTCTCGATACAATCCTACCGTGTTATTTTTCACATCCAAGATATGGTATTAACATATTGGTAACCATCTCTTCGATGAACGAAACCGTGTCTTAAAATAACACGATATGATTTTATCGAGGAATGTAGTTACGCGGAATTATTTGTGAAATATTTTGTGGCATAGACAGAAGGAATTCTTTCTAGTATAGTATAGTATATAGTATAGTAAATAAACCCTATTTCCCAAAAGTTACGCTATGACACCAATATAAAAAGTTGCAAATTTTTAATTAGAACGCCTACATTATTTACAAAAATAAGATACCTGCTCTAATTTATGCAATTTACCAGGTAACCTCATTCCTATCTGTCAAATTATCGTTCGGAAACTGGAGTACACTCAGCATGATGCTCTGGCATGAGGCACCTAGTATCCTTATTATATATTTGGCACCTAGTATCCTTATGATATATTTGGCCCCTAATATCCTTGTGATATATATGATGTGTGAAATCAGAACCTAATATTTAGATTAAATATTGGTATAGTCACTTTCGGGAGATTCATTGTAGCTCGGGTGTAAGGGCGTTCGCTTTAATTTAGTGGTAAACAACTGACCTGGGTTCGAATCCCGGTGCCGGCACTACCAAAATTGTTTATTATTTTACCATGTTCGGTGGTGAAGGAAAACTTCGTGAAGCAACGTGACAATGACTGAAATATAATAAAAATATATTTGATATGTCCGTCCGTCCGCCCGCCAACCTGTTCTGGAGCAGCGCGGCCGACCCTTCCCGGCTCCAAAACCTTCTCAAATATGGAAATGAGGCATTTGTCCATCAGTGGGACATTTAATGGCTGTTAGTTTTTTTTTACTTTTAACTTATTAGGCATGTTTGCATTCCTTTTTTTTTATTTTACCAAAGAATACTTGCCATGCTGTTAATAATACTAATATTCTAGTATTCCTATTAACCACTCCAACTAAGCATTAGAGCTTGCACCTGGAGTGGTTCACGTCAATAGTCGAATGACAGCCTTGAGTCTGCGACGTCAGATTTCACAGTCCTTCGCACCCTAAGCCATCAGGCCGTTGGCGCTTCATGACGCTTTATTGTATGCCTTATAAATGTAAACAGATATCACCCCTGAGATTTATTAAAATCGCACCATTCGCCTAAAGTGACAGCGGCATTGAAAAACAAACACAAAGCCATTCGATGTTTCGAAACTAATGGCATCGAGTTCGGTTCCGACCCGATTCCGTGGCGTCAGGCTCTCAGACCGCGGGCGGTTTATCATTTGGGACCGTTATCTCGTCTAACAGCTATACGCTCCGTTTAACTGCGTTGTCCAAGTTTGCAGGTGGTTAGGCCCTTGCAATTTGAGGGCAACGGCCGAAAACCATGAAGCCAAGCCTAGTCTATATAGTACGATCATACTAGAAGATATCTCTACGTCCGTTAACATTGAATATTTAATTGAAGATTTTTAAATGAGGCACGCCGGCAATCGAAAATTTCCATATCACCAATGGAATGGAATGAAGAATCTCGTAAATGTAGACTAACAGAAATGTCATAGAAATCATGCTATCTTTAATATATGAAGGAATAACCTTTTCAAAATCCTATGTTTTTATTTAAGTCTGATAAGGAGCAGTAAATATGTAAAATGGGGGTACGCAGGTAGTAAAATCTCCTGGAAATTGGCAAAGCTTTTCTTTCAGCCGACTGCTACGACGCCGTCGGGAAGAAAAGTATGGCTTTCTTACGCCACATCCAGATGGCACAAACTTTACTATCTGTTTAACTATAAAACTATCTAATAAGCAATCTGTATGAAAGCTATATAAGTTCACCAGACCACTCTCATTTGCTTAACCAAAGCACGTAGAAAAAAAACAACACCGAAAACTGGTCTCGGCGAAACCAGGCGTAATTACGTGTTGTTTATGGTTATATCTTATAGACGTTCAGTGCGTAATAGTTGTAAAGAACTGCATTACACTACTTATTCACCGGGTCTAGAGTTCACAGTACGCGCATATATGCTTAGATGTGCATGAGCTTATTAGCAATAATTGCTAGTTAGATTTTATTATTTTCTAGTAAAATAATGATTTAATTTCTTCATACACAGTTTACACATAGCTTCGAAATAAATAAAATCGTTTGGTAGAATCTTAACCCTAGTACTTTGTTCTCTTTAAATATTCTTCAGATATTTTAGACCGTAGGTTAAAATATAATATAAGCTTTCACAATACAAAAATCAGGGGTATTCAGAGAGGGGTCATGGGATGGACATTTTGGACATCTTTCTACTCACTTTTCAGGAGAGCTTTTGGAACACGACAGGTGGTAAGCCAGTCGCCATCTTAGTGTCCATGACAATAATTACATAAGTTTCGAAACACTCCTTGGTACGACCCCATCTCATTGGGAATCGAACTGAAGGCTCCTGATACGGAGGTAGATCTCCTAACCACTCAGCTTACGTATTTAATGTGCTATCAAATTAATACAATTGTTGAACAATGAAAATGCCGGTTAGAATGATTAATTTAATTGTTGTGCATGTTTTTTGTGTTGGTGTCGAGGATAAGTTCTTAATTCTTTGCAATCTCTTTAAAAATTTATACGTTATATTGCATCCTTATATTGACAACATATTAAATACAAATATAATCAATAATCTATAACTTAAAACAGAGCTCCTCTTTTAAGTTCTTACTTCAATTATAGTAGTTAAAGTTATCAATCATCTATGGACTCTACTCTTGCAATAGACTACAGACTACACACTCCTTTAACGTAGCCACGTCTTGCGCACAGAAGACTACTTCTAACCACCTTAGCATGTGAAGGAGACATCGATACAAAATCGATACTGACCGAAACAAGACTCCCAATTAAGCATCTCAACACAAACACATCCGCCTCGCTAGTCGCTTATTTGGACCGTGTTGAAGGAATCCAGAGGAGAAACGCCACTCGTGTTGTTGTGTTGGCAACATTGAACTGTAAGCGGATAAGAGAGATAGTCCAGGGCAGTTATTCTCAAATATTTAGATTGTCTATCAATGTTTCGCATGACGATGCTTCATGTGGCGAATGTGTAGTTAATTTACAACTTGTATAAGTATATCGTGGTATTTCGGTGTCGAACACACAGAAATCCCACACGCTCCAATTTTATAAATTTAAATTCTATTATGTTACAGAGATAACAATGATTACTAATAAGTTTGACTTAAGATTTATTATTTTGAATTACCTAATGTCCGGTTTCGGCTTAAGAAGCATTATCAAAGGTTACAATAAAATGTAGAGTAATTCCACAAATTCAACATTACATTTTAACATACCTACATGTGCGAAGAATCTGCATGCAATACAGAAAAAAAAATTTTAAATATTTCTAATAGCCGATAGCGATATTACGAATCGCATAGCGCTACCGAAGCTCTCGAAGTATGATTGTCTGTCCCGTTGCATAACATCGACCATCCCTTAAACTATCGATATGCCGCTACACGCCTCGATAATACCTGACAGCCCTGCGTTGAAAACAAAGATCCCTGTTCGGAGTTCCGTTGCTTCTGGCAATCATAAAACAACCTCGGCAAGAAGTGCTGCCTGCCAGCTTAATAATTATATTTCGTGCCAATACTAACGATACTGAGGCCTGTATCGATTTAAGATTACTGCCGGTATAACAAAGAACTAGTGCGGAATTTATATCAGCCCAGATAAATAAATTATTTCAATAGGTGGAGGAAAAGTTTTTTTTGTTAAATAAATACTGTTCGATATAAAAAAAAATACATGATAAGCTACTAGATATCCTAGATGCCACATAAACATATACGAGTAGCTGAGTCAAGGGTTTGGATATTTTATATGTGGCGTATTCGAGATAGTCCTGGGACGTATAATAGACAATAACGTTAACAACATCCCAGTACACGCTATGTTTAATGTAGAGTCTGTAGATGTATAATTACACTTTCCTTGTTCTATGAAAATACATAAATTGATTAATTGATTATTTAACTTCCCCTGCTTTTATAAACTACAGTACAATCGAGTCGCATGTCAGAATTTTGCAATACTTTTCTTATTTTATTGCTGCCCGTCATAGGTCTACATAATTTTGGTCTGATATTTTTCGAGAATCGTTAGCCATTGCATTTTCAAGGCTTTCCCTTAGCTTTCTCTTACGACAACCACGGGAAGAAAGGTGTTGGCAGATTCTTACCCCGATACGACACGGATGATGTTTGTTCGAATGTAAATGCTCTTGAAATGAAAATTCCCTACCTAGTGATAATGATAACATTTTCCCAAGAAATCCTTAAACCTCTTCACAAACAATAAGCATTCGTCTTATTTTCTTCGAGCTGTTGAGTGTAATGGGGAACATAATGCACGTTAATTATCATTTAACCGCCTCCTTTAAGTTGTAAATCTGTAACAACTAAATATTTCTCGGCAGATATCCAACGCGGAACCATCGACACGGCTCTTAACTGTATAGAGCTCCTAAGGTGCGGCGGACACTGAAGCCAAAAAGTGAGTATTTTTCCTTATTTTTATATATGAGGATTACAGTGGATAATTTTCGTGTGACCTAAGTGGATCTATCTCATCCCCTGGATATCGTAACAGATTAATAAAAATACATGACAGCAAGTATAGTTATATGTACTTTTTTAATATTCATGTCAACCTGTTAGATAGGCGAGTCACAACAAGTTTTTTAAGTAAATCGTAGAAAAGAGTGTAATTAGCGATGTAATTTATGACATAGGAAAGGGTGATCTATCTCCTTTTCTTCTTCTATGAGCCTATGTAAGTTCACTAATGAACATAAGTATTTTTTTTTCTTTTCATGGAAGCGTCGACATAAACTGGTACGTCGTGCATGGAAGATTTGCCCATAATCGTTATGCTCTGAAGGCGGTTTCGTGAACGAAGTGCCGGTACTCTCGCACTTTGAATTCTTTTCCCCATCATTAGTCTGACGACTCGTGGGTACGGCATGGTCGGATGCTTTTTCCACCATCAGGCGCTCGATTAGCGCAGAAGCTAATTGATTGTAAAGGGTCTATTTTATAATTTGAATAGCTATAGTTACATAATATCTATCATTAGAAAAAAGGTAATATTCTAAACCTTGTAGTATGCCCGGAATGAAACTAGCATTTATGTACAAGTTTATGTGGCACAAGTATGTTAATATTACTCTTCTTGAAATTTTATTTAAATTTTTAGCAAAGTTGTAAGTTAAAACAACAACACCCGGTGTACGTCGCACTTTAGACCGAATCGAGTGCCGATAACCATCGGGCAATCATCACTAACTGCAGAGCACACCTGGCTCCGATGCAACAGTTACACGGCGCCCTCGCTCCGTCGTTTGCACAATTAACTTTTTAACAGTTAAACTTTGTAGTTAGCGTTTGATATACACATGTTATCGCTTCTTCTCAGAATGAGAGATGCAAAAATCAAAGATATTAAAAATATATCACAGCTCTTGGTAGTATTGTTTTCCCAGTATATCGTAAATTTAATATAAATTATGTTCTCACGACCGTATACCCTATACTCTAGGGTGGGTAGAGATCTGCTTTTATTTTAGTCGTTTCTACTGACTTTTACCAGACCTCATTTGAAACAATGTGACTGGTAGTGAGCCCATCGCCGTCTTAGTATCCAGACGCCAACGATACACATCGTACATAAGCTCCGAAAAACTGATTGGAACGAGCCGTCCGTGTCGGGGATCGAACTCCTGATTCGGAAGCAAATTCCCTAATCAATATCTAAACGAACAAAAAATTAATAGTTTCATAATCCATCGTGACTTCATCATCAAGCGTAACTTTGCGCCAATCGATTCCAAAAAAGGAGAGTGTAACAAAATTAGGATAATTTGCAATGGTCAGTTTGCAAAATTCAAGCCTCAACGAATTTATTTTGTACACTCTCCTTTTTACATAATTCATTCATAATCAATTAATTTAGTATTATTTCAACGACGTAATCGTTTATTCGCGTAAAACAAACTTAAGCTTCCAAGTTGGGAAAATTTTGTATAGCTACCGTGTATACGCCAGTGTCTAATGACATGCATGTGAAAAATAACACGGTATGATATATATATTATATAAAAATATCTAAATTGTATATTTTACAATCTGTTTACGAACGGAACGAAACGTTCAATACATGTAAGCGTAAATAGTACCGTCTTTGTACCATCTTATCGACGGTGAAATTATTGTGAAAAAATTATCATTGTGGTAAAAGGTTTAGGCAGCTGGAAAAATATTTCAGATAAATTCCGTGCGGCATTCTTCTAACATCCGAAGCATATTTTTTTTTTTAATTGGACGTCATGTTTTGTATAAACGAAACCTTGTAAGGAATTCTTATTATTAGCTTCGTCAAGCTACGTCGGTAATTATGAAAAATCTATTAAACGTATATTTTATTTTACACTTTTTGATCTAGGCGTATCGGCTGTTTGATACAAGATAATTTTCACTTCACTGCATCGAAAGAAATCGCTAAAATATACATAGATTAATGGTAGAAGAAGATGCGAAGGAAAAGGACGAACGTAAAAATTACAGGAGTTAAGACAAATATTGTAAGTGTAAAGATTGCTACATAATCGTATATCGATACATTTACAGCCAGTTAAAGAGTGGTGGCATCAGTCGTCGGGCAGAGGGCAGTGTCGATAAATCTAAACATTCCCGGCACATGCCTAGATCGACGATAGCACGCTAACAGCTCCGCGGATCGCATGCCATTGGACGCTTGTTAGTCGATCTCTAGGTCGTACGGCCACTTTGTCGTTCGGCCTTTGCAAATAAATCAGTACTACATACTAATATGGCGACGTACATTCCTATATTATAAATAAAAATAATTTTTCAATCTGTATTACAATTAAAATATTTCAAAAAGAATTTCTCGACAATGCCTAATAGAGCTGCACTTAACATTTACGAATAGCAAACAAGTTAATATAAACACATAAAGCGGTTTAGATTCCCGTACATGTCCCAAGTCTTCTAATTTATTTTTAAATACAACACAACTCACGTCGGTAAAGCCTTATGGGGTTAACCAAGTGTTGACAACACTTCTTAATCAGCGACAGATTTATGCGTTTACAATTCAGAGAATCTTTTTCTTCGAATAACTCTGAAGTCGAGTGTTGGAGAATCACTACTCCACAAAACTTCAATTGTCACACGGATTTGCTGGAACCTCGTTTATTAGCATTGTGAATCGCGAATAAGAGACGTATATATATGGAAAAAAAGATGACATGTTCTCTCTTAGACCACAAACAATAAAAAAAAAAAGAAATTTTTAAATAGTATCCGAAATTACTAGTTGAACATTTCTCTGTGGAATGCTATATAAAAAATAGTCTACTATTATCTATGTTGACTATAGTGCTGATTTTCTACAACACACATGATGATTCACTCTACGGTGATGATTATCATGCACATCTCATAAGATCGAGCGTATTAAATATATATATTGTTATAACAGTTTGTTTATTTACCAGTAAATATCGCAAATGGCGTCTGAGAAAAATCCAGGAAAACCCGGATAAATCTCTTAACTCCATCAGGTTCCTAAAGTACCAGGTTCTGCAAACAACAGCTGTGTCAAGATGTAATTCGTCTATCACTTATCGCCACTGCACCTGCCAAATGTTGTGATTTCAAAATCTCCTAATGTCCAGTCGACTACACAAAGACTGGTGATGAGGTAAAACTATCCATTACACTGTAACCCACAGGTTAGGTTTTATTTTTTATTTAGTCTTGTCCGGTGTGGTGTGGTGTAGTGGGTCTAGTAAAATAAAAATTAAGAGTCACCGATTTTTTTTTTAATTGGACGTCATGTTTTGTATAAACGAAACCTTGTAAGGAATTCTTATTATTAGCTTCATCAAGCTACGTCGGTAATTATGAAAAATCTATTAAATGTATATCTTATTTTACACTTTTTGATCTAGGCGTATCGGCTGTTTGATACAAGACAATTTTCACTTCACTGCATCGAAAAAAATCGCTAAAATATACATAGATCTATGATAGAAGAAGATGCGAAGGACGAACGTAAAAATTACAGGAGTTAAGACAAATATTGTAAGTGTAAAGATTGCTACATAATCGTATATCGATACATTTACAGCCAGTTACAGAGTGGTGGCATCAGTCGTCGGGCAGAGGGCAGTGTCGATAAATCTAAACATTCCCGGCACATGCCTAGATCGACGATAGCACGCTAACAGCTCCGCGGATCGCATGCCATTGGACGCTCGTTAGTCGATCTCTAGGTCGTACGGCCACTTTGTCGTTCGGCCTTTGCAAATAAATCAGTACTACATACTAATATGGCGACGTACATTCCTATATTATAAATAAAAATAATTTTTCAATCTGTATTACAATTAAAATATTTCAAAAAGAATTTCTCGACAATGCCTAATAGAGCTGCACTTAACATTTACGAATAGCAAACAAGTTAATATAAACACATAAAGCGGTTTAGATTCCCGTACATGTCCCAAGTCTTCTAATTTATTTTTAAATACAACACAACTCACGTCGGTAAAGCCTTATGGGGTTAACCAAGTGTTGACAACACTTCTTAATCAGCGACAGATTTATGCGTTTACAATTCAGAGAATCTTTTTCTTCGAATAACTCTGAAGTCGAGTGATGGAGAATCACTACTCCACAAAACTTCAATTGTCACACGGATTTGCTGGAACCTCGTTTATTAGCATTGTGAATCGCGAATAAGAGACGTATATATATGGAAAAAAAGATGACATGTTCTCTCTTAGACCACAAACAATCAAAAAAAAAAAGAAATTTTTAAATAGTATCCGAAATTACTAGTTGAACATTTCTCTGTGGAATGTTATATAAAAAATAGTCTACTATTATCTATGTTGACTATAGTGCTGATTTTCAACAACACACATGATGATTCACTCTACGGTGATGATTATCATGCACATCTCATAAGATCGAGCGTATTAAATATATATATTGTTATAACAGTTTGTTTATTTACCAGTAAATATCGCAAATGGCGTCTGAGAAAAATCCAGGAAAACCCGGATAAATCTCTTAACTCCATCAGGTTCCTAAAGTACCAGGTTCTGCAAACAACAGCTGTGTCAAGATGTAATTCGTCTATCACATATCGCCACTGCACCTGCCAAATGTTGTGATTTCAAAATCTCCTAATGTCCAGTCGACTACACAAAGACTGGTGATGAGGTAAAACTGTCCATTACACTGTGACGTAACCCACAGGTTAGGTTTTATTTTTTATTTAGTCTTGTCCGGTGTGGTGTGGTGTAGTGGGTCTAGTAAAATAAAAATTAAGAGTCACCGATTTTTTTTTTAATTACTGAGTCACGGCTAGGTTCTGGTAATGAGCCTACACCCTCTCTTTATACTGTAAAAAAAAGTAAAGTAGCAGCCTGTAAGTGCCCTCTGCTGGGCAAAGGCCTTCTTCTTAAATACGAGTATCAGAGAGGGTTCAGGAGCCGGGAAGGGCCCGCCACGCTGCTCCAGTGCGGGTTGTCGGGCTTCACGTATCCTCGAAATAATATTTTTATTATTTCTCAGACATGCAGGTTTCCTCACGATGTTTTCCTTCAACGTGGCGAATATAGCACTTAAAATTGCTATTAACAATTTTAGTGGTGCCGGCACCGGGGATCGAACCCAGTTCACTCGCGCTCTATGAAATTAAAGTGAGCGCCCTGACCACTAGGCTACCACGGCTTATATATACTGTACAACACACAAAGTTCGCACACAAAGTTAATGGGGCAGTGGCGCCTCGCTGCCGTGTCCAGGCTAGTGGCCCGCGGATCAGTTAGCTGGTGACGTGGTCAGGCTGTCTTGCAGGGTGGTGTTGCTACTGCTGTGCAATCAAACCTGGCCTTCGATTTTTATATTTTAAATCATTGCCTAGGCATTCTAGAATGTGAACGGCGTTGTGATAAATGAAATATGCTAAGAAACTTTAACAAGACTAATTTAAATGTAAACTGTTATAATAACCAAGACTCTTTGAAGATTTAATCTGTGATAGATAGTGTTCCATGTTTCTATTGAAATATATTTGCAAAGTATTCACTCGCGTCGGTTGCAATATTTTATATGCAAATATACAATAGGTCGGAGTTTAATAATTGGCAAACAATTGCTATTTAGAACAGTTGCAACGGTTTTGATAAAGAACCATTGCCCCGGTCGTACGCTAAGGCGGACACAAAGTTTTATGGCATAGTAAATTGCTAGATATTGTTGCAATTGTCCAACGCTAAAGTAACTTTAACTTGTCATTGTTGACATTTATAGGCATAGATAATCTTACAAGACCGTTCTATTCTAAACTCAAAGCCAAACCTGCTATATCGCTACTGTTTCACTCTCTCAACGTATTAATGTACTCTGTGGTCCGAGTGTTTACAGTTGTACTGTACATTCGACGCCTAGAGCATTCCATTAAAGCTGAACTTAAATTGAATTATATCCTTGTTTAAAGGTCAGAGACACTATAAAAATTAAGTTCTTTGTACTGGTTAACATTTAGTTAACGCCTTCGCACCTTGATCGGTGTTCGCACCAATTTAAATTAACTAAAACGCAACATTAACCAGGACAGCTACAATAGTTACGAGTATCTGACTCCGAATAATGAAAACCCGAGTTCGATCCCCTGTCCCGAGCCCTCGTATTGTGGTTTTGAATCTTATGTACAATTAAATTATTTCTTCGATTTATATGCATACTAAACATTGGGACTTCCCGATATCAAAATTACCTCGGGCTACAGCTTTTAGTTATAAATTTTGGTCTCCGCAAAAGGCGTTCACAGTATAATAAGACTCATTGTAATAATAAACAATATAAGTTTAAATTAAACGCGATAAGTTTTGTAAAATAAGTTTCATTTCTATGTACGATTTGTATCGTTGGCTTGGTAAGATGACGACAAGCTTACCACATTTCAAGTTTTTCCAAATGAACTCCGCTGAACAGTGGATTGTCCACCCATATTTGGATATACGGTCTTCTTTTTTATTTTATATCATTTTAAATGGCAAGCGTACATTCAGTTATTGGAATATTTAAAAAAAACATTATCTCCTAGGGACCTTAAGTCTACCTTGATCAGCTGATATATGTCGATTTACGGATCTGATTTAATTAGAAATAATTATATTAATAACTATGATATTCTTATTACGTTGAATCTATTTTGTAGCAGAAATTCAAAGTATTCGAAATATTCTATAAACATAGAGTAGTTGCGACCACAGATACAGAAAATAGATTACGAAAAAGCCTCCATAGGACACCAGAGCAGGGTGCGGCTCGGAAATTGCGATAAGTGATCTTGAACTTTTAGTGCAAAACACATTCCTTCTAAAATCTATGGTAAAGCCCTTCCAAAATAATTCACGTAACTGATTTGTTTATTGAACTTACACATATTGGATTGGTTTTCATTAAGGAAATCATTTTACTGTTAATACTCAAATATTTCAATATTTAATTCAAGGTACTCTGTTCTATTTCCTTCCTTCTTCTTTAACAGCCTGTATATATTCGACTGTTGGACAGTCCTTTGCTGTATGTCTAATACTTTTGAAGAAGGCTTTTTCTGAATGTAGAAAAATAATGGTTTTTAAATTAGTTTGTTATCGGATACTTAACTTCAACCGACATGTCTATCAAGACAAATAATTTATCGTGTTTTTCAAAGTACTAAAGCGCAAGAGCTTCTGATCGGTCGCCGCCTAGTCTACTAGAGGCGGTGGCGACCGCCCGATGGCGGAAAATAGAGCTGACTATTCCGAACCTTAACCCTACAGACTAGTGATGGAGAAGCATCTCTAATAGGAGAGTATCGGCACTGTTCTCACTAACCGCCTTACCTAATGTAAGGAGTATAGACACATTTTTCAAGCGTAGTATGTTTTGTTGGCGCTTTGATGGAGTAGCCTATGTTCGGGAGTCGACTTACACAGGCTGATAAAGATTATGATGTACCGAGTCGGACTCCTGCCAATCATGATTTCCAATTCTCCTTTCTTTTAATTCCAAAGTTTTACATTTAGTAAATTTTAATATTTATGACATGCTTTTATTAGAGAACACAATAACTTTACCAAACTTAGGCTAAAATCTATAAAATCGACTTTGAACAGGTAAATCAAAAATCCAAAGAATATTTAATAGCTACGTTTATACTTAGATTATTTCTTTACTCTCAAACTGGACGGCATTAAACTTTTCCTTAAAGGCCGGCAGCGCATCTGTAGCTCCTCTGGTGTTGTGGATGTTCGTGGGCGTCGGTGATCACTTACCATCAGGTGAGCCGCACGCTCGTTTGCCCCCTTCTTCTATAAAAAAAAAAAAGCCTAGCTTAGCAAAGTCTTAGTTATATCTAAGTCGAGTTAAGTCATACTGAAGTCTATATACATGATTTTAACACAAATTTAGGCAAGTTAGCTGTGGACATAAAGTTAGGCAATTGTGTATAGTATGCATTGTTAAAATCCATTGCACAGATAAATGCAATTTACAATTTAATTTACCCGTAGGCGTATGAATGCAATTACTATTTCTAAACTTTATTGTACATGAAATATTTATTCCCAGCAATTATTTAACCAAACATTGAAATCGACTGCTCAATACATCGATGCACTTATCCACAATTCTAACCTCAAAAAAATTAAACCCGTCATTGTTTTGAATACCGGAGGCATCATAGTTCAATACTTTCTGGTGAGTAAAACATTTAAATGATATACACCTAAAAAATATTTATACTTAAAATTGAACTCTATTTGATTGATATTAAAGCTATTGCCTGTGCCTTGAGAACGATAAAGTTAAGCTTGTTTGATGAAGAATGTGAAGTCAAGGTCGGAGAATCTGCGGGATCGCGTGCGTTACAAATCGGGCGCGGAGTGTTGATGTCAAAACTAATCGTTGTTTTTATTGTTGTAACTTGTAACAATCACTTTGAAAGCTTTGTTGTTAATATCGAAACAATATGATTACCAAATCTTTACGTTAAACGGTATGGCTTAGACAATGTTCATTAACAGTTCCCTTCTACTAGAATGGAACTTTTAGTAAAGTGCAAGTATTCTTCAGGGTCTTAAGCTGTAGTGGACTTGCAATGGGCTACAACAACTAATAAAAGCTAGAAGTAAATATAAAAATCCTTATGAGTTTCAAAAATAAAGATAAAAGCGTAAAAATTTTAGTTCATACACTTTTATCTTCTGACATGATAACTAATGAGAGGATAGAGTATAATATTTTGCTCTAAACCTTTTCTGAAAAGGTCTATGTCCAGCATTGCACTATTTCTTACCAAGTACAGTGCATATAAAGATAGTTTATATACAACATGCGCCGTTCTTCCTACCCTCCGTGGCTGAAATATAGTCGGCGGCGAAGCCCTAAACCAGTTCCGCGCGAGTCTAGCCAAGAGGAAGAGGGGTAAGATATGTTCTCTCCCGGGAAGGGGTTTTCAAAGGCTTCCGATATTAGTGTGAACGCGGATGTGCGCGAAACCATTCCCACTTTCCTTAGTCGGAGGGCGCAAGCTCGACAAAACCCGTCCAAGCCCCCTGCATGCGTTAGGTATTTTCTCATTATTAAAAAATGCGACCATGTCGACAGTCTTGTGGCAGTATATTTACATGAATTAGTCGGAACCAAATTTGACAGACTAGTGATTGAGTGTAGCATCACAAACACACAGTATTATATATCCTACCAACAGTTCCCACTCCTTTGATCTAGAACGCACGCCGCCGCCAAGTATGCACAGCACAGTAACATACCCCGGGCTGTCACAAGAATTTAAAATTAGTACTTAAATATGTTTATTTTCCATAATTATAATTTACAGTGTGAGATTATGTACTTACGATAATTAGCTTACCTAATGTCCGCCATTTTGTTTTTGTTTCTACAAAATAGCGTATGTATTTTATAAGATATTCATATAAATTTATTATATAACCGAATAGAATCGAGTGGTGGTATCAATACAAACAAGACATGTCATATAACAGTCTCTCCAAAGCGTCACTTTCCAAGATACAAATTACCAAAATTATATTAACAGCGTCAATAATGTATGTATGTATATATTCACGCCTTGTTCCCAACGGGATAGGCAGAGACAATCTTCTTCCCCTTGCTACGGTCCTGACATACGTCTTTCGCTTCTCCCACTTTCATCAATCTTTGCGTGCATACCCGTTGGCTTAGAGTACTCTTGACCTGGCCTTTTTTCAAAACGTCTCCGATTTGATCGTGAAATGTTCGCCTAGGTCTTCCTCTCCCGACTCAACCATTTACACTAGCCTCATATATCTGTTTCGTCCACCTACTTTCATTCATCCTCTCCACATGTCCAAACCAGCTCAACAATGACCAGAATAATTTTAATAACGTCTTGATCATCAATACAAACAAGTAATTTGATCGATTATAACATAATTTCCTAAACGAGTATAAGATGAATACTGATGCCATTAATACAACTTTGATAGCTTATAACTAGTAATAGAGACAGTTTCTTGTACGTGGTAGAAACATGCGGCGGCTTTTGCTGCTGCTCGAATGGGCCGGCTCGACCGGAGTAGTACCACCACCACGCATATTGGCGTGAAGTAGAGCCATCTTATGCTTCTAAGTTTCCCTCTTCCCCTATCTCTCCTGAGATATACGTATGACGGTTTTCTGGCGCTATCTTCGTGAGGTACGTGTTCAGCAGTGAACTTAGATAAATTGACTGGGAATAAGAGAAAAAATATTTGTTAACCTTCGTTAGAAAAGCCGCAGCACGTGTTCCATCCGTATAAACGGCTGTGTAATAACACGCTTTGCTCCAACTTAACTGTTGTATCACACCCGTTTATTCAGTTTTACCTACCGCACTGAAATTACCCACCAAGAAGATTTAATGTCTGGCTTCGTTTCCTTGTTTTATCATAGCTCGTGCACGCTAAGTCTCGGGATTGATTCCGTTTAAACATTCTTCCTGTTACTTGGTAAAGAATCTCATAGCCTCCGGCTTTGATATTCGTGTCATTGTTCCTGATATGATTATCGCTTTCTCGTCTTATTATTTCAGTTTAAGTAGTCCCTTTTAATAATATGAGGGCAGGGTTACATAAAATTAATTTAATTCTACTAGTAAATAAACTAGTAAGTAAAATGTAAGAAAATTATTTTGCAATGTTAAACAGATATTTACACTTGAAATGTTTGTTTTTGTTTCTTACTATGTAGTAAGGATTTCAAAATGATTTCAAAGCCACATATGAGACAAAAAATCCGTTTAAGCTGATACAAGAATAGGACTTAATTATAAATTTCTTTTTTATTATCGCTATCATTTCAGTATCCCGGATACATTATTTTAATCTTTTTCAAGTTCTACTTCTTTTGGCGCGTTTGGGAAAAATTATAAGAGTGAATTTTTACGATGCCTGCGCAGACTGACATCTTAAATTAAGAGGATGAAGTTGGTTTTTAATTACCATGCCCGCGCACACCGACATCTAAAATTAACAGGATGAAGTTGGTTTCTAATCACGATGCGCGCGCACACCGACATCTAAAAATAACAGGATGAAGCTGGTTTCTAATTGTCTCTGAAATTATCTTAGAAACTATTACGGAGACTATACACTATTATGGAGTGGATCGTCTCCATAGTAACTATATTCAAAGTGGTTATTCAAATATTTATGAATCGCGTGTTTTACATCAGTGGAGATAAAAAAATATTTTCATACAGTGTATTTGAGTGTGATTTAAAATTATATTAACTATCGGTATGTATTCTTTTTATTTGTAATCATTATAAATCTGTGGGGTATTTCTATATTTACTCATCTGGTTGGGTTGTATAAATAAATATAATAATATGCAATAATATAAAAAATATTTTATAAATTATATATATAATAAAATTGAATAGATATTATAAATTATTATTACATTATTATTTGATAAATAGTTTATTTTATAGCCTTTTAAACTTAATTATACTTTTTTTAATTAAACCGTTATCAATTGCATTTAATGTATATTTTTACAAAAAAGAGTACTGGCATACGGAATAAAATTTTTAATTATTTTTGTATTGTTACGCTAAAGAAGTCTAACTTCTTACATGCGTATAAAAGTACACGCACACGTATGTACAAGAGGGGGCAATCGGGCGAGCTTTTCACCTGATCGTAAGTGATTATCAATGCTCACGAACAACCAGAACACTCGAAAAGTTGCATGCATGTGTGCCAGCCATTGAGAAAGGAGTAGGTGTGCCAACTTAGTAGTAGTTAGCTAAATTCCACCAACAATCATGGGTGGTTATATTCTGTCGCGATGTACGATGGTAAAACTAAGCGTCTGTCGTTATTCCGAACAGTTCCTCGGAACATTCCCTGTGGGAAATATGATAGGAAATGCATAGATGCAACGTCTCTTCGCAAGACCAGTCAATGAAGCCGGACAGAAAGAACTTGACCGCTGACGATTCGAGCCGCTCTTCGCTGGATGCGGACAAACGGAAGGAGCTAGCAGCCCCCAGCGAAAATATAAGGACATTTATTCTATCGGAGCCGAAATTGTGATTTTTCAGGTGTAGACCTGTAAAATCACAATACCAACATTTTACTTGCAATTTGGCCTTCCCCACCAAGTGAGCTACTGAACTGCGCTGACAAAGGGATTCTTTTTAGCGGTAAACGCACAGATATGTGTATTTTAGGATTGAATTGATTTTGTCGGCTCCAACCCGAGACTGGTTTATCAGAATATCCACTTTAGACACAATTTTTCCGGAACTCTTCGACATGTTCCTGAGAAAATAAACTAAAATTTAACGGCAACTTTAGTCGTTAGGCGCCGTTAGTCGTTAGTCCATCACGACATAAGAGTCAACGAATGGAGTAAATAAACCATGATATAATTTGTTTACATGTTCTCGCTGCTAATCCACCTGTAAATCCTTCATGTTCAAATTACATTGTCGAATAAAGCTTAGCAAGATAATAAAGAAAATTCATTTCTTAACGCCTATGCTCCCGGCGTTGACTAAAAGTATCGATAAATCCACTATCTCATCGACCGAATCTCATGTTTGTGAATCGATATGAAATAATAAATCAAATGGGCGTGGCCACCGTCATTGATGTAATTAAAGAAACAGAAATCAGTTCTTATAGTACGGACATATGTGGATACGAAAGCAATATTAGGATTGGTTTAACTAGCACAATTTTGATTAGACAAAATTGATCATTAATGAGAGAAATACGTCCCTAAATGATGAAGCAAATACTAATACAACGGTTTTCGTGTTAATAGTGAAAAAACTGCTTATTTAAACGCCGGCCTATGGAAATAAAAAAAATCTTACTTTGTTTGATGAAGAAGTCAACTGCGCAGTATATATTTTAGTGCGCTCAAACACAGAGGCACTTACTCGTCTTTACCTACCCATATACGAATAAAGTTCTGCATCGGTGTTACTCTTAAGCGATAAGATCAGGGTAAAGGCAGATATAACGTCAGAGACACAGGACAGGACACCACAACCATCAGGCCTTAAAACAAGCCTAAAAAACGTAGAACCTAGAAACCATACCTGAATGCTGTCAGGCAACGCTGAGTCAATTGATTTTTAAACCCTTTACAACTTTAAAGAACAAAATATTATGTATGTTAGTTGTAAACGTTGTATCAACTGTTTCCAATTTTCATATGTTTACATTAATGTTATCACAAATCTCATAACACGTATCAAATCTAATTCGTTTCCAACTAAAAATAAAAGTACATTAATTCGTTCACATGACAGGCAACGTGGTTGTAATAGGCCAGCCCAACAAGGCAGCGTCAGCATTAATTATATTTTGACGGCTCTTTGATTGCTACTCATAAGTAGTCTAACCAAATGGGCTTCCGAATTATGATAAAGAGCGTTGTATTTATAATAAGTGCTTCTGGTTATAGTCAACTAACAAAATATAGGATAGATAAACTAGTTAAAAAAACACCGCCGATTAGATCTGGAATCGCGTATAAAAATTTTCATTCCGTTTTTGACATAGACCCTCCCATTCCTTGTTCCCAAAAGCTTATTACTTAAGACTAAAGATTTGTGGAACTGATAGAATCATAACGAAAAATGCTATCTCCGGTTCGGTCTTGACTTTAATTACATATCACTTTAAATTCGCGTACAAGGGCTTAACACAAAGTATCAAGAAAAAACATCATAAAAAAAACAATCAGTTTACGGGATGGCACATAAATAAAATTACGCAGTGTGTAGTAATGACATGTTCAGAATAATAACGGATTATGTTGTCTGATTTCCAAACAACTTAACTTGTTTATTACATTAATAACAAAAAAAAATATGCAGTAGAAATGAGAGCGTTAAGAAGTATGATTGATGTGAAGATAACTGGCAGGGTTCGAAATAATGTGATCAGAGAGCGTTGTGGCGTGAAAGACGATGTAGTGACACGAATTAAGAAAGGGATGCTGAGCTGGTTTGGACATGTGGAGAGAATGAATGAAAGTAGGTTGACGAAACAAATATATGAGGCTAGTGTAAATGTTAGAGTCGGGAGAGAACCTAGGCGAACATTTCACGATCAAATCGGAGACGTTTTGTAAAAAGGCCAGGTCAAGAGCAACGAGCATGCATGCGAAGATTGATGAAAATGGGAGAAGCGAAAGCCGTATGTCAAGACCGTAAGTGGAAGAAGATTGTCTCTGCCTACCCCGTTGGGAACAAGGCGTGTAACAAAATCAACCACATATACATGTCTGTCTTTCTTACATAGTTTTTGAATCTAGAATGCACCATGCTAGAATTAATTGCTAACGATCTGTTTCAATATGCTTTGCCTGAACGCATTCAAAGGCAATTTTCACTGTATTCAAATATGTTCCATATACGGCGTACGACTTTGAATATTGTAAATTTCAACCGGTAACTATGCAAATTTAATTCTATTGCGGCAATATGAATAGTTGCGTGCGATACAAGGCTAAGTTCGACGGTGAAATTTCCAACAAGGAATAGATTGTATAAGGAGTTTGTATCGCTTCTTGGTAACTGTAGGTTAGTTCAGCTTGATTTATATTAACGGTCTTTCTGCTACCTACTTTCCCATTACAATTGAATTTGAATTATTTAGGAATGATGATCATCATAATCTTGATATTATTGCACTGCAGATTGGCGGTAGAAATAGGTAAGAGTATGGTATCATACTCTTACCATACCTTCTCATAGGTAGAGAAGGGCAATTCAAATGTGACAACTAAGGCGATATCCCCCAAATAAGAAGTATACACAAATCAAAACAATGTCAATAATAACATAGATTTCCGTGATAGGGTGTCCGTTTTTCATACTACTAAATATTACAACAGAACGCACAAGTTACTAGGAAATTGTAGATCAGACCTAGATGCTCATCTTCGTTGTAGAAATATGCTGTTAGCAGTGTTGCCAATTAGTGGGGAATTCCCTAAACCATGGGGAATCTCAACTTGGTTGACAATTTTTAGGGATAGGCACTGTGCGGGGAATATGCGGGAATTTTAACATTTCACTATTTATCGTTAGTTTGATAGTTAGTGATTAAAACATCGATTATAATGAATGGAATCGATTTTATTTTTTGAAACATCGCACATGTCAACTTGAAATTATAATTCGGCAAATCCCGTTTTCAGTTAACAGTCTAATAAGAATATTAGGTACTTATAGTACGTACGTCTGACAATACAAAAATTCACACGTCACATTCACGCTATTTTGCTCAACATGGCCTTGATGGAAATGATGACACCGAAAGTTAGCATAAAAACAAAGCCGTTAGTATATATGTTCTAAATTGAAAAATCGCTATCTGCTTATTATTTGTGCTCCAATTTGCAAATTCATGCGTAGAAAGAAAATGAATAATATGGTATGTTAAATGGATACCAGAGAATAAATTTAATAACAATTTAAATTATCAAAAATTGTTAGCAATAAAGATATTGCAAAAATTAAAAATAAATAGATTAAGATCATTGATTTTTTAAATTAAAACTTGTTTCCCTTTTTGCAATAATTATGTGAAGATAATTTGACGTATGATAGGAGTCAAAGAATCTGCAACATTCATCATCCCATAGGTATCATAAGAGGCGACTAAAGGAAAAGCCTTGAGAATTTCATGGTAATCTCCAGGAGCAAGCCCGGCGACGGTGTTCACTATCCGTTACGTTCTATCTCCCGAAGAGCTGTTTTTAATACTTATGTTTGCATACGGAGCGTTACGCTGTGTTACAGATAAAATTTTCACATAACAATTTTTTCGTAGTTGCATCTGAAGATTGGCTTTCTCAAATATATCGCAGATTCCTATGCCGCTAACACTCGACATTTGAACATGTATACAGAAATTATGATGACGATGTCTCTGATTTCCACTATGGTGACAAGTTCGGAAATCAGTTGAAAACTGTCGACTGCGTAAGGTGTATTATATAGTCGTAGTGCCGAAAAAGTACACCCAACCACGACAATCATTTGTTTCGGGCTCTGCACAAATACAAGCTTCGCCTGGAATTTCAATCCTGTATCAGTGGCTCAGTCGTCAGGTACGCCAATCACTACGAAACGTGATCGTACGGGAATAAATAGTATTCAGCAAATCAAGTCAGCAGATCGAGTGTTTCTGTTGGCTTAACTACTTCCACGCTGTGCATCACATTAAGATAGAATTTAAAGCAACTTCAGTCCGATCTGCAGTCGGAATCTACCAGCAATCGTTATCAAATACACACCTAATCGCATTGAACGGTATAACCGAGAAACAATAGATCGTTTAACAAACCCGACTTGTTCGTACAAAGCCTAAGGATGCCGTTAATTATATCACACTACAAAAGCGATTGTTAATTTACATCACAATAGATACACGATCATAAGTTAAATAACATTATGTCATTGAATGTACATGTATTGAATCTAATGTGTGAGATGGGGGCTTTCAAAATCGTTTAGGCTGTAAAGCTTTTTTCCCAACACAAACAACATACACTGAAAAGCACTATTGCGCGACAGGAAATTTTACATTTTTTTATAGTGGTTTCATGTAGAATAGATACAAGATTCGGAAATGTACAAATCGATTCTTTTACATCTACATCAGCCTGTCAATAGTCACTGTTGGACATAGACCTCTCCTAATTGGAGTGTTTGCCATATTTTTGATTAAGGTTTTATCTTAAGTTAAGGCCTTTCTCCTAATCGAATTTTACGGCATCCACGGAAAGCAGCAGGTGTCAGATTTCTTAGAAACTCTTTCTTTATCATCACGAACGAACAATAACAACTTTTCATTACTATCAACTATTATAACAGCCTCTTCCAAGTCGACCACAGAGCAGGAGCCTCCTCCATAGTTTGCCACAAACCACGGTGCTACCTCATCGTCCCCAATATTTGTCGGCTCCACGATCTACGTGAGCGTTCAATTGCAACTTCAGCTCAATAAACTTTTATAATCTAGTAAATCAATTGCCTTATTTCAATTGCAATGCCGTTCCGTGACTTGTACCGCTAACAATCGATACGTTAGGAATTTGTAAAATTCCATGAATGGTAAGGTAACCTCCGCGCTATTGTCTAACCTAGGCTTACGGCCAGAACATCTAATCTTAGAGTTAGGAAATACCATTATCGTGAACGTGAAATAGAAGCGGAGTCGTGATTGCGCAGCAAACGAAATACATGTTAAATTGAAAATTCCAATGAAAAATCTTTTTGAAACAGTATGACCATTACTTGCTCCTGTACTGTCTACGAATACTATGTAATTTGACTTCTTTACTACGTTTCAATGATACAAAATATTGTTTTAATCCACCATATTTTTTTATCTTATGCCAATTTAATGACCAGATTTCATGAAACATCAAACAAATCTGCGTTTACTGGAGCATTATTATTTTAAGTTTAACCTAAGCACATTTAAATACAATACATACAGCCTTCTTCTTGTCCAACTAGAGATTTGGACAAGATGAAATTTTGCGATTTCAATCTATCACAATTTGTGATAGGAATGTCAAAACGTTTAGACGACCGCATTGAATCAATAATGCAGGTAGTGGCTGCCTGGTTAGGTCAAATACAAGTGCCCTAAAAAAAGTTTAATATAATTTTTTAACAGAATACTAGCTATGGTATTAACATTACTAATATTCCTGTTATCTACTGCTACTAAGCATTACAGCTTGTATCTGGAGTGGTTCATAACAATAGTCGAATGGCGGGCTCGAAACTGTGACGTCGCAGTTCGCATCCGAACGAAAAAAAAAAATAGCTATTATATTCATGACCACCTAGTAACAAATATCTTAATGCACTACAAAGTGATTCAAAATTATCATTAATTCACACGGGAAATTATTTAGCTCGCTCTATCTTTCTACACAAAATAATCTTTTTACACAAGACAATTTGAAAACAAAGAAATACGTAATGAGATTCTAGTGTTTACGCTAAACTTGTTAACACAAATATGCAATTAAAATAGAAAGCCGTAAAGTAAACGCCACAAAGAATGTAAATAGCCTAAAACAAAGAAATAGCAGTGTTTATTTGTTCATGGAAATCTCAACCATGCTGTTTTAACTTTTAAACTGAAAGTACGTTAAAGTGAATTTTTGTATGGTAACATCAGTGACAAAAGTGCTAAAACTGTTTAGAACACAATATATTGCAATACAAAAATATGTAAACGTTGAAAGTACAAGATTTACTTTCGGGTTTCCTAACGAGTATTGTGAAAACGCAAGACTTCTATCTAATGTTTTTTTGTGAAACACAAATGATTATTTCGTGACTTGCTTAATGTAACTTACGAATTAAATCTATTTTATCATGTGTTTTTCACCAAATTTGCCATCTTTTTCACCAAATGCCAATCACACCTGCACGTGGTGCGCCCTGCTTGCTAAGAAACAATGCTCTGACGGCCGAATAATGGCGGAAAAATCTATACGAATTTGCCGAACCGAGCATCACCAGTCCGAAGGCACTGCGCTCAATAACCTTTTTGCCCAGCATGATGCGCATGAGTAAATCTTTCAGGAAATGCATGCTGGCCTTGCTGGTAGCCTAGTGGTCAGCGCGAGTGACCTGAGTTCGATCCCCGGTGCCGGCACCTCTAAAATTGTTAATAGCAATTTTAAGTGCTGTATTTACCACGTGCTCAGCGGTAAAGGAAAACACCGTGAGAAAACCTGCATGCCTGAGAAATAACTTTAACTTTCGCATCTTTTCGCTGAACGGTAAAGTTTTTTATTGAAATTGCCAGTACTTTAAAACGGTAATTTCATAATATTTAAACACCTATTATTCTAATCGCAACCATTATTTCACATTTCTATACATTACCTTTCATTTTTATATATTAATCTTCACACGCAAAATGAAACAATGCCAATATTGACACTCTGACACTCATCCATCACGGTGATTAGTGAGCAGATACAAAGGCTATTGTATCAATCGCAATTGATTCTTCGACCGCCGTTAAGATGCTACCTGGATAATATTTAAATATTATTTTAAAGTATATTCCATCGAGAAGATTATATCAAATCGTGTTGCAAGTAGAAAAGAATACGACGTTAATAGTCCGTGGCTTATTGTTTAGCGTGACTGTGTGTTTGTGAAACACACTAATTATTGATTTCGGATCCGATTGATCTGTGGTGCTGGGTGTGTCCCGTGTCGCTGACACTACTTCTAACGCTTTCTGAGATCTTATACCATAAGAGTTAGACATATATTTTTTTAATAGAGTGATAAACGATGTAACAGTCCACCTGATGGTTACAGACTGGATCTTATGAACACCTGCAAACGACCTCAATCGAAGAAGGTCAAAGATGCATTGTTGCCTCTGAGAATAATTAGGATAGAATATGTCACTTTCCGTAATTATACTGGCTTTCTTGAACTGTTGTTTGACGGCAGAAATAGGTAAGAGTGTGGTAACAGTGGCCAAATCCTTACCAGTTTTTAAAAGTCACAAAGATAGACTGGGTTCTTAGATCTCTGTAACTTCGTTTATTTAGACTTTTCTATTATATATATGTATGTATTGATTTAGTCTATTTATGTATATGTAAACATATATGTTAACAATTTTAAAAATGTGTATGTATTTCTATAATATGTGTTAATTATTTTTTATGTACTTTTTTCATTGTATATCAATTGCTTTTATGCAACTTCCATATTCATGATCGCTTTTAGCGATAAGACCGCCCATTTTACCATCACTCATGTTTAATTACGTTTTTGTAATATTATTATTTATTCTTATTTCTGGTGTGCAATAAAGTTTATTTTATCTATCTATCTACCTACCCACTACGCCTAGGCAGAGGAGTCTACTTCTAGTCATAACTTACATAATCAGAAGTTTAAGTGGGTGTTTCTTTGCTGACGCATGTACGCGGTACCATAACGTCCCCAGTCCCTGACACAGCATATGAACCGACCACGGATCTTAGCGCATTAGCGTTACATCGGATATGGTTAGATAAAGACGGTCGAGTAGCTGTGTTCGTGCGTTCACTTACACCACTATAATATCTCCTGCGCAGTTGACAACGGCCGAACAGCTTGTAATCGGCCTGTAGGAGGGTATCATCGTACTCATCATACATATTACTTTGTACAGCTTGGGGGCCGGGGGTCAGCTCGGTCTGCAAATCCTGCATTAGTTTTATTTGTTATTCTTGTCTTTTTTCAAAGTATGTAATTTTATTATAGAATATGCTTTAATTGCCTGTGCGACTATGCCTTTTTTTTTTATTTTGTATTATTTGGTATGTATAAAAATAATCAAAAACTTCGAAGTTTCTCTCGACAGTTTCTTCTCCGTCAGAGGAACCTCGTTACAAAACGGTGGTGGATTGTAAAAAAATTACAATTGACAAACGAAATTTGATTTGCGTCAAATAAAGAATTTTCATTTCATTTAATTAATTTCACTGTCAAAAAACATTTGAATAGAACATTTGTTCTGAAATTCAAGATATCACCTTATTATGACTATTACCATCTAAAGGTACAAAATAAAAATTTATTAAGCCTAAATAGGACTAACGACATGAGAGTACCGCAAGTTTACACATTTAATTGCTCTTGTCGAAACAGCATCATTATAATAATTACATCTACAAAATCTACTTATAAGTCCTTCTTTATCGTAGAGTTTAATCATATTACCATATGTTACCATTCGCATCGAGTTAACAAGCTAAAGAAAATGGATGTATTTTTTCTGTCTGTTAATCTGTTTCCTAACGTACATAATTTAGAAACTATTACAGCTATTTATGTATTGGTCTAATAAAATATTCTTATTCTTATCCGGGCGGTGAAAGACAATACTAAAGTAAAAATAATTTTATTTTTAATTTATCGTATTGTGTTTCATTGTACTTAATATTAAAAATATTAAAGTAAGTAGGTTTGTCGTTAGTATGGTTATCGTTCACTCTAAAGGACTGAACGATTTTGAAAGCAATTTGTAAAAAATTTAACTATGCCTGGAGATAGGATATTAAATACTTTTTATCTTAATACAACAAACTGCAAGCAGCCACATATTTAATACTTTGTTGATAAGAAGCTAAGACTAAATAATAATAAAAAAAAATTGTTGCTGCCAGTTTACGAATCAAACTGCATAGCTTCATGCTCTTTTAATATTTTTTTTGTCTTCAACCCTACCACAAGAATCATAAAAGTGAAGTCGTATTCTAGTAACAGAAACTTAAAGCTTTATGAACAATTACCCAACTCTTTAGAATATATCGATAAAACTGACAAGACTTATTACGAAAAAAATTACCCTAATAATACAAGCAATTTAGCAGGTTGTCCGTACTCGATAGAATCGAGTACTCGATACCTTGCGTCACTCCAATCGATGCCGACAATCGACATGCTATTGTTGCTATTGTTTTATGCGCAACGCACATTTTTGCCTTTTAAAATAGGTTTCACAGCAAATTGAAACTTATCTTAAGGATTGTAGATACCTTACTAATTTGCAAGGTGCATTCAAGGTGATTTTTCTAGTAATAGTAAAATTCAAAATTTATATGATTCCATATATTCAAACTCTGCTGCAATCACACAATCTACAATTAGAGAGGTCAGTCGCAAATATCGTTCGTTTTTATTTATATGTGAAATATAAATGCTACTAGTGATGCAATCGCTGTCAAAGAAAATGTAACTTTAATATTTTTTTGATATGTCTAAAGCGTTTGACTTTGTTTGTTATAAAACCTTAGTGAGAAAAAGTGTATGGTATAAGAAATTGATTGACATTTAATTGCCTTAATTCCTATCTGTCATCCCGAAAGCTATGCGTTGAAATAATGAAAAGTAAATTAAATATATTAAATATATTAAAATCATTTAGATATCAACTGACGGTTAAAGGCTATGGTGACTCTCGGAAGTGTTCTTGGACCTTTCTTATTTATAATTTACATAAATGGTTTATTACCAGAGACACCATCATTTCCCTGCTTTATGTTTGCCGAAGTGTTGCGGGAAGTCGATGGATGCAGGTGGCTCAGGACCGAGCTTCGTGGCAATCTTTGGACGAGGCCTATGTTCAGCAGTGGACTTCTGATATGCTGAAATGATGATGATGATGATGTTTGCCGACGAGATCCTTAGTTGTTAATGATAAACATCCTGATGTAAATAAATATGACCATCAATCCATGAGGTAAAACACATTATTAAATGGTTAGATTCTAATAATTTAAAATTAAACATAGATAAAACTAGTTACATTCAGTTTTAATGTTTCTAGGAAAAAAATGACGTTTAATGCAATTGGAAAGCACATATTGACAAGGTATGTAAATAATTAAGAGATTTGTGTCTGTACTAAGGAGTAGTACATACACAAATCTGTTAATTGAGAAAATATCGACACTTCAAACGGAGATCACTGCTTGTTGTTGCTGCTGCTTGTTGAGATATAGCACCTACTGGAAAAATGTTTACATAGCGCAAAGAAATATATTAGAGTTTTTAGTGGAGCTAGATGACATGAATCTTGTAAGCCGTTATTTAGGGCTCTTGACATTCTTACTTTGCCAGCACACATTTTGTACATTTTTGAAGAAGTGTGTAAGTAATAAAAAATATTTTTATGATATTGAAGAGCTTCTATCAGAAAAACAATGTAATCTGTTACTTAATTATTAATAATTGTAAAGACAAATAGACATTCCCCAAATCTGAAATTTTAAACTTCCAAAAAAATTTTTAATGTATCTTAATGTACTAATTACTTTTTATTGAGATAAACGCCAAAACTATAATTATGTGTTTGGAAAATTTTAATATATTTCAATAATGATATATGTGTAATAATTTGTATTTTTTTTTTTTATGAAAATAACGTTCGCATCCGGCAAACATTTGTGAACTAAAGAGAATTAAGAATTTTACCGTCTACAGCATGTACCATGTTAGCGAATAACTATATCATTATTACTAATGTAGCATGAGATAGACACTAAGATGTATCTTACTACGTCACCATCAACTAATGTACATAGTAAGACATATTTAGAAATTGATCAATATTAATCGAACATTGCCAGGCTTCTAATCACTAAATGGATGACAGTCTATGTCAAAACAGTTCAACACTGTGTAAATGCTTACAGTCAGATTTAGGCTTGTATAAAGGTCTTATGACATTCGCTGGTTCGCAAAACCAGACCTTCTCATCTCATGCCGGCTCTTCTCTTCGCAGGGGACTTTTTGTCAATGTCGCAAAATACAATACTTTACAATAAAACAAATACAATAATAATAAAATAAAGACAATGTCAAAATGTTCAATATTTTTTTAATATCAAATTTATCTATATATCTGTATCTAGGGGTCCCACATGTGAAGAGTAAGAGCTTTTTTACACACATCTTTGTTCTCGATGTATTGATTTATTTGATAGTAGGCCTTTTTTACTAAAGTTATTGAAGCACAAGCTTCTTAAAAGTTATGTTTGTTTGCTGAACTATATTTTTAGATATTATAATAAAAATGTATGCATTAACACTAAAATATTTTATAGCAATGCAATTAGAAGGATCAGATATATGCAATATTCGCTATTAGAAGGATCATAACGGTGTGTGATAAAGCAACTGCCAAATTAGTATACTACTCATACTTCCACAGTATCATGTACTATGATGTGTTACTGTGGAGATCTGCAGACTGATTGACAGTATTCATTTTGCAAACGTTCGCGCTACGCGACCTGTTCAAGTAGACTAACATTTTGACACTTTCTTCCTTGTTAATTTTAAAAAAACATATGTACGTATGGAAAAATATACATTTATTTAAAAAACGGAAGATCTGTGGAAAGGGTTAAGGTGATACGCTATAGGTTCCTAAATTTAGATAGCTTAAAACTAGGAAGTCATGTCTGCATAAACTTAAGTAAAATCTCCGAAAATATAGTCTGTCAGAAAAATTTAAAAATCCTGTTAATGAAACTTGGTTTAAAATGGCCTTCTATAAAATAGATCGATATGTTCAGAACAATAATTTATCGTTTTCATGTATGTCATGGGTAGCTAATGAGCATGCGGCACCTGAGTGTGAGTGATTACCGTCGCCCACCTACATCTGCAACACCTGAGCAGGTGCGTTGCCGGCCTTTGATCTTTGAAGGTTGGGCCTCCGGTTACCTCGCTCACCGAATGAAACGCAGAAGTACTTAACTCCGATATTCTGCGAGGCCATGGTACTACCCCGGTCGAGAAGGCCCATTCGATCAGCAGCAAACGTCGGATCGGCTGCCACTTACTTCTTCTCTTACATCTAGTCACTGACCTGTGAAGGTTACTCTTCCGCGTGACTCATTTCCCAAATCGAAATTTCCCGTACAAAAGCGACTTATCCAAAACCAAACAGTTCGTTAACTAGCCGCAGTCTCTTCCAACGCGGCGATGGTTTTACGTGCCACATTTTTCCCATGTTTAAACTTTTAATCAAAAATCATTCCGTCGATATTTACATATCTACGTACAACAGTGACTGTAAAAACAATTAAAAGTCGAACAGTTGAAAGTTGTAATAAAAACTCAAACTTTTTTATACGTAACGTACTATCTACATCAGAAATCAGAAGTAGTAGTACTAAATCAGCCTATTGGAACATGAAACTTAGAAAACTGGGAGAAAGCCAGTTTACTATTATTTCTTTCTTTATTATTATTCTTTTATAATTTGCTAGTATAGATAAAATAGTGAGGGATGAGTCACTATTAATTTATCCATAATAAAATATACTTGACTCAACATCAATGGAACTAACAAAATAGATTTTACTCGTTTGAAATTTATCGGCGCTGCATTATAATTTAAACTTGAAGAGTTACTAACTTTCTTGTTTCAAATAGATTTCTACATTGGCAATTGCAATGCTGTTATCCGAAAAGTTTTCTCCGGAATTGTCCTAGTTTGAGTGACATTTAAAAATTTTATTTGCATAAACGAATAAATAAAAACGGTCCGCGCATCGAAGTTAAACAAAAAATTTACATTTAACTTCTGGCAGTAAATTGCACATGAATAGACACCCAATCGTATGGCACACAAACGCCTATCTCGTGGAGAAATAAAACCTGTGACCCGCAATTCCTTAGCCAGTCGCTCAGGCACTGCGCTACATCTACTCTTTTACATTGAATGCTTCTATTAATATTTAAAATAAAACTGGCACCATGTCTTCACTCTTAAATCTATACAATTAAAGCTAATCTTCAAATAAAAACAAATCAAAAATGACGAGAAGAAGCAAGTCAAATAACAAAATTGTTATTCCATTAGCGTCGGCACGGACAGAACCTCGCGAAAGTGCATTGAATCTCGTATACAAATACATACATGACTTGACAGACCTTCAGTCAAAGTCGTGTCCACTTAACTTACCTTCACGTATGCACCTTACCACTTAAGAAATTAGGCTGATATTTCCATTTAGTCATAAACAGTCGATTATACATCGCGTTTTCTATAAATCCGGCAACGGCATAAAGAGACCAGGAAGGACTTTCGTTAACTTAACAATCATATAGTTTTGATAGTATTGGAATAGCTAACCGTGAGACTTCAATCTAGACTTTACATTGGCAGTACAGAACTTAATCAATAATATGCTTAATCATGAAACAACTTTCATTTGACAAACACTTTATATTTCTATATAAATACATCATCAAAAACTACTCAGGCCTTTATTACTATATAGGTCTAAATAAACAAAATCAATTGTACCTCGTACTCATTTCATCTACAGCCCATTGATAGAAAAACAATTAGCAGTTAATTCCAGATAGACGTACCACTTCACATAAAATCGACAACACACAATTCCCACTATTGTTAACAGTCGAGGAAACCCTGATGTGTCAGTCAAAGTTTTTATTCGATTCAATCACTTTCTGACCCCAATCGATTTAATTAAGGAATGGTAGTATCGGTGATTATAACGATACAATCATTCTATACAATGTTCGAATCGATACTCGCGAAAAATAGATCAGTGAAAGTATGCTTACGGTCACGATCAAGGATGATTTGATAGAAAATTCTATTACTACGATATCGGCATCTGGGTCAGTGATCAGTCTTATAAGGATTGTTCATAAATTAATTTCCTTTCGTTAAATATTATAATTAAGAGCAGTAGCAGTATAAATAACAGTCGAGTAGTCTCTATTGCTATAGATACGCTGGCGTAACCGTTGGTTTAAACTTTTTTTTTTGTAATTGGCATGAAAGTTTCCGATCGCATTACCAGACACTTCGTATCTAAGAGCTGCTGTCCGATATGTCTGGACTTAGGTGTTCAAACAATTATTAAGTAAGAAAGATTTTTAAGATAATTTAATTATTTTCGACAAACGAAAAGAATAACAAGAAAATTTTGTCTTACTCCACTCTGTTGGTCAGTTTAATCAAAGGTTGGACTAGATTGGTTAACGTGGGGCCTCATGGAATAAGATTTAAAATCGTAATTCACTGAATACTGCTAAAACCATAAAAAAAATGATGAAGAAGATGAGGTTATCGTCAATATTGACAACATCGTGATATATCTATCTTGTTTGACTTTTGCAACAATAACATATTGCCATTTTGCTTATAATCTATGAAAACCACTCGAGTTTTTTTTTATTCATAGTACCGTCAGACTTCAATCCCAGTAATAGCAATATTAATTAATATTTTATTGATAGTAATATGAAAGATACTACTACCGTATAGTGACGTGCCAATCAAAAGTCAAAACAAGTAATTTGTATAGGTTACTATCGCTTAACCACAAATTGCACGCTTCAAGGTTAATCATCAAAAGGTTAAATGTTTCTAACCAAACTATTCTTTGTTGCAGGCTCACCGACACCGCTGACCCACAATAAGCAACACCGACCTAACGCCAGATCATTATACTGAAACGATTATGATAAATAAGTTATAGGCTCAACGGAATACCGTTCTGTGACCAAAAACAATATACGGACAATGGCGCCCTACTAAGTGTTTCCTTTTCTGAATGTGAAAATGAATATAAGCATCACTTAGTGTTGTTATAAATCCAAGATGGCGCACAAGGTGAAGAACAACCATTACGTGGCGACGCACCGATCTGGTGTGGACTCGCCTTCATCCGGAGGATATTTGCATCGAGCTCCGTCTAGGGATGAAAACGACAGCCACCGAGCACCCTCCGAGAGGACGTTGTCGGAATATACGGTAAGTGAAATTTATCTACGTTAAAAGTTAAAGCAATTTACTTCGACTATCGAATACTACCGACCCTAACGCCGCTTTTTTGCACGGTGAGGGCCAGCCAATACTGAACAAATGCTTGTGGTCCTCCAACACTTTGAGGATTTTACGGTGGTTTAACTTGTCGTACCATAGAAAAAAAAACCTGTTAAGTAACTGAAAAATATACTTTTCGGAGGCAAATAAACCTATTTGATGAGCCAGCAACGTTAGTGAGAGGTACAAGTTGAAGAAAGAAGTAAATGTTGAACGCATTAGTAACATGTATCAATAGTCTTGAAAGAAACGAAAAATTCCATCATTATTTTTCTTACCGTTCAATTCATTAATTATCTATATATCACCAGTTAAAAATCATTGATGAGGTGACACAATAAAAAATTCATATGCAACATTGTCATCAAATACTAATAAAAACGCAATTTGTTTTTTAAACTATATCACACAACTTAATCAAAGTAGATAACACAAACATCTACAAAACACACTAATTTATGTTAATAAAGTCTATGGCATAACACCTAAACAATACATCACATTATGCGAGTAAACAAGGAGATTAGCCGCGCTCTGAAATACATCCGAGGTAGCGACTATTCAAACATAAATTGGCTTTGGTTTCTACGAAAATAATTAAATACTTACCGCTCGCCCGCAATCGGCTCCGGTAAACCGGTCCATGTAGTAAGCGAAGAGCGATAAAAATATTTATGTTATACTTAAATTTTGAACTTGATAGATATTGGGAAACTATGAAATTAAATATACTTTCACCTCGTTTTGAATAATAGTAAGCTATGCAAAACGAGTCTAGTATTTAAACAGATATATTTTGTATTGGGTTTGCCATGTAGGTTGTATTGTAAATATTACAAGAAGGGCATTCTGCTCATTCTGTTACAGCAACTGCTTGCATCAAAACTCGACTAATAGGAAACTAAGGTAAAGCTTCGATAACTAAACGTAATTAATACATATAAAAATAACCTGTGTTGTAACAACCTGTACTACATATATATATATCAATTTCGTATAGAGTGTGCACCAATCTCCGTCAGTTAAAAAAATAACGGACCAATGACTTTGAGAATGACGGCCCTTTATTACCAAACACACCAAGATATCATCTACAGCGGAAATGAAAGTTACCGATTAATATTTCTGTCCATATAATGTGAATTCTCTTCTGTGTGAGTCTTCTTCATCAGATTTCCTTTTTTTTATCTAACGCTGTGCTGTCTAATAGACGAGTATTGGTTTCCGCTCATCGCTTATAACAACCAACAAAGCCATAGCTGCATTCGAATTAGCAAGGTTGACTGGTGCCATTCTGCTAAGATTTGCAATTGTTCTTTTGTAAAACATAATCGTAAATAATAAATGGAATGATTTATTATCTTTAATATATGTATATCAGCCTGTCGCCTATTGGGGTAAACAGAGATTGCGGATTTATATTAATCATGACCCAGAGTAATCAATCGGGCTACTGCAACACACTTTTCCAAACATAACATCGAATATGTATGAATGTATGAATGAAAATGACAAAAAAATAAACAATGAACTACATAAATTGAAGTAAAATTTAAGATAAAATTTATAGATGAAATATTGTTCGTCCAAAAGAGAATATAATATTTTTATACTTTCATATATACGCATATATTATGTGACATACGTACAAAAATGATAAATACATTTTAAATCATTATGGTTCGTAGAGACTGACAAACAGTATGTCTATTTTATTAATTGTACTAATATAAATGATAACGTATTGTTACGGGTAATAAGCTACGGGTTGCGAGATTGTAGTAAGAGGCCGGTATTTTAAACTTCTATTTGTTTGACCACTTACAATGGTTACAGAGTTTCTTCCTCGATGTGCTAACTCTCGCACGTAATCTTTCATGGGTCTTCCGGCCAGTAAGCAATAATTTCCTGCACTGATCACTTTGCCTCTTCTCCTTTTCTTCCTTTTTCTCTTCTTGAATAAGTTAACTCCATCGTTAGTTTGTGAATTGTTTTTAATAACGAAACCTGATGCCCAAAAACACAGACTTCGGCTAAGTTTAGATTTGCCTACAAATTCCATTTGTAAGTTGAGAGTTTCAGCTCTTTATTTTTTTATTTTTAATTCGGGACAATTAAATAAACAATATTAATATAATTATTAATATTTATTAATGAAGTTTACTTAATATGATACATTAATTAATTGATGTTGGTTTGTTGATAATATACTATTAGTTAAAAACTAATAAACAGGTCAACTTATGGAATAACTTATGATTAAATATCGAATGTTAAACAATGAATATCCTGCCAACCATTTTGCATTTCAATTATATTTCTTTTTGTTGTTTTTAACCGTCAAAGGAACGATCAAACTATGTAAAACCGCCTTAAACTATTCTAATAACGTAGAAACAACACGTTCGATGATTTATTTATGCGATAGTACATTTTCTACTTTCGATTGCGGAACATATGCCCCGTGGTTTGATACATTTCATTCGAAACCACAAGCAAATGTAATGGGCACTGAATCTCACACTAATTTTGATTGACGTCTGACTTTTATTGCAGTGTTGAAGAATAAGCGACCGCGTAAATTGTTATTTGTTCCTTTTCAATACAGAACATATATTAAAATTTAACAATAATCTCTTAGTACGTATTTTGATCCGTGGTAGCCTAGTGGTCATGGCGCTCACTTTAGTTTCATAGAGCGCGAGTGACCTGGGTTCGATCCCCGGTGCCGGCACCACTAAAATTCTAAATAGTAATTTTAAATGCTGTATTTACCACCTGCTCAGTGGTGAAAGACAAAAATAGAGAGGAAACCTGCATGCTTGAGAAATAATTTCGAGGATATGTGAAGCCCCCCAACTGGAGCAGCGTGGCGGGCCCTTTCCGACTTCTAAAACCCTCTCTCATACTCGTATTTGAGAAGGAGGCCTTTGCCCAGCTGTAGGCACTTACAGGCTGCTACTTTATGTATTTTTATTTAATTATCATTATTTTAATAATAATTACCACTGAGAGATTATTTTTCTACTGATCCTTAGCTTCTTTTCTTGACTAGTGCTAGTGATGATGTTCTTGGTGGCCCACTATTTAGTAAGAGCTAATTCGCTCCACTCTTGAAGGCACTAACGTTCACTTCGGACGGAAACACAGACGCAGGCAAAGTGTTCTAACCCTTGCCTGTACATAGTATTAGAAAGCATAACAATGTTTACAATATAACTTCTACACTTTACTAGCGTATATAAATCCACTGTTGAAAATAGACATCTCCAAGAAAGCGAGAGTGAATGTTGAATAAATGAGTGCTGCTCATTTATTAAAAAATTCTGACCCAGATTGATAGATGCAGTTTGTTACCACGTGCATGGTTTGTTATTTTAAGAAAAAAAAAATAATTAAAAAGTACGTCTCCATTTCATTTTAACGCCCACTCTTATCTTTTGCACCACCGCTAAGGCTTCTCGCACACTGCTCCCATTCGGATCCAACGTTTATAGAAAATTATACGTCAATAAACTACAGTTGCGCAGCGTAAAAGTGACTATGCTTTCATAATTTACAATGACGCGATGATATATTTTCTGTTTCTTCATTAAAACCGCCATTATTATCCTATTTAGGTAATTCGGACAAAGTTCGTAGAAAGAACTTGAGAGGAAACTCACCGAATCATTACAATATGTACAGACAATGGACGAGCGAACGCGGTCACCGTCCGGCGGCGGCTCCGGCGGTGGTGAGCATCGCAATGGCAGACGTCACCACCACTCTAACGGTTCACCAAGGGCCGATTCCGATGTGTACGTCACAAGCGGCGCCTATCGACCGCCATCCGAAATCAGGTGAGATCACAATGGAGTAATATTATAATTCATTTTGTAACGGATCCATTCAAATTCTTTCTTTTTTTAAAAGAGATTTTTTTTTTTTTTCAATAATTGTGTTTGGAATGTCGAACCGTTATTAACATGTATATATCTGGTATCTATAGGTTTGCACATAAGCTCAAAGCTGCTCAGCGGGCTACGGAAATGGATATGCTCTATGTTTCTCTTAACGATACAATTTACTAAGATATGTTAAGTAGAACTGTATCAGTAGGTTCAGTGGAGCAGAACCTTATAAAGTTTTTTTTTCCCTTGAAGAATAACATAAAATTAACGTTGAAATAAAATATGCTTGTAAAAAGAACCGTCAGACGGGAACGATGGAAAAAAAAAGCGGTTCGAATTCAAAAACTGCTACACCCGCGCCGCCTATGACATTGTTGCGTTTCGTTTTACACAAGAAACGCAACCCGTATAACGTGCTTGAAAATCGATATTTTTCTCCATTAGAATTCCACGGAACGATTAAATCACTAAAAATAACACGCAATAACATCCCGCGCGCTGTTCCGTTCGACGTCTGGATTCTTCAGTCGATAAATTATTTATTACATTTATTACCATTATGTTGGATTCATTACAATCTTCCTACAGGCTCATAAAATGTAATTCGCGAAAGATATTAAAGGAAATTAATTCGCTAAAGAATAATTAATGAACAAGGGATGATTCTTGTTACATTTTAGCGTCACGCATCTGTGACCCTTCTTCCAATCTTATATTTTAACGCATCAGGTACGGGAAGACAGTAACGAATGAGTGTCTCTGTGTTTACACGTATTACGGCACTATAATATCCGACGTGGTCATGAATGACGTAAAAAATAAAATAAAATAGCGGCGTAAAAATTTGCCACTCCTTTTCAACAACTAACAGATTCAAAGTCAAACCTTTTTTTATTCAATTTGCAACGTTAAACGTCATAATCTACATTGATTCGCAATAGCCAACAAAAAGCTTCTGAAGCCTCAGAGAAAAGCCGACAAAAAGCTCAAGGAGCATTTTTTTAAACGCCATGATATACGGCTGTCAACAGTATTAGCTGGATCTTATGCAATTTTTTTTTTTTATGTTCGGTTAGAAAGGTCTTAGACGGAAAGCACAGCTTATAAATCGCAGCAAGTGAAAGGTCAATCACAGCGTACATTCATCTTATTCCTAGTTTTATCTTAAACGACAGTGTTCAAAATACTCACGTCTCTCTCGGCACGTCACGTCCGCCACTTCTATATAGGTCACAATCTCGTGACGCCAAATTAACTCCATTTTGAGCTGTATAGTTCTAAAACGTTTTAACTAAATCCTCCCAACGGCACTTGAAACGTGACGAATTACGTATCGCCTTTTCTGCGGGTCTCATAAATAGATGAACCTGTCGACATTCAGTGTCCCAAAAGTATACATTTTCATGAAGCTTTCTGTTTAAGTCACATTATCAGAAATATTTATAGCTTCCATACGGAGTCTTATAGTAGGGTTACAATAGGCATATAGTAGTGTTACAGTAGGGTTATAGAAGGGTTACAGTGGTGTTACAGTAGGGTAATCATTAGTAAAAGTGCCACAGTTTCTGTTAGAAACTTGATACCTAATAAATGGATAGCAAGCAAAAGTGGAAATTTTTCATTTTCATTATACGTAATAGAGCCAAGCGGCGGCTTTCACTACTGCTCGAATGGGTAATGCCGACTCGAGCAGGGTAGTACCACGACTTCACAGAACACCAGCGCGAAGGAAGTAGCGACATCTCGTGCTTCTGCGTGTGTTTCGTGTGAGTGAGGTAAAGGAGGCGTTCTCCCAAATATCCTTAAAGGACAGCAACGTTATTGCAGCTTCATTGATGTTGCAGATGTACATGGGCAACGGTAATGACTTACCATCAGGTGAGCCGCTTGCTCGTTTGCCCCCATTAACATAAAACAGTGAT
Organism: Bhutanitis thaidina; assembly: GCA_029286595.1. Classification (NCBI taxonomy): domain Eukaryota; kingdom Metazoa; phylum Arthropoda; class Insecta; order Lepidoptera; family Papilionidae; genus Bhutanitis; species Bhutanitis thaidina. Next base: position 13,740,540 of record JAGSMS010000010.1, read on the forward strand.
TATGTCGATGACATCTTCCTGGTCAATTTCGAACACGGCGACAACTTTATATACCGCCAATAGCCTAATGGGTTAGGGTGCGGACTGCGAAACATGAGGTCGCAGGTTCGAGCCCACCATTCGACTATTGTCGTGAACCACTCCAAATACAAGCTCTAATGCTTAGTTGGAGGGTTAACAGGAATATTAGTAATGTTAGTTAAATAGCATTGCTAGTATTATTAAAAAAAAAAAAAAAAAAAAAAATACTTTATAGAATGCCGTAAATGTACGCGCAAACACAGAAGTTGTCTTCACTTTCCCATATTCGATGTAACGCTTATGCGATAACATCGGATCAGATGCAGTGTCAGAAACACCGGGATTTAACACCACACCACCACTACCAGATCCGTGAAACCAATAATTCGTGTCTTGCACAAATATTAGTTTCGGCTGGGATTTGAACCCAGGTACGAGCACGCTATGGTCGTCGACTAATTACACTATTGTACCTCTGTCACTTATTTTTAAGCATTTACGCATCAAAAATCTGACCCGTGAGCACATAAGTACTCTATCAATACTTACACATACAATACTTATACAATACGCAAACAAGAGAAACGCTATTCTGTAAACCGACAAGCACAAAACAAGCAAGTCACGGCCCCGTAGTATTCGTAGTTTAAAACGAGACCTTCGCGTCTAACGTTTAGAATCGATGGGAAATTATCCATAGTGAGCGCAGTGTGGAAATGACTCATCGCATTTCCTTAAATGCATCACTAATCGTGGACGCATTGTCGCCCGATGGTATGTTTACCAGCGTTTGATGTGCTGAACCGGTGTTTGATGGTCTGTAGTGGCGTTTAGCTTACAATGATTGCGTGATGAATTCAATTTATTTCATTACCCTTACTTTAACATCCGAGCCACGATTGCCGAGTGCCTCCGAATAAAATCAGAAGACACGAGTTTGATCCCTTATGAGGGGGCTGGTATCACAATGAGCTATTCGAAACTTATGTACGATTTAAATGAAACTATAATGAACGGATTTCTTCGCGTTCACATTTGTTTTTATATTCCCGACGTTTCGAGTGCTTCACAGCACCCGTGGTAGACAGCACATTCGGCGTAGATCGGACCAAGATTAATAATTAAAGGCTGAAGGTAGCCAAAGATATTTATGACTTCAGGACGTCCACCTCAGTCCCCCCTTGACCACGGGTGCTGTAAAGCACTCGAAACGTCGGAAATGAAAAAACAAATTAAACGCAATAAATAGTAGATTAATTTCGAATGTGTAGTGTTCGCTGTATTTACACAAGAAGTAATTCTATACGGTTATTATTATTGGACTAAGCATTAAGACTGGGAAAGGCTGATATTTAAAGGCTTTAAAAAATTATAGTTTTGGGTATACGGACGTAAGAGCTTGTTTTCATTTTCCTAACAGCCGTTGACAGATCGTTAGTGGTTTAATTTTAGCTTCAAGTGGCCCATTTTAATTTCAAAATAGAAAGTATAGCGACAAATGTGCGACCCTGTGACCTGTGGAAATGCCTAACCACTAAAATTGTTAATCAAATTTTTAAATATTGATTATGGCAATTCGTTACATTGAGAATAGCTTATTTACTGCGATGGACTATTAACATATTGGAGAAGAAGTGGAGGAGTTGTGAAAACGTAACGTGTCTACATATTATGTCATCACCATCATCCTTGTCACAGATTTATAGCGGCCTTGGCGTGAATGCTGAAGTGATGAAGGATATTTCAACTAATCTTACGTAATTCTACCACAGAAATTTACATAAATAAGTGCCTATTAAAGCCTTTTGTGAAGGGAGCTTGCTTTAGTTTGATAGAGCCCGAGTGACCTGGGTTCGATCCCCGATGTCGGCACAATTAAAATTTTTAATAGCAATTATATTTTTATTAGTGCTGTATTTACCACGTGCTCGGCGGTGAAGGAGAACATCGTGATGAAACCTGCAAGTCTGAGAAAAAATAAAAGATATTATTTCAACGACATGTAAAGTCCGTCAACCCTTCGCGGCTCCAAAACCCTCTTCTGAGGATTTGTGAAGGAGGCCTTTGCCCAGCAGTGGACACTTATATGCTGCTACTTTACTTTAAGTGCCTTTTTAGTAAGTCATTGGTTCAGTTTATAAATAAAGTACTGTACGTGGAAAGTTGGTTAGATGTGGAAGCCAGTACAGTTAGAGCAATAATCGTAAAACCGAATGTCAAGCGGGAAGATATCGCGACAGACAGCGCTACGATTGTGAACGATTTTTCCCACATCGGTGTAGACTTTTGTTATAATAAACACGACCGTGGCGCAGCGCTTCGCGTACCTACTGTACTGAATGTCCTAGTTTTAAAATGAAATGAAAAAATTTAAATGAAACTCACATTATATTTCGAGGGTATGTGAAGCCCGCCAAACCGCACTGGAGCAGCGTGGCGCGCCTTTACCGGCTCCAAAACCCTCTCAGATATTTGAGAAGGAGGCCTTTGCCCAGCTGTGGGTGCTTACAGACTGCTGCTTTACAATTGTTTTTAATTATTCAATAAAACACAAACTTTGAGTTATTGTCACCGTTTCGTATCCGTGAATGTGAACGCAGTTGAGGGTTGCAATGTCAAAAGCGCATAAAAAAATAAAAACACTTGATTTCTGATTCAGGATCACTACACCAAGCCTACTAACCGCTATTACTGATAACTGATATCGACTTTCTAAATAAACATTCACAAAGATTTACAGAGGCTGACCGGAGTAAACATTTAATCACCAACTGCGCTTAATTAATTTCTATCGTGAATTCAATTTTGTAAAATGTACTCTAGGAATTTATTAGGTCCGCATTCCGGTCTGGTTAGGATACGCCGGTGTGGGTCAACCGGTACTCACGCACACACACTCACGCGCACATTGTTCCCGGTTCTGGATGCGCCGGCCCATGCAAACTACCGAACCACCAATTGTATCGTTTCAGCGCAAATAACTTGCTGTGGGTAAGCCTCATCGGGATCAAGTTATGTTCATTGTACAATTGAAACGTACATACGTTCACGTAACCCGTCTATTTTATAATTATATTGTAGAACATCGATAAATGTTATTTTTTCAATTTAATTTCTATATTTCCACCGGACTTCAATATTCAACGTAACACTGGTTTAGAGATTAAAATTTGACAAAAAATTCATACATGTTATGTCAATTGTCCACATTTTTACACGTCGATATGATATGGATAATATATTAAAATCAGTCAGCCGCAAAAAAACTTCTTCTCTTTTCTTCTTCTTCAATTCCCGGGTATTCAATTATAATGGAAGATGCCGAATGCCGGCAACCGATCGGTTCGTTATATAAATAAACTTTATAAACGAACGGCCTTTAGAACTTTAGTTATAGATAAGCTGCATGAAATCAAAACTCAGTGATAGTTATAAATACACTGTTTACCTTATTTATTTTTATGTCACTTTTACTTTTTTTATATTTGTGATTCATTATCATTTATTCGCATTAGTCTCTTAATTTAAAAATCAAATGCAACATATTGTAAATGGTGTTGGTGTCACAATTAATTTGTGATCATATTAATATATCACTTTCTATTGTGGTTCTTTATATTTACCCAAATAAATGAAAAAAAAAGTAATATATAGGGAAAACCCAGTACCTGGTAGAGTTAAGCGGTGGCTTTTGTTGCTGCTCGAATGGGCCGGCTCGACCGGGGTAGTACCACGTGGGGAAATATGTAACGGGTACCCGGGACCAAGGCGCGTTGTGTTGGTCTTCCACCGTCTAAAGCCCCAAGGTGTTCCACCCTCATCACATATCGGGCCATGTGAACGCCCGCGCACACATCCGTAACCCCACCGGCACCCGATTACCCACCCTATCTCTTACTCACAGTAAGGCGTGCCGGAACCTCGATGCACTTACCTACACAACCTCCTAATCCACGTGGACAAAGGACTCTTCTCAGTCCACCATCCGGAGCACTCAGAAATACCGGCCCTCCCTCTCCGCTCTCGAAGAGGATCAGATTCATGGCTCATCGATTATCTCTGGGTTAAATAATCAAAACAGTCCAATTGTACAGTTTTGTAAATTCCAAACGTGAAATATATCCGTAATGTATCCTATTCAAATTGGGATAGACCTATAATAATAATATTTGTTAATTTTCTCCCCATGAAAACAGACCATACATGATTATCTAATGAAAAACTTATATATATTTAAATACAGGTGTGTGTTCTGGAATGTATGAGGAGCTGGTGTCTGAGATAGTCATAAAAGGCCTGTATTACAGATCACCTGGTCCACACCCTACCGAAAAAACAGGAGCATTATTTTGTATTACTACTGGTACTGGTACTGGTATTTAAACTTATGGTATAAATAGCCAATCAATTTATGTACTATTGCCAGTGATCGGCACGAGCCGTGCCACACCGCGGGATTCAAAGAGAAAATAATAATATGGACATGACATGATTCGCAAAAATTAAGAGTTATGTATTTGTAAATAGAAGTCAGAATATTAAATAAACTCGTAAAATGTATCATTTTTCATTAAAGAAAATATTGGTAATCTATGGTTTCATTTTATACTGCGTAAAATATTACGTGCACATATAAATAATACATTACTCATATAAAACATGTAAGTGTTAAAATATAATCATTTGAAGTGCATAACGACCCTTTTCCCTACCTGGCTCCTACTACCTGGCATGTCGGAGGTCACTATCGTGTTTTCTATTTTTTTTTTATTTTATATTATTTTCGTTCGCCGATTCGAAAGCTGGAATCCCGGGGAATATCGATATTAACATAATGATTGAGGTCATTGACACCATGTGGCACGGGTCGTGCCGATCTATGATTATTGCATATATTGTGTTAGGAGAAACAAAGATCATTACGGTGGTTCAAATTATAACAAGATGGGAAAAAAACGATTAATACCATAAAAATAAAAGATATAAGAACGCCTCGGTAAAAATGTAAATATATTGTGTAGTGTAATGTCATGTGAATAGTCAATGTGTGTGTGTGTGTGGGTGTGAGAGTGTTGTGTTTGTGTTTGTTTTGTAAATATGACTTATAATGTGATGAATGTGTACCTAGTTTATTTATGAAGTAGATTTTCGGTAATTGATTTGCATTTTAATTTTGGAAGAGAATATATTGACAATATTGTTATAGTTTTTTACCTACCTATGTCCAGCAGTGGGCTACATGTAGGCAGTTAAATGAGAACATTTTAATCATATTCATTAATTTTCAACCCTAATTGACTCTAGTATTCACATGGTCTTAAAGTCAATGCGCATAATAAATCCCGGGCAATTACCACTACCATAACAAATTCCGTGTAACCACTTTCTACTCGCGTCCTTGGAATGCCGTGACCATACCGCTTCCATTAATTGTAATTTGTGTTCCCGGATTCGATTCCCAGGTGAAGTTTTTGTGAGTCGATTTTGTGAGATGATTGCATAATGGTCCTTTGTAGACGCCGACTGGAGCGGCTAATCGACTCGGATCTTATGAACTCGCAACTTCGTTACGTCTTTAATTATAGGATACGAAAAATTCCTAAGATAATATAAACAAGTTGAGAATAATATCTTGTTGGAAACACAAAAAAAAACATTCAATAAAACGATTTATGCCAATATAACAACAAGTAAAATCTATCCAATGGAAATAAATAATACCTGATACTGTATTAAGGATTTACTAGATTTATACATTAAACGAATCTTGACTACTTTAAACTTAAGCATGATACGGGATATTGCTTAAGTCTTCGAAAGTGTGCCCCATATTAATTTAACCTCTCTGAGTATTCTAATAAAAACCATTTAAACGCGTGCTTTAATCTATACTGGGGCTACTTGAATGTATACTGTCGCAGAGACTGCGTCTTTATCAAATTATTGAATTCCTATATTAAAATATAAAACGCTTTTAAGATATTGTTTTTTTTTTTTAAATAACACATACTCTATTCTTGTCAAATTAAAATGTTTTGTATAGTTTTGTAGAGACCGTCGCTCTCCTGTCTTTTACAAAATGGTTTGATTATTATTTTTAGTCTTTCACCGAAACTTGACGCGTTATTTAAGCTAAAGGTTTGTCAGTCTTCGCATGACTAAGGGAAACGTGTCTCGTTAGATTTTTTTTTTATTATTGAACAAACACCTCCTATATAGAGTCGACGACAATGAGGGGTCCTTTGTGCATCTTGCTTTTGTTGGAAATAAATAAAGCGTTAAACAGACAAACTAATTTGAGTGCTGTCGGTTGACGAGTCTTTTTATAAAGAATGTAAGGAGTGTAAGACGATTTCGATTAAATTTAAGATCTATTAATGGACGTATATTTTCATCCCACAGCCTGTGCCGGTGTAGAGTCGAGATTTAACAACTTCACTTTTCCGTGTCTGTTAGTCGAGCTCTTCCATACAAATACATAGTATAGGTTTGCATCTTATAAATGATTTTTTTTATGAATAATAGGCTTACATTTGACCTCAATCTTGCCCGATGGAGGGCGAAGATGAGCCCTAGGATGGTACACGCTTGCCTAGAAGGTGTCTGTTCACTTTGGCCTTAAAGATGTCCAGATTATAGTTTTCCGGAAAAACTGACCTCGGCAGAGAGTTCCACTCCTTAGCCGTCCGCATGATATGGTACTGACAAATTTCTTGCCGATTAGTATGGTATGCATAAGCGAAATCCTAGAAGAATCAGAAGGCCTTGTAGCAATAACATGAGAGTGATTATACATATCCAGACCTACTGTATTGGAAATAAAACAAAATTAAATTAAATCTAAGGACAACCGTTGACCCACGCTCGATGTATTGCAAACGGAATTCTGTTTTCATGAATGTTCATATTGATTTTAGTTACGCCCCTGCTACGCGACACATTTACAGGAAACATTTACATTAAAAGAATAAAATCATAAATTGCTAACTAGCAAAGCCTGTGGCTTCATCCGTGTTAAGCTTTTTTGCGCGACTTTCCTAGGTTAGAAGTAATATATTCCTTTCCGGCCTTGAAGGTATATCCATACCAAATTTCATCAAAAACGATACAGCGCTTTATGCGTGATTGAAAGAACGTCCCAACGAATATACTTTCTAATATATAATATTGTAGTATGTAAAAACAACAATATTTTATTTTTAAAATACTGGCAACCCTTACTTTAATGGGCGATGTAAATAAAAAAAAATCAGATCGTGTTATATAATTTTCGTTGTCGTGACATCCTGATACGACCTTGACTTAGAACGAATCGTAATACTAAGACAGAGTCGTGACTAAATCGGCAAAGTAACATTCGGCTGTCATAGAACGAAACGATTGATTGCACGTGTCTGTTGATGTGCATACAAATTATACATTTTGATTATTAATTTTGATTAGATTTCTCAGCACGACAGTATTTTTTTGGGTTTTGTTCTTTATCGATTCGGTCGAGCTTGAGTCTTCTGATGCGAAGACAGATATATTGTTTACAAATTTACTTTCAAATAAATGTTTCCCAAATATGGGGAAATAATTGTTACTTGGCTACTTCACACACACACACACATAAGTGTGACGTGACGCGAGAATAAGACACTGTCCTGTCGTTTGTATAGCTCTACATGAGCTCTACAAAACACAAGTGAAATCCGCTGACCCACGTTCGCGTTATGGCGGACTTTTTGCGGCTCCACATCCCTCTCAAAAATGAGACGAGCTCTTGCTCAATAGTGGGTAATTCATGGGCATACTTTACATATATGAATGAAAAATTATTTGCTGATCTGTAACATAGGTCGACGTCGTTTCCAGAAGACAGTGGTGGCGAAACTTCACGGAAATAAACGCTGTAAAAAAAATTATAATATAGTTTAATTTTAAAAATAGAATAAAATATTTTATATACAGTCTTTCAGCCTCATTATGTTGGCAGCAGGGCTCCACGACTCATCGTGGGAACAACATCGCCACGTAATGACGCCTGCACTTTCTATGATGTTCTCTTTTTAACACGGGGCAAAATGTCATCTCATACCATGTAATCAGATTAATAGTGTTCCGAAGTTACTGTTTTTTTTTTTCATAATAACATTGTAAAGTCATTCATAGCGTGATATGGTTGGATTTGTTATCACATTTCCAGACATCTATCGGCTTCGATATCGGTTATGATAACCGAATAGTTGGGAGTTCGGTCCTCTACGTAGAGGGCTCGTACTAAAGAGTATTTTCGAAACTTATATACGCTTTGTATCGTTGGCCTGAACACCAAGGGCTCATCATCTGACAAGTTATACCAAATAAGCTCTGGTGAAAAATGCGATGTAACGACAAGAATAAATGTAACACCCCAATATTGGGTAAGGGTCGACATATATATATACATAAATTGCGTTTATTGTTATTTCGGAGACTACCTCAGTGTGTGTCATTGCGGGTAGGTTGAACCTAAGCTGAAGTAAATTTTGTCAATGAAATAAACGATTTTCGAAAATGTAAAGATATGAGATGACATTCTCTATGTCACTCACTGTGTGAATCAGATAGAGTGAAATATAATTGAGTTACAAAAAATCCTGATCAAAGTTTCGATTATTCGATCATATCACATTACTCCCCGAGGCTGATTTTATCACAGCAACTTCTTCTGGTCCAAACAAAAGCTAAAAAAACAAATAAAAAATTAAAACGGTTTTTTCATCGATTTTTTTCTTTCTGATCTATTGTAAAAACGGAAATACATACAAACGACAAAGTTGGTGTGATTATAGTGACAACTCTAAAAGTAAAACTGCAATTATAAATACTGGCCAAGTATGAGTCGGACTCGGGTTATGGATCCGGAACTGAAAGAATGGAAAACATTTTTTTTTATTATTACTAGTTGTTTAACTTGACATCTTTCACCCTCAGCCGCCAGTCTCGGGCGCCTCGGAGCGTCTACTCCTACAGAAGCGCTGTGGCGCCATCTGTCGCCTCCACACACCGATCGAAGGTGTCAAGGAAGGTAAATATACTTTTGTATTTTTGTGAACTAACATGTGGTATCGGCGTGAGAATCTCCGACCCCATCTTCCCATGTGTGTCGTAAGAGGCGACTCCTTTGTCGTTTTCCCCTGAAAAGTCTAGAAAATAGCATTGACTACGGATAGATGCCGGCATGACCATCTCAAAAAATAACAGACTAAAATTAACCTTACTGATGATGAGCCACAGATGATGTACCTTAATGATGAGCCACAATGTCCAAGGTGTGAGGTGCCTGGTACGGCGATCGCCAAACCGCTTAACGAGCGTGGCGATTAAGGCAATTCCTCCTTATGGGAGGGGCCTGTGTCCTCAGTGGACTGTCTATAAGCTGTTAAGGTTAAGGTCTGGTCTAATAATAAGAATATAATGAAATAATAATGTTTAATGCATGCAAAATTCGAGACAAGTTCTTTTTAATTTTGCAACTGTTCGTTCGGACATACAGACATATTTTCACATCTTTTTCATTTCTTTGCATGACGTTTTCATGTCTGTCTGTTTGTAACCTAGTCATGGATGTTTATTTTCGTATATATATGATTCATATTTCTATGTATATGTATATTATATATATTATCTAACTAAACACTATTCTACAATGTTAAACTTATATGCAATTACTTAAATATAAGTCTCGTAAATTGTTTTTAAGTTGTTATTAATTTTTGGAATATCACCCGTGACCTCTCCACGCCTTAGCTTGTTCTAACGGTTGCTAACATAAAATTCTAGAAAAAAAAATTATAGATGTAAAAGTTATTGAAATTTAAATTGTGTTAATTTACTGTTATATATTTATTGTGGCATGTGAAAAGGATTACTCAGATTAAAAATCACGAATCTAACAAAAAGAATCGATTGTTCTTTTTTTTAGACGGGCTGATGTAGGAGAAGAAGACATTGCTTTATACGACAAATTCATAACATGTCATACGTTGCAGGCCGGCGTAAAAGTGGACACGATGGCTGCCCCGAATCCGTTCTGTCCGAACGTTAAGGGCATGTGCTGCCTCATGCTGCTTCTCAACCTCGGCCTCATCCTCGTCACACTCGGCTTCGTCATCGTGTTGCAGTTCTTCGAGCCGCTCTTCGTTTGGTTAGTATTTAGTTTAGTTATATATTTATCACAACGTCGTGACTCATGAAGAAGCCAATACCAATATGTGAGGTATTTGAATACGATTAGACTGAATATTACCATTGTTGTCTTCAAAACTGCATCGGATGTTTCTTCGAGGATTCGAAAGATCTTATCTCTCGAACCTATCACATTCTCACCTCCACGCCAAAGTTACGTATCTGCCTTTGTGTTGATAAACACAAACGTTTTTGTACCTGGTAGAGCTAAGCGACAGTTTTTCCGGGGTAGTCCCATGGCCTCGCAGAATACCGACGTGAAGTAGAGGCATCTTGTGCTTCTCCGTTTCGTTCGGTGAGCGAAGTGAACGGGGCCTCCTTTAAAAAAATCATAATCATCATGAGTATCACATGGTCCATGAACTTGATATTAAAGGAACAAATCCCTTAAAGACGTTTATGTCTTTTGGCTCTAAACCCTATTCAATAAGTTAAAAACTGGTTAGCAGTTTTAGCACGCTTTACAAGCAATGGAATCGCTGTCGTTTCCAATAACTGTCGAACAATTACGTATGAAAATCTATCAACCAGTCGGTTTTGCGTGGGAACCGATCAAGTGAGCATGCAGCAACTAGAGCGGCAGAATATAGTAAAAAGCCAACCCATTCGAAAAGTCCGAACTAGAACGAAATGAGTCTATTTGTTCACGACATAGTCGCTAACCGTGGACGATTGTTCTCTGTCCAACATTAAAATCAATTTGAAGCATTTAAAAAAAAACGCGGTGAGTGTCCAACGGTACAAGCAATTTGGATGACAATGTGACATTCATTGAATATTTTTGGTTTCCCGCGATTAAGTTTTTTTTTTCGGCGTTAATCTATTTTTTTCTGTCTACTAACCAGTCGTTTACGTGGTTTGTTATGATAGAGATGGTCAACGAGGCGTCTTACAGTTGCGAAATCTTTATAGTATTCTTATTACAATGTGAGAATTTGCTGTAATCGCCTCGCTTGGCATTCGGATTGGTGGCTTCCGCTCTTAATTCTCTACCTCTAGATCGTATTCATGAGTAAACTCCTTTATTTTGCCATACAAAGTGCGACATTATCTCAATGTATTCTTCACGGTAATCCATGTAATTAAGTGTTAAATAGGTATTGGTGTACGTTCCCGCCTACTAAATAAAAACTGATGTTTAAAAAGTAATGTTTGTGAATTACGGACGTTATACTGCTTCCCGGCAGTTCTTCAGTTCGTTGTCGAAGCAATTTAGTTAATTTGGTCAGACATCTGTTCGAGGCCATAAGATCTTATAGCATCTTGCTTTATCGACTTTAAGATACTTACGGGACTAGATTGAGTTCCAGATTCTCTTAGGCCACACTTTTGAATACTATTAACTTAAATTTTGTTACAAATAAGCCGCAACTAAAAATCATTGAGCATTTTTACAATATTACAAATATACATACAGATGATTTATTAACTAGCTGCCTTTATATTTTATTTATTTATTTATTCTTTATTGCCTTAAGCTTAAGGTTACAATGGGCGGACTTAATGCCAAGTGGCATTCTCTACCAGTCAACCCTTGTTATGGTGAAAGGTAGTTGGCAGGTATAAAACAAAGAATAAAAAAAATTAATAAAATAAAAAACTCAAATAAAAATAAATTGATAAGTACATATAAATAAACTATATAATTAAATAAATATTTATAACATAAAATACACTAAAACGTATACTAGTATATATAAGGATACATAAATAAATATATAATTATATATATATTGTCATGTTTAGAAATCTAGATATACAATAGTAAACAGCAATCTTTTGGCATTCAATATTTGCCAGCATCACTAAAAGTGTGAATTGCAATTATAAGTCCATGATTTACCGCGTGCTCGGCGGTGAAGAGAAGCATCGCGATGAAACCTGAAAAAAAAATACTTCTTGGATATCTGGAGTTCGCCCAGCCGCATTGGAGCGGAATCATCCTGACTCCAAAACCTTTTCAATAATTGAGAGAAATCTGTTGCCCAAAAGTCGGGCATTTATAGGATGCTACTTTACTTTAGGCACCGATTCGATTACGATATACTGCAGGTTATTCAATCAATTTTAAGCACGTGTTGAGGTTTTATGACGAAATGAGTCTCATAACCATTCCAGTTGCACTCAGATCTTCAAATTGTATTTTCTTGTGTATCAACGCAGTGCACACGATGCGCTGAGACATCAGTTGTTAAGTCTCATATGTCCAGGAATTTCACTATGTAGCTTCAGTGCCCATCAAACGGAAACGCTATATTACTTGCACTGTTTGATGGAAAACTATCTTCCTCCGGTAACCGGTTCCCGCATACGCATATTCCTACCAACTATGCTCTCTAGCCCAGGGGTGGCTCTACAACAGGTGCTGGTGTAGAGCTGATTAAGCATATATTTGAAGCCTGGGCGAACTCACAGGATGGCTAGGGTGTCTTTTGCGATCTTTCGAGGGCCTTCAATCGTGTGCACACTAAAACACTTACTCATCAGAAAACTACATCATTATACCATAAGAAATACAGTGCTTCAACTTATTATCTGGTATTTAAGTAACAATATTCAAAAATTTGTAATCAATGGTGCGAGTTCTTCTGAGTCGACGGTAACAATGGGCGTCCCGCAGGGCTCGATTTTTGGCCCATTTCTTTTTCTTACTTAGATTAATTATTTACGTTATTTATTAGAGAATAAACATGGTATTATTTCCCGGTGATACTTCATTTATTTAAAATAAAGCGACAACTTGTTACACACGACGAGGTGAATTTTATGCCATTGGTTTACCGCTAATAATTTGTTTTTAAATGGCAATAAACTTAAATGTATAAATTCTCTATACCTAATGTTAAAAAATGAAGCACCAATGTAGTTGTAAATGGGTAAGAGTTAGGCCTTATGAATACCACTGTTTTTCTTGGAATAACTTTTGATCCAAAGCTTCAATCAATTAATTCAATTCAATCAACTTATGCTGCAAGGAAAATAAGAAGTCAGATTGATGTCGAAACAGATAGAATAGTTTATTTTAGTCTTATTCATCCAGTTGAAATAGAATATTGTTTCATCTCTTATAGATAAATTTAAAGAATTCTGCGAAGCCGTGGTACTATCCCGGACGAGCCGGCCCTTGGTTCTACCATGTATGAAAGTAAAACAAATATTTTTTTAAAAAGAATTATTATAATACAAAGGGATATATGGATGATAATACCACCTGCAAATGAGTTGATCGCTTCCAAGTCCCGTTTTTAAAAAAAAAAAATATGTTGAACATATAATTGTGTAATTATAATTTTTTTTTAAATCCTAGATATGTTTGTTCCTAGATCGAAGAATTAAGATTTTGATTTGATGTTTTGATTATGTTGGTGAAATCTTGGCCGATGTTAAAACTTTCGAATACAGCAGTCGTTTGCAACATAAAGATCATCATCTGTACTAATTCTGTCTTTACAGACACACTCATTACTTTATTATAGAATTATTTTATAAATTATGCTTTTTATAATTATGCTATATTAATTTTGTTTTATTTTGTTTACAGGATTCTTGGTATAGTTTTCCTCATATTCGGCTTCATCACCTTAGTGGGCAGCCTTATATACTGCGTTGTACTTTGCCGGGAAAATCCTTATCCCCGATACCCAGACGATTTTTATTGGACCCATCACTGGTCTAAAACTATTGGGCCCTCGGAAATACACTACAGCGCTAGCGAGAAGCCGTACCGGCAGAACGGCCACAGCGACAGATATAATAAATATAACGGAAAATATTCTGACAGGGAGAGTGCTAAAGGTTATTCTGACAGAGAGAGCAAGTTAAGCAGGTACTGATAGTACTAAGACTAGGTTTAAAATACCTATTGGTTCTGTGTCGCATTTAAAATTGTAATGTTGTCACAAATACTATTTTAATGTTCATAACCGTATTATACACATTTTTCATGTTAGAATTGTTTATGAAAGTTGTTTGTTTATTGAAAAATACTTTTATTTATACTTGAACATCTCATAACTGAATTCTAAAAGAGTTTAAATGCCATCTATTTTCATTAACCTAAAAATATATCCATTCTCTAATACTTTTGCGCTAAGTTTTATTATTGCCACTAGATGGCATTATCAACAAAAAAAGTATTGACTCGAGAATGTAAAAGAATCTCGAAACGAATGTCATTTTTTTAATAATTGTTAATTTTGTGACAACATATTTTAAAGTATATGTGTATATGGATATAGCTTTACTAATACTATAATTTGATGTAGTTATATCAAAAACAATATTAATAGTCAAAGAAAAACATCTCGTCTAGACTTAAGGATTCCTCCGAAGATTCTTGTGAAGTTTTAAATCAATATTATAAAATAAATGAGATACCTAACTACTACCAATTTATAAACTCTCGTTTAATCGGTATCGCATTTTAGATTGTTTTGTACTTAAATGATTTTAAGTAATTTAGAAAAGATTATATGTTTTATCTTACACTGCTAACAATTATTGTAAATAATATTTTATAAATATTTTAAGTTACAATAAAATGCCATATTAAATTTATTTTTCTTTATTTAACAAGTTTATTTACACAACTTAGGAAAAGCTTAGAAATTCTGGAATCACCTATAATATATTGAAAATAAATCAATGTCAAATAATTACCTTAGACTGTAAAATTATCTTAATGAATCAATAATATTTCTATAAATAAATATGTGTATGTGACGTTATGTTATTTCATTATTTCATTTGTATTATTATACTAGCGCACCTACCTAACTTTTCTTGTAAGTTTTTAGGGAGAACATAAATGAAACTATAATTATGCAAAAGGAAAATATTATATTCCAATTTTAATGAACGAAGGCGATCGAGGCGAGTTCTCTGCCGCCGGTTAGTTCATTAGGAATTAGGATTCCCACATATCACCACACTCTTACCCATTTCTGCCCCCAAACAGCAGTTAATGTTGTTTTTCGGTTTGAATACGTACGTATACGTATTTAAACAAATATATTAATTATATTATATGTAATTTTAATTATACAGGCCCTCTATAGTATAGAGAGGTTATCATTCAAAAAATAAAAAGGGGATCCACTATATAACTTTCTCCTGTGTTGCAGAGACAAACATAATGTGACATGGAGAAGCAAACCCGTGAAGTGCATATATTCCCTATGTATAATGTGTGTGAGCATGCTCCTTTATATTATTGTGTCATATTATTTTCCTAACTACGACACTTACTTGAACATTTTAAGTGTAGATGAGTTAATAATTAATTGAATACTGTCGACTTAATTTGACGTACATAAATCCCCCAACATCATATGGCTCGTGGAGTGCTAATACGTCCTAGTATCTTTGGCAAAGTAAAATCAAACACGTGCGTCGCTCAACTGTCGAGAAAGATGAGGCGATTCAAATTCCGAACTCTGCAGGGGGAAGTAACGACGCGTTGCTACAGGACATAGGAGGTCATGTAGAGCGGCTCGGAATTACCACGATAGTTATCCTTGAGGATCCAGGAGGTAGGACTTAACGCGGTCCAGCTAATTCGAACATCCCAGAGAAGACAAGGGGGGAATGGCTGCTTCAATGCTTATGACAATACAAAATGTTGTGCAATTATCTTAAATAAAGATTCTCTACTTTACAACGTAAGAAATATACTATTAGAATATTTCCTTTGTCCAACATATTATTTTAACTAAAAGGATTCAGACATTTTCCCAAATGTCAACTCTACTTTTGTACGTGGTAGAGCCAAGCGGCATTTTTTGCTGCTGTTCGAATTAGCCGGCTCGACTGGGTAGTACCTCGGGTTATACCAACCTGAAGTAGAGGCATCTTGTGCTTCTGCGTTTCGTTCGTTGAGTGAAGTAATTGGAGGTACATAACTTTTACAGGTGATAAAAAATAATAATATGATGTTTGAATATCTTATTATAAGTCTTAACGTGGTAGAGGCAAACGTGGTAGTCCGAATGGGCCGGCTCGACCGGGCCAGTATCAAGACCTCGCAGAATACCTGCGTGACGTAGAGCCATCTTGTGCTTCTGCGTTTCGGTCGGTGTGTTAGGAAACCAAACATTTTATTTACACTAAAAAAAATTACATTGTTTTTTAATGCGTTTCCAAATAAAAAAAAATTTATTACTTATTTAACATATCAATAATAATATTTCACATAGTCAATATTATATCGATATGATAACTAACTGCAATATGTAAAAAGGTTTGTCAGAAGTGGGATTCGAACCCACGCCCTCAGAGAGGACCAGAACGCCCAACCACCTTGTTTTACACAGGCAAGTTTCCTTGAGTCTGGCGCCTTAGACCGCTCGGCCATCCTGACGTTGACGACTAGTGTTGAAATTAAGCATATTATGGCAACGCAAACATTACTAAAATTATAATAGTTTTTGTCTACTAACATTACATAATACATATTTTAGAATTTAAAACTTCAGGCCACTCAGTGGCCAGACGCTCGTCAAAGTTTCATAGTACTCGAGTGACCTGGGTGTTTGAGTTAGGGCACCACTAAAATTGTTATGCGATTTTAATTGCTGAATTTACCAGTTGCTCGACGGTGAAGCAAAACTTTGGAAATAATCTCAGCTATGTCAAGTCTGCCAACCCACAATTGGGTGCCGGGTGCCACACATGCCGGTTGACTCTTCCCTGTTTCAAAAGCCACATAAAAGTAGAGAACCTTCGTGGCTACTTCACTTTAACTTTGATCTTTTATTTTACAGTACGACTTCGTGGTTTAGTGGTAAATGTTAGCTAACTGTTGTGCCATGGCACCAGGCTTCGAATCCAACTCGGAGCCAATATTTATGCAACACACAAATTATTGGTTTTCGGGTCTGGTTTTGTTGCGATGCGTCCCTTGTCTCTAACACTGCATCTGACCCTTTCTCCGATCTTATCGCATAAACGTTACATCGGAAATGGAAAGGTAAAGACGAGTGAGTGCCTCGGTGTGAATGCCACTGTGGTCCCGTGTACACTTACGGCAATATATCTCCTGCGCAGCCGACAACTCCCGATGGTATTCGGAAGACGTCGCCGTGATCGAAATCGACCAGGAGAAGATCATTATGAGTGTGTTAATTTTTAAAGAAAAATTAGATACCAGGTAAGAACAGTGCCTAATAATTTAAACCTGATCTACTTTGTTTTATTTTTCATATTGCTTAAACAATAAATTTAATGTCACAAATCTGAGGTCCCCTCTTTTCCCGTAAGTGGTGAACTATTGTCCGCGGAACAAAAGTCCGCAAAGGGTCAACGAAATCCGCCGCACACGTTGTTCGATTATTTGATCGCTGAAAGTGTGAAGAAGCGCACGATATGGAAGTTAATATACTAAGATTACGTTATGATGCAATTCACTTAAAGTTTAGAAAGAAGAAAAGACTTTTCTGAAGAATAGTACTTTGGTGCCGTGCCGCCTGTCAGAGTCCTCGTTTGTTTGGGGGACTTTTTGTACGCGGTAGTTTAATCCGTTGTGTGCGTTACTGTTCTGAGTAATCAGTTTTTCCTAACTAAAAAAGGACTATCCGTCGTCTGCGCAGACCTGATATCAAAGTGTTACAAAGTGATGTGCCGAGATGATAATTCACAGCAATATTGGAGGAAAATGCACGGGATGTTAAAAAAATTCTGAATTGAACGATCTGCAACGATAATATGGGCGTTAAAAGTAAAGTATGAAAGAGTACTTTACAGGTAACTTGTTATTACTTGGTATTAAGTAACGACATAGTCACCTTTTCGTGTTATACACTGGGGATGTATTGTGTAATACTTTAAGCTTAAACTTCCCCTCCCAAACAACTCTTTATCCCGAGCACCTTCAACATTCAGTAAGCGACTACTGCTTCATCATCTTAAAATATCTGTCTTCTCAGATACCCATTCCATATCGAAAATAGATAGAAATCTGATCCTTACCCTATAGTGACAGCGTGGGCTGTTGTGAATGGGTGCATAGCCGCAAAACACGTCGATACTATTTAAAAAGTACGTTTTCATTTCGTTAAATTAATGTTCAAATCTGTAACACAGTTGAATACGCCATGAAGTAGAGTCAAAGAGTAGACTTCGAGTATTGTATATAATAAAGTTTTAGTTTAGCACCGAACGTGGTATATTTATAGCTATAACATACTATGGTCATTGAAAGAGAACCTATTATATATCTTTTACAAGAACATTTTTATAGATTCATGTAGAGTATAATAAATATAACATATTTTTTTTTATTTTTAATTTGGTCATTATATTTACAAAAAGTTACTTCTTCTTTTCTGTTATTCTATTAATATTGTTACTAAACTGTTTGAACTCGGAAACTGTTGAACCTGATTATAATATTTGTGCAGTATATCATTGCCAAAAACTCTAGTATTATAATTTATTTGATGCAAACTCAAACTTTTGGTCAACTGAGCTATTATAGTAGTTGTGCATCTTAAATATGTAAATGCCAGAAACTTTTGTTATTGTTATTGTATTATAATCTATTTTATGCAAACTCAAACTCTTTGTCAACTGAGCTATTATACTATTTGTAAATCTTTAATATGTCATTGCCAAAAACTCTTGTATTATAATTTATTTGATGCAAACTCAAACTTTTTGTCAACTGAGCTATTATACTATTTGTGCATCTTTAATATGTCATTGCCAAAAACTGTTGAATTATAATTTATTTGATGAAAACTCAAACTCTTTGTCAACTGAGCTATTATACCATTTGTCCATCTTTAATATGTCATTGCCAAAAACTCTTCTATTATAATTTATTTGATGCAAACTCAATTTTTTGTCAACTGAGCTATTATACTATTTGTGCATCTTTAATATGTCATTGCCAAAAACTCTTGTATTATAATTTATTTGATGCAAACTCAAACTTTTTGTCAACTGAGCTATTATACTATTTGTGCATCTTTAATATGTCATTGCCAAAAACTGTTGAATTATTATTAATTTGATGAAAACTCAAACTCTTTGTCAACAGAGCTATTATATATTTGTGCATCTTTAATATGTCATTGCCAAAAACTTGTATTATAATTTATTTGATGAAAACTCAAATTCTTTGTCAACTGAGCTATTACACTATTTGTGCATCTTTAATATGTCATTGCCAGAAACTTTTGTTATTGTTATTGTATTATAATCTATTTTATGCAAACTCAAACTCTTTGTCAACTGAGCTATTATACTATTTGTACATCTTTAATATGTCATTGCCAAAAACTCTTGTATTATAATTTATTTGATGCAAACTCAAACTTTTTGTCAACTGAGCTATTAAACTCTTTGTGCATCTTTAATATGTCATTGCCAGAAACTTTTGTTATTGTTGTTGTATTGTAATTTATTTGATGAAAACTCAAACTCTTTGGCAACTGAGCTATTATACCATTTGTGCATCTTTAATATGTCATTGCCAAAAACTCATGTATTATAATTTATTTGATGAAAACTCAATCTCTTTGTCAACTGAGCTATTATACTATTTGTAAATCTTTAATATGTCATTGCCAAAAACTTGTATTATAGTTTATTTGATGAAAACTCAAACTCTTTGTCAACTGAGCTATTATACTATTTGTGCATCTTTAATATGTCATTGCCAAAAACTTGTATTATAGTTTATTTGATGAAAACTCAAACTCTTTGTCAACTGAGCTATTATACTATTTGTGCATCTTTAATATGTAATTTCAAAAACTTGTATTATAATTTATTTGATGAAAACTCAAACTCTTTGTCAACAGAGCTATTATACTATTTGTGCATCTTTAATATGTCATTGCCAAAAACGGTTGTATTATAATTTATTTGATGAAAACTCAAATTCTTTGTCAACTGAGCTATTACACTATTTGTGCATCTTTAATATGTCATTGCCAGAAACTTTTGTTATTGTTATTGTATTATAATCTATTTTATGCAAACTCAAATTTTTGTCAACTGAGCTATTATAATCTATTTTATGCAAACTCAAACTCTTTGTCAACTGAGCTATTATACTATTTGTACATCTTTAATATGTCATTGCCAAAAACTTTTGTTATTGTTATTGTATTATAATCTATTTTATGCAAACTCAAACTCTTTGTCAACTGAGCTATTATACTATTTGTGCATCTTTAATATGTCATTGCCAAAAACTTGTATTATAGTTTATTTGATGAAAACTCAAACTCTTTGTCAACTGAGCTATTATACTATTTGTGCATCTTTAATATGTAATTTCAAAAACTTGTATTATAATTTATTTGATGAAAACTCAAACTCTTTGTCAACTGAGCTATTATACCATTTGTCCATCTTTTATATGTCATTGCCAAAAACTCTTCTATTATAATTTATTTGATGAAAACCCAAACTCTTTGTCAACTGAGCTATTATACTATTTGTGCATCTTTAATATGTCATTGCCAAAAACTTTTCTGTTATAATTTATTTGATGAAAACTCAAACTCTTTGTCAACTGAGCTATTATACTATTTGTGCATCTTTAAGGTGGGGTAAGGAATTTAATTTTTAGTTTTTGCATTTTTTTTTATTTATTTTATGTGAACGCATAATATCTCAAAAGTATTGTGTCAAAATTTCAAGTCGATTGGAGTAAAATTGACGAAGTTATAAATATTTCTATACCTGTCGAATTTTATACCTGCCCGACCCGAGCGCACTATTGTTATCTGGCAGATGCTTCGCTCTCTATACCATATCTAAGTTTGACCTCCAGTTTCAGTTTCAACGCAGGAACAAACGTGCTTATACCTGTATTGTATATTTTGTCAGTGTAGAGTATAAAATTCAGTGTAGCAGTTAATATTCTATTGAGCAGACGTACACGCGCGTTCCTATTTTCGCATCATTTTAACTCCGTTTTCATCAAGTTTTATGTTAAATTACTACAAAAATGCTTAAAAAAATTAAAAGATCTGATAGAAAATCAGTTGGTTCGAGATTATATCGACCTAGAAAAACTATACCTCAACAAAAACGTAAAAGCGAAAACGAGGCGTGTACGCTATAAACGCTCGTTGTAACGGGTAGCGCGTCAGCTAAAAAAATAAAAGTGACCGTTGAAGAGCAAGTTACGGAGGATCTTGAAAAACATTATAGGATAATTGATTTTTTATTAGTCTCTTCGACAATTGCTACGCTAGTAAAGTGTGTGAAATGTGATGGAAAGGTGAATTTTCATGAGACTAAGAAAGAAGGCCTTGGATTTAACATCAAAGTGTCGTGCGAAAGCTGTAAGCAGAGTTCAAACGTTCCGTCTAGTCCAAGAATAAACTCTGGTATTTACGAAGTTAATTATCGGTTTGTTTTCGCGATGAGGGTACTATGCCTTGGATTAGCTGGCTGTGAAAAGTTCTGCGGCTTGATGGATTTGTCTAGTTCGTTTTTATCAAGACCAACGTACAGTAATTACGTGAATAAAATGTGCTCAAGTGTGAGAGAAGTAGCGTATCGATTTTTTTTATCTACTACAAAAGTAGATAAAGCAGCAACAGCCGAAGAGAAAAAAACTGAAGATGCTGTCGAACCCAGTGTATTAGGCGACCGAACATGGAAAAAGAGAGGCTATTCATCTTTATTCGGCGTAACCTCGTTAATCGGTTACTTTACAGGCAAAGTTCTTGACATTTTGACTTTCGTCAAAAGTTCATACTGCCATGAATGTAAAACTTGGGAACATAATTTAAACTTTGCCGAATACGAAGAGTGGCATGAAGCTCACGTAAATGCTGGAAAATGTCGTGCCAATCATACTGGTGCAGCTGGAAATATGGAGGTCGAAGCGATAAAAACCATGTTTCAACGCTCGATAGAGAATGGTGTACGATATCGCAACTATATCGGCGACGGTGACTCTAAACCTCACTCTGGGTTAGTGAATTCAAAACCTTATGGTGATGATTTTTCAATAGTGAAAAAAGAATGTATAGGACATGTTCAAAAACGAATGGACACTCTAAACGAGTGTATAGACGTGAAATGGTCAAGAAGACCGTTGTGGATACTGAAACTAAGGCTGAAACTAAAACTTTGAAGCGTTTTCCCCACAACTCACGTTTTCAAAGTCGGTGCCCCTCATAACTTCAAAACTACTGCACCGGTCCATTTGAAGTTTTGAACACTATTTCTGTACATAATTTACGAGGTAACGCTGGAGAGTTTTTTTCAAATTTGTTAATAATTTTGATTTTACAATAACAAATTAGCCGATTATTTCACAAAAAATCGCGTAATTCCCTTCAAATTGTTCCAAAAAAGTGAAAAATTTAAATTTCGAAAAACCCTCCCAGCGTTACCTGGGGGAAACTATTATCTAACGAATGAATTTCGATTTTGAGATTTCAGAGGATTCAGCACCAAATTATGAGGGGCACCGCAATTCTACTTTTTTCCCAGACGCGTCCGAATAATTGCAGCCATTACCGTATTTTATTATATTTCTTCGTGAAAATTGTTATTGTATTATATTACATTTTATTTTTTAAATTTAGTTATTGTTTTATAATCTATTTTATGCAAACTCAAACTCTTTGTCAACGGAGCTATTATACTATTTGCGCATCTTTAGTATGTCATTGCCAAAAACTCTTGTATTATAATTTATCTGATGCAAACTCAAACTATTTGTCAACTGAGCTATTATACTGTTTGTGCATCTTTAGTTTGTCATTGCCAAAAACTATAGTATTATAATTTATCTGATGCAAACTCAAACTTTTTGTCAACTGAGCTATTATACTATTTCTATAATATGTAATAGGCAAATGTGAAATAACTAGCATAAATAAATAAGAAGAAAACACTTTAAAAGAATCAACCATAGTCAAGGTGAGACTAAAAAAATGTACTAAACACAATTTTCCATTAATTTACCAACTTAGGCACTTTACGAGAACTTTTTTTGTAATATAGCAGTAGATCAGAAAAGATAATCAAAACGAGAATACTCTCGTGAAAATACTTAAAGGTAACTTGAACTTAAACAAGTAATTTGCGAATACGAGTTTCGAAGCATGCAATTTCAATGGTGCGTTTAGAGAGGATACGACTAACAATCTCAATGTGCGTTTTGGCCTAATCGCTTTCCCAGTGGAAACTAAATAATGAACAACGAGGAACCACCACCAACACACTAAGGTAAAGAACGATGAATTAAAAGTAATGGTGGAAGCCGATCCTTATCAAACAACCAATAAATGACGGTTATTTATTGGTTGTTTGATAAGACCAAGACTATGGGTAAACTAGTAAAATAAAAAAAACTCGAGTAACAGGTGCCTCTTGTATTAAATGATATGCGTAGAGGAACACGCGTTTGTTTTGATGCGTAGTTACATAAATGAAAGAATGTTGGATAGAACGTTGTTTGTGAGGTGTAATGAAAAGTGGATTCTCTACGATATTCTCAACCGAACAACACAGGTTAAATCCCGGCGCAATGCCCTGAATTGAAGCCGTAGAAAAGTAATGTTACCTGATGATCACTTCATGGTGTAATTCATTATAGTTTTTTGAGATTCGGTGTATCAATAACAGCAGATGTCTATTAAGAAGAACTTCGAAGAATAATAGCGAAACTCTCCGAGAAACAACTCCGACTCGTCCATCGATCTTCGTTATTACTGCTACTTGATAACACATGATCTCGATCACTGCTCGTAAAACCGTTTTTACAATGCCTTCAGTTAGAAACCATACGAAATCTTCCGTACACGCCATACCTGGTGCCAAGAGATTACAATTTTTTTCTCAAATTGGGACCGTTTTCTGTAGGAAAAAAAGTTGTTCTCAGGAAGCGGTACAAACTGCCTTCATGGACATTGTAGAGTCCAGACCCCAGCGTTCTATCGCAAAGGGGTGACTGATCCTTCGAGATGGCCGAAATGTGTAGATAATGAGGGTTAATACTTCGATTAAATAAATATATTTTCACGTAGCAAAAAAGGTGTTTGAATTTATCAATATAAAAAGGCAATTTCATTCCTTAACCTTTATATATCATACTAGTTCTTTTATAACGAAACACTGATAAGAAATATCAATTATTAAATAACAATTTATTGGAAAAATTTGGAATGCGAGAGTTTTTTGGCACTCATCTAACATCAGCTTAAAAATATGTCTCATGGCTCGTAGTGGAATGGGGACCGATGCTGTATGGATTTCAGAGACGTTAAGCGATGTAAATGTTGAGGAATTTTTAGATATTTTCCGTTTCTAATAAATCAATTCACCTTAAAAAATCATTCTTGTTTGCGTTGGTTTTCCTTTTGTTATTAATTAGTTGGGATACGCCATGAGATTCATTCTGGATTCAAAGATCTAGCTAAGATCATGAACACAAATGGCGATTTTTTTCATTTGGTTTAGATTGATGACTATAAACCATATTTTATTAACTGTATGATACAAAAACTCCATATTGTTTTAAAAAACAAAAATATTTGAGGAAACGTGCAAGAAAATGCCATAAGGGTGATGCCAGGTAAACAACTTGAAATTGTATTAAAGGTAAGACCGTAAAATAATTTGTTAGATAAACTTGCTTTTTTTTCTTGACGTGTGACATTTGATAAATGCTAACCCCCTAAGAAGTCGCTTTTTTTTACTTTTCTCACCAATATTCATATGTTATAATTACATGAGTTTGTAATTTTTTACCCAGTGTCTAGACGTTCCATTAAAAATGCGTGCCATTAAAATTTTTATGCCATTTAATACCACAAATTATAAAAAAAACTGAGCCGTATAAATAGATATTCGGAAGTAATTTTATAGAAAATATTTCTATTATAATAATCTACGTAAACTCTTACTTTTTGTTAAAAAATGTGAAAGAGCATCTTCTTCGTTTGCAGCAACCAAAGAATTAAAACTGTATCCCTGTATCACACTTTTGTTGCCAATAGAAATTAATTTAATATTGACTTATTTATAGTCACTGTTATTTTAAATTTGAATTCGAAGTTGCGAGATACATCTGTTTTGATATTTGGATATTTCTCCGTTTAAGTAATCATTGATGTTTGTGGTGGTTTCAGTATTATTAATAACAAGCATATTGCTTATTGGATTATAGTATATTTTGTATTACTTTTGGTTATTTATTTTTCTTAACTTACTGTAGTAGTTAGTCACTAAGTTGGGCTGACCTGTACGTTCTACCCTGCAGTGTCCTCCACGTAACGAAAGTTTGTGTATAATATAAAAACAGCGATTGGCGCAAACGTCTCTTTTTAGCTGACGATGACGATAGCCACGGATGAAACAGTAGGCTCAGAAAAGTTGCCCGGGTAACCTTTGCTCTAATAAAGGTTACGCTAATAGAGCAAGTATAATCCAAAATAGACAGGGACGACATAAATTAACTTCCATACGTTCATAGAAGGTTCAGACGCCATTTTTCTTACTCTCTTTTTATGGGGCCTTTTCAATGCTCTTGTAACGCTCTATTAAGACGAAGATGATAATCACAGACGTCACTTAACAAAAAATAAACTCGCTGGTAATAGATTTATGAACAAATAACAAAGCCTAAGCCTAGCTTACAATTACTAGCTTACAAGTTGGCTGTCAGAGCATCTCTTATTCCACCTTTTAAAAATCTATCATATTTATTTATTTTATTTATTTAAACTTTATTTAAATACCTTTAAACAAAAGTATTACAAAGGGCGGACTTAATGCCTCTTGGCATTCATTCTCTGCCAGTCAACCCGGGGCGTGGAGAGATATAGTAAAGGTGCCAAACATTAAATTTGTTAAAAAAAAAATACATGAATAAATATATAAAATACACTTACAATTAGATACATACAGACGGACTATCATATCTGTTTTTGAAAGATTTTATAATGGTAGTGGACAGTCATAACTGTTACAAAACTGCCTGCACACAGCGGTGAGAGAAATATGGTACTTAAAATCATTCAATTCGGTAGCCGTAAAAAGTTACGGTATTTATTACTATTCCCATTACCCAAATGATTAGAAGAGTAAGCGCACTTATCAGTTTATCCAACCCGACTTTAATCAGAATAAAACTCGAAGCTACACAACAATTACAATCCTATGAGCCAACAGCAAGATACCAATAGCGAAATAAAGCCTACTTCTGTAATATATGTACAAGGATATATTTGTTATTGAACTTTAGTTGTTTTGGTTGTTATTGTTGTTGTTGTACATAAAATGTCACCATAGGTTGACACAGGTAGAGAATGCCTATAGGGATCAAGTCCGCCTTTTGTGTTCTTCATGAGAACGCAATAAAGATTAAATAAATGGCAGGATGCTACCACCTGGTTGGGATCCGGTAATTCATAAAATTAAACCCAAGGCCAAGCATACCACTGGAACTTCACTACTACCTCGGTTCCCCAGCGACCGAACCGACAGGATTTAACAAGTTAAAAGCTAATTAAAAATAAAAAAAATTGTATGGTACTTGGTTAGGGTATTTTTATCCACACGTACTGTAACTGTGTTGGACGTCAAAACAGACGTATAAATCGAACTTATTGATAAGTATTACTAATCATTACATTATACTGCCTTATTTTCTACTATTTCAATTGAATATTAAAATGTACATCATCTCCATAGTAAACTAACTATAAAAAAAATTCTTAATTTAATGTTGTGAATCTGGAGTTGCATATGGTGACGGATCTTTTGTCAATTTATTTCCAGTTACAAATAAAGAATAACGAAAATGCATCAGAGTTCAAATAAATGGAACAATATCGGCTACCCAACTGCCATGCGACCCAATCTTCTTCTTTGATGATGACGTGGTTGAGTTGAAACAACGGATTGGATGACACTGGAACCGCGCAACGTAAAACTTTGCTTATGTCACCAAAACATCGGAAAGTTGCCCAAACATTGAATCCTCAAAAGGCTTTGCAGACTTAGTGACGACCGCAGAAGCATACGACGATGCAAGTGAACAACAAGCTAAACACAACCCCACTCAAGTTTTTTTTTTATGGGAAAGGCGGCATATAAGCACCACGTACATCTCCAACACCAGAGGAGCTGTAGGTGCGTTGCCTGCCTTTAAGGGTATGGAGGATAAGGATGGGGAGGGGCGGTGGGCCTCCTTTTACCTCACTCACCGAACGAAACGCAGTAGCACAAGATGCCTCTACTTCACGCCGGTATTCTGCGAGGTCGTGGTATTTAACCGATCGAGCCGGCCCATTCGAGCAGCAGCTAAAGCCGCCGGATCAGAAGGCTAAGAACACACGAGTTATAAAAGGAATTGATACTCATAGGAACACGCCATACGGCTCGAACTCTTTACCATTAGGTATTTATGACATAGCCGCAAATAATCGTCGACACTCTTAATTTTGTGCCAAACAAGCCGGAGTGGCTAGTCTATATGGCAGATATCTTTACAGTCAACCAGCGATCTGTACAGCGACCCCAAGAACTCGGGGACAGTGAGTCGTAGCACCGTATTCGGGATTCCCAATCCAAAGTGCAGCTCGTGAGCGTGCAGTACGGTGACCGCTGTTGAGTGCGACGGAGATGGTGGTCAAACTCGAAAGTGTAGAAACCATTACGTTGTTTACAAAAAGCCGTGACCGAACGAATTGCAATGCTAAAATTAAACTCAAAACTGAAACCGAAAGAAGGATAAAATAAGCCAAAGAAGTCAACATATAACAGTCGGTAGTGACGTTGACGAGATTTGTATGCTTAAAGAACTCTTTCTAAAAAGCATTCATTGATCTGAATAATAATAATACCTTCTCTGAGCGTGTCTTCACTAAGACTAGTAGTAAAATTCTACGATAAACCGAATCACAATAATCCACTGCCTTTCCCAATGCGACAATATTAGCTGTTTTTGAGTAAATTTTTAACAAAAACATAATGAAAAAGATGCTTTAAGCGTTAATAGAAAATATTTAAATACAAATGTCTCAACACGATGTGGGTAAACCTGAACCTGAACTACTAATGGTTTGCGCTGTTCGTTTAACAGATGATAAGACGCCCAGATTTGGTTTATACGGTACCAACTATTGTTTCAGTTTTTGTTATGTTTAATTTTTGACAGCAACTTTACACAAACCTTAGTATTTGACTGACTGACTGACATTTGATCAATCCTCAGCAAATTAAGAGCTGGAAAAAAAATTTGACGTTCACAAAATAAACATTTTCTTTTAATGATACTTCCAATTTCCAGGATTCCTTATCTACCAGAATAGGTAAAAAAATAAATGAACGAGGCATCTGACGAAACTGATAACTGACATACGACCAACTAGAAATTATTACGGCAAGATTATAAGCCATAATAAAATTAAAAAGTAAAGTTTATAATACAACCAATACATGGCTCGGCACGTGTTTTAGTGATAACTCGAAATACTCCCATAAGTATAGTGTAATTAGTTTCGAAATAAGTTATGAAATTTCAGTAATTTAAAAATATAAATAAATATTTTTTTTAGATAAAAAATAATGGTTATATATTAATAGGTTAACAATAAGATAAATAAAATATTTGAGGAAGCCTTTGCACAGCAGTGGGCACTTACAGGCTCCTACTTTTTTTTTTTACTTTCAACAATAAAAAAATACAAATACCAAAGCAAATATCTCTTGCACTTCAGTTTTTCACCACCTGAATAGTTGACCTTATTGCTATCAGTATATTGGCGAGTGCATAACCAACCTCCCACCGTCCTGGTGTATGGTTCGTAGAAATAAGCTAATAATGTTTAACCAACCTTACAATTCACATAACTATTATTTTTGTTTCCTTTTTGTCTTTGGAGATGATTCTGATACAGATGGACAAAACAGCCATTATATTTGTTATGTCGGAAAAAGGGCAATCCTTTTTTAGACTTCTATGCAAGTGGATGCAGCAATCGTAATGCTTATCTTAGTTTTATCGGTAACGGCTCTAACGATTTGGATGAATTTTGTATTTATGTAATGTAATACTTTACAAATTTTTCCACATAGGTGTCCCTGAGATAATTCGTTTCATCTTAAATTACTAAAATATTTGTATCTATCGACTTCTTATGGAATATTGAGGTAGGTTCCAGTATTTGATCCACTCAACAACAGATATCACGTGATCTTTCGTTAAAAAATCTAATTCCGAGGCTAAGATATACTCAAAATATCAATAGCCGAAAAGGGACCACAAGAAATAGGTTACATTTAGAATCTAAACATAGTACAAAACATAGCCGTTGAAAGACGTACCAGCCGCAAATAGGTATAGTTAACTATGACTGAAGCATACATCGAACTGAACTAAAATAAACATTTAAAAAAAATGTTTCACTTTACATTTCTGTTGTCTGTCATTTATCACTTTTCTTAAAGAGAACAACCATTATTTTGAAATCGCTTCATTCAATTTGTATGGAAAAAGGCGATACCGCCCACCCATTTTTAAACGAAAGCTTAGATAGTACTGATTTTAAGTTTTCAAATGAACGCCGCAATTGCTCACGTTCTTGATATCCCTTCAAAAATCGAGGTGAGCAATGAAAATCTAGATTCGACCAAATGTTGGTTCAAAAAATCACAGAATCAGATCCTATACATCAAATTTGAATACATTTTGCAAAACAAATGCATGCACATGATCATATAATATCATCAGATTCTATACAGAAAACATAACAATTATAAAACGAGCAAAGTTGGCATGCTTCACTGTACAAAAACTTTACAAAATAGATTACTAACTAATTAGGCAAATTATGCAAACTTTTGCTTCTGTGAATTAATCCACAAAATATTATCCTAGATCCTTTTCTGACTTAGCCAAGGAAAATATTCTAAAATTAAACATAGCCTATATAAAAAAAAACTTGAAAAAGAAAAAGATTCTACCATTCAGAAACTAAATTTAAAATATTTAGGTGGAATAATTATTTTACAACGTAAAACATCCAGTAGAGTTCTTCAATAACCCTCAACTCTATAACCGACGAATTTTCGTCATTGGTCTAAGGTGAGAGGTTACCTTTTTGTATCCGTCCCGCTGCGGTCACCTCGCGTACTATGAAATTAAAGCTAACGCCTTAACCACTGAGGAGCTACCATGGCTCCCTATATTAGTTAAAACAATATATATATATACAAAACAAAACAAGACCAGACATTATTATTAATTTATTTTACAACAATAATAGTAAAAAAATATTGTCGCCAACTAACACATTTATATGTCTGCCTCGTCGTGTAATGAGGACTAAGAATGTTCAATTGGAATCAACATTGAATGGAATTAGAAATAAAGGAATATGTCGTATAAAATTGTCCATTTATTTACAAAATGTTTCATATCAACATGGCGAATTTAATGTTCAATAACATTAAAAAATAATGTCATTACCAAATAACACATTGATTGTATTACCTAACACTCATATTTCATTTGATTCGGTCTTTTTTTCTTTCAAATACTAATTGACAAGAATTTGGTAGATAAAATTTATACCGGGTGAAAAAGAACAGGGCGCTCAACTCCTAAGCGCAAACATTTTTCGAATAGTAAATCATGTCAGATATTTACGAATTGTTTCGTACAACTTTCAATAGGAAATTAATGTTACGGAAATGATACAAAAATAAATTAAGAATTAAATTGAAATCAATTTCTAACTAGAAAATGAAAGGACGCGTTTACAATAAATTAACAAGAGAAAGAATACTGCAAGTAGAAGAAGAAAGAAGATAAAGAAAGAAAAGACGTAAATGAAACGAAGACTATGAAAACGACCACAAAAATACATTAATAATATGTACAATATTAATTTAAAAATTCTTATCGAAATTCTATTGTTTCAACCGTAAAAAATGATTGAAGAACTCAACGTCATTTTTTGAGCTAAAACGTACCAGACGTAATATACATACACCTAATTAGGTACTAATTGTATTAAACTTTAACATTACTTACAGTAATTGTGCCTAGTTTATGTAAAAAATAAGAGATTACACTTGTCACATGTCCAATCTGAATATTGCCGAGACTAAATCATTCTACAAATAAGTAATACAAAAATAACTTTAAATCATTAAGTCTCCACTTATGAAATTCTAGCATTTCGATTCGGCTCGTACCGGTTTCCGGTAGGTGTTCCGTACATTTTTCATGCCGACAGTCACTATGTAGTCCAAATGTTCAAAATTGGCTCTGAAAGAAAAATGCAGATAACACATTTATTAACTATAAAACAAAAGTTCTTTATGCGCCTGTTCAAGTCCACTTCTGAACAAAAGCCCCTCCAAGAAAGTGCCGCAAGACCGCATAAATTTCATAACCGGTTTTGCTCATGTTCACCACGCTGGACAGACGTGTTGGTGAGCGCAGAGTCGGCACCCTCGCTCTAACGATGCCGCTCCCGTCACAATTCTGAGATTAGGGTTTATTTATTACGTTTCTATGGGTATAATATACGCATTAATAAATAAATTAATTGTCAAAAAAATAAATTGTCAAAAGATATTATTCCTACATATTTTATAAAGAACTAAATTATTAATTCATAAATTAGTCTTTTATTCAATCTATCCTTGCAGCGAACGCTTGGGACCAATTTTATATGGGCCAATGTTCGATATGGATGGTAATCACTTACCATCCGGGTGAGCCGCTTGCTCGTTAGCCGTCATTCCCGTCATAAAATAAACTTCAAATTGAAACCGATCGCTGATACGATAACCGCCAGAGATACGAAACAGATCACTTCGGGTCTGACTGCGCGAATACAAAAAAAGATGGTGAAACTTACCTAAAGCAGCAGAGCGTTAGTCGCTGTCGGAGCCGTCGCTGAAATTGTACTTGGGCTGCGGGCGCGCGCGCACATGCCCGCGGGCCGCGGGGGGTCCTGTGTGCGCGGGGGGCGCGGGGGGAGGCAGGCTGTCTGACGTCGCCCCCTCGTCCTCCGACGAGCTGTCTAACTTCTTCTTTGCTTTCTTCTTGGGATTGGCTTTCTTCTTGTCCTGGAAGAGTAAAACAGTTTGATTAGGTAAGGACAAAATTCCATGACTTATGGCGCGAACTCTAAAAGTGTTCGCGCCGTAAGTCATGGAATTTTTTGTATTGAGCTAATTTTGAGTGTTTCAACCGACTTCAATAGAGGAAGAGGGTATTAATTCGAAATTTTTTTTTGTATGTGTTACGCAATATCTTTGCCGATTGTGAACAGATTCAGTAATTCCATTTTTATTGAATAGGCTTTAGGAAATATTCCACTTCTAAGGGTGAAAAAATGTAGAAGACCGAAAATCATTGACTATCGTTTTTCCGTCGAAAACGTAGTAGTAACGTTAAGAAGTTTTCACGCTCAATTGGATTTCTATCCGATTTGTTATGACATTACTTAAACCCTAAAACTGGCAGATAGTTAAACACTGGTGAGATATAGAGCTCAGTGCCTAAGGAAAAGAAAAACGTATCAGAGCAGCTAAACTTCCTAAAAATGTTTAATTGTCTCCCTTGCAACCGCTTTCATGGAAGGAAGACTATTCATTCTTCTAACTGAAAAACTGGCTTGAGTCTGTTGCAATTATTCATATAAAATTTTACCAACTCTATCAGACCATTAAAGTTATATTAGATACAAAGGCATGCATGCTCTAGAAGCAAGCATTCTAATCTTTCTAGGCGTCTATAAATGAATTGAAATTCAATTCTGCTGCATATTACACAATTTTATACTCTACATAATTTTGTAAACAGTGTATGATCCAAATGACAATAAAAGATTACTATGTCCAGTGACACATGGATATTCTGACACCTGTCTACACAATTACAAATTACAAACTATAGTTTCTGATCTAGAATCATACATAAAATTATGGAAACATAAAAATAAAAATAAGAGAGAAAGCAGTTTCTGATTTCTTAACAGCTATTTTGTAGGAAGATGTGAATTCGTTTTAGTGTTGTGAAATAGTTGTTTATGGACATCTTGGTAATGCTTTACCTTTTTAGAATCAAATATGCTGTCATCGTCACTCTCTGCACTCAACATTACTTTAGCAGGCCTTTTCTTGGGTTTCTCCTCCTTCTTCTCCTTGTTAACATTCATTAGTTTCCTCTTCGGTGCAGGTTTTTTCTTAGGTGGTGATTCCGGTGGCAGAGTATCTTCTTCATCACTAGATAAAACTGTTGTTGGTTCAGGATGATGGTTAACCTTTTCTTCTTTCTTTGTATCTTCTATTAGTGAATCAAAGAGGCAATCTGTGGGTGGAATAATTAAATTAGAACTTTATGATTTATATTAAGATTTTATTAATAGTTATTTCTATTAACTGGTCAATGACAATTAATGAATTGGTCATAGCCTGATTATGACAAATAAATTAATGTACAGAAACACAGACTAAGACTCAGTGACTGTGTTGTGGCAACTTAATAAAATTCTAAAAACCTCTGTCTTCCCATGGGTGGCATAAAAGTTGATTAAAGGAAATGCCTTAAAAATATTCAGAAATCTTACAGACGGCTGGCTATGATTGGCAGCTGCATCTGAGGTGCCAGGCGTGATCACCATCCCGCTCGCCAAACGTAATGATTATAGCAAATCGTCTCTTTGGGAGAGGCCTATGTGCATCTAAATGAAATGGTGATAAATCAATGAAAAATGTTATAGACTCACCTGAGTCCATCTCAGCAGGTTTCTTGCCAGAGCTGTTTTTTATGTTAAAGTCATCTTCATCTTCACTGATTGAAAGGGTGCGAGGTTTCTCGGTATCCGACTCTAACTTGTTTTCAAGTAGCTCCAACTCGGAATTAGAATCAGAGTTGTCAGAACCATCTTTGTATTTTTGTACCTGTAAAAGTTTATTAATTACATTGTTTTCTCCACACAAGAGGCTCATTTTACCCCATCTTGTACCAGGATGTCGGTTACGCTGAGGTAGAGTAGAGGGCCAAATATGTCTTCAATGTTGTGGTAAGGAAACATTTTTTTACCTCTAAATGATCTAGTTTATCTCATATTATACAGAAACAAAAAATAATTAGATATACATATAGGAGGTTAGGTGGAAAGAAGCAAATTATTTTCCAAATGTCAATCCCACCAGCACGCGATGCACCCTGAAGACGAATGGATGAGGCTCCAGTGTTCGGAGTTGTGGGTATGGCATTGCGCTCACCAGCCCGCCTGCCGCACGATCTCGTCTTCTTCATGCATGGCATGTCCATGTTTGTGTTGGCACTTTCATGGAAGGACGAATCTGAAGAGACTGTTGCACCACTCACATTTCAATTGAAGCAAAGTGCTTTCTCACATCCCATTTACAAGCCCATCAACAAGAACTTGTTTCAGCTAAACCATGGTTTTGGGTTATCAAGCATTTTAGTGAGTTTTATACATACACTCTTTACTACTCCTACATTTTCTTTCTAATGGTTGATACATTTAAATAATATAGTTCCAGTTTGAAAGGTATAAAGAGCTAGTATAATTACAGGCTTTGAGTTGTTTCATCGTAGTGACAGAGTCCACGGAAGTGAAAATGCATCTGTAACCTGCTTCAATTGAATTTTTACAGGTGTCCGTTCATGTCTACCCAATGTTATGAAAATAATAAATTATAATATATCTATAATATATACCTTGGTCGCTGCTCTCCTAGCATTTGGTCGCTCCCTAGGTGCCGGAGGTTCAACCATCTCTACATCAGACTCCGATATCTCACCAGAGCTGCTGCCACTGAATGTCATCTTTTTCTATACAACAAAGTCAGAGAACAATGAAAAGGAATATTACGCTTGAATGATCACGTTTTAATATAGAGTAGAAAAAAAAATACGAAGTAAATCATATACAGAGAAAAATTATGCATATAATCATATTTTCTGACCTATGAATTAATTGAACAAAAATTTTGTAACATAGTTAACATCAAATTAATTTTATTCTAACCTTTTTAGGTTCCTTCTTAAATGTTAGTTTAGTTTGTTTGAGTCCATCTGTTTTTTCCATCTTCTCTGCTTTCTCCTTATCAGGTTTTTCCTTCTCTGGTTTCTCCTTCTTTACTCGTGATTTTGCCTTCTTCTCACCACTTAATGGACTTATTCCTGTTGGGTCATCCTAAAAGATAATTTTGGTTCAAAAAAGTTCTAGTAAATACAAAAGTAATATAATATACAGATTATATATAATTGGCTGTGTAAAATATTTTAAAATATATCTAGAACTTTGGTGATATGTCAATCATCAACCTAGTCTACTGCTTGAATTGGGTTTCTTCTTAGTAGAGAGATTATGCCGTAATCGCCAAGCTTGGACGGCGCGGAAGGAATCGCAGACATTTCCTACACATTCAATGTTAAAGTAAAAACTTATTTTTATTGAATTGAGGCTTCTCAGTCCAGACAGTTCTAGTCAGGAGTTTTTTTTTTTAAATGCATTTACAATGAAAATCTAAACAATTCAATAATTTATTAAATGTATATAGGGAATTAGTAAGTGTAGAGTAAGAATTATTTGCATTTATAGTAAGTCTTATTTAACAAATTTATTAGATGCAATGGTCCATAATGGATCTGGATATTAAAATCAGAGCTTATATACGAACCAGTCATAAATATACAGTAGACAGATAGTAAGTCCCAAAAAAAATTATAGCCAAACTTTGCAACATAAATATACAGTAGTCTGACAAAGATATACAAAAACGATAGGACTTTTCGAAAAAGTAGTCCAGGAGAATTCTCTTAATACTTCTTTAAATTTGACTTCTAACTTACCGGATCATACTCCTTTTTAATTTCTTTCCTCGTTTTCGCCTTTTCAGCAGCCTGGATCCTCTTGATCAGATCTTCCGATATTTTAGGCTCAACTCGTCTGCCATTGTCCGACGGTATTATGTCTAAAAGCGATTTACGGCTTTTCTTGTTGGCGGCCTAAATATTTAATTTAAAATATAATTGCAGTTTATTAATACTAATTGTAGCCTAATGCTGTGTGAAAATTTAAACTTTTTAAACAGTTGTGTAGTTAAACCATAGTGTTACCAATTGACTACATTCAAGGAAATAGACCTTACATCATTATATATGTGCAATTGAAGTGAAAAGCCAATAGATAAAAGGTTTCCATAATACTGGCTTTCTATAAAAGCTTGGCTCATGATGATCTATTGTCTTAAATGAAACATAACGTATGTCATTTCGAAATAGTCTTTGAAATCAGTTTAATGTATTTTTAGATAACCTTATATGATCAAATACATTTACAACTTTTTTTTTATGGTGTAGTGATTTAATTATTAATAACATGTATAACATGTCTGGCTTAATACATAAGAAAACAAAATCAAACATTTATCTAATATAATAATATTAGTGAGAAAACAATTACCTTAGATCTTTCCATCTGCATGATTGAAAACATAAAACTTTATAAAGCATAATATAAGTAAAAGTTAACCAATTAAATGCACATTTTTTTATAACATTTGTTCTTTACAACAGACAGGCAGGTAAGTTAAAATATAGATCATATCTTTTAATCACTCTTTACTTCACTTGTTCAAGGTTATATGACTTAGGTTTTGCAAAATCCAAAACTGATAAAAGCTACGAAAAAATAACAACCACACTCTCTATAATTAAGACATTACAATCGGGTTGAATAATTTTAAAAAACAAATGAGCTACGGTATAATAATACTGAAAATTTACCATCGCCTTAGAACTCTTTTTGTTAACACTCAGCTCGTCATTCCGTTCCTTTTCCTCAATATCTTCCAGTCGTACCAGGAATACATCGAGGTCCTCACGCCAAAGCATCGGCGGCGTTTTCGCCCTGATTAAAATTGTCATCTTTAGCCTCATGCTTATCAGAACTTAAATACAATAAATATCAATGCAAATAATTATAAAATAAGTAGAGCCACATATTATAATATTCAATTTAATTTGATACACTTGTGTATGAAATTAAATTGAAATTATTTATTCTTCAATGTAAGAGGATAATTTCGTTTGTCAAATGTTATTATTATGATTTTGACAATATACCACCGTTTCACAATGAGGCTCCTCTGATGGAGTAGAAACAGTAGAGAAAACTCCGCAATTATCCTCTTTAGATTTTCTTTTACAATTATAATGTACATCATAAGCATGCCATAAGAATATACCTGTCCACAAGTATGACACATGTGGATTGCAAAAATAATAATATAGGAAACTATTAATTTATAAAATCTTTCAGAAGGTTATTAGTATAAATACTCACTTAAGAGTATTAAGTTCAAACAGTTTCTGGTCCCTTTGCTTTAGCAACTCATCCTTTTTCTCCTTTGTTAACATCCACATCGACATACCCAGGAGGTAGTTGAACTTCTTAACTTCTTTCAATTGTTGGAATGCTTTTTCTGTAATGAAAATAAATAAGGTTTTATTAATGGTCATCTTATTACTTATTCCACTGGTTACATCTTAATCTTATCGTGAGTATTTCTAATAGTTAAATTCATACATAAATATTTGTCTGTAAACAGTGGGGGAATGTTTTCTTTCTCTCCAAAGCACATGGAAAATTTGGTATATAAAATTGTAATCAAGATATTAAGGGCTGCCCTTTGAAATTTAAAAGTATTAAACATTTCTACAATTTAGTTTTTATAATGTAATATTATATTTCGTACACTTACACACGACGTCCAGTCCCATATTAGAACTCACTGTTTCTCGAAAAGAGGGCAGTGATAACATACTTACACTTATGAACAGTCTTGTCATAATACTGGGAAATGTTAAACACTATTTTCACGTTATGTAACACAAATGCTCGACCTTGGGCAGGGTCACTACCAACTAGGCTTTGGGGCCATCAATAATAGTTGAAATCAACCCATCACACACCTGGATCAACAGGCTTGCCCTTGTCCTCCTCGGGCTCTGGTTCATCATCTGATTCTTGCTGCTCCTCCTCCAATGCTTCTAAGCCTTGCATTTTGCTGGCGCGTTTCTTCCAATCCGCAATCGGGTCCGGTGCATAGCCTGGAATAATATATTAACATGTTTGAAAGTATTATAAATTAACACTTAATATCTTAAAATTTAATAGAATCTGTTACAATTAATTTGCTTCATCTATTTTCTATGCTAATACATAAAATTAATTGCATATATACATATGTAAGTTTGAGTAGAATTTTCTATGTTCCTTATGATTCCAGAAGAAAGTTTGTATGTTTATCATGCAATCACACTTAAAGTATGACTGGAACAGATATGAACGAAATTTGGCAGGGCCTTAGATTATGTTTGGAATACATCTTAGTTAAGTCTTACTTAAAAGAGAGCACCTCTAGGGACAAAATATGTGAACACATGATTAAGAAAGCTTGAGAGTTTGAAAATTAGTTATTTATGGTTAATTCAATGTGTTTTTATATTTTTTTTATTGAGGTTTGGTTCCAGATCTCTACTAAGTTTTTTTTAAATTGGGATTTAGATAACAAAAAGTTAATGACATTTTAAACAAAAAAAAATAAAGAATTTCAAAACTCACCTCTTTTAATAAGTTCTTCAACCATTGATTTTCTCTTCTTATTTTCAATCACTAGACCTTTGTCACACTTCTCTAATATGAATCTTGCCTGGTTAGTTAGCTTGTCTGCTTCTGCTTGCAATTGACCTTCTAGATAATCTTTGCGTCTAACATAGTATTTCAAACGCAAGTCGTAGAATTCTCGAAGAACTTCTTCAACTTTCTCGTATCTGTAATAGATAGATAATAAATTTATTTTCTGGAATATCTGTAATACAACAGTCAAACCTTAGAATTCAGAATTTAAGTTTTTTAAAACTGTGACTGCAAATACTAGGAGTTTTTCATACCATAACAAAGATATAAATTTGTATAATAAACAGTCTTCAGTATCAGTTTCTGGCAAAACTGATTAGTTTTTTAAAATGTAATGATTTCATCTCATGAACCAAATTATATGACAATAATAATAGAAATAAAAAATGATCAAGTTAAAGTCATATTATTTAAGATGACAAATATTTTAAATGATTCATAAGGAAAATTATTGAAAAATTACTTATCTAAAATATGGTTTAAGATCTAGTACTTTGCAATTACCATGTGGTATGTATATTGTGCAAGATGAATCTTAAAAATAATGCAGTGATAAAAATGTTTCTAATGTAGTGTAATACCTCTGAAATGTATCATTGACCTCTGGAAATAATTAACTGTCACAAGACTACTGCCGTTATCTATCAAGGTGCGCCCCATAGCTTGTATTAGACTACAAGCAATAGAGCAGTGGATATGTTGAACCAAGCATTACAAGTCTCAACACAAGATCATTCTCTTTGAGAGTATGCTCCAATTTACAGTGCGGATGCAAATTACAACATGTATACAAGATAATTTCACATATTTAAAAAAAGACGATTGCACAAATACTCACTTTCTCAAGCAGTTATTGTGGTCAAAAGCATTCATACAGGTCATAGAGATAGTAGTTTGTAGTTTAAACACTTTATGAATGCCTTCTGCCTCCACTTCAGCCAACTTGCCAGGTAGTAGCGTAACCACGAAACGTACCGTCGTGTCCGTATTGTATTCCTGATAAAGAAAGTGTAACATTAATAATATTTAATTAATAAACCTTTTTTTCTCAAAGTATTTAATGTCATTAGAATTTGAAGAAACTTTCCTCATTTCCATGAGGTCATACTTTGTACTATACAATAAGTCAATGATAAGTAATGGCTAACATCTCAGATTGCTGATTTATATGTGATCCCTCACACTCATCCCAATTACGTTAGTAAATATTTTAAAGCAAATGAAGGGTATTATTTATTTAGGTAGGTCACTTAAATTTGGCACCAACCTCTTAACCCTAGGCATTGAACTCTCCAAATAAATAAGTGAGGGTTAAATATAGCTGCTTATAATAGCATACAAAAATAATTAATAAAAGAGACTTAAATTGCAACAAAAAATATATTATTCAAAAGACACTTACCCTGTACTCAGAAATCAGTGGTTTCACTTTGTCATTGCCAAGCATAGGCTCCAACACATTCTCTTTGTAATTCTGTGTCCAAACGCCGACTGGAAGCTCAGTGATCTCAATTTTCTCTCCTGGCAATACTGCTGCTTCGCCAGAAATAACGTATTTATCACCAAAGCTCTCGATTGTACCGCGGAAATTCTTGTACCATGGATGCATGGGTTTAGGCTCTTCACTATCTAACATTCGACTAAAAGAGGGGGAAAATTAAATTAACTTTAGCAGTTGTGGTACGATAAATAAAAACGAGATTATCTTTCGCTATGCATATAAAAGACTCAACCATAATTTAAACATAATCTTGAAATAGAAACTAAAATTACATAACTAATGTTGTGATTCAAATTATAAGCTCTCATTCATACTCATATATGATATTATGTTAACAGCCCTAATTTAGAATATTAACAATAAATTAATAATTTTAGAAGGCTCGGTTGTGAAATGGCAGTATTTGGCTGGGGGTGTGGGTGTTTGTCAATGTTCAATTTATGTGTGTGAACTACCTCTGCAGCACAGGAGTCTCTTACTTTTACTAACGTAAATTTTTTTTAAAGCCCAACAAGAATTTTAAAAACAAAAACTATATCTGACATACCACCTGCAGTCTGAATTATTATAACTGTGAAATGATATGAATTTATCTAATAATATGAAAAATTATGTATTAAAAATACATATTACAGTAAACCTCTATGAACTTAATAAACACAACTTACTTTACACTTTTTGCTAATAAGAGTGGAACCATCTGAATGCATATCTATACTTGAAATGATGTTCCAACCACTTTTTATGGCAGGCAACATTGCAGTGTTTTCTATATTGTAAAATATAAAAATGCATCGGCCATACCAAATATGTGTGGCTATATTTAAAATATTGCATACTGGCAATGTTGGTAGCCAATGTGTTGCAGTAAAAATAAAATATATTTAGATAAAGGAATCACATTTTAAAACATCTACTATACTATAGTATTGCAATAAATATTTATGAAGTATTATAAGATAATTCATACCCGAAGCAACAGATATTTTACCATTTTTATGTCATACATCACTATAAGAATAAGAATAGAAATCAACTAGTCTTTGTTTTTTGATACCAAATGAAAATGTTACCAAACAAAAATTAATGACACATAAAACACATACCGAATATTAGTAACAATGTCCCGAGGATTGTAATTAGGTATTTTTGTGGACCATCCAGTTCCAATACCCTCCGCTCCATTTACTAATACCATTGGCAATATTGGGACATAGTGCACTGGTTCAATTTTTTGGTTATCTTCAAATTCATGCTGTAATAAAAATAAATATATGACATACATAAATCTGTATTGATATTAGTATAACCAATTAGTTTTGCATTAGTCCTTAAACTCCTAAATAAACTTCAAAAAGAAGCAAAGAAAATTAATTTTGCAACAAGATGGTGTTCTGGCTCATAACAATCGTAAATAAACATTACGTTCTTTTATCTCCAAGGCTCGATAATTTGACTATACCTATATACTGAGCAAAATACACTTTTTAGTACTTACAATTAGTAAAGGATCGTCATGCGGATGGAAGATGAGCCTTGTAAGTGGTGACATAAGAGTGAAAATGTAACGCGGGCTGGCCGAGTCTTTGCCTCCGCAAAGCCGCGTACCGAACTGACCGCGCGGCTCTAGTATGTTGATGTTGTTGGAGCCCACATAGTTTTGGGCAAGATTCACAATTGTCATAGACAGAGACTGCTCACCTGTGAAAACCAAGCATTAAACAACAATCTGTATGAAGTTGCATAATAGATGAGGTATTAAGTAGGAACCGCATCACATTGTGCCAGTAACAAAGATATGTGTAACATGTAATTATGATATATTTTACTGTTTTTCACAAATAAATTTACCTAACGTTAAAGAAGTAATATAATTTGGAACCAATATTATGCCAATGGAAAATTCGTACACACCAAATGTTAGATTATAACACAAAAATATTGTATTTCATACAAGTTTGTGCAGTAAATAGCTTCATTGTTAAAAAGTCAAATTACAAAGGAACATTTTTTTTCTTAAAGAATAACAGCAATGCTATTTATTAAGTTAATTTTACTAATATTCCTGTTAACCCTCCAAACTAAGTATTGCAGCTTGTATCTGGAATAGTTCACGACAATAGGCGAATGGCGGGCTCGAACTTACGATGTCATGTTTCGTAGTCGGCACCATAACCCATTTGGTTATTGGCTATTGACTTTAGTATGTTTCTTAATTAAGATTAATTAAATATGAATCACAAACCATGATGGTAAGCAGAGTGCTCTGCAACAGAACCAGCCAATTGCGCCACTTTGACCTCTCGTTTGTCATTACGTTTTATACATGTGAAGATTACTTTACGTTGGCCAGGCTTTAGCCCATCAACCACAGATGGTATTGACCTGAAATAAGTGTTAATTTTTTTTCATTAAATTACATTTTGGTAAAAACTTTTATGCTGTTTTAATATAATTTAATATACTGTTGCTATCTGTTTATGTAGATTGATACATATATATATTTACTCTCTGGTTTGTTTGCTGAGCTTACTAATTATCTATAGCACTTATTACGAATTTTACAGACATGTATGCTGGATAGTATGAGTTTTTTCTTATATCGACAAACAATTTTGATTCCAACCATAAAATAATTAACTAACCTCACATTATCCCCATTGGAAAAGAGAACCAGCTCCAAATTAATAAAGTCCGAGTATGTGACAGCTTTTGTTTCTTTAGTATATAAATATCTCTCAGAAAGACCAATCTCCTTCCTCCTCTTTACTTCATCCATGTGATTAGTCAACCACTCTTTACGTTGATCAGCACCTTTCTTGGAGAATGCTAACTCAATGTGGTGATCATCAGTAGGACCACTGTACCTGAATTTTATTCTATGCCTTTCCATATTTTGAAAATATTCTTTAGCCTCCTTGGATGTGGAGGTACCCAAACCTTTGTAGTATTTGATATTGTATGTGTGATGGTTTTCAGTTTCTCTTTTCCATTCTTCAAATTCTGGTAGTGAATAGAATGGCATTTCCTTATCCTTCTTTGTGGCTTTCACAATGGGTGTTATAAATTCTTCTAAAAATGGTAGTTTTAATAATTCAGGCCAATTGTGATGCATAAAATTAATAATTAGACCTTTGATATGAGAACCATCCTGATCTTGATCTGCCATTATCATCACTTTACCATATCTCAATGTTTTCAGATCATCAACTGAGTTATATTTCTTTTTATACTGCAGGCCAATAATTTTAATAAGATTGTTAATTTCTACATTTTCTAGAACTTGCTTGTGTGATGCATCACGAACATTCAACGGCTTACCCTTCAATGGGAACACACCATAATGATCTCTACCCACCACACTGAGTCCTGACACAGCTAAAGTCTTAGCTGAGTCTCCCTCAGTAAGGATTAGAGTACAAAGATGTGAATTCTTTGTGCCGGCGTCATTAGCGTCTTCTAACTTAGGTATCCCTTTCAATTTGCTTTGCTTTTTACCTGATGCTTTTACAAGTTCAGTCTGTGCTTTAAATTTAGCCCAAGTCAATACAGATTCAACCAAACCTGATTTGGTAACGGCAGTTATAAATTTCTCTGAAAAATTGCATTTAGACCCAAAGCTCTTTGCTTGGAGAGTCATATTTTCTTTTGTTTGTGAATCAAAGGTTGGGTTAACAATCAGGCAATTTATAAACAACCACATATGAGTTTTGACTTGGAAAGGCTTAATACTAACACCTCCTTTGTTCTTTTTCTTTAAAACCTCTAAAACATTCTTTACAACACTATCAGCCACTGTGTCAACATGTTTTCCCCCTTTTGTAGTAGCTATAGAATTAACAAATGAAACCTGTTGGAAACCTCTGTCCGAAAGAGTTAGTGCCACTTCCCAGCGATCATTTACCTTCTCATACACTACTTTCAATGGTTGTCCATTCTCATCCTCTTTACCTTTAATGTACAAATCTATATAGTCCTTAAATTTATTTATCTTTAGTCGTTCCCCATTCAAATAAACTTTCACACCCTGAGAAGAGGCAGCCACGTCATATGCACGGCGAGACATTAACAAAACAATGTCATCCTCTAGTCTATCCATTTTAAACTTAGCCAAGTCAGGACTAAATGTCACTTTAGTATAATCATCTTCTTTTCCGGACTCCTTAACTTTTGGTTCTGAAGCCTTTGTCATATTAGAGCCCCAGGTCTGTTTAAAATGTTTTTTATACTGTTTAGATGAAGTCTCAACTGTAAATTTGGTAGAAAAAATGTTACAAAGTTTTGCACCATAACCATTTCTTCCACCAGTTACTTTTTC
The DNA here is from genome assembly GCA_029286595.1 of Bhutanitis thaidina. Lineage (NCBI taxonomy): Eukaryota > Metazoa > Arthropoda > Insecta > Lepidoptera > Papilionidae > Bhutanitis > Bhutanitis thaidina. The sequence continues at coordinate 13,785,274 of JAGSMS010000010.1, forward strand.
TTCTTCATCATTGTAATTTGATGATGTCAAAAGATGTCCAAAAATCATGGTTGGGACATACATTTTCTCTTCCTTATGCATTACAACAGGAATACCACAACCATTGTTGTAAACTGAAATAGTATTCTGTTCTTGATTTATGTCAATTTTTATTACATCCATTTTGGGATCTCTCTGTTTGTTGTCAGCTGCATTTACCAGGATTTCATCATATATTTTATATAAACCTGTAAAGAAAATCCAATAGTCAATTTAGCAAACAAAACAACTTAGATTGATTTTTCCCTTAATAGATATGATAATGAAAGAGATTCCCCCTCTATATAGTCCCTCTCTAGATATACCATTACTTTCTCTAAAGCCAACTTTACCACCTAGTGGTGCAACCTGTTATCAAACAAACAAGGCTCTAGTGACCACTTGATGGTAGAATATCCTTTCAAATATGCCGAAACAAAATCCCACAAGTCTATATGTGTCTGATGCTGCATCACTGGGGCAAAAGTACAGGCACTACACTCACCAACTTGCTTCCCCAGAGTGTTGAATATGTTCAATCCTTCTAAGAAATATATGCCATTTTTTGCTAGCACTTACTTAAACAGGCCTATTCAATATTGGATTTTAATCAAACAATTAATTTGATAAACTAAAATGAAATTTTAGATCAATATGAAGAAAATTAGTTAGAGTATACCTGGCACATATGTCAATTCCCTCTGCACCATACACTCCTTTTCTTTGTCAAATACCCACATAGTCTCAGTGGCCCGTTCAACAGATCCAATATATGTGTCAGGACGTAGGAGGATGTGCTCAAGTTGCGATTTCTTTTGATATATCTTCTCAATACTGCCTTTTTGGCCCTTGGCAGGAGGCACAGCTGGAGCCTCAGCTGTGCCATTCTGGGTTGCAGTTTGCATTTTATTGATCATTGTCTATAAAACAGTTACTTGGTCAGTACATTTATATCACACAAAACAATCATATACACTGTATTTAATAACTGACATTTGACATTTCTTCAACCTTTAAATACTTAAGAGAAAGACCAATGTTAGTATCATATAAGTAGGCTTTATAGTAGGCTTGTGTTGCTAACTAAACTATGATATTAGAAAGTCGTAAAGAATTTCTAACAAATATCGATATCTGTTTCTGCTTCCTAATACTAGTAGCAGTATTGTAAATAGTCTGACCAAGTTTGCACCTGGTTATATAGGTGAAAAGGCTAGTTATGTTGGCATAAAAGATGCTTGTAAATAGCTCTTCTTCCCTTAAAGACATCAAGTTTAAATGTAATAGAAATTGTAAGTGTGATGTTTCACATATAGTTATGTTTATGTAATATCAGGTTCGAATATTTGCATAAAACATGTATCTAATGCTACTTGTATGTATGCTTAAAATGGGTGATAACTTTAAACTTTTATTTATTCTTATCATATATATCAATATCAATATCAGAATCAAGAATTTATTTCACTGTTTTGATAAGTCATAAGAATAATGAATAATAAATAAAAAGTTTTTTTTAGTAAATAGGGATATTTGTGCGAAATATAAAGTAGATGTATGCCTATGCAAAGATGTGTTATTTTTGCCATAAATGCGTTATGATCCTTAATATACAATCAGAAATAATTTTGTACATAATTATTTGTAAGTGACAGCTAATTATTCAATTAAAGTATGAGCATAACAGTGTTTTACCATAGACAGGAAAGTTTTTATTATTATTTATGTAAAGAAGCCTATAAACATAATGTTGAAATATTAACTTTCATTACGCATATGATAAAAAAACAAACAAGCCAAACGACCGTTACCGATCAAAATGCCGCCAAGATGACTTACCCTTATATCAGCCATCTTGCGTATTGTAAATATATTACCTAAATGATTAACGCTACGCGTAATTCGTCCTAAGAATAAAATAATGATAAATCAATAATCCTAGCTTTTGTAAAACAACATATTGCATACGCGAGCTAAAATTAGCGGCCGCGACGAACTCAACGAATTTGACAAAGACGCCGTGATTAGAGGTGGGATTTAAATATTGATATATGGATAAAGTATTTTTCGTTACTAGTTTGCACCTAATCCAGAGCAAGAAGAGTATTAGATATTGCATAAAATTTTGAGCCATTTAACAACATTAAACCTTTACATATGTAGAACATAGAACACTACACATTTGAAATGAAATTATTATTTTCGGATTTTGATTACTTTCGTCCCCCGTTACCGCGGCTGTTGTAAAACACTCGAAACGTCAGGAATACAAGAACAAAATTAAACGCGATAAATTCTGTAAATAATTTAGCCTTAATGCCTACACCGTTTAAAATAATAATTGAACAATTTGTTGTGCTACATAACTGAAAACGTAAATAACAAACCAAACCAAGTATTAAACGCTACTTACAAAATTAATATTAATACCTACACAGTACTAAAAATAATATGTTTTATGCATTGCACATATATTCTATCGATAGACGAGAACGTTCATAGAAACAATATGTATTATGTTCCAAATTTTGTCAACTCACTAACGCCATCTAGTATCTACTCGGCGGAGAACATAAGAGCCGCACATACTATTTGAATAGGTCGTGCCAACAACAGCAGCAGCAGTTTCGCGTCGTCATTTGTGTTATTAGCTCAGTAGCATAGCTTGGTTACCAATGGTGAATTTAGATAAATCTTCATGTTCAGCCTTACATAGTGGGGCGAGCAGGTGCTTACGAAGTGCCGAAGTGGCTGCTCCAAATAGGCTTAGCAAACCCACTACAGATGCGAGTTGGCAGACTACGGGGATAGGGTAGTAATTTTGTACTGCTCTTTGTGCGGGGGACGAAAACTAATTTTTATTGTCATGTCAGATTCTGATAATAATGATTATTTTATTTCTGCTAACTCTACTTCATTTCTTTTCATTTTCTCTCTAATTATTCGGATTCAGAATCGAGTACTCTTCGTTATCATCGAATCTGACCATTACATACCTATGACCTTCAATACATGTCACATTAGTATCATATGCTCAGATCATTCCACAGCACTACAATGACCTCGTTGACACTTTCAACATACGTAGATTCCATGCGATATTAATATCTGAAAGTTGATTAAAGTCTACTCTCATCTCCGTTTTTTTGATATGAGATATATTTGTACTTATGTCTTATTCTTACTTTTTAAATTGTACTTTACGAAATTATCGTACGGCTAAAAGGGGAGGTGAAGTAGCGGTGTACTTGCGTTGTGATATTTCTTGCAAAACGTTATCATCGTCCTTTTCAAATAGATCAGATGCAGTATATATTTTTAGAGGTAGCTATAAATGGTCTCGAAGCTATTCTCGGTACCAATTTACTGCCCACCAAATACTACCTACTTCAGTGATCACGAAGCGGCCCTTCTTTTAATTGTGCAAATGATTCGTGCAAATGCACGGATTATGAGTATCATGGCATAACATGTGATTTTAATACTGATCTACTCTGTGATACTGCCAGGGCAAGTGATCTTTTGCACGATGATTAACTCATTTAGTTTATCATTACATACTCTGGATCGCACTCATGACAACCTTTATACGGCCGATTCCTTATAAGATTTTATCTTAGTTTTTTTTTAGAAAATCAAGTTACCAGTTTCAGTTGCACCTGCATTATTTTGCTATAAAAACAAACCTTCTAAAGTAAAGCCAGGTTTCTTGTTAAATTGGAGCGATACTGTCAACTGACAAAGTGTTGATGACAATACTTTGATGCAAATTTCCTTTAATTTGAATATCAGATTATATCATAACAGACAATGAATAAATTACAATTTCTTTCCATTAGATGATAACTCTCATATTCGACTCTATCACTCTTATAATTACTCACATCGATAATCACTCCTTAATTACTGGAGATCTACCTGTCTACGAAGTAAAGCGTTTGTTCTCCCACTTCCCAAAATACATAACCTGAGAGCTGATCTTTCGAAATCTTTCGTCCAATATCCATTCTCCCTTTTCTGTCAAAGGTTCTCGAAACTACGACGCACAAACAAATATCTACCTACATTTTCAGTAACAGATTCTTATACGTAATATAATACCAGTTTGGGTTTAGGCCTGGGTACAGGTATGGCGAACTTGCGATTAAGTATGTTAGTTTTAATCGATTTTTTCAACGCTTTTAATACTATTGATAACCATATACTTTCTCATTTAGGCAAGACTCACATTCGAGTTGTTTCGATCACACCTCCCAGGGTGATCGATACACTCCAGGTCTGAAACTCCCTTGGAGGATCCATAGATAGCTTATCGAACAAAGGTAAGCAGTAGAGTTACACTTGTAAACCTACTTTATAAAACCGATGCGTCCTCAAGGATGCAGGCACTAAAACCGATGAAGCTGTATAAGCCAAAACGGCTAACAACAATTACTTTACCGAATTTAACTTGCGGGCCTTCTGCTCTCGAGTCTCTACCGGTGAAGTTGTAAAGGCCACTGGGCCAACAGCATATCTACCGTGGTGGTTTTAGTCGGTCAATGCTGATCACGACATAACCGTCCAGGTCAGTCCACCTTCTCCGGTGGCTGGTTATGTCGTTATCCGGTCACGAGGTGCGATCACCTTTCCCCCACATTAAACTAAAAAAAAAAACTTTACCGAATACAAATACGTATTCGACTGTTCGATTTCGATACAGAGAACCTCACGTCACAGAATAAATACTCTCTACATCTCTACCAAGAGAATGCATTCACAGAGATTCGATATAATATTACAGTAGAATGAGTAGTGGTTATATTCTCTTCAAATATATTGTTACATCTCTACGCAGCTGTTATTTAAATTGTTATAAATAATAATTTGTTTGAGGTTATGAAAATCAAAAACAATATAAAGTTGTTACGAATATATACAATACGAAGTTATAATTTATAAGTAATAGTAAAATGTCGTTTTTATCCTTTGCTACCATAGTGATAAAAAGAAGCCACATATTGCGTTCATCTCATTTTAATTTCAGTCATGTTATTCGAAATTATTCTTACAGTTCTGTGACGACAAAAACTGTTCACGACGTGAATACTAAAGTTGCAAAAGATGTCATATTATTTAAATACGAGAACCCGAAGTTTTTTAAATACATGAATGTTTTTGCTGTTATCCAGTATATGTTCTGGACTTACCTTGGTGTGTTTTCTTATAAATCACTGAGGGATGCGCCGGTCGACAAATCAACGATCACAGATGAAACACCTTGGTTTAAAAAAATTAACCTTGGTGAAAATAAATATAGAAATACTTTAGGAGCTGTTGCGATGATTGTAGGTGATTATTTTTATATTTCGAAAAGTAAAAGAAATTTCAACAGGTATTGGTTTAACGAACTTAAAAATATATGTTACATAATCAGGGCACTAGACATTTTTAGTCCTTACAACCCATTATTCACCAGGGTTTTTTTAGACAACAAAGACCGAAAAAGTCATTGGTTCTATTCCTCCACATCCCTCATCGAACTTAACTCTTCTTCAAATTAGAGGCAGATCTAAACACTCTGCTATCATAGCTGTACTCGAAAAGAATCTGAAAATACACAGATCATTGATGGGCAGCAACAACTAAGGTGTGAGGCATATAATGGTACTGTGATTGCCCTTTGTGTGTGACCCCCATGCCAAGTGTGGTGACTACAGCATATCCTATGCAGTAGTTGACTGGTAGATGCAGAAGAAGAAAAGCCTTTTTTTGATGTATTTTGTGATTTTTATACAATAATATTTGATTTTGGATAGTTTGTGGTATTTGTTAAGAAATAATTTTCCATTTCACTTTCAGGCACTGGATCTTTGACAATGATATGGATGTACACTTTGAAGTCGGTCAGATATTTAATATTAAACAAAGGTGGACAACATGTGACATTTGTAACATATAGCCCTTTTGGAACAAATCGCATTATGAAGGTGCCTTTAGAAAACATATGTTGCAAAGAGAACAGAAAATTGGCCAAAGTGCAGTTGCCCATGAAGGTTAAGAATACTATGATGCACTATATGTTGGATATGAGGGGAGAATTCAAAAATCCATTATTGTTTGACAGCACTGCAGGTCTAGCTAGGAAATGGTAAATCATGGTTGTTAACAGATCAATATATTTAGGAATAAGCAATTTGCAGGGTTCCTAGTAATACAAATAAAGGTTAACCCTTAAATTGTAAGCAGGGCCTGGGGGCTGGTTAAGTGGATGATAGCAAGGACAGCTAGTTATGACATTGCTGTCTCACATAGACTGATCACTCCATTGACAATTATATAGAGGATGCCAGCTTATTAATGAGAACTTTAACTGATAAAAATGTATTAAAAAATTGACTAAAAGGACCTGTTTATTTTTGTGTGTAAAAAAATTATACGAGTTGTATCATCATGCACTGGTATAGATTTTGAAAGAGCAAATGCAACCCTTAATTGAACAGTTTTGACTTTAACTTTGTTATGACTATTTTAAGTAGAAAAGTACCATAACCAAGAAATTAAATATGTGAAAATCATGTACCTACCTTGGCCTTGCAGTTGTTGGAAAATAAAGCAGTGTATAAAATAATTGTTTGTTAATAAAATGTTAGTTGCAGTATGTTATAATTTTAGTTTCAAGAATTTCTCAACCTTTCTTCAGCTGCCTGTAAATATTCCATGGCTGGCTGAACTTTGATGTGGAAAATTAGGCAGTCAATTTTACTATCATACATCCAATGGGTTAAGGGTAATGATATTATAAATAGAATGGGGTAGATAGATTAGCTACTAATGGCACACTAATGCACATATAAATAATGATACGCAGTAATTAATTAAGACTAAAGAGACAGAAAAGTTTTGTTCTTTTGATTCACCTTTGAATAGACTACTTTTTGCCTCACAGGTTTCTTTGTAGAATTCCACTATACAGGATGAGTAGCGAGTACAGAAAGTTTTATCAAGTTTACCACAAAATTTTGTCCAATTTTTTTTGCATTTAATTGCATTTTAATTTGGTCACGTCACCAGTGTTCTTCCTTTCCAATAAGAACTAGGAATTAGTTATTCTGTGCCACGAGTAGTGTTTTATATTTAACATTTTTTTGTAAAATTAGGGAGATTCTAAGTGACAAAACACTGTAAATTATTTTATTAGTAAAGTGTTTAATGTACAACATTTGTAACTAATTTAGTGTTGCAACAAAGTAAATTCTATTGTTATACTTATAAAATATATGTTAACCTAAGAAATTTCCACCATTTCCTTCATGAACAAATAAAAAAAATTCGTCCTATGCTAGCAGCATAAAATAATATGCCACCCTATATAATTAGATGGATGTTGTAGAAGTTGACCAAGGGCAATGCTTGGAAAATCGAATTCGCAAACCATTTACCAAGTAGTCGCCATACTAAAGGGGGAAAGGCAATGGATGGGAGAAACTAAATAATCGTCCACAGGTCACTGTGGAATAATTAGTGGCATATGTGCGCAATAAATTAAAAGACGGTTTGAGATTTATCCGAAAAACATCTTTATTTTAGTTTTTATAATTATAGCAACGGAAAGTTAAGTCATTTAAACACAAAATAAACAAGAAATATAACCGATAACAAAAATAAAATTCCATTTTCGTATTTACAACATTGACTTGCCAAGTTAGACATGACCTCGAAAAAACTTAATAGGTTTTTTTTTATTTTTCTTGACATCTATATTTATGAAATAATTTTTAATAAGTTTTTCAACATCAATGAGATTCTATGTTTTAAGAGTTTGAACAATTTTTAGAAATTACTGTTTAATTTGTTAAGGATTATTAATTTATAGTCAATTGAATCAGTCCCATCGCTAAGTTCATGTCCAACTTAAATTTAATACAACTCCCAACTTAAACAATCACATCAATATTCAGTGTGAATAAGTTCAAACAATAAAATGATAACTTAAGGACGAAATACATATTAAACTTACAGCCTAGGCATCTACTAACAATTTTTGAATTAAGTCTACAAATGCTTTATCTAGCTTGCTACAACAAGCTAACGAGGATCGACAGTGCATTACCATTTTGGAAGCATGAATAATAATAATAAAGTAAGAATTGCTATTTATAAGTAATGGCATAGATGAGGAACGTTTAAACAAAATCCTTGGTAATTAAAAACAGGTGTTTGTTACATTAGGTGTTTTCGGTAGCAAAAATATTTAAAATGTTTCAGCAGTTAAGTTATTAACAATTGACATTTCAAAGTTTATAGTTATTAATAAACAAATATTTGAGATCAATAGGACATACGTATTTGTGTATCAATAATTTTTAATTAAATAACATGATAAGATAACACCCAAAACTTACAAAAGTAAGAGGCATATTGATGTCTCGCTCGCTTACTTCCACTGTTAATGCATAAGACTGATCTCTATTGTGGATTTATGTCGTGTACGAGAAATATGATAACTATAAGATATGTACATCTCCATGGTGACGTATGTGTACAAATAAATAAATAATGTTCGATCTGAAGATTTAAATCTCCCATTGCTAAATCAAATAGCAAGTAATATATATGCACCATAGAATGGAGTGCACCATCAATCCATTTCTATTAAGTACAATATTAACCCTTATTTACAATAAATCATAAATATTAATATTCTAAATAATAAATTACATGTTTAAGGGTCCGCGTGTTACCACCATCCACACACAGTGGAAGCCAGCGCGAAAAAAAAGTAACTTTATTTTTACATTAATCCAGCCATCACAGGTGATAAAAAAAACACAGATTATAAATATATACTTCTCCCACTGCATTGCAGTTACTGTACTCGTATATACTTTCTTCCTATCATTATTTGTTAAAGGCAGAGAGTGATAATAGAACTATTCTATATAGAATAATCGAAAATTTGTAAGATTTCTTGCCCATTAATACATTCTGGTTATAAATTGCTATTGAAAAAGTGTGGCTAAAAAGGTTTTAGATTCTTTTGGTTCATTAATATTTATTTCCGTAATTTTTTTAACAATTCCGCCAAATGACAATGAATCATCGATATTGAAAGAATAAATAACTATTACCACTAACTGTCATTAAAACATGATCGAATCTAAACTAAAAATATCTTTACACCCACACCCAGTGGCATTCTGCAAAAATATACGATATTAATTGTCTGTTAGAATCACACCTCCTTTCACTTACATCGCTTATTTATGAAGTACTCACTAAATTATTCAAAAGCATTTGTTTTCGTTTTATAAGCATTAGTTTAAGCAAATTTCAATCATAACGAGTCCAAATGTTGCAGAAAGTACATAACTGCCCTACCATCAAAATTAAATAACTTTCACTCATATCTTTTATTAAACTAAGAAAAGCATTCTTGGCACTCGCCGTTTTAATTCATTCTTCAGTCTCAAGTCTTAAAAAAAAAATGTCAGTCAACCATTTTTATTGTATCTACATGACTTCTCAATAACTTTTTAATCTGTCAAAAATCCATGTTCAATTTGGTCGTTTATACTTAGTTTTTTTTTTTTTGTTGAAATAGTAATAATTATCAAAACATATTTATATTTCGCATATTTGTCAAAACGATTAACGGTACGTATGATAATAATTTTCATACAAACAATAGTTGTAATTAATATTTTGGTAATTGTCAATACGAATGTAACATACATAGGATTTTTCTTTGTTATTAACAAACATTTAAAGAACGACATTCAATTCCTACACCAGTTTTTGCATGAATTAATAAATTTCCAGTAAACAAGTTTGAATTACGACCAATGAACTGTATATGCTGCCCTCCACTCGGCGCGTCCCGGGCTTATTCACCTGAATGGATACATTTCTAAGTACCTTTTTTTGCTAGCCATTATAATATTTTGTGTCATTTCTGTACCGAATTAGTAAAATACATGAGCGACGGACGATTCTCTTCGGATGATCGCATCGACGACGTTCTGGGAATGGGGCTGTTCATTCCTTTCTCTGCAGTGCCTGTCGGCAGCAAATCCTAGCCCCGGTGTGAATGGCCTCTGCAAAATAGTGTCACGCCGAAAACGGGGATGTGTTACCAGGTCTGGGTCCCATAATACAAAAATCAGGGATCTTAAAAAAATGTACAACTCTGCCTCCAGGTACTTTAAAACGCGGAACGCGGTAACCTGCTCGTTCTCGTTTCTCGCTAAGGCTTATCCAAGGGAATTTCTGTTAGCCATTTCTTCCATTTCTGACGACTCGTTGACTCACGCTGCATAAGAAAAAATCGTTCTTTTGGGTATATTTTGCTCCCACGGGGAGTGTTCTGAGGAGTTGTACGGAACGAACCCAGCCGCTCACCAGGGTACCACGGCGCGACCTTGCTACAGAATGCTAAGTTCCACGAAGCCCCCACAGCGCGTTTCTCTAGGACTCTTTTGGCCACGCACCACGGCTGCGGGATCAGCTGTCGCGTCCTCAGTATCAGATGTCGGTGCTCGCTTATCATCCATCGGGTAGGCGAGCCGCTTGCTCGTTGCCCTATTTTCTTCAAAAACGAAACGCTGTAATGCTATTCAATGTTTTTATGCGTGAATTATCTTTTTATTTTTTTGTGATAATTTTTTTGGTTTCTTCAATCTAAAATAAATGTAATGTTTGTACATATTTTATGTATGAAATTATGTAACCACAATGAATTAAACCATATATATTATAGTTTAAGTTATGTTTTACAATAGAATGAAATTGTAAACGGTTTGTACATGTTGTTTGAAGTCCATTTTTGTATGGACTGCGGATTATCCAATAATAAATTAAATAGTTCATATCTTTAACACAACAAAGTCCTTGTTCGAATGTCAATTTGAGAAAGATGAAACCGTATATCCTTAACAACAGACTCTACCATACATCAATATATAATAGTCGCTACCGGGTTTAATACAAAGTTCAATTTAGTTTAGCATACATCGAACGGTTTCTATTAGAGTAACAACAATTCACAAACACAGTTCAAGTCTACTGTCGGTAGCTGCACATACTGTTCATTTGAACATTGGGATTTTATGATGTCGGTTCGGGTTCCGGTCGGACCTGGCGGTCTTATCCCAATGCATTAGGGTCCACTGCCGTTTAATATCTCGGCCTACGTCAGTCGGACAGATACCTAGCGCGGGTTATATCGGCGCCCTCCTCCTCCCGGCCGGGGCTGATGCTTTCGATTTCATCCACCTCTTCTAAATTCTTCGTATTCGGATTACAGAGTCTGGAAACAAAGTATATGTGAATTATATTATTTTGGTCCCCGACAAGTTATTACGATAAGTGAGATAAGACATTTCATAGAAAGGATCCAAAAACGTTAATTTTTATAAATAAATACTTCCCTTTCTTTCTTTTCATAATAATCGATTTTTTTCAACACGGTGAAGACTTTCGGTCTTGGAACCCTCCAAACTATTTTTTTTTTATGAGAAAGGGCGTTAGCCAGCGGCTCACCTAATGTTAAGTGTTTACCGACGTCCACGTACATCTGAAACACCAGAGGGGATTGGAGAGGAGGAAAGGGGGCTGGTGAGGGGAGAAGTGGGCCTCCGGTTACCTCACTCGCCGAACGAAATGGAGAAGCATAAGATGCCTCCCCTTCACGCCGGTTTTCTACGAGGCCGTGGTACTACCCCGGTCGAGCCGGTTCATTCGAGCAACAGCCAAATCCGCCCGTATAAAAATAGAATAAAAAACCCGTAAAGACTTGTTGTCCCAAATTGTCGAACTGCCTTTCACTGCTGACCGCTAGAAGATCCAGAGAGGGCGCTGACCGTCGGCGATGACGTCAGAATTATCTTAATTATCTCCTGACGTAATGCAACAATAGCATTCTATTTCTATGACACGTCATGATAAACTGATTTAGTCAGATTTTCTTTCAGATTATTCTTCCATTAATTGCATATTTTTTTGTGAAATAGTGTTTACAGGCTTTATTTCCAATACCGCTTAATGTATTCCAGTTTTCCGGTTCCAGTTTCCAATGTGAGATCATCGGCATAGCCTAGGTATAATCAATAGGGCGTAACGTGTGCAAGTGGCTTTGACTTTAGACTTTAGACTATAGGAGATGGTAAATTTTCTGTCAGAATAATCGTCTAAAATCTATCAGCTCCGAAATATCCGGACGGATTAGAGCCAGCAGCTTCTAAATTAAAGTTGTTAATCGCTAATAAATTCCAACATGGCGTAGGCCTGTGTTCAGCAGAGAACTGTTAGAAGTTCGATGATGATGATTCCTATTGGTTATTTGATCGTGTTGACAATGTCAACATTGAACATGAGCAAGTCACCTGCATTTGCAGCAGACGATGCAGGGCGCGGCGAGCAACAGCAGTGGGCTGGCCACCAGCAGTAGCAGACCGAAGCCGGCGAAGATACCCACCACCTACGAGAAGGAAACATTGTAATCATTATGAATAAGAAAAAATTACCAAGAACGGGTTAACAAAAAAAATTAAAAAAAAATCTGAAAATCTTTTTGTCCTCTTGCGAGCTCCAAAGGCTGAGTAATAAAGTAATTATGCACTGAGTACATATGTATATGACGGCGACCGGTGGCTCACTCAGTCAGTCAGAGTACTTGCTCAGAAAAGAAAGAATCGCCCCAAGTTTCGCGCCGGTTCTTTGAGGGAGTCCTAATTGCGAAACGGTGCAGATTTTTGAGATTCAAAAGAGCTTAAAAAATTAAGGAAATTTTGAATTGAGTTGGTTTTCCGGACACTATGTTGTTATAAGTAGTTCTACGAGTAGTTAGTATTAGCAAATTCTGTTCAGCCCAAAGGTAGACCGGTATAGAACACTTCTTAGCATGAAGTTCGCGTTTTTTACATCTTTTTATTATGCAAAAAAAATAATAATTAACAAATCACACATTTGGACTTACGCGTGACCCTTAACGTAGTCGTGAAATTAAAGATCCTTCTAAATTAACCCTGGGGACACGCAAATCTTCATCAGCCTGCGCTTCACATGTCCACTGCTCGTGTTTTAAACAAAGCACCAACATGAGCTTGTATGACTTACACGGAAGTTTTGCACTTAATTACCACGATGGGCAGACGGTTTGTTGACCGCTTCCTCTCATAACAGTGGTGCTACGCCCCATCACTGGTCTATGGGATTATGGTTGGCATTGTAGTAAGTATGAGCATACTTCCTACAACGCATGCCAGTGGCGTGCATATGGTTTTGACCCTGGGTTGGCGAGAAGTTTAAAAAGCAAAGTACAGGTATTTATATTGATTTCTAGTATCTATTATTTATGGATTTTGACGACACAACAAATGACAAGTGTTTGTATGTGTCACAAAAATCGTCTATCAAGATATTAGCTAGGGTCGGCTCTAGTTTTTAGTCTATATGGAATGCACGTCCATTCCATTGTTGCATCCAATAATAACTTGATATGATATTAACAACTTTTTCTCCATTAAAAAAATTTACATCCCCTAATCGGTGAGGTCATCCTGCGAATTACCGAACGACTGTTCGGCGGGATATTATCCAATTCGAAAATGCCAAGCGGCATCACCTAGAGCTAGTATGGGTTAGCGCTCACCAACCCATCCCCAGCGCGTTGAGTGTGGACAAATCTTAGGTGTTACACATGTCATTTGGCGCATATTCGACTTATATCCAGCAGTTAATGAAGAGAGACGGATAAGGAAGACTGTTAGAATTACCTGAGCGCGATGCCAAAGCACGGAAGCGCGCGAATGACCCAGCTTATTCTTGCACGGCCCTTTGTCGTAATGGCGGAGTAGAAAGTCGTCCTGGAACACACAAAGATACACAATTCTTTCAGATGCGGCACGTAACTGGATCTTGCTTTGTGTTATTTTTTGTACGTTGTTCGACTCGTACAATTTTTTGGAAATAAAAAATATGTAAAAACTTAGTTAATTAGTTTGGTTGGGCACATAACGTACGTTAGTACTATAATATAATATCTGATATCGTACACAAATAATACCTAAGGTTAGTACAATTTGACTATGAGTATTGAAGATGTGAATTTATTTCAAAGTCGCTTTATTAGATAGACCGCGTGTTTCTTTGATAAAATAAAAACAAACTCCGGTTCTTTTAATAAAGCTATTTTTGTTCTTTAATATATGCGATGAGACGTTTGCCATCACAACAGTACAAAACATTTTTCAAGGAGATTCAAACCGCACATCTACTGATATAAAACGATTATCGTTTTATTGCCACTTTTGAGTATAACAAATTATTACACTAATATAAAACATACTTATTACGTTTAATACATACTTCATTTTAATAAGATCCAATTTTTTTTTTATGGGAATGGCGGCAAACGAGCAACCGGTTCACTTGATGGTAAGTGTTTACTGTCGCCCGCGTACATCTGCCTTTAAGGGTATTTGGAAGATGGGAGCGAGGATGAGGAGGGGGATGGGGAAGGGGAGTGGGGCTCCGTTTACCTCACTCACCGAACGAAACGCCCAAGATGCCTCAACTTGACGCCGGTATTCTGCCAGGCCGTGGTACCAACCCGATCGAGCAGCAGCAAAAGCCGCCGCTCGGCTCTACCACATTAGAAAACTTATTACTAATAAATAGCATTATGATTTAAGGCTAAAATACATCTGTGCTGGTTTTCAGCCTCCACGTTAAATTTATTTCACTGATATAAATATATCCGTTGAGGGTAAGCCTTGGACTCTAAATTACTGTAATAACGAAGCGAATCAACACAATATAATAACTTAATATAAAATAAACGAATCAAAGTCACTAAAGTACTTTAAACTGCTTTTTTAACTTATATAGGAGGAATGAAGGGAGGAGGATTGGCGGAGAGGGGGAGGAGAGAAGATTGGCGCAGAGGGGAGCCAAGCCTCCGTTTTTTCACTGACCCAACGAAAAGCAGAAGCACAAGATGCCTGTACACGTAATTCACACCGATATACAGCGAGGCCGTTTTACTACCCCGGTCGAGTCGGCCCATTCGAGCTGCAACACAAGCCGCCGCTCGGCTCTACCACGTTTGTTTCTGTACATCTAATCACTAACTAAATGAATCAAGCAATCTTTACATTTCCTTGTTAATATACTCGATAATCTCCTTTCGATGCTCTTGTTAATTATTGACGTGGACGAACAATAGAAATCCTATTGTTATTTTCTTTATATACATGTAAACATGTTTTAACATATTTAAGAAAAATGCAACAAAATTTTGAAGGCTAAATTTTTATAAACTTTTTGATCAGCCGGCTTCAGTAACTTTGTTGTTATTAATTTGAAATTATGATAGCTTTTTTTTGTTGTATTTTATATAGCCGCGTATTATATTATTACGCATTTCTATATTTTTACACGGCGCGTACACGCGCACTATAATATTTCCTGTGCAGTTGACAACTGGCGATAGTATTAATTCGGAAGCTACCATCGCGATGGAAGGGTGTCAGGAGAGCATCGCTCATTCAATATTATTGATTTAAAATTTCACGTGTACTACGTAGAGCATCGGTAAGTATTCACTATTCAGGGTTGTTTGAAAAAAAAACCTCCATCCTTTTAGATCTGAATGAATATGATAATAATAGTTTCTTGTATTTACGCGAATATTGGACGTTCGAAATTAAACAAATCTACGATTTTTTTTTTCCTTTAATTTATATTTTACATTTTGAATCCTTACGTTTCACGTGGTCACGGGGAGACTACAGCGTGTGACATCCTGCAGTCATACTTAATCTGGCTACCGCCAGGGTTCCACTGATTTATTTTTGGTTCGATCTACGCAGAACGAGCTCTCAGCATTAAATTATAAAACAGACAGACATGAAAGCGAGTTAATATTGGATTGTCATCCAGTTCTGAGATACACGTATATGTAAAGTTTGAAATCTCCTGCTCATCGTCAAGTTAGTTCTTCTTCTCTTAGCAAGATAGTTTAAAATCGATTCCAAAATTTGTACCGAACAGACAGACAGACAAAAAACCGACGATAATAAAAATGTGGTATAAAATTAAAAAATAACCGCTTTTAGGTTGGGTTTAATGTTTATCCAAAAAATAGTAAGGAAAACTATAAAGAAAATGTTTATTACTCTACATACTACACGTCCATGATCCAGCAATAACGACAACGCAGGGCGCGTTTGGCAAACATAACGTTGAAGCGCTTTACAGAGTAAAATTCGATTGTAAATGCGAACTCTCTGTTACATTTTCACAGCTAAACCGCTGAACCGATTTTGGTATTTCATTTGGTACGGGGATTCCTTGAACCCTAGAGACCTTGAACATGGGCTATTTTTTTTATACCGTGAAAGGCGCGGGAAAATTTTCCACGCGGACGAGGTTACGGGCGGAAGCGTGTTTTAAAACAACTACGCATATTCATCTCTTACGTAACTAAACGTATAAAGCCACTTGAAAAGATATAAACGCAAACATTACAGTTAAAGCTCGCTGCATTCGGAGTTGTCGTAAATCAAAGGCGCATTTGCACTCAAATGCGTGTCAAGGGAACCCGGGAGTTTTTCACCGTCTAATTATAAACGACTGAGTTGAGCATAATTTGTATGATCATTGGATAGATGTATGATTTAGTGATGGATAATATGGTAATATGTATGATGTACCCGGTATCATGTTATGTTTTCTCTGCTCGAGTTTGCAGTGCACTTGTGGTTTAATTGTATGGATGCTTTTCGTTGCCTATGATTGCCTGATGACCATGCCTTTAAGTTTATAACATTGTATACATTACAATTATTGAAATTGAGGTTTACCTGACGGATAAACAACAGGTGAAAGGATTACTGAAAAAAAAATTTTTTTTTTTTGATAATATAACTAATACGTACGTACGTACGTATACGTACAACACAATGGATACAATTGAAAAGCGGCTTGTTGGCGATCACATAATTTCCACGGGTTATTATTATCAAGGTATTTCTGATATTCTATACATATATAAAATGCGGGCATACATATATAATATGAGATAGATAAACTTCTACACCGTTTGACCGATCACCGTGAGAGTCAAAACATATGTGTGATATTTCATGGAGAAGGTTTTTCATTGGATGTTTGCTATCCACTTCGTTGTAACTCGCCACTAGTTGGCGCTGCAGTACATCAACTTCTGTACCGCTCAAGCGATCTCATCCTATCAAACACCTATTTGAGCACGGACAACATTTTCGGGCTATCCACTTTGTTGTAACATGCCACTAGATGCCGCTGCAGCACATCAACTTCAGTTTATCTCCCTCTATCGGAAAGCGCACAACAACATCTACCGGGCCAGCTAATATTATTATAAAGACACTAGCCGCCAGCGTCATAATTTTTGTCCCAAGGCGATTCAAAAGGTATCCTATTTTGTTCATAGGTTCAGTCCCTTTACAGAGGTCATTCATACAATCTTTCACATAATTTATATCTATATTTATTATACTTTCTATCGAAATCCATTAAATAGTTTTTTGATTTAAATCCGTTCCATCATACTTACGTACCATATGAGTACGTAGAATTTTGTGTATTAGAACAGATTGGATGTTGGTGTGTATCCACAATTGCACAGCATAATTACATCAGTACGATTCATAATCAACTTCTTCTGGCTAGATAAAAACAAAAAAAAAACTCTTTAAATAAAACCTTAAAGACCATGACACAGAAGATTCTTAACAAATAACAGTAGTATAATGACTAATCATTGGCGTTAATTAACAAGAATGTTGGATGAACATTGTTCACGTAGCATATCCAATTACCTACATAAACAAACGCAAAGTTTATTTTATTAATTACTGATTTTTAACATAAACTTATGGTCATACCGATTGCGACCTGTCCCTGCGCCGGTTTAAAGGAAAAACAACACGGACGGACGTTTTCTTTGCGTTGACGTAAGATTGTTACTGCTCACTAAAGAGTGCCTCTTTAAAAATAAAAATACACGAGGATTACTCGAGTGCCCCCGCCTCGTGTTTACTTTGACGATGTTACATGGCCAATGTTCTTCAAGTTCGCTCGCTTATGGTGAATAAAATGACATTACAGACATGTAATATAAATGAATCAAAAGAATGAATGAATATTCTTCGACGTAAGAAAGATAGTTTCGTTTGTCAAATCTTATATTTTAGGGTATTTCTATATATTCTCATCTGGTTGAGTTGTATATATAAATACGTATAGATACAAATAATACCATAAAATAAATAATATTTAATATATTATATATATAATAAAATTAAATCGTCAAATCTTTATTATTGTTATTAATGTACAATGCATATGTTATTATTTTCCTTTGAATTTGTAATTGGTAGTTAACGGAACTTTAGTTTTAACGTCACTAGTAGATAGAGCTGTAAGTGTAAGGGTTAATATACTAACTTTTTGCACGCAGCCCTGCTGATTAATGAACGAGGCCCTGGCGGCCGAATTATCGCGGAAAATCACCATTTGATTACACCGAACCCAAATACCACAGTCTAATAGGATGCGGCATCTTTTGTACGAGGGTACTGGAGATGCCATCACGAACCCGAGTGCGCAGCGTGGTGAGTATGGGCAAATATTCCTCGCATGGAGCGTTCATGAAATGGCATATGTCCTGCAGTGGATATATACAGATGAAATGAAAAAAAGTAAAAGTTAAATATTGAGTTTCGTTTTCGTTCGTTTGCCATCGTTTCTGCCCTTTTAGGTAGGTGGCGCGAAAAGTATGAGAAATTAAATGTGTTAATAACTCGACCAGAGCGCCACCTATCGGGTTCTAGCATCGTCTCGTCAGTACAAATATAGTGTAGAAACCTCAAACGGTCGAATCCTTCAAAAGTTACACGAGCACAAACATACGCAGGCTGAATTTTTATATACAAATATTATATTTAAACTATCACAAAACGTCTATGGGTTTCCACTAGTACATTGAAAAACTATAGACCTCTTGACCTCCTCTTTTTCTGATAGAGAATAACCTCGCTTTGTATAAAAGTTCCAGTCTTTTATTTTTTTCTGGCAACACGCCCGCAGTATGCTTTGGTAGATTTAAAAGTATTTTACGTGATTTTGTTCCAAATATATCTAGAACACAACTGGATGAAAGAAAGTAACTTTATTATTGCTTCAACTGAAATCAGTAACATAACTCATCAAAGGTGTGTAATAATTTTCAACAGTAAAACTTATGCAGTTTTCATCAGCCTGTCAATAGAACGACCAGCTTGACCTATCTACTATACCCAATGGAAGAACCTGAATGGATGCCAGAATGGATAGCAGTTCCAGACACATCCCACTAAAGTTTATCTTTGTTACGCCGTTGCCCGTCAACGGTTTAGATCATTTAGGTTCTGGCAGATGAAAACTTATAAATGTCCTGTAAATGGCATGTAGTATAGGCAGGCGTAAGAATTTTCCACTCCTGCTGCAGAGGACTATTTACAGACTCTTAAGGTAAAATAAGGTGAGCTAAACGTCTCACTTTTAGGCTAAGACCTCTTCTTAATCTCGGAGAACGTCAGCCGTGGGGGGTTCAGTATATTTTTAAATATTATTATTATATTACTTACATCGAGAGAAGCCAGGCAGTACCAACAGAATACATGTTTGCATCTCTTGCACATCATCTGCGCGCACCCCTCGTCCTTCTCGATGGGCACGCGGCACATCGGACACATCTTGATCAGCTCGGACTCCGGCAGCAAGGGGGCTCCGGCGCCGCCCATCGACGATGACGCTGCCGCCGCCTCGCAGGACAGGCTGCCGTGCCACTGTTGAGACAAAGGTAACGCGTTAAACAATAGGTCGTATTAAAGTAGGTAAGACTATATCCTATCTAAAATCTTATTTAGTAACCTGTAAATATTACACTGTTGGGTATAAACCTCCATATTTGTTAGAAGTATGTAAGTATATTACACTAGGGTTATGTATTTAATATTAATATTCAATTTACATTTATTATTTATTTGAAACCAACATGTTTTTCTTTCTCACTCAAGGTTGACTGGTAGAGAATGCCAAAAGGCAATAAGTCCGCCCATTGTATACCTCATTTTTAGGGTCACAATAAAGAATAAATAAATAAAACATTTTCAAGTGGTTTTTCTAAAACTTTAGCTGGGAAGGGTCCGCCACGCTGCTCCAGTGCCAGCATGTAAACGTCCCACTACTGGGCATAGGCCACTTCCCAGTGTTTGTGAAGCTTTTGTTGTGAAGGGCAGTAGGCGGACTTCATATGTCCAAGAAATATTTTTTTTTGTGATATTTCTCAGACATGCCGGTTTCCTAAACATGCTTTCCTTCAACGCTGAGCACATGGTAAGTGCAGCACTTACAATTGCAATTTAACAATGATTAAATCCAAGTCACTCGCGTTGAAGCGAGCGCACTGGCCTCTAATTTTTTTTTTTTTAAACAATCAACACTTTTAGCTTCGTCTTACATTATTTGATAACGCAGTGTCCAGCCGCGTGCACTGAGGAAGTAAAAAACCGGCCAAGTGCGAGTGGAACTTGCGAACCAGCCGGTTTTTATAATTTGTTGTTTTACTTAAACAGTGCTTAAATTATAATCACACCAAGTTTAACCGTTATTACGACAGCGCAACCATAAAAAAGTTAAAATATATCCTGTGAAATTTTCAAATTTTTACCTATTACCCTTAGAGATAGGACAGACGGTGAAGGATAATTGGGCTCCTTACAGAACACTTAAAAAAAATCGAAACGCTTTCTGCTTACGTAGCTTTTTAATAACCATAATGTGACGTGTTATTATGCAACGCGACGTCTCGCCGGCGTAGTGGCTAAGCGTTTAGCTGCTGTGCAGTGGTTAGCGGGTTCGATTCGCACGGGACTAGTGTTTGAATGGACTACAAATAATAGTTCTGGGTTTGGCCATGTTCAATTTATGTATGTAAACTGCCTCCGCAACACAGAAATTCCTACAGAGGCAGTAACGTTTTAAAAAAAAAAAGTGCTCCATACATAAATTAACAATGCGTCGCGGGCCGCCGGTTGCGTTAGGTTATTTCGATTAACTGCGATTCCTCGTAGCTTATAAATATCGATATCGAAGTAATTATCACCAATGTCAAACACAAAAGCAGAAATATATGTTTTAAAATATATTTATTTATATACCAGAGCCGTGGTAGCTTAATGGAGACGGTGTTCGCAATAGTTATCATAGAGCGCGTGTGACCTGGGTTCGATTCCCAGGTGTCAGCGTCTGCGAGAATTGGCAATAGCAAATTTAAATTCTGAATTTAGAAGCTTTCTGCTGGCTCCTGAAGCCCTTTCAGATATTTGTGAAGTCTTTGCCCAGCGGTGGGCATTTATAGGCTGCTACTTTTCTACCTGGATGAGACGTTACACACACTTGTGCTTAGTATTCTTGTAGCATGATTTCAGTTGCCTATGGGACTCATTCTTTTTATTTTATGATGTACAATATCATTATTGAAAAAATATTAAGATTTGACATTTAACATGGACAAACGAAATTATCTTTCTTTCGTCACACATATTATAACGTCGCAAACAACATGACGATCGCGTGGTTCAGTGTTGCTGAGTACTGAGTCCCGGGTCTTGCGTGCGAATTCCCGCGTAAACCAACACTGGATTGTGGAATCGAATATATGCGATAATTGCGGTATAGAAGATCATATTTCCCTACATACCTATCGGTTAGGAATCTGGCTATTATTGTTGTTTATGTTCGTGGTAAAGCGAAGGGGCATCTTGTGCTTCTGCGTTTAGTTTAGCTTAGGTGAATGAGGTAACCGGAGGTCCACTCTCCCCCTCCCCCTCTCCTCTGCTTTCCCCGTCCCCCCAAAATATCCTTAAAGGTCGGCAACGTTCCGGTGCTCTCTGCTCGTTAGCCTCTTTCTCAAATAAAAAAAAATGTATTGTCTTCATAAATTCACCATAAAGTTAAATTGTACAATGACTAACCAATTCACACGTACGAAGTTGGTTAGGTTATTTCACTAAAACTCTGCGTCAATTGAATGGTCGCGTAGTTGATTATATTATAATTATGCGACATTAATCTATTAGTAACAGGTTAATATCCTTAGTAAATGTAAATAAAGTATGTCAAGTAGATTACTAATGCTCTACCTTTATCCATTGATATAATGGTCACCTCAATTGTAACTAGTTGATAACTGCGTTTTATGTCGCTATCGAGAAATTTACCGTTAATATTCTAAGTGGTCAATTATTAAGAATTAAAAAAAAAAACATTATTGCAATGTTTAAGTAATATATTCTGTTACATAGTGCTATTATCTGTTCAGTACCTGGGTCTAGAAAATACACTATAAAGAAAATGAACTCCAAATCGTTCATCGTGACATAATTTGGAAAATATAGTACAGTCTTTGATCAACTTTGTACAGAAGACCCAGGTCTTGGCGGAGGCGATCGTGTAAAGTAAACCTTTCCCTAGTTTGTTTCCCATACTTTAAAACGAACCTCTACAATAAATATTTTAAGACGCGCAAGTTAAAAACAAAACATATGCGCGAAGCGAGGGCGGGAGCGGGTTCCTTGTTAAAATGTGCCTCGCGTTGGTGATTATGAAAGAAAGAAACTTTATTCATTACATCACGATTACTTTAAAAGTTATTAATAAAACAATTCAAAGAATAATAAAAACTAAGAAAACAACATGATTTCAGAATAAAAAATTCTGCGCTTCAGTGTGATGCAACAAATGGGTCTCCACTCAGTTACAGATTTCCCCGCCACACTGATTTTCAGCGCACACTTCATAATACACAAAAGGAAGATTTTCTGTTAAATTTCAGAACGTATGGTGTCCGTACACGTTTCGACGGGTATACCATCATTATCATCTGAATATAATATCAATAAGTTCGCGCAAAACACACACAGAGTGTGAGAGGGTGTGTACCTTGTTCGTACTAGAACATTTTACTGTTGACACATCGGTAAAGCGGTAGTTGGCCTCCGCTCGTGTGCTCGCCTCGTATATATTTGAATAAATAAAGTAAGGCTATAAATGTTAACATGTATATTTTACTTGCAGGAAGATGCGTACGAAAGGATTGTTAATCAGTTGATCGTGTAAGGAAATCTCAGTTTATCTTAAAATTCTGGTTAGAAAAATACACAGCTGACATTGTACTAACGCTTTTTATATCAACACACAGACATGGTGATCCTCATGAGTATGTGACGTAATCAAACGTTATTTAAAATCTTAATTAAAGAATTATTAAATAACTATAATCGAAGTATACTACAGTACATTAAAATCATGCCCAAATTGGAAAGGTCCCTCACCACAAACACACTATTTAATCTTTGTAAGCAATGAATGTTATAATGCCAAAGTTAAAAGCACAGAAAAGAAAAAAAAAATTGTGTCCTTCGCAACGTCATAAGAAACATGTAAAAAAAACTCCAATTAAAATAGTTCGAGTGGATTGGAAGATTAGCCTGCACAACGAAATTCAGTTATGTCTTTATTTATTTATTTATTTAAACTTTATTTAAATACCTTTTAAACAAAAGTATTACAAAGGACGGACTTAATGCCTCTTGGCATTCTCTGCCAGTCAACCCGGGGGGTGACAGATATAGTAAGGGTGGCAAACATTAAATTTGTGAAAAAAAAATACATTGATAAATATATAAAATACACTTACAATTAGATACATACAGACGGAATAAATACATATAAACAAATATGAATACATATATATAGTGAAGCCTGAACAGTAAAGGAGTTGCCAACAAAATCGGTGAAGTGTTGCTGAATGCTAATCTTATGATTAGATTAAGAGCCAAGGACCCGGTCATGAGTAGAAAACACAAACTGAAATTTATCCTTTAGATAAGAAGGAGAGGTAGCATCATTTAAGATAGAAAAGAGAATAAGCAGGACTCTAGAGTTACGCCTTTGTTGGACAGAGAGCCATTTAAGGCGAGAACGGTATTGTGAGATATGGTCGTACTTTCGAAGGATGAAAATGTACCTGATAGAGTGATTAACAAGGCGCTCTAGCTTGTAAAGGAGATCTTTGTTCAAGTCAGAGTAACACACATCTGCATAATCAATAATAGGAAGTATGAGTGTCTGGAACAAGCATAAGCTTAGTTTCAAAGGGAAGAAAATTTTTAAGACGGTAGAGCACTTGTAGGCAGGAAGCCTACGGCTAACTTCGGTAACATGTTTTCTCCAGTTCAAGTAGTTATCAATAAATAACGCAAGGTTTTTGACAGAGCTCGAAAAGGGAATCACATTCTTATTATAATAGACAGGAGGTAGACTCGTAAAATCTCCTTTAGCCAGCATTCTCGAGCTACCCACCAATATATCTTGGCATTTCGTTGGATTTACAGAGACTCCAAAGCGTAATGACCAGTCATAGACAGCTATTAGATTGTTATTTAAATTAGTAATTGCGTTATGAAGATTATTAATATCTGACTGTACGTAAATCTGCAGGTCATCAGCATATAGATGGTACGATACAGTCAATACTAGACGTAAGGGAATTTATAAAAATTGAGAAGATTAAGGGAGAAAGTATACCGCATTGCGGTACGCCACAACCAAGTTCCAGCCACTGAGAGGCCTTTTGTCCTATAAGGACTGATTGGGGACGCCCGCGAAGATATGAGGAGACCACTTCATGGAGATGCGAATCTAAAGTGAGAAAGAATTGCAAGGACGATATCGTGGTCGACTGTGTTAAAAGCATTAGAAAATTTATTTTATATAATATATTAGAGTAAGATAAACATACAACAAAACGAATGTAATAAGACAATAGAAAAAAATTATAACGAGAATTGATTTCTCGGGTCAGTTATGATAGGACATGCAATTATAAATGGTCTTAGTTATTTTCCGACTCGCCGATTCCATACATAAATTTACCCACCAGTTAGTGGTTACTAAGCGGAAACAGGATTGTTCACAAATTACTAAATTATTTTCCGGTGCTGATAACAAATTAATAAAAAACGATTTTCATGTTGTCATGTCAAAGCAAGTCATGTTTTTTAATGACAAATCTAAGTCAGAGAGTTTTAACACATTTTAGGACGGTAAGTTGATATTTTATTAGCATTGTTCCCCAGCTATAATAATATCTAATACTTTTGGCGAACAATTAACGTATTATATAATAGGTTACTCGGAAACAGCTTTAACGATTTAGATGAAATTTTGTGTTTCTATAATGTTTTACTTTCAACGTTTATCTAAGTAGGTGTCACTCCTGAAGAAACTAGTTTTCAGACAAATAATATTTTTTTTAACTATCTATGATGCACCAGTATCTTTGCTACTCAACAACAGATGGCACTGCGCTACATTGTTAATGCGGTGGTAACAAACTGAAAAACTGAAGCTGAACGACCGAAGCTCGGTCGTCCAAAGGTACAAAATATAATAGGCCACTTCTGACTTCAGAATTAGCTTATTCGTAATGGTGCCTGTTACGTATTTAACTATTAGAGAGACGCGTATTACGCACACACAAGTAAACTAGGGGTAGATGTCACACTGATTTATTCTCACGTCACACAGACACGGGGATGCCTCATAACAGTATTTTGTGGCTTCTACCAGAAATTTCTAATTTAGCTGAATAATAAAGTACTAATTTTGTCTTAACGTTATTGTTCGTACGTTAAAGTTTAATTTTCTTAATAAATGACAAACATCAAAAGTGACCTTTAAATCATTATTAGAATTTTGTTACCACTACTATCATATATATCAGCCTATTTTATTCCACTGTAGAGCATAGACCTCTCCACGAATGATCCAGCAATAGCCGACATACATTTCTTGGAAGGTTTTCCCATTACCCAGCATGCTGGGCAAGTAGGTTGATGGAGCGCGGTGCCAGTACCCTCGAGCTTGTGATGCTGTCTATGCTATGCGGTAAATTTAATGTTATAAAAATCATTCATTTGAAAATAATAATAATTAGTTTTTGTTACTTTGGGAGCATATTTGCTTTTCTTTCAACAGCAGCATTTGGTGTAACTTTATTTACACATAGTAAAAGGAATCAAATACTATTTGACAAAGTAGCCACGACTAAGGCAGGGATTCAAATCCAAGGTTCAACATTCAAGTACGCTAAGCACTAAGTCACGCGATAAATAGACACGCACATACATATGTATAATGAAGTAACATTTGAAATGAGATGTGGATAGATACTATCATATATATATATATATAAAGGTATGGACATGTTACAAAATGTGATATCTACCTGCCAAATCCCGCGTCAAAATTACTTCCCTACTACTTACATTATATAAATTATGTATTGAAAACGTCACATGAAGTGCGTAGTTAAGAAACTTTACTTAACATAAACTCCTAGAAAATTCCATCGTAATATATAATATGCAATAAAGTTTATCTGTCTACGTTTATACAGCCGATCTTGTCTCGTGGTGGAGGAAAAATGATATCAGAGGAAGAAAGACCAAGAAAATTCAGCAGGTAAAGTGAAAAGGACCGGCATATCTAAACTGCGAGGCATTCAGATAGTTTCACGATAATCATAATGAAAATAACATAGTGGCTATCATGCAGTATTTTTTTCTGTGAAACAACTATTGCCGCTCGGAGGTTAAGAACGCAGTTTGATGAAATGACGTGACGCGATGGAACGACGCTGGTTTCGGCCAGCTTCGTAAATCATCACCACTTGCCGCCTCTTCTTTACGATCCCTTCTCACTGTCTGTTCCAGCGCAATATCAAATGCCATGTCGGTGATTATTAAAGTTTAGTTTATAGGTACAATGGCGGCTAGCTAGTTTAATGTCCTTTTTTTAGGATCGTGGGTGTTAGTGATGTGGTGGCATAAGCCGTGTGGAGCCGGTGTAAGAATAGATAAGTGAGGTGTAGGCAAAAGTCATTTAACGCAAATTCCAGAGAAATCTAGCTTTAGAGACGGGAAGGGTTCCGACACGCTGGTATCGTGCGGGTAGACATATTTCACATAGCCTCGAAATATATTTTCAAATTTCGAAGTTTTAACTGGTACCGGGCATCGAACCAAGGTCACTTCCGTACCAAAGGCGAAGCGTATAAGTTCCGAAATGTCTGGTTCTGTAATTGCTAACCCGAGTGTAGTGTAGAGATGTCTGCAAATCCTTTCATTGAGAGGCATATATCTAGCTATAGTTTGATGATGCCTTTTTCTAAATGATACTAGTTACTGGAAATTTAGTGAAAGATATGAAGTTAGAACTGATTGAAATGCATTATTCAGAAACTAGCGTTACCCAGCTACCTTATCGAAACACCAGTATGTATTGACGACATGATTTTATATGGTAGATGATATCTACCATCATCATGATAAGTGGATCATTGTTTAAACAAAGTAGTTTAATAACTACTTACTCTGTTTGAACGTTGTTGTATGTAATTAGTATTTATGGGTCTTAAAAGATAGTATAAAGTCTCTCCGTAATGTTTATGTATTTCGGCAGTATTCGGGGGAATAACCATATTTTCTCCAAACGCCGACCTCTCCTGCACGTGGTGCACTCTGCTGACAAACGATGCTCTGGTGACCGAATGATTGCGGAAAATCCCACAGATAAGTGATCCCCATCACATTGGCATCACTAGTGCGATAGTAAACAAACAGTGGACTTACATAGGCCGTTCAAGACATTTCTATTTATCTACCTCAGAAATGTATAATATTTTTAAACGTTTTAGAATATCAGTTTTATCGTTTAATAATAAACATGCATCGTCATACATACTACTCCGCTTTATAGTACCATTAGATGGCGTTAATATATTAGTTAGTTTCCATTATAATAACAACGAACATTTCCGAACGAAACTCGGTCGCCAAATAAATAAAAAAAAATTAACAATAGTTTCACGTTTAAATCAAGTGTAGTTTGTTTCAAACTACTCAGAATTGCAGATTTTATAAAAGCCGTTATTGATGTGTAATAGGTAATGAAATAATGTTAGGTTACAAATGACTGCTACCGACGATAACAACAGTAAGATCATTTATTTAAATGGTCATGAATTACGTTGCGATTCCAATAGAATCTGCGTATTATGTTGAATATGTAATAGCTACTTACACTGAGAGCGTAATGTTAGTCTAATTTTATTAGTGTTCGCTGCGATGATTGGCTGATCGAGACAGGTGATAAGTGCGTAGTCATATGATTATTTAGTTTTGGCAATAGATGTCGCTACTTGTGTTTTCCGCCAAGAAAGCACAACTTCGTTCTTTGGGTACTCATTCTTTATCAGCCTGTTAAAAGGCCACAATTGGACACAGGCCTCTGGCAATAACAGGATTTGCATTAATCGACCAACTTGGCAGGAGGGTTGGCGCTCCACATTTATCCATGGGAAGAAAGAGGTTGCAAATTTTCTTACTTCTTAATTTAAAATTTTTATTATATCAAAAATATTATATTTATGTCCTAATAGAATAGAAAACATTCATTTAACAACACACAAAAACATTAGCGAATAATAATGTAACCACCGAGAAAAAATGTAAAGACGGATCACAGTTTCTAACAAAAAAGAAAGAAAAACATCTTTCAATTTATACACACATTTATGACCTATAACACAAAATGTTTACAAAAGACGTTAAAAAAAAACATTTCCAGGACTAAGAACCCGTAAACGTATAGTATAGTTGCCTAAGTAACAAATGATACTTTAATTGATCAATCGTTTGACAGTGTGCTGAAAGCTATTCGTCGTGTGATGTTAAAACGGTTTCACTCAGCAATAATGCTGAAGCATCAGCTCCATCGCCGATTTTCAGTGAAGCCGGTGTGATGATTGAAAATTTGTCGAGAATAAGAGTACTTCGCAGACATATATGGAAAAACATTTATACTCGGGAGTGTCGTAATATTGAAATTTGTTACAAGAATTAGTCTCTTTATATATGAGATATTAGAACAGATAATGATGAGATTTGTAACATTTATTATGTTACAAAAAAAATATAAAGTAAAAATAAGCATAAGTAATTTAAAAAAAAAACAATGATGAATATTAATGAGTTATTTAAGGTTAATGGTATCTCGAGTTAAGTAAACAACCCCACAACTTATTGAATAAATAGTCAAAATGACTTTAGTTTGCATTTAAATAAATTGACTGTTCCTAGGTCACGAAATGATGGCGGCTGATTGTTCCAACATTTTGAGGCATTATAGCGGAAACTACTTCTAAATGCTAAAATCTAATAATATTACTAATCCTTTACACTCATTCGAATGTGATTTCTAAAACGTGTGGCACAAGGTCCGGGATGCGGGTAAACTTTTTATTAGATATCGACTGGTAAACTTCATTACCCGCACATTCGCACATTCTGCATCTTGCCTGCGAGGAGTGCTCGGATTCTGTGTGTGGATCGTCCGAGTTATCTACCCATGAGAATGAGCCCGAAGGTAGGTACCGGCACCGCAAAGCCATGCCTGTCGTAACGGCTAACATGATGTACAGTCAACATCAAAAGTGGATGATTATTGAACAAGGTATCAAAAGCGCTTTATTAATGAAAACTTGTACGGGGTTTCGCCCGATTGGTTACAATTTTGTCCCGAGAGAACTGTTAATTGAGATAAGTATCCTATAACCTATTCAATAGCATCATCTTTACATTTCTGCCAAATTTCTCTCATATCTGTCGTTCGTCACGAATCACATAATCATAGGTATAATCTTTTTATAGATTAGTGTTGACACTAATCTATAAAAATCTTTGTATGTATGTTTGTGTATCTATGTATGTAACATACGTTTGAGCGAACTTTTGAGTTTATGGCAATAGTAGTTAATAAGAAAAACAAGGAACATGCAGACAAACAAAAACATTATTCGTTAATTATTCGTTCGTTACGATTGCCAAGGTTAAAATTAGGTAACCGCAATTTAAACTGATTACTTTTTGTGGTATTTACCAAGTTAATAGCTCATTGAAATGATTTGATCAAATAAATCTGTCTAAAGTAATTTAAATGTTAATTATAAGGCAATGATTGACAACGAAGTGGACGAAAAGTCATTACAATGATTAAATAAAATAGATCTTTAGTGTCTTCTCTATCCATTAGGTCGCCGAGAGTACGATAAAGTAAAAACTACGAGGCATGACCCCCCGTCCATGTCGCGTCGACAACAGTGGGGCGGACCATAAAATGTATTATATAATTCACATACAAATTTGGGTCGCGACAGAGTTATTTAAGGTAACCCGAGCTAACAGTCCAGCAGTGGTAAGAGGCTAGTGCAAACAACTACAATCGAAGAATGTTACAGTTGCTATCTTGTCACCCCTAAGGACTGAGCTGGAATGCCACGCAGCCCGTAATTATACTGCCCCTCTATACCTTTCAAACCGGAACACAACAGTACCACCTGCATAAAAAGTATATACAGATGTTTATATTCCTTGGAATAATCTTCATTTGGGCCAAATTTCATTTACACCCGTTCAGTCCTTTAAGAGTAAGTGAAAGAGCTACATATATACTTACCCATTTGTATTTCGTCGTTTAATTAGGTAGGATAAAACTTATAAATAAGTACGTGTGAAATCTATCAAAATCTAATGAAAGTTCTATCAAACTCCGTCAACAACTTTTTAAGTTTAAAACCGTTAAAACATACATACATACAAACGATTTTATGTATTAATTCATATACATATACTTAGTGATTTGCATCATACTTCATGCAATTTTTACATTATACGCATATTTTTCTTTTCATGTTATCTAATTTACAAATATTGTTGCGACACGAAAATATGAAGTAAACTTATAAAACTTTACGTCGTTTCAATAAACATGGCGTAGTATTAGCATTAAATTTTTGCCACAAGTCGCGGAATGCTTTATTTTTCTAACACGTACATAAGTTTAGTATAGCCCGGTCGAGCTAAATCGGCACCCGGGCCTGATGACGTCACATTCATGCGCCTGTAGAGTACACGGACAGTGTAACGGCTGCGGGGCGCGGCGCGGGTAAGCAGAGAGAGGGGCCGCATTCCAACGAGGTGCCAGGTTAGTTCGACCGAGTAGCATCGATCTCTCGTTATATCTCTGCACAGTCCACGAGATCTAAATTTCTCTTGCATAAATAATACTAGGTAAACAATATAGTTTCAAAAAATACAATTTTACCTCATACAAAGGCAGATTACTTTTTTTTTAATTCGTTCTCTCTTATACCTTCACGTGTGCTAATATTTAGACAATTGAAATTCTTTTGTTATGGGTAATATCAGGACGTTATCTCAGTTAATATTGTCCAGTTAACGTTGACACCGTTACACAACGATGCTGCATAGCGTTTGCAGATGTTATGCAGTCTGCGGCGACGCAAATGGGTGAGGTCTAAATCCAAAGACAGAAGAGAATCATTGTCGAGTAGTAATAATTTTAATTAAATTCGCCAACGATCATAAATCCAAGAAACGGTTTCGTTAACGAAACTCAACAAATTTATGTGGCATATTTGATTTTTCTTTATAGTAAAGGAACCAAACGAGCAAGCGGCTCACCTGATAGTAAGTGATTAATGATATCCATCTGCATTAGCCACATCTGCAATACCTAAAGATCTGCAAGTGCGTTGCAGGCCTTACGCCGGATATTTGTTGATTGGTGTGGTTACCATGCTAACTGAACGAAACGCAGAAACACAAGAAATAGAGGCATTTCACGCTGGTCTTCTTCGAGGACGTGGAACTCTCCTACTACTCCGGTCGAGCCGGCACTAAGTATCAAATCATTACGTATCATTTGATATTAAATCAGAACAATGATGACGTCATCTATAAATTTTACAACACATCTCTTTGCTTAATATTCAAATAAGTATAACGCGTGTTTATAGAGGCCTGACGTCTGAGGGTCATTAGTGCAAGTGTCACTCGAATCCAGTAGCGCTGCAAGCCCAGCGCAGGCATGGCATTGTTGTGCCGCCTCGACCCAGTTGCGCCGAGACAGTTCAGAAAGTGCCACAAGGCGCCCAGTGTTTGTGCCTGTGCTATCCGAATAAAGTGCACTTTCCATTTACACAGACAATAGAAAAGAAGTATGTACGCTACTCGCTACAAAATGTTAACACATTGTTATGTTTTCGACTTTGTTGCATTCAAGTTTTCCTCCGTTTTTATTATTGTTTGCTTTAGAAGAATACATTAATTTTTAGTAGAGTTTACAAATGCTGTGAACTCTTAACGTAAGTTGTCGAATACTGATGACGTAGAAAGTAATAGCATGCAAACGTCCCACTACTGGGCAAAGGCTAACAACTCTCAGTGTGGGTTGTTGGACCTCACATGTTCACGAAATATATTTATTTATTATTTTTGTCAGATATGCACAGGTCTCCTTCTCCGTCGACCACGTAAAAATTCTGCACTTTAATCATTTTAGTGATGCCGGCCACCGGGCCTACCTATGCCTAATAAAATAAGTACAACCGGTAAACAATCAAATTCATCATTTATCATTTCAGCCTACTACAAGTCCACTGCTGAACATAGGCCTCGCCCAGAGATTTTCACAAAGCTCGGTCCTGAGCCACCTGCATCCATCGACTTCCCGCAACATTGAGCAGGTCGTCAGTCCATCTTGTGGGGGGACGTCCCACACTGCGTTTGCCTCTACGTGGCTGCCACTCGAGAACCTTTTTCCCCCATCGGTTGTCGGTTCTGCCCAACGGTTGTCGGTCAACAATCGAATTACATTTAAATAATATGTTAATTGTTACATCTTCACTAGTTAAGTATTAAATTAATACCGGAAACTAACAAGCAATGAAAGTAACTAATGAGCAAGCATGCCTGCTGAAAAGTTAAGAAGTATCTACAGAGGATGGTTAAGAAATCATGGAATTTACGTTGCTGTTTGTTATTTATAAACATCCGTTTTGAAAGCATTTTTACGCCCGATGTTCAAACCACATCAACATTTGCACGCTCTTTATTTGATGGAGTGTTACGACTTAATTAGAAACGTTGCTTAGCCAGTCCAGAACCAATTTAAAACGGCTGAGTCGACGTGAAGTACAGAAATAAAATATATTACAGATGAGAGGATATTTCGGGAATTTTGCCCTTCGACCTTTACGTTTTCGGAGCCTGTTTGTTTTCTCTTCAGGGGAAACCTTGGAATTTAAATTATGGTAGTTGTAGGATTTCGAAATAAGCAAAACTGATATTTGATTATTTAGTACGAATAATATATTCAGCATTTGTGTTAATATGAGTCTGTTTTAATTAAATTGACACAATCGCTTCCTTTGAGCCATGGACCCTGGGTTCCAATTCCAGGTGTCCTTCCATATATTCCATTTGTTCCAGTAAAGGCGAGTGATTTAGGGAATTATAATATATTCTGCGCAGTTGACATTCGAAGTGGTAAAAATCGGGAATCAGGATTTGGCATTCCTCTCATCCAGTTAACCTCCCTTATCACCCGGCTCCACCGGGTTGATACCACGGCCTCGCAGGATACCGGCGTGAAGTAGAGGTATATTGTGGTGCTGCGATTCGTTCGGTGAGTGAGGTAACCGGAAGCCCACTCCCCCGTCACCCACCTCCCGTCTCCCAAATATCGATAGGCCGGCAACACACCTGCAGCACCTATGGTGTTGCAGATGTATGTAGGCGAAGGTAATCACGTACCATCAGGTGAAGCGCTTGCTCGTTTGCCGCCATTACTTAAAAAAAAATGCACTGAGCAGTGTGGCTACTCGTTATGGTATGTTCGAATCGATTGCAGATTGTAATAGAGTAGTTTCTGCCATTTAAAATCTTAGCGCATATATTCAGAGCGATACTTTGTATATTTTACTTAAAAAGTACAGGTATTTTCAAAGATAAGATTCTCATTTAAATTACGAAATGTAAAACACCCGCTGTTTTTTGTTGTAAAAGGTTATTAAAATTACTCCTTATTTGTCATGTGCATGGAAGTGTATTTCTCCAAATCCTTTTAACGTTTCCTGAAAGATCATAAAGATATTTTGATGTCAAATCCTTTTTACACTTGTCTTTCTTAACCTATTTTACAAGAGAAATTCTAAATATGTACTTACTATCTAAAACAATTGTAATCGGGTGCTCCTGTGATCGCTTGTGTAAATTTATTATTAACTATACAAGACTGATTTATGTTTTATTGAGGTGTGAATGCGAATGGATTAAGTACGCAGTAAGTAGTCGGTAGTATTTTCTCCTTGTAAGGAACCTTCAACTTCATTTCATATCTCCATTACCCGTAGGTAGACTAGTGGAGAATAGCTCAGACACATTAAGTCTGTCTATATGCATGTTATTTATAAATGATGTTTAGTTAAATAGACTATTGAATACTTTCGATTGTTGACTGTTGGCTGAACTCTGTAGTTTATAAGTTGATTGAAGCACTTGCACGTATTCCACAACTAATATATTTATTATTATTTTAAATTATCATCTGACCGGTTTCGTCTTTAGAGGGGCATCATTAGAGGTGACAATGAAAAGTTTGAGTACATAAAAGATTAATACCATATCACTAATTAAACATAACATCTCTACGTTAGTTATGTGCTAATAATCTCAGTAAACGTATGTAGAACTATTTATTGTTAATAAATTGGGGTTGCTCGTTACAACAGACAGATGAATAAGGTATTTCATGTAGCTTTTAACTAATGCAAACGTAACATTTCTCGTTTGTCCGTCGAAGGTTATGTCTGAGGACGTGTACAATGTGCAATTTACGAGTAACGTATCGGCGCAGTCGTGAGTAAAATGTTAACAATAAGTAATTGTATGATAAAAAGATTTCCATAGTAGGAGGGAGCGTTGGATTGTCGAAACGCAAGATCGACTGCGTCACATTTATTAACAGAATAACATCGTTACTTAAGTGTTGCCTGTCTTTATTGTAACTTTCGAGAGTATTCATTAGTGTAGAGTAATTAAATGGATGTTGTTACCCTTCTGTTCTAAACATACCACACTTCAAGGCAACGTCTTAACGTTTGACAGTTGATTACAGTACACAACTTTAAGAGCCTTGGCAGCCCAGAGATAAGGGTGCTCGCTTTAGTTTCATAGAGCGCGAGTGACCGGGTTCGTCCCTAGGTGCCGGTACCACAAAACTTGTTAGTAGCTATTTTAAAGTGCTCTATTTGCCACATCCTCAGCGACGAAGGAAAATATCGTAGAAAAACTTGCATGCCTGCGAAATAATTAAAAAATACTGGCGAACGCGCACTGGAGCTGCGCGACGGTCCTCCAGGGTCCAAAACTCTTTCAGGTATTTGAGAAGAAGGCCTTTGCCCAGCAGTGGGCGCTAACAGACTGCTACTTTTCTTTTTACATCTTTACACATTATAGTTACAGACCTAAACAAGTGTGAAGCAACTTTATATTTGCATTCTGAGGAAAAAATGTGGCGTGATACCACCTGCTTTGATGTTGTTGCAGCTGTGTATGATTAGAGTGACAGACGAACGTACCTCCTGGTTGCACTGCGTGCAGAAGTTGTGGCGGCAGGTGGGGCAGTGAGCAGGGCTGGCGGCGCGCACCGCTACCACGGTGTCGCAGCCGACTCGCGGGCAAAACGCACGTCCGGCGTCCATCGACACCTCTGTAACAAATGTACACCAATCATATCTCGCAATGCTCTAGTGTTTTCGACTTCACTCAAATCAGCGATACATTCAATAAATAAGTTTTTACAAAATTCTTACATAAAATTTTAAGTCTGTGAAAAGGGTTGCTTTATATTAACGAATACATGGATAATAATGATCACTGCTTCACTGTGAATATAATATTATACAGACCTATTACTGTTAGTAAAAAAATTCAAAATAAAAAATCCGGCGAGGTTTGTAGTGTCTTCGTACTTTATTTTAAAACCTTAGTGAACTTAAAATATTTAAAATAGTTTAAAAAGCATATTAAATGAAATGATTTCTTTTCATCGAGCATTTACAAGTACTCTACATATGTAAGAAAGAAAAATATTTATTGGTACAGCATAAAGAGACAACACACACAATACATTAAAAAAAAGCATTTGATACAAAATAAATTAAAAATACGGTCAGACTTCACAATGAAATGAAAAAATACTTTGTGTGTGTCTCATGGCTGGACCAAGAGGTCTTCAGATCAGTTTATAGTCAAGCTTTGGAGCCTGACACTGGTTTTCATCTGGAGCCTATGTTCATCACGAATGTCAAATTTATAGCATACTGAAAACGTATATTACGCAACCCAAAAAATAAGCATAAGACAAAATTAAAAAAAAATTATGTATACTTCTATCCAATATATATATCTAATACATACATATTCAATATAAATATATTCTAACTAAAAATATACATACATTGTTCATATAAATGACGAATTAATATTTACTATATCTAGCTTCCGTTGTGCATCGATCAGATATCGCCGAAGGTTTAGTTTAAAGGAATCTATAGTTTTGTGTGATCTTATAGGCGGTGGTAAGTTATTCCATATCTTAGATGCTGCATAACGGAAGCTACCTCTGAATGCAACTGATTTGTGTGGTAGAATGGAAATCAGGATCTGGGAAAAAAATGTACATACTTGTACAGAAAAATTATATGATCCTTTCTAACACCTCGGTTTTATAAACGATCAATCCTTTGATCGTGACCAGGATCTAGATTAAGGACTTCATAAAGCGATTGAAACAGTCGCCTAATATGTGGGTTTATTTCGTAATTATCGGAGTTGCGCAATAGGGTTTTTTATCGTGTTACAATTGGGCTCGGTAGCTCTATTAGTTAACATGTCTCCCGTGTGTGTCCAGTAGGCCTTCCAACTACGGATAGTAAATATACGATATAATATAGAAATATATTTATAATGGATTTGAGTGGCAAACGAATAAATAGTACACGTGATGGCTACTGCACCTCGTGGATACCTGAGATGTTTTTTTTAATTGAAAAGACGGCAAACGAGCAAGCGGTTCACCTGATGGTAAGTGCTTACCGTCGCCCACATACATCTGCAACACCACACACTGCTGCAGGTGCGTTGCCGGTCTTGAAGGATATTTGGGAGATGGGAGGGAAGAGGAGAGGAATAGGGAGGGGATGTGGGCCTCCGGTTACCTCACTCACCGAACGAAACGCAAAAGCACAAGATGCCTCTACTTCACGCCGGTATTCTGCGAGGCCGTGGTACCAATCCGGTCGAGCCGGCCCATTCGAGCAGCAGCTAAAGCCGCCGCTTGGCTCTACCACGCTTAACGGTACAGATGCGTTGTCCCCACTAAGGAAACATGAAATGCCACACGGCGTGTATTTGTGGTGGTATATCTTTCAAATCTATACCTTTCAAACCGGTATACAAGAGTGGTTCAACTGCCGATTGACAGCATATAAAAGGTGACACCTACACAGACAATACCTATGCAGGGAAGGAGATTATCACGCAATTTTTGCTATTCATTTTCCGCCTACGGTCCTGGTGAATAGTTTATGCGATCCATCGGGAAGTTACGCATTATACTAGCAATCTTAAACTATTCATTAATCGGTTGAAAGCGTGAAAGCTTTAAAACTCAACGTCCTTATGTATAGCCCGCGCAGAACGCACGGCTGACAAGAAAGGAGCGAGTCAAGAGCGGCCGAAGTCACGGCCGAGCGTTGCCGCGCACCGCAGCCCCGAACACGTTTGTGTGCCGCGTGCCTGCTCGACGACTGTCGCTTCAGACTTTTATTAAGATTGTTCGTTCAATAATCCATCCGAAATCTTTTTAAATCCACTAAATAATATTATTGTTGTGTACTAAGAGGCAATCGCACAGAACATTGTGTGTGGCTGTCAGAATTAACTTAATACTT
This sequence comes from Bhutanitis thaidina, assembly GCA_029286595.1. Lineage (NCBI taxonomy): Eukaryota > Metazoa > Arthropoda > Insecta > Lepidoptera > Papilionidae > Bhutanitis > Bhutanitis thaidina. The sequence continues at coordinate 13,823,303 of JAGSMS010000010.1, forward strand.
ATTTGATCATAGACTTCGAATTGTATGGAAATATGCATGGAGTTTAGAATATGAAACGGAGCGACCAGATTTTCTCATTGGATACTAAATGTATATTATTGTTTCATGCCACCTGTAACTTTATTGTTTAAGAGTCACAGTTTTGTATAATTGGACACAAAACAAAAGTATAATAATATCCGTATTGTGTGAATCGTTACATCACTTTGTCGGAGAAGAAAACAGGAGAAAGATGCTCCGTAGGTATTCTGTTGTTCTTGTCCCCGTTAATCAGCAGCAGGGTGCACCGCGTGCAGATGAGGTGATATGGAGGAAGGTAGCTTTCCTTAAAGCCATATCACCGACTTTTATTGTGTTTCGGAATCATTCATCATCATAGTTTGTGTACTTGTAACACTGCTGTGCCATCTACATCCTTCGATTTTCCCAAATTCTGTGCAGGTCGTCCATCATGTGTTGGGTCCTATACGTTTGGCTGTACGGGGTTCCCAATCGAGAACCTTTCTTCCCCAAAGTTTATCAGAATTGTTACGACGAAAACGCCATACATTTCCTAAGAATATCTGCGGACTAAGATTTAAAGTAAACACGCGGCTAAAGAATGACATAGTGCCCTAACGCTTAGGGGGAAAATGCGAGTTCCTTACCTCAGCACAATGAGCAGTTGAGCTTCTTGCGGAAAGTGAAAGTACAACAGAATGACAATGAGCAGTTCCAAAATAGTATCGGTTGGCTTATTTCACAACTTATGACAGCTTAATGTCGGCCGAAGTAAACATCATATTTTCCTTTAAATATTCTCAACTTTTAAAAAGAAATAGGTAAAGAATAGGTTTCCAAATTGGAAATAATATTTGATATGCAGATAGTAGTAGGAGTATATCTAATCCGTTTTATGGATTGGGTAGTTATGGGCTATCACTTATCACAGTTTGTCATTCCAGTTTAAAACAAAGTTTATGCCTGAGTTAATAATACCAAAAATGTGTACTAAATAAAAATAAAATAAAGATTTTGCATGTCATGGGTAAAAAAACCATAACATATAATGTTTATATACATATAAATATATTTTTCATTTAAAAAATAACACTGTAGTTTCAATTCGTTCAAGGTTTCATTATTTTTATTGGCACCTCATATAAGTAAGGCGGAAATGCCGCACTACAAATATGTGCGATAAAAATGTATTACTGTGCGCGGACATTTCGAAGTGTTATAAAAGCGGAAACGGAAACATGCAGTAAATCTGCGAAAGGCCGCGCGACCTTCATGTTTCGCGACAATCTGCTGAAGTCTGAATTAATAAGATTTGAAGGGATCTCTTCATTAGATTTATTGCATACACGGCACTTGCATTTTATTATTAAGAGACTGTGTTCGTTGGTTCAAGAAAACGAAGAAGTCTTTATCCTTATTTATGTAACTCTACAACCCTTTAAGATGTTATTGCGATGAAATAAGAGGAAGTTATTACTATCAATAATTTGCGCAATATTCATAACAATGGCTTTATAAGCTAAGTATGACTGAGTAGACGTATGGAAAGACAGAGGTTTTAAATTAATATTATTAGCCTAGTGCTCAGGGTGGTCGCTTTAATTTCATAGAGCGCAAGTGATCTGGGTTTGGTCCCCGGTGCCGGCACCACATTGTTATTAGCAATTTTAAGACCTGTATTTACCTTGCTCGGCAGTGAATGAAAAAATCGTGAGGAAACCTGCATCTGCGAAATAATAAAAAATATTATTTCCTGGATATGTGAAGCCCGGAAACCCGCACTGGAGGAGCATCGCGCGCGCTACCCGGCTCCGAAACCCTCTCAGATATTTGAGCAGGTAAACACAGCTGGGCACATACAGGCTGCTATTTTACTTTACTTTTTTATTTCCTTTAAAAAGTAAATTGAAGAGTGATGCAATCTATAAAAAAAATCCAATAGCACCAATGTGAATTAGGCTTGCTGTTAATTTAATGAAAATTTAAAGAAGAATGAGATCTCCGTTTAAATAAGTTGCAAATCACAAAAATTTGTACTAGACTAGAAACTAGAAAGAAATGGAAAGAATTGCAACTTTTCAAGGCTCCCGGATGAGAAAATAGTTCGTCCATACTAATGATGTAATGGGTCAGCTAGTTGGATATTAATGTCACCAACACGACTTTTTCAGTTTCCTAAAAAGGTCACGTCAACGCATGTGCAATCAATGTCAAAGTCAATACATAATTGATGCTGTTATTAATATTCACTTCGATCGACATTAAAGCTAGAGATTGATACTGTGGCGCTCTACCTCAGCGTTCGAAAACCAGCCAAAGATTAGGAAAAAACACTAAGCTCCTTACAAAAAGGTAAGTCCTTTCATCTACATTATATTGATAAATGGGTTACCTCGACTGGGAATGAATGATGAATCACGTTACCACAAAGTTACTTGACCTACATCTCTATTCATGATTGAAAAAGGATTCGTGTAAAAAGATTCTATTAACTCGGCTTTGTGGACCAGAAATGACAAAGCAAAAAGCTTGTGAGCCTATCTCAAACCTTACCACATACGGGAACGCAAGGCGGTATCGCTATTTACAATTTCTTAAGGCAGAGAAAACAGTATTTTTAGGACAGAATTTCTAGATCAAGAATATCTCAAATAAATTTTACAACTTACGTCCAAATGACTATGGACTTTCGAGAGGAAGCCGTAACAGCAGGGCATGGACTAGCCTTTAATTTTATAATAACACGTTTAAAATCTTGTTAAAATTATTGAAAAAATAATTTTTGCCATAAACTATTGAAAGCGTATTTTTAGTCAAGCGTATACATCGTTAAATGTTCAAAGTGGTGTGATTATACCTTCTAGGGACCTGTGAAAATGTAATGATAAAAAAAAAACGATGTTCGGCTTACTAATTCATCAATTAGGGAGATGAATTCGTTTGCACGACTTCATTAGGGGAATGCGAACCAATAGACGTAGTACACGCTTTGATAGTGTGTCAATCGGAGTGTAGCAATTAGCGTTTCGATTTGATTCAAATTGAACTCAAAGCTAGAGGTGGGAATTCGCAAATGATTAATTAACCCTTTGGTTAAAGTAGGTGTCGACTATTAGTGCATGATGGTGAGATGTGATAGGTGGAACATTTTTTTGGAGTGACCAACGAGCTAACAGTTCAACTAATGGTAAGAGGCTACTGCAGTCCATGGATACCTGAAAACTACTTCATTCGTAGTAGGTTACAGATGCGTTGTCATCCCTTAGTATTAAGATGGAATGCCATGCAGAGCGTTTTTATTACTACTGATTACCCTGACGGCTCCTAGGATACAAGTGGTAACAAGAAAATATCAAGTATATTATATTATTTATATCATTCAGTCGCGCCTAAGTACATAGAATCCAATTGACATAAATTGTTAAAATACCTTAAAATCGTCCAATTAGAAAACTCAAATTACAATATTTGTGTTTATAGACAATAAAGATAAGTATTATGATGACGTAAGATTATTCACTCCGCTTTTTCGTCCCTTACTTTATCACCAGTACAGCCTGTAAATAGTCCACTGCAGGACAAAGGCCTCTCCCATTATGAAGCACGCAAGCGGATTGGTGAACACAATACCAGATGCCTCGCACCTTAAACGCTGCTGTCAATCATCGGTCTGCTTAATGTTGGTCTGGTATTATTCGAGACGGTTATCCCGCCATCTGTCGGTAGCCAGAACTTTTCCATTAGTCGACACAATACGATACCCACGAGAAGTAAAGGGGGCGGTAGGTTCCTAGGCCGATACCTCATAGCGTTCTCGTCCCATAACTGTGGTAAAAGTAACCATCAAGCACAGTAGAACTCCGATATACTCTGTTGCAAAATATTATTGGACGTAACAAGTTTGGTACGAACTTAATGTGATCATTTATCTTCATCATTCATCAGCCAATTTTAGCACATCGCTGAACATAGGCCCTTCCTAGAACGCGCCTGCTAAAGCCGGCATGCATATCTTGAAAGTATTATACTTACTACGCAGGGCAAGCGGTTTAGTGAGCGCAGTGGCGGTACCCTCACCAGTCCCATGGGTTTTAAATTCGGATCGATTTCCCCCCATCAATTGGTCGCCAGAGTCCCGTTTGTTAACTAGCAGGTAGCGCATATAGCAGGTATGCAGGAGAGGCTGACATTTGGTGAACCCCTGATAATGCATTCCCGGTTACAGAACTAAATAGATTATGGCGTTAATTAAATATGGATTATTATTCTACTTAATAATAATTAATTTTTTCAATCTACCACGAGTTTTAAAAATTGATTCAGTCTTTGAATCAAACCAATTGTCGCTCCAGTACACATTGTAAGTATAGTTATGAAGTAATGTAACAATTATAAGTTGAACAGAAGTAAACAAATAATTATCACAATTTAATTAAATTTTCTGTCAAAATTATTCACACCGCAAATTTATACATTTATCAAAGAGCAATTATATAGGAAAATTTACGGCTCGGTGGTGTAGTGGCTTAGCCTTTGGCTGCGGTGCTTGCGGGTCGCGGGTTCAATGCCCGCACGGGACAAGCATTTGCATGGCCTACAAAACAATAATTGTTTCGGATAATGGTGTTTGTCCGAATGCAATTTATGTATGTCAATTGCCTCTGCTACAGGAGAAATTCCTACGCAGTGGGTGGTAAGGTTTTTCTTTTCGACGAAACATTCTTTTATCTTTAAAAGAATGTTTCGTCGAGACCCTGTGAGTACTCCTTACTTATTTGGGTATAGTAGGTACAGATAAAAGGGTCCAATGTAGTGAATAGAAAATAAAGGCGGCGGGGGGTCTGAAAAGATGTCAAGAATCAATTCAAAGATATGGCAATTTAAAGTTATTTAAAGTTATTTACAAGGAGCGTCAATTAGCGTTTGCGAAATTTTGTTGTAACATATTTTTTTATTTTATTTTTTATTTTAATTAAATTAATGTAGTTTAATATTTTAAAAGCTTATATTAAAAGGGCTACAACATAAATGAGTATTACGAATAAAAAAAATAACATTACTATTTCTTTACTACAGCACGTCAATTCCACTTTTAAATCTAAAAAAAGTTTTCTTTTTATGAAGTTTTCCTCTTTTTTGAATCAAGGACTGACTAGTACTACCTGGACAACCAATCTAGAACCAAATTCGCCGTTGCTAAGAATGCGCAGAACCAACAACTAGCAAAGTGAATTCTGTAATCGATTATACATAAAATGTCACCAAATACATTTAAAATGTACACAACTACAGGTTCAGAGGCACAGACATCATTTATAATATAATACAGACGTGTTAACGTTGTCATCATAATTCTCTTTTTTGATTGCATTGTTTTAGATTAGTTTCTTTAACATTAACATTGTAAGCGAATGATGTGTGCACCTTTAATTGGCACACGTATCAGATCTTTTATTAACAACTATTTAAAAAAAAATTAGACATATATGCTGTTTGTGCATCATGTAAAAAAAAATAAAAACGTAGAAACTTAAACTTATAGAAAATTTATTTGTTGAGTGGTGGTTCTTCTCGTGTGTGTGTTGAACCCTTTGGCTCTAGCAAATTGCGAAGAAATGTTCACGCTTCTTCCGGGAAGTCGATGCAGGTTAACCGTGCTTTGGGGCAATATTTAGGGGAGGCCTATGTTCGGTAGGGGACTTGAGACAGGCTGTCATGATGATAAATGTTTTACAGCAACTTATCGATTCTACAAAGTAACGTTTTACGTTCGCAAGACAAAACAGTTATTGTAACAACTTTTTATTGCACGATGCGCTGATTTAAGTATCCTAAATAAATAGAATGAAATTAAGTTTTGTAGCGACATTCAATTCCTTTACGTACCGTGATTGAGCCGAAACTTGAGATGCTTCTCCAGAACAGCATGTTCAACGAGGGCGGAGATCTCGTCTATCGAGAGTGCTGCACCGACACGACACCTAGCGTCGGGGCATGACACTTCATAGGCGCCATTGCACACTTCGAATTCAACGTAGTCTTTCATGCACTGTAACAAGAAATAGCAAATTTGTAGTTAAACATAAAAAAAAATCGTATCGTATATAAGTTGGCTAGAATAGGGAAATGTCAGAAATATGACTATATGACACAGCCAGATGGTGAAATAACCACCTCACTGCAATGTTCTATCCGCGGGTCAAGCGTGATGATTACAGCAAATCCTCTCATTGACAGATGCTTATGTCTAGCAAAGAGCAGTTCATAGACTGTGAAAGTATAATAATATAAAATATTCTAGCTACTAGTATTGAACACAGCTCTGTATTTTCTTACAAAAACCTGTACGTCGTGATGTCGATCAAGTCGTCAGAATGAAAGCCGTTCGATTACTACGAGTATTGTATTACAGACAATAGAAGGCTGGGAGAGAGAAAGTAGATTATTTTTTCAAGTGTTAACAATGTCGTACTGCATCCCGAATTGAGGAGAAAACTAAGTAAAGAGGTATGAAGTTTTCGTTGTGTTCCCATCTGTAATAAATTGGCGAATGTATGGATGTGATACAAATATATATAACGTACTACCGAAGATGAAATTTTCAAAATCTTTTTAGTAAAAAATTTTGTGCTCTGTTATATTTTTGGATCTAGTTTCGTGATTAATCAGTTAGTGGCATTTGGCTTAAGTATCTTAAAGACAGATAAAGAATATAATTCATGAAATAATAACCTTAAATAAATAAACTTAACTAAAAGTTCTAGGCTACGACACTAGAACGACAGCAATTATGACAATGGCGTGACTGTGTGGATATTTTACAATAAATTAGCATTGTAACCTACCGACCTTTGAGAATAAGAGCCTATTTCACAGGTGGTGACATCAACATTTTCGTAACATCTCAATTAAGTGTTACTCGAAGATCGTGAAGCAGGCTGCTTATGCCGTTGCATAAAAATTTAGACGTGCTTTTGTCATTCTCCTTTTGAATCGGGCGTTGAGATGCAACAAAAACACAATCGATAGTCGTGTGAAGTCCGTCAACCAGCATAAGAGTAGTGTGGCAGGCACGGGATGTTTGCACCGCACTGGGTGGTTTGTTTATGAGCTGATTCTTCTCTGTCTTTCTTATCCGCCCGTTAACCGTTACGTATATCAAAATCTTGCATTTTGGAAGATGTTGCTTTTCAGCAATTCACTGTTTATTGCTATAAATCATGCAGAATAAACAATCAATAGCAAATTATAGAATGATTAAATGGTCAGATTTCAAATAAATTAAAGGTGGGAAGGACCTGAAGGACCTACAACGGAATTCGTGCCGTCACGTGAAACACTTTTTTTAGTTTGTCGAGTATTCCACCAAAGCGTCGCATAAAATAAATGTTTAATTAAAGTGTAATCAATTTAATCACAAGAAACGCCCACTCCTTCCCACGATACAACGACTGCAAATAAAAAAATCGTAATGAACTGGATAATATTTTGTGCGTTCACTCCGAAAATGTCAGGACCTAATGCCAAAGTCAAATGAAAAGGACAGTAGAACGAAATGCAAATATTGTACGAAATACTGGAAATACATCAGTTCGAGGCAAATTAGGCGTTGGAAAATGCGGTTCGAGTTAAGTCACCCACTTGGAAACTACCGGATGTATCACAAAATAGAAGAGTTTAGGTAATGATTTTTTTTAATTTTTTAGGGTTTCCGGAGAGAAGACAAAAACAGGTGTAAATGAAAGTTAGACGTCCTGATATCATAGTTAACTAAGGCTTACGCAGTAAATATAATAGATAATATGTTTTATCAATATTACAACCTTTGGTGTAGACCGAAGCGCGTTCGGCGCTTTATTTTCATAACGCTGATAAGAGAAAGTAAACAAAATAAACTGCCTCGACCTTTGATAATACAATGAAACGTTTAATCGCGATCAGATAATTTTAACGGCAAGCTTAATGAATAATAAATAATTGAAATCAGAGATATATTGGCCACCGTATTATTGGCTACATCAGTATTGACTTTTTAGGGTGAGATCGTTTAATAAACCGCGTATACGAGCATATCTCTTACATCGATCTAACAATAAAATTATTGATTTTCGAACTATGCAGTATGAAAGATTTAATTAAACTTTTGAATGAGCTAATAATATTATGTGGGAGTGGGAATAATATTTTTGGTATTCAGGTGTTGACAGATTACAAAGTAATCCTTTATTTTATATATATGAGGAGGTTCAACTTCCAGTCGTGGACTTGTGACAGGCTGTAACGATGGTATTAATCTTACGTGCAGATGTGTTGAAATATTAGTTCTCTACTACCAGAATCATATACGAGTCACTTTATTTCGATACCCTGACAACGACGAGAGGTGAAATCGATTCGGTTCATTGACAATTTGAGAAAAGAATATAAGTTTTAATACTATAATGAATACTTATTACTTAAAATAGTTGGTAATAATATACGGAGTATAACTAAACGGTAAAAAGGTAATTGTTAAAGCACATACTACGTAGCTTCTGAGTTTCCCTATATGAAATTCAATACTAGTTTGTACAATATTAAATCCTTATATGCCCCGTGATAACAGCGTGAGAATCTGCCATCCCTTTTCAAAAAACAACGAAGAAGCGCGCCACGAGACGCTTTCTATCTCCCAGAGAGGCGGAAAAGTTTTTTCATTCACCGCTCGGCACCAATCCTGCGAATACATTCTGCATGCCGAGGCGATCATGCAGAATAATTAAAATTGTCATATTTGATATTTTAACCATTTTTGCAAGCTTTTTCCTAGAGAAATCAAATCATTTATTCTCCTACATTAGAAACATAGTCTAACGTCGTTCTTTAAATTTAATCATAATACTGACAAAATGTATCATAAGTACTGATACGACGCTGCTGCCCTTCATCGATCTGCTTAATTTTGGTCACGAAATTTTCGCCATGCCGCCATCTGTCGATAGCCATTTGTGATTTTCAAGGCTTTTCCCTTAGTCGCCGACACCACACAGCAATTGTTTTGTATATAAATAATACATAGACATATACAGTACATGGTTGTATATAACTCAAGCTTTACAAAAAATGAACTTGGCAATGTTTTCCAACGCAAAAAGTAAATAAAATATTCTGTGCATTTAAAAAGCTTCAGTAAATGTAGTGAGGCGGGAATAATTGGCATCGCAACTTTACCCTTCACAATTAAGTACGCCGAGCTTTTACTGTTATTTTTATATAAATTGTTTCTCTTTCGGACATTGCGCGAGATGTGTCTGCCGAATGAACAAGTTTCTTTGAACACAGGCAGCGCCGTTTTAAATATTCTCTAATAAAATAAATAAAGTAACATTACGCACATTTAAATCGAGAGCTAAATATAATTGAGTATGTCTCAATTTTTATTTCATCTTATTACCTATCTTCTTTCTTCTTCTTCTACCTGTGTAAGCCCACTGCTGGAAATAGGCATCTCCACGAAGGCGTCAACAAAAGCCGGCTTACGTGGATGGAAGACTTGCCCATACAACGCTTGGCAGTCGGGCCGTTGAGCGCAGTACCGTTACCCTCGCATTAGTGATGCAGCGCCCCAGCTCTGAATCCAAAACCCACAGACTGTGGGTTTTGTGCTCGGTATATCTAGATGTAACTACGTCATAACTACTACGGTATAACTACGTCATATCTTCTCGTCGAGTATACCGCAAAGCCTCAAGACCAAAGTATACAACCAGTGCGTGTTGCCAGTGATGACATACGGATCCGAGACTTGGTGCTTCACTGCAGGCCGTATGAGTAAGCTCAAAGTTGCTTCGTTGCGCGCAATGGAAAGAGCTATACTCGAAGAAAGAGATAGGGGCCATCACTTTCATTAATGTTTTTTTTTATCGGCCTTTATAAGTATAAATATCGTTACTAAAACAAACTAAACATAAATTACTGACCGCTTGTAATCGCAGATTCTGGTCCTTCCAATTATTTATTATCCATAGAGATATTTTTCTTAGACACGACTTAGTTAAGACTTACTTCAACTTCGAAAATACTTAAAGAAAACGTAACAGTTTCTCACACCGTTGATACTGTATAGAACAACGATATAAATGTAACGAGATACTGACAAGTGTATTTGTGAATAGTCCCATTCTACAGCGCCCATGGTCGGGTAAGGGTAGTGCGAGAGTATTGTTAGTCCAGGTGAAGTTGGCTTTGAGAGATAATAGTGGAATATTAATTCCCGCAATACATCGCAATTCATATATTCGAAAAATAATAACAGATATGCTTTAATTTTAAACGACGATGCTCATTTAATACATGTTATATGAAAACAGGTTACAATAATAAGGTCTGATAATGCAATTGCGCAGACCTCCGAAGTCAGAGGAAGAATAATATTGTGCCTAATAAGTGTTACCGAGTAACACTTAACAGGCACAATATTATTATTCATGCAAGAGAACGGTTCACCTTGACTGTTATGTATGATAATTATACGAGAAGATGAGTTAATTAAAACTTACTAGATAAAATGCAGCGTAATGATTATCTGTATATCTACTTATTTTGTAAAACCCGTTTGGGGTTGTAACTAGAAAACAAAAAACCAGGCTTCGATGGTTATAAAATACATTAAATGAACACAAACTACAATGCACTATATATGAAAGTTATCTGTATACCACAATATTTTAAAAATATTATTTTATACATTTTATGTAAATTATGGTAATTACACTCGTGTTAGAATTTTTAAATTTTTAACAAAATATTTAAATACTTTTTGTTATTCGTGATAATGATAATTATACTGTTTTTGGAAATATTCAATTAATGCCATTAACCAAGACTGCTATAAAAAACAAAAGAATAAACCAATAAGTGGTTACTAGTGCCGCCTGTTGTACACATTTATCAATCATGTGTATTCACTTCTAATTCCTACGTAAATATTGTTCACAGTAAGTAAGTCCACGTGACCTTTTTCGATCAAGTACAACTATCTTTACGTATACATACATACACATATCACACACGTTATATTTATATACTTATACCAGTCTTTTCACGAGACCTGTTTGAAAGAAATACATGAAATGGACCATATTTATATAACAAACGAGAAAAACGAAATAGAAGAAATCGCGTGCGTCGCGGCCGTTATGATATGGAAATTATAGTCTTGTAAATTGTATTATAATGGGGAGTATTCAGTAAAGGTTCGACATCACGCCAAAGTTATTGAAAAAATCGAATTTGTTTACATCGGAATGGCTTTTTTTTACCGCACATTCAAATTTACCATTTTGCTAGTGTATAAAACAGGACAAAACTTTTAACTTTTAACTGAGCATTTATCGATGTATATCCGCTAAGCAACACTAAGAAATAAGAACTTTACAACTGAAAGAAAAGAAAAGATAGAAATAGTTTTAAACACAACTTCTAACGTACTAAACACAACATAATATATAAACTTTACTAAAATCAAAAAGTAAGTAAATATTATATAATTTTAATTATTTCCTTTGACTTTGTACATCGTAGTACACGTTATAACTGCTCTTGACATTTAAAAAACCAAACACAGTTCTAAAAAAAAACATCACGCTGGCAAGAAAGAAATAGCATTTATCTTACGGCCAGTGTCACGGCGTTCGACACAGACTTAGAATGCGGCTGTATATTTAGCGGCCATTGTTTCGAAAGTACAAGAAAAACACAAAAATTACATCATCACAACGGCAAAGTTGCATGAGTGCGATACAAAAACTTTGCCTCAAACATTAGGGGCGTTCAATAAAAGGTGAGAATAAGAACGTTAAAAATAACTTTTATTAAGTGTAATTTCATTTCTTGACTTATCTACCTTTTAGCACTTGGAAATGTCTTTTTCTATGCATAAATTTACCTTTCTAAAGAAATTTATCCTGAACATCTCCATCTCAACATTCCTGTACTGCTGCGACTACCACTTCATCATCAAATCTCTGTCCGCACAGATACATCTTCACATACGGAAATAGATAAGAATAGAAATCATTAGGTGTAAGATCTGGTGAATATGGAGGATGCTCAAGTATTTTAAAGCTAGTATCTCGAATTACAACCATTGCAACGGCGGACTTTTAGCCGCGACGTTATCTTGGTGAAACCGAACAATCTTCGTGAGTTAGCCGCGCTGTTTTCGTTGCGCACGTATACAGAGTGACCGTAACACTAGCTCCATGATCTTACCGGTGGAAGGACTTACTTCTTAGGTGAGGAATCGAGCCAATACACGATAAGCAACATTATTGTTACAAAAAGCTACGGGAAATATTTAGTCTTTTTTTCATCCACATTGGGCGGTTGTTCTTCCACATTCAAATTCGACGCACCAACGTGCAACCGCAGAATACGGTGGAGCATTTACCCCTAATGTATTCCGTAAATCTAGATTGACTTGTTCTGTAGTGAAATTTCTCAAGTACTTAGTAACAACCTGTTTTCAACATTTTTTTTTGATTTTCGCCAACACGCAATAACAAACCACCGCAAACAAATGACTTCTATTCTGTAAAAACTAAAAAGAAAAAACTTGTTGTTTTTTTTAGGTATCTTAAAGATATTTCTGCTATACCGGCCGGTATGTACTCTGTAAAATTCTTAAGTGTTTGTACAGCATTCTCATTTTTGTTTAACGTACCTCGTAGTATGTCTTATCTACACGTTGTAAATTTACTATTGTGATTGATGCACGAAATCTAAAAGTCGCATATATACTTCTATGATTATCTTATAGACTTTTGAAGTTATAGATCTGTTACTTTGTTACATAGTGTGTTGCCACTTTAGGGACGGATTAATGCTAACAAATAATTTTAAAATTCGCTAACTTCGTTATGGAAATAACAAAATTATAGCGTTAAACTGAGTAATGCCAGATGCCTGAGGCCTTTATATGATTATTTGTATTGGTAATCGTAACATTATTAATCGGGGAATGACGTATGTGATTTTTTTTGGTATTAGGTTAGTTTTGTTGTCCACCGTTTATAGACTAGACTAACGGTTTTATTGTAATTACTCATTTATTCACGTGTCATATAATAATATTATATTGAAAAAGTTATATAAAGAAATAATGGAGAGTTTGAATAGCAATAGTTATATTAAGCAAAGCTCTAACCGATGTAATGTGTTACTGCAATGGGAACTAAATATAGCTCGAACTCATTTCTTTATAGAATAAGCCCTGAGGCTTGCAATATTGACTTTAATATATCACTTTTTATCATTACCATACCTTAGAGTACTCTATATAAACAATTTACGAAATGAAATTAATAAATAATGACTACTTTGAGGAGTCTCTAAAGAGCAGTTAAATAAAGAGTTCGCCGGTGCAATTGTTATTTTTCCGTGTCTTATCCGTAATTCCAAAAAATTATTTCATAAAAATTCCGTATCTCGGTCACCGGACCTCGATAAAATCTTACCGTGTTATTTTTCACATACAAGAAATATTTTCATTTATTGATTACCATATCTTGGTTAAAAAATAACACGGTGTGATTAAATAGTTGAAAGTACCGCATTTTTAAACTGTCAGTGGTATACCAGACAAGATCATGATTCGGTAGTTAGGGATCTTGTCAAAAGATTAAGAATGTTAATAAAAATGGTATTTAAATAATTAAGTACCGTCTTAATTATTAAAATACCAGTTTTTAATAACATTCTTAATCTTTTAACTTGTGGTTCTATGGAAGGGGAAGACGACTTTTTTCTAGTGATAACAAGGAATATGAATATAATAATTAATTATCACGGAAATTGTTAAACTGAACATAAGATCTCTTACGATTGTTCTCTCTCGGTGGAACTTAATTTATTTGGTTGGTTGAAGCAAACACTTGCAATTATTCAACAACTTACGTATTAATTTTTTTTTTAATTATCGCCTGGCCGGTTTTGCCTTCAAAGACATTATCTGAGGTTACAATTAAACTTTTGAGTACATAACATATAAACAAAATATAACCAATTTAACATAACATCTTAAAGGTTGGTATGTAGGTGGTACTGAATCAGTAAACGTAGGTAGAACTATTTAATTATTAATAATTTTTGTGTTGCTTGGTAATTTTTTTGCCCCTAATTCAGATACCGCTTAAACTATAAAACAAATTAATGTTAACTATTTCCTAAATTACACATTGATAATTAGGTAAATGTCAAACTAAAAAATAAAAAATTACATAAATAAAATTATAAAACCTAAATGTCAACATTATTTGACATTAACTACATGTTAATGTCAAATATCATCAATGAATAAGTTAATTTTAAAGACTAGTAAGCTTCAGTTTTGTAAGTATAACAGAAAGTAATGATTTTTTTTTATTGAATATGAATATATAAAAGTAGTTGAAAAAAGGCCTGAAAGCATGGCCATCTCCCATTTGTTAAGTTTAAAAAAAAGGAGAAACTTTATGAGAATTCACGATTACTAAGTTATATTATTCGAAATAGAAAAATATTACATGTTAATTTTTTTAAGGTCTTGTACTGATCTGTAGCTTACGCTGAGTAACCTCGATGAGATCTACAAAAACTATCAAGAAAAATATTGTTTTTAATTAAACGAAATACCTGTAATAAAGTCGAAACTTTACGGCTTTACCTCGTTATTTCAAAATAATGTGCAGAGTGGGTAGTTTTCTTTGTTCGCGACTAGATAACATTTTGTGTAAATGTCAACGTCTCTATTGTTGCGAGTTATTAGAAAAATTGTAATTATAATTAAATAATACAGACCACGTGGTGAAGCCCGCGAGGACAACACGCGGTGGAGGGACTCAATTATGGCGGAATGCAAGACGGAGTGTAGGCAGAGTACGATAGATAGCTTAGATAGAGGCTGATTCAATACAAAAATACGAAAGACTAGCGGGTAACTGAGTGTTCATAGACCTTATCTGTGTCACCTACGAATCATTGAACAGAAGACGATCCTCACTTGTAACAGTTGCGATGCTGTTTTCTGCGGTTCCCCGGCGACAAGGGACAGGTTGTAAACACACAGTTCCGGAATTCCTTGAACTCACTGGTATATGTTTCACAGACGTGGAATTCAAAGAGAGCAATGCACCCAAAACAAAAGACGAGGAGTCAGGAGTTCGTTACCGGTGCTCGCAGTACACAAGTTCTGCTATTTCTATGACCTAGGTGCAATATGGCCGAAAGACGGAATCACCCGACGTTGTCCGATTACCAACGTGCGGATACGGATATACATAGTTAGCGCGACAAGGATCTTTTGGTACTTGGATGACAGGGGGGCGGGGGTTTGTAATAAAATATTATATGAAAATTAATAAGAATAATATTGATTTTTTATTCAAAGCAAACAGCAAACGCTACGAAGTGACATAAAGTGACGTTTCAAAAGATGGCGGCGATAGTTCCGTTTTAGGCCTCGTGCCAAAATCTCCTTGTATACGTCACACGCAATTCCCGAGATGTTAAATTATTTGACATAATAATATAGACAGCCGTTTAAGCGTGTCTACCATGTAATAAAGCAACAAAAGTATTATTTTCATAAAATAAGTTTTTTTCATAAAATTGTGATGTCCTTTTGATTCCTTACAAACTTTGAAAGTACCAGGCCACTATAATCGTTAAGAGGTAAAGTAAACCGTATTGAATAACAGGTAAGCGTGCATTGCGAATAAACCGCTCTACATAAAAGGTTAGCAAACGCCTGTCGTAATTTACAAAGACGTGTGCAGCATGAATATGGAAAGGCTGCGTTAGTGTGCACCGTTAAACCACTTATTTGTTATGAGCGCTTGGTACAAACGAATTTAAAGAAATTATTAAAAAATGAAATCATAAAAATCATGACCTGTTTTATTTATGATTTCTTCATGAGCTATTTAAGGAGTACTGGAGCGATTTTTATGAACGAATATTATCAAATGCCACAAAGATATTCATACCCAACAAGGCCTCTAAGCTGCGAAATAGCATATATTTCGTGCGCTAAAATAGCTTTTGGCAGCAAACGCCTCGTTGCACTATTACTATAATTACATTCTACACGATGTCGATTAAAAAAACACAGCTAATTAAAGTCTAGACTGAACATAGACCTTGTCTTCAGATCACAGCCATACTTACTACACTTGGCAGGCGGGTTCACAACAGTACATTAAAAAAAATTAAAGTTTGCACAAAGGTACGTTTTTTCCGAGTTCGATTCTTACGGCACGCACGAGTTGTGGTGATGGATTCTATTAGTCAACATCGCCCTGCAATATTGTATACACCACATTTTAAATATTTAATATAATTAAAAAAAAATATATTTCATTTAAAATAAGAGCTAAGCGTGAGGCCCTTTGTGACAACATTTTAAATTTATTTAGGCGTCGTTACACATATAATTTACATCGCACTGGATAATAGGTTGTTCCATATTTTAGGCAATATAAGTTTATGAGCGTAAAGATGATAGATGATAGAAGATAATCTGCAAAATAGTCAACGTTATTATTTCACTTACAAGGTGTCCAGTGAACTTAGATTTCTACGGATAAATTCTATTCTTTTTCTTATTTATTAGGCTATGTAAGTATATTTATTGTCATTCGTCAGATTTTTTTATCATAATGACGGATAGAATACATTAGGAGTATAGATAAGTCTTCCATCTACGATATGCTAGCTTTTGTTGGCATAGCGCCATATTTTTAACATGGACTGAGGTTTGCACCTCAGTTTTCACGATTGATCATACATTAAAAAAAAAACTGTACACGAACTCAACAATCGACACATCACTAGTCTGGGTTTCTTGTCCCGTCGATTGATATTCTGCCATCGGTCAAGTGCTTGTGTGTCATATGTGAGGTTAAAAAAAACATAAGGTGAGTGAAAAAATAAATAAAAAAGATGATACCAACAGGGTTTCTTTTGCTTGTTTCTTCTCCGAACCTCATTACGAAACGACAAAATATGTCAATTGACAAACGAAATTTTAATTTCTTTTGACAAATACATAATTTTTATTAATTTCATACATTAGTGTATGATAAATTGGGACAAGGATAATAGAGTCGTCACCATAATATCATCATTAAGAAATGTTCACTAAAACTTGTAGGGAAAGGAGCCGTGTAAAACCAAAAACTAGAATTAAGCAATACTACGTTTCTAAATAAGTAATTTTTTTATCGATTTAGAAAATATGGTAACCCTAAGCATCGTACATAATTCCACCATCTTCATGCATACCATGATTTGAAGAGCTATTCCTTGAGTGACGTCGGACGTAATGGAACATTGATTGTTAGGAATTATCTCGACATATAGAAACGAGAATGTTATATGCTATAGCCATTCTCGTGTATAGACGTAGGAGACACGATCGTAGAAATATACAGGCATATTGATGTATGTACACAGCTGCACGCCCGCTGTGCCATTTTACAAATGATTCACGGTCCCATTATTTTTGATGCAGCTTTCACAGAGTCTATTTACTAGTCTATGTACGAGTCTATGCCAGACGCTCTTTCTTCTACTTTATCAACCAACAATATAATAAGTCCTCTTCTACAAAATAAGCGCCAGCAAAAGTCAACATGTATTTCTAACAAAGTATGACCAGAATCACGACACTGGGCGAGCTGGTTGGTGAGCGCCGTGCCAGTAGCCTCGGCATCACTATTCAGTGATGGAGCTTCCATCCTTCACTAATCAGTGGTATTATTTGGGTTTCGGATTGACACGTGTAAGTGAGGTAGGCATTTGTATAAAAAAGTCACTATGTCTTCCTGTCTGTTACGATTTCAGGGTCGCAAAACCGATTTCGATGAAATTTGGTATTGAGATACCTTGAAAAATATCCCGTGTGACTAATACATAGACTACTGTCATCTCGCGAAAATCGCGGGATTTTTTCCTACACGGGTGCTAGTTTAATTACATAATGTGCGATCCTGACAGTTTGCACTTTAAAGACATCTTCGATATGCTTCCAATATGTTAAGTATATATTTTAAGGTTCTCGAGTGGTAACCACGTACAGGCAAACGCAATGGGGAACGCTGCACAGTATTGCGGGAAGTCGACGGATGCTGGTGGCTCAGAATTGTGCTTTGTGGAAATCTTTGGTGGAGGCCTATGTTCAGCAGTGGACTTGTAATAGGCTGAAATGATGATTATGATAGAGATACATTTTTAATGAATTTTTCTCGGACGTAAAAATATATGAAAATAAGTGATTAAATATTTGTCAAATGGAACAATATTCGCAAGATTTTAATTGAATATTTATCATATCGGCGCTGTTACATGACGTGGCTTCATTTTAATAAAACATGTATGCACTTTAAAAGACTCCGACTAGTTGACGTGAGAATGCGGCTGGTCCAGCGGCATGCGACTGCGCTATGCGGTCTGAAGCCTAGCAGCCACGTTATTATCATTAATGTCATGATACCTTAGTATTTTCTGTAATTCCGAGCATGAGTGTGTGAACTGTCGTCGTTCATGTTCATGTTCCAACTAGTTTCGTGTAAACGTATACGCGTTTTTGCCCCACGAATCTTTCGACTTGTTTAGTCTAAAAACAAACGTTAATTTTGAATTATGTATATTACATTTATAAATAACAAAGTTATTGGTTCAATGACAACATATACCTTTTATTTTTCGACTGCCTTGCGCGCCCACAGCTGGACAAAGGCCTCCTTTTCAAATATATAAAAAGAGTTTTGTAGCTGAGAAACCATGTCTTGGATTTCAAAAATTACTTATTGTAAACAAAAGATTTTATCGGGGATAACTTCACACGGTATTGTTGTGTAATATTTTTATGGCACAGCGGCTAATTATTCATACAGGAAAATGTATTTTACTACAGCTGATTACTTTTCATCGAATGGATAGTAATTTTACTAATTAGGGCCTTTTGTTTGGTAGGACCTTTAAAACATCAATTAATAATTACATTTTGCTATTTTCTGCCACGATTCTACTCGACTAACATGACTCTAAAGTCCACGTGAACAATGTCGTGGGAACAAACAGATCCCCTCAAAACGACAGATCAGTTGGTACTTAAAGTAATACTGAATAAAATAGAAGTCATAAGTTAATTATATTACGCTAAGAACTTAAATTGTTAGTGATAAGTAACCGAAACAAAAAACAAAATTTCGAACTCAACACATAAAGTTATATACTGAATTTATTTACTGTTAACAACCAATATTTCTCCCGCGTTGTTGAATAACTTTCAATTACAGTTACCTTACAATTGCCTTTACATGTTTTCACACAAGAGCAATCGGTTGATTCCACCTTCCCACGGCTAACGTAATTGCATTCAGATAAGATAGCAAGGGGGGTCGAATGCAGTGTTATCAAGACACGTGAAATATTACGAAACGACCAGCACGAAAACCGATGTGACTTTCCATGAAAGCACTAACAAAAGTTTGAATGCCATGCATGGAAGATTTGACTCATCACGGCGGGCGGGCGGATTTGTGATAACACACATTTGTTTCCATTTCTATTATTCTAGACCGTTCTTCGGAAATAGCGACGATATACGTGGAAATGCATGCAGCTAACTATTGAATCATAAACTCTTTTTATATTATTTTAAATAAGAATTTTAAATAGAGAACAACAGAACGACACAACAACAACGAGCCAACAGCCCACGAACCGTCTAAAATCGATCATGGTAAATACAATACGATGGCCATTTACTTAACAGAAAAAAAAGACAGTTATTTTTATGTCGTTGACGATACAGAGACAGCGTCGTTAATCAGCTAACTAACTACTACAAATAAAATATATAATGATGGACGCAAATGAACGAGAGGGCATCGCCACATGGACGCAAGTCGACATCGAGGTGTGCAATACAGTGCGATACGGGGATTGAGTAAATATGAGACCAGACGAAGCTAATCTATAGCAGACACACCCCGCTCGTCTGAAGACGCCGTTTCCTTTCCGGAATTGGGCACATACATGTACTCGTACTAGATATGAGATTCAAGATTCAAGAGTTATGAGACACGGGCAGTCGTTATGCTGTGAGAGAAACCGAATATGTACGTTAGTTAATAAAAGTAAAATGTAAAGTAGCAGCCTGTAAATGCCCACTGCTGAGCAATGGCCACCTGTTCAGACATTGGAGAGGGTTTTGGAACCTGCACTGGAGCGGCATGACCTACCCACTTTGCTCCAGTGCAGGTTGACGGACTACACATGTCCTCGAAATAATATTCAGAAATGCAGGTATCCTCACGATGTTTTCATTGTCCGCCGAGCAGGTGGTAAATTGAGCACTAAAAATTGCAATTAACAATTTTAAAGCCAGCACCGGAGATCGAACCCAGGGCCCACGCGCTCTACGAATCTAAAGCGAGAGCCTTAACCACAAGGCTACCACGGCTCTCTCCAGTTTAACAAATTTGAAAAAAAATTAACATTATATATATTTTTTCTCTATACAACTATTCGACTGGTCGAGCAACTATAATATAAAACAGACTTTGGCTGGCTTTGCTCTGTCTTGTTTTGGCACTTTTTGTAATGCATTAGACTTGTTCATGTTTGCCTAACTTAAGAATATATGTTTGTGTTGATCACACATTATTAAATGATGACTAATCTTAAAATATTGTATTTACTTATCGCTTAAATTGAACATCCTGGATTAAAAGCATTTCCAATCAGTGACATGTGTTCAATATTATTTAAAACATAATTCACTGTTACCCCACAACAAATCATTGATGCATGTTACTGTCGCATAAACAGTGGCATAAGAATGCGTTTTATCACCTCCACATCCGATGGATCTCTAGTTGTAGACTTGTTGCCAGTCCGGCAATAGGATATCACGATCTCTTTAGCTGGAGCTTTTGCTGCTGCTCGAATGGGCCGGCCGGGTAGTACCACGGCCTCGCAGAATACCGCCGCGAAGAAGAGGTATCATGCTTCTGCTTTTCGTTCGGTGAGTGAGATAACCGCAGGCCTCCCCATCCCCCAACCTCTTCCTCCCACTCAATTCCCAAATATACTTAAAGGGCGGCAACGCACCTGCAGCACTTCAGGTGTTGCAGATGTACGTGGGCGACGCCAATCACTTACCATCAGTTGAGCGACTTGCACATTTATCCCCTATGTCATAAAAAAAAATCATGTTTTTCAGCTCTACGAGTCATATCTGAAACGTTTAAACGCGGTGATTGCATTCAACCCTTTTTTTAAATAAATATTTATTTAGGTATTTTTAGGTCCACTGCTGACTCTACAAGAAAGCGCCACCAAGTCACAATCTCACCGCGGTGGGAAGACTGGTTGGTAATCGCCGTAACGGTGCGCGGGGGCACATAATGAATTGCAAGCAAAGATTACCACTAATGAATTGAAACATCCCTAGTGGATCTTCTGCCATCCATTGGTCTGGTAGCTAGCAGGCTGCACCATGATCAGGCGATCGGCGCCATTTCATTGTCCCCTCGCACCTCTTGTACATTCTGCCTTACACCCTAATTATTATTTGTATGACTGTATTGTTTACTAGTGCTGCTGTTTGTCATTGTGCCGCTTTAGTTGTTTGTCCTGACATGTATATTTGTTCGTATTCTGTATTAAAACTCATTATTCTATATGTATATGGTATATTTGTATATATTTTATTCATGTATCTAAGTATGTATGTATGTATATATGTATCTACCTATCTGAGTAAGTATATATTTTGATATTTATATCCCTTTACTTGTTTTTTTCTCTTAGCTGTATCGCCTCTATTACGTATATATCTCTGCTTAGCCTAATGGTTGACTGGGAGAGAATGCCTCTAGGCAGTAAGTCCGCCATATGTACCAATATCTGTGCATAAAGATTAAATAAATAAATAAATAAATGTCTCCTACATCACCGCTCGCGATCATCGGCCCCGCTTCATATCTCGCACGGCTCCACGACGCGTTCAGTTCCACGATTGGAACAATAATTATCGGAGTCGTGACGCTCGAGTGTGCCGAGTTAGCATCAGAGATCCAATCGACGCATTTACTCACTAATCAGTTGGGAGTGTTTGCTAGTTCGTCATAAGTGATACGGTTCATTGTTTGATCCCCTTATACTTAATTGAATAACACAATTCAATGCAAATTAAATTATAATAGGCTTATGTACAAAAGACCTATCCCAATATAAGAGGACGATTATTGATTGTTGTACCTCTAACCTTAGACGCTGTTTTTCGTCGCCGGTCACTTTATTATGTATTACATTGATCTTGCATTTTTTTCGAAAGGATTATTCCGCCATCTGTCGGATGGTATGAGTAACTATTATATACTTATGTAGTAACTATTATCTAATCTGCGTGAATACAAATTCAAGTGCAAACTTGTGGCGTAAATATCAATAATAACGTCAGTCTTTATACTTGTTCCGTCCGACTACTAGCCTCTTTTTTTTTTTTTTCAATTTGTATGGAGATGACATTGTAGCGTTGTTCGTGAGAGTATTAGGACGTGGATTCGTGTATTTTTATTTGACTAATACTACACAACGCAGCAATTCAAAAGCGCGCAACCTCGTGTGCTTTAGAATTGTCTTACGCCTGTGCAAACAGCTTTTAAAGCAGTTTCGAAGTATTTGTGCAATATATCTTGATTCAAAGTCTAAAACAACACGAAGTACAAGTTCTCATCTAAATTAGGTCTGTTTGCTCAGTTTGTTTGAAATGACCAATTTGTCGTAACATGTGTTCCAGTTGGGCGTTGTTAACGTCTATCATGTTATCATACAGCATTGAATAAGAATACTCGGTAAAGAGGTGACGTGGTAGGACTTCGAAGTTCCTAATCATATCATTTTGGTTATTGGTTGTAAGAAAACGTTCTCTGCGCATGGATTCACATTCATGTCAACTTCAACCTCACAGCCGTCAAATATTCTACTACAGAATGTAGACCTCTTCCATGAGGAGGATTTGTTATAATCACCACCGCTCGGCAAGGGGATGCGCGATCGGAGTATCAGACACCTCGTTCCTTAGACTCTGCTGCATGTTATTGGTCTGCTTATTTTGGTGTGATATTGCTCGAGATGGATATTCCGTCATCGAACGGATATTCCTTTTAGTCACCTCTTACGACAGCCACGGGAAGAACGGGACGGAGGGGTTGGGTTAATTTTTACGCCACGGCTAAAACGAATGCTACTAATTATTTTAATTTATTGCTTTAGATTATTTTTTTCATAATGCAAATGTTGGAAGAAAGAGTGGAGAAACAATGAAATCTACTATTAATAGTCAGACTATTATTAGTCAGAGTAGTGTAGACAAGAGTTTCTTGCGGGAGGTCAAACTTTGCGAAACGTTGTGGATTTTCAATGTGCACGTATTCGAGCTTTGTTAAGATCGCACAAACTGAAATATTTTAGACATCATAAACGTTATGTATTAAATATTAAGGGATGATTTTTATTAACACATACACCACGATAGCCGAGTGGTTGGAGGATCCTCCTTCTCCTCCTGCTCGAGTTTGATCGTCTACGTGGAGGGCTCGTACCGAAACGTACGTATCGAAACTTACGTAAGATTCGTATCGTTGGCTTGGGCATTAAGACGGCGACAGGCTTCCTGCTTGCCCTACCTTGTCCCAAATAAGCTCTGGTGAAAAGTGGGTAGAAAGTACTAAAAACGTTTAAAACTCTGACCACCCCGGTATAAGGTTTTTAAAAAAAAAACGAAATCTTGCATGAATTTTAGTACTTTACTTTTGCGGTATAGTACTAAAACTCGTGGTACTTTGTGGTATGGATAATTTAATGGACATAATACATATAAAAAGGTAATAAATATGCATAAAGCAGTATGCATAAGTGTCTAACATTTGCTCACCTTGCTTGTTAGTGCTCCACGAGTAAGTTTATTTAACGAGAAACTTAAATTAAAAAAACAAAACTAGTTTCCTGCGATAAGTCACAGGCAAGCGAATAAAAATTTTAAGTGCGACGTATAAATAAAACTGACTACTAGAGGTAAATTCAAAAATTTTTTTAAAAGGATAGGTACCTTTACTTACGAGCGGATTTAAAAAGAAAGCAACCGAGTTTCCAACTTCAATGCGAATTAATTTGTGCTTTATTTTTAGACAAAGGCTGCCTTTTTTATCCCTCTTACAGAAAATTTAGATTCATAAAAAGAAATGTCTTAACTGACTGAGACTAAACTACTGTAGACAGTATCATGCCATTTAATATTTAGACTTCTGGATAGAAATCCGTGCGATCATAATCGCACAGCACAACAGCTAGTTCAATACATTGGTAACAGAAAGTACGTCTCGTAACGTTTGCTAGCCGTATTATACAACCGTTCAATTAAATTAAGTTTAATTAAAATAACAGTTGAACTCTTTAAACAATTCAAATCAAACGTTTCGTTAAGAAAACTAGAATCAAACGTCTCCTTTGACCTTCAGCGTTCTTGAATTTAGTGGTTAAGTTAGGCCTAAGTGTAGCTTGATTTCCTCGTAAAATCTCAAAGGGATTTTTAAGTGACGAATTCTAGTCTTAGTGAACAATATCATTGTCATAATACAAAAGAGCAAGTAAAGAAACCGTGCTGAATAGTTTTCTAAACGCTACGAGCGCGGCAATGGGAAATAATGCAGCTTAACAATGAACGCTTTCCGTTTATCTCGGGTTATAATTCTATTGTTCACTTTCGAAACGTATTGCGACCTGTGCACCGAGCCAATAAACCCCACAAAGGCACTAACGTTGCAAAAAATGTTCCGAAATCAGTTTTACTACGATAAATGAGCATCCAAACTCTTTGAAGCATTTTTTTATCAAGAATACGCTATGCTTTTCCTTCTAACTGAACAAAATGTTTAGAAAGTTAAACAACAAAACTAAAAAGGTATGCAAGAGGTCAGTATGTTGCAGTGGACTGCTCATACACTGATGATGAAGAATTTAAAGCTTAATTACATTACAATTTGACGTAAAACTGTGAAGAGAAGCCTAGAAGAGTCTAGAGAATACTGTTCAGGATCATTGGTATCTAATAATTTGAAAAATATAATAAAAAAAAATATTTCCCTTCAGGGATGGTTCAAATTCGAGAAAGATAAAATTCTACAAGATAAGTTCTAAATTGATATCTAACTTCAAAGAAAATTTTTTTGAACAATGATTAAAATTTTGCTTGGTTTTTTTTTAGTATCAATAAGTTATTCAAGACATCTTAACTAAATAACGTCTGTATAAAAATAAAGCACCATCTTTTTGTCCATAATTTTTATGTGGTTGGTATGGGTACTAAGCACAAGTTTAGTACCCATACCTATCATAATAACCAAAATATCAGTCGTATGTAAATATATCTCAACAATTAAAGAATTACAATTTATTAAATGAATTACATGCTCATCCATCTATGTTCCAGGTAGAACGTCAAATGTTTATGGCAATGCGAGGTTCGATGGCTTCAATTAAGTAAATTAATTAGAACAACTTAATTAATTACGTAAATCGTCAACACGCGTCAAACTTATGTAGGACGCCATAATTATGTGAATGAGTCACGAAGTTATAGGACGGTATGCAGTAATATTTATGTAGCCTTAACATATACACCTTTAAGCACAGTATAAAGAATAGAGAAACAGATACAGTATTTCGTCGTCTTTGATCTCTTGGTAAAAGCCAACAATGTCTAGACACCGTCGCGACAGTGTATGGAGACTAGGGTTGTATAAAGTAAACAATGTCTATTAATTTACTTTTTCAGATCAACATCGTCATTAACATTATTCAAATAAACAATAATCAAAATATTAATAGTAAAAAAAAATTTTATGAAAATCAATTATTCGATGAATCACTAAATGGTACTCACATGAGCGTACTTTTCATGTATCAACCGGTCATTTATGAAACAGTATATCTTTATAAATGAGCGAATAAGAGTTTTTAGTTTGAGTACCAACAACTTGAGCCTGGGCCCCATAGTAAAAGTAACTTTACACACGACACGACAAAGCCTTTCAACATCGGTCCCATGCTACTGAGGCCATTATGGGTCGCTCCCTTGACCCGCACTTACCGAACAATTGCTGTCTAGACGACTTATCTCGTCTTATCTCTGTATTACTTATATTACTCACTATTTCTTACTCTGTGCTTATTGTCATAACTTTTCTGTTACTTTATATATATAAGCAAGCACACGCCACAAGAGAAATCCTATTGAGCGTTTACATCTTACAGCATGTTCATTCAAAAAAGAAAACAAAACCATATATTTAAAACGAAACATCTGATAATATGCTCTGTCTGTATGGCAAGATAAATCATTAAGATAGTGAGTTAGCTGAAGGTTATAAAAGCGTCGGAGGGAACCGCTAGTAAATTGCCATTGTTTAAATACCCACAATTTCTTAAGAACACTTTCCCACAAAACAAAATAATCACCAATAAATTATTATGTATGGAAACTTTATTAAAACAGTAGCTTGGTAATTTCTAATTACAAATATTCTTTTAACATGATTGAAATGAGAAAACCCCTACTTACTAAAAATAGTTCTGGAAGTACGCCATATTATTTGATTACAGAAACGGCGTGGTAGATATTCACAGTACACCCACAAAGTTGGTGTGTAGTATACATAATAATAGAACGTTTATCGCGTAAACGTTAAATGTGTCATAAGTGGAGATAATAGCGAACACAAGAGTGATGGCGAGCGTGGCTCTCCGGCACAAAAAACGGGGCCAATGGCATAGGTTGGCAGACACTGATCTCACGATTTGCCCGTACATGTAAACAAATCGTCAGAATCACTTACTTTCGATATTTGGCTTACATATTTATTCTTATTGTAATCTTATTATATTGTTATTGTAATCGATAAATATATATATATACATGTATACACATGTGCGCGCGTGTGTATGTGTGCGTGGATGTGCATTGTTATTTACTTTATTGTAAAGAGGAATTTACGATATTTTTCTCCAAATACCAAACCAACCTTTCACGTGGCGCAGCCTGATAGCAAACAAACAAGGCTTTGGCGACCAAATGATGGTGGAATATCCAACAGAATTTTCCAAACCCAAATCCTATAGATGATGGGGAGCAGCATCATACAGTGCGAGAAACCTTCCAAGAAGATATATTCCGGCTTTATAGACGCTTTCTTTTAGAGATGTTCATCAATGAGCTGAAGTAGTATTAGTAGCTATTGATAATATTCGAGCCCATGGGTGCGTTTACCCCATAAAATGTGACGTGAATAAATTGCTACATCACAAACTCACTGACTGACTGACAAACAACAATGATAATTTTTCTTTTGGAATTCAGTTAAAAAAAGGAACATAAAAATTATCTTAATAAATCAACTGTTCGAACAAAAAATTTAGTTTGAATTAATACTCATTGATTTTTTAATAATAGCCATCTGTTTTATGAAACATCGACTGATTAAGATATCACAGATAATGTAGAGCGGTTGGTTTATTAACTCGACAACATAATTATAGACAACAAAGAATACAAACCATTATCCAATTCAGGTCAATTTGTTGCTGCTAGTCTTAAGAAATCGGACAGAAGGTTAGGTACTTGTAGATAAATATATGATTAAAAACACGTGTGTAAAAACCTTGTTCAGAAAACATTTTCATAACAACAAAAAAAAATACAACGAAGTTAGGTTTCTATTTAAACATGACGACTAAGATTCGTGTTACTCGTACATTTTGAAGAAACTTCACGTATATAGTATAATGATTATACTTCCATGATATCCTACTCTGTGAGTAAGCCTGCATGTCTAAAAAATAACCCTTCTCTGCTCAAAAACCCTTATAAAGACTGAAAGGACCAGTTAAAGGGACATTTACCGGCTACTACTTTATATAACCAGTGCGTGTAGAGACAGAGTACAGAACCGAACCGTGTTCTTTCAGTGCAGGCCGTATGAGGAAGCTCAAAGTTGCGCAGCAAGCTACGTAAAGGGCTACGCTCGGTGTTTCTCTACGCGATGAAACCTGCAAGGACGATATCAGCAGCAGAACATGGATAACCGACATAGCCATTAGGATCATCAAGCTTAAGAGGCAATTGGTCGGCCACAGAACTGACAACCGTTGGGGAAGGGACACCGAGTAAGATGGAGGGACGACCTGCCCTGTGTTGCGAGTAGTCGATGGATGCAGGTGGATCAGGACCAGTCTTTGGAGGAGGCCTATGTTCAGCAGTGGACTTCTAATAGGCTGAAATGATGATGATGATGATGATACACATGTGCGCGCGTGTGTATGTGTGCGTGGATGTGCATTGTTATTTACTTTATTGTAAAGAGGAATTTACGATATTTTTCTCCAAATACCAAACCAATCTTTCACGTGGCGCAGCCTGATAGCAAACAAACAAGGCTTTGGCGACCAAATGATGGTGGAATATCCAACAGAATTTTCCAAACCCAAATCCTATAGATGATGGGGAGCAGCATCATACAGTGCGAGAAACCTTCCTAGAAGATATATTCCGGCTTTATAGACGCTTTCTTTTAGAGATGTTCATCAATGAGCTGAAGTAGTATTAGTAGCTATTGATAATATTCGAGCCCATGGGTGCGTTTACCCCATAAAATGTGACGTGAATAAATTGCTACATCACAAACTCACTGACTGACTGACAAACAACAATGATAATTTTTCTTTTGGAATTCAGTTAAAAAAAGGAACATAAAAATTATCTTAATAAATCAACTGTTCGAACAAAAAATTTAGTTTGAATTAATACTCATTGATTTTTTTAATAATAGCCATCTGTTTTATGAAACATCGACTGATTAAGATATCACAGATAATGTAGAGCGGTTGGTTTATTAACTCGACAACATAATTATAGACAACAAAGAATACAAACCATTATCCAATTCAGGTCAATTTGTTGCTGCTAGTCTTAAGAAATCGGACAGAAGGTTAGGTACTTGTAGATAAATATATGATTAAAAACACGTGTGTAAAACCTTGTTCAGAAAACATTTTCATAACAACAAAAAAAAATACAACGAAGTTAGGTTTCTATTTAAACATGACGACTAAGATTCGTGTTACTCGTACATTTTGAAGAAACTTCACGTATATAGTATAATGATTATACTTCCATGATATCCTACTCTGTGAGTAAGCCTGCATGTCTAAAAAATAACCCTTCTCTGCTCAAAAACCCTTATAAAGACTGAAAGGACCAGTTAAAGGGACATTTACCGGCTACTACTTTATATAACCAGTGCGTGTAGAGACAGAGTACAGAACCGAACCGTGTTCTTTCAGTGCAGGCCGTATGAGGAAGCTCAAAGTTGCGCAGCAAGCTACGTAAAGGGCTACGCTCGGTGTTTCTCTACGCGATGAAACCTGCAAGGACGATATCAGCAGCAGAACATGGATAACCGACATAGCCATTAGGATCATCAAGCTTAAGAGGCAATTGGTCGGCCACAGAACTGACAACCGTTGGGGAAGGGACACCGAGTAAGATGGAGGGACGACCTGCCCTGTGTTGCGAGTAGTCGATGGATGCAGGTGGATCAGGACCAGTCTTTGGAGGAGGCCTATGTTCAGCAGTGGACAGACTGAAATGAAAATGAAAAATCACTTTACGTTGCAGAAATAACGGAGGGACTACTTCTTAGGATTAAAATATCACGTTTCGTTCTACCGCGTCACCACATATCAAAATTTCAGATCTGTAACTCATTCCGTCTACGAACTAGAGATCAGTGACACACAAAAGGACAGGCGGACAAACAGACAGTCATCAGAATAACATTAATAGGGCTCCGTATCGCCCTTTGAATTTATAAAGGCTTTTCACAAAAAGCTTCCATTATTCAATTAACAAAGGAGCTAACGAAATTATGGGATCGTGAAATATATCTTAAGTAATATATTTTTAACTATGATGAAATTTAACTATGATCTTCCACAAGCGCCGCGCTCGGCATGCGGACTGACGACCGCAGTTCCAGACCCCACGCAACTTGGAAGTTGCTGCCCTCCATTGATTTGCTTATTTTTGGACTGGTCCATCTGTCGCCGGTACCTCACGGCGGTGTCTTTAGTCATTTATTTTATTAAGCCTAATTAAAGCTAATATAATTAGTTGATTCGTAGAAGAAGGTACACTTATTTAAAAGTCTGTGACTGGTTTTTTTTTTCTTTTAGAATGTGAGTAGTACAGCAGATATAAGTTAATTAGCAGAACAATCAGCGTAACTTCCGACACGTTCAATGATTCCTCTTTCGAGAACGGGCTTCCTAAAGCCCGGCTAAAGGCCGGCGCTATTGGGGCCGAGGATGACTGTGAGAGCGTTCCGCGCTTCCGGTATGTGGCGAAAGTGGATATGTACAATGAAAATATTAAAATAATCGACCTACTAAAACAATGTTTTTTCCAACAAATTAGAAAGGTGCGGAGGTAAATATATTAATTTATTATTTGTGTAGTCTTCAAGATTGTGTATGTAGAGGAAAGACATAGTAAACTAACATACTCGTACTTGCATAAAACAGACAGACAACATAAAATGACCGTAAAGCTTTAAATTGGGTAAAGTGGTTATTTTTCCCAGACGATCACTTCGCCTGATTGGAACTTCGAACTCGAACCGTATCCGCCACTGGGAAAGCGAATTGAAACAATTTCAAATAAAACATGAACATATCGAAGAATTGGAACCCTAAGTGATAAAATTGTGTTCTCGGAACAATTTCTCCAATCGTTGAAACAAAAATGAAATGAACAATGCACAGAGCATTTATGTTATGTGAACACGGCCGTAGATAGGTAGAATATTATGAAGATGATGTCGTGACGGTCGCATTGAAGCACATCGAGTAACGAGGATGTATCACGGATACCTACACTTATGCGATAAGATCCGACACAATCAGCCGATAGTGACAGAGAGACTATAGACAGGAAAATTTGCGTACTGCAGGTATTGGCTTCGGTTGGGTTTTGTACCTATTAAACACGACTCGGCGACCAAAAGCTAACATTAGGTATACCACATAGGTACTAAACAATTTTAAAACTATGTCCATGCACAAATGTTTGTATGTGGGAAGTAAACCCAAACCAAGGTGCTATAGTGGATTTGCGATACGCTGCAAATTTGATATGATATGTAATTCATTTAACTAATCATATTTCAGAGATTATTTTTAAAATTAAAAAAAAATTGCATTCAATTAATAAACAATATTGATAGTGACGTAAGAGAATCTACAACGTTATCTCATCCCGTAGGTCAGTCGGGTCGGTAAACCGCGGCTCTTCCACGGAATGTTTAGTGCAGGCACGGAATATTTATTAACTTGCCTTGTAAGAGCCTAGCATGCATATTTGAAACGCAAGCCCACAGAAAGCGAGAAGCGGCACAAAAGCAACAACAGCACGGATACAGTCGGTCGCAAAGATGCGTATCATTAACTCCGTCGAATTGCTAATGCAAAATGCAAATTTCAACTATTTGTAGTTAAAACACTTTTCGGCGGGCGGCACTTCGACAAACAAAGCAGCATAGGTAGAAAATGTTTTCTTCTGAATGTATTGTTTTATCACTATTCGGTCGGTGCGGCGACCGGGGCGACGACTGCGCGGGGGAGGCGCATGCCTCAATTTCGTATTGTTTATATTTGTCACTTTTGGGTGACGAGTTTGGGGACCACTGCCGTAGGTGATCAATCACCATATCGAATATGCCAGAGCTGAATTGTCCGCGGGTGAGAGGTGTCTGGTGCTGCGATCTACAATCATATTACAAAAAGATAACCGAGATTTTTACGCAAACAAAACCTTGAGATCGTGTATCTGAATAGTCGATCTACAATCACTACATTAATTGAAATTTGTTTTTGTAATTGAATTAATTAAATGGAACAATTGACACTACGCCGCACAAAGGTTCACAAGGTTTCATCCCGTGTTCTTTTTGCTTGTCTGTACGTCTGTTCTGTGTAAAAACGGCAAGGACGCCTTTGGTAAATTTGTCTTTGTTGTACAGCTGACCTAGAAACATACCTAAGTTATATTTTAATCGGTTCCGCAGTAGTTCCAAAGTTTCTGAGCTCTCCACACTATGCTGTCCAATATAAAACTGGGGTCATTAAAGCAAGGTCTTTTAACTCCCACGATACCTACTCGAGCGTGGGCTGTCTTTAAGGTTATTACACTAAAAAATAACTTCTCACGACCTACCCAAATGATTACGATGCGCCGGACCTGATTCTTCGCTGTGGGCCAGAAGGGATCTTACTTCCGAATGCCACGGATAGTGGAGACGGTGGAGTCCAATGTCCACTTGGGATTCAAGAACATGTAAGAAGCGGATATATGGCGAAGGTGGAACATTTTAGTCGCTGCAAGCCCAGCGTAATCGGTCCTTGCCCACTCTATAGCGGATATGCGCCAGGTATTTCCTCATCGTATAAAAAAGGTGTCACATTCATTCGATTGATTTATCTATTTACAAAAAAAATATCTTGCCCTCGGATAGATGGCGGAATAACCACCTTCAATATGTTAGATCTAAAATCTAAAGTAAACAGGCCCGGGTAGCATTTAGTTTTGAAATTAATTTTGAATTGGGCCTTGTTACACCCCTAAGTACTTAATACAATAAAAAACAATTTAAATGTATTTGATGCGCACGTCTGCTCTGTTACAGTATTATTAAATGCAAATATAAACTGATTCTGATATCCGTGTTTTCTATACCCGCTGATATCTATTGCAGATGTAGGTCTACTGCAAAATTTTGTCGTAACCCGTTGTATAACTACTGTGTGATTAACGAACAAATTCACAGACAGAGATACAAACAAATGTTTTAAAAAAATATGATCTCCAGTCCTGAAGACCCAAATGGCTCTCTTGTTTAAAGCCATTTGGGTTTTATTGTGTGTATAAATTCTTTAAAAGCAAATAACAAAAACAAAAATTACGCGTAATAGCGGGCATTCTATGCTATGCAATTTGTACTATCACACAATAAATGATACAGAGGAGGACTGAGGAAACTTCAACAATAAGATGCAAAAAAATACTGGAATTGACACAGAGATTATTAACCTATAAGAAAAAACTTAGAAATGCCGAAATAAGTTATGGTTAAATTACCAAAATAATAGATGTATCTAGGGTTGCCAACATTTTTGCAGCTGACTTTAGTATTTTTCAGAATAATCTTTAAAAATTTAGTAAAATAAATGTAATGAATGTGACTGTGAATGAACTTCAAAAAAAGACATTTAATGAAAAGAGTAAAAGAAGACGTTTGTTACGTGTGTTTACACACAGAACGATTTGTTCGTAAATAGGTTTCGGTGGTGCAATAAAAAAAAGATCAATCCATACAACTGAAATATGGTATTTCTGTATACTGTATATTTCATCAACAGTATATATATAGTACGCAGACACAGAAATACAGTACAATACTACGTATTAATGTACGGTTGGCAATCATAGATGTATCTGATGTATAGTATACACAAACAAAATCCTGATCTCTTTCACCTTTGCCACTTTGTTAATATGTCAAGTGGCATGCGAAAGTTTAATAAAACAATTCTAATCCAAGCAACCTTGTCAACTTTCGCGCTTATCGCGGCACCCCGATTTCACTTCATGCCGTATGTCCTCAATTACCATGATATAAAGCGGAATTTATTCCAATGTCATTTTACTTCTTGTGAGAATGTTTTATCGTTTATAATTAATCGTTGTGTGAGCCGCTGTAGATGATGGTGAGCTTTCATGAAATTTCTCAACACAACATTGGACAACGATGGCCGTGTTGGATCTCCTATGTGGAGAGCAATGGGTTTACGTAACTTCTGTACGATTTTTATAATTGGCCTGAAGACTAAGGTGGCGACGGGATCGCCACCTGCCACATTGATCAAAACCATACCCGTACCGGTTTTTCGACATCAAAGACACGATTTCATTTATTGGTAACCAATTCTGGGATAGAACCGTCATGGCCACTTGGTCAGTGTCATTGGTCAGAGCACTTGCTTTAGTGTCATAGAGCGCGAGTGACCTGGGTTCGAACCCCGGTGCCGGCACCACTAAAATTGTTAATAGCAATTTTATGTGTAAAAAAAAATATTTCGAGGATATCTGAAGCCCGCCAACCCACACTGGAGCAGCGTGGCAGAAGACTTTGTCCAGCAAAATCACGGTATGATTTTTTCGGTGGTGGATGCTATCTCGGAGTTTTTGTGGGATAGGGATGTGTGCTATTTCAAATGTTGGATTCATACAATCCAACATAAATATTAAAACAATAAATATAGGTAATTACATTAATTAAATCTACCCAGTGATCAACGCAAAATTCCATAAAATAATATAATGGTAATTGTTATTTGCAGTACAGGCTGCCGCTTCCATTTTCAAGGCTTACATGACTAAGAAAAAATAAATGTCGCCGAGCGATTATTGCAATTAAACAAAATAAGGTTTAAGAATCTTTAACACGTCAGGATTTAGTAAGTACCTGTTCATCATAACTCTGTTTTATGAAATACAGACGGAGAGATAAACAATGAACATGAAAAGCAAGAGTCTGGCCTGCTTCTCATATTCCACATGCGGGCACACAAGGGAGGTCGCGTGTATACACTGAAACGCGCCCGTCCGTTGCAACCGATGACACAGTTTCAGTGCGATGCACTCGTGTAACGCTGCAGCCTTCTAAATTTAACCCTCGCTACGGGGAGGCGACCCGGTCCATTAATAACAATTGAATATAAATCTTCTCTAATCTTGCCGTGTGGTATCGAAGTAAGAATCTGCCAGCCACAGGCTCCCGACAGATGGCCGGATAACCATATCGAAAATACCAGAGCGATGACGGGGAGCAGCGTCTAAAGTGCGAGATATATGCTACAGCGATCCTCAATCCTTTTGCCGAGTGTAGCGATTAAGGTAAATCATCCTTGTGGGAAGCTACCCTCCCTCCAATTCCAGATGTGGGAGCTTTAGGGCAATCTTTGGGTACCACTAGGGTGCCCTAAAGGGACTTGTGGTAGGCTGAAATGAAAAAAAATTTTCCTTCTTCGTTTCATATCATATCAGTACAGAGAAACGAACACCCGATTACTGACATCAAGGTCGTGTAGTATCACGATAGCGGAGTGGTTAGAGGATTTGTCTACTAATCAGGAGACGCGAGTTTGATCCCCTTTCGTACCAATGAGTTTTTTCTTTAAAACTTATGTACGATTTGTATCGTTGGCGACAGACAGTCACTTGAGAAGTTGTTCCAGTTCCAAATAAGCAATAGTGTAAGGGGGGTATACGATAGTGATCTTTTTTTTTTTTTATCAAAGAGCATCGATGAATAGAGTATCACGATTTGTTAGATCGCAATTCTTTGTCAAGCTTGGGAGCATAAACTGTCAACGCGCTATAACTCTATCCATTGACAATTGGAAAACCTACCTTTGCCTACCCTGAGAGGGTTTACAAGCGTGAGTTGAGTTCTTATTGTACAGTTAAATGTTTTAAAAAGTAGACTTTCTACTTTGACTATGTCATGAAAATGTCTGTTTTGTAAAGAACGAAAAGTATATATTTATTCGTCAAACTAACCATTACACAAAGACCCTCACTTGTACTAGAGCAAGTGGCGAAGCAAGTAGCCGCGCGACTAATGCGCACCCACGGACAGGTCGCGTTGAACATCTATTATAAACATCGCAGGTCGTGCGCTGAGAGCGCCATGGCTTGACCTACATACCGAGCGATGCACTCCCGGTAGGCCAGTTCTCAGTGACCCCCACTTTACCTTTGGAAGGGTTTCGTTTTCAGGCGGTGTAAAGCATACTTGTGCCTGCTTACACTTGTAACGTAGCTACAAAATAATGAGCTTTGCAATTAAATGTTGCACAATCATTTTAACCCTATATACGGTCTAGGCTTTCTCGTTGTGCCTATGTTCAGCAGAGGACTGAAATAGGCTGAGCTAGCTATTACACTGTGAATAATCGACAGATCACTACGAATAGTAACTGGTAAATTTATAGTAACTGATACAATTATTACTCATAGTAAATTACTAAAAACTACCGACTGGATAATTTGCTATCTTGAATTTTTTATATCGCATGGGGGCAGTGTAGGAAAATCTGGTATGCCATGCATGATTATAATGGTCGTAATGTCACATCCGATACACGGACCGATGACGGGCTGAAATGTGAAAAATGTATAGCGCCCGCTGCGTTGAATTATTTTCACTTGCCGGCGCAAACACGAATGTTATTGTGGATCAGCGTTGCTGGATGTGGCTCATTAATTAAATATACCCTTTAATAACTCTTAAACAGTTCATTGTTAGACGCAGGGCGCTCATATAGGAATCTCTGTCATAATCGATCGCCACACGGACGGATTCGAGATAGCAGTGCCAGATGCCACGAGCTATTCATCGTCACGTCACGCTTATGAATTTTTGGCACGGTAATTTCGACATCTGTCAGAAGCCTCATGGCCTTTTTCCATTTTTAGACGATTTTTACTAAACCCGCGGGTTATGCCGGAGATGCTAGATTTCCTTAAGCGGCGACATGGAATTTATTTTATATATTAAATTTTTTATGCTAATTAAGTTCACATTAATATAAATTTAATCTTATTTTTTTTAATTTCTATACTATGCTGATTAGTTTTACATTGATACATATTGAATCAGCCATTATTTTTATCTGTCAGCATGTTTAGTGCCAGCCGCGTGTTTCGGGGGGTTAGTTGGCGCAGACACACTGCGTCATTTGATGTACTTCAAATGAGATCATCGATTTATCTATAAGTTTCTGATAACAAGCGGGTGAAAATGCGGGGAAAACTCTATATCCATATTTTTACGAATCTTCGATCGACATTTCATCGTGTAAAGACACCAACAATCGTAGTGTCTTAAAAGAATTCTTTTTTTTAAATTTAAATTAATTTAGATAACTTGGCTGGAGACAATTAAAAAAAACTGGTATTTCTTTGTATATATGTTATTCAAAGCGATAAGATTACAAAGTTCGTTAAATGCTTGTGTAATTTTATCCAGAACGGGTAAAACTTAAATGATCATGAAATTATCGCTTTTCCTCTTCTGTATGAGGGGGATATCCGTCGAAGCGTAATGTGCAAGACACGCATTTAAACGCAGCCGCAGAGCTGTATTGTTAACGACGGCGCACTTTAGCCGACATAAAAATTCCTCGCGACAATTAAAAAAAAACCCTTTAAAGTTTTTAAAAGTTCTGATATTAAAAGCAAATATTCAGCTATCTTTAATTGACTGTAGTATGTTTGTACTGTAATCTTTTTGTGTGGTAGCCTTATGCAAATCTCTTCAAAGCCTTTCTAGCAAAGAGGGGCTTTCCGAGACGAAAACCTTCTAAAGTAAGCATTAAAAAAACAAACAGAGTGCATTTATCGTTAATGGTGTTACACTTTAAAGCAGATTGGATATGTAAAGAAGGATTAAAGTCCGATAACATCACTTTATGCTGTTAAATGATGTAAGAATTAACTCGGAAGCTAGAAGTTTAACGTTTAATTTCAGAGTTAAACACAAAAAGAGACACGTAGATGTGTATTAAAAATAGATTACAAAATTATAAACAAGTGATTTAAAGATTTTTCTGTTGTAAGGAGAAATATATCAACTTTTTTATGGTATGGGGGGCAATAGAGCACCTGATGGTAAATGTATACCGACGCCCACGTATATCTGCAACACCAGAGGAGCTGCAAGTGCCTTGCCGGCCTTGACGGATATTAGGGGAGTGGGAAAATTGAGAGGGAAAGGGCAGGCGAAAAGAGGAATAGGAAAGGGATAGGGAAAGGAAGTGGAAAAGTAAAGGGAAGAGAAGGGTGAAATGGAAGGGTAGGAGGAAAGGGAAGGGGAAAGGTGACTGGGAAAGGGAAGTGAAATAGGGAGTGGGAAGGTAGATGGAAAGAAGGGGGATGGAGATAGGAAGTGGGACTTGGTACTAATCCGGTCGAGCCGGCCCGTTCGAGCAGCAGTAAAAGCTGCCGCTTGGCTCCACCGTGTACAAAAAAACTTTTCTTCAATGTCAATATCACGTGTACACTTGCAGCTGATTGACAAACATGGCGGCTCTCGTGACATGACCGGAAAATAGTGGAAAACACACCCAATTATACAGAACCCATATTCCATAAACTAGTGACAACGAGCATCATCTGTGACGTGCTCTCTCCTCTTACTACTGTGCGTGATGATTTGGGTAAATTCTCCACGCGAGGCATACCAGTTATTGTTGGTTGAGTAATATTTATTGTTAATTAAATTTTTTTTGATTAATTAATAATTGTTTATATACTATGCAGTTATTTTCAAACACTTCTGTCACGTTCACTGAATTACACGCACGCTTTTTATTTTTAACCGTATCTTCTCAATAACATGTACTGGAAAACACATTACTATATCTCATAGAAAAACATCCATTTGTCTTGAATATAAATTTTAGCAAAATATTCCAGTATTCTACATATATGGAATAACCATGACGCTTCCAGTTTATTATAAAATATGTAGTGAAATACACATGAACATGAGCGAACGTGAAGTGCAGCGGCCATAAAAATTTATTACATTGACATGTACACATTTTGTAAAATACTGTAAATTTCAAAAGCCTAAAAGGGGCCATTAAGTGTCGACCGCAGTTTTCTCGACCATAAAAAAACGAAGAATCCTTAATCTCGCGAAGTATTTTAAAGGAATTTTACATTAAGCTGAAACGTTGATAGTCGTAGTAGTTGGTAGTGGTTGGTAGTGAAAGTTATGGCGGACATTTGTCTCGCAAATTCCCTTTATTATTTTTTATATAGGAGTGCATTACAAAGAAGACTAACAATTAGCAGAAGGTAAGGAAGACATCCGATAAACATGACACAGATAATAGACGATAATTAAAACTAATTGGAAATTGCGATTTTACGAATCGCAACAGGAACGTAATGTACGAGGTATAAAAGATATACTAAATTTGTCAAAGTCAAAGGCAAATCCTCGGAAAAAGGAAGAGGAAAACGTTAGTCATCAAGACAATCTTGAAGAAACAAAAAAAAATAACAAGTACAACGAACCAGCCACAAAGTTATTAAATAAGAAACAGCAAATAAATTTATACAATAATGAATTTTTAATCAAAATAAATCCATAAACAGAAAGACCACAAACCGTCAAAGATTAAAAAGAGCATTACTCAAATATTTAAAACAAAAACCATGAACAAACTGAAGGGTCGGTAATGACTTCTCCACAAATATTCAAGATCCGCCGTTATTAATATGAGGAAGCGCGCTATATACGGAAACCAAAGGTCATCGAATTAAAATTTTTCTTTAATTCGAGTGCGACAAAAAATTTAGATCGTTCACAGTGATTGCATGACCTCAACACCTGTAAGTACATAATTACCACAATTTTCCGTAATTGCTGTTTTATTTAAGAGTTAATTTTTGAGAATGGCAGCTGAAAGATGTTCACGTATTTGTTAAATGTGGTACTTCATGTTCGAAACCCTTCTTGTGGCTTAAAGGTGATATACTCAGGAAGAGTTTTATAATTACAGGCAGAGGTATGATGCGGAATATCCAACAGAATTTCACAACCCCCAAAACTCACAGACTAGGAATGGGGGCAGTATAACAAGTACCAAGGTAATGGCGCTCACCAAACCAAAACAAAACCAAAAACAAAAAACTGGAAGTGTAACCAGCAGTAATCATAAAAATAAAGTATATTGGAACTGCAACACAGTAACATTTGTATAAAAACCTTAATAAAAAAAATATTATCAATTTTTCATATCACTATGTAGATTAACCTTAACCCTTCAAGTGTCATAACAATAGAATTTCTATTATCACAACTCATCATGATTTGTTGATATCATATCAACAATAAATGATAATATCAAGATCAAGAGCTGACGATGTAGCCATAACATCTAAAGCATATAATCTACAATGTTTGATAAAAAGACTATAAAATATCGAAAATCGAACATCGAGCCACAAGTTAAAAGTTTTCATTCTGTTCGCAGTTTGATAGTGGGAAATCTGTCCATCCGAATTTGCCGAGCCAAAATCGCACAGAACAGTGAAAGGGCGGAAAATCACTAGTGCAAGGATTCTG
Organism: Bhutanitis thaidina; assembly: GCA_029286595.1. NCBI lineage: Eukaryota > Metazoa > Arthropoda > Insecta > Lepidoptera > Papilionidae > Bhutanitis > Bhutanitis thaidina. Next base: position 13,863,649 of record JAGSMS010000010.1, read on the forward strand.
TTATGCGGTTTCGCGAAATTGGTTTTTTTCTCAAATCCCACAGACTAATGATGAGGAGCAGTATTACAAGAGCGAGAGTACGAACATTGAATTCGAGAGGCTAATGTTCATAGTTGGACGTAAATAAGCCGATGGCGATGACGATAAATAGTTAGCCGTGTTGTTAGCTAGATACTCGGACATTGGCACTGGGCCGTCGTAATATTTCAAACGATTTTCAGTTCCCAAGAAACCTAACGCACTTACTTGAGAGCACAGTGTCGCCGGCATTCCAACAAAGTTATAATAACAACGATTTAAAAAGAAACCACTTTTACTTAACTACTAAAAGAACGGGATTCATTAATATCAAGTTTGGATATGTTATAAATAATCTATAGTCATTAAATAAATTATTATTGTTATTATAAACAACCTTTAGCTCGAGACTAGTTGGGTAAATAAACACAGTATTGTCGCTTATTGTTTATATCTTCGCTCGGTAACCAGTAGTAGTAGATTTAGAAAAAACTGAGCCTCATTTCTTATTATTATTTAGAAAATACAAACTTAACAACGAAAATACAAACTTATTAATGAAGAATAATTTCGTCCTTCGTCGCAATATAACATAATACATAAATCGTAATAGATATTTAATTTATTTATTTGTATCTAAAAAGGCTATATTATTGTTTCATTTATCAGAATATTTTAAAATTGGATATATGTTTGGCACATTCCCAATCGAGACAGAAAATCGGGGCAAGGTCACTTATAATCCAACGTCAGTAAGTACATAAGTTAGTTAGTTGGTTATAAAGTTATGTAAAATCTTTATCTAACAGTGGACAATAAAATTACAAAATAACATCGTCGATCCCGATAGCTGCGGAAAGTCTAAGCCTTAATTTAACATGTGAAAACGTATTTTGACCACGACAAGTGTGGGTGTCATGACAAATTCGAGGATGACAAATGTACGTGGCTTTTGTATTTATGTTTACCGTTACAAAGTAGATTTTACCGTGAAAACGAGTATTGTATGTTGTACAGAAAGAATGATTTACTGACGTCAGACATCGTCAGTTTGGACGAATATTCTTTAATACAGCTCTGAAGCTTTCCAATGTTATTTTTGGCCCTGATAATCTAAAGAGTTATCACCGATTCTATTCCGGGTATACACATCGTCGTGTAGTCAATACAATCCACTCGAGAATTTTTTCTCTTTGTAATTCACTGTTTTTTCTCTTTCCGTGGGTATTGCAAAGTCTACTGGAAGGACGGCCTGCAAAATCTAGTAATTTCTTACAGATAGCGAAATAAATCCCTTTGAATGGACAAACCGTAAAGACGCAAACATAACCCGCGCCTACGTGCCAAGCGTTTGCAATGACTGAGAAACCCTACACGAGAGAGATCTAGGTCCAACAGTAGACTATAATAGATTGTATTTACACGCCGATGGTGACTGACTACTTATTTGCAAATAACAAATCATGGAAGCCGTATTTTATAGAAACCTATACAAAATGGTGCTACGATATTGGCCTTCATATAAAATTTATTCCCGAAGGTCACAAGAGACTACGCGTTTAATTCCGCTGTAAATATTCATGAAGATAAAAATTATCATAATGAAGACGTAACCTTACTGAATTTTAATTCTTTATAACGTACGCCGGAGTCAAAGTGAAAAGTGACACACGACCATTATTCAATACACGGGTTGAATACACTCTGATCGTTTCAGAACAACAAATTTAACAAAGCACGTAATTATTAGAACAGTAATGGAATCAAGCAAATCTCTCGTCGCTTTGGATTGCAGCAAACAATTTACTTCTGGACGGAAAAAAATAACAAAATGCCTACCAGTTTACAACGAAACGCAGATCTAGATTTCGAAAGCTCTACTATGCGAGTATTTCTTGGAATCTCTATTCATTCCAACCTCCAGTGGCGAGCACACATTTAAAAGAATAGTTCCGAAATTAAGTTCTAATTTTCGCTATTAGAAGAACTAATCGTTCTGAAATCTATAAAGGTCTGACTGATGAAACAACATCTAAATTAGTCTACTTTGATTACTTACACAGTATCATGTCTTATGGTGTATTACTGTGAAAATCTGCAACCGGATTAGAAACAATATTAATTTTGCAAAAGGATTGCTTTATATCTCGGGGCCTCGAGAGCCGCTACGCAATCTTTTCGAGGAGATTAATATTTTGTGAACAACGAAGGATAGTTTATTTTTAAAATCCTATGTACGTATCGAAAAATATAAATTTACTTAATTAAAAACGTACTGTTGCTGTACCGGGACTGGGGGGCGGTATGTGGAGGTAATACGCTAGAGGTTTAAGTCTGGCTAAAACTAGAGGGTATGCATAAAGTATCTCAAAATAATAAAATATTATTTTTAAGGAATCTTTGTAAAAAAAAAAAGCTTACTATAAAATGTTCAATAAGTTGATTTAATTCTCTGAAATAACTTGAAGTCCCCTGGCTATTGGACTGGGTATATATCAATATATTTGGTAAATAACAAATCATGGAAGCCGTATTTTATAGAAACCTATACAAAATGGTGCTACGATATTGGCCTTCATATAAAATTTATTCCCGAAGGTCACAAGAGACTACGCGTTTAATTCCGCTGTAAATATTCATGAAGATAAAAATTATCATAATGAAGACGTAACCTTACTGAATTTTAATTCTTTATAACGTATGCCGGAGTCAAAGTGAAAAGTGACACACGACCATTATTCAATACACGGGTTGAATACACTCTGATCGTTTCAGAACAACAAATTTAACAAAGCACGTAATTATTAGAACAGTAATGGAATCAAGCAAATCTCTCGTCGCTTTGGATTGCAGCAAACAATTTACTTCTGGACGGAAAAAAATAACAAAATGCCTACCAGTTTACAACGAAACGCAGATCTAGATTTCGAAAGCTCTACTATGCGAGTATTTCTTGGAATCTCTATTCATTCCAACCTCCAGTGGCGAGCACACATTTAAAAGAATAGTTCCGAAATTAAGTTCTAATTTTCGCTATTAGAAGAACTAATCGTTCTGAAATCTATAAAGGTCTGACTGATGAAACAACATCTAAATTAGTCTACTTTGATTACTTACACAGTATCATGTCTTATGGTGTATTACTGTGAAAATCTGCAACCGGATTAGAAACAATATTAATTTTGCAAAAGGATTGCTTTATATCTCGGGGCCTCGAGAGCCGCTACGCAATCTTTTCGAGGAGATTAATATTTTGTGAACAACGAAGGATAGTTTATTTTTAAAATCCTATGTACGTATCGAAAAATATAAATTTACTTAATTAAAAACGTACTGTTGCTGTACCGGGACGGGGGGGCGGTATGTGGAGGTAATACGCTAGAGGTTTAAGTCTAGCTAAAACTAGAGGGTATGCATAAAGTATCTCAAAATAATAAAATAATTTTTTTAAGGAATCTTTGTAAAAAAAAAAAGCTTACTATAAAATTTTCAATAAGTTGATTTAATTCTCTGGAAATAACTTGGAAGTCCCCTGGCTATTGGACTGGGTATATATCAATATATTTGGTAAATGTTGTAATTTTAAAAAAGTTGTTAATATTCAGACCTCTGAGTTTTTTGCCGGCTCTTCTCTGAGGTCTTGTGCTGCGAACCGGTGAAGATTTTGACGTTGTGAGAGCATCAAACAAGCGTAAATTTTATAAAAAAATTGACTTTGTTTTATTTTAAATCAAAAATATGCTAAATACAATACGGCGAATAAATGTAATAATACTCCTAAGTATTCAAATATTTTGCGCCGCAAAACCCGGGCCGTGAGAACGCATTGCGAATGTCAAGGTATTATCAAGTATTCTATCTCAAAACTGTTTCCTCCACTGTATTAATCCTTCCCTATCTGGGGGTCGTATAAGCAGCCGCCGGAAAAATTCCTCCGAAATTACTGTTCACCGATAATTATTTCTAAAGTAAAAAAAAGACTGATATATCTGTCTCTGTCCTCCATCAGTCTTTTGAAACATCCATCATTGAAATTATTTTTTTCATACTCTTCCGACCTACCTCATTTCTAAAAGGAAAAGCTATAAAATAAAAAAGAAAACTAATTTCAAAATTTTATGATCCCAATAATGATTTAAAAAAAAAATCGAAAATAATCTTGTTTGGTTTGAAAAAAACATTTGGTTCATTTTTGTTTCTGTGGATTTTTGTTCTATGAAATTAAGTTAGTAAATCGTCTCGTAAAATTTTTTGATAATTTTTTAAAACTTAAATTCGATCGATATTTATTTCAGTTTATAGATTATAGACACAGTAATAATATACGAAGTATAGAAACTCCTAGTTAGCAAAATAAAACCATAAGAGTAGACATATTTAAAAAAAAAATCTGAAAAGTAACGTGGGTGTCGTGGTTTCGTACTGTTATTTAAGATGATTGTTGTTTTTTTTTACGATTGCGCGAACAGCACACAATAAAAATCTGTAGAACTTTGAAACACCGCAATGATAAAAAAATAAATCAAACTTTAAAATAATACTTTATAGCACGTGGAAAGCTCGCGTTAACTCCGTGGAGATGATAGCTTTAAGTATTAATATATTAATTTCAATTTGTCAAAGAAATGTACTTCATCCGTTTGAATTGAGTGCACATGATCAAAGAAGATAAACTATGAAATGGCGGATAGATCCACCATATATTCTTTCATAAAATAACAAATTGCATTTTTAAGTGCTCAATTGCGGTAGGTTCGCGGAGAAGAACAATATCGTTAGGAAACCTCAAGGAATGAACTTACCTAAACCACACTATGAAAGCGTGGTGGCGTTCCCGTCTCCAAAACCCTCTCTTAGACGAGAGCAGTGCTCAGTTGTTTTCAGAACAAACGCTAGCACTGAATTCGTACGTGGAACTGGATTTGTAATGATAAATGGTGATCTTGTGTGTGATCTTAGACCTAAAAAAGCAACAGTAAGTTGTATGTTTAAGATTCACACTAGACAAATGACCGTATTGAAGTGACGCGATCATTAAATAAACCCAGTTATAACGAGAGGAGTCCGTTACCATGGAGCTTATAAAGATAAAGACAATAGGACTTTATCTTTATGAGGTGTCCCTGGGCTACAGTGGCCACTTGGCGTCAGGTGGACCGTTAGCTCGTTAATCTAATTAAATAAATAAAAAAGATGTCTTTATCACTTTTCTTCATCTCGTAATGCAATATATATAATACAGTTTAAATAAATAAAGGATTGATCATAACAAGATGATAAAAAAGTTTTGCGACATAATTATTAGGAAACAATATTAAAATTATGTTTCAATACAAATATATAATTTAACATTTCAAAAGATAGCATGTAGGTTGAACGTCCTCTTTACGTTAACTCTGAGAACTCTGTGTAGAGATGAAAGATAGGTCCAGACTATGTAGGTGTATTCCTAGGGACGGCGACCCGACATTTCGCCTCGAGCATATTATAAATATTTTTTTGATATTTACTTTGCTCACGAACTTTAGCAAATAATTACATAAATCAAAAGTATATTTTTGTGCTCCAAAATTAAACTTAATGAATTTAGCAAAAGTGCAGTTTAAAAATCGAACGGTTTATATAAATCATGACGTGACAATAGAAATTATATTATTATGACACGTAAAGCGATTATTAATTATCATCTGTAATCTATCCAAGTTCACCGGAGGAAGACACGGATAGACATACGGAGTGTCGCTTCTTCCCATTACTCCTGTTTGTTGTGATCAGCCTGTAATCCGTCCACAGCTGGACAAAGCCCACCAAGCTGGAGAATTTGACATTATCGCTACGCGGTCTGAATAATTCAGGTGTGGCATATTTGAAACGGTTATACCGTCGTCCGTATGAAGCCAAGTGATTTTTCTGGCATTTCACTTAGTCCACTTTAACGACACCTACGAGATGAGATGAAGTGGCAGATTATTCAATGCAGACACTACACGACATAGCTCTTCTCATTACTATGTTTGTTTTCTTTTGTTACGTGTCCTTAACTTTTGACCTCTGAAGTTGCACGAACATATTCAAATAAGATCGTTTCAAATTGAGTCATTTTGCTACATAGTTAATTTATAATGAAACAACTTTAACCTCTTTTATGGGACTAATAAAAAGTTATTATCGTTATGGTACGCCATAGCACGTGCAACACACAAAGAACATACGTTAGCTATGTGTTACAATGTGTTAAACATGCTGTCATTGACAGACACATTGACGTTATCGAATAATATAACAATGTTTGCTTAAACAAAATATTTAATTCCACTACGCATGTATTAAGAACCGGTAATACTTATCAAGTATTAAATAAACAATATACTCGTGAACGGGTCAATTAATAATTAATCAACGCGCGGAGGCTAAATATTTAAACAAGAGTCAAAAAGTAAAGCAGCATCCGGTTAACGACTCACTCCAAATCAAAGGCCTCCTCTAAACATTGTTTTTTTTTTACTATAAAAACAGGGATGTTCGGTATTTAATCTGTATGTATATACACTTCTTGCGTCTTACACTACGTACATCAAAAGGTCTCCACGGACTACTCGGGTGAATTAAGTAATTCGGCTATTCAGAAAGGTGCGTGCGTGTGACTATGGGTAACCGGAAAGTGTCGTTATGGTCGTAGTCTGTACGGAGTAGAGCCAGGCGGCGGCTTTTGCTGCTGCACGAATGGGTCGACTCGACCGTGGTACCACGACCTCGCAGAATACCGGCGTGAAGTAGAGGCATTTTTTATTTCTGCGTTACGTTCGGTGAGAGAGGTAACCTGAGGCCCTCTCCCCCTTTATATTCCCTAAATATCTTTTAAGGTCGGCAGCACACTGCAGCTCCATCGGTATTACAGATGTACGTCAGTAATCTCTTACTATTACGTGACGTTTTTTAGTTTGCCCACTTTCCCCATTATAAAAAAAACAGAAAATTTCTCATTATATTTCCTCACAGAAACTGTAGTATTATAACACTATTTAAAAATGGCGCTCATGCCAAATATGCTTTAATCATAATTTAACAGCTTTTTAAATACGAGCAAGCGGAAACAGCCTCTAAAACATTTAAAACTCAGTTTCACCTAAATCATGTCGTCATAATCAATAGGGTAACAGACGATAAATAAACGATATATTACAAAAAAAAACTCGTTCTAGCCGGATAGCAAAAACTTAAAGGTCAAAAAAAAATTTAATACTAATATTAAAACGCTAAAGAGTTTATACATTTAAATGTTTAGTCGCGCTAATCCTGGAAATACCCATTCCATCATAAATTATTGAGGAATGTTATAGACTATATAACAGCACACCAAGACCCATAGGAACGGAGCAGCAACGATAAACGTCAATCAAATTGGCAAACTGTATGCTTGTACGCGAAACCGCCCGTGGCGGTGGCGGAGCTGTGGCTGGTTGGCTGCACGACGTAACCCGAAAATTACCGAAAAGGGGCAAACCGCGATATTATACGAGATGTGGTCGAGCGAATCTCGAGCGAAGTAGTAACACTTGTGCGAGAGTGACAGACAGTGCAGGTGCACAACATGCCTCTACTTCTAGCCGGTAGTCTCGAGGTCGTGGTACGTAGCCAGTCATGCACGCCCATTCGAGCAGCAGCTAAAACCGCCGCTTGGCACTACTATGTTTAAAAACCTCATATAAGCTGATGAAGAACATAGCGCATGTCTGAAAAAAAATCTTTTATTTCACCAGATTTAAGTATACATACACCTTGCATGGTTACAACAAATTTGCAAGCAGGTTTTGTATTGAATGCTCATATTAATATATAAAATTTTTGTTATGCCTTGTGTTGGTAACCGTACACAACGCCCACTGTCGCGTCCCGTACAGTTGATCAGTCCGCGTACCGATATAAACCCGTTCCATAAAAATCACATGCACGACTCACACAGACCAGTTTTTGTACAAATGAAATAATACGATATCGACCAGGTGAATGTATACTCCTCATATATAAGCAAAAAAATCATCATTTTATTCATAGTCATTTTACTGAAGTGATCGGACGACGAAATGAATTAGCAACTTTCCAATCGTGAAGAGAAAGAGTTAACTGATATCGTGACTTATTGCCACTTCAACGTATTACTCCTTTAGTGTTATAAGTCCTATTCATTACAAATTCAAATCATCAAATTACAAAACAATTGCAATTATTACAAAGTTATGACACGTGAAAGGTTATCACCAATTTTGCCCCGAACAGATGAAATAAATTTTAAAATGTTATATGCATTTACATCTCACATCTATAGAGAGGTGATCAAAAATTTCGGACCTCCATTTAGCGCGACTTAGCGTTGCCAGACTTTCGCAACTCTCTACAGTGCACGACACTACAGTACAAAGTTAAGATATTCTTAATGTAAAACACAATCGGTTTTTAGATATCGTGTTTTTAATGTTTTCGTTTTAATCAAATTCACATTTATTGGAAAATTAATTATATAGAGATGATTCCAATCGCAAAAACACGGATCTTTTGTTATAACTCATAAAATACAACAAAAACTTAATATTTTCGACAACTAAATGCCAACGGTATATTTATTTATCCAAGTTCAAATTCGTTCAAATATCAAGAGCGCAGTTGTCCGGAAAATTATCACCAATTATATACGGGTATAGAGTTGAAAATGTAAGTAGCTGAAGCCTCTGCAATTTCCGAAGGATTAGCCTTCATACGTATTATTTGCCGTTGCGGTGAATGATTAAAATGATCGTTAAATGGCACGTTCCTCCACACGGCCATCTACAAAATGTAGGTAGGTACTATACTACCTAGATACTCCGCTTTTCATTTCTCGAGCTATACCCTAGTTTTAATTTTTTGCCACTAGATGGCGGTAGTTGTAAGTAAATAATTTACCCGTAAAACACAACTTAAGCAAATTTAGACTTAAGTAATTTTTTGGGCGTAAGTAAGTCATGTGGTATACGCGAAAAGATCTGCCACCCGCTTTCTTCCCGTGAGTGTCTCAAGAGGCGACTAGGGGAAAGGTTTTAAAAATCGCAACAGCTACCGACAGATGGCGGGATAACCATCTTGAAAGATACCAGGCCAAGAACAGGCAGACCGATGATGGGGAGCGGCGTTCTCGGTCCGAGGTGACTGGTAGTGCGTGGCGCTTAGGCAAAGTCCTGATTATGAGAGGGGCCTATGTCCGGCAGTGGACTATAATTTACAGACTGTTATGATTAAGGTCACCGGGGAGAGTCCAAAATATACAGCTCCAATGGACGTGTACTTTATTACCTAAGTAGACAGCTGTCCTCAAGATATTCTCCACCACTGGGAGAGCACTTAATAAACCTGTATTTATAATTGTCATTATCAATTTTAGTGGTGCCGGCAATGGGTATCGAACTCTGAAAAACAATGAACGCTAAAGCTCACACGGCCAAAGTTGTTGCTACAATACGTAACAAACATGCTTTCAAATCAATATCATAACGTGCTATTTTTAACGTCGCACCATTATGCCTAGCGCGATGCGGCGAACAAGATCCATTAATTAACCTTTACTACGTGCGATAGCGCAGCTCGTCAGCTTCCCGCGAACCTTAGGTAAGGTCAAATTAAACTTAATTGCAAAAATCCTCATTCAGTATCGCTTAACTTTTAATATCTTACATAATATAATATGACAAGTATACGTCTTCGCCCTACTAGTGTCATAAGTCTTGATATGACACATAATAATAGAATTAAAATTGTTTCAATAATAAACAAATGTTAATAGGTCGTCTCCGGACCGGATCAAGACATAGTTTTGATTGCTAGAGGTAATTTTAATTACCTGTGTTAAGAAACGTTTTTTAAAAGAAAGTTTTAAAAAATAACTACCAAATTAAATAAACATGAATAGTACCAGACAATAAATAAAAAATAAACTTATTAACACACGAATGTTGCCGTTAAAAAGTTACAGCAAAATATCAAACCGAAGAAAAATAGTATTTATATATATATATACACATAGTTAACGGTTAAAATCTTACCTTCGTGCAGAAGGAACAGCCGCATCCGCCGATGACTGTGACCATGTCGGGCGTAGCGTCCTCCAGGCACAGCTTGCAGTTGACGGGAGCAGCCGGCACGAAGCCGCCGCCGGCGCCGTCCAGTGAGTACCTGGATTCATTACAGTAAGAATAAACGCCCTTTGCTTACAATGGACCTTGCACTGTTTAAGGTGGCATTATAATAGCTACGGGATGTTAGGAGGACGAGGATCACCGGATTTCGGCACAGCTCGTTGCCGTAGGTGCTGAACTGCTCGACTGCGGCGCTGTGGGTCACAGTTTTGATTGCCGCACGGGGCTAGTATTTGTGTGTGGATAACAAATAATAGTTTCTCGGTCTGGGTGTTTGTTCATGTGCGGTGCATGCATGTAAGCTGCCTCCGCGACACAGGAGTGACTCCTAAAGTGGAAGATAACGTTTATTTTAATAAAAAGAAAGAAAAACTAAATCCCACAGACTGATGATGGGGAGCAACCGAACGTAGTGACTACAGGCAAATCTACCATGCATGAGCAGTTCAGCTTCATGCCCAGCGTGAACAGTCAGATAATGAATGACGTTGATGTCCTCCTGGTCGATTTCAATCGCGGCGACCACTTTCGAATACAATCGGCAGTTGTTAACCGCGCCGGCGATAGTATAGTGTCGTAAATGTAAGAGCAAACGCAGGGGCGCTCATCGCCATCGCCCTCCTCCACATTTTAAAGTGGACGACCCGTCGCACAACACCGCTGCGAGCAAAGATTTTTAATCGTGCCTAATTCTCAAGTCTACCACCCACAAGGATAATTCAACCGTGTTCGCGGAACGCTGTTATTTCTATGAGTGCATTTAGAATTTTGTTTAAAATTAAAATTAGGGACTATTCAAACAATATTAGAGTCACATTTACAATAGTTAGTGTCCAATTGTATGAGTCACCTTATGATTAAAATACGCTGGAGAGACATAGAATAGACACAACAGCGTTTGTGTTTTATCACATTTATTGAATTCGGCTATGATTCGAACCTACTACAGCTCAGCAGACAGGTACGCTAACCACTACGCCACTGTTCGCTGATGGACGTGACTATAGCGACCGACTAACGTGGGAAAATCCTTCCGAATCGGTCGAGCCCAGATTCCACAGACTCGTGATGGGGAGCAACCGAACGTAGTGACTACAGGCAAATCTACCATGCATGAGCAGTTCAGCTTCATGCCCAGCGTGAACAGTCAGATAATGAATGACGTTGATGTCCTCCTGGTCGATTTCAACCGCGGCGACCACTTTCGAATACAATCGGCAGTTGTTAACCGCGCCGGCGATAGTATAGTGTCGTAAATGTAAGAGCAAACGCAGGGGCGCTCATCGCCATCGCCCTCCTCCACATTTTAAAGTGGACGACCCGTCGCACAACACCGCTGCGAGCAAAGATTTTTAATCGTGCCTAATTCTCAAGTCTACCACCCACAAGGATAATTCAACCGTGTTCGCGGAACGCTGTTATTTCTATGAGTGCATTTAGAATTTTGTTTAAAATTAAAATTAGGGACTATTCAAACAATATTAGAGTCACATTTACAATAGTTAGTGTCCAATAGTATGAGTCACCTTATGATTAAAATACGCTGGAGAGAGATAGAATAGACACAACAGCGTTTGTGTTTTATCACATTTATTGAATTCGGCTATGATTCGAACCTACTACAGCTCAGCAGACAGGTACGCTAACCACTACGCCACTGTTCGCTGATGGACGTGACTATAGCGACCGACTAACGTGGGAAAATCCTTCCGAATCGGTCGAGCCCAGATTCCACAGGAGCAGTGCCATTACGACCGTGCGCTTCCCAACCCGCCCTCACCTACAGTAGTGAGGGAGAATCTTCGAAGAAATTCATGTTAATTTTTGTTGGCTGCTTATTGAAAAGCCACATGATCATTAGAGGACTAAAGGTTAGGAGGAAAATAAATTTGTTTTAGGTAGCACACATGGGTGTCATGTCAAATTCCATGAATTTTATTAAATTCGGCTAAAGGAATTTCCATAAATAGCTAGTCGTATGCGACTTGTGACGGTATTGCAAATATAATTCATATTATTCCTATTCTTCTATATTGATATTCCTGTAATGGTTTTAGACTTTGATGGTTGTAATAAATAAATAAATGAAGATTTAAAATACTTGCTACTCGTCTAGATTGCGAAGGATTGGGAGTGCAGCGGTACTTAATGCGTTTACGGAAAATCCTGTCAACTTGGGAGAGGGCTATATCGTGTCGAGCCAGTCAAGGGTCATCAGGGCGCTCGCTTTTATTCATAATACATGAATGACCTAAATTCGAATCCCAGTGCCGGACAACTCTAAAATAGTTAATAGCAATTTTGCACCTGTATTGGAGTAGCGTGGCGAACTCTTCCCGGCACCAAAAACCTCTCAAAAATGAGAAAAGGCTTTGCCCAGCAGTGGGACATCTATTAGCTGCTTCTTTATCATAAAATTCTATAGCATAAAAACGATTTTAAAGCTTATTACACAATTCCCCATTAGACAAAATTGATCCTACAAGAGCGTTGCACAGACTCATTAAATAATTATTGACGATAAAACCAAAAATGTTAAAGTTTATCACATCGCTGACACGATGAAACATGCCTCAATGTTTACAATTAATTACGAGGGATAACTGTCAAAATTACTCAGACTGTGGATTAAGCCACTCATGGTTGTGTTTATTTGTATGGTACCTATTTAATATAATATGATAAGCATTGCGTTGGGTAAATCAAGGAGCGTCAAGCATTAGATGGTCTCACGGTGACGTGGTTCTGTGGTCAACGTGTATTCCTATTAAGCTTACCGATGATGATCACGTCCTCTTGGCTGATTTCGACCACGGCGACAACTTCCGAATACTATCGGCAGTTGGCAACTGCACATGATATCAACAGCGGTACTAGAAACTACTAATGCCCTACTATGTTAAAATTAATTGTCAACATTAAACTGTACCTTATTTAAAAAACATTAACAATTTGAAACGCTGACCTTCGAATACCAACAATGAGTATTGTTATTTTCTGTGACTTCGGTTACTTACGCTACAACTCGCGGCAATTCGAAAAATATATTCAGGTATCTCCCTCACACTCGATGACTGCTTCACGAGCGCATATATCTGCACCTTTCTAACCTAACGCAATAATGCAACGAATATGCATGTCAGAATCGATGAACGAGAATCGTCGGAAATGAGTAGTAGGATTGGCGCCATTTAAAATACATTATAAAATAATCAATAAGTTAATGTTTAACGGACTTATGAAAAAAAATATTTGGTTTGGTACAGTTTTTTTTTAAATGTATTCCTTTTACATTAAATAGTATATGGTATTTAGTTCTTATGAATTTGTGTAAAAAGTAGTGTATCAGGTAAAAGACATATTATCACGTATTGTTCTCAACGGCTTCGAAACTTAAAATACATTAACTTTCAAAGTGTGTGAGTGTTGCCTTTCTTTCTCTCACGCGACCGTTACTTCAGTTATATACGTCACGCAATAACACTTGCGACGAAACTGTAAAAGTCAAAACGGATAACGGCACTAACCTCATCGACTATATATACATGAACGCTATAGCTACAGTACCTGGAGCCACCGGCGCCGGCGAGGGACAACAGCGAGGAGCATCGGGAGCAGACGGAGGGCGCTCGCAGGCGATTGTGCGCACGCATCGGCTCGCTCGTTCGCTCGCGCTCGGTTAGTGCCAGCACCGTCGAGCATTTTCTCAGACCTGCCAAAAGGAAAATGCCTATTTAGGAAAATAAGGAAATAATAGATATCAAATTGGAACTTGTACTGTACTAAAATTAGATTACAACTAGAACATAATATCATATTAGAGATACTGTTTATCCCACAACATAACGTGGGAGTAAAGAATGTGCAAATAGATTACAATGACACACTTTCCTACATAGACATTGTAATTACGACCGTTAATATTGTTTCGAAACAAATCTTGATTTTTAATAACACATTTACAAACAGAAGAGTTCTCATCAGTACAGTTATCAACACACAACAATGTAGGAGCGGTTCTGTGGTCATCCAGTAGCCAGTTTTCCCACGCAACTACGCCTCTCTTTCAAAACCACTGGATGGATTCGAATGTTGGTTTTCACCGTTGGATAATTTAATTCTTCGTTAAGGAATGTAAGGCAAAGCCGTAATACTACCAAAGGGATGTATAAAAAAATCTGCCTCATTTAAGGTATAAACTCTTTTTAGTTCTACATATAGAACTACACCTATTGTATGAACTGTGCGACAAACATTATCGTCTGTTAACTATTGCATTCCCGGTCCTGGTTACAAAAATAATGTGCATCAAGCATGCAACGCCTCGTACGCATATGTGTGCAGTGTGAACGCACGTAGGCAGTTTGAATTCCATTCACAATTAGAATACGATTCGTAGGTACGACAAGCCGACGCTTCGGTGCCGTCATGTCTACGAATCTGAAAAGCTCAGCGTAGGAGTCGAATCGCAAACGTCGATGTCTAGAAATAGAAATACATTGGTTTGCTGTGACGTTAACAGTGCGGTTGTTGTATAAATATTTTGTTAGGCATAAAATAATAATGTATTATGATAAGCAGCATCACCAGTCACCAATAAAAAAAAGCAACGCCTTGGATTTGAAAAATGACACGAACACAAAATGTTTGCGAAATCTTTTTTATGTTGCAGCGGATTAGGCTCCAGGATCATGGATCCCAGTAACATTAAAAATGTACATGTCATTTATACATCATTTGATTACTATTACCATAGTGCATAAGCAGTAACAAAAAACATAAACAAGATAATGCTTATGTAACGAGCTCATACATGATTACTCTTTCCCCTGAGTTAAATTACAACTCTGAAACCCGAGAGCTGTCACCTTCGCCTCACGTACAGATTACATTATATCTCGATAGTTTTGTCAACTTACAGCGGAACCAAGGTAAATTACCTTGGCCTGCTTTGTACACATAGATAATATCGATGAAACAATTGCCAATATATTTAAAGGCTAACAGCCTTTCCATTTATTACAGTGAATAGAATCAGGCGTTACTTTGCGGAAATCCATCACTCTAAAGATGTTGAAATAAATAACTTTGCACAATTCTGCTTGAAAATTACAATGGACTACATAGGCATAGAGTCCGAAGAGAAGAAGAGCGCCATCTCCTACAACACAACACGTGTCGCGTATTCAATGTTGGTGGTGTATATTAACGACTAACTTCGCCTGTAGTGCGATCGGTAATTATGTGTTAGATGTGAATAGGGACTCTGTAGAGTATTGACCCAATCTGAAAAGAGTCGTGAGCAATTGTGAAGCAAATATACACGGAGTCCACTCTTCCGTGACGATGTCCTTCTGATCCATTTCGACAAACAAAGTCGTCAACTGCGATATTAACGACTACATTGTCGGAAGTATACGCGCAGTTATTTTTTTTTCCCCAACTCATGACCGAGCATCAACTAACAGGTGAGGTCTAACTTCCAAGCCACGAAGTCATCAAAACCAGCAGCTTCTGCAATACCACATCGACGTAAGAGATAGCGCAGCTACGTTTCGTACGGAGGGACCAAGTAGCTGTAATATTTTTTTTTTTTTCATAGTAGCGGAGGCAAACGTGCAAGCGACTAATCTAATGCTAAGTGATTACCGATGCCCACGAACATCCACATTCAAATCAAATCAAATTCTTTATTCTTCGACATAGGAACATGAATTTATCTTGTCAAATGTCATTCATTCTTTTTTTTTTTAAAAAGACTCCGAAGGTATTCCCTTTTTTGTAATTGTTTTGTCAACACCTGAATAGTTGCTTGTGCGTTGACATCGACACATCAATCGATGAAGAATCAAGACGCCGAGATGTCCCCTGAGGATGACCCTTGAGGACTAAGAAAGAATGTCACTTAACTAGTAAATGAGCCTCCGGTTCAATCTATATATCTATCCGGCTCAACCTACGGAACGGCAGCATTATGCTGCAGTTGGGATCGACCCATTTTTGCTGCATCTGCAAATATAATACAGCTGCAACGTCACACTACCACATATAAACTAGCATTACCTGTGGCTGTTACTGGCATTTGCAGTCTATTCTAATTAAAAGTATCTAGGTATTTATCATGTTCTTGGTATCTTATATCCCATGTAATAAGGAACCTAGAAGAAAGTTAGAAAGTTAATTGTATAGCTTAGACTTAACATAAAGAAAAATGTTATAAATGTTTTAGTCAGCAAATATGTCGCATCTAATGTTTAATTCGATATAGTTGTAATGATACCAATGAGAAACTACGCTTCGCAATAATAACAAGAATCCGTGTTACAAAATGCGTTCGTAATAAGATCTAAAAATAAGAACGTCTAATTTTGAAAAATAACTAAGACAAGCTAGTTGGCAACCGTTTATGTTTATTGTTAGCCAGTTTCAAAATGGTTTCTACTATTTAAATTGTTAAAAGCAAATTAGATTCGCCTAATTGGACAATGCTTGGCTACCGGAACTGTCCTTACCAAGCCGCTTGGCCATAGGCCAAAAGGTGAGTGGTGATGGGAGTGCCAAAACTTTCAAGAAATGTATGATGGCTTTTGCTGTCGCTGTCTCGGGGGGCCTGTGTGTGTTCAGTAGTGAATTAAAGTTTGATGTAGTTGACAGACTACAGACGGACAGATGCATACGTTCACCTCGATGTAGTCAACAATTTATTAAATGGTTAAGCCAGATTTCGATATTCGACGAATACGTCAGCTAACGAAACAAACAAAACGGTATATACCAAAAAGAATAAACATGACGATCTCCTGCTAGATTCAGACCGCGGCTTGTCGCCTAGAATACTAGGAATACTAGATCAAAAGTTGTCAACTGCTTTGAAATATACGAGTACTCTAGGGCCGCAAGTGCAGTAAGCGAAACACAGGTCATCACCTTGCTATATCCGATGTGACGCTTAGGTGATAAGATTGGAGGAAGGCTAAGATGCAACGACAGAGCTACGGGACGGAATAAAACACCACTAGAGCCGTTTCGCACGAACATAGGCTTTGGCTGAACGCGTAATGTACGTCAGGATAGAGTCCTAAAAGTTTTAGAAATAAAAGTTAGAGCCCATAAAACGCTGATTTGGGTGGTTGAGGAGCTCGTGAGCGGAGCCAGAGATCACGAGATTTTCAAGGTTTATCCTAATCTCCTCTTACGACCCCCACTGCAACAAAGGGGATAACAGATTCTTACTCAGGTTATAGGGACCATGGTCGTATTAAATAACAGCTCTCTAGGATCATGTATCTGAAGATAACCGAGAAAACTATAGAAACTTTTGATTTTATTGGAATTTGTTACAAGAAGGTATCTTGCATTTCTGTGGTAATTTGTTAGTCGAATAGATATCCTCTAAATACGTACAATAGTGATGAAAGATTCGGAGTATAATAGATATTTCTATGTGCTCAAATCTTTCATTGGATTTAGAAAGAAGATCGAAAGATTTAAAACAATAACAATAAAATGTAATGATACGTAAGCTACAAGAAACGTAACCTTCCTCGATAACTATAAAAAGATATTACGCAACACAGCTAAAGATAAGCTTTTCTACAGTATAGTTATTCTACATACGAGAAAATAAACATGATTTGTTCATTTGAGGGGAAATGTTCATGCTGGTTTTAGTTTACAAAGTTTACTTAAAATGACTGACCGAATGAGAATATTGCCTTTGCCCATTGTGAGTCCTTGTGGGTAGGGTGTTCCTTTATTTTGTATTAAAATAAAACAACGATAGTTTCGATGTAATGTGATGCCAGGAGAAGTAACAAACTCAATTACATACAAACAATGTTATTTACAAGTCTGGTAGTTTATTCAAATTCAAAAAAAAATTGAAATAGACTCGCCGTCAACTCTCTACACTGTGTTCTTTTTAATTTTTATACAAAAATTTAAAAAGGCGCTGCGCGAACCATGAATTTAATTAATTAATATTCATGAACTGTCTGTGGCGGCTATTAATTAAAAGGGCTTGAAAGTATACATTTCGGAATACCCTTTTAATATTATTTTAGGCTAATGTAATTAATTATGACCGGAAATGTTAATTGTTTATGACTTGGGGCTACGAGCGCGTAACAGGCATTAGGGTAACAAACAAGCACACAGTCCACAGTCAAATGGTCAACAAGCATGACATGTTGTAAATCTATGGTCAATATGATGTTTGCAATGCAGCTACTTATTTACACGCGCTACGTATGAACCCTAGCCTCTCCAACCCTGGTAAGGAGAAAACTTAATACCTCTTAATGTAAGAAATTCTTACTTACTTATAAAAACCGGACAAGTGCGAGTCTTGCGCGAGCACAGAGTGGAATCTATACAAGCTCACAACATACGCGTTATCACAGTATCTGTGTTATGTATTTACCAAAAAAATAAGTGCTTGCTTTAATTCAGTTCTGGAATTGGCCGGTTTTGATTAATAACAAATATTCTGTGAAAAGACCGACAGACAGACGGCGTAGAGTTTGTGACTCGCTGGACAGGTGAGTTCGTGAATACCGGCACTAGTGACGCTGGTCTCTATTCATAGCCTGCGTCGCCAAGGTCGCGCTCCTCAGCCACCATGGTACATGAGCTTCACACATGCAGGGAAAGTTGAACAACAATAAGCTGAAATGCTGCTGCAGGCATACATACCTTCGAGCAACGGCTGCGGCTGCGACAAGACAGAGTCGCGAGAGGCGGCTCGTCGCACCGGCTTGGCCGGTCTAGCCAGCGACTTGAGGCCGCTGCTCAGTATGAGCTCGAGCGCACGCCGCCCGCCCGGCCCGGTCGCGCCTGCTCCCATCTGCAGACAAAAAGAAACATCCGTTTTAGCACATAATATTGTTTGTTTACTCGTTAACAAATTATAATTATGTTATGCCTTTTTATTGACAGCCACGGTAACCGAGTGGTTATGGGATCTGCCACCAATTCAGTACAGACCGACCCGAGTTCGATCCTCTATGTACTTATGTGCGATTGCTTTCGTTGGATTGATCCATAGAGACGGCAACAGGCCAACGGCTAGAGGTTGAAACGACTAAAATAAATGTCTGGGTCTCTGATCACCCCAATATTGGTAATACGGCCGCGAGAGCGTATAATACATATTTTATTGCCGGGAAGGGATAGTGTTTGAGAAGAAAAGAAATAGTTAGGAGGGAGTTAGGTAAAAGTTATGAACATCTCATGAGAATTTAACATTTTGGCTGCGCTGTTTGGGGTCACAGGCGTGAGTGTGTATAATACCTGTTAGCTAGGTATAATACTTCATTTCACAAGTCCAATTATTAATTTAATTCTAATTATTAACTATCTAATTAATAGCAATCTCATTCGACAAATGGATATTGTACTCCTAACAAAACCCGGCCCAATATACTTTATAATTTATAATGTTTTTAGCTTAAATCTCATACCAATAAACATTACGAAATATATTTATGACTTTACTAATGTTCCTTATTGGTGTGATAGACATTATAACAATATATACTTAAAAGCTTAATGATTAACATTTTGCATGTTAGTGTTATAGCAAACTGTTGATCCTACGTAATGAATTAACAGATCACGACAAAAGAAATAGATAATAGTTAGAAGGGGCACAGTTCACCGCCACCTGGCAGCAAATGCCAACTATATGGAATTCCTTGCCATTAAGTGCTCTTTTAAAAGATTGCTTCGTGAGCATTTTTTGAATACCCCGAATGTAACATGATGTTGTTTATTTTAAAATCGCATAAGTCAAAAGTAAGTATGTAGGTATGTTAGTATATGTGTATGTATATGTGAAAGTATGTATATAGCTTTTTACCTGTGCATGTAAGTGATGGCATTTCAATAGTTTTTATTCATGTAATGTACTTTGTAGCGCCTACCATAAAATTTCACCACACCAAAGGTTGACTTAATGCCTAGAGGCATACTCTAGTATGGCTTTAGGCATTAAGTTCGCCTTTTGTGTCCTTCTGTATAAAGTAATGGCAATAAAGATTAAGTCCAAGTGATGACACGTGAACTGTGTTCATGCGTAATAAACCTCGGGTGTTATAGTGCGAGCGACCATTGTGAACGGGCAAAGCTTTCCTGTGTTAATTACGACACTTAATTTTATTTCACTGTAAGTGTCAACTATGTAGGTACCGCATTACGTAACAAATACGCAAAACACACACAACTCGTGTGTGTGTGTGTTGTTAGGTATGTTGTTTGTGTTTGTTAGGCAGCCGTGTTCAAGGTCAAACTGAATTCTAGACGAAGGTTAAGTAATATCGATTTCAAGTCGACGAAAAATTTCGCCGATCAATCAACTCGGCCGGGTTTCCCCGAGTTTTAAATGTTTTTTTTAATATTCACAATGGGGCATCAATTAGTGACAGACGCTTCACTAGCTTCGTTAATACTTATTAAACGGGAGTATCGGCATACACTGCAATCTGTGATAAACAGTTATCATTCGATGCTTGATGAAAAGAGAATCATACGTTATGTACCATTATTTTAGGCAGATAACTGACTCACGCATAACCATAATGCAATGTGCCAATTAGGTTAGTAGATCGAAACTAATTACGTTAATGGTGTTTCTGTTTATATTTTCAATTTGTGACTTTAAAAATCGAATTTAAAAGCATGACTAGAATATTTGAAATGTAACTATCATTAACAGATTTTATCCCATTTGATTTTTGTTTTTATATTCCCGAGTTTCATTTCAAATGTGTAGTGTTCGCGTAAATACAAGAAATCATTATATGACTATTATATATTTCAATTCGATGAATGTAAATATTTAGAGGCGCGGTAGCTCGATTTAATTTCAATGAGCGCGAGTAACCAGGGTTCGATTACAGTTGCCGGCACCACTAATTATTAAAAATTGTTAACAGCAATTTGATGTATTATATTTAGCACGTGCTCTACGCGAGGAAACCTGCATGTCAGAGAAATATTAAAAATTATTATTTGGGGACAAGTGGGTTCACGTCACGCTCTAGAGCTGCGTGGCGGACCCGTCTCGGCTTTAAATCCCTCTCAGATATTTGAGAAGGAAGCCCTTGCCTAGCAGTGGGCATTTACAGGCTGCTACTTTATACTTTTAAATGTTCCGTTAAAAGCTCCGTTTTATTTTCCCTATAATAATATATAAGACCATCTTGTGCTATGAGTTATTAAATAATTTGTGGCTTGCAAGCTTCAGAGAAGGTCGAACGACATTTTTACCAAAATTTTGGTGAAAATTTTAATTTAAAAAATAACAATATCGTGATAACCCTTATATATAAAAAACCCCAAAAGTTAGCTACTTCACAACGCCGTATCGATACTTTGTTAAAAGTAGTAACACCTCTAGCGTATAACAAACTAAGTGGGAACTATTATACATAGATATGCAAATGTACTAGCAATTCCGCCTTCGTTTGCATACATCTTCCTTATCTTATAAGTCAAATGACGTGACTGTCAATTCGGGCATCGCTGCGGTTGCATTCGAAATGCAGCGGCGTGCGCAGATAAACCGGGAAAACACAGCGCAAGGACGGCCTGCTGCCACAGCATCGGCACGTCGGCGTTCAGCGCAAGGACTGCGCCGTTGCGTCACGCGCATAAGGCGTGTGTGACGCAAACACGATGAAATCGCATTTTCGCTTAACAAAAGGCTTCGGGATATATTCTTCCTTTGACTGTCTGTTCGCTAGCTCCGGCATCGCCTGGTAATTCCCACCGAACGCATAACGACATGCAATCTTGTAACTTCTGTGGTCCTTCGATCGATTATACTGACAACTGTCTACCGCAATCACGTAATAATAGGACCATGCCAATGCGCGTTGCAAAGCAGTGTATAAGTAGTATTCAGCCTAAAAATGTCCCGCAGCTGTGCAAAGACCTCTTCTTAATGATTTAAAGGGGTTTTGGAGCATAAGAGGATCCGCCACTATGATCCAATACGGATTGGCGGACATCACCAATCCTTGAAATAAATATTTATTTATTATTTCTCAGACAGCAGCAGGTGCATCACGTGGTAACTTAAAATTGCAATTAACCATTAGAATGGTGCCGATACCGGGGATCGAACACTGGTCCCACAGGTAGCATGAAACTTGACACATAACACCTATAATTTTATACGTCAACAAAATATTCAATCAAATTTTTAACTAAAGTCTAAAATATCAAATTTTAGAAATGTTGAATTATTAAATAAAAAGAACAAATTTACAGCCACTTTCTATATTCTATCTACGTCCGGTTTTGACATACCTTATGGTGAGTATCTATCGAATATATATATATATATCTCTTTAGTAAGCAAAACGGACGTTACGTACGTAGGTATTAAAAAAATTTGGAACAAATGACAATTGTGAGACCAAAATAGGTTAAAAAGAAACGCTTTGAATTACATGTAGACATTATAAAAAGGATCTTCAAAATTAATATCCCTTCAGTGACGCTGCCCACATTTTTATGAGCATATGGATGAATAAACAAATAAACGAACCTATTATGTTAAATATCTCCGAGCAGGGATGACGCAAAATGCGATCAATCGATATTGCCATTCGGCTAACACACGCTGTGCACTGTGCAGATCTCTTCTGTAACAATCTCATCACATGCTATAAGGTATTTTTTAATAATATGCACGGTGGATTTGAAAACATAGGTATTTAATATATATCTCATGTTCTCATAATAAATAAAGTAACAGAGGCAAAGTTGCAACGTTAGAAAACCACGTGCCGCAGATTCCTCTCACCGCAGTTCAGGTCATCACAAAATGAAAATGAAATCTCTTATTATAAGCTTTCATTTTCCTTCTTTCAGCCTTGAGTAGCAAAAACTGATCAGCCTGCGCAAGGATTTTTCCGTTAGGTTCACGCTTACCTTCTTGCCTTCTGCACTGCTTGCCGGTCTAGTTGGTGCAGCGGTTAAACGATTTTTGAGTTCCGGCTCGCGGGCTTAAATCCGCGTATGATTAACTAGTTATAACTAATAATCATCGAAAACAATCAAACAGAAGTTCATGTGCAATTTATAACGCCTTTACTTTTTATTTTTTTTTATTTGGGAAAGGGAGCAAGCGGCTCACCTGATGGTAAATAATCACCGTCGCCCACGTACATCTGCAAAATCAGAGGAGCTGCAGGCGCGTTGCCGGCGTTTAAGGATATTTGGTGGATGAGAGGGAGGAATGGTTGAGGAAGGGGGCCGTGGCATTCTATTACGTCACTCCTTTTTCTTTTGCTTCAACTTTACGCCGGTTTTCTGCGAGGCCGTGGCACTACCAAGGTCGAGCCGGCCCATCCGAGCAACAGCAAAAACGGCTGCTTGGCTTTATCACGTACCATAACTTAATATAATACCTGTATCCACATCCCATTTTTCAATTTCACTTTCGATTCGGTTTCGTATTTGGATTTTTTTTAACTCTTATTGTAGACTATGGCCGCGTTTGTCTTTTTCGGAATTCTTTAACTCATCACGGCAAGAGTGATAGGAGAAAGGATAAGAAGGGGATTGAGGGAGGGGAGAGTTCAACATTGAGAACAATTTTTTTAATAAGAAACCCTTTTTTTTGACACTTGTTGGACATAAGCCTCTGCAAGAAAATTTCATTAAAAGCTGGTTTGCAGTACTTAAAAGTTTTGCCTGGACTAAACCGCACTGCAGTTCAGGCAGGCGGGTTGATCATCATTCTCCCCATGCTCCCCAAAAGTCACACTTCCCACCGGCTATCTTGTTTATTAGTCGCGTGCCGGTGAGGTTGAAATACCACGAAAGAGGCAATGTGATATAATATACGAGTATAACCTATATAGTGGTTTTATATAGGAGGTATAGTGTAATGGTAGAGTTGTAAAGTAACTTTTAGAACAAAGCAAACATAAAATCACGTGAAGCATGCCTAAAACATTTTGATATTCGTTACATTTTTTAAATTTTAGTATCCTTGCACCTCTATCTGTAGTTTTCAGATAACAGCGTGTATTCACGAGATACAGACAAACAAAACTCACAGAAAGCTTTACTTTACAATTAGCATAACAGAAGCGTGGTTTCGTTTCGCAACAATCGACAACGTCGCAATCTTTGTTTGTCAACACTCGTCCGAATCCCGCCTGCAGCGCAACAACCCAAGCGCACCGCGGCCCGTTCGGAATACAAATTCGACTACGATAACGTGATCGTGTTATTGAAACAGCGCCAGTAATACTCCCCCGATAGCGTACCGTTACGTGAGCTTTAACCGATATCGAGTCGGTTAAACGTAATAGGACACTGAGTCCTTATGCTGCCGTTTCCCAAGGCCGAGTAACCATGGAAATTTTATACATTAATAGTATGGCAATGTAATTCGATGAGCAATAGTAATTTTGTTTGCCGAGTTCGGTGTACATTACGATTTACCTTGAATTGGGTCGAGAAGCAAATACAATTCAAAATCGATTCGCTACTTTACTTATACAGTTTCTAGAAGTTCAAAGTTACAACGCACTATTATGCGTATTAATTGAAATAAAAAATCTTTATTAATTTAAGCATTAAGTTTTATATAAAAAAACAAAAATGAAACTGATTAAAAAAAGTAACTAGAACAAAAATAAAATTGTTAGTACCTACATATTGCCGCTTGGCTTGGCTAGCTTGGAGCTCATCTCATCGGACTTGGTTCAGTGCTGTCGGACGTACATCTCCTTAATAATTTAATATTTCTAGTCGACGTGTATTTATAATTTAATTAGTCTAGAAATAGCCAAAGTGTTACGTACGTAGCGCCGTACCTGTGTCCGAATAAATAAAAAAATTAAAATCCAAAAGACACTTCCAGATATTATGCGTCATGTGAATTTCTTTGCGTTTAATGGTATTTGCGATGACTTGTCGATACATGCTCGTATCTCAGTGAAAGAATGAAATCAGAGGAATTATTAAAAGAAACTGTGTCATACTCAATCATGTTATTGAATTATAAGATAAATTAAAGTGTACGAAGGATGGAAACCACACAGTAGAATTCAAAATAAGGCTTTACAATGCGGAAAGGCATTACGTCCTCCCTTTCAGTAAGCTTTTTGGCGAACACATTAAAGCACTATATAAATACCTGATATTAAAAAAAAAATACGGAACTTTTTTGTATTCAAGGACATTTGTTTCCAGGATACTCGGAACAACAGAGCTTCGTTCTGGTTTCAACATGCCTTTCATTACTTTTATCTTTTTAATGAAGAGTGGCTTTGCAATTTTCTTATTCTGAAAAAAGAGACTGACCAGTTACTAGCATCGAGATTACGACCTGCGCAGAAATCAACGCTAGATAGATAATAAAAGAGCACTCCCTCACTAACTAGTCTCATGAACCAATCGAACAACTATATACGAGTATCTAGATTTGAAAAACTCGTTACTGTCAAGATAAATATGAAAATACATAATACCTGTTTCTTAAAATACTTCTCGTACAAGGTTATTGTTTTCGCAAACAGTAATATTTTGTCGGAGTGCCTCGCTAATAAATCTTTTTAGATATCTCCTGCGGTAAAAGAAGAAAATATATATATAATAATAGGATATTAGCTATAATTTAGAAACATCAATATCTCATGCTTATAAAACATTTAAATGTTATTTGGAAAACCCTAAATTTATCATTGTAATATTATTTTACGAACTTATTAAGGTTTAACGACTATTTTATTATAATAATATTACTATTAAAACCAAATTAATAAGTGCGATGGAAGCGGAATAGAATATATATTTTATCTCGTAGGTGTCTCAAGAGTCGACTAAGGTTAACGCTACCATTATTTTCTCGTGAACTCGAGACTGACGGCAGGAAAATATATTTAAAATATGCCAGCCCTCGGACCTTAAAGGCGACGTCTCAGGTGTGCGACGTCTGGTACTGTGTACCGTGCAATGAACAATTTTGGGTAGAACACTTCATTTAAAATGTTAAAATTCCATATTTTGGAACTGCTGTCAAACGTAACTAGGAACGTTACATATTCAAATTCAGTTTTAAATTTACATCTTTCAAGTTAAAAACTATGTGAGAACGTGAGGCATTCGTGCGATGACGTCGCGCGTCCGACGCAATGTGGCTGCATCGCAACGTGAAGCGAATCGGGACCGCTATTAATTTTGCGAGACATCAGTGCACCAATAGACGAACGAACAGCGCATACTGAGGAGCCGAGCGAGTATTTAGCCCGCGTAGACGACTGCAGAAAAGCACGCATGTAACATAACGTGATGATATCGCATCGCGCTGGCTTTTCACTCGATCGTCGATCATTTTTGCGAACGGTACAAAGCATAGAAACTGCAATCGGTTGAAATACGGTTATCAGAACTAACAATACGGAAGGAACGGAACAATCGAAATGGTACAATTCCCGGTGCCGGCGCTAATAAAATTGCGAATTGCAATTTAAATGCCCTGGGAAGAAAAACAACGTACGGAACCTGTCTAGATAATTGTAAGAGAATGAAGCGAAAGGTCATTTATGAGATATACTGTCAAATATATCATAAAAATAAGTAAATCGATGACGGGCAACAGCGTCTATGGTACACGAGTTATCCGCTTGCCGAGCGTGGAGATTATGGTTAACTAACAGTCTGTTAAGGTAAGCTAAATATTTCGAGAGCCCGCCCGGAAGTTCATACCGCACCGGAGCACCGAGGCTGACTGTTCCTGGCTCAAACATTACAGGAGGCCTTTGTTCACTCTTGAATATTACGACGTCACTTAGTATTGGTCTCGATTTCAGTAATTGGGGTTCCGTAATCACTACGCAGAAAATAAAGCCATGCTCCGTCGTGTCTTCACACGGGACGCATCACAAAACAACCCGAAATGAAAACAAATAATTTGTGTTGTGCGCAAATATTGGCTTCGGCTGGTGTTTGACCAGGGGCGCATGAGCAGACAGTACGCTAACCACTAAGCCACGCGGTCGTCACTTGGACTTATGACAAACAGGACAAAAGCTCTTTTTCTTCATCTATACCGAGATATGTAATAAAACAAAATATATTGTTTGAAAAATTCAAAAAATATAGCATGAATAAAATGAACTTTCACAGAAGTGAACTTTTCTTGTTAGTCTCCTCTTGTGCTCGTTCCATTCCGGCATTAATAAAATAAATGCATTGCTATTCTTGGCTTTACAATTTTTACTTATTGCAAAAGAATTCGACTTCGAGTCCCGTAGTTATTAAATCACATTAATAATTTATTTCACATGTGGTTTCTTGTGTATTTTCTTGTAATAATTAAATTTATTTGCTCAAAATGGTGCAATCAGCCAGTATAAAGTGAAAGGTAGAAATCGGCCGGAGAACGTTGCACAAACCAGCGGTATTAAAATATAGTTCTGCACAGGTGACTCTCAGAGGCCAACCCTGAACACGAAGAGTTCTCCGCTCGACATGAATGGGGCGGGGCTCCAAAGTGACTCCCTGAGCTAAATCTGGCGATCAGGCATCCCATGTTATATCTCCCGGAAGCTCCAAACTGGTGATGGACAGCAGGATCAAGTTTCAAGTGTCTGGCACTAAGTTCGATCAAAAACGCGTCGAGATTACTTGTTGAGATTGCAAGTCCACGTTACCAGGGAGAGCTATATAAAGACCAGATGACTATAATAATAATAATGAAACGGGTTTTATTAACATTATAAATGGTAAGAACAAAATATGTACATGTAACAAAAATAGGTAGAGCCAAGCGGCGGCTGGAAGGGCCGGCTCGACCGATGTGAAGTAGAGGCACCTTGTGTGCATCTGCGTTTCGTTCGGTGAGTGAGATAACCGGGGGCCTCTCCCCCAAACCCTCGTCTCATCTCCCAAATATTTTTTAAGGTTGGCAACGCAACTGCAGCTCCTCTGGTGTTGAAGATGTACGTGGGTGACGGTAATGACTTACCATCAGGTGAGCCGTTTGCTCGTTTGCCCCACTACCATAAAATAAAAACAAAACAAAAAAGAACATATCATAATAAATATACCAATTTCAGGATTAAACTTTAATAATAATTCGTTGCCTCTGTCTGTTTATCCAACAACCATTAAAATGAGAAACAACTAAGGTCTCTGGATTAACATGGATTCCAAAGTTCACGAAATGACAATTGGAAGCACACCTTGTGCGAAACCAATATTTATGGTTTTCTAAGTTCTTTGTTCCGCCTACCATAAAATTCCACGACTCCACTGACTGCTGGAGAATGCCTATAGGCATTAAGGCCGCCTTTTGTATCCTTCTATATATTCGGACCTTCTATCGGACCTCCGCTATCGATCCGATAATTCAGTCGTATGACCGAATTTCATCCAGCCGTAAACAACAAATCTTGTAGCGATCGACGGACGGAAAATTGATGGACGTTTCAGCGGGACTAGTAAAGGCGGCATTCGCAGTTTGTTTACGCGTCCCGAAAAGCCCTCGAAAGTCAATGAACTGAATGCTAATCACGTGGAGTTCTGAATTTGGAAGTAGAAGTTGATTTTAGAACAAGTTATCACGGGGCATTTACGACCCGCTAACAGCACAAAAGGCGGACACTGTTGGTAACAAAGTTGAACTCATACACAATAGGCTATAAAAAAAATTATTAACGATTTCTGAACAATTTCTTTGGGCAAAGCTCAGTGGAACTGTGACAGGCCGTAATGATTATGATGATAAAAAATTTTTACACATTTGTGGATCTCACCCTCAATAAAATCTTTTATTTAACGTAAGAAATTCAGATTTCGTTAGTCAATTGTTTTTTTAATTAACTTTTAAATCAAAAAGAGAAAGAAACTGCGTCTTTTTAAAACAGATTTATTATGCTATATATTCATGCCAAGCAGATTTGGATATAGTTGTACTATGTCGTCTCCGAGAATCCTTTAGATCCTTCCGATCTTTTCGCAGCGTTACATGGGAGGTAGGAACGGTAAGGTAAATGCGAATTTGCGGTACTGCTAAGTTGACAACTGCCTAATATAGTATTCGGAAGTTGGAGCTGGGATGACGAGTTAGTGACGTCATCTGTATAACTTAACATGACATAAGACATAACACGTACGCAGAGTAGCTTACTTGTGAATGCAAGCGTAATATCAACAGACACGTTCCGTCACTAAAAAATTAACGCTGACCTTTGAATTGCCAGCTGTTAGTTGTTTATAAACATCCGGTTGCGATACTAATACAACAGAACCGAATAAATGATCGGAGGCGTGGTGGTACTCATCCAGGTGGACACTGACAATTGTAAATGTGACGCTTCTATTATTTGAATAGTCTGTAATTTTAATTTTAAACATAATTGTAAATGCTCTCATAGAAATAAAGTAAGTTCAGTACCTCGGTCAGAGGTACCTCATTAGGAACCGGTGGTAAATTAAAAAAAAAATGGCAATCTGAATTGCTTACGTCAAATAAAGATTTTGCAACCCATTTCATTTATTCCAACTTCATAAGCTCTTACTCCTGTCAAGTCAAAGTGGTAGTCGTCGGATTTGCTCCCAGTGATAGCCATGAGATTTTCAAGGCTTTTCCCTTAGTCGCTTCATACGACACCCGCGAGAAGATTCTCAACGCTGCTTACACGGTGTTAATAATTGTTTAATTGCAAGCTTTTTGTGGTATGCCCTTATCGACAATGACGACACCTATGGGTTGGGAGGAAATCGCGTGGCAGTTCCTCTGACGCCGTTACCATACATACTGCTAAGCTTGTCAATAACAATCTGCTCGCGGACTATATGTCCATGCGTGAACATATAGTCCGCGGGACGAAGCAGATGGATGAGGGTACTGCTACTCGATGGCTGCCCCACCGTGCAGCGCGGCATCATTTAGACAACGTCCATATATTTATCAATGTAAGCAAACGTGAAGATATCGAAAGTGAAGTAGACTGTTTTATTATCTCTACCAAACTACATAATTTGATATATAGTATTTATTCAAATTCCGTCACAAAGTTCACTTTAAGGCCACATCATCAGTAACGGATTGAGCCATAAGGAAAAGAAGTTGTAATATCTTCATATTTCGAGGGTTCACTTAATGGTACTCGAATAATCGAGACGTGCTTATTATATTAAATATAAACTTCGTCACCATTTTAAAGGGCATATGCCATTAATCATAACCGAGTTGGCAGCTGCAGTCGCGGGAAAATTAGCACCAACCATAATCAACTATACAAGAAATGTATTACATGAATAATTTCCTCCTGCATGCATGTACAGTCAGCATCAAAAGTAAACGATGATGGAACTATGTTTCATAAGCGTTTAATTAATGAAAACTACCTTTTGAAACCTTGTTCAATCATCATGTTGGCCGTACAGGATCCCGAGTTCGATTTCCGTATGGAGCATATATTTGTATGGCTTACAGATTTAGAGTTACGGAGAGGTTTTTTTACTGTACCACACCGTGCTTTGTCAAAGGCGAGGCGCAAATGGCTTTGCTTTAACGTTGTGGTTCATGGTGAACACGGTGTTACTTCATAAATTGCACACGGACAAAAACTCAAACACGGAACAATTATTTACAGTTCATACAAATACAAGACCAGCGCGAGAATCGAAACCGCGAGCCCCTGCACCGCAGGCAAACGCTTAACCGCTGCGCCACCGAACCGTCAATTGAATAAATGGGCGACTGCGAGTTGTGGAATGTTTGCATTGGTTGTAAATTACTAACATGTATGCGTGTACGATTTATGTTTGTAAACACAACCACTGCACAATAGAATTCCAACAGCAGGGCAAGGATAAACAGAAAAAAAGGAATAAGTTTTTCAAATAGGCCTTGATAAGGAATGTTTAATGTGTGTAATGGTAATCTAATAAAAAAGTACTTAGTGGGCTCCCCATAGCCAACAAACGCCCTGGCGGGAACAGGATGATTATTACATGTTTAAAAACATATTTCTTATCAACCAGGAGTCCAGTTGTAAACACAGACAGGCACCATCGACCTCATAACGATTGCACATTGCAATAGCATTATAAAAAATAAATAAAAATAAAATTAGGTATATGAGCACGATCCGGATATGTTCAACAAGTTTATATAAAACATATATTACATCTGTGTACGGTTTTATTATTTTAAAGTGCTATATGTAAAAAGCGAAAATATCAAGCGTGGTGGTGGTGGGTTAGGTACCGTTGAGTTGCCGCATCGTTGTATTACTGTCTTTGCATTAACCCAATAAAATAATAATTAAATCTATGCAGGTAACGGACCATATGTTAATTATAAATACGTATACTTCGTGTTATAAGTCAACGTGATAGGCCTTGTAGGTTTCGATGCGCATGCCAGTTAGTATCAAAATACATATTCAAAGGCCGTAACTTTTTATTGCATTCAGCCAACGATCTATATGTTATGTACTAGATGAGGCGTTCCGTACAAAGCGAACGCCGCCCTCCAATTACGGTTCCAGAACCACAACTCAGTTAGTTCACGTCATAACATACGATACTATAATTAGAATATTATGCAAAATCGAGAATAACATGAATGTAAAAAATTTAAATAAAGATGAATTGATAATTAAGAATAAAGTAACATCATTTTTAACATACATTCGAAACGTAGAAATATACGGAAAATGTTACAAATCCATCATCTCAGATTAATGACATTGGCACGACCTAACCAAATTGTGTGAGTTCTTGTGGACTATGCGTGATGGTTACTAGATGGCGTTAGTAAGCAGACAAAATAAGGCACGTCTTGTTTTTATGAACATTCTTGTCTGTCGTATGCCAATGCGTTTTGCGGTCATGGACTCTACTATTCAATAAAAATTAAATTGATACGACAAACCGTTCCTAAAATAATTTCACGGTTTCACAGGCAGACAGATAGACAGGCCGGCAAGCAAGAATTAGGAAAGCACGAAACGGTGGTTAGATTATAAAGAAATGATGGCACAAACTTAACTTATATTTCTGAAGTAGAGAATAAATATGTTATATGTTGTTACATTTCATGACAGTGATTCTATAATGCTATTTTAGTAAATTTGGGTACGCGTTTTTTTTATAGAAAAGGATTTTAAGGAGGAGGAGATTGAGAAGAGGGAGTGGACCTCCGGTAACGTCACTCACCGAACGAAACGCAGAAGCACAAGATGCTTCTACTCTACGCCGGTATTCTACGAGGTCGTGGTACTACCCCTGTCGGGGCCACACATTCAAGTAGTTAAAGCCGCTGCTTGACTGTACTAAAGTCCAAGATATTTATTTTATTGGATTTGGGTGTAAAACGAGCAAACAGCTAATGTATGCACCGTATGTATTATTTTCATGGTAAATGATGTTTTATTTTACTTATTTTTAGCTCTCTAGCATTAATAATTAAATTCTCTATCTATTTCTCCTGCACTTCAAATCGAGGTACAATACACATTTATGTTTCCTAAAACTATGCTAGAGGATATAGTTTCTAATAGTTCTCACTGGTTGCCAACCGGAGTACGGTGGTCGAGAAAAATTGACAATCATGATCCATGAAGATTCAAGTTCTGAAGGTGCGTTGTGACCGCTAAAGACTAATAGCAAATTCCTATCTATCCGCCTGTTCTGCTTACTATTCTGTCTTTAAGATATGTCAAAGGTGTATATCACAAGGGTTTGTACCGTGTGTACAAAATTAATGTTAACATTGACAATTAAAATAACAAATAATGGAGGAGTAAAATTATCGCAATTTAGAACTTACGAATTTAGACATATAAAAACTTAACGAAGAGAAAATGCAAAACACATTATATTAATATCATATTGCAATCACGAAATCGGAAAGAAAGAACTAACAGTCACGAAAGATATCAATGTCATATTGCAAATTCTAAGTTGTCATAATTCTGACTACAGATAAACAAGATGGCATGCGATTCTACTTACATTTTATTAAAACTTTGTTATTACTAGAGCTCGTATTATTTTGAAATAGAGAAAAAAGGTTTTACGTGGTAAATAAAAAAATACTAAAATAGATTTGGAAAATACAAAAGTGTTTTTCGATGGCGTGAAACGGTCATGTTATATTTATAATAATCACTTTACTTTTTATACTTATGTAGCCACGAATTTCTTTTGATGCTGGAAATACAGATACCCGCGATTCTTTGAATAATACCGAAAATAATTGACAAATTTTGTTTGTACCATCAGATGTCACAATTAAAGTGTACCCATTAATAAAAAAAAACTTTATGGTAGAAGTCCTCATGGTCAATCCACTTGTTATAAGAACTGTTTATATATTAGTGGAGAAATAATGGTGAATTTGTTACTTATAGAAACCTTCAATTTTTTTTTAATTCTTAATAATGCGTAACGCTTAACAATATAGACATTCGAAAGAGTTCCATAGAATTAAAATACGAAGTTAATAAAATAAAGTGAATCATTAAGTTTTTCAAGAGATATCTGTACAGACCAACTGACGTCGAAAAAATATTTACAATAAACTATTGATAAATAATAGTTTCAATACATAAATAAATAAAACAATAAATGATTTTACAACTATGAAATAATTATTCATTGTGATACCCTCTTGCCATTATTCCCTGTTAACCATAATACAAGTTCAATGAAAACTTGGTAGAAACAATTTAAGCCGAGTAAATCGCTATTATTTTTCTGGGGCGCTACCTCTCCATTTCGTGTCCGAGGTATGCAAAACAGCAGATCACCAATCTTCGGAGAAAAGGTAGATGTATTATATTATCTTAAATATATACTCTATAAGTAAGTTAGCCACGGTTATTTAAAAATATAAACAGGAAACATTTTCTATTGTTTCCATCTTTCTACTTCCGGCAGCATGAAAAATATAACGAGTTCTACCTTTCACCACTTTATGCGACTTATAATTTTAACAATTATGAAGATTATGAAGAATTATGAAGATTAGATACCATTTTGTAATTTACCAAATTAGAGCCAAACTTATTATTTAACTTACCACACATCTGCAAGAGTTCTGTACGAATACTGAATACCGTCATATATTTGCTTTATATCGAATTATTCTGCTATAATAATGTTATAAAAGGAAAGACGTCACAAACGTCTGTCGTACCTTTCTTAATGTAACTACTAATTAAATATCTCCCAGAAGAATTACATCAATAAATGAGACTAGATTTTTCCCTGTCGCCCTTCCTCGAGGTATCTTTGCCGTACCCGACGGCAATTCTATGCGATTGGCAATTCTTTTAATAGACAGGCAATTTTCTTCTGTGCTGTATTAAAACTAAACAATAACAGATACAAATAGCACTAGTACCTAATAACAAGCGATATCTACAAATAGATTTTAAAAGAATAGATAACTAAACAAAGACTAATGATCTAAACATGATCAAAAACAATGCGTTACTCCGACTGACAATGCGACATAATATGCGCCAAAAAGCACGACCAGTGTCTTAAGCAATTAGACATAAATGCAACTACCAACGAAATGTTACCATTATTTTGGACACACACATGCGAACTTGCAATATGTGTATGCGCGCTTGTGTGCGTCAGTAAGGAGTACCGTATATAAAACACTGTACATTAAGAAGAGTTTATTTGGAGTGACCAGATTTCCAGTTCCGATGTCAGTAGGCATGCTTGCATATGTATGTATGTATATATTCACGCCTTGTTCCCAACGGGGTAGGCAGAGACAATCTTCTTCCACTTGCTACGGTCCTGACATACGTCTTTCGCTTCTTCTACTTTCATCAATCTTCGCATGCATGCTCGTTGGTTTAGAGTACTCTTGACCTGGCCTTTTTCCAGAACATCTCCGATTTGATCGTGAAATGTTCGCCTAGGTCTTCCTTGCATAATAAGGGAATAATAAAAAAATATTTCGGGGAAATAATCAACTGCCACGCCGCCCTGTAACTGGGTGGCAGACTCTTCTCTGCACCAAATCCTCCTCAAAACTGTGGTATTTGTGCACCAGTTTATTTATGCTGTTTGTAGTTGTTAATAAAAATTAAAAAGAATTTAAAACCGAATTAAAATAATAATTATTTGAAAATGTTATGAACATAGCTACAGATATTCTAGAACTTGTTACATTTGATCCAACAGAGTAATAAACTTTACAGCGTAGTATATATTTAGTGCGACATAAGATGTTGAACTCATTTGCACGATGCCCGTAATTTGTCTATAGTCTATATAAGTTACGAATGAAAAAAATTACATCGTTGACGTTGTGACGAACCATATTAGGAGCCCAAGTATGGTGGATTTACGTACACCGGAGAATCAGCTCCTTGACACCATATTAAATAACATAATACCTATTAGAATATATATTATAATTGAATATCTGTTCGTAAGGCGAAATCGGTCGGTTCGTTATATAAATAAATAAAACGTGTTGTGAAACAAGCACAGTGAATAACAATTGTCAATAAGATGAAGTTTCACCGTGTGGCAACAATCGCAAGTATAAATTATAGAACATACATTGGCAAGTTTGCTCTACATTCGGATAATGGTCAATTTCTTTTCTTTCTTTTCTTTCTAAGTCATTAATATTTCGATTCGATTGTCATCGGCGGTTAGTTCAAGTAACAATGTAAGTTAAGTAAAACTGTGTGCCGAATCACATCTATTGTATTTGTAATGATCTATCGTTTGTCAATCGCAAAAGTTTTTTGAATGGTTGGAAATAAAAATTTTAAAGTATTTTTTATCATGACGATAACAATAAAATTGTGTGTAAAAGAGAATGCACGAACTACTATGGTACGTACACGTAACTAATACACGTCGCTTCTAGTGATACACAAATAAAAGAGACTAGAGTTTGAAATATTTAAGTTGAGTAAAGCGCATGACCTTAAAAAGATAATAATAATGCAGTCCCACGAACGCTTCGGCGTTATGAGGCGTGCAATACGGAAAAACATAAGAATATAAAGGCAAATAAAGTTTCTACAAGACGCCAAATATCTGACTTTTTATTAATATGCTACATTTTTCTGTGTATATATAAGATATAGTATATAAGAAACTGTATTTTTTGAAGTTTAAAATGAAATAATATTCTCATTCCTTTAATGAGATATAGACTATATATATATATATATATGAATAGTATTCCCCACATCAACGTACGTGGGGTTAAGTCAAGTGGCGACTTTTGCTGCTGATCTAATGGGCCGGCTCGACCGAGGCAGTACTACGGAAGTATTGGCATCTTGTGCTTCTGCGTTTCGTTCGGTGAGTGAGGTAACCGGACGCCCTTCATCCCTCCTTTTTCCACTCCTCTCATTATAATCTAACATTAGTTTAATATATCATTATAATCGAATATGTTAAATAAAATGTGTTGTGAAAGATATAATAATAATTGCTAACACTACTTTAAAATTATGTTATTATTAAAAAGAAAAGGAAGCACGTTTATGTAATAGTGAAACACTACGAATACTGAATGAGTGCATTTGCGTGTTCAAAAATAATTTCAACTTATAGAAAGCTTTCGTTTGTCTATCGACGTGTGAATCACGCGCCACGCATATATCATTGAAAGTCATTGACTCATAGTAAGGAAAAAACCAGCCAAGTGCGAGATCGATTCGGTTTCAGTGTTCCGTACCATATTTCTTGAAGGTACACTCTATAGATCTAATATTTGATTTGAGAAAGAAAATATCAAGCTACCACGACCGTACGTTGACATATTATCTATTAAGAATTAAACAAGCATTTGTGTACTTACTTAACATGTATACGAGAAATATACAAAACGATTTTATTGTGCAACATCATGAACTCAACTAAATAATTGTAAACATTTTTGAAAATTACTTTGCACAAGATACTCATATTAATGACATAGAAGGTATTGTGTTTACAGATTTGCGATGCATAAAGTAATTATGCATCGCATAAGCTACAAAATAAACCCTAAATTCTGCACGCCAGAGAGTACGAATATGTTATGGACGTATGAAATTATTTTCAAATGTACAACACAAACAGTGACGACTTACAAACATGATTATCGGACGGCAATTAAAGGACGAAGAAGCCCCGCCCCACTTAATCATTGTCTGTAACGTCCAATCTTCTTATTAAGAAGCTTGTTGCGTCGTATCCCGTCTTTTTTTTCTTCAATTTGTGACGTCATAAGCGACTAAGTTTACAGCCCGACACGTTCTATCTCTCGAAGAGGCGAAAAGCGTTTTGACTTTGTTGAGTCATATCAAATCATAATGCATTATCTCTGCCCACCTCTATGAGCATTAGGCGTGAATGACTATATGGTGGTTGTGGCACAACTAGAGAGATTTTATATATTTGTGAAATTGAATAGAAGATTACATTCGCACGTTCTATTTACGATGCTAGCTCCACCGATAACATGAGTCTTTAACGAAAAAATGTTATGGATGAAATTTTAAGAACGTCTCGCATAATAAAGCTAAAATAGAGCTATTTTAAGTTTTCTTTAATAACCGATAATAACAACTATCTCCTTTGTAATTTATCATTTCAAAAATGTTTTCTACTGTTAAGACTGATCCTGCATATGCGTATGCGCACAAAGTTTCATTACAATCTGTTGAATAATTCAGAAGATTTTGGACTTGAAAGTTTGAGTGCACTTAAGTATGTTTAACCGCCACACTGATACCCCAAACGCTGTGCTAAAACAATGTAAGGGAGGAATATACCGACTAACGATACTCTGGCGGCGGAATGATGGCGGAAAATACCGAACCCAAATCCTACAGACTAGTGTCAGGAAGTGACATTATTACTGCGAGTGTACCGAGACTGCGTTCACCAATCCACATGTGATCGGTGAAAGCAGTATCGGATTGATACGACGTGTGGAATGAAATGACAAGGTAGACTATTTATTTTTTTTACTTGTGGAAAGATTATATCCACCTACCAATAACCGAAGGCGGTGACTGGTTATGTCGGAATCAACATTGAATATTTGACATTACAGCTTCGGCTGTAGAGACTCGCGAGCTGAAGGCCCGCAAGGTAGGTAGGAAAAAATGAGCGCTGGTGCGACGCTGCTGCCTGCTGTTGTATAGCGCTCGGACCCCAACAGAAACGCTTTCGAGGAAAACTTGGGGTTGGAGGTAAGCCATCGGCTCGTGTAGCCATCGAAGAAGGGAAGACTTGAATCGAATATTAGAAACGCCCTTGCACACGAGTAAATCTCGTGCAGGCGTATCTGTGACCGCGCGTTCGACGTTGAACTACGCGGTATGCAAGTAAGCTGTATGCGAGATGCGAGCTGCATGTATATTGCTAGACCATTCAAGGAACATGCTGTGCTTATATTCCTTAGATAACGGCGGACTGAAGGACATCATTAACAAGAAACTAATGAGGTCAAATTTGTTTTCGCGTAAACAAGATGTTTTATGATACAAAAATCCAAATTATTTTCCTATCATCAACAAGTCTTTTGACACCTAAAATAAATGTAGACACTCATTAGAAATGTATTACGGGTTGTAAACCTTTTACCAATTTGTTCGATTACGACAAATCGAAAAATAATGAATTTTTTTATAATTCTTCATGAGCAGATCTCGACCAGGGAGTCAATCATATTATTGTAAACCTTTCAACTGTTAACTCTACACTTCATTTACTTCAATCAATAATTTTTGCAAACGATATTAAAATGATATTTATTCATGTTTACTATTATGAGAACTATTCAAAGTAACATACATTTGCAACATACAGAAGAAACATTACAAAAAATATAAAATGAGGCATAATAATCGACACGTCACCTCCAAATAATACACTCTTAACCCCATAAATCGTCCGTTTACCCTCAAAATATGCAAGTTATGTATCTTTTCTACGACAGCGGCGAATCCTCGGACGTTCAAACAATTATGCAGGTACCTGCATTATGCAGGTGCGCCGTTGGTGTTGTTAATGTCAATGGTCATTAACCTTACATTCAGAAAATATATTGTTACTTTTGTCCTCTAAAAATTGTGTGAAATTTTAACCTATCCGAATATTTTACGCACTTGACTACATTTTGAATTCAACAAGCCAGTGAAGCGTAAACATGCGTACATAAGTATTAAGTCTAATTATGTCTAAACCACAAATGTTCATATCGCAGAAGCCTCACAAACAGACAAATAAAACGATCTCGACTGCGCTTTGTTAAACAAATGGAATCATTTTATTAACTGCTGAGGGACAAATTTCAATATACCTAGGATATGTTTGAAATAAAAACAACCACATTTCAAAGTCGTTCAATGATACATGTGTAACCAATTAAACGTTATATTGATAAGATAAGAAATCCTTACCCTTGCGCGACGAACTTCGTTCGGCATAATTATCGAACCAATGCCAGATAATAAACAAAATATTCCTAGGTCAGTTGCGTCACTTCACTATCTGATAACACCGAACGCTCACACACCAGCGTGGCTCGTGACGTCATAGCAACACTAGAAAGCCACGATTATTAATAGGCGCCTATCGTGCTCCACTCAGTTGGGTATTCTCTAACTGGTCGCGCATAGCACGTCCGCTCTCATCGACCACGCGTCGACTAATGTCCACGGATATTAGCAAGTTAACATCCGTAGCGTTTGCGTTCGCATTCCCCCTTTTCCTTTAGTAAGGCACGGTAAAAACTGGGAGACTATCACGCCCGAATGGCGATTCCGTGTCCGCGTTCCGCACTTGTGTCGCGTGGAGGAGTTCCTTGCGAAGCGGAGAAGCCGC
The DNA here is from genome assembly GCA_029286595.1 of Bhutanitis thaidina. Taxonomy (NCBI): domain Eukaryota; kingdom Metazoa; phylum Arthropoda; class Insecta; order Lepidoptera; family Papilionidae; genus Bhutanitis; species Bhutanitis thaidina. The sequence goes on from JAGSMS010000010.1 coordinate 13,903,686, forward strand.
GACCGATCCGCTCTATTGAGCATGCAGCGCCCCCATCAATGAGCGCCACAGTTCCGTTAAATTCCAAACACCGAGAATGCGATAGCAGTAGGTGAATTACTTATTTATTGATTTTACACTTTATGGTACATAATTATTATGTAACGCAAAATGATTATTATATGGTAATAACTACAAGTAAACGAAATAAAACAAATGTTTAAGGCAAATTTTTGTTTGCTGATTGCAGAGCAATTGTAAACTGTTCAAATAATAGTACCGAGATACAAAAGACAAATACAACGTTAATGATATGATATGGGTAGAACAAAGAGAGAAAAAAAATTGCTTGTTCCTCGATCGCCAAATGTGATACGGTTATTTCTATTTTTAAACTACTGGAAGATTTACTAAAGAACGTACACTAAATTTAAAATTTCTACTTTACCCCACACTGGAAACAAAAATTTCAAGGCCATACAAATATTTGTTAGGTACGGAAATACCGTAAAGAAGAGGACAATCGTTTAAGATAGTTAATAGAATCAGGCCTTTGGCATTGCGGAAATCTATTATTTATTTATTATGCATGCGGAATTGTGCAGTGCAATTTGTTCTAACATCTCTAAGACAATCGTTTAGCCACCTCTCCAAACAAACGGTAGTATTACATTTCAAACAACGGTAGTGGCATCAAGGTGAGTGGGACATTTATCGACAGACAAAGAATCACGGACAATGCCGCTATTCTGACCAACTCCCACACAATGGCTTTCCTAAATTATTCACACTGAACTGAACTATAGAACTACTGAACCACAAAATAGAAATAATCACAATCAAATTACAATTATAGTACGTAAAAGACACAGACGACATTTATACGACGTTCGATAAAACTGCTACGCAGGCAAGATAAAGGAAGCCGCATAAGTTCGGAAGTTTCCATTTTTCATGGTGGCTACATACCAAATGTATTATACGTACAGTATTACACTTGGGCAAACATGTAGATCTTCATGATAATTTGACAGTACAGTTTAATTAAAAATACCAAACATTTTAAAATGACTGGAAAACAGCAATGACTGCTAATTACTAAAAGGTTATGAATCAATCAGATAAAAATCAAAATCAATTTTCTTAATTGATTATAAGCTTAGGTCTGAATATAAGTCTCTAAACAGAACGAGTAATCTCAAATTTACGCAGAGCACTGAACAAATTTATAAGGACAATGACTCGGAAACCGTGATACAAATAGGTATATATGTTGTCATGAAGTTACAGTATTTAATGATAAGTAAGTTTAATATGAAGCAAATTAATAAGGTCGGACTTTTTATTTCAGTGTGACTATGTTTCGGATTGAAATAATCGAAGTCAAATTAATATCACACTTACACTACCATAAACATAAAGTACTTTTTTTTTAAAAAAAAAATACAGTTATACATCTAGCTTTAAGTAATATTAGGTCTTACCTTATCGCCGTCCGTCGGCAGAGTTCCATATCCGTACCAACTCCTGGCAGGCCTTAGCCTGGGTTCGTCCTTCGGCGATAGCAGACCGCTGCCCCATCGGACTAAGCCCTCAGCGACTGCCGCCACACCCGGCGTCCTTGGACTCCCATTGGGAGACTTCTGAGAAGGCACACTTTTCTCTGCAACCGGAGGTAAGGTTGGTCGAGCGCAACCCGATCTCCTCTCGTAAATTCTTTTACATGTATCATCGGAATCAGTCTCCAAAAAACCCTTTTTATCACTTCCTCGCTTCACCTCAACCGTTCTCTTTAAGTCGTCTTGCCGTTGCGTCCATTTCGGATCAGACTCTCTTCTTTTTGCACTTTCATTCGATTCCTGTCGGCAAAGCAAAGCCTTCTTTAGATTCTCGCTTGAATCTTGCTTTGTGACTGCCTTTTTTTCACATTCTTTAGCTGCTTTCTTGTCGTCTTTAGTAAGAAGAGCACGTTTTAAGCTATCACTGGAGTCTTGTTTATGGATAAGTTTTCGTGGACACTCTGTGTTGAGGGAATCGGTCGTTTTCGAAATAAGAAGTTTAGGATAATCATATGTGGCGTGGTCGTTGGGAGGGTTGAGTTCTAAAGACCGTCTATTTTTCCGCTTATCGGCCGGGGCGATTTGGGCCTTGACCGGAAGAAGCCGACGTGGCAGAAGACTGCGGTGGTCAGCGAGGGGTGATTCTGGACGCAACATTTTGGGCGGCGATGTGAGGCTGCCGCAGAGTTAAACACCCCTGTAACAAAAAAACATCAATAAGAGGGACAGTCAGAGAACACCTGCAAATTATACTGGATATTTAATGAATACATCACGGTTTTCATTTCAAAAATTCTTCATTAACAAAACCCCAAATTTACTAAAATATTAACAGGAATATATTCATCATCATCATCATCATCATTTCAGCCTATCACATGTCCACTGCTGAACATAGGCCTCCCCAAAGATTGCCAAAGATATATTATGACTAATAAATTTTAAGCTTAAGCTAATTATTGGATCAACAACATATTATATTAAAACCATATTTATCAGCCTGTGTAAGTTCAACGCTGGACATAGACTTTCCATGTAAACTCCAACAAAACTTAGAATGCCACACTCACCGAACTGGGCAGATGGATCGTCGGTTAGCAGAGTGCCGATACCATCGCATTACATACGCCATTCAGGATTTGGATTTGGCGTAGTTGGATGAATTTTGAGCAATCGGTCAGTCGCTCGCACCTCATCCTCATAATATATAACTCTACCGTGTCGTAGTCTCCGATATATGATCGGCGTAAGAAGCACGAGATACGCGCCAAAAGAAGTCGCGAAATTAACCTGTTTTATAACCACGCAAAACAGTTGTCTAGTGCTAGTGTGTCAACGACACCAGTGCGAGCCACCTCTCCGCACAATTACACTGATACGTTATCATTACACGTATTATATTTACGCATTATAGTTATGTATTATACGAAATCACCAAACGCACATCACCTGATTAATCAAAGGTCTAGGTTATCGGCGAAGCGAGGGCATACAGAAGAGGACCTATACTCGCGAACCAAATTAATTTCTATGTGGAATGCTATAAGAGCTATGGTCGGGCGGCAAACTTCGAAAATTAAATGGTTATCATTTAAAGGTGTTTCAAATGAAAGATAACGTGATATACCTTTATGTAGAACACATCGTTGCTAAGATAACAAAAAATATAATCCAATTAGTTGTTTACTTTAAACATAACACATAGGTGGATAAGGGCCCGTTTTAATTTCCCTATAAAGCAACACGGTTGTATTTGCACTGAATTACTAAAAATCTTGCAGAAAATGGAACAAGAAAAATGTTGCTGGCACCTGCTTTTAACACTGTGTTCTAGTCAATAAACTAAGCATTTATAAAAGGTTATAGGCATCTATCCCACAACTAAGCGCAATGCGAACGAGTGACGCTTCTCCTTATAACTAACTATGTGTTGTCATTTCACTGCACATAAATTATTGAATTACCTCTTTAACAATTGTTAAAGTATAGCATATATTGTTGCTAATATTGTTAATATTATATATTATATTTCCTTATAGCCGGCATGTGGGATCGAAATTAAGTTCCAGTGTAATTTCAAATTTATGAACAGCACCCCGCCCTTGAGTTACGGCGTCTATGTCTTACACCAGATTTGATAAACTAAGCTGTCAATAACTAAAACAATGGTCTATTATAAATGGATTACGCATTCATAATGAATGGATGAAGGTTTATTTATATAATTGAAAAAACAATTACTGCACACAAATACATCATTTTGTTTACGCGGCAATTAAACTAACAGCGGAAAAGAAAATTATCGGCCAGGTAAATCAACACCGCCCACGTCAGTCAGACTTCACCTCCAGGGCTGCCAAAACAGTGTTTGACTCTTTATTAAAACGCTCAAAGTTTTCTTATGTATCGCTGTCCAATTGCATCGCTGACATACCCCAGAGCATTTATTGCTAAGTTTTTTCCGCTATTAAAAGCACGTTTTTCGTTTAATCCGTTGTCAAAGTTTGTAAAGTCATTCTGGAGGCCAAATTAAGCCATGAAAGCTCTGACAGTGGCTTCACCAATTAATGGGTTTATGGAAGAGGGACGATTTTTCTGTTGAGGAATACAATTTGATAATAATTTGTAGAACCACTGACTTATTCAATCGTTAGGTTAGGTTAGCTGCCTTCGATGTAATTTGGAAATTAGAAAAATATTAAAACTGAATTAAATTAATAAACATTACACTATGGCTCGACTAGAAGTAAATACCTAATAGGTAGGTAAGCCAAGTTCGCACATTGTCACCTTATAAAGGTAAAATTATAATACTCCGCCAGTTTAATTTATTTTCTCCTTTGAAAAATATGAGAAAAACAGGAAAGAACTTAAGTAAACAACAACAAATTTAGTAGTAAAGCAACCCTATGACGCCGTCCGTAAAGTGAATGGAACAACATCGCACACCTCCGATAGGATTAAATGACGGCAGAGGTATTCTATTCCTGATTGAAATAAATAACATATATCGAAATAACTACGAGTATGTACCAGTAGATAAATGTCAAATGTGAAACTTGTGCCATCAGCTCGTATTAAAATTATATTATAGCAATTTTTTTCTGAGATATATGATATTTTTGCGCATCAGTTAACTGGAAGAAATATTTTCACCATTTTAATTAAATAAAAAAAAAAAAAATGTTATTCAAAGATGTAAATTGCAGAATAACGGCCGTTGAGGTAATCATTAACATAAGCTTATTTTGTCAGACTAATATATGACATCGTGTGTTTTGTTTGGTACACTACAGTGGCCTTATCCGCTATGCCACAAATAAATTCACAAAAATTCGTCGTCCTTATACATTTAATAAGTTTGCCCTCACTTACCACTCCGAACATGCGGATATACTTTGCGGAAAGCCCATTATATTTATATAAGGAAGAACTACAATCTTTTAAAAAAAAATTGCGGCAGTCATTCGTGGCATTCTAGCTTTTGTTGGCGCCTCCATGAAATATCCAACAGTGGTTTTATATAGGCTGATAAATAAAAAAATAAAGTAACTAGTTTTTGAATACTAAAAGAGCAACGAAAGTAACACTTCTCCAAATGAAGCATGAGACAAGATTTAAGACACTCTTTACCATTTGTCGGCGAATGCACATACTATCGGGAGATTTTTTTTATTTTGCGGGCATGGAGGCATAGGTTCTTTCTCAACTTTACGTTCGGCGCCGAGCTTGTTTGGGTTTGTTATTTACTGAACTAAAAGTTTTACTAAATACTAAGAAGCGTACAGTGATACCGATTTCAGGCTTCGAGTTACCCGTCTTTTTGTTAGATCACTAATTACAAACTAATTATTAATTGTAAATACACATCATTACACATGCCTCAACGCAACATTAGACGTAAAAACGGGTAGGTAATAACATAACGATTGAGTGAAACATGAGTTTTAACAGGTTCGTGACACACGTGCAATTATTTCTAATTAGATTACGTTTAATTAAGTCGTTACTCAAAGTTATTCTATATATAAATTTTGATGTAGTGAATGTCCATTAAGTGCAGCTAGTTATAGTGAAACAAGCTTATGATTGTTTCAAAGTTATGATACGTGAAAGGGTTAAGTATTGTGGATCAATCAAAATAAGGCATTCAAATGCGATGAATTTTGATTTACGAAACACCGACGCAATAATTAAAGTACATAGTTCGAAGAGAAGAAGAGCGCCTCAAACACGTGTACACTACTTCTTCCATACCATGCAGCTCCGCCACAGCAATCACCCACGCTAGCTATTTCATAAGAATATAAATAGGTTTAGAAGAAATAATTCTTAGTGAGTTCACCTTCAATAAACTTTCCATCTACAAGGCCCTCCCTATTCCGTGGATGGTATTCGAAGCCCTTCAGACGATTGAATTTCGATCCCTCCGTAAACAAACGCCCACGCCGCTTGAGACAGGCCCGGGACACAATTAAACCAGCTTAACTCAACCGAGACGATATTTATAAAACACTATTCCGTAGGCAACGCGGCGCAGACTGTACATTTTAGCACATATTTTATGTGACGCACCGACTTCGGGGCATTAAAATATTATAGACGAGTACTTCCTCGGGACTCTGTTCTCCTGGTAGATTATAATCATATCGACCTTCAATTGTTGTCGATAACTGGTAGGGCACAGCCTACCCTATACATGCAAAGTGAAAACTATCAGTTTGGGGTTCGTACATAACAAACAACGATCTATTCGACTTCCCCGGAACTTGCACATCCTTTCTATTCTGTACTGAGTCTTGTTTCTCCTTTCCACTTCTTACTTCAAGAAGAAATTTCAATTTATAGGACTTCCGCGTTCTTCGAAAAAGATAATTTCTTTAACAAGCCGTTTACAGTACAGGCTGTTAAGCTCTGGAATACCCTGAAGTTGTATAGTCATGGAGCACGATGCAGTGGTTACCTTAAAGAATTTAGTTAAAGAGCATTACTTATATTAAAACATAGTATAGTATTCATTCATACATATATGGGGTTAAAGTATGAACGTTTCATATCTAAAAAAAAATATTTAATCGAATTTTTTACCTACATTATCTTTACATTATTGCCATCTCGTGGGAAGATCATTTATGCTCTTGCGAAAGAACTCTGGGGATCTAGAGTGTACAAAGTCTATGAAGGCAGTACGGAGGATGACGTATGGTTTCTAACTATAGGTCTTGTAATGTTAAAATGGTTTGTAGAACAGTGAGGTGTGCCTTAATGTCGAGTCGATCATGTAGCAATAATGACGAGAGATCGATAGAGGAGTCGGGGTTGTTTCTCTGACAGTTTCGCCATCATTCTTCGAAGTTCTTCACAATAGACTGCTGTTGTTCCGGATAAACCGGATCTCAGAAAGCTATAGTGAATTACGCCATGAAGTGACGACCAAACAAACAATCCTTTGATTTCTATACCTTCTCACCACATCGAGACAAGCTTCAAAGCTACACGCATCATTCAATTCACGAGTTACCCATTTCTCTTGATTTTTAATTTTACGAATTCAGTTCAAATGAGTCAATATATTAATGTAAAAACATTTGAAAGTCAAACAAGAGAATGTCAACCAATTTTGTGTAAAAATAGTTTGAATCACGAACCATGGACCACGCAGGTTAAATTTTATTTCAAAGTGTCCACTCCATTACGACGGCCACTTTTTATACACTCGTGACTATTATTAACCTAAGCCACATTGACATAACACCTTCGTAAAAAATTATGGACCTTTGACAGATGGTTAATAAATACTTCAATATTACGGAACGAATGGTCCGTGTCACGCGACCTTGATGGCACTGACTTTAATTACTCAAGACTTTGCATTTTTCTGTTATCAAATCATGCTGACGCCGCTGCTTTCCGACACCGATTTTTAACAACAACGATTTTGTTGACACTACACGGAAATATGTGCTAAATATATAATACTATGACGTGTACTGTAATGTGTTATTTTTGATGTGTAACATCTTTCTTCTCGGTTACTGGATATTTTTTGTGGGAGTGATTTTCGAAAATGGACGAAAATGTGTTACAGGAAACCGGAGAAGCGCGCGCTATTTGATTTTAGATAATGAGCGCGCGCGGTGTCGGAGAGATGGCTGTGAGATGGTGCCAACCTATTTTACGTGAGGTTGAGACCACGATGTACTGTCGGCCAACATAGTGTATGCTTGTGTGTGACGAGAAAGAGAAAGGAAAATAGAGAAGGAGAACGCATCAGCTGTGCACTCATCTACAGTTATACAGTGTTGTGTATAAAATCGTATTTATATGTGTATACTATTAACAGTCTGACAAAGATCCTTAAAAAAATGCGAGTAAGTAATATAGAATTATTTGAATAAATATTTGAATGCGAATCATTTTCATACTTTTAGGCTAATTCCAGTTGCTGTCAATATAATACTATGTTATGTTATCATATTTAGTTATCCTATTAATTTAACTTTAATTGGCAGTTATAATATAATGTAAGAAATTATCTCAGTTTTTGTGTGTTATATATATATATACATATATCTAAATATGTATGTATAGTGTGTAATGTGTTTTATATAATGAACAACTATGATTACATGTAGGTCTAAGTACCGTCATATATAACTATTGTACCGTATACGTAATCTAATGGTAGACTGGTAGAGAATGCCTCTTGGCATTAAGTCCGCCGTTTTGTTTTGTTATGTACAAATAAAGTTTAAATATATAAATAAGTCTATTGTCTCCGCTCTTCCCCAAATTGAACTAGAATAATTATTTTAGATAATTTTTTTTAATAAAACATGGTAGCCTAATTGTCAGGGCGCTCACTTTAATATCATAGAGCGCAAGTGATCAGGGTTCGATCCCCGATGCCGGCACAACTAAAATTGTTTATAGCAATTTTGTGTTGTATTTATCAACGTGCTCAGCGGTGAAGGAAAACATTGAGAGGAAACCTGCATGTCTGAAAAATAATAAAAATATTATTTAGAGGATAATTGAAGCCCGCCAACTCGCTCGGAGTAGCGTGGCGGGCCATTCCCGGCTCCTACACCCTCTCAGATATTTGAGAAGGAGGGCTTTGCCCAGCAGGGGGCACTTAGAGGCTGCTAGTTTTAAAGAAACACTAGACATTAAAGGAGCCTACCACTTAATAGGCTGCCGCCAATCATCAGTGCATCCATTATTGTCATCCTGTTTGAAAGGTTTAAAGATCTAATATAATTACAGGATGTGAAGCCATGGGGGTGATAACGCATATGAAGCTTCCACGCCAACATACAGCGCATTATAAGATTGATAGATCAATAGCGTAATGGTTTAGGGTGCGGATTGTAAAACATGACGTAGCAGTTTCAAAGCCGCCATTTTTTTTGGTGGGTCTACACTAAACTGAATACAAAGTACATACATGCTTACACATAACATAAAAGAAAGGATAGTCATTAAATTATATTCCGATAAATGTAGACCCAACGTGCATATCGCATGATAACTTATTTGATACTTAAAACATAAAATTTAATCTTAAATTAATTTAAAAAATAAAAAGAAACAGGGACTTCAAAGAATCGGTTAATTCATATAGGAAACTAAATATGTCGAATGTTAAAACAAAATTTTAAATTAAGAACTTAAACAATAATTTCCTTAGGGAGAGCACAGACTCCATGAAAACATCTACCTCAAATCTTACTGCATTAGTTGAGGAACACATGCGGTACATTTGACTACAAAAACTAAATTCCCTGGGTGGGAAACTCCTTCTCTGTCTAGGATTGGTCTGGGTAAGTTACTGCCCTCTTACCTATTACTGCTACCAGTGCGCTATTTTTGTGTTCCAGTATGAGAGATGCATGTAGATATAGAGAGAGAGAGAGAGAGAGAGGCAGTATAATTACATGCTGAGAGGTATGGCAGCTTGGTCTTCAGAAGTGACAGCACAACTGTATTCTTCTTCGATTGATGTTGTTTGCGGGGTTGTTTGAGGGTGTTCATTGGCTCCAGTGGCCACTTGGATGGACGGATTTGGGACATCATATGCATATAACAATGATGATGATTATGAAACAACATTAATATTTATCAAAATACAATTCAACGGAAAAAATTAAAGTTAACGGGTGATAATAATTCTGAGAATCCCGAACTACAATAAAGAAGATAAAGCGCATGACTTCGGTAAAATTCGGAAGCGAACAATGCAATGACTTATACAGAAATTAGCTTCGATTACGGGTAATTATCGTATGACTCACTATGAGACTGTTTTGTGAAATTGACAACAGGAAGTGCATTTTAATTGTGCTATTATGTAATGTAATCGCAGACACGATCTACGCGTGGTGCTGTTTGTTACAGACATGCGGTTATTTTTATTCTTTTCAAAAAGGTAATTGCATCATTGTTGTTTACTAAGTTATTCTAAGATGCCTAGGGCCGAAATCACTAATATAACTTAATATAGTATTATATACATCACTAATATAAAATGGCATGGACTGTGTGATGTCGAATTTATCTCACAAACATCAAAGAGGCGGTTTATTTCTAGTTTAGAATCAAACAGACACATCAGTCACAACATTTCACGTTAAACTGCTGGTGAACTCGAGCCACTTTAGCCTAAGCCAGTCCACTGCTGGGCACAGGTTTCTATTGAGTTTTGCCCTTAATCGCCACGCTGAGTAAGCGGGTTCACGATCGCAAACACTTTGCATGTGCGCCGCTGCTCCACAGCTGCCCTTGCTCGGTATAGTCATTATCAGACGGATAACTTTATGATGGTTATTCGGCTATGAGCGTCGCGTGGTGTCGACGTAGGAATCAGCCATCTCTCTTCTTCCCGTGGGTATCGCATGGCTGCCAATAGATTGCTGGCTAAACTATCTCGAAAACTAACGGACCGATGACTGTTGACTGATGAGCTTCTGAGGTGCGCGGTGTCTGGTACTGCGATCGCCTTTCGCTTGCCGCGCGTGATGATTATTGCAAGTCTATTCGGATGCCACAGATATTTCGCACATTCACACTTCACATGACATTACACTGCACAACATCAACATACACAACATATTTACATTCTTACTGAGACGTCCTTATATCATTTATTTTTATAGTATTAATCTTTTCTCTCCCATCTTGATATAATTTGAACCACTGTAATGATCTTTGTTTCTCCTAACACAATATAGGCAATAATATTTAAATTAGTTGGCTCTTAATACATTAAGTTTAAACACCAGTACCACTAATACTAAATAATGCTCTTGTTTTTTCCGTGGGGTGGGGACCTGGTGATCTGTAATACAGGCTTTTTATGCCTATCTCAGACACCAGCTCCTCACACATCCTAGACTAGACACACGGATATCTAAATGTATATTAATTTTTCATTAGATAGTAATGTATGGTCTGTTTTTGTGGGGAGAAAATAAACAAATATTATTATTATTATTTGTTGATATTTGTCACAGATCGGTTCTTGCAACACCCACGGGAAGGTAAAGGGTAGCAGAATTCCAAAGCCGCCGTAAATACTCAATATGAATTGCTACTTACAGACGATCCGTACTTGAATACGGAAGTCACCATTGTATACGACAACCGTTAGTTTTAGACATCTCCAATGATGATTTTTTTTAATCATTTATTGGTCACCTTAATACGGTTCTAGAAAAAAAAACCATAACGCAAAATGAAGATGGATAAAGTATCAGATTTGCGGTCCTAGGTAACTCCCCAAGTGATCTCTTAATTGAGATAAAAGTATACTATAATCCGATTCCAGATACGCACGGAATCATAAGAAACATGCACACCTACTGAAATACATACCTCTACAAAGAATTTTATATACTAGTATAGGTAAATATAGCAATATGGGTCAAGTGCTACTGGGACTCATGCGTGCAACATGCTCCCGTGAGATACTCACAATAAATAGAGATCAAGGTTTTACAATCGATAAAACCATATGTAAATTATTTTAGAAATTATCACGTTAAAAACTTCGCTCGAGGTGGCAACTAAGTAAGAAAGGCGACTGCTTAGTTTTCACGGTAGTTATTCCTCAGGGATTGTTACCGTCGTCCAGTCCTTACTATATTAGCATAACGAATGGTTACCGTCTGGTACCAGGTCTGCGTACCTGAGTACCTACGTCGTATATAGTTATTTGGAACAATACTTACGGTACCTTAATATTTCTGTACAGGTTCTCGTTGTTAACCTGAAGTAGAACATAATCATCGTCATCTGATTAATAGGTATTTTGTTAAACCAGTTACATTAGGCCAAGAAGATGGTGTTCTAGTAATTTCTGTTATCTATAAAGTTAATGATTGTGTACAATTACTATATTTTATTTTTATATTAAGGATTGCCTCCACTGTAGGCGTGTCTCCAATGATTCAAAGTCTTTTACAGACATAAATTGCACATGGACAAACAGCCAGACTCGGAGCTACATACAAATGCATGTCCCGTACGGTAATCGAACCTGCGACCTGCAGTTCCGCAGCCATTAAGCGACTGGCCAGTTTCAGAGCACAGTCGCCAATGGATCATCAATTGGAGATTATTTATTGGTGTTTAATCACTTTTTTCGTTTATATCTTAGTTTTCAACATAGATTTATTATACACTAACGTATTTTCAACTTCAAATTTTATTCCTTCATTCTTAGTCTTAATTAACAACTCAAATTAGAGAGTTTTGGAAATTCTTTTAAAATTTATATTGATTGCTTATTTCAAAGTCAGCAAAGAACTTCAATAGACTAGCTATCCCTTGGTTCTTGGGCACAAACTTGTAATCAATTTTCTGACTTTTTAATTAGTCGTCTAAATTGCTTTAATTACTTGTTTATTTGAAGCTAACGGGTCGCCCCGCGAAAAATAACCAAGTTCGTTTCAGAAATGTTGGAGATTATCCTTTCTCTCTAAGCCGCCCTCCGCACAGAGTAGAAACATTTCAACATTTACAATTTCTATTATATAACGTAAGGGGTATGAAAACGATTTATAATTTTCCTATAAATAATGAACGATAAAATAAAACAGTATCGTTATAGCACATCACTAACATAATGACAGTCATAGATAACGTGACGTAATGCCAACATAATGATTTAATGATTGGGACCACCTGATGACGTAATACACGAATCACACGGAACAGTTACTAATGAGTGACAACTTTCACGAGGAATTACAATACAATTGACCACTTAAATAGTAGCGTAGTGCTCACCATGAAAAGAGAAAGCAGGATGACTGTGCTGCATTCAATACTAAAAACTCAGTATTACTACATATTTGAAATTAAACTATTATTTACGGATTTCATCGAGTTTAATTTTAGTTTTTATGTTCTCGACGTTTCTAGTGCTTTAGAGCACCAGTGGTCGCGAAGGTATTGAGGTGTTAGACGTCCCGATGTTAACTCGGGCTACTTTCAGTTTTTAATTATTCATTTAAAATAGAAGATTTTAGCGTAAATACAAGAAATCAGTACTACATTATTTTTCGTTTTATCCTTCGGCATATGCATAGCTGGTTAATGTTTAAACCGATTGCGCTATGTTCACTTTGCAGGAAAAGCGCGTCAAGGGGTCCAGAATGCAGTCGCGGGACAGTGTGAAATAAAGAATATGGATAGATACCCTTTACCCCCCGCCCGCCCCCGCCCTCGCCCTTCATTCGCCACGTTTACCTCTACTACAATGTAGTCCACAATGAGCGAAGACAATAGGAATATGAATATTTAATTGCTAAGTTTCGCATTTCAACTGAACAAAAGCGATATGCATAATGCGATCCTTCACCGTTAGAATAACGAAATTTCGAATAAGTAAAGACACGAAAATAACGGTTTCACTATACTCAATTTGAGATACTGACATAATTATAATGTTGGAATGAAATTGGCCTATGTAGAGTATGTGTAATAGAGATGAATGATAGAACAGTGTACTATACTGGCGATGTACTGTTGCTTTAAACGTTAGACAATCAAGAATTTTGTAAGCTCTTTTTTTTTTTTAATTTCAACGCTGTTTTACCAAAAATCCTTTCTTATTGTGAGCGTGTATGTAGTATTTTAATTTGGCACGATTCAACGTAGCCAAACGGACGCTAATATCCATGAATCTTCAAAAGATCTTTTTACGACCTCGAATTTCCTCATACTTTGTGTAAATATAAAAATGATTTTTTTGCATTTATCACAAAAACGTCACCGTTAATAAATCAAAATAGTTACGCGTGCGCATTCGAACATTTGACACGCTAAAATTAATTGAGTTAATAATTTAATTCAAAAGTGGTTTTACATTAGTTTAAATCTTCCTATTTAGAACCGATAGATTTATAATTACGTAAATTTTATAATTAAATGTATCGTAATCACACGTTTATATAAGGAAGGACATTCGAGTGCAGCTTGTGTGTAGTACAAATATTGGCTTCGGATACGACCCCAGGCAAATCAGTATATTGTGTGTGTACTAGACACACAATATTTTATACTTTGACTTTTTTCGTTTTATCGTTTACTCGGATAAGCTCTTTTTGTGTCCGATTAGAATTAAATGGTTGATATTGTAAGGAAGCCTCATAACATTGAACCCTAATTACTAAGCGTGGATGTGTTAGATAAAACCTACTTCATAAAAGGGAGAGTTATTTTACTTTGATAATGAACTTTATAAAACCATTAATAATTTAATGGTTCATACGATAGTAATTAGCTTTTTCTATAGTTAATATAACTAAATATAAAATAAATCGTTCGTCTAAAAGTAGTTACTAACACACATATACAGATTTTCTTAAAAATATATTTAACTATTTATTAGAGACTAAGACGATTTACGTAAATTTAAAAAAAAATACTAATTATACAAATACTAAATTTGATTCGAATGCTAAATTTCGCTTTAAACGTGCAAAAACAGTGACTGAAAAATAATATTGTTTTTGTCTTTGCTACAGATATTATGATTTTATATGGTATAATAATCGATTATTTACATCATTTCAACTGCGATTAAATAACAAAAGTGAATGTCAATAATTTTCAGTATTTTAAATTGGCCGTCTTTAAATACAAAGAAAATGAAATCCATCAACAAAATGGAAGATAGGTTCCTAAAATCTATTAACTCTTATAAATTTTATACAACCAATTGCTATAATAACAGCTGGTTTGTTATCGTTATATGATAATAATACTGTATCGATAAAGATATTGTTTATACACGAGCACGTCCTTAGAACGCTAGTTCCGGTGGTACGACTTAATATTACAATTATTATGACAAGTATTTTCTATTGTTTACTTTTTATTTTATTTTTTCATATTATTGTTAAAGCATCATTCAAATAAATAAAATTTTAATACACGTCCACCTTGGCATATCTGTAATTTTAAATCTTAACGGGATATAAACTTTTAAATTGAAGATATTTTACATCCAAATTCGAAACTAGTAAAATTATAATGCACTGGAAAGTATATTCCCACACTTAACATTACCGTAATGATTATGAAAAAGTATGCAAAAATGAGAGCCGTGTTAGCCTAGTGGTCAGGGCCCTCACTTTAGTTTCATAGAACGCGAGTGACCTGGGTTCGATCCCGGTGTCGGCACCACTAAAATGGTTAATAGCAAATTTGTGCTGTATTTATCACTTGCTCAGCGGTGAAGAAAAACATTGAGAGGAAACCTGCATGTCTGAAAAATAATAAAAATATTATTTCGTGGATATGTGAAGCCCGCCATCTCGCACCGGAGCAGCGAGTCGGGCCCTTCCCGGCTCCTAAACCCTCTCTGATACTCGTATTTGAGATTTTTTGAACAATAATGGCGGTTTTGTAATTAGTTGAAACCATCAGTTTCCAACAGGGAGATTCGTTAAGTTTTTCAAGAGATTTCGTGCTCACTCGCGAACGTACAGAACAACAGACACACAATGTTTTTTTCAATTAACTTAATGTTGTATCCTTTTGCCATAAGTGTAACATATGCAAGTACCACTAAGTTTTTACCAAGTGCAATATAAAGATGGTGGAAATAATTTAAGCCAATTGTATCCCGTTTTTTTCCTGATTATAATAGAGCAATACCTTTCCGCTTCGCGTTCGAGGGGTGCGCATTGCAATTATTATTTTAGAATACAAATATATGGATAAAGATGAGCAAGAACTAGAAATCATAATAGCATTAATGAAGCTTAACGTTAATGGTCAACACGCCAAAAAATATATATATTCGTTTACTAAAAATATAATCAAACTACAACAATACTTCAACATAAACATACCATTATGAAGTGAGGATGATATGATAGGCTCCTTTATCCCCCTGTAACGGAAAAATGTGTACCTTAACAGTGGGCAAAAATGACACACGCCAATCCTAAATTTAAATCTTACTGCAATAAATCAAGTGTTAAAAAATTGCGAACACTGCATTATAAATCAGAGATTTTTTTTTGAGAAAGGCGGCAAATGTGCATGCTGCCCACCATATGATAAGTGATTACCGACGCCCACGTACATCTGTAACCCAAGAGAACCTGAAGGTGCCTTAGGATATTTGGAACGGGGGCAGTGGGCCTCCTGTTACCTCACTCACCGAACGTAACACAGGAGTACAAGATGTCTCTACTTCACGCCGGTACTCTGACGGGTTTAGTATAGTCGAAAGTTCCTCGGCCATATCAAGCAATGGCCAACCGCTGTAAAGTAAAGTTAGTTTATTTTTGTTCAGGGAAAATTATTTGTGGGTCATACAAATACTTATACCGTGCAGGAATCGAAACGCAACACACACGCAGCCACCGGCCAACAATTCAACAAATTGGTAACTATATGACATTAAGCCTATGAAATCACCAAGTCACCGAGGTTTTTGTTTAAAATACTTTTTCCGTCAGAATCGGATGATGATAAATTATATTAGTCGGCTCATACGCCGAAATACATTAGTCACCCGTAACAAAATTAAAAAGATTATAGACGATATACCTCATCCGATGATGTATAAGCTGATCATATTGATTAACCTGACTGATCCGTGACTAAATTAGCGGCCCACACAATTAGTTGCTTGCTAGTAATTAGTCGTTTGTTTCACGTATACGTGCAAATGTAACATTCAAGGTAGGTCCCTTTTTTTTATATTTATTGAAAACAAAGTCACACAGCACTTAGATAAAAACTATATAAATTAGGTAAAATACAACTTAATGCCAATAATGGACTTCATTATTTATACTGTACTAAAACATAAGATTAGTTGTATGTTTGAACGGATTTAACTCAAAACCAATTTAACGGAAGTTAATGAATTTTCTATCACGTTTAGAGAACTGAACGGACATGAACGAAATCTGGCAGAGATTCATATTATGCCATGGAATAGCATATGTAGTGTTTGTGAAAGTATACCTATTAAATACAAACTAATAAAGAAATACATATCAATGTATATATAATTAGGTATGTATAATTCTGTCGTCTCAGGTAATGCACTACGCGATCAGCGGTAGGAACCAAAGGGCTTATAAACACTGTATTAGTAAGAGCGGGGGTTATTCCCGATCGAGCCGGCGCGGAGTGAAACCGTCGTGCGTGTGCTGTATCTAAATATATATCTGTCTAGTGTTGTAGGCGACTAAATCTTCCTAAGATAAGTAAACTACTGCATAGATGACATTTTTATTTATAGGAAAAAGGGGCAAACGTGCAAGCAGCTCACCTCATGGTAAGTGATTACCGTTGTTGACTTACACATCTTTAATACCAGGGGCACTGCAGGTGCGTTGACGACCTTTAAGGATATTTGGGTGATGAGAAGGAATGATTGTGAGGGGTTTTGGGGGAGAGGGGACGGAGGCACTCACCGAACGAAACGCAGAAGCACAAGAAGCCTTTACTTCACGCGGGTATTCTGCGGTATGTTCCACCCAGGTCGAATCGGCCCGTTCGACCAGCAGCAAAATACGCCGCTAGACTCTGCCACGTACAATCAATTAAGAGTTCTCTCGGGACAAAATTTGTAACCACACGGGAGAAGCTTTTTATCAAGAATTTTTTGAGGTACTAAATTTAATAATGTTTTCGTTATCTGAACCTTTCCTGTGATGATTCTATAAATAAACATAAATTTGAGCTCGATCGGTTGAGGGGCCTGCGAGTCTATATATATCAAACAAAGGAAGATTTTTTTTATAAATAAAATTCATATATTTCGATATTATGAACTTAACAGTCGCAATATCTATTATTTCTTGGCTTGTTGAAATAATACAAAATATACAGTAATGACACGTGAAGTGTAAGAAATATGTGGTATAGAAAATGTCTTCATCACTTCATGTGTAAAATTTCTTGTGCCAAAGACCCTTGTAAACTGGTCTGAAACTTTAATATATCCGAGTGTTAGAGGTCCGCCTCTAGCCATCACAATTTTATTTTTCTCTTGAGATTGACCTCATTTTAGAAATGTGTTTGCTACACTTGAACGGCTTCAAGTTTATACATATTAAATAAATTTATTCCAAGAAAAAATTGGAATCTCACTTGGATATTTATTAAGCCAACCAACAATGTATCAGCATATATGTAAATGATTTTACATTACGTTAAATAAAAGTAAAGAAATAAATCAATATCACGTACTTTTCTCGTGTTTTAGCGACTGCCTTTAAGATGTGCTTACTTTTTAAAAATAATGAAGCTACTTTTGATATTTCCTTGGTCATGGGTTCTGTATTAATGGATATGGTGATTGTAAAAAAACAGCTCTGATTTAGGACGTGGTGAAACCTCCCGAGGGACTGTATACACAAGCCCTCCTCTTAAATAGCCACAGTGCAAAGAAACTATAACACTTACTATATTAGCGCACCAATTTGAGAAACCAAATTGAGTGCTCATGCTCGATAAGAAAGGGATGTAGAATTAAATGCTGCAATTGTGTTAGATATACACATAAATATGTTTAACACGCGCGATTGAAAGATAGAACACATATTTATCTTCTAGATAGACGTAAGATATCTTTGACATTATTTAAATACGTGATTAATTAACGTCCTACAGAAAGATTTCATTATATTTGGGTACGAAATTATATGAAGCTTTATTCTATTTGGTTACGAAATAAATATTACGTCTCTGTTAGCCTACCCACCTACTTTACCTAGCCTGCAGCGCAGTCTACTGTTGAGTAACAGTTCGGGTATATAGCTTAATCTATGATCATCGCTACGACCAGCTTCATCCTATAAAATATTTGCCAAAGCGTTTCTTTTACACGGTTCACCAATTTAACGCTTGCTTGCGCCTGATGCGACAAGCACTTCAATTTCCATCTACAAAAAGCTGTTAGTGAATTCAGTTCTTGTGTGTCCATGTTCCGGCGTAGTCGAATAGATCGTCGTTTGTTTTGTACGAACCCTAAACTGACAGTTATCACTTTGCATGATTATGGTAGGCTAATCTACCAGGAGAACAGAATCCCGAGGGAGTACTCGGCATTAATACTTTAATGCACCTACTTGGTGCATTACATAAAATATGTGTTAAAATGAACAGCGTGGTCATAATGATCGTATGCACCGAGTAGTTCAATCTCTCTCTAAACCACAACGAAGCTTGTGAAATACACTATTAACCTAAAACGAACCGTTGACAGTTTCACCTTTATCACCATTCGCACTAGTTGAAGAGAAGTTCGAACTTTGAATATCTCCGGCAAAGTTTGAAAACCTGACCTAGCTTCCCAAATAATCCCAACTAAATCCTATTTCGTATTCATTTTACTTTTGAGGAAAATAAGTGTGAATTCATTTTCAGAATATGAAATATTATATATACATATACTGGATGTCAAACGAGGCTCTAGCATCATCATCCAAATCACAACAATTATGAATTTAAAACAAAGTTTTAGAGAAGCATCCGACTTCAGGATCGTTTTTCCCTCCCCGTTATCCCATAGGTATTGAATAATTTCTTCAAATTTTAATCGCAAAATCGGTTCACAATCGGCGAAGATAACGCTTAACGTTCATAGAAAGAAATTTTTATTTCTGTAGAGACGAATTGATAACCTTCTCGTTTTAAAATCGGTTGAAAACCGGTGACGAGGAGCTACATCACCTTTGCAAAGGTTTCACTTGCGTTACACTGCACTCACGAACCCTGCTCACGAACTGCTCGCGCTTTATTTCCAGCACTGGACGTAAAGTCTGTTATGGACATATTCCCTATTCAAAAATTTGATAACCGTGTGTTTTTTTTTCTTTTTTAAGGAATAGGAAGCAAACGACAAACACAAGATGCCTCTTTTTCACGCCGGTGTTCTGCGAAGCTGTGGTACTGCGTGGTCGAGCCGGCCCATTCGAACAGCAAAAACCGGCGCATTGGTGTACAAAATTACGTAGCTTCGTTTAAAAACGACATATAAATTGCCATCTTTATATACCCAAAATAGCTAGCAACCCATATCCCTTTACATACACCCAGAAACAAATATCTTTCACTTTATCTACAGTCAATACTGAATACAGTAGAAATTCTGTCTTAATTGCGTTCTACATTCGGTCCTACACCGTGAAATAAAGTGATGAGCAGACAAATCCATTAGCCGATTGGTTTTATAGCGAGCCGTTGACCGATACGAGACTATATTTAACTTTTAACCCACATTCAATTCGGTTCGACGACATCGTAGTGCTAGTTCGCTGTTGCTGCAAAACACTTTGTTTAGTGAACTATCATTTAAATTTATTTTATTATTCATAGACTCGATCTATTCAAAGCGGCGTCTGGGCCGAAGAAACTGTCCAATACTTCTCCATAATATAACAGCAGACTGTCACATTTTGCAATTAATTTTGAATTAGAAGAGATAACATCTAAAACGCGAGTATCGCCCCCATTTCAAAATTTTCAACATTCTCCATGTTCAACTAATTTTAATGAAAACATGGATGTCTGTTTCTAGAGACATTCGACTAGTTTGATTTTCTTTGTGTAGAAAACGAAAAAGTAATCAGGAAGAAAGCAATATTTCCGGCTGCATTGTAATTATTTCTTGTTCTAGTTTCAATGTAACCTGAGGACGTCGATATAGTAGTGAGTCACAAACAATACTCTACTAAACTTGAACGTGCACGTTTGCAGTGTTGCTTTTGCCAACCCCTCGGTCCTTATTGGCGTTGAAACAGCGAACGAATATCCGAGAGCAAACGCGGCAACTCATTGCACGATTCTTACTCTTGAAATAGCGAAAGATGGGTGGGTTGCGAAACGCTGGTTTGATTACGGTGAATCGTCTCAAATGAAAATCCTTAATCTCTGCCTACCTATGGTGTGTGTGTTTGTTTATATCTATCCTAGGCATAGTATAATTATCTCCTCTGTCATGTAGATTGCTTATTAAAATTGAAATCTACAAGTGAAGAACGAATCTCATGCATTTAGGTTCATCAACACTTATCGTGCCATAACAATAGGATTTCCATTGTTAGAACACGTCATGAGTTACCCAGAGAAAGTGTTCGTCTGTGAAGGATCCGTCATAATGAACGATAACATAGGGGTTCCGTTGATTATTCAGAGGTCCGCAACACTTAAAACGGACATTTATAATACGCCACACACATAAAACTGTGCTATCACGTTACAAAGAGGTTTATGTCGGATCCGGTGGTTCGATAATATTGGAAAAGTATGCACGCGAGCAGCTCGTGATCCAAGGGCCACGTAGTGAATCGGCTGGCGCCATAGCTGTTACGA
Source organism: Bhutanitis thaidina (assembly GCA_029286595.1). Classification (NCBI taxonomy): domain Eukaryota; kingdom Metazoa; phylum Arthropoda; class Insecta; order Lepidoptera; family Papilionidae; genus Bhutanitis; species Bhutanitis thaidina. The sequence continues at coordinate 13,925,075 of JAGSMS010000010.1, forward strand.
ATTTATCAATATGTCTTTTCCGTTAAATGCCACAAACGTAACTGATGACAAACGTGAGAGTATAAATGAGATATAGATAATAGACATGAATAAAAATATTACTACGTTGAGAGTGTGATAAGAAATGTCGCATTTTGCTGCTTCGAGATATTATTATAACAGTTCGCTAGTTCAGCCTACTATTGTAATAATACACACGCCGATGATGTAGCGCAGTGCCATCTGTTGTTTAGTAGCTAACATACTGGTAGCCCGATATTCTATGAGAAGACGTGAGAAAAAAAAATTCAAGTCGTTAGAGCCGTTTCCGTGAAACAAATGTAGCGAGCAATTCTCGTGTTACATACACGAGAATTGTTAAGACAATATAATATCATTCGAAAGTAGTTTTAAACGACGAATAGTAACAAAAGCAAAACAACACTGGTGGACGACTCAATTGGCGCGGCGGCTGAGCGATTGAGGTCACGGGTTTGATTCTCGCATGAAATAAGTGTTTTTATGTACCTACCTATAGATAATTGTTCGGAAGTGTTGGTGCATGTGCCCTTCAAAGGAGCAACGTTCCAAAAAAGGTTTACACATTCGAATAAACAGAGCAACACAAGCACCAACACAAAAACAAATTAAAGGCTCGATTATTGTAATAGGTACTTAATGCTGTTGGTAACAAAGTAATCTAGTATCTATACCTAGTATAAGGAATATACAATACGTATTATTTTCTTCTGTTAATTTAGAGTAAAACGGGTAAATTTGTCAAGGTATGTAATATATATGTGAGGACTTTCGACTGATTATTTGACGGATTAATTTTGAGAAGCCATAAAGATACTTAGCTTGTCAGCGATACACTTATTTCAATATTAATTAAATAAAAATAAAAAATATGTAAACGAGGAAGGGTTAGGCTTTGTGGGCTAATATAATAGAATGGGCCCTGGTGGATCAGTGGCAGAAAGCCCATCTTCAATTCCCAATACGCAAGTAACCTCTGTTCGAATTCCGGTGTTGTGTGACTTCCACGAACATTTTATATCAATTATAAGTGCTGTATGTGAAGGAAAAAGTCGACAGAAAACAAGTAAAGCTTTAAGAATAACTTCGGTTTCGAGGTTATGTAAATCAAGCAGGGCAGCGCCTAAGGCATCACACATCAGCCAGCCAGAATTAGTATATTAGGATGGATTTAAAAGCCATTGGGATCGAAATTTGCACTTTAAAATTTTAAAATCTGTTCTTTATGAAGTCCTTATTTGAGCCTATAATTTCTTGCTTGTAAATTAAATTTCGCTGGATAGTGAAGAAGGTTTGATTTCGAATACTGACAAAATGTTTTGGTTTTATTTTTCTAAATTATATATCAAAAGTCAGTACAGTCATTGGTCCTCGCTGTCTATGCAGCAGAGGAAGGATGGTTAATAATTTCAGAGCAATGAAGAATGCCAGTAATATATATACATAATAAAGCCCAAATGTCTAACATTTGTAATTTGATGTAATGGCTGGGACTTCCGCTGGGAATGGAACCTAACACAGACCGCAAAGTCACAGACACAACATGTCGTTTTTAAGACGATATGACATGGAAATTTATCTGAAACAGGGCATCTTGTTCGTCTGCGTTTCGTTCGGTGAGTGAGGTAACCGGAGGCCCACATCCCCTCCCCTATTCCCTTCCTCTTCCCTCCCATCTCCCAAATATCCTTAATAACCGGCAACGTAAAAAAAAAATTGAAAGCTCATTACAAAATTAAAAATCATAATAAGAAAGAAAACCTTTCATCGCATGGCTGAATGTTTCACCTCTTGTGATACAGACAAGAGATGCATTCAGAATTCTGAAAAAAACTTTTAAAAGGAATTGATAAATAATTTCCCTCAGCCGATTTTAATAATTATATGACAATTTTAGTGTTAACGTTGACAAAATCAAGATATGCGTTTTAACAAAACCTTTAATTAGATATAAGGAATATACCTTATTTCAAGTAACCGTATATTATTATTATATTCCTTTAGATGTGGAGGTCCGGATTTGGTATTTGGTTAATATCTGTAAGCTTTCCTAGAAATAAATATAAAATTAATTGGTGTATACAATGCCGAGTTAGCTTACGTTGGATAACTAAATCAGAACATTATACTAGCTAGTAGCTAGCCAGAGGCTGGCGTGCGTCAGACAAAAAATAAATCCATTGTCAAAACATACAATACTCATGTTGAACATATTACGTAATAAATAAATATACAAAACATTATCGACGTCCAACATCCCATATAACAGCTACGCGGAACTCGATTTGAACATAATTGCGAGCCATTAGGAGCGCATAAACTTGACCAACACGATGTTTTGATTGCGCGCCCGCGGACGGATGGGCCCGCGGCGAAAGTTGGCAGGAGCCCCGCGGCGGCCCGATGCCAGTGAAAGTGAGCATCGGACGAAAGCAGTAGAACCGCTGCTTTCATACTAGCACGGGTTAGATGTCCTTTCCTCGACGGTGTGAGCGCTCGGACCAGTTACGCTGCATTTTGTCCTCGTTAGAACCGAGCACCGTAAATCGATTATATTAGATTCCGGCTTCGCCCGCGTTGAGAATAGTTCTACGGCTTTTCTTCCTCAGGCTTTAACGTATCTGCTATCAAAATTACATCAAAATCGGTTCAGACGTCTATGCGTGATTGAATGACAAACAATCCTAACAAACAAACATACACCTTCATAATATTAGTTGGATGTAAGATAATTTTTGTTTATTTTTTATTTGCATTTATTTATTTAAAATTACGTCAACATTTGATTATGATACCGACTGATGGTACTTTAGTTACCGTAAAGGTATCATGGAGGCATCAGAAGGATGGAATTTTTCAGTTTCCTATCTTCTAACAAATGCATTGTAGCATGTACTCTGTGAATAAAATTCGAAGCTTGGGAAACGCAATTGTACTCCTCTTCCCCACAACCCATCCCTCCCCTTTCCTCACTTTCCGCAAGTAGCATGAGCAAATATTCACTAGGTAGTGAGTAAAAATAATAAAAACAACAAGTTAAATAAATTAGCACCATGAATAGGTTTTAAATATAGTTAAAAATAATTATCCATGCCCACGTTTCAAACTCGTGCATCTCGCGAGGTGTCGCATTTACGTCGCATGTTTCAAACGCTACCTAAAAGTTGTTTACTGTTTATAAGTTGATAAGAGAAATGAAATTAAAGATCATTTCCAATGTCCTCTTTTGGCGCAACAAAAATAAAATTCATCACGAAAAATTAATCATTCCTTATAGCACGGAGTCGGAAGGAATTCGGTCGGAATACATTTTCGCTTTAATAAGTCAAACTAGGCACTTCCACACAGTTGTAAAGAAAAAGGTACTTTTGTTAGAATAGTCTTTACTTTATGCTGCTTTGCTACTCTTAGCAGACTGTATAAATAACACAGCTGAGCAAAGGCCTATCTCAGTACATGAGAGCCAGAGCAGGTTTCCTCCAGGCAGGGTCCACCTCGCTGCTTTAATGCGGATTGGCTGGCGGACATCACGTTCTCGAAGCTTTTTTTTTATTACGTGTCGGTTTCCTCACAAAGTTTGTTTTTTTGACAAAAAAAAGACAATGAGTCTGAGCTTGTGTACCAAGTGCTCTGCACTTAATCTAAGAGCTGCAATGGGTGGACTTAATGCCTTGTTGCATTCCCTGTCAGTCAACCCGCGGAGATACCGGACAATATTGCAGAAGAAATCGAAAAATAACAAAAAAAAAATATAGCAAACTGAATAATTTAAACATTAACACAATTACATACAAATTAATATTAATAAATGTGCACTATAACTTTTAAATACACTTATAAATACAAACACATGAACATAAATACACTTATAATATGTAATATTACGTACACATGAACATATTTAAAGATTTCAATTTGTTTGCATATATACCATGAAATGTTCCAGAAAGAGAAGCTTTGTTATTGTATTGAACAGTGATTTGTTATTGTATTTGATGATAAACAAATTTTTTTTTTAATATACTTTATAACTGTCTATGATTTGTCATACAGACTAAAATGCCTTTGCAGTTATGAAAGTATAGAGGAGGGAGAGCCTATTTGTTACTGGCATTATTCCTACCTAGGAAGTAAAAAAAACTCTATTGCTAAATTCAATATCTGAGTCTACAGCTGCATAAAAGCCTCCCTCAAATTGACATGCAAAGGGTTAACTATTTCACAGTAGAAATGAACTTAAAGATGTGATTAGATTCAAAAGTTTTCAAAACCGTAACAAATAAGCCAAAAATTATTTAAGTAAGTTTTGAAAATTATTACACAGAAAAAAAATCTGAAATGATTACAATTATATTTCAATATCCGTCACGTTTTATCTCCTGCAGAGGCGATAATCCCTAATTTTAACTGATAATATTATAAAAGCTTTTTAAATTTAAAAGAATATTTCATTAATGAAATACTTTATACCTTGGAAGTATCCTACTTTGATATAACAACATTGCTCTATAATAAGGTATACAATTGAATTAACACTTCAAATGTTTTTTACCTATCTGCCTGTTACTAATAACAATAGGCCACTAAGTATATGCTATTTATTTTGTTAGCACAGATAATAACATATTTAATTAAAGATAACTAGGGGCTCAACTGGACTCTGTAGATAAAATATTTGTTACTCAATGTGATTTACATAATATTTCTTGCTACTAAAAAAGTGACAATTGTAATTTTGCACAATATTATATTTTTCATATCCATAATGAATTGGTTTGGATTTTATGTTCATTATCCAATATTAGTGGAAGGACATCTATGCAAAAATTAGCCTATTTTCTACCGCAGTGCCAGCATTTCTGCTCACAAAGCAGTAGTGAGCCGGCATCCTTTAGCTTTAATGGTATTGAGGGTATGCTAATGGTTATTTAATAAGCCTCAAACATTTGAAGTTTTAAACATTCAAAATTGTGCTTTATTGCTACTAAGTAAAGTTCTAATTTTTAAAACACTGAACTGAATAGCAAATTGCACAATTTGACTTTATGCTCTTATATTTAAGGACAATTTTATTTATAAAAATCAAATGTCAAAAGGGTCCTGTTAAATAATTTTTTGTATAAAGTAATTGACAGTAACCTGCTTCATTAATTTCTTAATGCAAAAATATTTTATATGGAAACCTTCATTTCGCAGTAGACTATATACTAGTAGTACTAATTCCACAATTGAAAAAGTGCAAATATCATTATTAAAGCTTAGTTTTCTAACATGATAATAGTGACAAATTGCTCTTCTCGAAATTGACGACCTATATATAGATATAAAACTTATGCATTGCTTGTTGACAAACCACACAGCACCACACAACCTGATACCAAAACCAATAATATGCACAAATATTGGCTTTACCTACTACGGTAGGAAACGCACCGAGGACCAGGGGCTTCACATATGCTTACCACTAAACCAGAACTGCTATGATAACTAGATATAGTTAAATAAGTTTCTGGTCCTTTTTTCAATCAAAAATTGTCAAGTCTCTCTTAATAAGAGTGGGAAGCTAAAATTAATTATTGTGTGATTCAAAAAACTGAACTGAACTGAAATTTCAAAAGACGCATACATCTTCTACCGACATTAAGAAATGAATAAGCTTACTTCGGCCGCATCGGGTTCGGCAAGTTTAATTACAAGTCAATTAAATTTTTCGATACATAACAAAGTATGTCTGAACATGAAAAGATGTTTTGACAACTTCTTAATGTAATAAGACATTAAGTAAGACACTGTATATACTTGAAAAATGTATACTTAGGTAAATTAACAAAGACAATTGGAAGATTAAAAGGACAATTGGGAACAAGGAAAATAAGCACAAAGTTCATGAGCATTTAAGAACAACTATCTTCACAGTTTATAGTAGGGTTACAATACTACCTTAATGGTAGTGCCATTGGCAGATTTACAAGGGGTGGTATTCTTCTAATATTATACCACATGAAATTTTCATAATGTGAAGAAGTTTAATTTTAAAACTTCATATTCTAGTCAATTTTTGATAACAATATACAAATTACTGACACATAAATGCCTATATGTGCACATCAACTTTTTCAAAATAATATTTTCATTTTGAATATTGTTTTAGGTGACCAAATCCGTTATAAAAGAAGTTATTGTTATCTCTCTGTGTCTGAATCTCAGTTCTGAATAAAATAGATTTAAAAAATACTGGAACTTTTTACATACACTTTTAAAAAAAATTAAGTCTTACATTGTGAATATACATCTAAAGAATGTGCATTAACAGGTACTAGCATTTACTTCATCGTAATGTCTTAAATACCTACTTCAGGAGTTATCCAAAAGTTTTATTTGTATATAAATAAAGAAAAAAATTTTGATCACCTCACATGGTTGGCCAACTGGCTTGTTAGTGCCTAGTGATTACAGTTATAAAAAACAACACATTATCAAAGCCATGTTGTTTGATAAAATGGTGGTGTATTTGCTTTCCTTATCCTTGTTCATATACAGACACACAAATAATATCATATTAATTTTTCATAGTAGTACACAGATACAATGAATTTCGACTTTACATGATCATAACAAACCTCTTTCACTCACTTACTATGCTGGCTCAGTGTGATCTGGGCCTATATAATATAATGGCTAATATAATAAATATAAAAAAATCAAGAAATCAAGTTTTCCCAAAAATAATAAAATGAAAATAACCTTCTTTGTTTGAAGTTGTATGCAGGTTTCGACGAGCTTACTCAGAACTGTTGTTTGTTTGGCAGTTGAATTTTATAAAAAAGAAGTGTACTTCTAAAAATTGCTTAACACTTTTTTAAAGTTCAAAAAAGACGTTACTTTTAATCCCGGAATATACTGGGATTGTCCAGAACGGGATAATGAGTAATGGCCAGAATGGGCTGCCTAGGCAAAAACTACAGAATGATTTAAATGTGTTTACTGTTTTGGAAGGAATAATTAATGTGTCTATTTAATAAGAAACATTAACAATGCTCTTAGTTTTTTTATTATATGTTACTAGGTCGCAATGCAGAAGCACAAGATGCCTCTAATTCACGCCGGTATTCTGCGAGGCCGTGGTGACAATCCTGTCGAGCCGGCCTATTCGTGCAGTAGCAAAAGCTGCCACTTGGCTCTACCATGTATAGGAGACTTAAATGCGATTCCTTATGTAGACTATGGTCCCCAAATATAGAGCATATGGTTGTAAGAGCTTATATTGTATATATTTTCTTTTTACTTCTTCCACATATTTATTCATTCATGTATCTTATTGTTTGTGGAAAACCATGGTAAATTACATATTGTTCATAGGGCATTGCTTTGGAACTTCTGAAGTATTTCTAGATTGGATTTACTGGTAGATAGGTACCCCAAATTTGTATACCAAACGAGTTTTAATATTGTCTTACAGACTAATATTTTATTGTCAAGGGCTGACACAAGATATACTTAGGTAGGTTCCGCAGAGTAGAAACCTACACCCTGACAGAAATAATTTCGAATAAGATTTAATTTATTTGTAATATAATAATATGCATCAGTCTGATTTTTTTGTACCTCTAGATTTACATGTACCTCTTCCTTTTATAACATTCAGTCTGATTTTAGAAAAGGAAGAGGTACATGTACTGCGCTGGTAGATGTTGTCGATGGCTTTCTCTCCATCCAGGATAGAGGCTGTGGGTCTATTCTTGCTCTTCTTGATTTTTCTAGAGCTTTTGATTCAATTAGCATACCCTTTTATCCAAATTATCTTTTTATGGCTTTGGTCCGTCGGCTGTTAAATGGTTCACACAGTTATCTCACCCATCGAAACCAACGAGTTGTAATGCATAGTCATAATGGTACGCTTAGATCATCTCAACCAAATTCGGAGCTCAGGGGACCCTCAAGGTTATATCCTTGGACCACTATTATTTATAATATATTGTGCAGATATCACAAAATTTATTAAATACAGTAAATACCATATGTACACCGATGACCTTCAAGTTTATACCTTCAACTCAAATTATCTTGATGTATCCTTTTGCCTGCTCAATATTGATTGGGCCATGAAGCCAAATCCAAGTATATGATCTTGGGTCTCAAAAACAATATCAAAAAATACACAAAAATGCCTTAAATTTTCTTTGCAGGCTACACTCTGCATAGAGTTGAAGAAACCCGAAACTAAGGCCTACTTATGGACAGTCGTCTACATTTTGAAGGACATGTATCCTGGTACAAACCTGTTTCTATAGATTTAGTGTTGATTTGCGAGTAAGACTTTGTGAGTCACTAATTTTGTCTAAGCTTAACTACTGCTTGCCTGTGTACAGACCCTATATTCTAAAACGATCCATTCGACTGATACAGAGAATACAAAATGCATATGCTCGATTCTGTTTTTATATCCCTACCCATTCCCATGTAATGCCGTACTTTAATGCTAGTAACATTCTCAATATGGAGCGACGCACAAAATTGTTTTACTCCAGTATGCTCTTCGGAATTATACAACCAGGTAAACCAGATTATTTGCACAAAAAATTCAATTGGCAATTAACTCAACATCAATACTCAACTAGTAGCTGTTCGCAAATGTTATCTATACCTAAACACAAAACTGCTGCTTTCAGAGGGAGTTTTCCAGTTTACACTAAATGTAGTAATGACATACCACCCCCTATTCGCGAGGCTAAAACTAAATCTTCATTTACAAAATTACATTGTCTGTATTTATTAAATTTGCAAAAGTCAATCTGAATAATTCATACTCTGTTTCTTAAATTATCTACTAAATATGTTTATTTCAAGCTGGATCTATTTTCTCTCATACAGAGTAGTTAAGTTTACGTTGTTGTTGGTTATATGCAGTTTTTTTTTAATTTTACTTTTTTTTATTTAAATTTGTGTATCGAGTTCTAGAGACTATTTCGTTTTGCTCATTAATTGTTGATTTTATACTAATTTGTTGAAAGTGACTTAGTTATGCCTGTATATAGAAGGTGAATCATGGAAGTGCAGTGCGTTTACAGCAAACATATCTTGTGTACTGCATTTAAGAGACTGTATGAGAAGTACATCGCGAAATAGGGTCAGTGCTGACTGAAAATCAGCGTTGCGGTTATGCTAGCTATGCTGAGTCAGTACCGTTTCATTTGACACGACATGGGTTATAAATTATAAAGTCGACTGAGGCTTCTCTTGAATTATTTCTTTTTTGTAGTTACTTATTTATTGTTTTTACCGTTTAATTGTATTTCTTGTCACTTTTGTGTTGTTTAAATGAATAAATCATATCATATCATACATGTACAATATATTTACGAAAATATTATGTTTGGACTTAAACATGAACAATTTTGTAATGAGAAATAATAATAAACTAGATTCAGAACCAAAAATCTAAAATTTTGACTAAATTAAGTTATGAATTTTTTTCTGGGACTATGCACAGGCATATATAATAAAATTCCAGAATGATGAATTCATGAATGATGACTTGAATCTTTTGCAAACAAAGTTTAAAAATTATATCACAAAGTGTTAATGCTCAAAAGCTCTTAATGATGTAATTTGTTTTATTAGTAAATGTATTTAATTTGTCACATTTTATTTGTTTACATCTCTGTAAATGGTTTCCCAGAAAATTGTAGGTGAGTTATTTGGGAATGTGATAGTGTTTGCTATAATTATCTTATCTATGTGTATTGTAGAGTGAAGTAAGTCATGCTCCCTTATAGGGCTCTGCATTTGGTAATGTCGTGGCGGGTTGTCTGCTTCCCTTCAACAGGGCTGAGTGGGTGATGGCACACACTTGCTAAACAGGTGCTGCTTGTGGAGACTAGTCAGTTTGCGTTTGCAGTCCACTTGCGCTTTAGTTTGGTGGATCACTACATTCTTGTGGCATGCTTTCAGATGCCTATGGGATCATACCTTTTATTTTATGATATAAATTACAATAATTGAAAAAATAAATTATCATAAAGGAGGATACCTTTGGAGTTTCTTTAATCAGTTTCTTCTCCATTAGAGGAGCCCCATTACATAAAAGATAGTAGATTGTAAAAAAAATATAATAATACTTAACATTGGAAAAACCTAATTATCTTTCTTACATCAGAGAATAAATAATTTTAATTCATTGATTTCATTTCACCATTAGATTTTTTAAACACAGACAAATTTAAATTTTCTCTATAAACATATAATAGTATAATTTTCTTTAAAACTTCAGAACCTGTACAATTTTAACTTCAATTTGTTTTTTTCGTCTTCATTTTTTATCTTAGTTTTGTTTAGAAGTTTAGTTAACTATGTTACTTTTACTAATTAATATTAATCACAATTACACACTAAACATTTGCAGCGGTTATTATAATAAATTGTCCTTTTTTGCATTCTCACAAACACATCCATACATACTTCCACCACAGTATATTTTTAAGAAAATATTATATCATCTTAATCAATATGTCCTATTTTTGAATATGTACCTTAGCAACCAAGTTTCACTACTTCAGGCTACTATTACGACCACACTAACAATGTTGCACAGTGCCATCTGTTGTTGAGTAGCTAACATAATGATACCACAATATTCTATCAGATGCAGATATAAAAATATATTTTAATAATTTGATACCCTATTTGGAACACCGACATAAAGAATTTAGAAAGAAAAACTTTATCTAAATACAAAATTCCATCCAAATCATTAGAGCAGTTTCTGATAAGCCAATTACATACACAAGAATTGCTTGCTTAAAGTATTAATATTAAAGAACTAGCATATGGAATAATGTAGCTATAAAAATAAAGGTTTTTTTTAAATCAGTTCAGACAAACTCAAACACTATAACCTGGTTTTATTCATTTAGTTTTAAATGTAATTCTTGACAACATTATAATCCCATAATTCTATCAAAGAATTTCTATTTTTGCATCATGTCATGAATTGTATTAAAAAAAATTGTTTCAGCAATTCAAATTGAGAAATATATCAATAAAGTGTCAATAAATGAGGTAATAAACGAGCTCGATTTCTTTGTTAATTAATAAACAAGGCTCTGGTCACCTACTGATAGTAGAGAATAAATCTAAAAGTGCTAAATGATAACTAATGATGAGCCCGCATTACATACTAAAATCACAGGATGTGTTTCAGCAATAAAAATTATATTGTTATGACATGGAAACGAGTATCACAACAATTGCATTGGAATCACCAACCTACCTGTCCAATGTAGTGAGTGAAGGCAAACCTAAATAATGGAGGACCTTTTGATGAAAGATATGCAGGAAATGCCCAAGTTCACTAAAATATTTAGATAAGATGGTGTTTATGATGATAGTAATTTTCAATAGAGAAGAAAGATTACTAATCATTGATATTTAAAAAAAAATTATAATTACTTTCACTTAATATCCACATACTTAAATTATCCTACTTTAATTTACCTTAAAACTCTTGACATGATATCGGCTTAATAAAATGTAATTATTTGTGAAAATAACGTATTAAGCATTTTAAAATAAAAATTAGAAGGTACTTGCCAGCCGAAACTCAGCGCTGAAGGAGCACAGGTGAAACATCAGCATGGCTCGAAACACAAAACGTAAGCGATATCACAATTTACATTCACATTTACGATCAAGTCAATTCCGATCACCACATTCACATCACACACCTACTGTTATTGCACTGAATAAAATTTGCTCGAAACGACGATACTTGATCGGCGAAGAAGAACTATGAAATGAAAATATTCTGTTATTTTTCACTAAACGTACACAAATCACAAATAAATAAAACACCTCCGTAGTAACTACTTGCGAAACGATATGCTGTCAATCCATGTCAAATTATCGAAAAGAAAATGAAAGAAAAGGCTATTTCTATTACAAAATAACAACAGCAGAATTAAATGAGGTAAAATCTAATACTCCGACAATTGTAATCATTAAAATACGTATTTTCTAGGATCCATGTCCTAAAAGCGAGCGATAACGATACGCACTCAAATCACACCACAAACATACTCGAAATATCACAAAGATGACATTGATGACACGAGTCGACAGCAGTGTTGGCAACATCAAAGTTTTACCCTGAAGTTAAACTCAAAAAACACCTTAAAACCCCCTAATCTTATACTAAATGATGTTAGTACCTTTCCTTTATTAGCAGGTATGGAAGAAATATAGATATTTTATTTTCTCTTAAATGTATTAATATAATTTAAAATTTACTGAATTTGATGAAACCTGTATATGAATATTTTTTTTAATAGTTTTTGACTCTATTGTATAAATTTTAATCAATATATTTTAGTGAAAATGATATAATTAAACTCTTAAAAACCCGTTACAATTACTTTACCCCAAGATTTAGTGGGAACTCCTACGTTGGCTACATTGATCGTCGGAAAACTGGATCAAGCTTGCCAATTCGAAAAAAAATTATTTTGTTTAAGAGTATTTCTAAAAATAACTAGTGACTCAAAGGAAAAGCTAAATACAAACCATATAAGAAAAATTATTCAGTACTTCCATTTTTAAGATTACAGGTACTTTAGTACATACCCACTTCACCTGATTGCTAGCACTGCAAATACGAGGAACTGTCAAAAAATTAAATCCCTCGAGATTGTCGCTTTAGTCACGAAAATAGACAATTTCCAACTTTCAATTGAATTTTTCAATTACTATAAATAGGTATTCACAAGCACTTATGGCATAATACACTATCCATATTATCCCTTACCGTGTTATTAAAAACTATGAGACTAAAAAATCTGTTGTTGTAAGTCATATCAATTATTATATGTATAAACATTCTTGGTTATAACCAATGCTGTATACATCAACACAGGAAATATACCCACAGAAATAACAAAATATAATACGAGTCTTGTGTGGTACAAGACACTTTTAATAGACGTTTGACAAGCAAATCGAAGTAGTTTCATTTCAAGTTCAAAACGCCCTCGACATCATAACTTTTTCGCAAAGCATATCTCTGCCTACTCCTCTGAGTGATAGGCGTGAATATACATAAGACAAGTCTAGTTGGCTAATGTTTCAGACTAAATTGATGGTATCAAATTGAAATTCGTAATCTTTGCCCCTCTCGGAGACATGCCAGAATGCTATATATTTTTATATATAAAAATCTCGCTCCTCTATCTCTCTCTCTCGTAGATCGTGAACTTGAATGACTAGACAGATTGTGGTTATTTTTGTACTGTACGGACGATGGATCATAGCTGTGGTAAAATCCGATAGGTGGCGCTGTAGTCAAGTTATTAACAAATTGAATATTAATGGATCAAGTCTCAATGGTTTAGTGGCAAAAACTGGACAAAACCTGGACTCGAAAGGTGGCGCTGTGGTCGATTTTTCTAAGTATCAGTCATCATGTCACCTACTGGAAAGGGCAGAACGTCTGCCGGGGCAGCTTGTGTATATACGTATTTGTATATATATATTATCTAGTTTGTCAATATTATCTTCTATATGACAAATTCGGGTATTTCCTACAAAATAAAACCTAACCTAGATGATATAATACGAATTGAAAATGGGTTCTAAAATGTAAATCAAACTAGTAAACATCATGATTTTAAATATTATATAGGCCTTTGTTCAGTCATAGACTTAAATAAATTATGATGGTGTTGTTGGTACACGTAAAGAATGGTAGATTACTGTAAAATTTCACATGTGAAATAACACAGGAGTTCTTGACATTTTATATTTATTTTGGATTCAATAAATGACAAACTTAAAACAAAAAAATAAACTAATTATTTTAGAAGACTAAACAAACAGTCGGGTACTACTAAACTAAACACCGCGGTATTTTACAAATAACATAAGAGAACTAACAATAACTATACAGCTGTTAACAGTAGAGATATATTTACAAGCAACCTTATGATCTATTACTATTTCTATCTGTAATCACTAACATTGTTTAAAACAAATAACTGTAATATTCAAACATCAATTTACTACATAATTGGAGAGAGTAAATCATCACCTCCCCAGTCAATGTTTAAAAATGTACTTCCAAAATTTCAATATACCGTAAATAGTATAGTTACATATGTAGCTGTTACTATGTCTCTCTGTAATAAAAAAAAAAAAACAAAATGTACTTGTACAAAAATAAACACAACTTTTCATTGAAAAAGAACTACATAATTGTGGCAGCAATGTTTTAAGATTTTGCTCCTTTTTAGTGCTAGTCTCATACTATTCAGTCTTACATTTTGTTTAGGAGCAGTATACTTCCAGGTAAACTAAATGGTCCAAGGCGAGATTTAACATCGACAGCTCTTACTGCGAAATAATATTTGTATCCCGCCATAAACTGGGTAAGAGTGCATGCCATAGGCAAGGGTAAAGCTTTCACATCTCCAATTTTTTTCCATAATGCAGTACTAGGCGGTGAATTTGTTTCTTGATAAGCATACAGTTGATAACTTGCTATATCCTCATAACTATCATCTTGGTAGCCTTCTATTTTCCATGAAATAACAATTCCATTCTCTACTTTTGACAGTTTCAAGTCAGGCGCCGGCGGCAGTGCTTTCCAATTTGGTGGTTGATATTGCTTCAAAGCATCAGGTAAAGGTGCTGGATGTCTGTTAGATTGAACTCTGTTCATTCTTATTGTATTTGGTGGCATCTTAGCCATGTTGTTTAATGGAGGACCTCTTTGCCTTAGACCTGCAATGAATTACATTTTATTGAATATTTTAAACATTAAAAGATACTTATACTTAATTAATAAAATACTTACCCGGGTTAGGAGGTACCGACTTTAACATAATTGTTTGTCCTGGTCTGACATTCTGTGCTTGTGGACCACTTATAGGAATATATACTTTCCTAGGGCTGTTAATGTTTGGAACAAATGGTGGCCTTTGTGGTGCCATTAGATTCTGGGGGGGCACTAGTCTCACAGGAGGAGCAGGAGAACTTCTTGACGTCATTTTTGAAGGGGGTTCATCATCAGTTAAATCTACTGTTACAGATTGTATTCTAGGCCTCTTTTCAGGTTTCTGTGCAGGAGGTGAATGTCTTATGCCATTCGGTAATGAGTTATTTAACTGTTGTGGTTTTACAGAATTGTTAGTATTAGATTGTAACATGGTGTTTGCTTTGGTAGCAGTATTGTTAGCAGCTGGTACTAATCTGGGGACAGGGATTTGTTGAATATTGGTGTTGCTTTTTTGAGTTTTTTGATTGGTATTATTGCGGATTGACTTATCCGCAAAGGTCAATGTATAATTTGATGTACTAGTGGGATTAACTGCTTGTATACTTTTTCTTTTTCCACTGGGTTTATCCGTCATCAACACCTGCATACCAACAGACCTCGTAATTTTTAATGGGGTTATTGGAAATACTGATGACTTTTTCTGTTCTTCTTGTACAGATTTTAAAACCACTTGTAGATCTCTGTTTTGCTTAGTCAACATCATCGCTTTCTTTTTGTGTTCTTCCACAGCAAGTGCCAGACTTTTTAACTGAGTTTTAATGTCCCCTAAATTACTTCTATCAACAACACTTTCAACAATTTTTAAAATACAAAACTCTTCTAGGTCGTCTCGGGTCATATCAGCTAGATTTTTTTTACAGGTCTTAAGAAAATTTGAAGGCAAAAGTGGTTTCACATTTACATTATAGTCATTATTTTTCGTATCTGATTCATTTTTTTCAACATTGACTTCAATTGTTTCAGTGGCTGAAAATAAAGAAGCGTTTTAGTTTAGTAGTAGTAAATGTTATAAAAACAAATTACCAACTTTGCATGTATAATATAATAAAAAAAAAACTTGCATGCATAATTTATCAAAATAAAACAATAAAAGGATTGATAATAAATAGTTTTATTTAATAAAATAATTATATTAAAGATAAATAATGTTTATTTTCTTCTAACTTAAAATATCTGTAGCTTATTATCACTTCTACTAAAAAATATTTCTCTGACTTTGATGACATTTATGATTGTTTCAAAAACTGCTGGATATTTCAAGTCTAAGTTTTGTTTCGAAGAAATGTAAACTGCTACCAAAAAAACTTTTTTCCATCTTCCATTTTGCATTCAGTGACACAAAATATACTGATAAAAACTTGTTGATTTGTATTCACTATTACAAACATTCCAGTTCTGTGTATTTGAAATGGTGAGATTTATGACAATCCATACCAAATGTTACTAATACTTTTCTTTAGTTATTAAAATCTAACACATCTCTGTTAGTAGTCTATAAACGATTAATTAGACTTTAAAGAATTCATCTTGAAGACTAGTTGTTCTTTGTTGTCAATTGTCAAGGTAATGGCAACACAAGTACACTAATGACCATAGATGTTTTCTTTTATTATATTTATTCACCGTAATCGTAGTTCCACACACACAAACTAAATCTATCAGGACAATATTGAAGAGAACAATTGGTTTAGTTGGGTCATAATATGATCCAACTCACAAAATAATTTTCAAATCCTTCATAATCAGCTTGAATCAATTCTAGTGAGGAATGCGGCATTAACTCTTTAATGATTAACAGTTTCACATTTGTGAATACTCCTCACTGATGTGTCACTACAGTCCTTAATGAAAATTATATTGGCAATTATATTTTTAAGGCAGTATGCACGGAAGTTACACCAGTAGCAATAGTAGCTTTGTCTGTCAAAGCACAGGGGACGTAGGTGTTGCATCATCCATCATTTTGAACATCCCTCATTGGATTTTATATGATCACATCCATCTGAACCCATAATAAAAACTATTTTAACTGAATTTGAGAAGATTCGTAATGACAAGAGATGTTTTTGCTAATTTGCCAGTTTAGTCACAGAAATGTTTGAACAGTTCAGATATAGTATTAGCAACATATCTTTCTTCAGTTTCATCATAGAAGCAGACTTAAACATCAGAAAATTTCAATAGTTTTTTTGGATATCCAAGTTCAAATTCTTTTAGTCCATTTAAAATCAAATTGTCATTGTTATTAAAAATTTAGATAAATTTAATTTCAGCGAGTAATGATGTTTCAGAATGGAATATAACATGTCCATTGCAAGTTTATATTCAATTAGATTTTGTCCATATAACTTCAGTGCCAAATAATAAGAGGCAATTTTCTTTTTATGAAGTTACCTCAGTTTCAATTTTCCAAATCTAGGTGTTTGTATTTGTGAAGCCAATTTTGCTTCCAAATGTAAGTCAAATTATTCCGATGCTTATCTTTTGAAATAGACACTATGTTTTAATTTATAAATAAAGACGGTTTACCAAACAGGTCTGATCATGGCAAAAAAAATCTTTTTTAGCAAACCATCCAGTATTCCAATGAAAGAAATACAACATGTTGAAACTGAATCTAAAAGGGAACATCTTGATATTTTATTTCATTATATGCTGATATTAATTCTCGTGTAATTCTAGTACTTGTGTGTTGTGTGTTGCAAACCTTAGTTTTTTCCTCAGGTACATTTTTTTCAGAAATTCTTTTGTTCACAAGTTGCGTCTTTTTAAATCTTGGAATAACAAGCTGTCGCATACTGAGCATGAATGTCCAAACAAATTGTCCAAGAACTGATGAGCTCTTTTGTCGACATCTCTTTTAAGTTTCAATGTTGTACGGCGGTTGTAAAGCATTTGGCATATGCACCCCTGCTTACACAATTATTAAGGTTGCGATTGTCCTGCGTTACAGTTTATGAAGCGTGTAAATTACCAACATGGTTAACAAAGATACACGACATTGCAGCAAAATACTGAGGCAATGGTCCAGAACTCAATACATGCCATATTTGAATTTGGTAAAATAATGAATCTTCGTGCTCGTGCAATATTTTGACACTGCTCGCTGTTTTTCGTTGGCAGCTTTTTTCCTTCCATAATTTTCCGTGTGGGATTTAGTCATCTCAAGAACTGAAATGGAAAAAAAAATTGTTAATTAGAATCTATTTTTAACTTCCTAATTATATCTATGTGTGTACATGTAAATAAATATTTATAATTAATCCGTGGTACGCTAAAACAATATTTTTTTTCTCCGTTAGAGGACCTCCCCCCCCCCACCTATGGGTTTCCGCCTTGTTATGGCAGGGGACCTAGTAACCGTAGCTTGGTCTTCCACGGTGAACCAAGAATAACCTACATGGCCGGCCTGTCTTTGCGGGGATGGATGGCAAGAAGAGGTCACTTCGAGTGTGCTTGGCGAGCCCACTTCGGATACGCGTTAGTGGACTTGGTACCTCTCTCCGTTCTCGTTCTCGCACAGGACACGTTCTCTCCCGAGAAGGGGCCGACGACAGCTGCGGGTGCTAAAAAAGAAGGTCCAGGGTCCGATCCCCTGTGCCGACGCCATTAAAATTGTGAATAATAATTTTGAGTGATGAATTGTTTGAAAAAACATTGTGAGGAAACTTACTACTCAGTAGAGTTAACTTGCAACCTAGATGGAATGCGATTCCGCATACCCCCGCGCCGTGCCTCAAATATCACGGCCAGTTTTCAAGTGATATTTTGTAATTTATACTTGAGAGCGCTAGGTTACCCAACGTTATTTCCTCGAGTCAGGTCAATACTGGTATATACCAGCAAAAGGAGAAGAGAAGCAGTTGAGATGGTGCACCTTGGGCGCCAATCAGTAACTTTGCAATTGCGATCATACTGATTGGTGACTAATGTCCTATTAAAGGAAGCTCCATATGTTCTTTCGATTAGCGAAGGGTGTTTGAAGATTAAAAAGAAGGCTAATGATTGTGAAGGAGTCAGTTATATTTTTATTAATCGATTACTGGGACTATACTTCCCAAATCCAAACACTGGTGCGAAAACTGGACTAGTGACGGGGAGCAACATCACCTGGTACGTGGACTGGACTATTGATGGGGAGCAGCATCACTGGTTAACGGCACAGCACTCACCTACCCGCCCACCCACCGTGGTGAGTGTGAGCAAAACCTCCATGCATTGCATTTTGGCATGCATTCATGGTACTTCTGTCCAGTAGTGGATATTTAATGGCTCATGAAATAAAGTAAGTAAGACTGTTAACAAACTAAAAGTAAGACTGTTAACAACTGTGAACAATCACAAGTATAAGAAATGTATACTTGCGATTGTTCACTTGGTGAAACTTCATCATATTGACAATTATTATTATCTCTTGTACTAGTTAACAGTTTAGTTTGCCTTATGGCATCTTCAGGGTATTATAGGTTATTACCAGGTATATATGTATAAACCGTGAAGAGATAATAATGAACTAGTACAAGGGATAATAATAATTTTCAACTATATAATAAGTATATTCTAAAATTACATTTTAGTTTAATTTTTACAAAGCTGTGTATGTTTTCTTAGTCAACTTTACTAACTGGTCGAAAATAAGCACAATGAAAAATAAATATTTTAGAATTGTAATAGGTGTGAAATATTATATCACATTTTTCTCCCAATGTCAACCTCGCCTTCACGTGGCGCACCCGGCTAGCTAACCAACGAGTCTTCGGCGACCGAACTGAAAATCCATCCTAATTAGCCAAACCAAAATCCCACCAACTAGTGATGGGGAGCAGCACCAGGAGTGCGACGGTACCAGCACAGCTCTAACTATCATTTTAGAGAGAACATAGACCTCCCCAAGACACCGCTAGGACTTATATACGCTGTTGAAAAATATTAAATTATATATCAATGGTTAATGTAAATTTTGCATTGAATAATTTTTTTTAAAGAAGGTCTAACAGATTATTTTTTAAATATTTTTTATTTATACATATTATTATTAGATGTTGAGAATACTTACAGTGTGCTGCAATTTATTTCTTTCCATTTGCTTACAGAATAATAAGGTATGATCTATAACACAAATTACATTATATTAAGGATATATGAAAGTGAATGAATGAATGTATATATGAGAATTAACTAAATAGCTAATTTTGGAACTATTCAAACGAAATATTTCAATTATACATTATTAGTTCAATACTATAATTATATTAATAAATTATACTTACAGACAATAACACTTAGTTATATCGGAACACTTAAAAACGTTAATAAACACATTTTGATCACTAATGTATTATTATTATATAGTTACTTTATTTCAAAGAGACCGAGACTTTTTCTTTAAAAGATAGGAATTCGTATCGAAACGATTATATCAGGGAATTAGAATGAATTATACAGGTTGAACATTTAATTTAACGTTATTTTCTGCAGGCTAAGTTACCTTATCAACCGCGTTGGCGTCTTCTGCCAGTGTTATAAATCGCCGACCGACAATGAAATCCTGAGTTTAGCTGCTTTTGCCGTGGTTCAAGATGATTTTATGAAAACTTTTTTTTTTAAATATTCTTTCACTATTTCAAAATTATTATGATCCATAATACTAACCAAGATTTCGTTAAATGTCTATTGTACAGATATTGAAGTTCAAACCTACCTGTTCAGTGAAAAGGTAGGCTGACAATTACCTATTCTAGTCACGAAAAGGAACTATAACCCTTTTAAAAAGCAAAACATATTGTAGAAGAAAAGAATATTAAAAAAACCTTTATTGAAGTAAATATTACTCACCCGTCTCATTTTTTGTGTCCACTGCAACAATTGCCTCATTGCTATTTTCAACATTGCAGGTCATCTCAGTATCTCCTTGTTCTAAATCGGTTTTGTCCACATTAGCACTATCATTGACTACGTTAGAGTTCGTATCCTCGTCAATTAACATAATATCATCATCGTCGTCGTCTTCGAAGCTTACACGTTCCTTGTCATTGGAGCTTGGTTTTTCAATATTTTGAGGATCTTCAATTTGTTCATCTTCATCGTCAGATAATATATTTAGAGTATTCGATAATTTACATATCAGTGACGATTTATTTTTTTCTGCTACCTTTTTCTCCTCACCTATACTTTTAAATGTATACGTTTTGTCTTCTTTTGTCTCATCTGACTTCATTTCATCAATTTCTTCATCAATTTTTTCGATAATGTTTTCTGTAGTAATCGATTCTGTTTCCAGAAATTGCTCTTCTTTATTAGGTTCATTAATATCATTGTCTTCATTAGTATTGTCAGCACAAGAAGAGGGTGAATGACTGCCTATCATCTGGCTATCATGTTGACTTTCAGCGTCTTCTTCTTCCTTTACAGCAATGTCTTCATGTTCTGAAAATGCTACACTCTCTTGGTCAATAATATTTTCTTCAGACGTGGCATCGCAATCCATAGAACTAGGGACACAACATCCTGATTTTTCACTTTCGTCAACCTGAGATTTAGCTATTTCTGTGTTATAGATATTTCGTTCCTCATTATCTTTTTCTGATGTATTACTAATTTGGCATTCGTTTGTGAATTCTGTTTTTACAATATTATCTAATTTATCAATCTGATCATTCTCAATTAAACTTTCATTAAGTTCCTCATCAAAAATAATAATATCTTTATTACTGGGGTCGTCTTTTACTATATCCGAACTTTCAGACAAATTTGATTCTAGTTGAATTATTTCATTGTCTAATATGTTAGTCGGTTCTTCTGGGAGACATGGATTTTCCTTCACTAATATTTCATTGCGAGATTCTGAGTCATGATCTTGGTTAGTACTGACATCATTGTTTTCACTTATCTCTGTTTCTATGTTTTCTGCTGTGTTATCTGACCGTGTGTTATCATTCAAGTTTTTATCAGAATTTTCAGAAGAACAGTCGTTTAAGTTTTTGCCATCATTATCATCACTTAGTATAATGTTTGATGTAATAGTTTTACTAATTTCACCATTTTCGTTTTCATTTTCCTTTTCTTTTCTGTCGTCAATAATGTTATCGTGTGCTTCAATGTTATCATTGTCGAAAGGATCTTTAGAAAAATGATCAATTATGATGTTAGCAAATTTTTCGTCCAGGGAGTCTTGGTTGATTGCAGACATATTGCTTTCAACGTCTATAGTAGTTTCTGCATCCAAAATCAATTGCATTGTTTAAAATTTGCTATAACATGACCAAAAAGACGAGACGCTAGCCCTGAAATTATAACAAAAATATATTTGTTTATGTGTATGTAATCATTATATATTATTTTAATACATTGTGCACCAGTAATGCAATAAACATAAACAAAATGAAACTGACAGAAAAATCGAAAATAGTTTTAGTAGTGTACTAAAAATATGACAAATGGAAAACCGTTATCTCTACCTTCCCCCTTTGAGTGATGGGCACGCTTACTTGTATATATTTGCTGAATAAATAAGTGCTTACGTACGTACGTAAATATAAATGAGCAAAATAATCTAGTTCCACGTATATTTCTACATATTTAGAAGTATACCCCAATTATTGAAAGCCAGCGAAGGGTTCCGGGCCCGAGGCTGCCGCAAACTATGCTGGCTGGATGTCATAACGGACAAAACATAAAAGTAACCAAGCTTGCCCTGGTAGTGGGATACAATCTAGGAAGAAGAACAAGTCGAAACAATTTTCGTTAAATAACTATTTTTTAAACTGACTTGGTGTCACTGCCTTCGAAGTCGGGAATCGCTGGTTCGAAGCCCGCTAGGAGCTAAGATTTGAATGATGAAAATGTAATGGAGTAATGCATGTTTATTTAATCCTTGTATTATTATCTATGATCTTTTATTTACGTAAATTATTTAAAACCTGTATAAAAGCAAAATTCGACTAATTAATCACGAAGTCTCAAGAACTACAATAAATCCTGCAACCTTTAAATTGTCAAATAGGTTCATTATAGATTGTACGTATTCGATAAAAAGTATTTTACGAAAATCAACTCTTAAAGTGAAATAAAAGTTTTGAAGTTGAAGATATAAAATTCGGTATTTAAGTTACCCTTCTAGCGTCACAAGTCCTAATGTATCTAACAACAATAGAATTCCAACTGATTCGAAGTTATGACACAATAAAATGACTGTATAGGCTCTTTTTGAAAGACAACCCTCAGGAGTATAGAATAATATTGCATTGAAATTTGTATGGAAAAAAATATTTACTGTTACTTTTAATATGAAATTTAATAAAAAATATATTTGAGTCAATTTTAAAATAATGAAGCAATAGTGTTCGCATTTAATTAAAATGATTAAGTCCACGGGTACGAAATAGCGAGTAACAGTTTGTATATGTATTTTAATCTTGTCATCAACCAAGTTACCCACCCAGACACAGGGAATCCTAGTTTGGAACGTGATGAAGTGTGTCCTATTATATTTTTCGTCGTTCGTAGATATACGTTTCGTAACAAAATTCATGCACGTTCATAACTTTTTAGAGTGACATCAATAACATAAATAAAAATAAACAAATTAGTCATTGCAGTTAAGCCTTGTTGAAATGCTTTCACAAAATCTGATGACCCACCCAAAACAAATCAAAGCTACATCACCCCTCTATGTTTGCATAATCTTTACCTACATAAACAAAATGCATTTACGAATAACCATACGTTATAGTGCGAAATGGAATCATAAGACCCACAAATTCGAAGCAGGGACTAAAAAACCGCAAAATTAAAGTACCGTAATCATATTTCGATACCGAAGTTTGACCTTGACAGCAGATCTCATACAAAGCAAGCCGCCATTGTAATAGCTGCCCTCATTGGTCTATATAGTCTCTTTCCTCGCCCCGCATGGTACAGAAATGAGAAATGGGTTAAATAAAGGTAGGAACTATTTTGTTATAAATTACAGTACCGTAATGCAATACCGGTTAAATACCGAAAAAGTCCATAATTTGAAGGTAAAATCGCTTTCACCAGACTAAACTTTTAAATAAAGTCTGCAATTTCTTTCTGCCATGGCAACAGATCTAGCTGCATGGAATCTGTTCGTAATGAAAACCTCAAATTTGTAGGTCTGAAATCGCCTTTATAAGACTAAACAATCAAGACGAAACTTTAAGTTTCTATTTGTAATGGCAACTGAGATCCAGCTCCATGGGACCTGGCCATCGTAAGACCCTCAAGTTTGTGGGTGTGAAATCACTCTATAAACATTTAAGTAAAACTCGAAGTTTCGAACTGCCACGGCATCTGATATCCAGTTGCATAGGTGTTATGATGACCAGGACCACCTAACAGCCATGGCAATTTTAAGACTACAGTCAGCAATATTAATTTAAAATCAAACAGATTTCTTTAACAAAACCCAAAAAGTATAAAAAATCATACCAAAACAAAACAGGGAAAAGAAAATTAATATTATTACCCATAAAAGTTATTTCAAGTATTACCTAAATTTACACCAAAGTAATATTATGTATAAAAAAATATTAATCCAAATAAATAAAAATATTGACTACTTGGCCGACAGACTATTACGCACACATAACTAAGTAAAAACAAGCTCCTGCACACAAAATAACATGAGCTGCTCCGGCCAGTGGCCACTAGTTTTAGAGACAAAAATAATTAAAGAATTTATATTACAATCTATTAGGTAAAACATCAGAATTATTCAATACTGTAACATAAATTAACTTAACAAGATAATAAGTTATTATTTATATATTACACATGTTAATCGTATTTATGATTTAAAAAGTTGTAAAACAACAACAAACGATTACTCCTCATCAATTCAAAATGGCCGACAGAACGGTCTGTTGCGCCGAACAGCGAATACCGGAATAAATTCCGCTTATCCGCTTGATATTTGGTAAAGAGCTGCCTGCACCGCTGGACGATGAAGAAAATGTAGGGAGCGGATAGACAGCTTCGTGTTGCGTGGGGCATTACGCGGACAACGGGAGAGCGAAAGAGATAGACAATAAGCAGAGCTATGTCCATAACCACGACAACCGAGGTGAAGGTGGAACTCGGGTCCGAGTTTTATCGAACGGAAAATGTAGATGTAGGTACTACTAGTGTAATAGCAGACGGAAAGACAAGTAGGCGCGCCGATGATGATGAAAATAAATGAATGAATATCATTAAACAATTGAAAAACTACATTTGATTTAAATGGCTATCATACGCATACGCTGTTGAACATGAAATTAAATTAAGAGTCGTGTTCTGATGAATAATAAACAAAAAAAATATTATTCTAAATATAAAAAAATTGTTAAAAAAAAATTTAATTTAACATTCATCAAAAGTTGTGTTTGCCACAAAATCAGGCAGTCTGAATTTAAATAAAAATAAAAAAAAAAGTTCTCAACTTGAATAAAACAATAAACGTCAGATAGAGATTGATATTATTATCAATATATGTGATCAGAATTATAAATAAAATCTCCACAATATATACATACCTACGAATTATTAATAAGAGAATCCAGAAGTAAAAGAGTGATTAAGAAGATACAAATTCACACGAAACGTGCGACCGGTAACACAGATAAAGCGGCACTGACAGTAAGCAGAACGAGTGAGAAGAAAATGGCGGACGCACGAAATGTACACTGTCTAACCACAGGGTAAGCGGCGTACAGAGATTTCCTTTCTGCCCTCTATTACGTTTATCACCGCGAGAAAGAGAGAATTTATAATAATCATAGTATGTACGACAGAGATAGCGTGTTCAAACAGTGTGCAGCGTGGTGTGTCGGCTTTGTCGTGTTCCTTACTCTGTGCTGATAGTATCAAATCAACTAAAGTACAATGACCATCGAGTAGGACTAGGGTTACATTACGACAGCGTAGTCTCATTCTCTTGCGTTCTACTTTTCATAATGAACTTTAATTACAAATTAGTTTTTACTAGTACTACTGATATTTTTTATTAGTATTATTTTGCATTCTGATTAAATTCCAGCATTAGGGAATTTAAGTACTTGTGAAGCAGAAGCCTAGTGACAGAAAGAAGTTTGTAGAAAATCTTCCTACATAGTATAGATTATTATATATTTGCAATATGTAATAATAAATAAGTAAAATGTATTTTAATCTAGGTTATCGAATTCAAGCGACGTTGCCACTTTTACACGAGTTGAGACGCCTTTCGAGTCGAGTAGGCCGCTTGATAAATGTAGGCGAGCGTGCCCGAAGTTAGCCGAGTGAGCACGACGAGCTGTACATGTCAGAGTTAGACATGTCATTGGCTTATACGTCATGATCATGATTATAAAAATAGGCATCTGCCAAAGAACAAACCTTCTTTTAGATGTATATCCAGTATTCTACCTAGGTATTGATTGTTTATTTTGTTATAAAAACGTCTAAGGTTTCTAAAGTTTAACATTTTATTGAAAGTCATATTATCCAACATGGTCGAAGATCCAAATTATCTGACAGTAAAATCGCTTGCAATTTTTTTCATTATCTAGTTTTGTTGAAGAGTAACAACCGAAAACAACTTTTAACGAAAAATAAAATAAAATATTAATTTTTGTGTACTTAAACAGTATTCATGACCAATACTGTAAAATATTATTTAATTTATATAAGTACTACGCACAGTGAAACCTGGTTTGGGACTGCATGAAGTGAACTGGGATAGAACCTCGTTACCTAAGACAGATAGCGGGATAACTATCTGAAATATGCCCAGATCTAAATACATATCAAAGGTTATGTCGGGACTGCAGCGTCTAAAGTGAGAGGACTGTACTGGTTTAACGGAGTGGCCTGGTTAGAGGCTAATGGTAGCGCTAAGTCAAATATTTAAAAAATATAATGACTAAATATACGAACAGAATAAAATCTAATATTTGCTGCTTTGAAAACGTCAAGTGAATTGTTCATGTATTCATTACTACATGAAAGCGACGTAACATTTCAGCAAAATCCATTTTTTGATAAGGTTATAATGTATCTTCACTATGGTGAGCGGAAAAGTGTAGTATTTCAAATAAACGTAACTACACGTACAAGCAAACTTCGTGTTATCGAACTAAGAAGGAATAAGAGACTTTAGTGAAGAACGAGATACGACCGAACGAACAAAGAGACGATTATAGTCCTCGAAGTTAAACAGTTAGCTGTCTTACCAAAGCACGGCAGGATAATAATCGGCTGCTAATGATATACATGAAAATTTTATTAAAATCAATACTTATAGTAAATCCACCTACATAAGTAGAAAGTTATTTAATGTAAGTACCTAATATATTTTATTATTTATATCGGAATTTTGTTTTATGTACTTACCTACCTACTTATAGTGAAATTAATTTTTAGGCAATGAACAGGCTGAAAGAGATATTTAGACACGTTAGCAACTATAAGAGTGAAAGGGTCGAAGAGTTCTTCGTCGGTTGCGTCATTAGTAGGTATTATTGAATCACGAGTTGACGTTACCAGCTACCAAACAAAATGGCGAATTCTACATGCTATAGAAGGTGAGTTTGAGATTTTTTTTGCAATCTAATTCGCAATTGTTTGAGAATTTACGTAGTTTTATGACCAAAATATTAATTTGTCGTAATCGTGTGGCAGTTTATGTAACTATAAATAGTTTACTCAATGCCTATGGTACTACAGAAAGGCAAAAATACTTCTGGCGTACATAAACAAAGTGAAGGAACTTAGATTGAAAACAAAGGGAGAAGTTCGCCAACGCAGCGCAGTTCAATACCTACCTACTTTATTGGTGTTTGTGGTAAACTTGTCCGTTAATCACACATGCATGGTTATATAAAACGACAATTTGCTTTCAATGCCATGCGCACTAACACATGCAAACGTACCTGAGCCTGGAGCGGAGCAGAATTTGTCTAGCTGTGACTGATACAACAGATTTGTATTATGTGTGAGAAAAAGTAACGTATATTAAACTATCGAAAATAGTGTCTCGTTAATCTTCTGAAATGCTGTAAGAACGCTTAAAGCGTAGTACCACAAAGCTCTTTACAATGTTAAATTTTATTGCAAAATGCGATCAAGCGATGTTGCCATACTTTTCTTTGCTTTATATAAGAAGAACGTTATACATTCATAGGTATGTATACACCGCTATGTATATAAATATTGAACAAGAAATTTTGATTTTTTCCATTTACGCGTCTTTCTGGTTTACGTTTTGATAGAAGAATTATATATAACTATATAAATTATAAGTATTACCTAAATAAATAATGATTAAAAACCTTATTCATCAGAATTAAATTGAAATATTTACCTAGGTAAGCAGAAGCAGATAGGAATAATTGTTTAAAACAAAGTAGGTATGTCCATGCAATATTCCCAAGAGGGGAATGACCTTAGATGGGTAGGAGAATGAGATAGATAAGCTAACATAGAGTGAATATTTTAGTTGCATAAACTCGAAATAGTAATGTTAATTTGGATCTTACCAATATCCACATGTTGAAGAGGTATAGAAGTATTACTTCAAAGCTTCAGAAGTAACTCCAACTGCGAAGCAAACCGGTCAAGAAGGGAGATTAATCGAATAGAATGCCGACCTCCGGTCGTTTCGTGCACCTCGTTGGGAGTGACTGCTTCGTGTACGCCATCTTGTCGTAGTTTATTTCATGAGTTGAAGAGAGATAGTGATAGGTATTAAATACTCTTTCACATAATGCATGGTTGGACCAGGTACCACTGTACACGTCGTATTATTCTATAATAACTTCTTTATTATTAATTTATCTTCTTAGGATGTATAGAGTAATTTAATACTGACCTTAAATGTAGGCACTTAGAGCCTTAATCCTGTGATTTCCGATTACATAATATATATCCTACCTATTATTCCTCTTAATCGGAAATTGCTGCCATAAGATCTGTCACCCCATTAGCTCCCATCAATATTTGGAATACATAGCATAAAGTAATATGTAACAATTACTGGTAGGAACGTATAAAACATTAGGTTATGCGATTTAACTTAATTTCTTTTCCATAATTCTCTACTTAAATCTTTTATCCTTTTACATGTTACGCTACAATGCCTACATAAAAGATGGTAATTAATTAAATGTACATACATACATACCGTATTTGCTAATGACGACAACTCAATATCTTGTAACTAATGGCATCTTTCGTATCAATTGTTCAACTGTGTAAAATTCAAGGTCAAGCAATGTATATAACTGCCGCAAGATGGCAGTGTTATCGAAAGCCCACAAATACTTATATATACTTAATACCTTCTGTTGTAATATATCTTAGCGAAACTATAATATCCAAAACTACTTCACCGATTTTAAAAGTTAGGTATTATACTGTTTGTAAACTAGATTACCCCAGACGGACGAAGGCTGTTTTGATTCGAAAAAAAAAATTGGGAATGGGGATCCCAATAGGGATGCGTAAGGAAAAGAATATTCTATTTTCTTACAGTAGATCCGAATGAAGGCGGAATATCTAACCGAATTTGTCAAACCCAAATCCCACAGACAAGAGAGGAGGAGCAGCACCACTAGTGCGAAGGAACTGGCACTGCACTCACTAACCCGCTTTCCCAGCCTATGTTGCTTACAAGCTTACAAGGAATGTGTGCTTGTAAAGCTTACAAGGAATATGTGCTGGCTTTGGTTCTGGCATTTATTTATTTATTTATTTATATTTAGTTGTTTGGCCAATTTTTTGGCTGATGTAGTAGAAATAGTTCACCAACTCGCTTGCGCAGCCATAACCACTGCGTATGGGCAAACCTTCCACGAAATACTGGTATGTCGGCCTTTGCTGCCGTTTATATAGGCTGATGAAGGTAGTAGATTTATCCGTGTAAAGCCGGTGGGGTTCGCTTGTATCGTATAATTTGTGATTTGAATTGTACTAATGTTTTATTTGTCTATAACGTTGAGCAGTAGTAGTGCAGCTAAATGTTAAAAGTTTTCGTTTTCATTGCACATTTAGATACAATTTTAGAAAAAATATTATAATAACTAGTATAAAATAATTGTAATGAAGTATGTAAATGTGTTAGCTACGTTATACCTACATTCTTTCAATTTTAACTTATTACCGCTTAATACCGCAAGAAGTCTCATGATACTACATGTTTTGGATGATAGGTTGGGAACATAACTCACGTTCATCTGAAGCCTAAGCCTGAAGCCTTATAACAGTGCTTACTACCTACTTCTTCAAAATAACCATAGCGAAACATTCCTCAGTTGCACCGATATGGTATGATCAGTCAAACGTATTTTTATAGGATCTATTTATTTAATATCAAGCCAATTTTTATCTAAGGCAGCTTTGTAACGTTTATCGGTAACTTTATTATGCGTACCTACCAAAGAGTTAAAACAATGAAGAAGATCAAATTGAGTCATTGAGAGTAAGTTTTAAAGGTAACGATAGGTTTACTATAATACACAATATTTAGTAGTACTGCTTAACAAGGGACCCACCCTTGTAGCCAAACATTTAAGCAGTTTCGAACGGAATGAATGAATATAAACACAATTTTCTTCTTAAATCTTCAATGCAAAGCTATTATCTCATACCTCTCATACATTTGCAATAATAGGGTAATGTAATTTAAAGATTAATTCTACGTAAAATGGGATTTGTCTCCTAAACAGAACATGCGTCTGATTAGGAATTGCTATGATTGAGATCGGTTTCGTTCAAAGGAATCTCATTACGAAACGGAGGTAGATATTTAAAATAAAATACGTTCGATAATGTATGTATGTCTTACATTGAATAAATGATTTAATTTGACCGGACCGTAGATGTTTATAACGTTAGTTCAAAAACATTGTCTTTATAAACATAATTATACGTTACATGACAATCACCGTGATATGGACATAACTTAAATCTTAGGATCTAATATGAAATTGAAGTGCTGCTTACAATCTAAGAAAATTACGATTGCAATGAGTCTCTAAAATTAGGATGAAGATTTTGTCGCGTAACAGAAATTTAGACTGTCTGGTTGTATATACCTACAAATTTCAATACCCATATACCTACAAATTTCTTCCGATCTGGCCAGATTTTTTTATTTTTTTTAGTTTTACGTGGGGGACAGGTGCTTGTCACCTACTAGTCACCGAAGGCGGTGACTGGTTATGTCGGGATCAGCATTGAAGATGCCGGACCGACTTGCCAGCTGACCGGCGGACGAGACTCGCGCGTAGAAGGCCCAAGACAAGTTAGGAGTTTTTTTTTAGCTGAACGAGACAGTAAAAAGTCAGAGGTGCTACATGATCCCACTTGTTTTCTCGTCGTAAACACGCAACAACAACCATAACATGCTCTAAATATAAAAATAAGTACATGTGCAAAAATACCCATGTTTACCATTGCGTAACTCTTGTGGTACTCGTACAGCGATAGATTTCAAATTGAAGTTCAGCCAGACTAATTTGTTTTAAATAATTATATTGTATTTGCTAAGTAGAATTTTTCATAAATAAAACCGTTTTCTTGTTAATTTTTAGACGACTAATAATTAAATTCTAATCAAAAGTTATATGGTTTTGTTTTTAGGGTTGAAAACCATCTCAAGAAGTTACTAGCATTAGTCTAAATTTAGTTGAGGGTTAAAAATACTTCATCATCTTCAGTACCTATGTTACCAGTTAAATCCTCGTAAATATACTTCTACTACTACTTCTTTACATAATCTGCGATCCCATGATCAAAATAGTCTTCAGTCTCAGTCCAGAGATGAACACACGTTGAGTTTATCTCTGGACCATACGTACGTACTTGTCTACGCAGAAAGAATTGGGCACGCTGCCTATTGTTTGCATAGAGGAAGAAATTAAGCGTGTTTCACCATCAGTTGTAAATTAACGTGTGTGAGCGTCGTCCAAGTTATGACGTCATTGAAGTCCATCAGTATAATGTAAGATTACGTGTGTGCACAAGATGGCGATAATTCTAGGCACGTGGATCACACGGATAACGATAAGTAAAATAGCGATACAACATTGGATGCAATATTATCAAACTTCATTTTTAGTTTTTAGTTACTCTAATTTCAAACTCGAAATAGACTGAATGGATTGTTTTCACTCTTGAATAGCGTATGTTATTGCCTCGTTGTCTTCCAATAATGACAAACTAACAAAAGTGGAGGGGGTAATTGATTTGTAAAAGGTGGCGCCACAATCGTTCAATGTCTTACTATTATCAATAGATGGCGCTTGTTCGCAAATACTTTATAAAAAGGGTTAAATGAGAACAGTTGGGAATAAGCTGTTAATAAATATTTTTTTTATAATGTTGCATGATAAAAATTATCGAAAAAAGAGAAGACTTACTTCTTCTACCACAAGTTTCTTATTCGTCAGAGGAACATCATTACGAAATGGTAGTAGATAAAAAATACTTTTGTCAAATGCAATTTATGTTCCATGTCGAAGAATAAATCAATTGATATAAATTAATTTCATTTTACATGTCACAAAAGTGCTTCATAGAGTTCTACAGCACGCGTCTATTCAAGCAACGTTATACACATGAAGTCTATGTCTGTATGTATATATTCACGCCTTGTTCCCAACTTGGTAGGCAGAGACAATCTTTTTCCACTTGCTACTGTCCTGACATACGTCTTTCGCTTCTTCCACTTTCATAAATTTTCGCATCCATGCTCGTTGGTTTATAGTACTCTTGACCCTGGCCTTTTTTTAGAACGTCTCCGATTTGATCGTGAAATGTTCGCCTAGGTATTAGCACAAGTGCAGAGGCGATAAGTTTCCATGTTGTCGTGCCGCTAACGGGTAAAGCTTAAGCAATGAGATCGGAAGAAGGGACGATTGCAATGTAAGAGACACCAGATTTCAGGAAGTTCTAGTGATTTACGCCAGTACTGTATCACCAAACAGTCACCATTACCTTCCTATTACTAAATTTGTATTGAGGGCATTGCGTTGGCGTTATACCTGGGACCAGACATTGGGTTGTTCGTGTCCGATTTTCGTAAAGAATACTCCTTTCGTCCAACCTGATAATCCGCTCGTCCTCATGGCACATTTCGCAATAGAAACTGAACTAGTAACTTTGAAAGTGACTAAACCAAAACCGAACAGTGGTATCAATAGTCTCAGTATCTCCATACAAGCATAAATGTTACTCGCATCAAATATCGGTACTATTAGTCAAATTTAATAAAATTTAAAACGATTTAAAGTCAAACAGTGTTGTCATAGTAATGTAAGTTAGTAATTTCAATTTAGAATATATAGTAATGTAAGTTAGTAATTTCAATTTAGAATATATAGTAATGTAAGTTAGTAATTTCAATTTAGAATATATAGTAATGTAAGTTAGTAATTTCAATTTAGAATATATAGTAATGTAAGTTAGTAATTTCAATTTAGAATATATAGTAATGTAAGTTAGTAATTTCAATTTAGAATATATAGTAATGTAAGTTAGTAATTTCAATTTAGAATATATAGTAATGTAAGTTAGTAATTTCAATTTAGAATATATAGTAATGTAAGTTAGTAATTTCAATTTAGAATATATAGTAATGTAAGTTAGTAATTTCAATTTAGAATATATAGTAATGTAAGTTAGTAATTTCAATTTAGAATATATAGTAATGTAAGTTAGTAATTTCAATTTAGAATATATAGTAATGTAAGTTAGTAATTTCAATTTAGAATATATAGTAATGTAAGTTAGTAATTTCAATTTAGAATATATAGTAATGTAAGTTAGTAATTTCAATTTAGAATATATAGTAATGTAAGTTAGTAATTTCAATTTAGAATATATAGTAATGTAAGTTAGTAATTTCAATTTAGAATATATAGTAATGTAAGTTAGTAATTTCAATTTAGAATATATAGTAATGTAAGTTAGTAATTTCAATTTAGAATATATAGTAATGTAAGTTAGTAATTTCAATTTAGAATATATAGTAATGTAAGTTAGTAATTTCAATTTAGAATATATAGTAATGTAAGTTAGTAATTTCAATTTAGAATATATAGTAATGTAAGTTAGTAATTTCAATTTAGAATATATAGTAATGTAAGTTAGTAATTTCAATTTAGAATATATAGTAATGTAAGTTAGTAATTTCAATTTAGAATATATAGTAATGTAAGTTAGTAATTTCAATTTAGAATATATAGTAATGTAAGTTAGTAATTTCAATTTAGAATATATAGTAATGTAAGTTAGTAATTTCAATTTAGAATATATAGTAATGTAAGTTAGTAATTTCAATTTAGAATATATAGTAATGTAAGTTAGTAATTTCAATTTAGAATATATAGTAATGTAAGTTAGTAATTTCAATTTAGAATATATAGTAATGTAAGTTAGTAATTTCAATTTAGAATATATAGTAATGTAAGTTAGTAATTTCAATTTAGAATATATAGTAATGTAAGTTAGTAATTTCAATTTAGAATATATAGTAATGTAAGTTAGTAATTTCAATTTAGAATATATAGTAATGTAAGTTAGTAATTTCAATTTAGAATATATAGTAATGTAAGTTAGTAATTTCAATTTAGAATATATAGTAATGTAAGTTAGTAATTTCAATTTAGAATATATAGTAATGTAAGTTAGTAATTTCAATTTAGAATATATAGTAATGTAAGTTAGTAATTTCAATTTAGAATATATAGTAATGTAAGTTAGTAATTTCAATTTAGAATATATAGTAATGTAAGTTAGTAATTTCAATTTAGAATATATAGTAATGTAAGTTAGTAATTTCAATTTAGAATATATAGTAATGTAAGTTAGTAATTTCAATTTAGAATATATAGTAATGTAAGTTAGTAATTTCAATTTAGAATATATAGTAATGTAAGTTAGTAATTTCAATTTAGAATATATAGTAATGTAAGTTAGTAATTTCAATTTAGAATATATAGTAATGTAAGTTAGTAATTTCAATTTAGAATATATAGTAATGTAAGTTAGTAATTTCAATTTAGAATATATAGTAATGTAAGTTAGTAATTTCAATTTAGAATATATAGTAATGTAAGTTAGTAATTTCAATTTAGAATATATAGTAATGTAAGTTAGTAATTTCAATTTAGAATATATAGTAATGTAAGTTAGTAATTTCAATTTAGAATATATAGTAATGTAAGTTAGTAATTTCAATTTAGAATATATAGTAATGTAAGTTAGTAATTTCAATTTAGAATATATAGTAATGTAAGTTAGTAATTTCAATTTAGAATATATAGTAATGTAAGTTAGTAATTTCAATTTAGAATATATAGTAATGTAAGTTAGTAATTTCAATTTAGAATATATAGTAATGTAAGTTAGTAATTTCAATTTAGAATATATAGTAATGTAAGTTAGTAATTTCAATTTAGAATATATAGTAATGTAAGTTAGTAATTTCAATTTAGAATATATAGTAATGTAAGTTAGTAATTTCAATTTAGAATATATAGTAATGTAAGTTAGTAATTTCAATTTAGAATATATAGTAATGTAAGTTTACAACTAAAAGTGAATGCTTTCGAATTCTTTTTACCAGCCAGTAATATTTTAGAAGTGACCAGTACGTTAAAACGCCAAATTCAAATTCATATCTAAACAAATATTATTAATAGGTGAAAGCAAAATCGGGTGCGGTGTTTAATGGTTCCTTATTGTCTTATAAGCCGCTTCGTAATCCACGGTCATTGGCTGGGGTATCTACTTGTTCTTCGATCTTTCAAAGTTATAGTCTAACTAGTGTGTACAACCATAAAGTTGCTTTTAAGAGGGACGGTGGGACCGCTTGGGCAAAATGCGCCTTTCTACTCAAGTGTGAGTTAGCTTGTATCAGCTTAAATGTCCTTGCCTTATATGTGTGTGCGGACTGATGATGATGAGAACATTTTTTTTAGCGTGCGAAGGTGCTGGCCGCCTAGGTCATATCGGGATCAACATTAAGTATTTTTTTTTAATGGGAAAGGCGGCAAACGAGCAAGCGGTTCACCTGGTGGTAAGTGATTATCGTCGCCCACGTACATCTGCAATACCAAAGGTGCTGCAATTGCGTTTCCGGCCTTTAAGGGTATTTGGGCGACGGACGGGAGGATGGGGAGGGAGATGGGTGGGAGGTGGGCTTCCGGATACCTTACTCACCGAACGACACGCAGAAGCATAAAATGCCTCTACTTCACGCCGGTATTCTGCGAGGCCGTGGTACGAATCCGGTCGAGCCGGCCCATTCGAGCAACAGGAGAAGCCGCTGCTTGGCTCTACCACAAAAAGTGCTGGATCTATTGGCCCGGGGGCCTTGACAGATTCGGCGGAAGAGACTCGCGAGCAGAAGACCCGCAAGTAAATAAACAAGGAAGATATGCCCAGAGCAACGATTTCTCTTATTATGTTCTGTGACTCATGCCACCGGCTTCCACACTAACGTATCGCATTCACACGCCTAAACGAATAGAATACACGGTTTTACGCTAGAGCACACTTTAATCGTGACGCTTTGGTTCGCTCGCTCAAGGTCACGAGAATGCCCGAGTGTGCAAGCTCGCTATACTACCGACTACGTAGGAGATGTTTCGCAGTATTGCTAAAACATCATCTATTTTAGAAACTGCGCGAACTAACCTTTACCATAAATATATAATAAAAATGTTTTGGTGTAAAACTTACAAAATAAAAAAAAAACGATTATTGTAGGTATTTTTAAAACTACGAACATGCACAATTTAATAACTACATAGCTGCGCATTTGACTAAGAAGGTATAGTATTGACCCGAACTCACGATAACGTCCTGTCAAAATTTTAAAACTTTTCTAGGATGTTGACGATTGTAAATGGGCACTATATGAACACCCAAAGACGTATTATTGTACGTAATCGACTTGAAACAATATCCACTTTGATTTTTTGTATGTCTAGATTGATGAACATCGGAGCAGCTCTTAAATCTATACAAAGCTCAAGTCCGCTCTTGCATGGAATACTGTTCCCACCTCTGGGATGGTTCGGCTAAATATCAGCTCGTTGGAGCGCCGAGCGAAGAGGATCATAGGCAGTGACTCACTAGTAGAGGCAAAACTTCAAAGCCTCGAACACCGTAGACGAGTGGCCTGCCTCTCGGTTTTTTATCGAATTCATTTCGGAGAGTGTGCGGAGGTTTTGCATAACCTAATACCCTCTTCCCCTTTCCATCACCGAACGACTAGATGCGGCGAGAAGTTCCACCCTTATGTTGTAGACATTCCTCCATTACGCACGAGGCGGTTTGCCTCTTCTTTCTTTGTGCGGACGGCTAAGGAGTGGAACTCTCTGCCGAGGTCGGTTTTTCCGGAGGCCTATAACCTGGATATCTTCAAGGCCAAAGTGAACAGACATCTAGGCAAGCGTGTACCATCCTAGGCCTCATCTTCGCTTTCCATCGGGCAAGATTGAGGTCAAACGCAGGCCTATTTTTTCATTAAAAAAAAAATCCATGGAACAAACATCACGAAGTGGCTAGACTTCATATTTAAGAGTATGTGTGCGTGAGCTGTCTAATTCTCGCCTCTGGCTTATGTGTTGTAAAATAGAAGAAGGCCATTAGATAGTTACCTGATTTGGGGGATATGAGCGTGTGAATAGCATATTTAAAAAAGAAAGTTATTTTACTGAAGTGATATTTTTTGGCCATGGTAGGAAAAAAAATTGCTCCAGTTACTGTCCCTACGAGGCCTTCGAGGTTTCTCCGGGTGCTGACAACAATAATGGCATCCATTTTATAAATCCAAGAGACGGATGTGGATGAAATTTTTGAAAAATATTAATATGTGTCATTTCTTTGGGCTCTTTGGGCACTGAAGGGTAAAAATTAGTTACGATACAAAGTTAAGTTTTTTATTCAAAAATGTGTATGGATGTTAAATATACTTAAACAGAATGTTACTGCTTTTTTTTTTTTTAATTTACAATTAAATTCTTATTCATAAAGGAAGTAAGATTTTGTTAAATGATAACGAGATTTCACAGATAAAATTATGAGCATCTTGTGATGACCGAATCTCCGGCACCTGAATCGGGTACCATGTATTAGATTCGAGTTTGGACTCAAAACATTCTCAAACAGAAAGATTGTAATAGGATATGGTGTCACAGATCGTTATCATTTAATAAAATCTTAGTGTGTGCTTTGCATCAATTTGCGTACACAAGAAGTGAAACTTCTTTGGGTACATTAAAACATACTAAAGATATGTCCTGTAACGAAGATTTTATTTTGTAATTAAATACAGTATTTTTTTGTTAATCATAATGCAATATATTTATATAGAGAAGAATATATTTTAAATAAAATAGATGTGTAACTGCTCGAGCATACTGCCCAAAGTCGTAAGTTATGTCTGCAATGGTGCTAGGACTTGGTAATTATCAGACGCCAATTGCAAATCTTCAATTTCCGTTGAAGAAATTTAATCATGAAGCTGGCTATAATATTAGTGAAATATCTTCAAATCATAATATTACTCGAGACACTGTGAGGATCTGGATCAAGAGACACGCGGAAGAGGGTAATGTTACTGTTCACCGCCATACCAGTTCTGACGCTACCCAACTCATGGACAAAAAAATTTATGAGTCGGCAATATGCAGAATATTATTTAATAAAAACTATCCATTTCGCCGAAATGTTTGACTTAATCACCGATGTGTGGATTTAACTAGTGCTATAGTATAAGGCAGAAAGCTTAAGTTTTGCCCGAACATATTTAAATTTCGATTGGAGACGCACAATTTTTACCGATGAAAAAAGCTTCCAATCGTCCCTACATGGTATTTGGAGGATCACGTTGTGCCAAATTTTACTTCCACACGCATATCTGCCAACATTTGGGGTTGCATCTCGGCTGATGAAGTAGGCGAACTTGTTGACCTTCCGCCTAGGATAAATGTAGCAACTTACGTAACTGTTCTAGAGGACAGTGTTATCTCCAGCTGATGAACTAACAGAGTTCAAAAATTTCCACTACAACACTCGCATTCATACAGCTGATATCGTGAATGAAACCACTCATCTATCGGCATCCTGAAGAAGAGGTGATTCCTTAGTCTACAAAGTCAGCGGATAGAAACCCAATCGAAAATCTATAGGGTTTGATAGTGCTGCGATGGAGAAATAATAACGAGAGAACCAAGGCTTAGAGCATTGTCGAAATGTTTCAGAGGAAAGAACATATGCTCTCGCTTTGTTGGCTCAATGGTGCGAAAAAAGTTGTGTCCGAATGAATTTTACTATAATTCATTTTATTTCTTTAAAAAACAATATAAAATATTGCATATTAATGGACAGAAACACGTCAATAATTTAATAAGACATTTGATTGACGAGATTAGATCGAGATAAGTCGTAGTTTTCCAGTTTTCCGGATAACTAACTACATCTTTATTTATTTATTTTTATTAGTTGACCTGTCAGTCAAGTAGACTATTGCCAACATCAATGATATTCTGTTTCGTTTGAAATTAAATGTTGGCATGACTGATAATTGCCCTAGCGCAAGCAAATCTCGACTTTAAGGAGATGAACCTTTTCTTACCCTGGCCGTACAAGAGAGTCATTGGCAATTACAACAAAACGCTATAAAGCAAAAGAAGAAGAAGACTGTACAAGTGCGGCAACAAGTTACAGCTCCGGTACTTTATATTAAATACAAAACTGTAATGAAGAGAGTTAAAAATAATAAAAAAAATAATTGTTAATTACGTCCCTATTGCGTTCATTTTACTTTGCTTTTGCGTAATTTTAATTTTATAGTTATAAAAAGTTTGACAAAGGGGAACTAAGAATAATTTTTGTTAGTGAGAGCCCGCTTTGGTGAAGGATACTCTGAAGGCATTTCTTTTTAAAATGTGAGCATTTTGAGTTTCTGCGTTTCGATCGGTGAATGAGGTAGCCGGAGGCCGTCTCCCCTCCACATCCTCCCTTTCATCTCCCCAATATCCTTAAAGGCCAGCAACGCATCTGCAGCACCTCTGGTGTTGGAGATGTACGTGTCGACGGTAATCACTTACCATCCATCAGGTGCACCGCTTACTCGTTTGCCGCCTTCACATAAAAAATCAATGACTGGTTAGAGAATCTGCAAAGGATACTAGCTGGACCCTGTCATGCTTCAAAGTCTCTTCCGTCTCTTCCATAAAAAAAGTGACCATTTTTGTAAGTACTAATTTTTTTATTCTTAACATTTCTAGTAATGAGACGAATATAACCTATAAATTTGAGCTCGAGTGGCGGTCAATAGGTCAATTATTTTCAACTCCTTTTGTTTAGTACGCTTCAATAATTTCATTTAGTAAATTGTAATAAAGTAAAAATAAAAATTAAGATATTTAAGTATATTCTTGTGACAACCACGTCACTCGAATGAGTAGGTAGTACTTACCACGCCCACAAGCACGTGGTGGAGGCATGCGTTCTAGAACAAAGGTGTCGAACTTCTTATAGGATAGGACATAATATATATATGTTAATACTGTGCTTAAAGTTATAAATACATATAATGCGTCGAAGTTTTGCATAAATTTTCTAAGACGAATTACAGTATAATTAAGAATTCGCATATAAATTATTGATATGTATAATGTATTTACAATAAACTAAAGTAAAAATTTTAAGTAATGGCCGTTTTTCCATTTTTAATAAAGGATACATATCTGCCGTGGTAGCCAAGTGGTCAAAGCACTCACTTTAGTTTCATAGAGCGCGAGTGACCTGGGTTCGATCCCCGGTGCCGCCACTACTAAATTTGTTAATAGCAATTTTAAGTGCTGTATTTACCACGTGGTCGGGGATGAAGGATCGCGAGGAAACCTGCAAGACAGAAAATTTCGAGGATATGTGAAGCCCGCCTACGCCTGGAGCAGCCTGGCGGGCACTTCTTTACCTGCCTACCTAAATAGAAGAAAAAAATTAAGATTAACGATTAATGGGTGCGAATATAAGTCAAAAGTGTTTAAGAATCATTTATTCATTGGATTTCGCCCTTGACGTTGTTAGGTTACGCAACGATGCGATACTTTCACAACATCAATATAATATCCACACCATAGCGAAATAAAATTTAACGTGCAAATTTTATTTTACCTTCTCATACTTAATAATATTAAAAGACTTAATCGACTTATCTATTTGCTTGGAGGAGTAATGGTACCTACCAGCTAGTAAATGTTCCTCTGCTGGGGAGAAACCTCCCAATTTTCAAGAGAATCTTTGGAGCAGAGACGGATCTTCACATGTTCTGTAAATACCTTTTTTCTTATTATTTCTCCGATTTGCAGAATTCGTCATGATGATTTCCTTGATCGCCGATTATGAGATAAATTCGGCGCTAAAAATTGTAATTGGCAAGTTTTGTGGCGCCGGTGTCGGGACTCAAATCCAGGTAACTTGAGTACCATGAAACTTATAACCCACCCTGCAAACTTATTCTCAGCCCATTTAAGCTTACTGCGCAACATAGGCCTCTCCAAGAAAGCGCCAACAATATCCAGCATGCATTTCTTGAAAGGTTTGTCCTTACTCCCCCAAGCAACAAGCACATGCATTTAGATCCAACTTTCATGAATAGGTGTTAAAGTATGAAGTTGCAGTTTTAATTAAGTGGCCACTTTGAGTTAAAATTAAACCTGCATGGTCCAAGATTAGTAATTCATACTTTTAAACACAAAAACTATAACATTCTAAATGATGGAACGCGTGGGGTATCTTCTAACACGCTGCATAAGAGTCAAGATCGAGACTCGAACTCGACAACACACAGCCGCATGCTCTTAAATGTAAATAAAATCACCAAATGTTGTTCTGGAGTAAAAGTAGTCCTTCCTAGATTCGACGAGCCATTCGATTCAGTAGGCGGTGCGTACCATTTCATAGTGCGTAATAACTATTCTCTGCCACTACACTGTAGAAAACTTCAGCACAAGATTTTGGTGAATGTTGTCGATGGGTAACGTACGTAACGTTAAGATAGAACGTGAGCGCCTAAGGTACATATCTTTGATTCAAAGCAAGCTGCGAGCAGAAAAGTCCTTCCATTTGTATAATACTGTGGGTAATGATGAGCGGGTAAACTCTTTTAATATGGGTTCGTTGGTTAACACACAAATGGTTAAGGGTATCGGAATGAGTACACGCAAGACGCGTTCGCGTACGTCCGCACTTATGGCCGCCTTCATCTTTTTATCACGTTTACATGTAATTCAGCGTGGACAGCGGATCGCCGATGAGCTCATAGAGAGATCGACCGACACGACCGTGTTTAGTAGTTGGTGTCTCTGTATACGAAAGGTCCAACATAAGTCTCAGTGCTGCATGTATTCCATAGTGGGACAAAATACCGGTTTACCCCGCGTACATCTTTTACTGTTTCTAAAAAAAAATGTGTCCCAGTCAAATTGGTGATATAATGAGAAATTCCTAATTCCTAATGCTAACTCTACAAATTAACTTCACGATACTCTTGCCTAAAACAGGATCCACAGTTTATGTGGTGAACACAACTCATTGTCACTTGGACGCTCATGAAAGACACTCAAACTAGCTAAAATAAATACCTGCAGTACCGGTAGTCCACCTCAAGATGGAGGACTCACGCTCACCATTAGAATTCGAGGATCATGAGGAAATCGTGGTACATAACGTGCGTACATGCCCTTTCCTCCCATTCTAACAAAAACCTTAGACGCGTACTTTAATGTAGAGTCTTGCAGTTCAATGCAGGCCATCAAGTATATTTGCAAATAGCATACATTTAACTTAAACTAATAAAATATGAAATAAACGCCAGAAACCGAGGCTTAGCAGCTTGTTTTTATATAAAGACCTTAATCTAGACATCAAAGACCGAAAGTTATGTTCACATAAGTATCGTTGAGATTCGACAATAACCAAATAATATTCAACCATGCTTTAAATGGGATAGTACAATACGGAGAGCTGAAGGTGTAACATTGGATCTACTTAACCGATCGAAATAAATTTAGCTATGTTTTTATGTCAGACTATAAGCTATACAATGAAGATAATTGAAATCCGACCTGCCGCTTTCCCGTGATGCGCGCACAAACAGACAAATGGATAGGCTAACAGTGAGACTGGCAGACAGAGACAAAAAAAATTTAAAATTGTTGAAGTGGCTCCCTACCCCCATCCCATATATCTAAATAAAATTTACAATGACTGTTCAACCAATCACATTTCATAACATTACGTTTAATTAATTATGTTTTGTTACCGTGTAGTATCGGCGTAAGAATCTACCATCCTCTTTTTTCCCGTGGCTGTCGTAAGAGGCGACTAAGGACAAAGGCTTGAAAAGATCGTAATGGCTACAGACAGTTGGCGGGGACCTCGAAAAATATCAGACCAATGACTCGGAGCAGCATCTAAAGTGTGAGGTGTCAGGTACAGAGATTGCTTGCCGAACAAAGGCGATTATGGCAATACCTCCTTATGGTAGAGGTCTTTGTCCTTCAGTGGACTATTTGCAGGCTATTAAAGTAATCACGTTTTGACAAAATTTTGTGAAGAGACTGGTGTGGAGTGCGAGCAGCATCTGCCAGTCACCTTGTTATGTCGGGATCAGCATTGAAGACCGTCTTAAACCCCCACGATAGATATGCTGTTGGCCCGGTGGTCTTTACAGCTTCGATGGTAGAGACTCGCGAGCAGAAGGCTAGCAAGTTAGAAAATAAAGAGCAACGCCACTGCAGGCGTTGGTGCGACGCTCTGTCGCGACGTCGCTTCGCTGCTGTCTTCTGTTTTGTCGCGCTCGGACCCCTGTTAGCGAAAGAAAGACTCTCGTCAAAAACAAGGGAGCGGCTGACAGCAACCCAAAGGACCCTCTTATGGAGGTAAAACCTCGGCTCGTTTTGCAATCGAAGTAGGGAGGACTTTGATCGAGTATAAGAAAGGCCGTTGCACACGAGTAAACCTCGTGTTAAGCGTGATTATGTTACCGCATGTTCAACGGTGAACGACGTGGTATAGGTAGCCAATCTTAACATCTTATTTATATGTATATACAGGAAAGTTAAGCTGTAGATTACAACGTAAATTTGTGTGAAAGAGAAAAACAATGTTAACTCTAGCTCTAGCTTGTCAATCGCGTCGCTCTGGACATGCTGTGTCGTTTTGGTTATTTCAAATCACGAAAGGAAACCGTTATGCGTAGTTAACGTTGTCATAACTTTCTATTTTTTATCTTTATCTATTTTCTCAAGGTCGGCTTAAAACATTACAGATGATAACCTTTTCAAATAAACTGTTTTTTTGTATTCGGCAAACGAGCAAGCGGCTCACCTGAAGGTAAGTGATTACCTAAGCCCCCGTACTTACCATCCTTTCTTACTGTAATAGGCTTAGAAATGTATACGCGTAATGTAACCGCGCACCGAAGAAAATTTAGTTGCAATAAAGAAGAGAATTTACAAAACAAAAATATTACTTATAACAATTTTATACAGGAAATTAATAAGCGTACAAACTGCGAAAACAGTTTACATTAAAGTTTAAATGTTTTAAATGTTGTAAAATGATTTAAGTTTTGT
Organism: Bhutanitis thaidina; assembly: GCA_029286595.1. NCBI lineage: Eukaryota > Metazoa > Arthropoda > Insecta > Lepidoptera > Papilionidae > Bhutanitis > Bhutanitis thaidina. The sequence goes on from JAGSMS010000010.1 coordinate 13,969,556, forward strand.
AACGTGATAGAGCCAAGCAGTGGGTTCTGCTGATGCTCAAATGGGTCGTAAATCTGTAATGTTATATTATTTAAGTAGCTGTTTTATCATCATGAGATGTTATATACTAGCTCCATGCCGAACATTGACATTTGTGTTTGACATTGACAGTGACATTTCTTTGTTTACTATTCTTCACCGTACAAAGTTTTACCATACATAATATTTTAATTTTATATTTTGAATAATGATATTATAACATTATGTAATTTAATAATTATTCATTTTCTGTAGAATAAATGTCAATAAATTGAGATAGTACCTGGTCTTGTGTCATGTTAAGTGCTTCAAATAATAAATTTTTGGTTAGTTTCTGTTATGTAGTACAATTTTGAACATTATTTTTTTGTGCATAAAAAGCTCTAAAATAAATAAAATCATTTTTAGCTTTGTACGCGAAAAACATACCGAAATATATCTTTATCGAAATGTTACTTAGACCATGAACTTGAAAACAAGTACTCCGACAGCCAAAAGCAAAAAATATTAGAGATTTTGAATGGTTGTGACATGGAAACTTTGTCAAGGTATTCATAAATTATTCCAATAATATTGTATGTAATTATTTTCTGACATTGACATACTGTAAAAAAACTTTAAATATTCTATATTCAACAGATATGATGTAGCTAAAACAAGATTAAAAAGACTGACAGACTGGGTTAACAAATATGGAGAGCTGAATAAAATCTCTGATCTAGAAACCGTTGATGGCTTCACTGAAAAGACTGTGAAGAAATTTTATAACAGTATAATTGATGGTGCACCAAAAAATGTATCTAATAAGATTAAAGGACAATTTTTGCATCCACCAATGACTGAAAGTGTGAGACAGGTAGTTGATCTTTGATTTATTTTATTTTAAAATATTTGCTGTTTGCAATTTATAACATGAAATGTAAATTCTTTTTTGAGATTTCAAAATATACAAGGTGTTATTATCTTGTTCCTAAGAATTATTAATGTTCAAAATAGATTTGGTAATTTCACATGTATATGGTTCTCTCACAAATGATTATAGAAAGTATGTATTTAAATTCAACATGCAATTTCATTTTATATATTTGTGCAAGAGATGATTGAGATATGTATTATTTTATTTTATTTATTTATTAAGGATTACCAACAGGATTAAAACTCGTATTATATTCACTCTTTTTATGTGTATTTTGTAAGTATATATTCAGCTATTAAATAATATTGTAAGAAATGGTGTTTATGTACATATGAAAGCTGGATATTGTTTCAAAGAATAAGGTGGTTAACCCTCATTTATGAACAAATTAGGCATGTTCTTCAGTGTCAAAAGGTTAACCTGTATTTTTTAAATAACATGGTTGGTAAGGTTGAATAAATTCAATAGGTGTATATAATGTTCTGTTCTGCTATACACAGTGAATATCTTTTTTAAGAATTGCAGGTCTGTTTTATCAGTCTATGTGACTGTAAACTCTGTCTGCTGGACACTTATTGATAGGGCTAATTATGAATTGGTTGAATGGAAGTATCATGGAATTGATTACCCAGAAAACAAGAGGTTTCAGATCACTGACATTTTGAGTATTGTAAGTATTATCGGTTTTTTATAATTTTTTTGTTGTTTTTTTGCACCATAAGAAATCTGCCAATTACATAACATGATCTGACACAATCTTTTCAGCCTAATTCTATGCATAGATCTTCTGATCTAATTCAGGTTGATTCTTTCATTGATCCAAATGCTTATGCATATCAAATTTTGTCAATTCCCAGACAGTTTTTTGAACTGTCTCGATATCTAGAGGTCTTCAAAATACACGTGTTTCGGAATACCAAAGCATTAATGTTTGACGAAAGCCTAGAAAAACACACATAACGCTAACATCTTTGGCCTATCTTCTGTGTTCACAAGTCCATTGTTAACAGACCCTGTAATCGGGAGGCTCATTAGATGGAAATCTCTGCGGTCTTTTGAAAATGGAGTACAATTATTTTGCATGGTTTGGGGAGGCCTATGTTCAGCAGTGGACTTCTGATAGGCTGAAATGATGATGATGATGATCCCAGATTCACAAGCCTGAAGAGAAATGGGGCCACGTAAACTACATAATTTCGCTCATTGTTTGATTTCGTCAAACAGTTACAATATATTTTCATATGTGATTTTCCTCAATCAATTGATACTGCCGTCTGTGTAGTTCCCAGAGTGATGGCCATATCACGTTTCAAAGCAAAAATGGCTCTAATTGTGTCTCAAATTGAATTTCATAAAAAATTTAGTACAATCACATGGAATATGTTTAATTCTTTATTTTGATTAATTTCTTTTCAAAAAGTAAGGAATCAGTAGAAGACCTGATAGTTTAGTAACTTTACTTAGTAACTATCAAAGTAATTTGCTAAAGTGCTTGATCCTTTTAGAATTTTAAGTTGTAAGGGCATCATCCTTATATTCCTCATACAATTTTTTTCTCTAAATGTTAACCTTACCTGTGTGTGTTGAATCTTATTTCACCACCATATTGGGCAGATCAGTTGGCGAGCGATCCTCGCACTAGAAATACTGCTCGAGTATCACAAATCTGTGGGATTTCGGTTTGGAATCCGAATGATGGATTTTTCGTCTTCGATGTGACACTTTAAATATATTGTTTTATCGGGCTTAATGCGAATAAATATACTTTTTTGGTTTTCCTTAAAGGCATGGCAAATAACTAGTAAACTACCAAATGCTGACATCTATGTCATGAAGGCAGAAGCAACCAGTCTTCGAGCCGGTGGTAGCGATCCGAACAATCCTAAAGTGCTCGCCTTTAACTTACAGAAGGCTCAAATGATTTCCATGATTGTTGCACTAATTAATGCTAAAAATAATGATATCTGCAATAGGTAAGTTGGCTTTAATTATTTTTATGCTACCAAATTTCATGTCTTAGTTTCGTTGTGTTGGCGGCGTAAGAAAATCTGTCTTCCCAATAGTGTCGTAAGAGTCGACTAAGGGAGGAGCCTTGAATATCTTATTGCGGATTAACCATCTCAAAAGCCTCTGCGAGCAAACTCCGCGTGCAGGAGTGTCGGGTAGCGGTAGCAAACAACCAGATTGTTATAGACGAAATTTTTATAAAAAAATTTAAATTAATTGGCACTACGTAATTATGTTATTAATATAGAGGAGATATAATTTGGACCCAAGAATGGTAACCTAATGAATTAATATAGACTGGATAGAGATATAGTCTGGTAGACTATAGTCCATCAGTTTTCACTCCGTAGCTTTTTTAAGTCTCTAACCCTTTTTACCTGATCTCAAAAAATACCATAGCAGGATGCTTTTCCTGCGTATGGCGTTAGTGTGGCTTGCCTTTTCCTCTATGGAACCCAAAGTGATTCTGGTTTATTCTTTTCTTGTCAGATTTGTATCTGGTATTTCTTATTCGTGATAATAGATAATTTAACAGAAATTCTTTATTATTATTGTGCATTCATCATGCAAGTATATGACTGCCCACATTTTATGTTATGAAAGTGATCAAGGTAAGATAATTTATTGGTGGGCAGTGTTATAAACAGAAGAAGTCCGTGTTTGGCTAGCAAACATTGATATTCTTTCCATTAGTACATACTTTTGTTTTGTTATGTCGGAGGCATGGATCAATCCCGCCGCTAGGGTCCAGAAGCGCTGATCCATGTGTTCCTTTCCTGACCGTACCTCCGGGAGGTGGACTCTGTGTTCCGTTGCACACGTTGCGTGTAGGGGAGAAAGAAGATGCGTCCTTGTTTCTGGTAACGAAAGACGTTAGTTACCTTATGGCTTTATATTATGCTTGGTTTTATATAGAGTCCATGTATTATGGGCTTCATTCTGTCAATTTAAAAAGTAAGAAAAATTACTTAACGGAGCACTAGAAATTTGTCAGTAGTTAATAGTTATTAGAACAGTTAAAATTAACCGACCGGTGTTTAGAATCGGATCTATTAGGAAAACCGAGCAACTAAGCTTTTAGTAGAAATTACTTTGATATCGAACTTATATAATAACGCCATCTAGATGCGAGTCTTCGGGCTTAATTCTAGATGGCGTCATTTGTTTAGGGCCGAGAGATAAAACGTTGCTTCTGTGACTATGTCTGACGTCTTTATCAGTTGTTATATGTCCACTGCTGGAGAAAGTTCATATACTCTCTCTTCCCGACTTATAATAGCAAAAACATCTTGAAAATTGGTAGACCGAAAATATACAGCCAGATGGCGGGCAATAGTGTTTACGATGCCCGGCGCTATGAGCTACTTTATATAGTGGGTTGTGGTAGTGTCTTTTACTGGTAAGAACTTTGTTTCAGATGGACTTAAGTTATGCTTAAGTATAAGAAATTTAAAAATGTAGCACCTGACCGAGGTGAGGATTTGCTCGTCTGAAATAAAAATACCGTATTTACTTAACATAGAATATTTTAAAATTTAAATTCGCAAGTTGGTATTTCATGATATTGTGTGGGACAAATTATAAACGTTCTAATTACGTTCTCTAATGTTCATTTCAGTTCTAATGAAAATGAAGCCGATACTGTTAAAACAATTAAACAAAAGGTGTATTTTCTGAGGCCTACACTTCCATATAGGTAATTTATTTTACTTATGTTTATGTGTTAACATGCAAGTAGATGTGACGAACGTAAAATAATGGTCAAAGAGTAGATAATCACTTCAATGGTTGCCTATGAATGTGTTTTTTTTTATAGGAAAGGCGGCAAACGAGCAAACGGCTCACCTTATGGTAAGTGATTACCGTCGCCCACGTACCTTTAAGGGTATTTGGGAGATAGAAGAGAGGATGAGGAGGGGGATGGGGAGGGGGAGTGGGCTTCCGGTTACCTCACTCAGCGAACGAAACGCAGAAGCACAAGATGCCTCTACTTCGCGCCGGTATTCTGCGAGGCTGTGGTACCAACCCGGTCGAGCAGCAGCAAAAGCCGCCGCTTTGCTCTACCACGTATAATAAATGTGTCTGCCAATGTCTACATAGAAACTTATACCATTATAACTTGCAATAGTTGTTTTAGTTGCTAATGCCATCTAGCGATGTAAAATTGGAACGCTTATGTTCATTGTTCCGATTCGTTTCAGTTTAAACCAACAGATGTCGCAACCAATATGATAATGTTTAAACTATCGTTGTTTCAGATTGTACGGAACTTTGGTTGGTAACGAAAAGGTGTCAACAGATCAGACTGTAGAAATGTTATTAGAAGAAGCAAAGACAATGCGTTCGGACAACCCGCATGCGCATGTGCCGGAGCAACTAGTGGCAATGTTCCGTTCACAGAAGGACTTACAAAAGGATATGTTGGGGCATTGTTTATTACTCGCATTGACGTTTATGGATCTATGTATTTACATTAATAAAAAGAGTATAGACAAGCTAACAAGAAGGGGAGAATAATGTGTTAGTTTATTAGTGGATCTTGATAAGTAGAGAGAATAAATAAAATGTTAAAGTTCCAATTATGATGTTATTCCTCTCAGCAAAATCCAAAAAACTCACATTGTCCAGAGTATCGTTGTCATTTCATGGTCGAAAGAAAGATTAATAATTTAATTCGGCAGATATGATTTGATAACGGCCGCAGTAGCACAGAGGTTAGGTCGTTGGCTTTAACTACGCAGTACGCGTGTGGCCAGGGCTTGATTCCCGGTTGCCAGCACCACTAAAATTGTTACTTGAAATTTTCAGTTAGCACTCGTTTAGAATGAGATAATGGAGTGGATACCTGTATGTATACAACATTCGTAGAAGCGATTTAAGCTAGGTTAATCGCATGCACTTTCCTAAAGGCGACGGAACGCGCGACACTAGATCAAATTTAATATATATAAAGTCGTTGACTCGCAATGGAGCAGCGTGATGCAGAAAGAACTGCGAGCTATATTGACGTCACAATTGAATTGTCCAAGAAAGCACCAGAAAAAATAAACATGCATTTCTTGAAAGGTTTGTCCAGATTGGCATTTGGAGAAAAAGATGAACTTGACTCAAAATTAATTTACTTCTTTGCATCTTAGATTTTTTTAGTGTATTTTCGTTTGGATGGAAAGGCAAAGTAAACGATAAATAAAACTGCAAAGTATTGCTTCAGTTGGACTAAAAAGTGTTTATTTGATAAAATACAACGAGCTTACTTTTTACAACATTTTACTTCTATTAATGACAAAAAAACAAACAAAACCCTTAATACAATAATAATAATAATCATAATAATCATATACATAAATACGATGGTATCAACTTCAAACGTTTCATCATACGTAACTAACATAAATGCAAATCTAGGCAAGATCGTTATAATTCAAGTAAAATATATTTAAGACAAATAATATGTAATAATAATAAGAACTAAACGTAACTATTTTAAAAATTACACCAAGAAAAATCTAATGCAAAAATTCCCTATAGATCACACATACATTTTTGACCTAACCAAAGTCGAATTTTGTATTTAATACTGATATTATCATTTTGGAAGAACTAGAAAATATATTTACAATTTCTTTTTAATTTTATTCATAAATGCCAACGATACAATTTTTCGCCCGGATCTGTGACCATATCGCAACCAACTGTTTTTTCTTAAAACAAATAAAACTGGAAAACTGAAATGAAATCGGTTCTGAACTGTTATGTGTAAAAAGTTCGATCTTGTATTCTGGGATTGTCTAAAATCAATTTTATATAGTCTATTTCGGTGTCTCTGTAAGAAAATATACTCTATTGTAACATGTGGACAGGGGCTGCCGGGAACGATTAACTTATGCCACAATCAATTAAAAAAAAAGGCTTGAACAAGTTTAAAAAAAAATCCCATTTGTTGTTGCCATTGATAAGCAAATTCCTTGATATGTGATGGTATTTTAAACGGTAAATAGCTTCTTTGAAAATAAAGCGGTACTACAAATATTAAAATTTATCGCTCTGTGGCAATAAACTCTGCCGTCCAATCAAGCTTTTGTTGGGGATATGGGAATAAGGGATGATTAAATGGCGGAATTATTATCAAAAATGAACCGGACAAAAATTATACAAAGACGGATTGTCTAAGGTACTGCAATTAGGGAAAAGCATGGCTACATATAGATCCTTCTATTGGATCTATGTCCAGCAACGGATTGTTTGAAAAGTTGCTATAACGAAGAAAACATACACAGGCTGGATGCGATCTTACGACGATAAGTTTAACTTCATATTCTACAGAGCATTCTAGGTCGTATATCAAATATAAATGAAATAGGTACAGTATTTTTGTCAAGTTAGTTTTTGTCATTTTGACTCGAGATGTATTTGCGGTAATAGTTAACCAAGGTCACAGGTAATTTTTCTTTATTGACCTTCCGCGCCAGTATTCGCTACCAGTGTTAATGACATCTCTATACGACGCCGCTCTTGCCGAAATCACTAAGCTATTATTTATGTCGAATGGCGCTTACATTTCATTTGAATAATTAGGCTATTTAAGTTGTTAGAAAAAAATACTTTTACCAAAATATGATGAGTACTAGTACTAAGCAAGTTTCCATAAAATGTCTATAACGTCGCATTCACTCTGTACCAGTTCAACGGTTTAAGTTATCAGAGTGTAGCATTTAACAAATAATAGCTTTTCCGGTCCTTGGTGTTTGTAAGTATTCTCTCTGACTTTAAATCCAAACAAAACATTAATCATATCAATTAATCTTTACATTCTGCGGGAAAAGCGGACATAATTGAGACTCTGTTGCCGGCACTATAATATCCTGAGCAGGTGATAGCATTGGAAAATACTGCCGCGGTTGAAATCATTCTCAAGACATCATTAACATATATGTAATCATTGATAAGTTTCTATTTGTTTTTGAATATTTTTAAGAAACTTTACCATTATTAAGACAAATAATTAGTAAGGTGTTTTTGATGAGACACGTATATTTAGGGAATACCTATGCAATAACGCAAATCAACAACAACGTTGGCATACGATCGTTCCCCGCAGCCCCAGTGAATAACTTTGTAGAAACCTAACAACATTGTAAAATTACCAGTCTATTGTTGTATATTACAATAAATATGTACAAGTAATAATATAACAGCACCCATTTCACTGAAACAAATATTTCCGCGACACAGCTACGCCGCCTGCAAGGCTTCGTCATAAAACAAAAATCTTTCTTAAATATCATCGCTCTATTGTATAAAAATCTATTGTATATCTTGTAAAATCTGTATAACTATTGTACTATTCGGTATAAGTAAACGTTATATGGTTTCAAATAAGTATTGTAGCAAAAATAAGCTGCGCAGGCGACGCAACTGCACCCGCCGTTTACCGAAACGATGCTTCTAATAAAATCTGTAAAAAACTCAATCCAGACTACAAGATCATAAATCTAATATGTTTCATCTTTTATAAAAAATTCAACAACTCTTATTTTATGTGGAACTGTTTCAACAAGTCTATTGTGATAAAAATTAATTACATTAATAATAATACACATGACAGCGGTTGGCGAGTGTGGCAGTGTATACATGTTGCAGGTTATGCCTAATTAAAAACAAAATAGGCCATCTTTGTTGGCTACCAATTATTTAATTGACTTATAACCTAAAAAGAAAGTTAAAATAATTCCTATAAAATATATTACACAATATAACGCCGTCTTGCGTCTGTATTGCACTCAGACTGCAGCAGCTGCAGATAGGTAGACATTTTTTTCTTAAAAACTCAATTTCTGTACAAGGAGTTACTATATGAAAACATATAACTGAAAAATGTGACACAGATAATACAACTTCATGCATAGAATATAAAACTACTGCAAAAATGGAAGACGTTAAAATAATTCGTAGCCAACGATCTAAAAAAACTTAATCGTTTACTCTAAGCTCCATTATTTATGCATGGGTGAACAGGAGTCACTCAAGATACATTACATATATACTAATTTTTATATAATTTGGAACCGTGAGTCATTCTGTGAAAATCGGATATGTTAAATATTACAATCAGAAGGACTACGGTATACATAGGGTTTGCTAAAAAGTCGAAGGAAATGTCTTTTTAAGATCAAAATTGATATTTTGATAATTGACAGTGCGATAAATTACAATTTGTTATAGTGCGAGTTACAACAGTTCGATAAACTTATTTATAATTTAGAAAAGCCAAAATATAATTTCTCTCAATCTTCTATCAAAACATGAAATACCTATTAGTTTGGAATTTTTTTGCTTATTTTAAACCCGCTGAAAAGACAAATTATTTTAATATACATTTTGAGAGTTCAAATAACTTTCATGCAGGTTAAATGAACGTTCAATAATTTCGACGTATCGACGAGCGTCAACTTTATCGCACTGAATATTTTTTATATAAGTCATAAAACTAAATGTTACGAGGTGCCATTTTTGGTTGGCAAGAAGCTTCAAAATTCGTCGCGATGAATAAAAAAAGGCTTCAGTTGGAGATTTTAGATATTATACAGGGCTGCCATAAACGATATAACAATCATTCCAGCATATTTTGTAAACATAAAGCTTTTGTACATTTTAAACTTTTCTTAAGTTAAAATAACAAAATATAATATAGAAATAAATCATGACATACTTTTCCTTAGAATTGTTTATTAAAGGAAATATAACTATGCTGATTCAGAAATGACAGCCCTATTAAGTATTTCATTGCTATCGTATAATGCAATGTGTAACTAATTTATTATCGAATAAGTATTAATAAAGTGGAAAGTAAACAATTTGTCTTACAAAATTAAGTGCGCCAATCAGCTTATCAGTACAATATACCTTTCGAATGCCATGAGATCATAAATAAATGCAATTTTTTATCCAAAGAGGAATTATTACGGAATTGCTTGTGTTATACAATATCGAAAAAAACTACATAGCTTAACTTATTTATTAATTTTGCTACTAAGCTTAGCGATGAACCGGAATTATTTTTATAAATTGTATTAAATACAATTGACATCCATTTGATATTACAATTACCTTTATGCAAAGTTCACATACTTCCACAATGCAATCTTATTCTCTCCTTTTTATATCGTAACAACTTAAAATATACAAAATAAGTAAGGTATATTAAGTGATAAATGGTAGCATTCAAACAAAATATGTAGTGTTGAAGGAAGGTAATTCAAAAAATCCCTTACAATGTAGTGAAAATTATGCAGTTGTGTATTACTTTGGAATTTCATTCCATATAATTTACATTTGACCTGCTATAATAAGACAAATCATTACCTACATCTTTTCTTCCTCTCGTGACGTTACTTTAAATGATCACATAAACGTAATTATTTGTGATTGCCGAGAATAACATAGATTAAAACTGCAGTTAGTTAAAAAAAAAAAAAAAAGAATGTGTAGCACGGAGAGTTTCAAACGAATAGACTGGACGGCACATTAATAATTAATATATCATATTCTGTTCTAACTGCAATAGGGAGCGAAAGAAATGTTGATATAATTTCGATTTTCACTACATATAACTGCCTTCAAGGGTAACTACACTACTTAACATGTAATGATATAAGAAAAGCAAAACCGTGCTCTCTAAAAGTATTGTACAAAGAAAAAAAAAAACTCGTAAAATATGACGCATTAAACTAACACGCGTAACGTTAAAAGTTAATAATTACACGAGTAATTGAGCAAAACTTAACGAGACAATGAGCAATGCAAATAGAACAGCCGGGGAGTAAGTTTAATTTAATTAAATCATCCTAAATTATTTTGGCGCGAATTCACCGACAAGTTAACACATACGTTTTATTACAAAGTAACCGTCCAACATTACTTTGTATGGTAAACCTATTGATTATACATTAAAGATTAATTTGTCGGTGAATTCGGGCTTCTATCTGATTGTATTGTTATGCTCATTCACATTTGTAAAAGTGATAGAATAAGTACGCGCATTCCTTTATTGCACCACTGCCTGTTTTTTTCTTTTTTTTTTGAAATATGTGCACTAAAGACAAAAATAATATGACGTTTGAACATGAGAAAACTAATATACCGGAAACAATTCGGACATTTAAACGGCCGTGCAAAAATGAGTTGAACTTTTGTGTCAAATGTTCACACTCGCGCTCGCTGCTAACTCAGAAATAACCTGCTTTATAAGGTTGAAGATAATATGATACTTAGCAAGTTGCAGTACGACACTAAAATTTAAGTCTATTTCACATTTACTTTTAATAATATTGTTTGTAATAAATGTATAAAATATCATCTGTAATCTCTGTATACTTATTCACCTTTGTTTATATTTAAAAATTAAATCCATTTGTATCGGTATAAAAATCTAATAAGTATAAATCTGAGGTTATTCGACGGCTATGGCACTGTATTGTGTTTGTATTCAAACTTTGTACTAGGGCCCCGCGCGCCGCTCCGAAGTTTTTGTAAAAAACTATCCCAAAAAATTTATAAAAATACTTATAACTATTATTGTTTAAGGCTGCTGTGTTGTGGCTTATAAATACGCAGGATTCAATTTCATCAACTAATCGGATTTATTAAATCTCTCTAACGATATCTCATGCCGACCGATGTCACCTCTCACAAGGGCTGTTTTGTATTGAGTAAGAGCATTTTCAACTGTTCTTATTATAAATAAATCTAAATTCGAGCAGTAATAAAGTTGAACCCTGATTAGAAACAGAACTCTGGACTATTGTCATGGCGGTCTTGGAAGCGACGAGCGGGACCTTAGGAGGATCACACGTTAAATGCTGTGGAAAATTCTAGTCACGGAAGATAACATTAATTTTCTTCGAAAATTGTCTTTTTTTTATATTTGTAAACCTCCAAAAGTTTGATAGGAAAAATAAGTGGAAACTGAACTTGTTGACGGTGCTCCACGGTTTTGATTGCAGTCACACCATCGTCATTGATACCGTGTTCCTTCTGGTATGTTGGTGCGATGAAATGATGTAACAGTTGTCAATCAAAACTGTTTCGCAAAAATTTCACAAAACTGTCCAATGTGCAATTTATATAGTAAAACAACATGGAACAACTGAGTAAACATAACATTGCGTTCTTCACTTTAAAGTGATAAATTATTAACGAACTGGTATCCGACTGTGACGTCACTCCGCGCGCTCCCACAAATTTGCACACTATTACATCTAATAGTTAATACGTAACAGTCCTTATGCGGTAGGAAAACGAAACCATCACAATAATATCGTAAAATAAGCTATTTATGTTGTCTATAGATACAAACAGAGATGATAAAACGTCAAAAAGGTCCGCTGAAGTATCCTGATATTGTTTGTTTGTTACAATGTTTATAGTCCGAGCGACTCGTAGTAAGAAAATTCAACAATAAAACAAATCTGATATATTTAATATATCTCCTTGTTCAAACTTAAGTTAGGTTATAATTTTTTAAAGGTTGCAACCCAGCTAATGATCTGTTAAATATATGCACGCAATTGTAGCCACAATGTTAGTGGTGATTAAGAAATACTATCGTATGCCTATTTAAAATGTCAGACCGTAGTGTAGAATAATATTCAAATAGAAATTAACCCGAGATTTAAGTCTACCTGTATCTATGGGATTGCTGATGGATTGGACCTGGACGCGAATTAACCGAGGACGTCTCTTCCAATATCAGAATACTTCAACAATGCGACAAATTCATATATATTTTTATTCTCCCTAAAGCTAATTTTATTTCGCGATGAATGATCGAATTGCTTGGTAATTCGAGATTCGATAGGCTAAGCTAAAATTAAGCAAAAAGATTACTCTGGCGTACCCCGTCCCATATCCGAACAAGAAGCACTTCGTTACATCACACACGTTTCCTAATTGGTACAATTCACTAATCTCACTCATCTTAATTATTTTATCGAATCAGTCATGAGAGAGAAGACAATGCACTGGCACCGACCAACCACACAAGTAAATGCGAATTTCGATTAATTTAGGAACATAAAACGTATTATTTTCTTTTTAAATTATTATGTTTGGCAATTTCGAATCGTCGTAATCATAACAGAAGGGAAACTTTATACAAACTACGATGAAACAATTTCAAACCGTTCACACGATTCCAAGAGGATTCCCCAAACGCATCCCGCCGCGGCACACGAAATTTTAACGCTAAGTGAGCGACGCCTAACCTACCTAGCTATCACAGTCCTTTCTCAGTCTGACCCTTTCCACGTAAATGCATTTCAAATTGTCGTATCGTTGGAAAATTGGTAACAACCTAAACTAGGCCTATTAAATACAAACTGACAGAGCAAATTGAAGAAGTTACTACATTTATTTGGCACCTACAGTGTTACAAATATATCTCAATAATCTCATATATTTCATTAAGAATAATTAAATGTAACAGAAATTTTCGTTAGTCTACTAACAAACAAAAAGTGTTTTGATGGCAGAAGGTAACCTACGTTTTTGGTTTTCTTTCTCGTTTAACTGTTGTGTCCATCGATCCTTTCTTTCTGATTTATCCGTGTTTGTCCTAATTACGCATAAATATATTTAATATTTATCATTAGTTTTACGATAATTTGAGCATTATTAATTCATTCGTCTCACCCTAAGTTTGCCAGATTACATCTCTTAACACACTTAAATAAAAATGAACTTAATAATTCTACAAAATATATGTATATTTATTACAAATGGGCACATCAAAGTACCGGAAACATTCATCGCGAAATACTGTTATGTGGTAAAAGAGCAATTCTTACGATTTTAGATTTCAACGAAGAGTTTTAAATTCTAATCTCTGGTTCGATCTGCTTAGATTCAACGAACTTTTAGACAGTATCGGCAAGAATCACCGAGACACACTATTTCTTATTTGGTAACTTAATATTACGGGGCGAAAATGTAATCTGCATTCGCTTTGTCAACGGTAACACTATTCATGACTCCCTTACTGTACATTCGCGACAGACTTCTCAGACAGAGTATAGACGATATTGTTTATTTACAGATCGAAGCATGTTTTACAGCGATCCGATTTTAAATATAGTAATTATAGATCGTATTTGTTACATAAGCTCGCGTCGGCGAGTCGTATACTGGTGTAAAGCCATAATCAACATGTTTTTGGGACACTAAATGTGCTAAAAGTCAAAGGGCATTCCAAAAACTTTAGTTGTAGAGGCGGTCGGTGACGTATAAGTCGTGGTGTGATGGCCCGTGAGAGGGCGCCGGGTGCCATCGCGGCGGCGGCGCGGGTCACTGGGCCGGCAGGCACGTGACCGGCGCGCCCGGCCCCACGTTCGGCTTGAACTCACCACCCGCCGTGGGGAACTGTTGGAACGGGGGAGCGTAGCACTGCGGGAAGTAAAGCTCCGGCTTCACGACTGCCGCTGCCGGTGGGAGCGGTCGAGGTGTCTTCGCGTCCGCTCGCCTCGCTTTCGCTGCGTGCGGATTCATGTGGTTGTCGATGTGCTTCTTAACCTCCGGCTCGGTCGCGAATCGCCGCCGGCAGTTCGGCATCGGGCAGCAGAATGGCCGATCGCCCTGGTGCGTGCGCGTGTGCTGATCCAGGATCGCCTTCTGCCGGAAGTCTTTACCGCATTGCGTGCATTTGTACGGCTTCTCCCCGGTGTGTATGCGGAGATGCTGGTTGAGTATCGTCCGTTGCCGAAAGAAGCGGGGACAGTAAATACAACCGTATGGTTTCTCATTAGTATGAATGCGCAAATGTTGCGTCAGATGCGACTGTTGGCGGAAACGCTTGCCGCATTCCGGGCACGGGTATGGTCTCGACTCTATGTGGATGCAACCGTGTTGGAGCAACGTCGATTTCTGTTTGAACTCCTTCTGGCAGATAGGACAACGCACATACAATGGCATCGCACGGCCTCCTAAAACGTCAGGCAATTTACCACCCTTAAGGTATTGAAGTGAAAGGCTTGAGCCAAACACGGTATGATTGAGACCTTTAGTATCCTTAAAGTACGCTGGGTACTGTGCTGTGTCGCCAGGCGAGAAGCAAGAGCCCCGCTGCTCACCGTTCTGGCCATCCGCGTCGCCGAATGTCGATTGGATCTCCTCTTTATTTTCATCCGGTGGATAGGGTACATCTTGAGGCCACAGCGTCGGCGTTGTCCCGTTCTTGAAAATAAGATGCGGCGAAACGTCTGTAAAAATCATAACATTTTATCAGTCATACATTCGAACGTCTGATTCAGGATAAACGACGAGTGGGTTAATCGAACTGGGGACGGTTACGGGAGCGTCCGGCGATCGGTTCCGCGTCTCGCGAGCGTCCACTGCAGCGCGGGCGACTAGGGGACCGAAAATTTGATTGATAGGAAGGCCAATGGATGCGAGACCGAATCGAACGAGGTAAGGGCGGCGGGGATCGCGTGCGGCGCTCGCACTGACGCCATCGGTACGGGTGAGTGCGGGCGACGCGCGCGGGGAGCGGGCCGGGGCATATATGTGTGAATATCGCTCGCCTTGGTGTGTGCGGACGTGCTGGTTCAGGATGGCCTTCTGGCGGAAATGTTTGCCGCACTCGCCGCACGTATAGGGCTTCTCACCGGAATGGATGCGAAGGTGCTGATTGAGGATGGCGCGCTGCCGGAACGAGCGCGGGCAGTACACGCACGCGTACGGCTTCTCGTTCGCGTGGATGCGTAGATGCTGGGTGAGGTGGGACTGCTGACGGAACCGCTTGCCGCATTCCGGACATCCGTACGGTCGCGAGTCTGTATGGATGCGCTCGTGCTGCAGAAGTGTTGACTTCTGCTTGAAGTCCTTCCCGCAAGTTAGACATTTGAACAGGCGTAGCTCAGAGTTTGGATTATGTTTCCTTGGTTTGGGGGGCTCAGGTTGAACTATGTCTGGCAAGTGTCGCAAATCAGGTGCAGCATACTGGTCGAGTGGACCTTCAAGAGAAAGAACACCACCGTTCTGTTTGAGATAATGAAGTGGGAAACCGCCGGTCCCCAACATGTGGCTAGTTGGTCTGGTTTCTTTGAAGTAAGGAGTGTATTGTTGTTGCAGATCTGGTTGTACAAAGCATGGTCCCCGGTCTAAGTGATCTTGATTAGGTTGCGACTGCGCCTGGCTTTGTAGCTGCTGCTCAACCTGCATATGGTCTGGTGAGGTTTGTTGTTGCTGCGCCTGTTGTTGTTGTTGCGCTTGTTGCTGTGCTTGTTGTTGAGCGAGTTGTTGAGCTGCATCTTCGGCTGCTGCCGTTGGATCCGGAGGTGGAGGGGCTGGAGGGTAGGGCGACGGCGCTGGTGAAGCGAGCAGTGGTTCAGGCTGAGGCGACGGTCCGCTGGGACTTTGGTGTTGCATCGTTTGATAGCCACCATCAAGGACTCCACTACCCCATTGGGTCCCAGGCGGTGCACGCTCCACTCCATCTTTGTATAACACGTATGGTGCTGTCGTATCTGCAACAAGAAAAACTTTTATTATTGATTTGAAAATTTTATCAACTTCTACGCCGTTTCAAATTGGCTCAAATCACGTTTGAGGTTTGAGAGACTAAAATGCGCCACGTCGCGTGCCGCACGGCCTTCCGTTTATTAGTTATGGTGAATAAATATAATCTTTTTTGAATACATACTTTATCAGTATTTAAAAAAAAATAATAATTGTATTCTTTTCGTTTGGAGAGGATCGATCTTTTTTAAGTATATAATTTTGGGTCCATTATAAAGAAATTGGGTAATATTGTAAAATATTACTGCCTTAGATTTAGAAACGCTTGTATTTGTATTGTAACAAAAATCAAAAAAAGTGCATTACCTCAAAATTAATAGTTTCGCTTCAGTAACTTGGTGGCATATAGTCTGTGGTTTGTAGGACGCAATTCCTTAACGGACAACATGCGAGATGGAATCACGTAAACAATCGCAAGCTCTCGATTAAACGCTCCGTAAAAGGAACTAATAAAATGAGCGCAGTTTCTAATGATTTACTTTCTCAACGATGTAGATGAATGATACTGGATAAAAACGCGGGAGACATCCATTTTCTTTTCCCGCCCAAAGCGAAAAGCAAATGACGGATGTACATCCACCATTACCGTTTTGGTGATACATTGGTATCACTAGCATTGGCTCATATCAGATTCAAATTTCTAAGTAAATTGTATGTAAGAGTCTTCTACGTATGTAATCGTATTGGATATTGAATTTCTTTTAAATTAAATAATGTAAGGTGAAATAATAAAGTTACTTGTTAGATTGCACATCAACAGCAAGAAGCGGGTAAACGAAGAGCTGCAGTTGCAGACTCATATACTATGAGCTAGCTTTTGTACAGGTTCTTATTATCACGAAATTCTATGTTCGATTTACCCTAATGGAAATAAAAGGGAATCGAGGCATCCGAAAGCGTTATTATTGTTTTTAAAATTTGGCGCTGACTTTAGATTAAAAAAAACACTCGTTCAAACGACAGATGAGTAATGGTGTGAGCTCTTGTCAACGTTTTTGACAGGCGTCGTGAACGGATAACAAGCCGAGCATGACAAGGTGCATGGCATCACTTTCCGATGGTGGGTATTAGTAAATAGTAACAAGTGCACTAATTAGTATCTATTGACATGCCTTAAAGAGCAAAGTTTAAAATAATTTTTAATTTAATACTTATAAACATACAGACAAAGGCCTTTCATACGATGAGACGATTACATTGTTAATTACATTTCATTCTGTCTACTTTTAGACTCGAATTAAAAAAAAAAAATTCTTCATAGATAACAACAACCTGCACCATAGCTTGACCTGACTAGGTAGATTAAGTCCGCCTTCGTGTCATTTCTTTTAGTAAGGAAAGCAATAAAAAGAAATCGTGACATTTACGATATTTTGAATTTCTATTTACATTAATAATTCTTTTGTAGTATATTCGTTTAGGTTGCAGAAATTAACTTCAGATCTTAAAAATGAAGTCTCTCTGTCTGCCTGTCCGAGAGGAAATAACTTAAAAAATATATAAATTGACAGATTATGATATAAATCAACAGATTATGTATAAAATTATCCTGGAATCTAGATTAACTTATGGTTTATTTAAATATCTGGTATAGTTCTAGAATTACAGAAAATCCAAAGTTAACGCGAACAATTGTTGGGACTATTTGCAAATAAAGAACTGTGTAACGTAGTGTTTATGTAGTGTTACGGTAGTCCATACGTAAGGATATTCCATTTAAACTTATCGTTCATCAAGAATTTGAACATAGAATGTTTTTTTAAACAAATATCATTGCTCGTCGCTTCAGAGCGAGTGAGCTCAGGATACATTCGTTAAAAAAAACGCACTCCATCTATCATGCTCGGGCGGCCATCGTTAATAATTTCCCAGAGATGTACTAAACACCGATAAAATCGTGCTACTATACACTTATCTCAGCCACAATCGATTTGTCGATATCTTGATTCGTGAACGTGACTAAACTCAACATAGGTTAGGGTTACCATATTCTCTTTTTTTTTTAATTCCACACATTATAATTTGACGGATAAAGCAATAATCATTAAAAGTTTAAATTGTGATTTGTGTTATTTATACATTTCTAATTCTATGGCGTTATATGTCTTCCTCACTTTGATATAAAGACAGTGACACACTGATTAAATAATCCAACGACTAAATATGAATCGCTATTTATAGTAAAAACAGAAAGT
Source organism: Bhutanitis thaidina (assembly GCA_029286595.1). NCBI lineage: Eukaryota > Metazoa > Arthropoda > Insecta > Lepidoptera > Papilionidae > Bhutanitis > Bhutanitis thaidina. Next base: position 13,988,261 of record JAGSMS010000010.1, read on the forward strand.
GTTCGTGCCGAGTCAGTACCACATAACTTTTAATGGATTATTAATCAATGGCTTTGACGACTGCTACTATAGACTGTCAACTTGACACAGAATAAACGGTTTATATTTAAAAACTCTGAATCTAGAGTACTGTTTTAAATGTGGATTTTTATTTGAAAAATACAAAAAAAAAAACAGGAGCAGTAACGCGCTCCGTTAGACCGTACATTTTTTAAAAAAATAATATAACTTGACAATGAATTGACGTGTTCTTTATATGCGAGTAACACTAAATTTCGTCCCGAGGGAATTCTTGATCGAGATCAAAAGTATTCCTTGTCCTGTTTCACGGCCGTATTTCATGTAAATTTGACCAGATCTTTAGGAATGATGGAGTGACAAATACACAGCAGACTCGGAACGAAAATTCTATTAACATTTATTATGCATTTTTTTTTCACTTGAATATGCTATTACAATTCGTAGCGAATCGATCGTAAATTATAAAGAAAATAAGTGATTTTGAAAAATAAATTGCTGCGTTTTTTATGTAATATATTGACCACCGTGTGGTATAGAGGTTGGCGTACCTGATAGCGGTTTCCGACACCGACACGGGTTCTGGGTTCGAATTCTAGCCAAAGTGAATACTTGTGTTATCGAATAAATAAAGTCTTACCTATGACTCTTAATAGATTATTTTTATTTATTTGTACAAACAATGTACAAACGGCAGACTTAATAACATATGGAATTTTCTCCCTGCTTTAAATATAGTTCAACTCAAATTCGAAGACCCGTGTGGTGTACTCGTACTCTTGGTTTACACTTATATACAATTAAAAATATAAAAGCTTGTTTAGAATTAATTTAGAAATGCCATTTAAAACACGTTGTTTACGCGTAGGCGGTAGGTGAGGTTTTTTTAGCGATGGAGTCGGTGATGCATTCCGCGTTCTTAAATACCTGTATACTGGGTTTTTTTAGAGACTTGTTTTTTTTTTAAGTCATAACAGACGTGGGTTGTGACCATGTGGCATATGCGTACAAGCATTTAAATAACAGATACAATTATCAATACACAGTGCTGACAGATTAATAACGAAATAAGAAGATAAATAAAGTACTTTTAAATAAGAATAATCTGATAATCACTAATCCGTAAATAACAGTTGTCCTCGTTCATTTATTTATTTATTTAAACTATATTTGCACTTATATAAGAAAGAGGCGGACTTAATGCTAAAAAGCATTCTCTACAAGTGTACCATTAGACTGACTAGAGAAAATGTGAAGGGTGAATAATAATCATAATTTTTGCCATTTATAGCGAAGGTTTTACATTACAAATTGTTATAATTAATTATTTAATCGTTTGTTATAACTAAAAATTAGATGTGACACACTAGCTGTTAGATGTGAACTACTTATGAAGAGAAGTTGTAGTAATGTGTTATATGGAATTCATTGAATAAAAAGGTTTTAGATAACAATTATTAAAGTAAACTGTAGGTTTTTTTTATTATTTACTTATTTAAAGTACATTCAGTCAACTAAAAAAAAAACGTGTAAACAATAAATGTTGATTTATAAATTGTTCTAATTAGATACCTTTCCAATATTCCTAATTGTAATTAGAATAAGTAGTGCGAAAGTGGGAACATTACAAGGGAAATGAATACGTCTCCTACATTGGCCATGAGACAAAGATTTATAGCCGAAATAACATCTGTTTATAATCGAGCCCCCGGGATAAATAATGCGAGAGGAAACACGTCCAAATGATTTCTTCTTGACAGCGAAGCTTTAATGACGTGCAGTGCGGGCCTCAAAATCTTGTATCTTCGGCCGGATGGCTCCACATGTGGGGTGTCATTTCGAATTAACTTTTTTTGTCTTAACCCTTTTTAAATTATAACGTTCGGATGACGTACGGAACTATGGGAATGCGTAACCCCTTTTCCATCGTCTTCACGACGCTGTTACTAACGCGTTAGCGTTGCTTTTGCATATTGTTTAGTTAGTATAATGAACGTTAACGCGGTGGTTTGACGTATTTCTCACGCAGCTACTAAGGATTGTTAAATTACAAGGAAGTGCACATGCACATGATGTGAAAGTTTTAATATTTGTTATGGATTATAAATATTTTATTTCATGAACATTCACATGTGACGCTAAGCTTGTTCGTAATAAACTTGTCGTTTGATTCTGAAAAGGAATACGGTTACGTACGTTTTCAGAATCAAACGAATGAAACGAAGAAAACGTTGCGTTTTTCGGATTGCTTCTTTTCGCGTTTTTTTTTTGGTGAATTTTACTATTGTTGTCCATAAATTCAAAAAAATAATACGTCCACAGTGGCACCTATAGGGCCCTTGCATAACTAAAACCTATGTATATTGTAGGAATATGGCCTCAATTGGTCAAGTCGTTCAAAAGTAACACAATCACTAACAGAGGCACACAAGAATTTTATGTTTATATAAAGGCTAATACTTTCTTCCTGTGGGTGATCAACCTGCCTACCCAGCGTGTTAAGTATGGGCAGATCTTACGCCTATGCCACGCCAGCTCTTGATCCCGCTTTCTTGGGAAGAACGTTGTCCAGCAGTGAACTTACACAGGTTGATAAAGGATATTATAAAATTATTACGTACAGGGGGCAATCATTTGCAAACCTTTTCTAAATTTTTGATAGACACGGTGCAAGATTTATTAGATATCTTTAAGTTCTCTGCCATTAATTTTATTGAGAGCATAGTACAGGGAATATGAGGCAGTAGGATGGGTGGTAGATGGCGTGCTGTGCGCCGGCGCAGACAAACTGGTCCCGCTAGCCCGCCCCTTCCTGCACCCATGGACTGTCGCATCAGGTAAGGACAGCAGGTTCCTTCGTTATTTGTTACAAAATTCAAATAAAAAGTACTACTACTCAGATTTATATTTGATCAGTTTATATCTTTACGTGAAGCGATTGAAATTTGTTCGCGGGCAAGCAGTAATGTGATTGTAGATAATATATTTATTCGTATGTGATTTAAGTTGAAAAGTTAACTTTGCTACGTAATGGATTTATGTTATTTAATAATTTAACACTATTTATTAGGAGGCTATCAAATGACATTTGATTAACAATCGTCGTTCTGATTATGTTGCAAATACATAATATTTCGCGTTACAATATATCAGTGTTTCTGTATACAGAAGAGAAACAAAGCTTTCGAGAAAAAGAAAAAGAAAAGGCAAATGTATTTATTGTTGCATTACAAACATTAGACAAGTAACAAAGTAAAAGGTGATGATTAATTATACGGTTACTATTTGAAACTTTTCTGGTTGGACTGGAGACTAAACTAGAGGATCCCTGTGTTTCAGAACTTCAAATCTCGTTCAAATCGTTTCGGTAAAATTATAACGCAGTTCGTGAAATTAAATAAAAAAAATTGTGTGGATATGTCTATCGTATGTGAATGAGCAAGGTCCTTATTGGCTATTCCACGAACTCTATAAAATTGTATCGTATAATTTTTTTTACTTGTATAACTTTATCCAGGGCCTGGTTACAAATAAACAAAACCATGTCTTGGATGTGAAAAATAACTCGGTATTATTTTATCGAGGAATAACTTCACACGTGGGAGAGACAAGCAGGCTTTTTCTGGTGTTCGAATAGGCCTTGGAGTGTGTGCGTGCAATAGTAAATAGAGAAACAGTACAGGGTACTAAACTACTGTATTAATTGAGCCGGATCTATTAGTGATATACTTTAATTAAACAGCATTGTTAATAAACCTTTTATTACCCGAAAAAGCTGAACAATATTAAGGTTTGGTAAAGATGACATGTACTTAATAGTACCATTATATTGTTATCCCTTAGTGTCATAACAATCGACACCAGGAGGACAGTTATAGTACGGTAATAGTACGTACTGTAAAAGGCAAAATAATTATGTTTTTGTATGTGGCTGCGCACCGTACCTGCGTTCACGGATGACCAGAGCCATCAACCGTCCAACTCGGTGGATTACATCTCAACACGGCCAACCTTACCGTACTTCTTTAAGATTTTGAAGTCTATCGTGCATGGTATAAGAGTCACGTTCGATTTTCAAAGGTGACCGGTAATTATTGTAATCTAGATCGGGAATCGAATGAGTATAAAATAACATAATCGACGTGAGCAGTGGCGGTTAGCCGGTGGATTTTTGGGCAATTATTTTTGATTGCCGCGCACGTATGACGTGACGAGATGATTAAAAGTCATTGTATCTTGATTTTATTTTAAATTATTACCTTCAAGTGCATGAATAAATTTTATTAAACACATATGTTGTTCATGTTTTTAAATATACTTGAGATTAAAACTTTATGTATGATTTTCTGTTTATCAGTAAACACTAGCTATTTATGGTATGTATTATAACATAATCCTAGCCGATCTAGATGCCGACGACAACCTTTGAATACTGACAATGTCATAGAAGACAAATAAACAACAGGTATAATATATTATGGTGCGGCATGTGCGGCAAGTTTACGCGTAAACACAGAGGCACTCACTCCTCTTTACCATCCCGTATCCAATGTAATGCGATAAGATCGGAAGAATGGTCAGATGCAGTGTTATGTACACAGGACGTAACAACGCAACCAGACCCGAAAACTAATTATTTGTGTGTTGGACAAATATGTGGATGCGTTCCACATTAAGACTTACTGGTATAACTTAGTCTTTGACGTTTTTCACTAAAGCTTAAGAAAGGGCTGAAAGGAATCTGAAAGAATTTTTAATCCATGAAATTGGGATTGTATAACTTAGAGCTTGTATACATTTGGGCGCTCGCGGTTCTTGAATTTAGATTGATTAGAACTAGATAGTACTTTCTGTGTTAATGTATAATATTTTACAACAAAATCCATAAGAATATAGTGCAACAAACAGACATAATTTTTAGGAAGCTTGTTAAAGAAACTATTAAAAAAGGCCTACTATAAAATAGATCAATACATCGAGGACAAAGATGTGTGGAAATAGCTCTTACAATGCACTCGCACGTCCCCTACCTACTGACTGTTAAAATTGACTTTTAATACAAATTGTATTGATATTATTATGATTGATATTTTTTGACTTTATTATAGATTAGAAATTACAAGAAAGCGTTGAAAAGAAAAAAATCAGACCCCAGAGTTTCTTGCCGGTTCTTCTCTGAGAAGGTCTTGTTTTACGAACTGGTGTAGACGATCATTAGATCTTTAAAGAAGCCTAAATTGAATAAAAAAATTGTGACTCAAGGAAACATATAGTAAATGGTGCTTTATTGTGTAATAATATTAATTGAAGCCATTCACACATTAAATCCATAGAGTCGCAGGTGTATTAAAAGTGAAAAGACCACCGGACTCAATCTCGTCCACTTTTACTTATAATCGGGTTACTTTTATAATAAAAACTAAAACGATGATTGAGACAACTATAGGTTTGAAAAATCTTTCGATTTTACAAACAATTAAATTTTTTTTTAGATCTATGCCTGTAACCTAAAATCTATGAACACTCCTGGTTTTTGGAATGCTAAAAAAATGATGAGCGTTGACGGAATGACCTTATATTATCTGGTTTGGCAAGCCACTGCCACTGTAGTAGTAGAGTAGTTTTAATATGATAAGTATTACTAAGCACTTTTTGATGGAGCTGTGGTAGTCTAGTGGTCAGGGAGCTCACTTTAGTTTCTTAAACCTTCCTGACTGAGTATTAAAAAAAATTTTTTTTCGAGGATGTGTGGATCCCCGAACCCGCACTTGCAGCGTGGCGAGCCCTTCGCGGCTCCAAAAACCCTCTCACATATTTGAGAAGTAGGCATTTGCCCAGCAGTGGGGACTTACAGGCTGCTACTTGCACTTTTTGAGTGCCATTATTTTACAATGGCTATGCCGTGAAATATAAATATCTAATAACTCGTATATTTCGATACATGCGATTTTGTTACTTCAATAATCTCGCAACTGGTTATTTTAGAGTTCGGTGATTCACGAAACTCGTTAACTTACACTGTTGTCCGATCAACAATGAGAACAGGATGCCGGGGCGGTTTGGGAGATGCGCTTAGTCATCGCCCGCGATCGCCTTTGTGATGCTTAGTGACTTCGAACTGTGTTTTTAGGTTCACGCTCCGACGAGCCACGGATTTCTGTTTGGTCCGTTTGGATTTCTCATTGTCGATTTTACCGAGCGTTGGGCAGATATTTTAGTTAAGTAACGGTTATTGTTAAGCGATGGCCGGTCAGGGGAAACTAATAAGTTACGTAAGTATGTGAAGCGTGTGACATAAGCTATATGGTGGTGGAGGCAACTTCAGAAATCGAACCCGAATTTCATCGCTGATGTCGGCCACCTTTGAAATCGTTAATCGCAATTTACCATGTATTTATGAAAGTAAAACTCTTACGACTTACGAAATTCCAATACAGGGGTCACAAGTCTATACATTTTAGTCATTCCGATCCACTTTTCACCAGAGCTTATTTAGGACAATGTGACAGAAGCGACTGGTTAAAGTCAGGCAAAGACAGGGAGTCTTGGAAGAAGATGGAGGAGGCCTTTACCCAAACAGGGATCCATATTTCATATAATAACACTAACATTATTAACATATAGTTAATAGTAACATTCGTCATTTTATTTTTTTAAGCTAAAACCTACTAACAAAAATTGTAAGGCAAAACTAAAATGAAATGTGGAATAAATGGCTTTATTATTATTATTATATATAACAGACGGCCTAGTATCCAAGCCGACGATATTTATCGTACGTAATTTTCGATAAACTCATTGGTATGAGACCTGCAGATAGGGGATCGAAGACGAGTCACATAATTTGGTGGTACATCTACTACTTATTCAGTATGAATAGAAAGGAGTTTGATTTTGTTTCCAAATAATCTATTCGGAAACTATTGGACAGGCTACAAAACTCCGTCGCTCAAAACTCCACTTTAATATTTGTCGTCTCCTCAGTCCTGAGCCACCTACATGCACCGACTTCCTGCAACACTATGAGGGCGTTACTCCATCTTGTGGGGTTCGAGACGTGTAAGAACACCGCGTATGAGGTTGCCAAATTTTCTGCATCAACTCTGCACTGCAAAGGATTCATGACCTTACAGCGTACAGTTAGTTTTAAAAATAGTGTATTGGATACTTTGGCTGAAATTCTTTTTCAGTTATAAAACACACAAGAAATCAATTTAATACGTAATTTTCAGATCAATTATACGTTATTGAAATAATTTTAACCATTCTACTGCGTTTACCTCCACATACATAACACCCACACACAAACACTGCATGTGTCACTCCATACATAGAAAGAAGAATTCAATTGTTTTCGTTTTCAAGTTTTACAGCGGCTGCAGCGATATTTTTTGGCCACGTTAGTGAAATATGTCACGGGATTCTTTGTGCTTTGGAAGTTTTAATGGACTTGGTTTAGAGCACTGCTACTGGTTTTGTAGTTATTTTCTGACCTGTGAGTTTGTAAACCGAGTCGTATTCAATATTTTTTAACCTCTTAAGACAGACCGATGAGGGCAAGTCCATCGATATATTCTGAACCCCAAGCAACCGCTAACCCAGCGCGGTGAGTTGCCAAACATACATGGCATTCTCAGCTTTTGTTGTCAATCGTAAGCAAGATTAAGGAGTGAATTTACACGGACCGATGGGCTGAGTACAAATCACTTCTCTTGTATTCAAACCGAAAAGAAATCTATTTCTCAGACATTCAGATACTTGCTACGCTTTCCTTCCCAAGAAAGTGGTAAACACGGACTGAAAAATACATTTAACAATCAGGTCTACTATGATATCTAGGAGGCCCTGTGGTGCCCCACAGCTTGGTGCGTTGAGATTTTGATGCATAAAAGGTGGAAGGTGGAATGATAGTCCCTATCCACCTTTCTTTCAAATTGTCAACATCACCTGCACGTAGTCCTGCTAGTGAACAAACGAGGCTCTGGTGACCGAATCATGGCGGAATATGCATCCGAATTCGCCGAACCCAGATCCCACAGACTACTGTCCCAGTCACACATTGCTCAGTTGGGCATTACTCACAAAACGGAGATAGAGAGAACGTCAGATTATCACTGACGGCACTGGTATTCACGCTAATACTGTGCGTCAGGGTCTATTGTAATGCCTTGTGCTGTTAACAGCCTATACATGAGGCGCCGGGCAAACGACTGTCCATCATTAATGAGAGAATTCCGGAACAGGAGCCTTATTCACTACGCCACATGAAAACGTCATAAAAATTCCGTATTAAATTATTCTCCGATAAAATCATACCATGTTAGTTTTAGATTATATAGCATGTGAAAAATACGGACGGTATTTTCGTGAAATATTTTTGTGCAATAGCGTATACGGGATAACGCAGATATCGAATATTTTCGTAACGTTTTTTTTATTATATGTTTCCCTTCACTACCGAGCACGTAATTGTTTGGTGCAATTAACAATATCAGCTGTGCGGGCACTGGGAACCGAACATTGGTCACTTGTGTACGATTGAAGTTTAACGCCTGATTCCTGAGTTACCGCGAGCTAATGATCGCGGAATATCCATTAGAATTAGAACCCAAATCCCACAGTCTAGCGGTAACGAGCAGCACCACTAGCGCAAGTGTATAAGCACTGCGCTTACCGACCAGCTAGCCCAGCGTGGTGAGTAGGCGCCAACCTTTTTTAAACGTGGTGGGTATCACGGCCTCGCAGAATACCGGCGTGTAGCTTCTGCGTTACGTTCGGTGAGTGAGGTAACCGGAGGCCCCTCTCTCTCTCCATCCTCCCTCCTATCTCCTAAACACGGGTTCGATCTTCTTTGTGGAGTACTCCAACGACCGGGCCAATGTGTTTTTTTGAAACTTATGTACGATTTGTATCGATGGCCTGGACATATGTCGATAACAGGCTGTCCACCTGTCACGTTGACACAAATAAGCTCTGGTAAAACGACTAAAACCTTAATCACTAACTACCCCAGTATTGGGTGTACAGTCGTGAGTGGTTATTTATTTATCTATGACCCGCTGTCTGTCGGACGCGATGAATTTTGAAATGCACTTCCCTTTGACGACTTTTACAAAACCCACGGCAAGGAAGGAAGGGACAGGTTTGCTGTAATTAAATATTTACGTACATTTGGTGTCACTTTAGTATCATAGAGCGCGAGTCCTGGTTTCGATCCCCGGTGCCGACATCACTAAAATTGTTAATAGCATCTTCAAGTGCTGTATTTACTTATCACGTGCTCGGCGGTGAAAGAAAACATCGTGAGGAAACCTGCACGCAACCCGCATTGGACCAGCGTCGTGGGCCATTCCGAGCTTCAAAAGCTTCTCAGGTATTAGAGGAGGCCATTGCCCAGCAATGGGCACTCACAGAGTAATGCTAATCTTTTCCTTGTTGCATATGTTTACTAGATAATGAGCATCAAATGCAATATCTTTTTAAAATATTATAAATGGTGCTTCGCTCAATTACGAGTATGTTGGTATTCATAATGCCGAATACATTGAATTGGTAATGCGCATACGATTACTACGTACGCAAGCATCTGTGAATGAAGACGTCTCGCAAAAAGCCAAGTGTCAGTAGACGCATAAAAAGTGGACGGCACACATAAACTGGCGTCGTAAAGAAATTCCACCGTCCGGATTACAAGGGTACTGTCGCAAAAGTGTTTTCAGTATGTAAATATTGGTTTTATGTATGCTATAAAAAATGCAGCCATTATGTAAACAATTTAAATGCATGTAAATGTGTTTCTGTAAGAAACCTACTTAGGAACAATCCTGTAAGTTACGAATCTCACTACCGTAAACGTTATAACGGGGTGGTCATTTATTTTCGGTAATTGTAACAAAACCCTTGAGATTAGAAAAAAAAAGACTATCTAACTTACATACGTGCTTGTCTGACATCCAGCTTAGCTCATTCACAGTCTTGGTATGTTACATTCAAGAAGGAAATTTATTTAATGTCTAGGTCTCAGTTACAATTGAGCAAATAATCTAAAGTGTTATTTTAATTATAAACATATATTCTTCATGTGTGTCAATGCAGCTGAGATGTACCGCCGATACGTGAGGTAGCACCCCTACGTTTTATAATCTACACGACATCGGTACCGGTTGTACGCGCCACACACGACACTCGCGTCGCGACAATTTATTTCGGTTCGGGGCAATGCACCGCGTGCACGCAGCCCTGAGATCAGCGCGACGTATAACAGAGTAAACATGAAACTAAGGCGAAAGGAAAAAAAAAATTAAATCAAGGCTGTTGAAATTGGCCGACTCGGCCGAACCAAGTTGCGGAAGGGCCTCTCGTTCTGCACCGGACTTATCATGAATAGGCAAAAGATGTGACCTTTTCCGTGCACAATTTTTAAGAGAAACTCTTGAACTAGATAGCGAAATTTGCAATCAGCATTACTTGAATAAGAAGTGCTCGTAAAACTCGCTAGAATACGTGGTTATATTTGTTTTTAAATTTCGAAAACTTCGTCCGTCAATAACTTTGTAGAGTGGTAACCGATGGTGTGCAGATCTGTAAGGCTGTTAAAAAGGTTGGATTAGTGAGAATTAAATTTTAAAAGAAAACAAAAGCTTTATTCAGTTTACGCTGTAAGAATTGATATTATAAATCTTTTTAACGGTTGCGGCCGTAATGAATGGCATGTTAGTACACTCGCGACAACTAAAGAATGGAACTCGATGCAATAAAACATTAAAACGGTCCATGTAACATGGTTGCACTTTGTTAATCCTGAAATAAATAGAGTGGACATTGAGCACCGAAAACGTGAGCGAAACGGAAAGGCGCTTTCGACAGAGTTAATTAAAAACATCGAATGTTTACCTTTTTAAATCACTGTTTATGTCAAGTCCGGTTTATGTGTTTCAAGTCGGCGGCCGATTCGTGGCTTGACAATATTTTGCATTGTTTTAACGGCTTTCGGCGTTGTTCTACTGCATGCTCGATGATCTTTCAAAGGGAAATTTCGCGCCCAAAAGCAGCGATCCACAAATCTCTTCAAAATGGCGGCGGACAGTAATTAAAGCGAAAGGTTTGCAATAACAGGCCATAAAGCAAACGACGCGCATTGGTGACGCGCCGCCCGCGCTATTTCCGTCCGCGACGCCCCTCGACAAATGCTAATGTCCTCTAGGACACTCCAGCGCGGGACACTCGCGTTGATGTCATGATTGCTGTTTTAATTGTAAAAAAAGAAACATTCATACTTTCGCCTATACCGTCTTAGTTGATTTAGCAAGTCCTACACTTACATCATTCTAATGTTTTCTTTTCGTATTTTATTAACGCAATTTCGATCAAATTATTACATTCCTATTTATTATTACAATTGGATTAAAGTATTGTTTCTTAATTAATATTATATACTACTTGAAATCGTACATGCAGCAGCATCAGGCATAATTAATTTATTTAAGAATTATTTAATGTAATGTACTGCCTGAGCTAGGTATTGTTGTTCGCAACATTAATGAGAGTGCACAAATGACTGGTCACCATGATATCCGTCTCGGAGGCGTCTATAATAAGCCTGAAGTTTGAGAGGTGGTCGCTGTTCGCGAATCGAAGCACTTATTTGTGCTTACTGTGCGTTATAATATAACTCTACACTGATTACATTGAAATTATAGCAACCTGCCCATCCCCGCACGGATTAACCTTGATTTTACGAAACGATACTTTCTCAGAGAAAATATTCCATAATGAATCATATCATATACTAAAGATGGGTTTTAGGCGAAAGAGATTTAGAAATTTGTTCATTCGTTTTGCAAACAAACGCAAACTCTTTGTTTATTCATAATATTATTATCATGGTTTGATAATATTTTGGATTAATTTTAATACTTTTTATTAAATCTAGTATACTATAGTGTGTTTTCTTAAATATAATATATTTTTGGAATTATCTATTTCCTAGTAGTACAATTCAACTAGTACGGATTAGTTTACTTTATGGGTGAGAGCATATTTTAGCGTTGAGATTTCTTAAAGTAAAGATAAAGAAGAAAGGTAAAGATTAGAAAAGATATTGGTATAGATACATCATAACAGTTTTATATTTCGTCTGTGGATTAATTTTTAAGGAGTACATTTTAAAAGTGAAATCGAATTAAATGTTACTTTGTGCAGCGTATCATAAAAATGGTCGAAGACGTTCTTACCATGTGAAATGTGAAAGTTAGACCTATTAAAACCTTTGATGTTTGGACAGATTAGTTACCTAATATGAGTGTTAGATCACATGCAGAGCTAATTGTTTAGCTAATAGTTTATATTTGATTAGCATATTAGCCTACTTCCGTCCGTCGCCCGTAGTATGTAATATGTATATAATATGTAGATAATAAGAACAAAGTTTGTTACAATTGAAAAATAGTTTTATTTGCATTCACGTAATGAACTGCATTGCTCCAGAAATATAGAGATATAATATTTATATATATATAATTCCTAACCTTCATCTTATTTGGTTGTTGAGATAAGGTAGTTAAGTTTTTATGACAATCATGTTGGTAGATTTGCTACATAAAACTGGTTTCATTAATATCGTAAGTATTGCAGATTTATTTCATATTTTGTTCTGTAGAACCGAAAGGAGTATGAAAAAAAAATTTACAATTATAGTTTAAATAAAAAATTGTTTAAACAATTTTCGTTAGCCCACTTTTCTCATCGATCGTGTTAGTACAGAAGTACACATTCAATTTCTAGACTCTATCATTACGTTGGAGAGGTAAGGGTTATGGAGAAAGCCCACACGGGCTTTATATATATGCCAGCTTCCACACGATCGTTCCGCTGCTTTCAGGAAATAAAAAGTTGTATGTCCTTCTAAGACCTCATGGTAGCTCTGTACCCAAAATTAATAATCGGTTTAGCTTGTTGTCTTAAAGAAGACGATCCAAACAAACATACTATCACATTTATAATATTAGTACGATAGGAATATAACCGATGAAAATGGTATACATAATTTTTTTATTACGATACGCTTTGCTAAGTATAATAAAAGTCAAAATATTGACGTTTTCACTTTACGTTCCCGCCTACTACCTTGTGGTGGGAGATGGTTCGCGACAATAGTCAAAAAGCGAGCTAGAACTTGGTCGAACTCGAAATTCTGTTTCATAGTAATATTCCTGAACTAACTTTCGAAAATATATGTAAAAAAGCAAAACAATGAAGTGTTCGCTGGTTGACAATAACTTTCAATTGCGCCAATGTCGCGGTTAACGTCGGGACGCAATAGGTCACCTACCTGCAGACTAGTTCTGACTCAGAGCGTACGCGTTCGATTTCTCGGAAGGATAATGTAGCTCGTAAAACTTAACATTTGCGTACGTTTACAGCAAATTAAATAAAGTAATGTGTAGCATGAAATTGTTAAAACTTCATATTTATATAGATATCGACATCATAATCACGAGTGACACCTCTAGATTATGATGTCGGATATCGATTCGATTTCGATTACGACTAGAACATCTGAACACTATTGTCAGTCGATAACGAATGATATAAAATAGTGCCGACTACACAAAGGTATAGAGGCAGAACGCTACACCCTGATCGCAGCTGACTGACCTTCTTGAACTTGGGGAAGATCAAATTGCGACTGACACAAGTGGTCTGGATGAAACGAGGTAGTGAATGTTGTAATGTAGTTCATACAACAGATGATCTTATAAACCGAGTTTATTCAGGACTGCTGACTGATGCGGAGGACAGAGATTGATTATGTGACAGAGCAATTTTAGTGATATCGAAAGAAAATGTAGGCCAAATAAATCAAAAAAATATATCACTAGGGGAAGAAGAATTTGTGGAATACCTATATGGTATATGGTAAAAGATCAAACGTGCTAGCGGCTCACCTGGTTGCAAATGTAGTGAACAGGGATGCAAAGTGAGAAACTATTATAATTCCGCGAATCCAGATTACTCCTACAGACCTGATATTCCAATTTAAAAAGCTTCAATTCCCAGTCAAAGTAGCCTTTCCTATGTTACTATTAACTAATGTAAAGTAATAAGGCGCAAGGGCAGACTCTTAAAGTGGTTGGTGTATATTTGGAAAGGGCGTGCATTTCACATGGACAACTGTACGTTGTTCGCTCCCGAATCTCCAGTCCAAAGAACTTATATGTTTTGACAAAGGATGGCATAACCCAGAACGTGCTATACACGTTATATAGTTAATAGTTTACTTAATGGTGGATATGTGGTGATTAACAATACATGTCCAGGCGAACGAAGTCGCGAGTAACAACTAGTTGTTTTATAATTCGTACTACTAAACAAATCTACTGAATTCAAATAATATCGCCGTGAGACATGTTCTAGTACAAGCTATTAAGTGTAGTTGAAGTGGTCATCGGGTATTCACCTCATCAAGTCCACTGCTCAACATGGTCATTGACCTATTCGACTAGGTGGACTCCTTCTCTTCCTAGGAGCCCTCTGGGTAGGTGCCACATCCCTACCCATGTCTAACACTAAACAGCAGTGCCACTACTGTTGTGTTCCGTTTTGCAAGGTATAGAGAGTCAGTATAATTACGGGCTGTCAGCCATTCCATTTTATCCTCAGGGGTGACAACCTTCTAACCTTCTGTACTGAAGTTGGCTGCATGAGCCATTTACCATTAGTGGATATTAGCTCGTTTGTCACCCTTATCTAATAAAAAAAAAATCGTCCAAGGATCGCCTCGATGCACGGTACAGAGCAAGCTGCATTCATCAACTTCATTAAATATTCGATTTGCATTAAGAAAAGTAAATATAACACCCATAGTACATATATAGTTTTCTTTTTCCTGGACGTCTATTCAAACATATATTCAAACTCATGCGTATGTTCTGTTCCGTTTATGCGCGCGGCACGTCGTCGTCGGGTCGTTAATGTAACCCCATTTTTTTTTACTTCATAAACTTTTCTTAACTCGAGACAAAACCTCTCGCGGATTAATTAAGTGTGGACTGATAAGGGTATTACAAAAGGATTATCAGACCAGCGGCCATGATCACATAAGGCCATGCGCCTGCTTTGATTATTAAATAAGTGCTCTCCACACTTATTATGCAGTAAGCCATTGTCTCATGTTTTATACCATTCAATTATTAGGTTAGTTCTTCATTCACTAGTCGATACTAGTGACACGCCCTCACTTCGTACAGACGATGTTTTTAACTTGAGAAGAAAACATTTTTCAATTTCTGGACGGGAAATAAATTTGGAACAGATCCAGTTTCAGAAAAAAAACCTCTAAATCTAAACAAGTCAAAAGTAACTTACTCCCTTTAAATGTATACATGGCCTACTTTAGGAATAAATAGAACTAACTTTTTTTTTTCAATATAATTCTATATCTATTTAATCTTCATTAGCACAATTAAAACAAAATCGAATAATAATAAAAGAACATTCGGAGACTAAATTTTCTTTAATTGCTTAATCAACAGTTGAAAAAAAAAATCTCGTGTCTTAAGAAGAACCGGTAAGGGATCTAGGTTTACTAACATCGCCTTATTTTCTTGAAACCTTTTTTTTAATTAAAAGTTATCTTAATTACTGGCAAACACTTCTTGGTATTTTAGGGATTCTTTTCCTTATTCGGTAACCGTTCGAGTGCTTAAGTGATTTGAAGTTACGTAAAATAAAATTATTACTCCGTATGAAATATCTAAAGAAGGCATTTTAGAATGTTCAGACGGTTATTACGGGTTATTATCAAGTGTGTGAGGATAGAAACGATGAGAATGTTCTGAGCGGAGAGGGATGTGTTTATTTCCAGCTAATTATGAGCGGAACGCGCTCCAGCGGACGTAGAGCGAAGATCTAGAAATATATCACTCCATCGATGGATACGTTCTATTATTTTTAATCTGTCCCGGAACATTCTCGATCGAGTGCCAATGGTATAATGGAGATTATTTTATATAGCATGAACTGATGAATGTCCGTCTAAGTTTATTCCAAATAAAATCATTGTTTTATGTTGGTTACCTTTCCTTTAATAATATTTTTATTAACCATAAATATTTGCCTGCGATGCTAACTATTAAAACGAAAATAATACCTATAAGTTATATATTTCTTACTTTATATAAAACGTTGCATAAATAGTGCTTGCTTTGCAGTGATAGCTTCTGTAAGTTTATTTAAAAACGCATGAAAATTACTCAACGTCTACTTGTAGGTAACTTGCGTCTCTCGACGATAGATGTCGTTGTATCAACTAAGAGGACTACTTCGATTCGTAGCTCAGTTATTGTACATTGATGTGTAAATCTAAAAACTCGTTTTTAAGTATATTTGTGTTTTCTTTGTTGGAAATTACTTAAATAATAATGAATGTCGTTCAGTTCCAAAGGATTTCCTTTCAAGGGCACTGGATGGTGATATGATAAATGCTTTTTAATTATAACGTACATTCACAAGTAATCATGCATAATTAAATAAACATTTATATTTCCCTCCAGCTCACAGTTTTTAAGGCGTTGTAGATAGGGTTTATTAAGTGTGTACCTACTCTTTACGTGATAGAGTCACGGTGTTAGTCAGGTATGGGAGATGAAGGAGTGAAGAAACAGGGTAGCTACCCGCCAGGTAGGGTGGACGTGTCCTATTTCTATATTTGAATTTTGTATCGGTCTTCGGTCGCCAGAGCCTCGTTAGTTGGCAAGCAGGTGCAGGCAAGGTTGGCAATTGGGCAAAGTCATGGTATATTCTCATGCTAAGACGTATTGCTTGAAATTTGAGAAATTTGTTGAAGTCATTTGCTACTCGTGTTATAGATATAATAAAACGGTCCATGTATGTTTGGACGCCAAAGTAATCACACGGCTGTTACGAATAACTTAGAGATCGTTTGGCCTCTTTACTTTCATTTCATATTTGACACATATTGACAGCACCTGGCCGCCACGCTCGTCGTTATTACAAACAGGTGACGGTCTCCTTGAGTTTGCAAGGGACAATTTTTCATTCTCACTTACGTTATTGTTGTTTCATTCGTTTCTTTAAACAAGCAACATTTTCCGTTAGAGGAGCCTCGTTATGAAAAGACGTTTGACTAACGAATATTATGCTTTTTTTTTTGATTTTTTCTGGCGTTTTTCATGTGATGTCACAATTCGGTCAAAAACATCTTAATAATATTGCAAGCATTGTCAATAACTTGGTCGTATAAATCTGCTCATTGAAATCAAAACGTAATCAAATAATTTATTCATCAACATACGAAATATCAAAACTTCTCATGCGTTATTTTTTAAATTTGAAGAAACATCTGTAAGAAACTATCTATCCTCTTAATTTTTTTTTTATAATATAATGTTATTATTAAACACAGCTTAGATGCAATATAGTCATTGCATCTTTGCAGGGAAGACTGCACTTACTGGGATTTTGTAGAATAAACGTGGGCACTAATGTATACGACATTGGTGTCCACGTGGAACATTAAAAAAAAAGGACAATTGACAAACGATATCTGAATTTCTTACGTCCAATAAAGATTTTTCATTTTCATTGTCATTTCATTGCCCCATCAACGAGTTTCTAACTCTATTTACTCTTCTAGTAACTGGCATTAAAAGCTTCCTAGTATTTATACTGATGAATATCGGTACTGTAATTGTATTTATGTTTTTATTTACATTATTTTTACAGCCTTTTCTGGTTTATTTATTTATTTAAACATTATTTGTATACCTTTATAAAAGCAATACAAAGGGCGGACTAACTAACCATCTAAATCAGGCTAAATCAATATTCAGGGATTAAATAATGTTGCAACTACAGGAATTCTGTAATTAATTCTGACATAACATGTAGTATGTACCTTCCCACGCTTGAAGGGTTGTGTAGTTTATTCAGGCCGTCGTTCTGTATAAGTTGTTCTGCCAACAAGCAATTCTATAGGCAATATAAAGGGTACAGTAAAGAAAACTTCAACAACAAATATGGAAAAAATAATTCGGATATACGATGCAAGTTTTGCCTTAATTGTTCAATCATCGATTACTTTTGATGTTGACTGTAGTCGTAAATTGCCCTCGTTAATCCATTCATTCTTTCGGTTCAATAACTTTTTAAACGAAAGATTCATTTCATGTACTATCAGATATACCGCTTCTTGAATAGAACCTCGCACAAAATGTAACGAACGTTTTTACTTTCTTACTTTTTATTTTTACAGTTTTTTATTCGAGTTTGCTCGACAGAGGCTTTGTGATAAGCGTTTTCCGTATGCGCCATTGAAAAAAAACTTAATTTCTGAGCGAAAAAATAAAAAATTATAATTCGATAATACTATGTTAAATGTCAATAATTATAAAAATATTTTGTGACGTAGTATCTAGTATTAATTAGATGCTTCTTTTAGAGAGGTACTTAAATACTAGTAATACATAAGTTTGCGGTGTGTTGGCGGCGGGCAAGAGGCCACTTAGTGAAAAGCCTTGAAAATCACAATGGCTACCGATAGATGGCGGTATGACCATCCTGAATAATACCAGACCATAGTAAGCAGACCGATGATGGACTGCAGCGTCTAAGGTGCGAGGCGTCTGGTTCCGATCCAAAACCGATCTTTGCCGAGCGGGACGACTATGGTAAATCCTTCTTTCCCTAATCGCCATTGGGAGAGGCCTGTGGACAGCAGTTTACAACCTTGTTAAGGAAAGGTAATATATAACATAAATAAAAGTTAAATATTATGAAATATATATTGTATTAAGTACCTTTTATATAAATTATATTAACAAATAAAGTTGTTTCAAACATTCATAACTACATTACATTTCTACCAATTGAATTCAATTAAGAAATTCTATTGCTCTCCAAACATTTTACTGCAGCAGTAATTGATATACCAGTTCATTATATTCTCACTCCATATTTCACCGTGTAATAAAGCATCATCGAGACAAAAATAAAAGCCTGCCGCTGCAGCGCTGCCGTAGACAACGGCCCTCGACCACAGACAAGGGGCTCTATTTTTACCAGATTATGCATGGAACATCGCTGACGTAGCGCGCTGGTGTCTCGCCGAACAATGCCTGTACAGTGCCCGCACGTGTCTTGTTCGAAACTCGTCTTTTAATAAGTCATCCTGTTCATTAAGAACTCTTTTAATTTTTTTTTGTTTTAATAAATGGCTAAAATGGAAAAATAATAAACATGCTTCATTAAAATTTTTTTTTAATGAAGCATGTTAATGTCCCACTGATTGGCAAATGCCACCTCTCAATATTTGAAAAACGGTCGAAGGAGGGTCCGCCACTCTGCTCCAATACGGGTTGGTAAACTCCAAATGTAAAAAATATAGTAAATCAGCAATTAAAAAGATAGTTAATAACTTTAGTGGTGGCTGCCACAGGGATTTGTACCCGGGTTATTCGCGTCGCATATTACGAAATCGCCTTGATCTTTGAGCTATTGCGGCTATTCTCTCATAGTTAACCTTTATCGTTCTTTTCACTAGTGGCTAGATAATATTCAATTATTTAAAAACTTTTAAAAAAAAGTTTTAAGCAAAAATAAAAAAAATCTCCTGTTGTGTAGACCCGGAACAATAGTTTGTAATCTATAAAAATACTTGTTATGTGCGGGAATCGAATCCGCAACACACAGAGCCGCAGCCAAACGCTTAGCCTCTGCGTTAGCGAATTATATTGTACAATTCAGATTTTCAAATTTAAGAGGTACACGGTACTACGCGTGTTTTTTTTATTTCTTATTCTTCTTTTAAATTAGACATGACGGCGCAGTAAATACAAAGTTAATCATCGCAATCAAAGTAAAAACACAATGGTTATTTATTTAGGCTTGAAATTATGGCGCGTAACACAAGTAACTGCAGCATTTGAAGTATTTTCAATTTTACTTGTGTCGCTGGCAGCCTATACCGCGCAATTACAAATAGACACAAATTAGTTAATAAAAAACTCTCCTCGAGTCCTAGAGTAAGTACGAAAGACCAAAGCGCATAACAGTTTTAAATTTTATTATACTCGTCGTTTATTTGATAAAGGCTCGCTGACCAACGTTGTTTATGATTTTTACTTTTTAATAAGTACATCACACGCATTAGCCCGTGGGCGTGTCGACAATAAATTAAAAAGTAAAAGTAATAAATAACCCGAGATCAATGCACTTTGATCCTTTTCGTTTGTACGTTGACACGCGATCTTTGCGTGAGGTCGGATTCACCTGAAAGCAATTATGCGATTTCAATAATAATGGTTGTATTATAATTAGACCTTGAGGTTGGTGGCCTAATCATGGTCATATACATTTTTTGTATAACTGTTCGAAGCTGAAAAAGATGGAGATATATATTCTCATTAAGAAACTGATATTTTTTCTGTATTTCATTCTAATTAAAATAAGTCGCTCAAATGTGTTCACTCTGACGTCTTTAGAATGTATGTTCCGCTGTCAGGTTAAAACAAAGAATTCATTTGTTTCAAAGCTTTTTCTTTAAACTCAAATATAAAATTCAGTATTTTCAAAAGAAATCCGTCATAAGAAAACCTAAGCAAGCACGTTTAGCACTTTTAACGATGTGAAATGCACCTTAGTACAATAAAAATAAAACTTAACCTAACTTCACAAGGTCGGCTGTTACGTAAACTTCATTGGGTTGAACGTGCAAGTTATAATGAACTTTGGGGGTATAGACATAAAACTGGTGGTAAGTGAACAGTGCGAAGTTTGTAAGACGGAAGGCGGGCGACGTCTGGGCAGGTGAATGAACCCTGAAAGCGCGCGTTTCAGAAGTTTGGGACACGCCATCACTTCCTGTAGCTTTGAGTGTTGGTGTTTCGTATACTTTACGCAACTTAAGTTTTTGGTAGCATTTATATGTTTAAATACTAGATGTGAGCCTGTGATGACTTGCCTTTAATTACAGAATCTTATCATAATTTTTTGTAGAGTAGTATTTTATCTATCTAAGTATAGGTTATTTTATATGTCCTCAATCGCCGCTTTAGGCAGCTGGGTTGGCAGCGATCCTCCTCTCAGACGCTTCAGCCTGTGACTGTGGCAAGAGAAGGGAGGCTTAATTTTAAAGCCTCCACTTCACAAGTAAATGTCAAGAGTTCATATTGGGACCTACGTCCAGCGGAAGGTCCTTGTAGATTGATGGTCATGATGAACTGTTATGTTGATTTATTTCGGGCTCTCTTTTTTTGATGTACGATGCCTTTGTCTATGATCCACCGAAGATATAACATATATGTATGTGCAGAACTGTACACGATATAATAAATAGATAAGATATATGAATGTGCAGAAATAACCGTACAAATGATTGTATACTACTGTATACTGTATACTAATCGAAGACACAAAAAAAATATTGTATTTTCCAAATATTAATTATTATAAAACAATCTGAAATTTGTAAAATACCAAAATACAGAGTGGTTACTAAAAATAAAGAACAGTTAAATATAAAGAATAGTAAAGGTGAGAACTTAAAATATAATTAATACATAGATAATAGATAAATAGGTTCAATGCCTCTTTTGCCGCCAAAACATAGTTGTCAACACACGCACACTTACACGGATACATGAACAGGCTCTACTGGTTCAACTGAATGACTTTCGCCTTCGGGATGCAAAGTGCTTCCGCTAACTTTACAATGTTGCCGGCATTGGGTCAAATTAGCTATTTATGACACCACGTGGATAATAAACCCGTTTTAGTTGAGGTTCTTTCTAATGAGTTTGCTCTTAAACGGGGAATATATTACATTAAGACGTCGAATGTGTTCACAAAGTATACGCTTTATTTACAAAATTAATACAAATTAATTTTATTGAAGTGATTTCTATTTAACGTTACGTATAATTAAGGTACACAGATAACGGATTTTCATTTGGTATGACTTAACGTAGCCAAACGGGCTTCCGTAACTCCTTTTTCGGAGATAGAACGTGAAGGATGGCAGGCCTCGTCTCTGCCTCGCCTAGCAAACAATTGTGCTATTGTCGTACCAAGATGCAGCTTTATGACACAGCTCTGCATATTATAGATACAGTATATTTAGTAGTCGTTACGTGGTTTTTTCTTGTGCATGGTAGAGCCTGGCGGCGGCTTTTACTATTGCTCGAATGGGCCGGTACGACCGGGGAAGTGGCACCGCCCACAGAATACCGGCGTGAAGTAGAAGCATCTTTTGCTTCTCCGCTTCGGTTGGTGAGTGTGATAACCGGATGCCTACTCTTCTCTCCCTCACCCCTTCCCTCCTCCCGAAACATCCTTAGGTTCGGCAACGGACCTGCAGCTAGTCTGGCGTTGCAGATGTACGTGGGCGTCGGTAATAACTTACCATAAGGTTAGCCGTTTGCACCTTTTCAAGATAAAAAAAACATGAAAATATGCCACACCGTCTAATCTGTTGGGTGTCATTAAAATCGATTAGGGAAATTCCTGGACGATGTCATGGCTTCATAGAGATGGTCTCAAAATACCTGATCTAAAGTACGCGCGATCGACTTCCGACACGTCTGGCACACCGCTTGTCAAGTTTGGCTATCATGGCAATGATGAAAAATGCCAAGTTGATGGATCGTCATGCAGGAGGACATTATGATAGTGTTAAAATTGTTTTCAAGCGATGTTGGTGTTGAATACGTTTCCTTAAACCCAACTTTCAAACTTTCTAAGACGCAAATTAAATGTATTATTAAAGTTTACTTGACCTCTTCGTTACATTAGGCATTCAAGTGTAAGTATTACTTAATCCGTCTAATCCAAACGTTAATGGGGCATCAGATGTCAATTTTGACAGTTGGACAGCACGGCACCATCTTTACTTTCTACTAATGTAAGCACACAGTAAGACTTGAGTTAACAAACAAATTAACGGACGCTTAATGTCAAAACATACTTTAAACACTATTTGTTGTATTGCAAAACGATTGATTATTTATTAACGGTCTGTTAATTTGTTCGTGAACTCGAGCCGAGTCAATTGAATACTCACACCAATGTGTGAGTTATTTCGTTGGTACGTAATATTTTTCTGTTATTAATTCTGGTTAATATTCTGTAACTATGTTTTCTATAGAGTCATTCACGTTTCTATTGGTTACGATTCGTGGTATTTTGATCAATTCATAATTCAATTTATTTTTTAAATTTACTACACACAATCTGCATTAAAAAAACGCATGCTAAAATAAACTGAATCTTTCAATTTTAGTGTATTTCTTTGTAACACCTTTTTCAACGTAAGGAATTCTTTGTTATACCACCCAAGTGTTAGATGTTCGACGTCCTTGGGAAGGGAATGTAGAATTATCTATTTATGGGATCGCAACAATATGAACATGTTTTTTTAAATACAAAAATTTTATGTTGTTATCTTGTGTCGTGTAGAAGTTTTACACACGCGTAAATTGCACACTTTTACAAACAAAGACAATTCTAGACAAACATTCCTGATCTAAAAATAAATTATAATTTATACAAATAATTATTCCGTGTGGGAATCGAATCCGAGGCCAACGGACTTGATACATTTTTTAAGTCATAGTAAATTTAATTAGAATATGTATTCTTCTTTTTGTATATTTCTCGAAAAAGTTTGTGAATTGTGTTTAATTCTTATTCTTTAAGCGCAATTTAAAAACATAAACTTTTTTAACTTTTTAATTACTTAATATTAATTAGTTAACAATTTTTTGACATAATAATTTGTCACTAGTTTGCCTAGGTCACCCTCTTTGCTTGCTCGACTTGTCGAACCGTTTCATAAAAAGTTAAAATTGTATAATCATCAATTTCCAGTTTCTCGTGGATTTAAATCGTAACCAAATACCTCCACTTTATGTGACGGCACGTCTGCTCCGGTTCGGTATTTGCCACGCTGCGTATCCGTTCGAGCTCGACAAATTTGAAGTGTACCAATATCCATATTCATAATGCGGTGCGGCAGAAACGCGAATTATTTGCTCTGTCCGATCATACGCGCCCATTAACTCACTCGGCCATTTTTCAATTATGCCAAATGTGGGCATAAATCATATAGTACATATGTGTAAGTGCATGTGTAAGGGCGAGGGAGGCCAATGTACGAACGGGGTGTGTTTAATTTGTAAACGGGTAACGTATCGAAATATATAGGATATAAAGCTTATCCAATATCAGTCTGGACAGGGGTGCGTGGCAGTCGACGCGGTGGTAAAAAAAAAAGCGCACCAGCACCGAAGAGATTTTTATGCGTCCCGAATATTTTTATGGACGTTGTTTTATGGAGACGAAATAGCGGGGCTGGTATTGAAATGTTTTATGGCTTTTGTACGTTACTGGTTTTAATTTTTTTACATAAAATATTATGACCTTACGCATTGCGTTGTCCACGTGAAGATTTTCACCTAACAGATAATTCTCTATTCGATGAGAAATCTAATTAGATTCATTCGTGGCTGTCATCTATGTGCATTATTTCCGTCAAAATGATTAATTCAGCTTCATCAGAAATGTTAATTTTGATTTCATTTGCTCTAATTGACAATTATTATGACATCGGACATTACGTTCGATTAAAAGAAATTACTATTTTGTTATTTATATTTTAATTCAATAATGTCGTTCCAGCCAGTGCCAACGTTCATAATCCATACATGCTTTTGTTTCCTTTTTCTCCCGCCCGATGCTAAGCAACGTCATCCGAAATTCAAATTCGTCGAGCTTCCTAGGTGGCCAGCGGCGCACGTTAATTCCATCGATCATTACTCCCGTTGCAATCCGCCAATCGCGAAAAATAAAAACACTCTGCCCCCCTACCTGCGCCCCTTCCTCTGTCGCCACCCCCGTCTGCGTCCAGGGGAGATCCAGTTTTTTTCAAATATCACTCCCGATTGGTATGACTTCGCATTTAGTGTTAGTACTACACGTTAAAGGAAATTTTGAACTGCCATTTACTTTATAATCACATTAACAGGTATATAATGATATAGTTTATCCAAATACACAGATAAATTATATACACAGATAAAAATAAATATCTAATACGTGTGTAACTTGTGTGTTAATTGTCTGGCCATAAACAGTATTATAATTTTTTTTTTCTCAATTCGAATTTTGAATGCGTTTATTATCGAAGAAACTTCGATCGATTTGCCGTCATTTCTCGATTGTTAATTACATTATGAAGTGGCGGTTAAAGAAAACCGAATTGCAGTAATTGCTTTGCACAAAGTGAGTATGTCGGGAGACGTCAGTAATTTTTAAGACGCTTTAATAGTGAGGCATCGACCGAATGTTTGTGTTTTACACAACCCGTAGTCACTGTTTCCTTATGGAAATAAAAATATTACAGCGTGAATTGAAGATTCCCGCTTGAATACCGACGCGAATTATTAAACAAGACCTGAAGTTAGGTTGCTTACCGTCGAAAACATAGGATATGCCCTAAATCAGTCCCTGCTGCTTAATATAGTGTACCGATCAAAGTGTCAGCAGTCACGATACGGTGGTGGAAGAGACAGTAATATGCTCCTTACAGATAAAATATATTTAGGATTGAGAAGCAAAAAGTATGACAAAGTGCTGTCAGCTCTAAAGAAATGGTCATCATTCTGCATCAATCATGGTTTAGTGGGACGTATTCTACTAAGGAATCATGAAGATTGATTTTTGTGAAAAAGTAGTAGACGGACTTCGGCTAAAGTTTATCAAGAGACTGTCTTGGATCGTATAGTGAAGTTACATACTTCAAACGGTATCGTGCACTTTCCAGCAAGACTCTGCTCCTGATCATAAGGCCTCAGCTCGAGAACGATGTTCAGGTGTTCATAAGAGCTGAAGACTGGCCCCCGTCCAGTCTAGGTCTAAACTAAACTACAAACTGTTGTCAGTACTAGAGGACATGGCTCTCCGACATTCAGTCCCAGGAGGAAATCTTTATAAATCTTAATTAATCGCTTAGACTTCGGTAAATATGCAAATACGCATGAGTTTTATCTGAAGAAGAAGAAGAAGAAAGAAGAAGAAACTCCTTTATTCATTTTGCATTCCGTTATTTCTTTAAAAAAAATGCATTTTAATGTTTAATTTCTAAGATATTTTTTTAATACAATACAACACAAAGTCGCGGCTGTTATCTCTCACGTGCCAAGCAGAGGTGCAAAAATGTCTGTACACGGATATAGTTACTTGTTGACAGTTGGAGCTGTCACTCTTTACAACAGTTGTTTACAGAATCAAAACATGCCTGGTTGTCGATCTGCTGAAATTTACTGTTATTGTAAGCATTATTAACAATTTGTTCATGTAGTACTTTTTTCTGTGGAAACGAAACACGCAATCAGTATTGAAAAAAACAAATAGTAAAAAAGCTTTTTAGACATCCACCGCATGGCTTCAGAAGAACAGAAATCGAAATCAAATCATTTCTTCAATATAAGAAACATACATTTCACATGCCGAACGTAATTTATTTCAAATCTTACCACTGTTTCGTAATGATGTTCCTCTGACGGAGAAGAAACGGGCGAAAGAAGTTCCTCTCCTTTTGTAATTTTTTTAAAACAATACGTTTTTATAGTCTAATGTTCTAATATCCAATTTCAATATAACATTTGGAATACGAGATGGTGGAAAAACAAGGCAGAGATTATACATTATTATTGATATTAAAATATATAAATAATAATATATGTATATAGAAAAAATAGATACATTTTTTAAAAAAATATGCAGGTGTAAAAAATGTGCAGTCCACCGGATGGTCACTGACTCCTCGATTACAAATCAAGACGTATATAATGTGTATATAATTATGTCACCATAATAATATTGTCTAAATTATCCAGTTGCCAGGGACTGTGCTCTCCGGAAAGTTAATAAAAACATTTTAATACTTACCTCTCTAGCGACTTACATAGGTCTCTCCCAATGAGATAGTCAGTCCTAATTGCCACTTGTGGTGTTTCCGATCGCAGTACTAAACACATGGCACCTACCTTGATGACAAGAGATTTCGGAATTTCTCTTCTGAGACCTCTCAGGTCATCGAAGTACATTTTTATTATTTTTCCAAAACTCAGGCTTCATTACGATGATTTCTTTTAACGACGAGCACGTGTTATATTCAGCTCTTATTTTTTTTTTTTTTTATGAAAAAATGGCCACTTTGGCCTTATAGTTGTAATCAACTCATAACGTGTTGTAACAATGTAAATTGTATTGTTGCGACACGCGAAGATATTACAATTTAAACGGTGTCGGTACCGGACTATTACGGTACTATGTAAATTAAGTATTTATATACATGTACTTGGTATATGTATATAAATACTTAATTTGAAATACATTAACACACTGAATTCATCGTGTTTTATTATAAATTTTTAGTACAATCCACGCAGAAGGCTAACAGTATCTTGAGATCAGTTGAAGGATCTTGAGATGATATTTCAATGTTTCACAAATTCGCACAATATAGATATTGTGTCTTCTAATCACTGAGAGTAAATATGTACGTGTCCATTAAAAGATAAACAATTATAAACATGGTAGTGTGGGTGCCTGCAGAGCTGAGCCCAAGCACGAGCCGATCGCGTGCAGCGCTCCATGCAAAAATTTGTATTATAAACAAACACCAGCCCAAATGAACCGTCACCTCCCCTCATTGGGGCTTGACAAAAAGACGTAAGAGGGGCATGCGGCTTTTCCAGCGGAGCTCTATTTACGTTAGTCGCTTAAGCGCAAGGGTAGTTACAGATAGCAGTATGCGGGCCCCCCTCGGCTGTCATGTATCATGTATCCAATTTAAAATTCGCACGAATGTCTGTCTATCTGTACAGCTTCAAATGTCGTTATTAATGAAAATCTGATTTAAACATAGAGCGGTAGGGTTTAAAATATTCGGTTACTGTGAAAAGTGAATTAATATAAACACAAGAAAATTTGGGTGGTAGTTTATATTCTCGGAAAACTAAAATGAAAAAAAAAAACATCAGATCATCAATTAAAAATAATTTTTAAATAACTCGTGAATTAATATTGAACCGTTATAGAGAGAATTTAGAATGAATGTTAAAAATGACCTATTTACTTTCTCTAAGAAAATGTGCAATTGGCGATGTAATTCCCTTAACAATCATCATCATAATCATCAGCCTATTACAAGTCCACTGCTGAACATAGGCCTCCGCCAAAGATTGCCACGAAGCTCGGTCCTGAGCCACCTGCATCCATCGACTTCCCGCAATACTGCGCAGGTCGCCACTCCATCTTGTGGGGGGTCGTCCTACATTGCGTCCCTTAACAATACAGTCATGCAAATAGAATACAGTATAAGCTTAGTTGTGTCTACACTAAGCTATTGTATTTTAATTTAACACACATATTAGTTTTCTTTTATTAAACTTTATTTGTAAAGGCACGCATTGCAGCAAGACCACATAGTAACTTTGTAACAAATACTGTTGTCAAAAAACATTGTATTTGTATGTCAATATGTACTTAATATACCAAAAAAGCATTTCATAGTGGTCCCTTTTGGCTTTGTAAGCCATGTAATACAAGCTCTAGATCTACATAGATCTTATTGCACTTGTAAGTACTACAGGGAGTCATGGTAAAGCTAAAATCTATATACTTTATACCTAAACATTAGTATCCGCATTTATTTCTTGATCAGTAAAAATTCTGTCTCAGTGCATACAACATTGATCCGAGTGGTTACCAAATTAAAGTCCAAAATGCCAATTTAAATTTATTTGAATTAATGAGTGAAAATTATGAAAGTATTACTGAAACGCCTCTTCGAGGACCCTGTGGCGTTTTCAAAGTCAATTAAGAAATGTATTTTTAACCATCCGTTTACATTTTTTTTAGAAAAAGTCTCCTTTCAGTTCGCTCTTTACTTTACTCGGCAAAGTATAGAGTTTAACGAAGCCGTAATTATAATGCTCAAAAGAATTTCTCCTTTTTTTTTTAAGGGAATTTAATGAAATGCCGGGTTTTTCTCTGGTTCAAATGGGTACCCAGTGCAGTTTTTTTTTTTAATAAACAACGTAATTTTATTACAACAAGTGTTCAATGTTTTAATATCTTACCCCGACTTGGTAAATGAAAGGGCACTTAACTTGGCTGTGTAAAATTTGAAAACTTATTTTGGGAGTGTATTTCTGTTAATTTCGTTATTTAAGTATCCCTTTAGCTCGACTAAGTGCAGTTTAGTTAATTGGTAAGCCTCTTAAATAATATTTCGTTAAATATTAAATTTTTGTCTGCGCATTTAGGAAACCCTTACAGTTTATGGAATGACGCTACGTGCAGCGGTACTGCAGAGAAGGTCTATCCACTTGTCGGTGTATTTTTATAGGGATTGATCAGAGATATCTCAAAGGCAAACAACACTTTGCATCTAGAACTTTAAGGCTGTCATTCTCTTATCTCTAAAATAAATCATTCAATTAATTCAACAATAATATTTTTAAAGTGATATTTCTTTTGCTGCGTTTTATATAATGAGTGTGAGTTTTTATGTTGCGCTTACAGGGTAACATTAAAATCTACATGTTGTAGCTCGCTAAGCCCACAGAGCAATATTAGTCCTGGCAGAGAATAACGACAACTTCATTACTGTCTCACTTCATTCCTATTATTATTTTATTGTCATGAATAATTTGTAAGTAAATAAAAAAAATCAGATCAATAATTGCTGTCGCTCGTTGTGTACTCGTATGCACCCGTATTTTTTTTTCTGAAAACCAATGATTGTTGTGTAATAATTACGTAATAGTGGCGGGGTATGGTGGAATATACCTGCTATCACTTTCTCCAAATGCCAACCTCACCAGCACGAAGCAGGCTCCGGTGAGGGAGTAATGGCGGAATAACCATTCGAATTCACCGAACACACAGACAGACAGCGAGCAGCATCACTAGCGCGAGGGTACTGACACTGGGCTCCTCAATCCGCTTGCCCAGCCTGGTGAGTTTGGGCACACCTTCCAAGAGATGTACTTTGCTGGCGCTTTTTATGAGAAGCCTATGTTCAGCGGTGGACTAAAAGACCTCTAGTGCGGGTTGGCGGACATTATATACTCTTGAAATATATTTATATTATTATTCCATGACGGTTTCCTAGCGCAGTTACCTTCGATACTTCACGTGGTAAATTCAACTCTTAAAATTCCTCTAAAATAATGGTAGCGACACCGTAATTCGAACCAATGTGACTCGCTTAGTGTAAAATTAAAACGGGGGCCTTGACCTCAGAGCTATCACGGCTCTTATGGCTGGTGGTGTGTGCAGTTTCCAAAGCGTTTGGTTGTTTTATACATGTGGCACTGCTGTGGATACTCCTGCCAAAATAGGCTGACGAAGACGACAAAGAGACAGAGTAATCCATTACGGAAAAATTCTGCCACGTACTCATGGGCTCAATGGCATTCACATGTTACAATAAACTTTTTTTGTTACTCTCTTAAACCAAAAGCACTTAACACGTGGTAGTTGCTGAGCGGCGGCTTTTGCTGCTGCTCGAATGAGCCAGCTCGACCGGGTTAGTACCACGGTAGTCTTCGCGGAATACCAGCGTAAAGTAGAGGCATCTTGTGCTTCTGCGGTTCGTTCGGTGAGTGAGGTAACCGGAGGCACTCTCCTCTTTTGTTCGGTAAGTGTTTCCAGAGGTGCATTCCTGCTCCCTCATCCCATTATATCCCAAAAGGCGAGCAACCCACCTGCAGCTCTTCTGGTGTGGCAGACGTACGTGGCCGTCGGTAATCACTTCCCATCAGGTGAGTCGTGCGGTCGTTTGCCACCTTTCCCATAAACAAAGTATGCTTTTTAATCCGAACACACAGTAATGCTTGCACATAGTAACTTCTTGGCGGCGGAATAGTTGGCACGACAGTGGTACCACAACCTAGGCCAACTACAGAATCAATTCCTATATAGTAATAACCTATACAATTAAAAAGAAACATAAGGAGAAAACACAAGCGTCAAAAACAATGTGTATACAAGTTCTCTATTTTAATTTATTAGCATCATATGAGGCTTTAAACTGAATAGTTAATATTTATTATAATATTTATAACTCAAAATTTTAATTTTAATATATACCTTATGTGAAATCTTGAAGGGGAAAAGTTTTCATGAACACACTGGCAAAAGAGACGCTGAGAAAGAAAGAAAAAAAAATTGAAAAAAGCTTCGTAGAAACTGTGTTATGAGGTAAGGAGCGAGCCCACCGCGCGAGCCCAATAAAACGATACTGCGTAAGGTCGGCGGAGTACACTGGAACTTTTTATGAAAACTTTTTTCTTATTCAAATACCGGCGAAGGATGCGAAAGAAAATTTTCTTGGACTTTATCGATTGGATGAAATTTACTATTCAATTTCTGTAAGTTTTGTATTATTAATTTAGATATTGTTACTCTATGTATTTAGGAATTAATCTGGCATTTCCTTAACAACCGATACATGTTAGTGCAAAGTGAAAGAATAATTATGTTCCTCCTCATGCAAACAACATAATAACAAGTGTTAGGTTAATTGCTACAGAATATTGCCTGCTAATTACATTCGTTAACAGCGCACTAAAGCGTTTGTAACGTTAATTAAACGCGTTACTCCCATAACTAACCTATCACAACACGACTTCGAGGATCTTACGGGCCGCCAGTTCTTGCTCATACACGTCAGGAGCGGGTTTATTTGAACAGATTCAATTGAGATATGTGTGTTTCGTTTAAAGTTCGTTTATACTCCGAACGATGTAGGATAAAAATAAAAATGTAAATGTTTTAGTAAGATAAGTGGCTAATTTACAGTTTTGCTTCGTTGCAAAATAATAAACAATCTTGAAATCATCAAGTTTTGTTTTTGGGCCACACCCTTTCTTCCCATGGATGTTAAGTAAGAGGCGATTAATAGTAGAAAAGCCTAGAAACTTCTCAAAACATTGTCCGGGAGCAAATCCAGCGACTAGGCTTGCCCCCCGTCACCTTCTATGCGAAAAGTGTAATGACATTGCGCGTTCTGAACAACGTCATGCGTTTTTTCTCCTTCGTTATTAGGAACGCCCGGGCTAGCTTCCGAAACGAACGTCAGGAATTGTTTCCGAACACAAAATTAACAACATATGCGCCTTAAAGAACACTTTGTATGAAATGCGTGTATGAATAAGGAAAACGAATTTGGCAATCAAATCAGGAAACCGTGGATGGGCCTCTAGTCTAAAACATGTTTTTCGGGCGATACACTTTTTAATTTTTTTTTTGGGATATATCGTACAATGTAAACGATATAACATGTAAATATGTACCTTAACAGTCTGCTATATTTTCTTTTGACCTGTTTTTTTTTAAAGAACCAACCATTAGTTAACCAGTAGCTGTAGATCATATATGGCAATTGATTTATGTCCAAATTGGTATAGCGGCGAAACTACGCCGGGCCACATGTTATCTCTTGATTAACAGAGCGCTAATTGTAGACGGGTGAAAGGTGCAGAGAAAGGCATGCAGTTTTTGTTCTGTGCTCGAACATATATTAGTGCTATTTTTGGCTAGTGTTATTCTAACTAGTGCACTTTCTATACGTAAGCGTGTATACGTCTAAAGATGGCGATGTCTCGTTCAGTTTGCCTTCTTTGATTTACTTAATTGTACGCTTCCGAATTATGTTCGTAATTGAGACAGCTTCTGTCGCACAGCTTATTTCAATAGAGGTAAAAAAGTATTATTTCAATCCTTTCCAAATAAAACGATGTGACGTCTGTCGCTACGTTTGACGATATCCAATAGCTTACAACTTAAACTAAGCTAACCGTCACCGATCTGGGTATTAGACCTGACATAGTTTAGAAGATTTTTCTGGTATATTTAATTTTTTTTTTTTTAAACGCAATCTTTAACGCAATTCCGATTACGACCCGGAATGAGATATGGTTGGGGGAATTTGTTTCAACGTCAGTAATATTATCAGTATCATAACTAATGAAGTCATTTGTTTGTGGCTGTGAATATGGTCAACATTCGACAGTTACAGAGAATCACCGATTTTAAATACCTATATAGTATTGACTTATGATCGGACAAAGCCCTAAAACGAGCATTATCGCGCGACACACACCAGTGCAGCCGCGTAAACACTCGGGGGTGGCCCCCCCCCACCCGATTCGGAGTTTTTATATTTTTGCACATTCAGAAAAAAAAAGGACGAGGCAGACAAAGATGGACTGATGACGAGATCCGCGCCGGTGTACAACAGAACAATGCGGCGCAAGCGGGACGGAACCACTTCTGTCACGAGCGTTGCGAAATAAAAATGTGCAAAGAGTTTTCTTTTTTAGATGTGATGCTTTTTTACGTTAGTCTGCGTTTGTAATTAGTGATGTGCGGTTGTCGTCGTGCGCACCGGGCATTACGATCTATGCAAATGCGCGGGGAACCGATGGGATTTCTAAAAGCTTTTGTTGCTCCGCCGTTGTCGTCGGGCGGGTTTTGTAAGACGTGGGGGAGTGAAGGATTGCGGAAGCGGGCCGTACCATTCCACGTAGCAAGGTCACGCTTCGGTTCTGTAGAGCTCAACGGTTTTAAGACCGGCTAGCAATAGTCGTTTATAGCCTGCGTTTGTTTCCTTCAAAAAACGGTTCCTCATTTTACCGACAGCTTAAAGAGCGAATTACCTATATCGATAAATTTAAGAGAATTTCGAATAGAAGGTTTTAAAATTATCAGCGGCACTGAAACCAAACCTATCAAGGTTGAAACTTTTTAATGTACTTGTTTATTAAAATGTCAAAGTAAAGAAACGTTAATAATAAAAAAAATCCGGTCAAGTAAGCGTGTGCTTGAAGCCTCGACTTATCACATCGACTTATTCTGTCTGAAGTGCGGCGTCGAAGCTTCTTTACAAAGCTTACCCATACAATTTTGTATAAGAATAACAGCGCATATTGCGTAAAACCCTTCAGGTGCATTCTTCTAATCAAAGGCACGTAACAAGCCGAGGGAGTGTCGTGGCGCGCAAATTTTAATGCCAAAGGAATAACACTGACAACCCAATGCAGCGTGAGAGTGTGTGCGGCACTCACACACGTGCGCGTCGCTCGTGTCGGTGCATGCTTTACGCGCGGAAAAAAGTGCTGCGTTATTGATTTTTCTGTACAGCCACTAGGGGGTTAGGGGGCGAAAAGGGGGGCACGCCCGCGGCCTGAAAAAGCGTCTGCTGAAAAAACCGAGACGAAAAAGCACCCCTCCCTTTTTAATTGGTAACGTAGTGTCAATAGGGCTAATCCCGGGACCGTAATAGCCTGCTTTTGTCTTTCGAATGCATTTTTCAGTGTTGCCAGGCGACGGGTTTGAACAGTCGTCGAATATTTTTTGTGTAACCCTCGCGTTGCGTTGAGGCCTCTCCCAACAATACTATTCAGAGCTAAAACCTACTTGCTTTGCTAGTTTTAATTTCGTTAATAAGTGGTACCTATTAAGAATTTATGAATGCGGGAATATCAGTGAAAGGTCTGCATTCATGCTTTAATGAATATTGTGTAAAATTTAAAGGTCCTAGAGTATAAACGCCTCTTAGGTCCTACAGTCTCACAGGCTAATGACGGGGTGGAGCATCAATAAGTTCCTGGGTACTACGCAGACCAAGCCCTCTTACTGCTTTCTAGGTGAGGTCTGTGTTCAGCAGTGAACTTGGATAGGCTGATGAAGACGCCAAATAGTATAAACTATTTGACATAAATCTTGATTATTTACATTACGTTAATATAAATAGCTTCAGGGAAAAAAAACTTCTTTTTTAACAAATGAACTACTATGTATAACATGTGTTATGAAACTATTAGTGTTCGCGTATTCAAGAAATCATTATACTATGTATAATTATTAATAATTATGTATGTTATTGTTTTATTACATTAATTAAACACATTTATATGATTTTGAGCTTATCTTAATTGGCGAGGGCTTAATAGGAAGCGTAGACGCAGGCAATTATAAACGGAAGTGCGTGCGTGACGTCACATCCGCGCCGTCAATTGAAGCACTTACAACCCACCGAGGTCAGGGTTTTGCGCGTCACAGATAATTGACCATTAGAAATGTGTGCACATATTTCGTACGTATGGATCTGTTTCTCGCAGGGATCTGGTACTGCCATAATAAAAAAAAAAACAATTTTGTATCGTCATTCTAATGACCCTTTAGTTTTATATTCAGTACTTTGTGTTAGTTTTAAACGATTCAACGAACAAAAATTTTTCAACTAATTAATTTCGTTGTAGTTTGTGTAGTTTGTGTAGTTTGTGTAGTTTGTGTAGTTTGTGTAGTTTGTGTAGTTTGTTGTGACTTTCGTAAACATATGTAAGATTTACTTAAAGTCTCAATACATAAAATAAATCAAATCTTTTCATTACTTCTGTAATGACGGGACTTTCATTTAAACTTTGATCACCTTTCTTATCCTCTAAGCTAGACTGGACTCTAAACTAACAACTTCTTATAAACCTGTTAAAATTCCACATCAGGACATAAGCCTTTCCAGGTTATGTCATAATCGACAAGAATCTAACGAGCTCTGAAACTTCCTTAGTATACGTCTGTGTTAGGCTATGAAAATGGATTAATATCGTTCATTACGTTAAAATAACTGATATATATCCGGTCGGGTAAATTTCCGATTCCTTCATTATGATTTTAATACCACTAAAAAACAAATATATTTTAGTACCACTAAAATCACTATGGCTGATCATAACCAAATCATTACAAAAGAAGTAATCATGTCCATAAGTATTCGACAAATAACAATCCAATCAACATATAATTACCAGAATAATTCGTATAGTAACCTTTTACAATGGGGAAACCAGGAATGTCAGTTAATACATTCAATTTGAATTTGGAAATACATTTGGAATAACACAGATTTGTTGATTGCAATATGAAAATGTTTCATTAGTTATTGATATAATCGTCGTTTAAATATCGAATACGAACGTTTAGAAATCGCAAAAGAGTAATTAGGTACCTTCGAAATTAAACTCGGAATGAACATTAACATCGTTATATTTGATTACTCAGTTTCGGTAAATGTGATCGGCTTGGGAGATGTGTACGCTGATTGAGGGAATTCAATACTAATTGTAAAAAAAGTCTTCAATAAGTTACAGAGCAGCTGTCATTTCATTAATTTTTCGTTTATTTATTTATTACAGTCTTTCATTCACATTAATTTCGCGTGCACAATAAATATTATAGTGTAATTATTGTAATTTTTTTTATTTCTAATTAGCAAATGAATTTACACCTCTTTTGTGGTAAAATTCTGTGTCTTATCATTAAACTATTCACTGGTTATTTTTTTTCCATTTAAATATATTATTCATATTTTCATTATTTTATAAAGAATTAGCACCGGGATAGATATTTAATTAGATTGGTAGATTGTAAAAGAAAATAATAAGGAGATTTTTTTTTTATTGGAAGAGTGGCAAACGTGCAAGGGCTCGCCTGATGGTTAGCGATTACCGTCGCCCACGTACATCTGAAAGACCAAAGGTGCTGCAGGTGCGTTGCTGGCCTTTAAGGGTATTTGGGAGATGTGGAGGGAGTATGAGGAAGGGGATGGGGAGGGGGAGTGGTCCTCCGGTTACCTCACTCACCGAACGAAACGCAGAAGCACAAGATGCATCTACTTCACGCTGGTATTCTGCAAGGCCGTGGTACCGACGCGGTCGAGCCGGCCGCTTCGTGCAGCAGCAAAAGCTGCCGCTTGGCTCCACCACGTGCGAAAAGTTTGACATTTGACATTTGACATGTGAAATTATCTTTCTTACGTCGAGGAACAATGAATTTTCATTCTTACGTTCAATTATTGAGTACTAATCATCAGTTTGTACAGACAAATCAAACACACCACTTTTCACTTTTGTAATAGATATATATTTTAAGAATTCGTAACAGATATGGTGCAGCGAGTGTAGAGGTTTAATTACATCTACTAACGACTTTAAATAAAACGATATTTAAAAAACGTTCTAATTAAGACTTAACAAGTACCTAGTCCTTATATAAGATTAGTTAAGACTGAATAACCAAAGCATAGATTTAATAACAAATTAAAGCAACTAATGGCGCAAACACGAAAAGTGATGGCTGTGTTGTGCCTTTTATTGAATTTCAAGTTCCTCGGAATGTTTACAGCGATTGGATAATTCAATTCAAGACAGGAGACCGCCAATTGTCGTTTTGGCTCCTAACCAGGCCAAAACAAAAGCGTCAATAAAGATTATAGTTATTTGTAACTCTCCATACTGTATTATATGGATGCAGGTGGCTCAGGACCGAGCTTCGTGGCAATCTTTGGGGGAGGCCTATGTTCAGCAGTTTACTTGTGATAGGCTGAAATGATAATGATGATGATGATACTGTATTATAGCAAATTTATCTGTAATGAAAACTGTTGTTTAGATAGAAATCTCCAAACTGTTTCACAACACATTTGATTTAACTGAATGAAAAATTATAAAAAATAACAATAGTTGTCAATATTATGAAGTTCCACCAATTGACAACAATATACATATTTATAAATACATACATAAATATATA
Source organism: Bhutanitis thaidina (assembly GCA_029286595.1). Classification (NCBI taxonomy): domain Eukaryota; kingdom Metazoa; phylum Arthropoda; class Insecta; order Lepidoptera; family Papilionidae; genus Bhutanitis; species Bhutanitis thaidina. The sequence goes on from JAGSMS010000010.1 coordinate 14,025,962, forward strand.
TATTTATTTAATTGGATACATAATATGTATTAGAAGTGTACGCACTAAGTTTGCCAATTCAATAAAATTTCCTGTTAAGATCTACTGGAAGAAATTTCAATGTATCGAATAAGTAGTGCCCTTGTACATATTGTATGTTTTAATGCTTTTATCCCTTTTAGTGTGTACATAAAGAAATAAAAAAAAAACGATCGCAGGAAAAATAATTCAGTATAAATGTTGCGATACCTTGGTACTTAAAGTTGTATTGAATTTTACATATTTCGATAGGGAGAGTAGTACAAGATTTGTACAATCTGCCTATCCCAATAAGTTACCTTCGCATGAAATACGAGAAGAACGTTGTCCAGTCTCAATCGACACCATTATATGCCTGCAGCAAGAAAAAAACTTCAAGTTTAAGAAATATTTGGCAGAGTGGGTGGTTTTGTTTCAGTGCCTAAATGGGTAATTAATGTTAGCGAGTGCAGTGAACGCATGCGGGAGGGTGCTCGGCATTGACCGCGCGTTATGCAATTGCTACTTGACATCAATAAGCTCGGCAGACGGACGGACAGACGTGTAAGTGGAGTCGGGGACAAGTTCAATGCATTGCAATTACTTTAATATGTGTGTAACATTAAAACTAGAGTAGTTCGTATCGAAAAGTACGCGTAGCATCGCAAAAATACCTCATCAAAATGGATGCTGTCTTACGACCCTTTTTTAAAACTTATAATGTATTTAAACACATGTACAGCACGTGATAACATATTAATTTATTTGCAATTGAATAATAGACGAAATGTTACAAAAGTACATTACAAGTACATTGTCTTTCTAGAAGAAACGAATTATCATTCACAAAAGTAGTATCTTTATAAGGCCCCAGCTTAAAGCCAATTATATAGTTCCATAATGGATAGAAAAGTTCTAAGGTAGTGAAGATATTTAAGAAAATCATAATACAGGGAGTATTATGATTTTCTTAAATATCGTATAACGTTTTTTTTATTTATTATAACGCTAAGCAATCAATTGGGAATAAGTTCCTGTAACTACAACGACGGTCCGTTCGATTAAAATGTTATAAATATTGTGAATACTATACTTTAATCAGTCATTTTGTTATTTACAATAATGTAACAAACGTTTTCTCCGTAATAAATGTACTTCAAGTATATTTTTTTCTCTTTAAAGCATTCTTTTGATTTTTTTCGTTTGCTGCTGCAAAAGAAAAGCTAGTCCCTAAGAAAGAAAAGGTCAGGAAAAACGGTTAGCTGGAAGTTTCTTTGTCTGTTGTAAAAAGTAAAACGTGGCGACAAGTTTGGGCGCCCATTTTAAAATAATTAATTGAGAGCGGATTTGTAAAAGGAAGTTCTAATGTTTAACTTGTTTAGCCAGCTTACTTTGAATATATTAGTGTAGACTAATTGTCCTTTAAGCAAACAATTGTTGTGTCTTTGGTGAATTTTGAACTGCGTTTCGACGAACATTTGGTGTGTAAGTATGGAGTCGACATACTTCGTTGAAAGTTTAGAATGTAGTCTGTCACAGTTTACCAAATTACCACAACTATAATAAATATAAGCTCACTAGTAATTTAAGACTCGTTCTAGATTAAGTATTGTGTTTTTCCTTTACGCAGAACATTTGACCATTTCCTGAACTACGCTGTTATTTTAATAACCTTGTGAGTCCGAACACAGCAACAATCATATTCGTGGAGCTTAATACAAAAAGGGGTTTTAAATTGAGTATGCTAAAGACATATTCGTGTTGTTGATGCGAAATCAGTGGAGGGCAAATAACTAGGTATAACGCAAGCTTGTTTTTCCAAGGGTAATTCTGTGTATTTTAATCGGAAATACACCGAGACGGGGCATTCGAAGAACACAACTTACAACTAAATTTAGTGCCTTGATTTTAATAAGAAAATGAGCACTCACGACAGTATACAATTCGCCGGTCAGATCTAGATATTTATTTTATTCGCTTCAAGACAAAACTCGAACGGTGCTTTGTTGTGTTAAGGACCACCCCTACAATAAAAAACGTACATAAGTTACGATAAATTGATTGATACGATCCCCTCGCATAGAGGCCGTACTCGGATCTCCTAATTCAGAGGTAAATCCCTCTAACCACACGAAACATGTGAACTTACCACGGCATTTCTAAAAGGCAATCCAAGGATATTTGTGGAAAATCGTGTGACGTTGGAGTAAATTAAAAATCGACCTCCGTGCGGTATCTTTGAAGTTCAAGTACGTCACCAGATCTTGACCACATACCTAAACATGGTAAAACTCAGAAAATATAATATTTCTGATAAAAAAATCGGAAAACAATCCAAATTGTTTAAGAAACTATGTAGCCATGAAGTAACATACACGTAAATCCCAATTTAGAACATTCTCCAGTTTTGAAATGTATTGAACTCAGAAATGTGTCGGGCTTGAAATATTTAGACTAGTCAAGGACTACAACAACGACTAACACTACTTGTGTTTAAGGTGAGAGAGATAATGAAAGAGGCCTATTACCACAGGTGGGCTGTTTATGGGCTGACGATTGTAATGATGTTGTAAACATAATTTATGCGAGACGCTTTGTTGAACGTGTGTCAAGATTGCTTTAAAATTTGTAGAAAAAAAAATTAGTCTACCGATGTTATTAACAGAGAACACGAGTTGTGAATTATGATGATGTATAATTAGACAATTTAGATGGAATGTTCGCTAAATGATGTTTGTAATTATTTAATAAATTGTATATTAAATAGTAATAATATTTTAAAATAATTACACATAAAGTTTGGTAAATAATTTTGGATAATCGTCTAATTGATTGCGCAAACTAGTCCGTCATGACAGACCTATAATACCTAGGATGGTCGTATTACGTTGCACCACTTTACCTATTTCTACTTACTCGTTTTGAGCAGGAGCCCTAAATATTTTTAAGGTAAAATAGATCCCAAATTGTTCCCTGTAATGTCCAGACAGATAGCCTTCTTTTTTTTTTATTTATTATAACGCTAAGCAATCAATTGGGAATAAGTTCCTGTAACTACAACGACGGTCCGTTCGATTAAAATGTTATAAATATTGTGAATACTATACTTTAATCAGTCATTTTGTTATTTACAATAATGTAACAAACGTTTTCTCCGAAATAAATGTACTTCAAGTATATTTTTTTCTCTTTAAAGCATTCTTTTGATTTTTTCCGTTTGCTGCTGCAAAAGAAAAGCTAGTCCCTAAGAAAGAAAAGGTCAGGAAAAACGGTTAGCTGGAAGTTTCTTTGTCTGTTGTAAAAAGTAAAACGTGGCGACAAGTTTGGGCGCCCATTTTAAAATAATTAATTGAGAGCGGATTTGTAAAAGGAAGTTCTAATGTTTAACTTGTTTAGCCAGCTTACTTTGAATATATTAGTGTAGACTAATCGTCCTTTAAGCAAACAATTGTTGTGTCTTTGGTGAATTTTGAACTGCGTTTCGACGAACATTTGGTGTGTAAGTATGGAGTCGACATACTTCGTTGAAAGTTTAGAATGTAGTCTGTCACAGTTTACCAAATTACCACAACTATAATAAATATAAGCTCACTAGTAATTTAAGACTCGTTCTAGATTAAGTATTGTGTTTTTCCTTTACGCAGAACTGTTGACCATTTCCTGAACTACGCTGTTATTTTAATAACCTTGTGAGTCCGAACACAGCAACAATCATATTCGTGGAGCTTAATACAAAAAGGGGTTTTAAATTGAGTATGCTAAAGACATATTCGTGTTGTTGATGCGAAATCAGTGGAGGGCAAATAACTAGGTATAACGCAAGCTTGTTTTTCCAAGGGTAATTCTGTGTATTTTAATCGGAAATACACCGAGACGGGGCATTCGAAGAACACAACTTACAACTAAATTTAGTGCCTTGATTTTAATAAGAAAATGAGCACTCACGACAGTATACAATTCGCCGGTCAGATCTAGATATTTATTTTATTCGCTTCAAGACAAAACTCGAACGGTGCTTTGTTGTGTTAAGGACCACCCCTACAATAAAAAACGTACATAAGTTACGATAAATTGATTGATACGATCCCCTCGCATAGAGGCCGTACTCGGATCTCCTAATTCAGAGGTAAATCCCTCTAACCACACGAAACATGTGAACTTACCACGGCATTTCTAAAAGGCAATCCAAGGATATTTGTGGAAAATCGTGTGACGTTGGAGTAAATTAAAAATCGACCTCCGTGCGGTATCTTTGAAGTTCAAGTACGTCACCAGATCTTGACCACATACCTAAACATGGTAAAACTCAGAAAATATAATATTTCTGATAAAAAAATCGGAAAACAATCCAAATTGTTTAAGAAACTATGTAGCCATGAAGTAACATACACGTAAATCCCAATTTAGAACATTCTCCAGTTTTGAAATGTATTGAACTCAGAAATGTGTCGGGCTTGAAATATTTAGACTAGTCAAGGACTACAACAACGACTAACACTACTTGTGTTTAAGGTGAGAGAGATAATGAAAGAGGCCTATTACCACAGGTGGGCTGTTTATGGGCTGACGATTGTAATGATGTTGTAAACATAATTTATGCGAGACGCTTTGTTGAACGTGTGTCAAGATTGCTTTAAAATTTGTAGAAAAAAAATTTGTGGAAAAAAAAAATTAGTCTACCGATGTTATTAACAGAGAACACGAGTTGTGAATTATGATGATGTATAATTAGACAATTTAGATGGAATGTTCGCTAAATGATGTTTGTAATTATTTAATAAATTGTATATTAAATAGTAATAATATTTTAAATAATTACACATAAAGTTTGGTAAATAATTTTGGATAATCGTCTAATTGATTGCGCAAACTAGTCCGTCATGACAGACCTATAATACCTAGGATGGTCGTATTACGTTGCACCACTTTACCTATTTCTACTTACTCGTTTTGAGCAGGAGCCCTAAATATTTTTAAGGTAAAATAGATCCCAAATTGTTCCCTGTAATGTCCAGACAGATAGCCTTCTTTTTTTATAAACGGGTTTTTGAGTTATGTTATCGTGCAAATAACTAGCAATTATTTCTAAATTACAGACAGACTGACTTAAATATTATCTTAATAACATATTAATACTTATATGTTATCTTGTTAGCTGATGATAAAAATATAATACTTGTGGAATGTAAAGAAGAAACTACTTTTGAATCAGACATAAACAAAACGCTAAGCGAAGTATTTCGATGTTATTGTTCCACGCCTTTATAATACATTAAATAAAGAAACAAATACAATGATTTGATTATGAAGGTTTGAGAAAATGTTGACAAATTTTAATATATGAAACACGTGGATACACACACAGTCTCACATACCACAAACACAGCCACAAACAAGCCCAATACGCTCATATAAATATTTTATGGTTTTTATTTTTTATTTAGTTCGTAAAAACATAATTATATATCATTGTAAATTCTCGTTTATATTTTACGTAGTTTTTAGTTAATTAAGTAACTATAATCTACCTAACAATGTTTGTTTAGTGTAGGCTGCCATACTGCATACGGTCATGAGAGATTATTTATTTACATCATATACGTCATCAAATTTCTGTCGTCGCCTTTAAATATCGTTTTCTGCTAAAATATGCGAAAGAGGTTGGCCCGGAACGCGTTATATTTACAGTCACAAATAAGTCGTCTAGTACATGCTCGTAAAACTGCCGATATCAAATCACAAAAGTTCTGAGCGTTATATCGCAGACAACTTGAAGCAGCGGAAATGTGCAGCGGAAGTGTGGGCGGGTTACATAGCAATTTAAACCATGCATGCATATGTTCTAAATGAAGTTATAATAATGAAATTTATTGACGAATGGCATGTGAAATTTATGTTTCTACTGTCGATGAATAAATTATTTGATTTGATTTGATTTGATTGGTTTTACATGTTTCATTATGTTGTGTTGCGTTCCGTGTGCACCGGACCATACCATCGAATACGGGAAGGTAAAGGCAAGTCAGTCTGTGTCTCTATACCGCGGCACTTCATTATATACACTGTACAGTAGACAACATAATTGGAAGTTGTCACCGTGGTCTAAATCGGTCTGCAGATCATGATAACTATCAATAAGGTCTTACAGTCCTTTTATCGGTTCACGTACTGCGTATAGGAAAAAACATTAACTTGGCTTATTTCATTTAGACTCCTCGATTTTATTTTGATGATTATTGAGACGACCCGATAGACTATATAATAGTGATCTTGCCTTCGAAAGCTGCTGGATACAGGTTAGAATCCCGCTAGGGCAGGGGTCGGCAACCTACGGCTCGCGAGCCACATGCGGCTCTTTGGATCTTTAGTTCCATACGCAGTTAGTTTTTTTATCAAAATACTTTATTTAAGCAAGTACTATTTATTGTTGACAGGAAAATTTTTTGTGGCTCTTTAAATTTTGTAAATTGTTCAATTTATTATTATTATCTATTTATTATTTATTGATTACATTGCATAAGTTAACAGCGCTTGGATGGTGTCGGCGGTAAACATGCTAGGAGTGTCGACGCGCCCTTACCTTACTAGCGTGTTTACCACTGCTTCCTGTCTTCACGCGACATCACGTGCCGACGCGCCCATAAACTGAAACCTAGACAAAAATTGTAGACCGTGTCTACTGTTTATGACTTATTTGTTTTCGTAGTCACTTTATTTTGTCACGTCACCATTGCGCTTCATGTTGTAGTGCTTTCAGTACTAAAGTTTAATTGTAAATCGAATAAAAATACTCTCGTTATATTATTAATTTTGGTTTATACTACGGCCCGATAGCCTCGTTGGTAGTGATTTTACCTTCGAAGCTGAGGGTTGCGAGATCGAATCCCGCTTGTACTCGAGTCATATAAGTTTATTTAGATTATTAATGTAATTATGAAGATATATTTATGTACTTTATTACCATCGAGTTACCAACACGGAACTCTAACTTGGCACTGGCCGTCGTAATGGCGTGTGAACGATATAAATCAGGAGACTCGATTTCGATCCCCGATGTGGTGTACTCGTACCAATGAGTTTCCGAAACTTATGTACGATTTGTATCGTTTGTTTGGACATTAAGGCAGCGACAGGCTCTCAAACTGTCGTGTGTCGTTCCAAATAAGCCCTCTAGTGAAAAGTGGGTCGCGACCAAAAATAAAGACGCTCTGTCCACCACCAGTATTGGATGAACGGTAGTGAGAGCTTGTATATTCATATATATGAAAGTCAATGTTAGTCTATATGTTAATGAAAGACTCGAATACTACTTAGTTAGCACACATTTATGGTGTATATTCGACGTTGTAGGTAATGTTTTTTTATTTACGAAACATAGTCACTGCGAAGCGAGACGGGGTCTGCTGGTATTTATTAATTTAGATGGTAATATAGAACATAAACAATAGTCAAGACCACCCTTGGCAGGTGTCAATTCTAACATATTTTTAAATAGCGTATACAATTTTAATCTATTTGGATTATGCGGCTAATTCGCAACGTCAATATTGTGACAAGTTTCGCACAAATAGAGGGTCTAGCTCTAGGAGGGTGTCTATTCACTATTCAACGTGTTAGTGCAACATATGTTGGATGACCGACGGGGACGGACTGAATCCGTTCCACTTTGTTGGACAGATAGCTGGGCTAATTCGAACATTGTTGACTCTTTAAATGGTTCTTTAATAGTGTTGTAGTTGGATAAAGTAAAGTTACTTTATGAAACGTTAATCGCATTTAATAATATAAACAAGTCCCTCTGTTTATACAATTTTTTCTTCAACGACTTGTAAGGAGTCCAAGGTAGTCTAGAGGTCAGGGCGTTCGTTTTAGTTTCATAGATCGTTATAGGCCTGGGTTCGATCCCGATGCCACCAACACTAAAATTGTTAATAGCGATTTTAAATGCTGAATTTACCGCGTTCGGCGGTGAAGGAAAACACTGTATGCCTGTGAAATATTATTTCGTGAACATGTGAAATCCGCCAACACGCATTGGAGCAGCGTGGCGTACCCTTCCCGGCTCAAAAACCCTCTCAGATATTTGAGAATTATGCCTATGTCGAGCAGTGTGCATTTACATGCTGCTACTTCAAGGAGTCCTCTGTTGGAGATAAGGTTCTCCCACAGAGGAGATTTGCTATAAACCTCGCAACTTAGACACAGAACGTGACACTGCAGTTCACGTTTTGTGTAATTTCGTCTGGCTTTTTTTGATGATTATTCTGCCATCTTACTTGACTTTAGTAGCCACGTTTACCCGAGGGAAGAAACGGGATGTAAGATTATCTCACGCCACCACCACATAGCCAGATGCTTTTTATTGAATACTAGCAATGCTATTAATATTGCTATTAAGTAAAAGGCAAAAGCCTTCTCTCTTTATGGTACATGTCCTAGACTTACAACTATTTGCGCTTTGAATTTTCAGTCATCTGAATGGTGATGGAGTTGTTTTTTACGCCCAATGGCCTATGAGCTTCCGTAGACTATGGCTTTAACAGATGAAGAGGTCGGTAAAATATCAGGGCTACCTCTAGTTCATTGGTGTTGTAAGTGTTTGTTAACATTATCCATGTCCTTATGAAAGCTTTGAATATAAAATCTCAAATATTGAAGATCGATCTAGTGTCTCCTGATTCGGAGGTAGATCCCATAACCACTCGGCTTTCATTATTATGTTTTAATGAAGGATTAAATTAGAAAGGCATCATTGTGAGGAAGTTCATAGAATAGTGTTATTCATACCACATACCGGGTACTTAACATACCTAGGGTTCCGGGCTGGCGGAGAGAGGAGTCCGAATGTAGAGTAAAGCGACGCTGAGGACCCGGAAGCAGTTCGAGTGCGTACAGCCACTGTTAAGGGGCGATCTTAACGCTTGCGAACGTGTTTCGAACGTGTATCACGTGAACCCTCGCTAGCGTCGACAGCGAACACCGTGAGGATTCACACATAGCTCGGCTGCTCGTCTCGGGCATCCCCCCGAAGTGTCCGACCAAATGTGTTCGTTTTCTGTTCATGAAGTTTCTATTGAATTAAAATTTTATCTTCTAATAGTACCGTTACCATTGAATCCAATATCTGAAAATCAATTTTATTCGCTCACCAGATTTAAACTATTTTAAAATGATATCTTTAAGAAATCTGGCCGCTGCGTCAATAGATCGCTATTGTTGCCAAATTAAAAACTTCTCTATTAACTTTCCAATGTGTATTGAAAGTACGAGTACAAAAATTGTTGGAATAACGAAAAGTAAACAACATAAACGATATTAATAAAATCAGTTTCCTACATCATATCGACCATCAAAAGCCGCCCTTAGCGAAATAATGCTTTTATCAAATACAATAAGGTCCCGTCCGCGATAAATAAAGAGGGTTACACATCGGCTCGGAATAATAATATTGCTGTGTATTGACCCGCGTCGCGTTGGGGCAACGAAGGCCACTCGCTCAAGTTCAAGGGCGGGGGAGAAACGAACCCTTACGCAACTTGGAAAGTCCTACAGGTGGATGCAGAGATGACTTTGAACGCGTCGCCTCGACCAACTTTATGTGCGACGAAAGTTTTGGGTGTTTTTTTTATCTTTGTGTCACTTGATCTTTGGGGGGATTTTTTTTAAACCGTCTTCGTGGCCTTCTTTATCTCAGGTCAATAGATTTTTCTGAAAATTAGACATACCTTAATCGGTTACATCGATTCATAGAAACCCTTAAACTCTCGATTTCATCTCAATTATTTAAGCTTCATCATCGTGAAATCATGTTTAAATATAGGCTAATCAGGCAATACTTTCATCTTTCAAAATAATTTCCAAAGTTCTAAAGTATGAAAGTATGATAAACAATATATTTTGGAGATGCACTTGAGATTCTACTAACAGGTATGTAAATCCTGAAGCGGTGAACGCAAACTTTACTAAGGGTCCTTGAAGTGAAATTAGAATGTCTGAATCATATCAAAGGACTTTAGTAATCACTGCCTATTTTTTTTTTAACTACACCTCCGATGTATACAAAAGTGAACACTAATTAAGTCACATAAAGTATATTTTAGCGCCAACAAATCATCCATGATTTTTCATCCCCTATTTTCCTTACTTAACGCAAGGCCGCACTTATCGGTGGAGTTAGGGGAGTAAAGGCCCGTGTTTAACATAACGGAACACTTACGTCTGTGTTTACAAACAGACACGCGCGACCGCGAACGTGCTCTCTCGCGTGCCGATAAAACGTGCTTGGAATGTGATAAGGACTCTACGTCAGTTTATTAGGTGCGGGCTTTTCCTGTTCGAGTTGGAAAAAGTTAAACATCACTACGGTTATCGGTTGGCAATCCGCTTTATATATTTTTTTAATTATATAACTGCTATAGTTGTACTACATCATCTACTAGCTTAGAGTTGAGAGTCGCTTTAATTTTTTAAAAGCTTTCGAGTAGGCAAATGTTGGCCAAAGCTTTATAAGTTGTAGAGTTTCGCAACAGATCGAGTACTTCGAATGATAATCTTAAAAAGAAAAGAAAAAGAAATAACTGATCACGAAATATACCGATTTTAAAAGACTTATACAGCTAAATGTGTCAATTCATCTTGTGCCCTAGAGGCAAGCTAAAGTGTATTATGTGTGGTAGGAAATTGGGCCATAGTCTAAAAAATGTCAAGACTTTGATTATATCAAAACATCTTTCGTACGTACAGTCTTTAGCTAGGACACTGGTCCACCTTAACATAAGTACCTTATGATAGTGCGTATAAAGTATATTTTGGCTTCCAATCAGTTTATTGACTTAATATTAATATATATTTGTCAAGTGTTCCCCATAAGTAAAAAAACTAAGTTCAAAATTAAAAAAATAGTTTTATTTATTTTTCAAAAACCACGAGATCCGAGCGGTTAGGGCCTGCCTCTGCTCTGCCTGCAAATCATGAGACAAGAGTTCGATCTCTTGCGTGGAGGGCTTCACTTTTCACGTTATCTCTCGTGCCAAGTGGTCCGAAAGGACTAAAATGTTTAGACCACTGACCACCCCAGTATTGGCTATACGGTAGTGAAAGCTTACCTGGAGATTCTTAGACCATTTATTTTCTTCAAAAAATGGAGACTTTAAAAACATATCACAGTAATTATTCTGTGACTTCTTAAACTATGTTAAATGCCACCTCGTTACTAAAGAAAAAAATATGTATATAACAGATGTTAAGAAAAATTGCGGAAACATGAACGCGAGATTAATACGGAAGGTTGCACCGTATAATTTAAATGATCTTTTGGTGCAAGCCATACGTCGTCAGCCCGTGAGTCAAGTGTTATAACAAGTGTACATACAAACATCACCATTATTATTTGATGTATGTATGTATTTACATATTCACGCCTTGTTCCCAACGGGGTAGGCAGACCAAATCTTCTTCCACTTGCTACGGTCCTGAGATACGTCTTTCGGTTCTTCCACTTTCATCAATCTTCGCATGCATGCTCGTTGGTTTAGAGTACTCTTGACCTGGCCTTTTTCAGAACGTTTCCGATTTGATCGTGAAATATTCCCCTAGGTCTTCCTCTCTCGACTCTACCATTTACACTCGACTCATATATTTATTTCGTCAACCTACTTTCAATCATCCTCTCCACATGTCCAAACCAACTCAGCATCCCTTTCTCATTTCGTGTAACTACATCGTCTTTCACGCCACAACGCTCTCTGATCACATTATTTCGAGCCCTAACAGTTATCTTCACATCAATCATACTTCTTAACGCTCTCATTTCTACTGCATTTATCCTGCTTTCATGCCTCTTCTGCCATACCCAGCTTTCGCTTCCATATGTTAGTTTTGGTACCAATACCCCTCTATGCACAGCCATTATTTAATGATAAGGATTAATGTGTAAGTAATTACTCCAATAAAGAAGATTACAAAATTAAAGTACTGAGTCATCTGTCACCTGTCACGCTATATCTGATGTCCGATTTCGACCACGGCGACAGCTTCCGAACACTGCCGGCAGTTGTCGACTGCGCAGGCGATATTAAAGTGCCGTAAATGTACGACAAAGAAGGCACTCGCTCGTCTGTACCTTCCCATATCCGATGTAACACTTTGCGATGAGATCGGATGAAGTCAGAGAGAGACACTGGACGAACATAACACAACCAGACCCTAAAACCATATTTGCGTTTTTTTTCACAAATATTGACCTCGGCTGGGAATCGAATCTAGAACTCATGGCACCTCAGTCATATCTACCAAGCCGTCGTCAAATTTATCGCCTTATCTGGAGTGTGGTCTTACTTTAATATTCCTACAACGGATATCGACAATTAAGGCATCATATTTTATAACAGAAATAAACTTCGACACAACAACAAATAGCTGTTGCAGAAAAATAAAAATAAATATTGTTAACTATGATAATTCTCATAAAATTCCTAGCCTAAATTGTAGCCTAATGTAATATAAAGCTTATTTCAAAATCAACTCTCGCTGTATCAGTGAACGGAAGGTAGCTCTTTGAGTCATTATCGCGTTTTTCCGGACGTGTGCTAATCAGCCGAGGGGTGTTTGTAAACTTCAGCGGTGTGATCCAACACGTGAGGCGTTCCCCAATCGCGAATATTCAACACTTACTACTCACTCAGTCATGTTTATATATAGAGAGGCATCGATCATACTATAGTAATACATATAGTTAGAAATATATTTAAAAGTAACGATTACATAAAATATGGCTAATGATTATTGCTCGTTTGATATGTGGTAGAGCCAAGCTGCGGCTTCTGCTGCTTTCCGAATATGTCTCGACTGGGGCAGTACCTCGGCTTCGTAGAATACCGGTCTAAACTAAAGGTACCTTGTGCTTAGTTTTACTCGGTGAGTGAAGTCCCATTACCCCCTTTATCTATATTACAGATCAGTCCGTAAAATCGGTATATTAAAAATAAATGATAGAAATTGCGCTGCTATTGCTATTATAACTAGCTTTAAATAAGAGCTATAAACCAGACATGTACGTAATTGAATCTATGACACAAGATGTCTCTGTTCAGTTATCTTATTGCTCAACATACGTTTTGGAGAAAGAGAACCAAATTACATTTTAATTCGAGCAAAACTATAATTACACGACGACGCTACCGCTATCTGGTTTTTGTGAGCGCGTCTGTCCGTACGTCCGAATTCACGCAGAAGATCATTTATATATATTATCTCAATTGGAATGTGAGCAAATCGCTTCTGTGTTAGATTTACGGGTAAGAGTACAGATATCAACCATTAAAATTTTATTACTCATACTGAAATGAAAAATCTTTATTTGACGTAAGAAATTCAGATTTGGTTTGTCTCTTTGTTTTCATATTTATATATGTATAAAATATAATATTTTATAAATAAAATATACAAAATTGAATATTATAGCAGCTCTTTGGAGACCATCAATAATATTCCAAGAACATCATTACGGACAAGTGAAAGTTAAAACAAAGTTTCAAAGAAGCACCGACTTCATATCCTATTTTCCCAATTTTTTTTTTAAATTTTAACGGTACCTCCTTGGAGGTATACCCTTTTCATATTTAAGCGAAATCAACAAAATCAACCTTCAAAATAACCTTCTTCGACCACTTACCACTAGGTGGTTTTTCAATCCAATCGGTCATTCTCCATCCATCATAAACCAGTAAAAATAAATGGACGTGGTGTCCAAACAGTTTGTTGAGAATTAGAAATTCCTGCTCCTGTAATTAGGTAGCTCGTTCTGCATATCCTTCACACCGGACCACATCAGACTTTGCTCTACTGTTTAGCGATAGAAATAGGCAAGAGGGTGGAGGTGGTACATACCCCGGGTACCTACCCCGACGACTCTTACGCAAGAATGTAGTAAGTATTTTTTAATTCGGTTGTAATGTTTTTCTTATCACGAGTTCTTTCACACCGGTGGTCAAAATGACAGATGTGTCATACAGTATAATGGTCCTGTTTCAGTGTTGTTGCATACAACAGTTACAGAATGTAACTTTTCCACTACTGGGTAAGGAAGTTCCTCCTATTACTCACATTTTTGCCGGGAAAAGTCAGCAATGCTTCTTCAATGTGATGTGACTCGGTGATTAAACCAGCACTTAAAGCCTTGCAAGTATTTTTTGCGGTGCCAACACCAGGATTCGAACCTACGAGAAATTAAAGCCTTTGCTTTTGAGCTGCCACGACTCATAAATAGCAAATAATAACAAATAATATTTTTTTTTACCATATTCATTGTTTTTATTTGTATAATATTTACATTTTATGCATGAAACTGGTATTTAATTATTTAAATACCAATTTAAATGTAGTGGTTTTTTTTGGAATGAAGAGACAAAAAGTATGTCCTTCGACGGAATATGTGTCTGGCAGGTGCAGTAGCATAAAACAATGTGAAGGCCTGCATGTCACTCCAAAATTAGAATCTAAAAGTAGGGTAAATTTTTTGAAATAGATTTTGAGTATCGGGCAAGCGTACCCAACTGTTCAGTCATGACACCTGGGTTCGAATCCCATCTGGAGCTAATATTTGTGCAACATAAATAATAATTATTATTGGTTTTCAATGCCAATCGGTAACAGAAACGGATTTCAATTTGAAGTTTTTTTTTTGGGAAACAAGGCAAGGGAGTGAGCAGCTCACCTGATGGAAAGTGATTACCGACACCCACGTATATCTGCAACACCAGAGGAGCTGCAGGTGCGTTGTAGGCCTTTAGGAAATTTGGGGGAAGAGGAAGGGGACGGGGAGGTGGGAGGTGGACTTCCGGTTACCTTACTCGCGGAACGAAACGCAGAAGCACAAGATGGCCTGCTCTCCGAGGCCATCTGCGAGGCCGCGGCACTACTCCGGTGGAGCCGGCGCATTCGAGCACCAGCAAAAGCCGCCGCTAGGCTCTGCCACGTACTAAAAAGTTACGCAACGACTCGACACTTAACTGTCGTCATTTTAGTTTAGTTTAACTCCAGTCGTAGTCAAAAGTAGTATCTAATAACTAGCTCCAAGAATAGTAATTATTCACACAATGTTTTAAAATAGTTAAATATTGTAACTACCTATAAAGTAATTTACATTTTATATTTCGTTGTTATTATTATTATGCTCAGGCTTAAAGTCATTTTATTGTCTGTATGTCCCGATTCCGATAGCAGTTTTTTTGTTCATCGCATAACTATCTTAGTAAATCTAAAATCAAAAGACGGTACTCGTATAATAGTGCAATTTAATTATAATTTTTAGAATACGTGAAATATTTTTAGTATTTTCCTCAATTTAAATACCATTAATTACATTGATAAAATGATAATTATGATCCGTATCTATTTTGCTCATATAACTTTTAAAAGTCCTTTAAGAGTCCTTCAACAAAGATAATGCAAGTTACGAAAGTGACGTCATTCCAGTGTGTTGCAATTTGTATGTAGTAGTGTTAATTTGTGTTGCGTTTTATGATAGCCTAGTATTTATCGAAAAGTTTATGCGTGAAAATATATATTAATGTAGATGTTTATTTATAATATTTATATCATAGACATATGTATGAAATAGATATAATACGAGACGCTCTAGAATGCTTGCAATCTGTGATCATATCCTAGATCGCTCCAACCATTCTTCCAAAACCATTCAACCATTCTCGCAAAGGAACACCGATTCCTGCCAAGGATGATTCGCGAGGCCATTGAAATCAAAAAACATCCTAATTTCAATAGAGAAGATGTCTGAGTACTACCGCCGGCTTGGGATCCAGTAATAAATAAAATTAAATCCAAAAGCAAGTATACCACTGCACCACCTCAAGATAATGTGAGTACATTCTGCGTAGATAGGACCAAAATTAATAAATAAAAGCTGAAGGTAGCCCGAGTTCAAAGCACTCGAAACGTCGGGAATATAAAAACAAAATTAAACGCGATAAAATCCGTTAATAATATTTTAATTTCAAATGTCTACGCATTGTTCGCGTGAACACAATAAAAGAAAAAAAAAGATAAATAAATTAATGTATTTAAAAATCCCACACGTCATCCAGTTCGTAACTAGGAAACCCTGTAACCTTGGTAACCGGATAGTGATAAGACGGATACACATGTGCCTACAAAGATATATAATCATATATATATACTTAAACATTTATATCAATCATACAAAATGTTTGGCAATAGCGGGATGCGAACCCACAATCCTCAGCTTCGAAGGCAGAGATACTATCGGCTAGGCTATCGGGCCGTAAGTCAAATTAATAAGATATATAATTTTAAACAGAGTCTAACTCGTACCTTTACAATGTATACTACCTTATCTTACCTTATCGGCCACTGCAGGACATAGGCCTCTGTCATAAGGTCGGTAGCCTCTGCAATTTTTAAGGCTTTCCCTTGGCCGCCTCTTACTACCAAGGGAAGAAAGGAGGTGGCATATTCTTACGCCAATACAACATAGCAACATTTGTTTTATAATATTTTTAATTTTAATATTTTACTAAATAATCCTCTAGCTTTTTCCGTGGGGTGGTGGGACCTGGTGATCTGAAATACAGGCTTTTTATGCCTATCTCAGACACCAGCTCCTCACACATCCAAGACTATGAACACACCGATATTTAAATGTATGTTAATTTTTCATTAGATAATAAACTATGGTCTGTTTTTGTGGGGAGAAAATAAACAAATATTATTATTATTATTAAAATATTAGGAATATTTTATTTTCCTCTTCTTTCTATTTACGTTGCGGTAGTATTATCGGAGTGTTACAGGCATAACAATATCATCACCTGATTACCGTCGTACCGTGAAGCGGAACATTGCTTCACTGAGTCCCCTGATCACTGCGACCAACAATTTTCCTTCTTACCTATAAGCGCTAATCAGATTGAAGCAGTACACTTAGTTACAAAAGTGTTAGGCACAAAAAATATCTCAACATCGCTATTGCAAAGGTTAAAAAGGTTGTGGTTACAATTATAACACTTAAATGGTTATTACATTTGTATAATATTTTTTCTGGGTTCATATCGATTGAATAGGATAGTAAAATACATTTGATGCCCGGCAGAAGACTGACAATGAGCATTTTTTTCTTAGTTAAGGAAATAAATTTATTTCTTTCCTTCTTTATCTTATTTATTAAAACCATAATTTTAAATGAAAACAAAATCAAGTTCAGATTTCGCAACCCCGAACCTATTAGACATATTTACATATATAGTAATAACATTAATTTTGTGTATTCATAATATTTTAAATCTAATATTTCCTAATAAATCCGTCCAATTGCGACGTAAGGCATCTTAGTCAATTATCAGCCTGTTTGAGCCCTCAAAGGTTCCGCACCTTCTATGACAGCGCCAATAGGAGCCAGTATGCCAATCACGGGAGATTTGTCCGTGTTCAACACGCCGGGTTGGTGAGCGGAGTGCCGGTATCCTCGCACTAGAGATGCTGCTCCTCATCACTGTCCTATGGGATTTGAGTTCGGCAAATTCGAATGGACACTCCGCCATCTTACGGTAGGCAGAGCCTCGTTTGTTTTCTATCAGGGTGCATAAAGTGCAAAAGAGGTAGGCATGTGGAGAAAGAGATGGCGTATTCCTCCTTACAGCTCATGGTTAGTCTGTGTAATTTGGGTTCGGCATATTTGGATGGGTTTTTCTCAATCATCCGGTCACTAGAGTCTCGTGCGTAGAAGAAACTGATAGTATATTACCTTATACAAAACCTTATACGTTATCGTGAATTCTATAAAAATATATGTGATTCTGTATTACCACTTTTCAATCAAATTGTTTCTACCATGGATGAGTATATAAAGTGAGTAAGTTGGGAGTGACCAGATTTGATTGCTGAAATCATCTCTATTAGTTACATTATTTAAGTGCTCAATTACTGAGCATGTGACTCAGTAGTGACGTCTTCCTACGCCGAATATAGTATGTAAAAAAAATTCAGAGACTCGCCAAATCGTGCTCGAAAATCGTGCAGGTCCCTTTCCGTCTGCATAACTCACAAAAGGTATAGGCACGTGCTCAGCTGTTGGACATTGGATCATTACTTCAATACCCACGCGATTTATTATTTAATCAAACACTAATTAATAAAGATTATTTAACACATGGAGAGACTTCTTTAATTGACGGTTTTATAGAAAAATAAACGTCTAGAATTTGCTTGGTATTTGCACAGCATATTTAATAGGTAATATGAAATAAATCAGCCGCCACTAAAATTTTATGGTGGCAGTAAAGGCTGTCAGAACTCGTTTGAACAGGTTTTCAAGATACATTCGAACATCTAGACGTCTTAGGTCTGAAGTTATCGAGGAATTGTTATTCGTAGGAATAAGTTTTAGAAATTGTTAGCGCCAAATTAAAGAATAATTTGGTTTAATAATATCTATCGAGATGGCATATATTAATATCGTACCTAGATAAAGCTAACTTAAGTTATTTAACTTGTTTAAAGGAAATAACGTTCTTGAATGATCGACAATATTAATCTCGTGTTAAGGAAAATTGCAAGCACTTAGACCCTAAAAGTAAATAGAATATTACAGACAGGCAAGTGTATGAAATATTTTGATAAGCCCGTTTTATAGAGTCGGCGCATCGCAGCAGCGAAAATAACTCCAACCAGCAACCATATAAATGATATCGCTAATACAGTATAAAGCCGGTTTATGATATAGACGGGTTTTTTCTGGATGCACGAGTAGTCCTTGTTACCTGTATATTATACGGAGTAGCGAACCGAATAGTAAAGTTTGTTTTTAGTTTCCAGTGTTCAGAATCGAGTTACAAATGGATAACGTTTACTTATTAAATTAAAAAGCAATAATAAAAGTAATTGAAGTCAAAAAATTAAGCAGTTCCATCTGTTTAAATTCTACTTTTTTATTCTATTAGTACAAAGCATAGACGAGCACGAAAGTGTCCGCGTTACGTCTAGTCAGTGTAACTCGACCTTGACCTTTGCTGTAAGAGATGCACCTTATTTGCATATAAACGCATGCCCGACGGCCGATGCGATTATCGTCGCGAACTGGTTTCTATAAACTACAGCGACGGAACGCGACTGGTTTCTTCGTCGGTACGGTTAAGTTGTAAAGTTGTTCTGTTACAATGTCTCTGGTCTAAAATGTACCTAAATCAAATTACTGCAAATACTGTGCCGTTTAGTGTGTATACTTTTTTTATCATTTAATTTCTACAGATGATTCTCTTGCGGTATTAAAATAATACGTAAAAAGGCGTAAAATTCTTCTTCAAAAAAGGGGAAGGTTATCAATTCGTCGATATTTACAACTAATCTTGAACCGATTTTGATGATTCTTTTGAATAGAATATGCCTTGACCCATTTAATAATAATTGAAAGAAAATATCCCTTAATCTTTTTTATTTAAGTAGTAGTAATTCATTAGTAACCGCAAAAAAGGTAATTTCATTTCCAAACACAGATCCAAGTTGAGAAAATTGCTACGCTTGTCAAGTAGGTAACTGTAGCCTAGACCTCTTAGATCTTAGATGCTACTGTCTATCACCGGGCTAAATTATTCGTTTGTAATTAATGACACTTATGGAATGAAATTGAGTGGTTGAAGCATAAAATTATGAATAAATAAAATAGTATTTTTATATCAATTTAAATAATTTTTAGAATTGGAATTATTATTTTTCTATATAACAAAATCGTGCGCGATTGTATTATATTCCAGCTAAAGTGCGATCGGAGCGGAAAATATTCGTTAAGTTTTGTTATTAATAATTTCATAGTGCTTTAAAGTCTCGTCTGTTATTTGTATTATTAATTTTAATAGCAGGATAAATTAATTTTGTTTTGGTATTTGGTACGTATTTACATCTAGATTTCATATTTTAATTTTATGTCTTGTAAGGGCGTTGGGAGGAATATACCAACTTTTCCTCCAAGTGTCAACCTCAGCTGTGCACGGTGCACCCTGCTGACTAACAGACGAGGCCCTGGAGACCGATTGAAGACAACGAACGCGTCCGACTATGGCGAAACCAAATTCCACAGACGAAAGATATTAAACGATCTGCTACACAAATGCGAGGATACGCTATGCCATAAAACATATTTCACAACATTTCCGTTCGAAGTTATTCCACGATAACATCAAGGCGTGTTCTGGGTGATTAAGACATGGTTTAGTTAATTGATAGCCATGTTTTGCATAAACGAAACCATGTTAAAATATAACAAGTTATGACTTTAGTGGAGAACGACGTCACACGGAATTTTTGTGAAATTGTTAGTGGACTAGCGGAAAAGGCCTCTGCGCTCACATAACCGCCTGCCAAGTAATGACGGCGGCGAGTAATGACAAAATTTCCATGCATGGCATGCCAGCCATATCATTTTATTGGCGCTCTAATAAAAACCCTTATTAACCCAGCAGATTTAAAATGTAAGTAAGTCTTGTAATAGATACTAGACTGTTAAACACATCAATAATAGTCGCCTTCAGGCATTAAATGTATAATTTTGTATTGATTTTGTATGAATAAATATTTTTTTTCATAAATATGTATATGGGTTATCAAGAAATTATTCTTTTAAATGCAAGTAATAGTAAAAGTCAGTTTCTCAACTCTCCTCTAACCTCTTTTTAGGAATTACTTATTTGTTTCTTAAAAAAATAAGGCAGTCTATATAAATAATGTAAGTGCATTTCAGGTTTTTTGAACGTCAAATCTAGCGGATTATAAAAGTTGGTCATCACAGAACCGGCGCGAAACTGTAGGGAATATTTATGACACACAAAATGTGAAATAGGTAATAGCCAATATTTATAAGACCACACTCTCCAGGACGCATTCGTTTCTTAATGAAGTCAAAAGTCAAAAATAATTAATTCATTACGTGGTAGAGCTAAGCAATGGGTTTTGCTGCTGCTCGAATGGGCTGGCTCCATCGGGGTAGTACCACCACCTCGCACAATACCGGCGTGAAGAAGAAGAGGCATTTGTGTTCCTGCGTTTCATTCGGTCAGTGATGTAACCGGAGGCCCACTACCCCTCCCCATCCCCCATCCTTATCCTCCGGCCCAGCTCGCAAATAGCCTTTTAGGCGGGCAATGCATCTGCAGACCTTCCAGTGTTGCTACATCTGCACGTAGGCGACGGTAACCATCAGGTGCGGCCGCTTGCTCTTTCCCATATTTTTAATTTTTTTAATTTTGTTGATATTGGTCACAATATAATTAATATGGTAAAACAAAAGTATCATCATATACCAGTATGTAATCAAAGTATCTGTATATATATATAAACTCCCTGAATCTTTTATTTCCGCTAAAGTTATCTCGACAACTAAATGTGATAGAGACTTGTAATTTCGTATGTATACTTCCGAACGCTTAACTATTCTTTTCTTTAAACTAAATATTATTTTAACGATTGAAAAATATTTTTTTCCCATTTTTGTCATCACCATCATTATAAATAGCTACAAATGACATTCTAATTTCTATTCATGCGTGTATGCAGTTACAAGCATAATAGTAGTGTATATATATCATACCTTCAGATAAGAAGTTATATCTACATTTTGAAACGAGTTATGACATCGAATATTTTAAAATTTCGCTTGTACGCTATACGAGCAAAATTTTAAAACCGACTAATGCAGTAACGTCTGTGACTAATATATTATGATCTTGACTCGCTATTAAAAAATTTAATTACTGTGTGTGATTGCTATACCGTTCATGGATCTCGATCCCAATCACACCAGATAACAGATAAAGATTAAAAATGAAAAAAAAAACGGGTTACGTTCGAATGGCCCTTGTATCTCTCACACTGCATCTGTACCTTCCGTTGAACGTATCGAGATAACAATGAGTGATCGCTTCTGTTATGCTTACGAAGCTATATCCGCGCAGGTTTTCGATAGGTCCATAGAGATATCGTTAGAGACTATATCAACTATTCACTGGAATTATAGCTTTAAGATGAAACATAATAGTTTTAAAATAGCTACATAAATAACGAGACTAATATTTTATAATGCATAAATAAATATAAAACATGTACATAGTAACAAATAATAAATATAAATTCATTTACATAACTAAACTGTAGTTGAAGATTAGAATGTAAATTTATGTTGCATAATGAATTACAATTCTAATAAAATGATCACAACAAATTATTAAAAAATCGATTAACTGAACATAAGTTTGCGAATAGTCTTATTAAGGCATTTATATTGAACATTAATATTTATTTAATTATATTCCTAAATTCTTCACAGAAGTTTTGAACTAGCCCAATTACAAGCAGTTACAAGAAATAAATATTATTTTTCGGTTTTGTAAAGAGGCGACGGCAACAAGATGCACATTTTTAAAGAAACGAATAACATTTATCATTAGAAGCTGCTTCATTATACACAGGTTATGTTTCCAACAGAAGTCTAATTTAAATATTTAAAAATAGAACTGTGAAACGAAGATTTTTTATGCTCCTATATTATTCTTATAAAATGTATTCTGTTTTTATTATTTAAGTACTATTTTAGACATTTTTACGCTCGTGTTGTCATGATTTTAGACAATTCTCTTAACAACTTGAACATAGCCATTCCTTAACGTATTTGATACCAAAACTGGACAAAGGTCTTTCCTGAAAAGTACCAACAAAAGCTTCATCGAATGTATGCACATGTTAGTTTGCCTTCTTTTGTTTTCTGTTCTCCACTGTTGAACATAAGCCTCTAGAAGAAAGTGCCAGTAATCAGTTAATAATTTCTAGAAGACTTTTCCATAATCATCACGCTTGGCAGGATCACCTGTCTGCCAAGGGTGGCTACTGGCCGGCCACATAGCTTGCACAGCTGACAACCGTTGGGGAAGAAAGGTTCTCAAGTGACAACTTCGTACAGGCAAACTTAGTATAAGGTCGATTGACGACCCAGTGTTGCGTGATGTTGCGTTGTAATCTCTGGGGGAAGCCCGTGTCCAGCAGTGGACTTGTGACAGGCTGTGATTATGATGATGATATCCTGTGTAAACGTTTGTTATTTTGAAGTTTCAGTCGCAGTCGAAATTGGCTAAAAGCTTACAGCCACAGTATCAGACACCTTGCACATAGATGCATTGCCTTAGTAAGTTCTTGCCAAATATTTGATGTTTATATGTTACAGTACAATTGATGTACTTCGGGATAAGCTTTTTATAACGATAATCATAAAATGTATTATTATTAGTGTTGCTTAGAGTTAAGTTAAGAAGTAGTTAATATTATCATCTATCACTGTTATATATACCTTATATGTTTAGACTACTAGTTACTAAAATATCACTAACGAATTAACGTTAAAATTAAAAACGTTATTCCTTTCAGACGTTCGCGGCTGGAGTAGAGGTGTGCGTTAAATTATCGACTACTAAGTGATGTCAGTGATATTTAAATTGGAATATTTGCATCGGTCGCCGACGGCGGCGTCGTTTTTAATAACTAAGGAATTTCTATATGCGATTTGTGATTTCAGAATTAAATTCTTACAAATCTGATGTTTTTAATTTATTGCTTGGAAACAATTTATGATTTTGTTTTTAAATTAAAATCTCTTTAATTTGAGATACGACCAATTAGCGCCTTGTATTACGTTCTTATAGCTGCATACAATCATATGTCGGTGTTTTAATTTTTCTTAAGTATCAATCAGTTACAACTGTACAACAAGGACAAAACATTATTTACATATACATAGCGAAATTAAATAATTGTTAACTTAATTCATGAATTTGCCAAGTTACATACTCAACTCTTACATACAATTAATATTTTTCCGTCTGTATATAATATTTATTATTAATAATAAAATACGCAAATGTTATATTTATTAGACTAAATTTTTTTTTATTTCTATAGTAATTATTTCTGTTATTAAAGTTTTTTAGATTTTGTCTGTATTATATCTGAATTTAAAGTTGTTTTGGTCGGTAAATTTATGTGTTAAAATATTGTTAATTTTCAATATTTATTAATTAGGTAAAAAAATTATGTTATTATATTTTTAAATACTAAAAACTAAAAAAAAGGTTCAATCAAATTTTAATTTAATTTGCCTGTATATCTAAATGTTTTAACGTCCGTTTGATAAGATTAAGGAACTAACCTGTGTGACAGTAATCTTCCAGATAATGCCTCGCCGCCCGCTGCACGATGGAATAGTAGAGGCTGACGGAAGATGCAAGAGCCATTTTTTCCTTCTCTTCTTTTTTTCCAATCTCCTATCGAGTCCAGTCCGTCAGTTTGTACAGTTTGAACGCCTTTAAAGTTTGTTTAAAGTTTGAACCAAAACAAACGAACGAATAACTCAAAAAATTAACAACTGCATTAGTTTGTGATGAAATGATAACAATGTGAAATAAATCCTAACCGAATATAATAATACTAGTTTGAACTGCGTTTAGTTGCGGTCGTACCGAAAATTTTGCCGAACGGAATTTATTTTGTTTGACGATATGCTACCACGTTGTTCCATTTTTGATTGCTTTGGGTCCAAAGTCACAACTGGATGCTCACTGCGTGCCGCATCTCTTACCGCGGTCCAAAAGTCTACGCGAAATCAAACACGTAATTCAAAATAATAGAAACGTATGGATGCAAGCGGCGCGCGCCGCGTCTACAGCGACACTGGGCCTCGCCTGAGTTTTTTTTGCTTCCCCTTCTAGCGGGAGGACGCCTCTGAAACGCACAGACTGACGGATAAGCCCATCGTTTCGATGGTATCGATATAAATTTTCCGATTTTTCATATTAATTAATTATTTTCGTAGAAACTATTATTTTGAATCGTCTATAACGAATTTGCACCGAACTCAAATTCCTGACTGCTCTGGTATTTTCAGATGATTGCTGTAATATTTTTTTGTAAGTTTGTATTGATTTATTTTGATGCTTTTATGTTAACTTCTGCAAAGGTCAAGTGATTGAAAATTGATGATTGAGTGTTCATTTTAAATTCTAATTAGATTCATATTAGCGTAACAGTACGGGATTGGCGGCGGCTAGGAAAGGCGGGAAAATAAGTTTCCCGCCAAAGAGCCCCGAGACCTGCCTACGGAAATAAAGTTGATGTGTGACTTTCGTTTGATTTTATTTTGTTTAAGGCCAACATTTAATGACCGCCTTCATTGCATTTTCATATTTTTTTGAGATTTTTAGCAATATTTATAACCTTTATATTATGTCGCATTACGTAATATTTCTTTTTTTATTATATTACTTGAAAGATAAATAGAAAAATTATTCCAAAATGGCATTTAACTAAATTAGACATTATTTTATGCAAGTGACAAGATCATTTGTCATTCGGCATGATTTATTATTAGTGTGTATGCAAATGATGGAACGTAATATTTTAGGTAAATTTAATATTTTAAATATCTGTTTAAATTAGAAGTGTGTAGTTTAATGAAGGTTTTTATATAGACGTGATACAGGCTTATCGGTTGTACGGGCAAAATGATTCGCGGCGTCGCAATTATGACGAAACCCTTTTAAAAACGATTCGCGTAAAATAATGGAAAAAATAAAATGAGAAAAATGTTCATCAACGCGACACGACACCCCCTCCCAACCCCGACTGCGCCCCGGGCGGCGGGTGGTGCGAGCGAGACGACTACATACACGTACGTGCCTGTGTCTGTCGTTGCATCTCGCACCACCAAGTTTCATACCAAAACTACCCGCGCTGCGCAGCTTTCTTTTCCGATTCGAAAGAGCGTTTGGCCTTTGCATTACAATCTATTTAATACCTTACACAACGCCGTTAAAGTTTAAAATTACCTGCTGGTGAACCTGGATGTTCTGTGATATCGTGTCCTGCTGAAGTTTTGGACTCTTGCAACTGTGAGCAGAAACACATCGACACGCTAAGTTTAGCCCCTGTACTTACGAGGTGCAATCACCCACACGTCGTAAACTTCCTTGTGATGTATCAATGTGTGCGTAATGCGCGCATGTGTGTGTACAAAAGTTCGTATTGAAGTTTTCGGTAGACTTTCTTTGTGTCGGTGATTTTTTTCGCGGTATTTCGAATGTGTGCGCGGGTCAGTCGGATTTTTTTCAAGTTTTTCTGTACGCACACCACCGTCTTTTGTTTGGATGAAGCGGTGCAGTAGTGTGGGTAGGACGCCCGTTCTTTGTGCCCAGGGATTGTAAAAAATGTCGTATTGGATTCTAGCTGCGCTAATGAATGATAGATAGAGATTGGTATTCACATGATCTAAAATCTGAAGAGGGTTTGCTAGTACTTTTTATGCTTTCATCTTTATTATTCGAACGAATCGCATTTGAAAAAGGAATTTGGGATTTGCATATATGCATGTGTGCACCGTTGTGAGAGTAGTATACTATTTTAACAAAACGACATCAACGCGCGCTTATCTATTAGATGTCCTACATTCTACAATTTTATGTCGGTATGAATATATTTTATACTCTTCTGAGAATTTTTAAACTATTGGAAATAGTATAAAGGGAATGTGTTATGTATTAAATACTTTCTAGTTAGTAATCGAGAGCCTCACTTTAGTTTCATAGAGCGCGAGAGACCTGGGTTCGATCCCCGATGCCGGTACCACTAAAATTGTTAATAGCAATTTTAAGTGCTGTATTTACCACGTGGTCGACGGTGAAAGGACGACGAGGAAACCCCTCGCGATGTTTTCGGTGCGATGGTATGTCTGAGAAATAATAAACAATATTATTTCAAGGATGTGAAGCCGGCCAAACCGCACTGGCAGCGTGGCGGGCCCTCCCCGGCTCCAAAGCCCTCTCAGATATTTGAGATGAGGCCTGTAATTGCTCAGCAGTAATCAATTTTATTCCACTGCTGAATGACAACGGTTCCAATAAGGCATCGGCAAAATTTTGCTCATACTCATCACGCTGGCGGGCGGGTTGGTGAGCGCAGCGCCGGCGCCCTCGCCGTGGTGGTACTGCTCCCCATCACTAGTCTTTGGGATTTCGGTTTCGCCAATTCTGATGAATGTTCTGCCATCATTCGGTAGCCAGTGCCTCCTTTGTTGGCTTGCAGGGTGCACCGCGTGCAAGTGAGGATGGCATTTGAAGATTAAGGTGGCATATTCTCCCTTGTACCTTTAGTGAACCATAGGGATATTAATGGTAAAGTATTATGATTCATCATCATCATCATCATTTCAGCCTATCAGAAGTCCACTGCTGAACATAGGCCTCCCCCAAAGATTGCCACGAAGCTCGGTCCTATGATTATGATTATTATATAATTTTTATGTATTTTCTAGATTATATGTGTATCTAGTGTAGTTGTAGTTTAATGACAATCGTTTCAAAGTTCGTGAACATGTATGGACCAGGTTCGAATCCCGTCTGATAATTGAAAGTTTTCAGTATATAAGGAGCCACGACAGTCGAGCGGTAAGGGGATTTTCCTCGAAATCCGTAGACTTAAATTCGATCCTTCTTTTGTACCAATGAGTTTTTCGAAACTTATGGCCGATTTGTACCTTGTGACTGATCGAAATGTGGGAAAAAGCCTTAAAAAGTGCCGACCACTCCAGTGGGTATAGGGTCGTGAGAGCCTATTTTAATTTTGTTACTCGAATTTTATATATATATTATTGTCACCCGCTCCGCTTTGCAATGGTACGGAGTATGTAAACTTTACACGAAAAAAAAATTATATTTTTGAAACTACATGTACTTTGAAAATGTACTGTAACTGAACGAATGGGTCGGCTCGACCGGGGAACGAAAACACTCTCACAGAATACGAAAATGAAATAATGAAATCCCCACAGACATAAAATTACTAACACTTGTACCTTTTAAAGCGAGATAAATCAAATAAGATAGAAACCAATCGTACACTAATGGCTCTCTATCTCTACCTCTATACCTCTACCTTATAATTTTTATGACATAAGGGATTATAAACAACTATTACTTTGACTATTAGATTGAGCACAATGTAATTACGTTATTATTCAATTTAGATTTGTTTTATTAGAATTCAATCTGCAGTAGTAATTAAATTAATAACATAATATTTGTTTAAAATAAAACTATAATTTAAAGGATTTTATGGTGTTTAATTTTGTTTTTACAGTGTGTTTCCAGTGACCGTGGTCACGGGAGGACTGAGGTGTTAGACGTCTCGATGTCGTAGTTAACTCAAGCTACCTTCAGATTTTATTTATTAATTTTGGTCCTATCTACGCAGAATCCGTAAATAGTTTTAGTTTCATTTCAAATATGTAGTGTACGTGTAAATACAAGAAATCATTACATAGAGACATTAATAATCCAGACATGTGGTAATATTTGCATGCTACTAATCAAATGCCTATAATACTAATAAAAAAAGTAAGTAATGTAACAACTGTAATATAGTAACATATTATTGTAATTCATAATGAAATTAAAGCGCCAATTGCCTAATGGGTTAGGGTGCGGACTGCGCACCATGACGTCGCAGGTTCGAACCCACCATTCGACTATTGTCGTGAACCACTCCAAATACAAGCTCTAATGCTTAGTTGGAGGGTTAACAGGAATATTAGTAATGTTAGTTAAATAGCATTGCTAGTATTCTTTAAAAAAAAAAGCCTTTTTTTTATGCTTATATATGGGGCAAACGAGCAAGCAGCTCGTCGTAACTGATTACCGACGCCCACGTACATACGACACCAGAGGAGCTGCAATTGCCGGCCTTGAGGGATATTCGGGGATGTGCAAGGGCAGAAGTGGGCCTTCGGTTACCTCGCTCATCGAACGCTACACAGAAGCACAAGATGTCTCTACTACACGTCGGTATTCTACGCGGTCGTTCTATCCCGGCCGTGCCGGCAAATTCGACCACCGCTTGGCTCTACTACGTTAATTCTATTGATATGACACGATTATTGTCATAACAATAGAATTTCAATTCTTTGAACATGTCAAGACATTATTGTGCTGCTGTGTTCCGTATGGCGAGTGAACTGGAGGCCCATTTACTGATAAAGAGGCAATTTATCTTAGCCATTAGGGATGGCTAAGCATCTGCATCTTAACTATAATACTAGAATTGATACAGGTGTCTATGGACCATAGCCAACGTGTACCATCAGGTGAAGATTGAATTCATTTGTCAACATCGTTTGTGTATAAACCAATTCTATGTATTTTCCTTTTTAAGTTTAATTAATGATGAAAATCCGAGTTTTGTTAACTTAGGATAGATCTAGACTTTTATTACTCTCCACACTGCACGCCTATGATCTGCTTAGAACTGCAACGTAGCGCAGTTTAGGTGATTATTTTCTTTGATATGGTTCACATAGCAAATTTAATTTGAAATGTTGAAGAAAAAATAAATTAAGTTTAGAAATAGCAGAACAAAAGATTTTGTTTTTAATGACATAAGTTCATATCAAAAAAACGGGGGTATCTAATCGGGCACGGGGAGGTAATACCGATTGTCGGTGTTACCTCCCCGTACCCGATTTGAGGCTTATATCAATGGACCCGAACTCCAAAAATCTGTGCGTTGTACATATATTGTATACGGCTGGGTTTCGAACACATGATCCATGGCACAGCTGCCACGACGTTTCCGTCCAATAATAAATGTATTATTACATAACTCTCGATGGGTTTCCTCAAGATGACAAGTACGAAATACTCAATCGGCAATATAAAAAAAAGTATTTTCATTTTTATTGGTCCACGAACAGCACTTCCTAACATTCACCTACCTTTCACCTTTTAGCTGAAAACATAATAACGAATGCATTATGTAAATCGAAACCCGGCGAAACCACAAAACAAACTCAGCGGAATCACGAGCTCTGCAATTTAGAGGATTTTTTTTTTTTTTACTATTTACTCTTATCGATCGGACTGAATTGAGCTAACAATTTCTTTTCGTAATTTAGTTTTAATTTCTGAAAGAAAGAAAATTCTTTGTTTTTCGTCGCAAGAAAGGTAATTTAATTTGATAAATTACGAATCGTATTATTATTTCTTTAACAAACTACCGCCGTTTCGTAACGAGGTTCCGCTGTCGGAGAAGAATCTGGCGAAAGAGACTCCATATCCGCACATCTTTCGTGAAAAAAAAAACCCCAGCACTACCACACGGTCTTATTTACCACGGGGAATGTTCTGAGGAACTGTTCGGATTGATCACAGCCGCTGAGTTTCACCATCGTACATCGCGACAGAATTATATATCCATCCAACCTAGGTGGTTGGCATTCCACCATAGTGCGTTTTACTCGAAGTTTTCTGCCACGCACTACGACTTTGTGGAATCAGCTGTCGCCAGCGGTATTTCCGAACAATTACGACTTAGGGGCCTTCAAGAAAAGAGCCTATTCTTTCCTTAAAGGCCGGCAGCGCATCTGTAGCTCCTCTGGTGTTATGGATGTTCGTTAGGTGAGCCGCATGTTCGTTTGCCCCCTTCTTCTATAAAAAAAAAACATTGCAAATGCGGCTCGGTGGCGAAGTGGCTATGGCTGCGGTGCTGCGGGTCGTGGGTTCGGTTCCGGCACTGGACAAGTATTTGTATGCACTACAAATGATTGTTTCGGAACTGAGTGTTTGTCATTCACGCATTGTTCCCAAAGGAGTAGGCAGACACAATCTTCTTCCACTTGCTACGGTTCTGACATACGTCTTTCGCTTCTTCCACTTTCATCAATCTTCGCATTCATGCTCTTTGGTTTAGAGCACTCTTGACATGGTCTTTTTCCAGAAAGTCTCCGATTTGATTGTGAAATGTTCGCCTAGGTCTTCCTGTCTCGACTCCGCGATTGACACTCGCCTCATATATTTTTTTGGAGAATGACATTTACTTTAATTAAAATAATTATATTTCTAAATTAATGTTCAATGATGCTCAAATCAAATGAGTATCAATCTTATTCATTTGATTTATAATCAGAGCTGTACACAATTTCTTTTGAAAGATGAAAGATGAATTGAAAGATGTTATTAAATTAAAAGACATTTTTATTCACGCATTTATTCAGCTCACAAGACGTGTACGTGTTTAACTAATATATATATATATATATATATAATATATAATAAACCGATGATTAAAAAATTAAAAAATTAAATTCCTTTATCTTATCCTAAACAGCCTATAAACAATACACTACAGGACATAGGCCTCTGCCATAAGAAGGATTTATTATAATAGCCAAGCCCGGAAAGCGAAGTGGTGGTCACAGTAGCAGACACTTCGGACCCCGGAAGCTGCTGCCCGTCATCGGTCTGTTTATTCATGGTCTGGTGTTTGTCCAGATGGCTATCCCGCCACCTATCGGTAGCCATTGGGAGAATGACACTCACGTGGAGACATGGGGTGGTAGATTCTTAAGGCGCTACCACACCACAATGTTATTCAGTTATGAGAGTGGGATACTTTCGAAAAGCCAACGCAGATACGAGGAGGTCTCACATATTCACGCCTTGTTCCCAACGGGGTAGGCAAGGTCTCATGGTGTTTGAAATTATTATTGACTGTGGGCCTTTTGTTCCATTGCATGCATTTGCATCATTTTCTTCGGTACCGCTCAAATCGTAGGGCAATATTTAAGTGCTTATGTTTAGTTGGGGTTAACATCAAACACTTGTTTCACTGATTCATTATTTCCATGCTTAAAGCTGACCGGTTTCGCCTTTATAAGCAATATCAATGGTTTTAAACTGGGTAACATAATTAATATCGCATTACAACCTAACTATGTATAAGTTTATACCAAAAATATCAACTACATATTGAAAGAAAGAAAGATAGAAAGAAACTTTATTCAATTAAAAGAATAAAAAAAAAGTAAAAAATCATCAAGATTTTAGAACTATTCGAACGATTTTTTTTTCCCTCCAGATATAGGGACGTCGTCAAAATGATTGAGACAATTATTGAATAGTAAATGTAAATTATTGTGTAATTTTATTAAAATAATGATCAATTATAAATTTCAAATAAAAAAAAAAGATTAAGATTAACGAAACATGCATATATAACGCGAAAGTGTATTATTATTGACTGTTCAAAGTCACGCGATTTAGCCGTCTCGGACTGCATTTAGGTATAATAAAAAAAATATACCATTATTAAGAGAGCAATGCCGATGCTGAACCTGATGTTTTAGATTTTTTTTTTAAATTTAGATTATTACATTTAATATAGCCGATGATAACAGTTTTACTCGTGTTTTGTTAATTATTAATGACTATTTAAAAAAAAAACTAAAGCGTTCGAAGCGTGCACTTCTGACTTTCGAAACTATTTTACTTTACATAAGCCAAAGGCAGTTCAAATTTGGCCGGTCTGTCCGTACAGTGGAGTGCGTTTAAGAAAAGCCACTCAATTTGATGATATGCATTAGATTGCGGCGTATTAATCTTCCAAATACTACGTTATTAAGCGAGAGAGGGATAAAAAATATTGGTAAAAAATGAGTGGAAAAGAGGTCAATAACTGGACCGAGAGCACGGTAGTCGCCGTTTGGCCGAGTACGTGTACAGGCGGAGGCGAATCTGGATCGTAAAAGCATTAGAGAATATTAGGAACGAGATTGAATGGATAGGACATAAAAAGAAAAATTTTATAAAATATCAACAAGTCCTAAATTAGTACAAAAACACGTTTAATCCTTCTCGTGTTATAACTATAGAATTTCAGTGTTTAAGATTCTTGTACATCAAACCTGAACGTCTGTGCTAAAAGTCTGGTGTTCGAAATCTAACTATTTTAGGTCTGATTATACGGGAATAACTTTATGAATAAATTACATAAGACCTGAGCGTTAGACCTATAGATTTGAAGTTCAAAATGTTCGAGATGGTCATTCCTGAATGTGTTGGTCACCAGATTTTCCTGGGCATTTCCCTTGGCCGTCTTTTACTTTTCCATGGCGTGAGATATTCTGACAGGTTCTTTTACGACATCATTACATGGGAATAATTAATAAAAACATAAACGCCTTTGGCTTATGAAAAATTTTAAGCGTGGTAGAGCCAAGCGGCGGCTTTAGCTGCTGCTCGAAAGGGCCGGCTCGACCGGATTGGTACCACGGCCTCGCAGAATACCGGCGTTCAGTGAGTGAGGTAACCGGAGGCCCACTCCCCCTCCCCATCCCATCTCCCAAATATCCTTAAAGGCCGGTAACGCACCTGCAGCACCTCTGGTTTTGGAGATGTATGTGGGCGACGGTAATCACTTACCCTCAGGTGAACTGCTTGCTCGTTTGCCGTCTTTTCCATAAAAAAAAACGTCCTCAATGACTCCTTCAAATGACAACGATCTTCCTGACCCATCGTTTTTAATTAAATTAAATTAAAATAAAAGGTTTTGAATTTTTTTTTAATTTTAAGTTGTTTTTTAATAAACTTGTGGACTTGAAAATAGTAGTTATTATTAGTCATATGAGTTACTTTGCATGCATGAACATTTTGTAGATTATTTCACAAAAAAAAATTATTAAAACATCGTTTACAGATTTTTAAATATGCACAGTTAATTAGAAGTCGGAATTATTAATATTTAAATGTCGAATTGTACAATCAACGATTATTCACGCATTTTGTGTAACAAAAAATTCATATAACTTGTAAAAAACGGATAACAAGGATAATAGCTTCGAAGTAGAACTGCATAAAATTTATTCATTAAATAAAATTGGCTTTGAATAATTCTATTGAGTAATTTTTAGTGATTATTGCCTTTTTATTACACTATGCCCAATATGAAAGGCGGGTGTACTTGGCGCACTCCACATATGTAAACACTTTGCGATCAAGACGTGGACAGTAAGAGACGATTGGCTTAATGTGGACCTACCTTTTGTATTTTTTACTAAGTCTCGTTATTAACTTTATTTTACTTGTACTTAAGTTTATTGAGTTTGAATATAAAGTTAGTCTAGTAAGCCATAGTTGGTGATAAATATCTAAATAATATGATTACCTTAATTTCAGTAACAATGCAAAATTGTAGGCACGGATATTAACACGTAATGTTATTAATTCAAGGTGAATGTGATATGTTGAGACAATGCTTAATTTTTTTTTTACTATTGACTACTTTGCTATGTGACCTTCGGATATAAATCGGAACTTGTTACCCTTTGTTATCTATGTGTAACAAATTTATCTATTTTTTTTATTCTTATATATGTTCTAAATTTTATATTTAAAATAATTTTAAGTCAAAATTTCAATAGTATAATAATTTTGGTGTACCTTGTATAAAGTCATACCCGATTGTTATGTATTTCACTTTATTATTACAAGCTCATGATTTTATGTCAGGTGGATTAAGATGTTCCTTTCTTTCTATTTTCTTTTTTATTAATATATAGATGAGCTGTATCTATTGCAGACAGTACCGGGTCGATAGTAGTATACAATAGTACAATAGTAGACCCATTTGTTACATCACATTGTAGCGCAAAAAAAATATTCAATAAATCTTGATGTTTTGTTACTTTTTACTATTTTTTTCAATTGTTTTATTAATATCTTGTTAACTAATTGTGGTATAATGAATAAAGTTTCTTTCTTTCTTTTCAAATCGAAGCATTTTTCACATTACAGTTTTATTAAATTAATGTGTAAATATATCACGTATAAAATAAACTCTATGAGCCACATTATGCTGTCCTTATACCGTCGACTGCAAGATGTAATTACGTCGTCAGTGCGGCTTCCAAAAAGCGCAATTACTCCTTACCTCAATTAACCTGGCCACAGCTTAGTGCTTGCCGGTCCAACCAGTATTTTTCTGTTCTAGTCTGCGTTTCTATGTAGATATTATCACTGATATAGAACTACGAAATTAACGATAGAAAGTGACAGAACTATCTTGACGTGTTCATTTTAAGCTAATGATGTACATTCTTCCAATTGAATCTAAACAACATACAACAAGTAGCATAGCAACTAGACTAGTTGAGTATAATTCAGATATACGACATTCTTTACTACTAAGCGATGTCCCACTGTAAGATTTCTCTTAGATCGTGGGTGCGTTTTTAACTCACAGCGTTAACTTGCAGTCACTGCACTAATTAATGTCACTTTTTTTGAGACAATTGTTTGTTGTTTCACGTGGACTAAATAAATCAAATAAGACTTCGTTTAAACAATGTTAACTGCATAAAACACGATCAAAAATAATCTCACTTGAATTTTATATTTATGGTCCGAAAAGGAGCAAAGATGAGAAAATCTTCACGATATATATTCGTCGCAGTGTTTGGTTAGCCGTTTTGGCTTTTACACTCTTGGCGGTCAGCGTTCGTGCCTTTTTACAGAATTTCGTGACGTCACATCTGTCCACAAGAGATGCAACAGCACTCTAAACGTTGAGTAACAAAGCACTGCACATTTAAATAGGATCATTTAAAACTTAGTTATAACACTGAAGATCGAATATTGAATTTGAATCATATAACAACAAACTTTTAATATGTTAATAGTTTTAACAAGCTCTGTTTCTCGGTACGTGACTTTGTTAGGAAACTTTCATGAACGACCACGGCTCACGTTTTAGTCTTCGCAGAGAATCTCTCTTGCATATTTTGCTTCGATCAGCATTATTTGCGATGCAGTAAAGGGCACTTAATTTAAATTAACCTAGATTTTCTACAAAAGCGAATGAGGTTGGAGCATTGTAGAATCAAATACATATTATATTTCCTATTATAATTTATATATTAATTGTCGAATAATATTAGGATCAGTAATTTTTTATTATGGGAAAGAAAGAAAACGAGCAAGCGTCTCACTTGACGGTAAGTGATTACAGTAGCCCACGTACAACTGCAACACCAGACGAGCCGGGCCTCCGCTTACCTCGCTCGCCGAACGAAACGCAGAAGCACAAGATGCCTCTACTTTAGGTTAGTATTCCGCAAGGTCGTGGTACTACCCCGGTCGAGCCAGCCCATTCGAGCAGCAGCAAAAGCCACTGCTGGCTCTACCACGGAGAAATTAAAGTATTTCTTGAACCATCAATGTTTATTCTTGTACGTATTATAGTTTTATATTATTTTAGGGGAACAATTAAAGGTATTGTTAATAAATTAAGTAGCCAAGATGTTTAATCTACAAAGTAATAACCAAACGGAGGGCGATAACTAATTAAAAAAAAAAATACTGTTGCCGTGTGGTATTGGCGTAAGAAACTGCCACCCTCTTTCTTCTCGATGAGTAAAGAGGCGGCTAAGATAAAAGTCTTGAAAATAGAAATGGCTCCCGATAGATGGCGGGATAACCGTGGCGATAAATACCAGATAAAAATAAAATAAACCGATGACGAGGTGTATGGGAGAGGTCTATCTCCTGCGGTGGACTTTTTATGTATGTAAATATAAGTACTGAGTGGGTACACTTAGGATAACGTTAGCTGTGAAAGTGATTTTTAAAATATTAGCCGATAGTATAATTTTAAGGGGCGTAAGGAGTGTTACTATCTCTTCCTCCAAATTCTCAAAAGGACTCAAGGCTGATGTAGTTGTAATTTCTTTTTTTGTTTTAAAAACTAGCTGTTGCTCTTTTTTTTAAATAAAGTTTTTATTTTTTTTATTTATTTACAATATCCACAGTTTTCTACAAAGCTTTAATAATTTTTGTACTATTTTTAAATTTGGTATTTTCTGGAAACGTTAGCACACATGTCTGTTACCCATAGGGTTAGGCAAAGATAACGGATTTCCATTACGCATTACTAGCCATGACGGACTTCTACAACCTGCTTTTCATCTCTCCGGACAGCAGACGGGACGGATGAGGAGTCATGAGATTTGCAAAGTATTTGTCTTAGTCGCTTCTTATGAAACATACGGGTAGAAAAAGGAGAGGAGTGTCTTATTTCGTAACGGCACGTCTCTTTTATAATAATATATATTTGTTTAATTTTAAACAACTATTTGCAAAGGTAAATTTAATTTTTATTAATCGCAAAACTTGCTTTATCACGCGCGAGCGAACTAGCTGGGGGATTGCTGTGAACGACTCCCGGCCGGACAGGCTCTATTGATAGGCCACGGCGCGCGGTCGTAGAAACAGAAAGTGGGCCCCGCAAGGACGACCACTTTGCCCGACGAGGCTTCCTTACGCTCGCCGCGCAAGGAAGCCAGCGGCGGATTAAAGAAAAAAAAACAAATCTAAAAAAATTAACGCTAACTTAATTATTCTTTCTTAATCATCGAAACATATTTGTAAGGTTTTTTGAAAACGAAAAAAAGTTCTATTATAACGTTACGCGATAATTTATCTTTTCTTTTTCTTATGTTCCTTTTCAAATGTTATATGTGATTCGTGAGTAATCTGGGTTCCATTCCCATGGCAGCACTTAATATTTTTAAATACTGATACTGAATTTACCACGTAGTTGGCGGTGAAACAAAAAAAAACATCACTAGGAAACCGGCATGTCTAACCTGAAGGCACCTGAACCCTTTCAAAAAATGATAGGAAGCCTATTCCCAACAGTGAAACAGTTACAGAATTCATATTTGAATTCCGATAGCCGCACGGTAATGCAAGACCCACGTTCGCCCAGCTCTTTGAAATATTATAACCCTTCATTTTTAATACAAATCTTATAAAATTAATTATAAATGAGATATTAAGTTAACTCCCTCTTGGGTATATAACTGACAAGAATAGTTCCTTTTAAAATAACATTTCTCGCGACAGCGTACCAACTTGTTACTCCGCATCCTAATAATGACTGTAGTAAAACAATATTCAATGAGAGACGCTGGTTCTTGACCATAACCTGCAACTTGCTAAATGCAGGCTACGGCGTTCGGTCTTTGGGCCGCGTTAGCGAGTCGACGCACGGGAGGGTGTGAGATTTCGATGTACATTGCAAAGTATACGTTGCGACGTGGTGCTAAGTGCAGGCGTTTATCTCAGAATTTTAATTACTAATCAAAATACAGTAAGTCGTCAATGGAACAGCAGGCTGAAGTGGCAACGAAGGTTGCGTAACTCGCAGAGCTGTCGACCGTTAGGGGAAAAAGTTTTTTTTTTGTAGTTCGTGAGGAAGGTGCTAGCACCTACTTATCGCTGAAGGGAGTGAACGGTTATGACGGGATCAGCATTAAGTGCTGGACCGAATTAAACCCCACTGATGGGAGATATGCTGTTAATACAGCTGCCTTAACAGGTTCGACCGACAAGATTTCCGTGCAGAAATAATTTATAAGAATTTGTTAGCAATTAATTTAAATAACAGAATAGCCTCGGTGCTGACTGCTGCTGTGTCCAGCTCCGTCTCTTGTTGACGAAGAAAAGATATCCGAAGAAAAAATAGTCAAGGGCTCGCCCCTCTTAAGGATGTTGGAGACCTACGCTTGGGCTACCGTCGATTATAGTAATAAACTCATATTTCAGATTAAACTCATCCATGTCTTATGTTAGTAAACAATAAACTTAATAATTAGGGTTAGTCTCACGTAAAGTTGTATTTAATTTAGACCAGTATTATATAAAAATACTGTCTACACAATTTGCTACAATGTCCAGGAGACGATTGGTGCTACCCCGCACCTGCTGCGATAGAGATGCTGTCCTTTTGCCCACAATCACCTGGAAGCCGTCCAGCTTTTATTAACATTAACAGCGGAGAGAATTCTAATTCCATCTCACTAGATCACGACCTCCAATGGTACATTTATTTTACTGTCCATTGTTGTGTTTTGCCAGACGATTGTTTGTGTCTGATTTTAGGGTTGCTCATCGATGCTATTAAAATTACTTTGCTTTTTAATTTTTCCTTAAGTAATATTTATACCTACTGGTTTATTTAAAAATAAAACGTCAAACTAAACTGGCCATACACAATCCCCTAACACTGTAGTGAAGATTAAAAAAAAAGAAAATTAAGTTAGTGTAAACGCCCACATCTATCAACTTGGGCTAGGGGTGCGAACTTGTGAGATTTGAACACAATGTTTTCCTTTGAACGTTTTGTTCTTGCAACGCTCCCCGTACAAGTAATAGCTCATGAAAACTGTTTACTTAGATTTGCATTTAATTATCTGTTGGGCTAATAGGGCTTTAAGGCGATTTACTTACAAATATAAAATATATATAAAGATTTTTTAAAAATAAGAACCGACAAAGATTTTTTTCTTGATTTAGTAATGTAAATTCCCAGTTGCGGAAAACAAAGGGTATTGCAGAATATCACTGGTATATAGCGCTTCAACTTATTTAAGTTCAAGTCGCTGTAGCGTAGTTGTTAGAAAGCTCGGTTTTTTTTCTTTAAAATTGTTAATTGCAATTTTAAGTAGCACATATTTATATATATTTATTTATTATATATAATTGACCATCGTGCGCGGCGGTGCAGGAAAACAGTGCGAGGATACAGGTTGTATGTCTGAGAAATAATAAAAAATATTATTTCGTCGACCTGCGTGGCGGACACAGTTCCAAAAACCTCTCAAGTATTGAGTGGAGGACTTCGCCCAATAGTGGGAAATTAACTTACGATGTTAAATTGTTCTTTAACGTCACAGTAGCTAATAGCCCAGATATTAATTATTTATTTTAAGGGACTGATCAAATTGATTCTTGGCTATTCGGGTCGTTCATGTGAAACAGTATTGTAATTTAAATTAACAATATGTAAAATAGTAAAGAAAGAAACAAATCACATTGCAATATTACTAAAATGAATAACTTTCTCTCCTTCGGTAATAAATAATAAAGATAATTTGATATATTAACGCCTGCTGTACTTTTAAATTTTTGCGGACACAGATAATATTCTAATACAGTGCTCATTTACTTCTCAGTAGAAGAGTCATCCATCTTCGTCACCATCCAGGCATACCACGTATTAGTCAGCTTGCAGTACGGACCAATTAAATATATACAACTCTTTCATTCCTAAGTAAATGTACATTCGTTTTCTCTCTCTTTCAGTGAAATAAGTTTGGTTTACGAGTTAGTGTTTAAATGGATTCTTTTCGTGCGGTATTTTGATGAATGAGTTCGGAACAGTAAAATAAGATCTATTTTGGTCTGCATGAAAATGAATTAAATATTTAATTGCCAGATAAAGCAAGAACGATTTTTTAACTAATTTTTTATTAGGTTTGTTCGATAAACGAGCTTAGAGTTTACCTGTTGGATAGTGGGTACTGCGGTGCAGCCCATGGACACCTGCAAATAACTTCAATAATTGAAGAAGGTAAGTTCTGAGGACTAAGATGGAAACAAGACTATAACAGTTGGTGCGGCAGAAATGGGTAAGAGGGTAACTATTCGAATGACTCCTAGGCAGAAAAGGACCGCACCACCTCGAGAAATTGGTAGTATTACTTCTAAACGTGGTAGAGTCAAGCGGCGGCTTTTGCTGCTTCTCGAATGGGCCGGCTCGACCGTGTTGGTACCACGGCCTCGCAGAATACCGGCGTGAAGTAGGCGCATCTTGTGCTTCTGCGTTTCGTTCGGTGAGTAAGGTATCCGGAAGCCCACTCCTCCTACCCTCTCCCTCCCCATCCTCCCATCCATCTCCCAAATTCCCTTAAAGGCCGGCAATGCACGTGCAGCATCTCTAGTGTAACAGATTTACGTGGGGGACGGTAATCACTTACCATAAGTTGAACCGCTTGCTCGTTAGCCGCTTTTCCCATAAAAAAAAACTACATAGCAAAATTAGCTGTACTGATTGGCGTAAAAAAAACGTATGAGAGTGGTACCTACCCAAACGGCCTACCACCTAGTAAAATTAGTAATAACTAGTAAAAACTACATTTACTCCTTAGTAAAAATAATTGTACTGATTAGCGGCAGAAATGGTACCTACCCAGATGTCTCCTCACACTTTCACCATCATTCACTGTAGATATCTGATGTTATTGATACACCGGATCTCAAAAAACTATAGTGAATTATACCATGAAGTGACCACCAAACAATTATCATCACTTGTCAATGTGTGATTCTTTATTCTTCTTCTACACAGGCCCACTGAAAACCAGCGCTGCAGTCTCAACTCCAGCATTAAGCTGAGTGTGATCTGTTTGCCCCATGCGGCACGCAACGCGTCTACAAGAGGCAATGTTAAACATTGTTTGTGTAAATAATTGTTTTATTAAATGTGTTAAGTTTGTATGTTATTGAGTGGCGTATTTGTGCAATAAATGTTTCTTTCTGTGCGTGACTATTATAGGAAATCCTCCATATGTTAGAGGAGGATCTCCTGCAGAGACAGGATTGTTACATCCTGTTAAGGTTAAGGTTAATGCATACAATGTCATTAAATGAAAGCCATGTTGGTATAGGCAACTGAAAATACAGTAGAGGACTATAGTTGTCCAGAAAATCACACTCTCTACCAGACCAGCCTCTACAAGCAGCACCTGCAGCACGTATGTGGCAGCCATTGCCCTCCTCAACCATATAAAAGGACACAAGCTCTCTGCCACAAGCAGAGGCCAGAGGCTAGGCATAGAGGGCTCCAACCAGCAGACCACTGCTGCAAAATACATTATCGTGTGCGATTGCGAATGCACGACAATGCTTTTTAAGGAAGTGAGGGTGTCAGTGTATCTAGTTCTGCACACGAGTCTCTTGCGCAGAAGAAGTCAAGGCCTCTACATATGTAGTAGTATATTATTATGTATATTGTATCATATTTTTATTCATTAATTTTATTATATTTGTTTATAGTTATTTTAAAATCATTTTATTACTTAATTAATTTAATAAATGAATACACCTGCTACGGCTATCTCACCAACCCATGGGTTGACTGGCAGAGAATGCCAATAGGCATTAAGGCCGCCCTTTGTAACCTAAAATTGGGATGTATGCAATAAAGTATTTTAAATAAATAAAAAATAAAGGCCACAGGGCCTTCAGCGTGTCTCTAGTCCGAGGGGGTTTTAGTCGGGCCACCACTTAATGCTGATACCGACAGAACCGGTAACCGCCTTCACGTGGTACAAAAAAAAACTCAACCTAGTCGGGGTCAAATTCTGCTATTTATACAATGAACACAACTTAACTAGAAATACAAGAATAATCTCACAAGATCGTATATTCAATACTGGACATTTATTTCAGTCCTTTCCTCTCACTTTTGAAGGGAGCTTATTTGGAACAACTTGAGAGGTGTTGATCCTTCCGACGTCTTTCTGTCCATGTCAACGTACAACAGTGTACGGAAAATGTACATAAGTAGTTAAAAACACATAATTTATTGTTTCGTAGTTGTACTATGTATATATAACTCAAAACTCAAAACAATATGTAATGTATTCAATAAAAAAATACTCAACAGAACACTAACCTAACCTAACGAGTTGCAAGTATAATAGGGATATAGGGTACTAACGCTCAAGTCTGTAATCCATCTACTTCAGGCGCGAGCGACGCGGCGCGGGGCCCGGTTGAACCGATGCGGTGTAAATGAGAAGCGCGAGCGGTTTCATCACTTTTATTTAATATGTGATCATAAGAATTTTTTTTTGAAAACCTAAGAGTTTAAAAAAACAAACTACATATAATTTTTTTTTATATAAATTTGATAAACTAGTTTCGACTTTTTTAAAGCAGTTGCTGAAAGTTTCACTATCACAAGTCCACTGCTGAACATGGGTAAATAGTCCTTGTATACACATATACATATATATATATATATAGGTATATTGTATATATAGAATCAACGTTTTCTGTCATGTTAGTAATCATGAAAGCAGCAGCCCATAGATGTCTCACTACTAGGCAAAGGCCTCACTCTCAATATTTTTGAACTCATATCACTTATTCACAATATTTAACACTTTTTCTGAGTAGGAAATTGAGCCGTCACGCACTGGACGGTGACATTGAATCAAAATAATTAATAATATCCATCATATAATATCAATGTAATTATTATTACATATACATTGTAGTATTTATTATTTCTCAGCTAGGTATCCACTCGATGCTTTTCTTCAAGACGACGACACGGTGAGTTCGTTAAATTGCTATTTACAATTTTAGTGGAGCCGTTACCGGGGATAGATCATTGATCGGGGCTGTAATCGGGACACTCGCGTACAAAAACAAGCTTGGTAGAGCCAAGCGGCGGCTTTTGCTGCTGCTCGAATGGGCCGGCTCGACCGGGTTGGTACCACGAGAGGCATCTTGTGCTTCTGTGTTTCGTTTGGTGAGTGAGGTAACCGGAGGCCCACTTCCCCTCCCTATTCCACTCCTCTTTCCTCCTATCTCCCAAATATTCTTAAAGACCGGCATCTCACCTGCAGCATCTATGTGGGCGACGGTAATCACTTACCATTACGTGAACCGCTTGATCGTTTGCCGTTTTTCCCATAAAAACAAAAGAAATCGAGAGAGCTCAAGTAACTTCTCTACCAGAGCTTTGCGCATAGTCCTTATGAGATTTTAGCGGGTTTATACACATAATCAAGATAACGTTTTCAGATGTGTTACATTCACAGATCATATTTTTTTTCAGCATCGACCTCGACATAAATCAGCACAACTGCTATTAATAGTTTTGGTGACGCCGACGGGGGATCGAACTTCGACCCTTTACAAAAGTTACTGGGGAAATATAAGACCAGGCTCACCAGCCACCTTTTTAAGAAGGTGGACTTCGTCATGGTGTTTAGACGAAATTTCTTTAATTTTTATTCCCGCTAACACTCGCACCATACCGCGCCGCGTGATGCATTAATCCCTGTTCCTCTCGGATGGAGCTTTAATATATGATCGCGGGTTCGACTCGGTCACGCCGGTCTTAACTTGAACTTGAAATTATTGTAATTTTATTATTAGTCATAACCAGACCAGGGCCGTGGTAGCTCACCCGGCGGACGTGTTCACCTTTCTATATAGAATTAAAACTTATTATCAAAGACAATAAAATGGGCTTCGCGATGAAGGAGTACACTACGGGATAGAAGTCCGTTGACCTGGTATTATGACAGCGTCGTGGATTGAGGTTCTTCTCTTTT
The DNA here is from genome assembly GCA_029286595.1 of Bhutanitis thaidina. Taxonomy (NCBI): domain Eukaryota; kingdom Metazoa; phylum Arthropoda; class Insecta; order Lepidoptera; family Papilionidae; genus Bhutanitis; species Bhutanitis thaidina. The sequence continues at coordinate 14,070,039 of JAGSMS010000010.1, forward strand.
TTTACAATGACATGCCAAGCATGAAAGATTTCTCCATACTCATTCCGCTGGGCATTTGTACTGCTGTGCCCCATTATTAGAAAGAAAGAAAAATGTGTTATTCGTTGCTACAGTACTATATATGGTATACAACATAATACAATACAATACATTCGGTGCAAAATACAAAAACAGTAAATAAATAATATTAATATCAGTATTGAACTGCAGCCACAAAAAGGCGGCCGACTCAGCTGGCCGGCAGTAACTTTTATTTGAATTTAGTAACAAATAAGAAATAATGTCACTATCTAAAAAATAAGGAAATCCTTAATTTTTTAAACCTCGGCCTAGAAAGGAATGTCTACTTTATTTGATTACATCATAGAAAGTAGTTGATAGACTTAATTTTTTTTATTCTAATAGTTATGTTTTTTGTAGTGAGTGTTATTAGTATATAATATAATTATATGTATTCGCGATATCCAGATATTTATTGGTCGCCGGAGCCACGTTCCTTAGTCAGCAGAGTGCACCGCGTGTATGTTAGGAGAGAAAGATGGTTTGTTCTTCCTTACACTCGTAAGTGATTGCCCACCCATGGTCAAGAATAATTAATTTTGGTTCACGTAGAAAAAGCTCGTGGTATCTTAGACCGTGCAGTGTTCGGCTTGACATAAGAAAAAATATGTAATAAGCTCTCACGACCGTTTACCCATACAGGAGTGGTTAAGAGTGTGGACATTTTAGTCCCGGCAACCCAATTTTCACCAGAGCTTATTTGAGACAACGTGACAGTTCGTTATCTTTAGCCGTTGTCCAAGCCGACGATACAAATCGTACGTTACAAGAAACTTGTCGGAGCGTGCCTTCCACATCAGTGATCGAACTCGAGTCTCCTGATTCGAAGGCAGTGGTTTTAATTCTATTTATCACAGGATCCTAAGCAGTTGGTAGCTCCTAGCGGTCTTCTCTATCGAAAGTAAAATGTTTTGGTAGCTTTAAAGCACTCAAAAAGTCGATACAATACGTAAGTAAAAGTATAATTGTAATGACCAGTATTCGCGTAAATATACTAGAAATCATTACGCGCCATTTTTGACTTACATTGGTATTTTTACTCGCGCTCAAATCTGTCATTGTACATTGTGCATTGGGTATGCGACGTCCTGCGCCGGGACGACCTCCGCGCGTCCTTCTAACCTCGCTGATCTTTCGTAGGTTCTAATGAATATGTATCGACTGAGACCCTGAACACTTCGAACGTCACCAGTTATTTCTACTTAAAGTAAAAGAAAGACGTTTTCTGCACTTACGAAATGACGACATATAAGCCCGTTACAATCGTGGTATTCCTTGGGGGAGGCCTATGTTCAGCAGTGGACTTGTGATAGGCTGAAGTGACGATGATGATGAAGCCCGTTACTTATTCACCAGCTGCTGAAGACGTTACCCGCGGCCCCGCTGATCCGCTGATAAGCTGCCCTCGCCACTCTCGAGAGCGTTTACCATTTCCCCACAAAAAGACGAGTGGCCACTGCATACTAACACTCGCTTACAAACCACGATACAGCGCAAAGTACTTTACGCTGGTTGTCTATTTTTTTTTCCTTCTTTGTCTATGACAGTTGGAAACATTCCAGCCCATCGCGTGCGACAGTATCAGAGAAATGTTTATGCAAAGCACATTAAATCACCTTAAGCCACTTTAGTTGAAGAGATCACTCACGGAAGTCTATGGTTTAGGTAGCTTTTAATTTGAATGACATGTTTACGAGTCACTTCACGGTAGCCGAGTGTTTAGGGTGGGAGTGGGAGGGAGAGTGACTACTAGTATATAAATGCCCTACTGCCCACTCACACTCATACTCCCATTTACATCTTCGTAATCAATCGTTAATTCTAATAATTTTCTAGGTGGTAGACTCCTCTACCTAGACGTGGGTAAGTAGCTAAGGTAGTTTACGTGATGGAGCCAAGTGGCGCCTTTTGCTGCTGCTCTAATGTGCTGGCACCACTGGGGCAGTAACATGGCCGCGCAGAATACTGCCGTGAAGAGGGGGCATCTTGTACTTCTGCGTTTCGTTCGGTGGGTGAAGTAACCGAAGACCCCTTCCCCTCTTCTCCACCTCCTCCCCCAAATATCCGTGATGAACTTGAAGAACTGAACTTTTCATCAAGTGAGCCGCTTGCTCGTATGCACCCGTCAGCGAGGTACCACACTATCTCTTTCCAATTAGTGCCACCAATAAGCAGCGCAACCATTGTTGAGTCCCGGTTCGAAGGGTATACTGAGCCTGCATAAATAAAGGCTTCGACCCATTTCATTGCAGTCCTTAGGGATAACGACACATCTGTACGCCGCTTTCGATTGAAGTGGTTTGCGGGTACCCAAGTAGCCACTTACCTTTAGGTTCAATTATCGCATCCATCGTAAAATTTGACTAAGAGAAATGCTATGAAAGCTCGTGGCTACATACAGACGTGGCGAAATAACCTTATCAGATTTAAATTATTCAAACCGGTGACGGGCTGCAGCGTGTGAGGCGCGAGGTCCCTGGTGCTGCGAACGCTAAGCCGTATGCTAAGCGTCGCGATTACAACAAACTTTCCTATTAGTAGAGCCCTATATCCAGCAGTTGAACATTAAAAGGCTATTAAAGAAAAGAAAAAAAACAAAGAACATTCAGGGTTATTTAAAAACTGTTGTCACAATGTTATTTGAGCACACAACAATTGTTAAGACTCTACTAAAATGTTGACAATGATTTTAGTATAATTAATTTTTCAAGTTTATTTTTACTTTATAAATCGGACGTAAGAATCGATCGCCAGGAAGCGAACGTGATTGCCATTTTTACAAAATCTTTGATATTTATAGAAATATACTAAGTTTAGAAAAGCGCTATGAAATTAAAGGTAAATCTTACATAATACTGTATAATAAATATGTGTAGGATACGTACCTATTTTGTGAAGTTCATAGTTTCAGGAGTGTCAAGTGTTAGTTTAAATGTTAGGGTACTCGGTGACCTCATCGATGGCCATAGCATGCGCAATCGTTGCATCAGTGCACGGAGCATCGAGCTGTCTGTCTGTATACGCGAATAAATTTTATTTATTAACACAAGTCAGTAATTTGATAAAAAGATTCAATTTGCGATAAAACCTCTGTTTCTTATGCAAATTTTATGAATATTTAGAACCTATTAATATAATTGTGTTGGTCGATTTAGCTGAAGGTGAAAATGTATACTCTATACGCTGAGTGTAAATTATTGAAACATGCACCATTTGAGGTCTGAACTAATAGAATTTTAATAATTCCAGAACTTCTTTCCCGGAACTTTTTTCTAAGGACGATTTTTTTGCTAAAGCATAGAAATTATAAAGTAATATGAACTGAGGTAATATCAATAACTGAGGCAAATGTAAATGGTAGAGTCGGGAGAGGAAGACCTAGGCGAACATTCCACGATCAAATCGGAGACGTTCTGGAAAAAGTACAGGTCAAGAGTACTCTAAACCAACATGAGCATGCATGCGAAGATAGATGAAAGTGGGAGAAGCGAAAGACGTATGTCAGGACCGTAGCAAGTGGAAGAAGATTGTCTCTGCCTACCCCGTTGGGAACAAGGCGTGAAAACATACATATCAACTATGCATTTGCTAGTGGACCGATTGTTATTGAAGTAACGCTAAACGCGTTAGTCCACCAAATATTGGCATTGCTTCAAAGATTAAGATTTAAATTCAACCTATTTCTAATTTTAATGATATGAAATTCGAATCGAAAATATTAAATAATTTTTTTAATAACCCGTGAAAGCTCGATCTCTACGTATAGAGTACTTAGAGGTACACAACCGTCTTCACTTTAAACTTAAGGTTATACATAGCAGGGCCAAGCTTTTGCTGCTCGAAAGGGCCGCCTCTACCGGGTAAGTAGGAAAGCCTCGTAGAATATCGATGTGAAGTAGAGATATCTTGTGCTACTGCGTTTCGTTCGGTGAGTGAGGTAACCGTGATCCTCCACCCTCTGCAAGTATCTTTAAAGGCGGATAACAGCTCGCTCCATAAACGTCTGGTGTTTTAACGTTAGCCCGCCATCTGTCGGCTGCCATTGCGAGTTTCGAGGCTTTTCCCTTAGTCGCCGCGTACTGTCGTACGAACGAACCTGGTGCCCACTCACTTTCTTGTGGGGAAACCCACGGGAAGAAATGGATGGCCAGATTCTAACCGATACCTGGTACGGTACATGATTATCACTGTAAAATTTCATGAAGTGTTGAAACAGTAGAAGTACTTTTGTTATGACACGTGTAGGGTTAATGACGAAATAATTATACTTTATTTAATAGGCCATAGAGCAGTGCACCCATGGTCTATGGCCAATTAAGTTATGCGACATACACCAAATATATAATAGTATCTTTACGTTGTATTAAATCTTATTCCAATGCTTGCGTGACTTTTTCCAAAATCACAGACGATTTATCGTTCATAATACACCAGCTCGATCCATAACAAACAGATTTGCGTACTAGTTGCAACTTCCAACGCCGCTTCAACGATCAAATTTGAAGCTTATAGCTATCGTAATAGGGAAACATTTGATGTAAATGTTAGACAATCATATTCTTTATATGAAATTCTATATTTTAAATTTGAATGTCGAGTAAATTAAGATAATTTAAATAAAACTCCTATGCGTTTAATTAAGCCTTCAAATGAAAACGTTTGTAAAAAATTGCAGTTGTATCCTCATTAAGGACGTCTGATCTATTAATAAATATATGTTGGTTTTATAATTTAATAATGCCTTGTAATGTAAGCCACTACCATTAGGAGGACCTTGGATGCTGATACCCGTTACAGTTCTGCTTATTCTTGGTCTCGTATTTATCGATTGGAACGCGTCACCATTTCCATTCCGAATCGTTCTTAACCATCAGATGAACTGTACGCTCGTATGCTTGTTTCCAATATTTCAATAAAAACATATTGTACTACGATTTATAATTACTATACTTAACGTGAGCTCAATGGCGGAGTGGTTAGGGGATCTACATCTACGGGGACAACCCGAGTTTGATCTCTTGTATGGAGCGCTGGTACCAATGAGTTTTTTTTAAAACTAATCTACAATTTTTATCGTTGATCTGGTCGCTATAAGATGGGGACAGGATCACCACTTGTTATGTTAGTCCAAATAAACTCAGGTCGAAAAGATCTCTAATGAATTAAATCAACGTCTAAAAACTTCGACCATCCCATTATTGGATATAGAAGTATGGGAGCTTATTTTTATATATATTTTTTACACTTCACGTAAATTTTGAGCGGTCGACAGCGGCGCACAATACGGGTTTAACTTAATTATCTGTACGAATTGAGTCCCGCTCAAATTGCCAATTATTATTAAGTAGGCAATTTTATTCACGTCAGGAAATTGCACTAGACGTTTATTTAACATAGTGTATGCACTGCTAATTAACAGAGCATTGTCCGATTTAAATTTTTAAGCCTTTTAATTTTTTGTTTGTCAAAATTTTGTTTTGACAAACTTATTATAATCTCTGGGGGTCTCCATTTGCAGAAGTTACCGGTTGTGAGTTGTACCAAATGAGTGATCATATTTCCTTTTTGTCGGAATTAGTAACACTCGTTTGACGAAGTAACCTTGCATAGTATTTAAAGGGTTATGATTCTTTTTTAACATCAGGAATAAAACAGTTTATTACAACTTTATTTTAGTCTACAGGGAATAAACGAGTAGACCGTAATTTAATAATAAAGTAATTAGATTGTAATCGCCACTCTTATCTGGCGGGTTGGCGATCCATTCCTGGTCAAGGTTGTCCCAGAACATGGTCAAGTTATTTAGTACGCAATTTTGTTTTTGTTTTGTTTTTGTTATTGTTTTGGTTATATTCAGCCCGAAAAAAAGTCAATGACCAATAAGTAATCCACTGTCCCAAGTGACGGTATTGTAATTTTCCTTAGGCTCATAAAGTATGAACCAGTTAAAGGTATTAAGTTATTATCTTATATATTTGTTATAATAATTACTTCGTGCTGTTGGTTCTATAATAAAGAAACTGTAACTGCTCTATGTTGATAATTGTTCTATTCGTCGGACCAGTGTGTAGACATAATGGCGATTACTTCTGCCTACCTCGTTAGAGATTAAAGGCGTAATTTTGCGTGGCGTACGTGTATGTATTGTGTTAATCTTTAAATATCCCCAAATAATTAATTTGTCCCGATAAACAAACAGACTGAATGCGGATACTTGATTATATGCACATACCATGTATTTGAATTGATCAGCGTCCATGTTGATTTTTCCGATTAAGCGCAATGCGGGAATCCTGTCCGTTCATATGGTTATAAGGGTTCTGTACGTATAGAAATGGAGTGACTTAGTGGTTAGCGTGCCTCGCTGCTGAGAGATCGGTCCTGGTTTGGAATCCCAGCCGAAGCAACTATTTGTGCAAAAATCACATATGAGTTTTACATTGTATTCCTGTCTCTGCATCTGACTCTTTCTTCGATCTTATCTCATATGCGATCAGATTATGCGAAAGATACGATTGCGGCAAGCCCAGTAGTGGACTATTTACAGCCTGTTATAGAATAAGACGAAAAGTTTCAATAAATGCAGTGACTTAAGCATAAAATAGGATACTATTAACTTTTTCTCTAAACATCAACTTCACATGTCTTGACATGTAGTATTCTCTGATAAACGTGAATATATACTGAACATACTTCCGAACATACCGAAACTATATCCCACAGACCAGCAGTGGGGACCTGCATAACTATGGCGAGAGTTCAGGCCAGAACTTTGCGCTTTGCCAGCGTGGTAATTATGAGCCCCTACGCTTGCATTGCTGACGCTGTCCAAAGATACGTCCAATTCCAGCAGCAGACTAAAAATTATTACGATGACGATGATTTTGATTCTGTCTGCATAAAATATATATTACACCTCACACAAACGCTTGTGATCGGATGCAATTAAACAAAAGGAACAAAAGAAATTTGAAATTGCAGATCATAGAGAACCCTGGAATCAACTGAGTTTTGGACTAATAATAAAAATAAAATGAGGAAAAATAAAAAAAACACGGTTTGAAAAAATTTATCGGGGAACCCTACTCGTAAGCTGCATTTTCAACGAGGGCAATTTTTTTCGGCAATTGATTGGCTCTCGGAAATAAAGCAAATGAAGCCGAATTGAATTTCTGATGAGCTTCCACCAGCGCTGCTATGTCCGGAGTGCAGTGGTCGCCGCTCCCCGCCCGCTTTGGAACTGGTCGATAAATATAAAAGACCGCCCATCAATATCGTTGGCATACAACGTGAAAACTGCCTTTGTTCTAGTTAAGTCTAGGCATAACCGTAATGCGTCGAGTTTTAACGAGACATCATTTCGGCAAACGAATTTATGTATTGCATTTCTATTCCTGCGTTAAGGATTTTTAATTACTGTGTTATGCTTTATTATCAAAAAAAAAAGCTTTTACCACTGTATACCCAATACTGGGGTGGTATGAGTTCTAGACATATATTTTATTCGTTTCAACCCAGTTTTCACCCAGGTACCTTAAACGCTATACCACAAATACATCATTCCCCAATAAAATCATGCCGTGTTATTTTTTATAATGTTTTGGATTATTCAAGACATCAGTATCATCATCATTACATCCTGTCACAAGTACACTGCTGAGCATAGGCCTCTCCCCAAACAGATTGCTACAAAAATTCCTGTGGGTCAGGACCGATGCATGACATTGTGCAGGGGCGAGGAGGGTCAGGGGCTAGTTAACAGCCCTTCGAAGCCCGGAATATTAGTTTCGAGTATAGTAGCTTTTGGACGTGTTAGGGCCAAGCGGCGGCATTTGCCGCTACTCGAATGGGCCGGCTCAACCGGGATGGTACCAGGGGTTCGTAGAATACCCGCGTGAAGTAGAGTCAGTCTCGTGCTTTTGCATATCGTTCGGTGACTAAGGTAACCGGCGGAACCTCTGGTGTTGCAGTTGGACGTGGGCGACGTTATTCATTTACCATCAAGCGCGCCCCTTGCTCCTTTACTTCCATTCCAAAAAAATACTTTTTAATATTAATTTTCCCAAAACTCGGATGAATATAAATGTGTGTTATCATTCGATTAGCGGACGACAGAGCAAAGGTCTGCTACACATTTTATAGACGGACGAGGAGTTTCGAACATTTTAACTACGATTTATACTCGTACATCCTCAGCATCATCAGTGCGAGGGTTTCGGCATTTCGCTTACCAACGGTCTGGTCTAGCGAGGTGAGTATAGGCAGAAAACCTTTCAGCAAGCTTTTGCCTTCGCTTGCATGAATAGGCCTATGTTATATATTTAAACTTATTATTCGATATCGTGTTAAGAACTGAAAAATCTGAATTTATGCTTAAAAAGTAAAGTAGCAGACTGTAGGTACCCACAGCTGGGCAAAGGCGTCCTTCTCAAATATCTGAGAGTGTTGGAGCCGGGATGGGTCCGTCACGCTGATCCAGTGCGGGTTGGCGGGCTTTGCATATTCGAAATAATATCCTTTATTATTTCTCAGACTTGCAGGCCTTATATTTTCAGCTAATACAGCACTTAATATTGCTATTAACAATTCTAGAAGTACCAGCCACCGGGGATCGAACCCAGGTCACTCGCGCTCTTTGAAACTAAAGTGAGCGCCTTGGCGACTTAGCTACTACGTCTAAAGGATATCAATAAATCAATGAATTAATGCCAAAGGCTATCAATAACTCAATGCAAATTTGAAGTGAGCGTAATACAAAGTTAACGAGAATTTTTCCTTCGGGACTCGGTGCTGGCGGATGCAGTTTTTCTGAGGTCTCGCCAACTTCCGTCATTTGTCTTCGCGCGATGCATGGGAAAACTTACTGACAGATCGTTGCAAGGGCGGCCAATTTTATTAGGGCTTATATTTAATAATCATATTTTATCGAAAAAAAAAACAATAAATAAAGTAAGGGTTTGCCAAAGAGGAATAGAAAGAAGCTTTCTTGGACTCACGCTGCGAGATCGTGTCATAAACTCCACTATAAGGAAAATAACTAAAGCTAAATATGTTGTGAAATATATAATGCGTTTAAAGTGAAAAAGGGCAGGACACATACACATACATATAAAAGACAAACGATGAAAGATGGACAAAAGTAACAACCAACTGGTAGCCCATTGATTGTGAAAGAAAGGTAGGAAGACCACAAAAAGTTGGACTACAGGAAAATTATGGATGAGATCGGCGCGGGGCAGGAAAACATGGAAGGCTTTGGAGGAGACTTTTACCGCCATTGGCGGCCCTTAAATTTTAACTGTGTAAGGATGAATAAAGCTATTATTTTGGGGTATTTCTATATTTTCTCATCTGGTTGGGTTGTATATATAGATACAAATAAATACCATAATACAAATAATATTTAATAAATTATATATATAATACAATTAAATAGATAATTAAAACCCAACCAGATGGAAGCCCCCGGCAGGGGAGACCAGACGGCCGAGGGTTAGGGAGAAAGGGAAAGAAACCGGCGGACAATGCGAGCGGTATCGAGTAGCACCGCCTTCTGCATTTGAGCTCGGAGCGGTCCGTCACGGATGATCCGAGAGGCTGGCTGGGATTAACCCATTCGCAGAGACGACGATCGGAATAATTTCGGTCGGCATACCTCCCCACATGTCGGTCACCTCGTGAGCCAGGTCTAGATATTTTGCCTTGTTGTCTGTTTCGGCTTTCACGAGGTTTTCGTCATATGGAATGGCGATGACAACCAAAAATATCCTCGACTGTGCTCGGTCCATCAGCACGATGTCACGGCTAGTTCGCAACAATTCACTGGAATTTCATTATTAAAATTATTCTTGAACCCATTCTGTATCCTTTTTTATTTGCAATGGTCAGTAATCAATCGGTACGTGACTCTTTAATTTGCTTCTTCATCTTCTTTTAAAAAGTCCACTGCTGAAGTACTGAACATTTGGTCTATCCCAATGGCAGAATTTTGGTATAATATCCACGCTGGCGGGCAGGTTGAAGATCCCATTATCAGCCTCACGCCTTAGACCTTGGTGCCCGTCACCGGCCTCCTTATTTCGGTTCGGTAATTTTCGAGATGGTTCTCTCGCCATCTATCGGTAGCCATTGTGATTTTCAAAGCTTTTGTATTTGTTCGGGCATTTTGTTAGATAGTTAATTGGCCTTCCAACACCAAACAGAATATTATGAGACGTCTAGACGAGTTTTAGGATCATCGTGTTTTAGGCATTTCGTGCTTCGGTGCTTGCATTACTTTTTTTGTCAGGAAGTGTACAAAATGCGGTTGCAACGTCACGCCACCGACGGCTGCTAATTTATGGAGAACCTCTGGAAAGTCGCCCCGTTGCGACCCCTCGCGGCATCTCCGTAAACTTATAACTTAACCTAACACCACAACGCCGGTAGTGTATCATCGTGTTGGAAGTTAAAGGTGATGCATTTATGAATTCGAACTTTGTTTTTGTAAAATCATACTTTATTCAAAATATCGTCAGTATATTACAGTTCAGTTATAATACAGTTAGTATTTTACAGTATAATTATAGTTATATGTAGTAGTATAGTACTTATTATTAGTATTGAGGTCATATTTCACACAGTATATTTCTTTTGTCGAGACGATGGTTAATGGCTATGCTGGGGTCCGATCCTGATTTTAGCCATGAAGGACTTAATACGTAATTTTGGTAAAATATTTTTGTGTCAAAGCCTCTGCTCTTGTACATGCTTATTAAAAATCATCAGCATCTTTTATGAATTAACTTTTAGCTAACGATGTTTTTATAATTAGACTATATAGATATCTATGTAACATATCTAGAGCCGCCGCAGTCCAGTGGTCAGAGGGCTCACTTTAGTTTCAAAGAGCGCGTGTGACCTGGGATCGATTCCCGGCACCACTAAAATGTAAATATCAATTTTAAGTGCTGTATTTACTACGTGCTCGGCGATTAAGAAAAATATAGTGAGGAAACCTGTATGTATGAGAAATAATAAAAAAATATATTTCGTGAATATGTGAAGCCCACCAACCCGCACTGGAGCAGCGTGGCTTTTCCCGGCTCCAAAACCCTCTCAAATATTTGAGGAGGCTTTTGCTCAGCAGTGGGCACTTACAGGCTGCTATTTTAATATTTGGAAAATAAAATATTTGGGTTTTTTCTTTCTGTAGGATAACGAACAACTGTTAGACGAACAAACGCTACATTGCTGTTCTTAACAGATCAGTGGCGAGTAGAGTAATGAAAATTAGGAGCTGACAAAAAATCTTTAATCCACGAATCTCAGTTCCGGCACCGCTAAGATTGTTCATTGCAATTTTGAGTGCCGTATTTACTCTTGCATGTCTGAGAAATAATAGCAAAATATATTTCGTGGACATGTGAAGTTCGCTTATCCGTATTGGAGCAGTGTATCGAACCCTGCCCGACTCTAAATCCTCACAAATTTTCAGAGAATACGTTCGCTCAGAACTGGGACGTTTACAGTCTGCTACTCTTCTTTTCTAAAACGTTAGACCTAAAGTAATAAAATATCTAATAAATATATTTGCTTTTATGTCTTAATGAACTTTGTGGTATAAATTTATTTAACAGTTAATATGAGAACTGCCATGAGGTCGGCCATCGGCGAACGAATCAAAGAAAACACCTTGAAAGTCGCGATAGCTACCGACGGATGGCGGGATAACCATCAAGAAAAATACCAGATTAAAGATAAGCAAACCGATGACGTGCAGCAGCGTCTAAGATGCAATGTCACCTGTATTGCAATCGCCAACCCGCTTGCCGTGCCTGGCGATTATGGTAAATCAACCTTATCGGAGAGGCCTATGTCCTGCAGCGGTCTATACAGACTATTAAGGTAAGGTAATATCAGTATAGGATACCATGTTTCCGTGTTGTAGAACATGGATAAATTTATCGCCCTGTTAATGCATGTACCAGCGTTAAATGTCAGCTTTAATCGTAGTTACAATGTTAAATATTGTGATATGTTTATAATTCACATACACGTAAAATATGAAATATAAGCCTTGATTACACGCATCAAGGTTTTGTTTTTTTTTTGGTCCGAATTTTAACCATCTCCAGCATACAGTGCAGTGCACTTAGCTGAGCACTAACTAATATTGGGAAATCAGTCTGGATATATCGAAGACAAATACCACGGACTGATGATAGAAGCGGCATCACTAGTAAGTACTATTACAAAGTACCGGCACATCGCGGTGGTGAAGAAATCCATGCCGGATTTGACCGGCGTTTTCTTGGTGGGGCCAGCGTTCGGCGGTGGACTTTAATAGCCTGATGTAGAGCAAGAAGAAGAATGAAATGAATGTTAAGAAAGGCAACGTTTAGACCGAGATTAAAATTTTATCTCGTTTTTACAAAACAGTTTTGTAAAATTGATTATTATCCTAATGTATCTTACTCAAGTGCGATGGTGCCGGTGATGTGATCATCAACGAGCGGGTTAAGTACTATTAGTACCCAGAGCGAGTACGGGCAAACCTTCCAAGAGATATATACCGGCTTTCAGGATGACCTAAATAGATCGACGTAGGAGTTTTTAGTAATCTTAGTAGCACACAGTTCTACTAATCGTAAACGACCAACGGGTCTTCCGCCAAATAAATCTCGGCATCAGCTCTTCATCCTCTACATTCATTGGAGTTCCAATTCTCGTCACAAATCCCATAAAACATAAGCCACAGAAAATGTATTAAGTATTCCAAAATAATGCACAATCGATGACTCTTAATTGCGAACTATGTTAATGCAACTTTAAAGTTAAAGTTAGTCCAAAAAGCAAGATGAAGTTAACGTAGTTTTTGGAGGTACTCGTATATTATGTTAATTAACGTGTGTTATATGTAATTTATGTATCTATTAAGAAAAAGATACATAAGTATTTATAGTTTAGTTATAATAATAGTATATTATGTACTGTATAGTATACTACCATAATATAGTTAAATAATAAGGTTAAAGTGTCAATAAAATGTTTAGTATGTAAATCGCAGTTTAGTCTTCACGGTACAGGCTCGCCTAGTTTGAAGATCATGCAATTTACAATGTTCTACAATCATAGACTTAAAAGAATGGGTTACCATATTATAATGATGTACTTGTAATGAATGGAAATTATCCTTTATTTACATTTTAAGGGACCTTAATTTTTAATATGTATACCAAATATGCTTGCTTGTTGCAGAGTGAGAATATTATCTTATTACAATTTAAAAATAAATTATAACAACAAAATACATTTATTAAAAGATAAGACGTCCCTAATAAGGATAAATCTGCAATTTTTTATAAACGTATTCATTTGTATATTTAATTAAAAGCATTGGACTATTATTTAAATTATCTTAATTCACTCGACATTCACATTTTAAATCTACGGTTTTATATGAAGAGATATTACTGTGTAACATTTACGTTAAATGTTTCCCTTTAACGATAGCTATAAGCTTCAAATTTGATTGTTATAGCGGCTTTTGAATTTGCGACAAGTGTGCAAATTTGTTTGTTTTAGAACGAGGAACGAGCTGGTGTATTATGTAGGAAAAGTCGCGCAATCATTGTAATGAGGTTTTATACAATGTAAAGATACTCGTTTAAGTATGTGTGCTATATATCTATGTGTGTGTCTATTAAATAAATTATAATTAGATCGTCATTAACCCTTAACGAGTCAAAACAATTTTACTTCTAATGTATATTCTACTGTATACTTCATGAATGTATACAGTTGTAATCACGTAAATTTAATTTATACTAACCACTCTGAAACTGCTAACATTTTAATAAATAAAGACTTATGGTCAATACACTTCCCATACACTCACCACACACTTACCACACACTCACCACACACTAACCACACTAACATTTAAATAACCTCATCGCAACAATAGCATAAGAACCTACTCATTTGTTATTTCCTTATTTTAATCCTTTCTTATTTAAATCCAGAAATGTATGTATTCTTTGTATTTTTTGATATTATTTTCTCTATTGAATAATGTTCCTCTCTTTATTTGTTACTTAGTAATAATAACCTGTAACCGTACATCTCATCACGTTCTTTAAATTATAAATAATTAAGTCAATGGACAAAGGTTTTACTAATTAGGTAAAATACATCTTAATGCCAATCCGTAACATTTTCTCCAAGTGCTGTGTGACTTTGTTTTCGATAAATAAAATGAAATAAATATAATGTATCGTGCCCGGAGGTATCAGCGTCAGAATCTGCTACCCAATTTCTTGCCGTGGGTGATGTAAGAGGCGTCTTAAGGAAAAGCTTTAAAAATAGCAATGTCTTCTACAGATAGCGTGATAAGCTTCTCGAAACAAACGGATGACGGGCAGCAGCGTCTAAAGTGCGAGGTGTCAACTACTGCGATCACCAATCCGCTTGTCGAGCGATTATGGCCTATCCTCCTTATCGAAGTGGCCTATATTTACTTGTATTTACGCACTTGGCTGCCGCGCTCTTGTATGGCACCGCTGCAGGTTCTCCCCTCTCCCAAGATCCAAGAAGGATTTTCTATTATCGGCAAGCGGATTGGGGATCGCAGTACGAGGCACCTCGCACCTTAGACGCTGCTGCTTAATTTTAGTCTCTTGACGTCCTGAAACAATAGAAATTTTAATGTTATACCGCGTGAAGGATTAATGAGGACAGTATTCGTAATAATGGTAGTACAGCCGACTGTTTATAAGCTGGCAAGGTAAAGTCACAATCTCAGAAAAAATCATTAAATTTTAATGAAAGTTTTCAGTGCAATATCATTAGAAATTTCGAAAGTGAACACCCACATTGGCAACGCAACGTCGCGAACATAAAAAACGCGATAAAATCCGTAAATGACAGTTTCATTTCAAAGGCTCAAAATGTTGCCCTAATGAATAAAAAAAGGCGAAGTAATTTATCTAATCATTATAATATATTAATATGTATGACGGAGGAGTGACTACTGCTCACCTTGTTCATGACCTGCCCCAACGTCGCACGAGACAAACAAACGCGGCTAGATTTATTCCGGTTGCCGGTCTCAGGCATTATTCAACATCTAAGGTAATCGAATATTTAATGGCAACAACGAAACGTGACTGTTCAGTCATATTTTTTTTATGTGTTCAATTGGCTGTGTGTCTAAGGAGTCTGCCTTCGAATCAGGAGGCTCGAATTCGACCCCCTGCGTGGAGTATGACCAAGCTCGTACCAATGAGTTTTACGAAATTTGAATCATTGGCTAGAACACTGTTTTTATTAAAAGTATAATAAAAACCGGCGCAAGAATCTGCTGTAAGAAAGGGGTTTCCTTCCCGTGGGTGCTGTTAAAACGACTTTGGTAAAAGCCTTGGTAATAGCCCTAATAGATAACCACAATTAAGATGACCAAGCTATTGAATTTTGTTAAGCTACGGCACTGAGGTCCGAGAGTTCGATCCAAGCATGGGACACTTATTTATGTGGCCTACAAATAATTGTACCGGGCTAGATGTTTGTACATGTGTAAGTGTGTGTTGTTTGTACGCACTTACAGTCCAGAGGCGGTAAGTAGCTAATGAGACGCAGTTCAGCCATTCAACTTCAGTCGAAGAAGGTTAAAGATTGTAGATTGTGTCAAGTTGGAATACCTCACAGCCCGGTACGGACTCTCTGTACCTTTCAAACCGGAACACACAAAGTGGTTGCACTGCCGATTAACAGCAGAAAATGTTAAGAGGCTGGTATCCACCCAGACGGCTCCTAAGCATATACGGAGTGCTACCACCTCCGAATACTATCTGCAGATGTCAACTATGCAGAATATATTATCGTGCCGCAAGTATCCGTGCAAACATAGAGGCACTCACTCGTCTTCAGCTTCCCGCGTCCGATGTAACGCTTTGCGATAAGATCGGAGGAAGCGTCGATTTCGGTTAGGATTCGAATCCAGGGCTCGTGGCTCAACAGTCTTCTACAGTTATCACTAAGCAACGCGATCGTTTCAATATTAAAAAATAAACAAGTGAAATATGATTTAATAAAACATATGAAAATATTTCAAGAACTTATTTAAATCCTTCACCTTCACGCGCTAAGTAAAAGCACCGAAAGCCAGAAGCAATTCAAAGTAGAACAGGTCCTGACTAACAACGTGACTCGTTGTCTAGATCGAGTCGTAGTGCGGCGTTCACTCGCTGCGAACCTTGATATTGAACTTATGAAGGTCGCGCTAGACTTACGCGTAATTTGCAATGACAAGTGCGTCATTGCTAGCATTAAGGTGGTCTTACAGTTTTTGCGAGCGGTATATCGGATACGAAGGTTATTTTATAGCTTAGGTATTTCCATGTCTACGTTAATGCACACGATGTCCACCGAGCAGATTTCAACCACGGCGACGATATTTGAATGTTTTAAACATTATATTTCATAGAGCCGTAAGTATTGTTTTTTTATGGTCGAACAAGCAAACGGCTGACCTGTACATCTGTACGTGGGCGTTGGTAATAATATACCATCAGGTGGCAACACCAGAGGACCTGCCAGAGTATTGCCGATCTTTAACGATATTTGGGGAAAAGGAAAGGTGTTGAGCCCTCCTCAACACCTTTCCTCCCGGTTAACTTACTGAAAGAAACGCAGACCTAGTCTCGTACAAAGTTAATTACAGCATTCTGTGACGACTTTGATAGTGTAAACGTTAAAAATTTTGTTTAGAAATAAATTGTTTGCTGTGAAATATTTGAAAACAATATCTAGTATTTGGTTGGGCCATTCCAGTGTACAATCTTTTGTTTTAATTTTAAACAATGAGATATCTTCGGCAAACAAAACTATTTCAGACATGATCGTACCATTAAAGAAATATGACCAAAATCATTTACATAGGCCAAGAACACAAACGGACCAAGTATCGATCCCTGAAGGACTCCCATTTTACCATACTACCCGATGAGGTAATTTTATTAAAAAGATGGTATATTCTCGCTTAAATCACCCAAATTAGTTTACTATTATACAATTTAAATTAATTATAATTTGAAAAAAATAATGATTCTTTAACAAACATAATGGATTATATTTTACAAAAATTATAGACCCGCGGTTGCGCACCCGCGTTCGAATTGGATTATACATGCTTGTTTCATACACTTCATGCCCAAGATTTAACGTCACTGCTCCGCTCCTATGGGTTGATTGTGATATAGCCTACAAATTCACATAACACAACATTTCTCAAAAAAATCTGGCGATCAAACTCATCGAACTGGTAGTTCCTGAGATAAGAGATAAGCGGATTAAAACACTCAAACTGCTTTAAATATTATGTATTATTTTATAGTATAAATTTTTCTACTATTATCAGTCGACTCAATTAGCACTGAATCGTCCGGGCACTGGCGACAACTTGCGAAAAATCGCACCTTAAGAATAAATTTGAAAAAAAAAATTACGTTAGAGATTCTTACAAATCCTAATTTTGCAGACCAGTGTACATTTTTGAGATTTGCTATAGCTGTCGCCAGCGAATTTTCTGAACAGTTACAACGTAGGGACAACCAATTAGAGTGCCTATTACTTTCTCAAATGCACCTTCAACATCTCTCAACATGTCGTGGATGATGGTGGGCTTCTATAAGCGTCTGTTATAGCGTCAATCACAAGCATGTAAAGCGTAGATTGAATGAGGCAATTTTGACTTTGTTTTTTTTTAAGATAGTTAATTATTCGACATCACAAACACGTTGCAAATGAATGCTTGATAAGTAATAAAAACATATTAAATTATATTAGCATAAGATAAGTAAATGTTTAATTACACGGAAAGTCAGTTATAAATTTTAATAATCGATTAATTTTGCTAAATTTCAGATAAATGCACATTTCCATTTCCAATACGGATTTAAATTGAAATACTATCCTACTGCGGGTTATCAATAAGATAAGAAGTTAAATTAATACAGAAAATTAAAATTAAGAGATATTAGTTAGACATTTGATATATAACACGAGTATGTACAAATTGTGTGTTCCGCGAGGGAGATCACGCGGCAGAGGCAATTAATTTTCGCCTCTCACGACCTCTCACCCAAGTATTAGGTTACCCAATTCTTGGTCAGAGGCTTGGACATTTTTTTTCAGGCCTTTTTACCAGACTTTATTTGGATCAACGTGACAGGTGGTTTTTAGATATTCGCTGTCTTAGTGTTCAAGCCACCGATACAAATCGTATATGAGTTCAGGTAAACTCGAGTTTTCTGATTTGAGGCATTCTTGTGAACTGTGAAATAGTTGGCGGGTCGAGAAAAAATATCATTAAATGGGTATTGTCGAAAGTTTTATTCAACTGTTTTTTTAGTTTGTAATTTAATCATGAACTTATTAACTAAAATAATGCGTTGCTCACACACGTTGATACTAACGACTTGAAATTACTAACTCAAAGGATCCTTCACCTTCCTTCCACCTTTTTCATATAAGTCAAAGCATGTTATGGGTTTCAATCCCAGTCTATATTATGTTGCACCTCACGTCTCAGTCACTGCATCCCTTCGATCTTATCGCATAAGTGTAAGTTCAGATACGGAAAAGGGAAGACGTGTAAGTGTTTTAGCAATAGTTTAAGCCATTGCAGCACTTTAATATCTTTAATGTAATGACTTTTGACAAGTGAAATGTATGTTCCCATAATGAAGAATAAAGATATCGAAGAGAAAGAGAAGTTGTCGTCGTGGAAATCGGCCAGGAGTACACCTCTGCTATGACTAAGATCAGAATCAGAATCAGAGTACAAAAAGTAGTAGTTTTGACTGCATAGCCAATTGGTATTCTGCTTTTTAATGTATTAATTGATTATTCGACCAAATCGTATGATGGTAAGACACATATTGACTATCCTTTATTCCCATTAGGCTTTTAAGGTCAGTGGACTTAAATAGGCTCAGCAGTGGGTGAACATAAGCCTCTCCCAGGAAGCGCCAGCGATCTGGCTTTTGAGTATATGTCTTAGAGAGTTTTACCCAAAATTTAAAACGTTATCCTAGCGGACCGATGAGCGCATGGCTTTTCCGCTATCATTCGGTCGCCAGAGCCTAGTTTATTGGCTAGCAGGGTGCGGGTAAGGTTGGCATTCTGGAGAAAAAGATTATACATTACCTCTTTTTATTAACGGTATACTGTTGCAGACCAAATTGTAACTTGTTAAACAAAAAGTAAAAGTTTCGCATTTAATTTTAAAATATTCTTCAAATCCGGTTACCTAATTAATAAAAGTCAGTGGCATCGCATAATAGGAACTCGTCTATAAACAATAATATCTCCTAGCTCGCTTTACCTTGGCATTGACCTGGCATATGATGCTCAAAAGTGAGCAGCTTTTACGCGAATGTCGGTGGGACTCGATGCATTCGTAATGTACCTTGATATTGAACTGTTGTCCAAGCAAGTGATCTTTGTTGACCCCAAATAAAAGCCAAGGTCAGGATTAAAACACGATGTTGTCGGAATTGAATCATAATGAAGTGAATGACGTGGGATATATTATTGCTACGCTTGGTAATACGGGTTTTTTTTTATTGGAAAGGGGGCAAACGTGCAAGCGGCTCACCTGATGATCTGCAACACCAGAGAAGCTACAGCTGCGTTGCCAGACTTTAAGGATATTTGGGAAGGAGGTCATCATTCATCATTTCAGTCTATCCAAGTCCACTACTGAACATGGTCCTCCCCAAAAGATTGCCAAAAAGCACGCTCCTGAGCAACCTGCATCCATAGAGCAACATTGTGCAGGTCGTCAGTCAATCTAGTGTCTTACACTGCGTTTGCTTGTACGAGGTTGTTAGTTCTGCGAGTTATGTTCCCGGCCCTTTGCCACTTCAGCTCTTCATCGGTTTTGCTACTTCTGCTGACGCCACCGTCGACGCAGTTTCTATCCAAAGCCCGCTGAGCCACTTTGACCACAAATAAATATAAATCACATAACACGACGACCACGTAGATTAGTGGTGAGCGAACCTGAGTGCTGAGCTATGGATCCAGTGTTAGTGTTAGTGTTAGTTGTGGTTTTCGGGTCAGGTTGTTTAGTGTTCGTCCCGAGTCTCTAACGCTGCATCCGATCCGTTCGTCAATTTTATCGCATTAGCGTTACATCGAATGTGGGAAGGTAAAGGCGAGTAGAGCCTCGGTTTCCGCGATCATTTCCGGCACTATAATATCTCCTGCGCAGTTAACAACTGCCGACAGTATTCGGAAGTTGCCGTGGTCGAAATCGGCCAGGTGGACATCATCATCATAAGTCACAAATTAAGCCTTAATTCGTTGTTAGTTATTGAAGTTAGTATTCTTTTCTGCGGCTGCTCAGTTACTATCAATGATTCGTGAAAATGTAACGAGTAGATATTTACGGTCCATTTTTAATTTATTTAGAGATAGTTGGAACAATTCACGACTACGCGACACTGTTGTTCGTTAGTTATACCTGAACGGAACGTCGTGAGCCTGGGTTCCCCAAACACAAAGGCGGGCAACCCAAAACACGCCAATATTTCTACGACACATTTGTGCCCTAAACTAGTATGAAACGTTTATTTTCACGTCTGTAGTGCATACCGCGTGAGAGGTTGACACTTTGCTGGTGTGGATCTTTTCAGACCACAAAACAAAAGGGATAAGCATCTTCTTAACTCTAGTGCAATATTAAAAATATTCTTAAATAATAATAAGTAACCCATTTACAACAGAAAAGGTACTCTAATTATATTATTAGTTTTGTAGTGGTGCCGTTAGAGATTGTAGAGATAGGTACTGGGTAAAAGCCTCGACGTTTTTGTCGTCTTTAATTTATCGAGGAGACCTTTGCCCATCTGTGGGCATTTACGGGCTGCTATTTACTACTTTATCGAAGAAGTAGTTTTACTCTTGTTTACTTTTACCAGGGTCTGAACCCAGATAAGCTCTTACAATAAAATTAAAATTAGAGCATTACACATCCGGCCTCTAAACTTCATAAAATAAATTATTTAATTTAATGAAGAATTTAATCCTTTTATTGAAATATTAAAATGTAAATATTAGAGACGGGATAGGAAGACCAAGATTTTTCACGATCAAATCGGAGACGTTCTGAAAAAAGGCCAGGTCAAGAGTACTCTGAACCAACGAGTATGCATGCGAAGATTGATGAAAGTGGGAGAAGCGAAAGACGTCACGAAGAATGTCAGGACCGTAGCAAGTGGAAGAAGATTGTCTCTGCCTACCCCGTTGGGAACAAGGCGTGAATATATACATACATACAAAGTGTCCAGTAAAAGTTATTCTAAAAAAAAACGTATCTCTCACGACCGTATACCAGGTAGGTCCCCCTGACCTCAGACTTTCAGACTTTTTAGTCCTTTCAACCCATTTTTCATCAGAGCTTGGGACCACAAGCTACACAGTGAAGCCTGTCGTCATTTTAGTGTCTAAGCCAACGATAGAAATCCTAGGTAAGTTTCGAAAAGAACTTTGAACATACGCCCTTTATGTAACTCGAGTGTTGTAATTCGAATTTGACAGACAACAGATTGATTATTGACATCGAATAAACCGATTTTAATGAAACTTTGTACGCATAAGCAGGATATCGGACGACGGGGGCTGACTGTAAACCAGCGCTGCGACACCTCGTGGCTTATGCTGAGACTGTTCTTTCCGCCGCTTCATCACAACACACACAAATTCCTTGTGATATACATTCATTTGTTTTTCATAGCATTATTTTTTTTATAATTATTATGTACCACCATATCATGTTGTATGTGTGTAGATTTAAGTGTGAGAATAAAAGGTATTATATATGTCTTAAAAGACAGTAGAAACCATTTTCGAAATGTCTAGTTATTCAGTTCGAAGATTATACTTGTATGTTTGTATGAAAAACCGCGAGGCCTAAACGCCTCTAAATGGATCCCTGTCCAACAGCCTAAACGCCTCTAAATGGATCCCTGTCCAACAGCGCATATACCGGATGCAGCGTACCGTACCAACTCGGCTATCGTATATCTATTGAACACATATCCACTTATCAACTTGGCACTAGTGATCTAGTTCACGAATGACCATGACATATCGGAGGGCTATAAACTCATTACGCGAACCTGACAAACTTATTAGCAACATTTATTTATATTATAGATTATTCTTTCAGTGTACAACCTGTTTCTAAATATCAGACTACCATGTGCCTCGACTTTAAAGCAACTTATGGAAGTATTGTTTTCGTAAAGGCTTGTTTTGCTTGGAATTGTAGGGTTTATCCATGTTATGTACACCGATGCAGGTGCAATTTTAATGAACGGGATTTTCTTTAAATCGCTTGCATTTAATATGATTAAGATTTTTTTTTATGAAAAATAGGCTTGCGTTTGACCTCAATCTTGCCCGATGGAAGGCGAAGATGAGGCCTAGGATGGTACACGCTTGCCTAGAAGGTGTCTGTTCACTTTGGCCTTAAAGATGTCCAGATTATAGTTTTCCGGAAAGACCTCGGCAGAGAGTTACAGTTCTTAGCCGTCCGCATAAAGAAAGAAGAGGCAAACCGCTTCGTGCGTAATGGAGGAATGTTTACAACTTAAGGGTGGAACTGCTCGCCGCGCCCAGTCGTTCAGTGATGGAAAGGGGAAGGGGTATCAGGTTATGCAAAACCTCCGCACACTCTCCGAAACGTATCCGATAAAAAACCGAGAGGCAGGCCACTGGTCTACGGTGTTCGAGGCTTGGAAGATTTGCCTCTACGAGTGAGTCACTGCCTATGATCCTCTTCGCTCGGCGCTCCAACGAGTCCAAAGCATCAAGCTGATATTTAGCAGAACCATCCCAGAGATGGGAACAGTATTCCATGCAAGAGCGGACTTGAGCTTTGTATAGATTTAAGAGCTGCTCCGATGTGAAGTACCGTCTCACCCCGGAGAGGATACTAAGTTTTTTGGTAGCAGTGTTTGCTATGGACTCGATGTAGCGACCGAAATTTAGATTAGAAGAAGATGCCATTATTTTTTGTAAGATAGCGATAGCCGAAAGGTTAGGAGACCGAATCAGGAGACTCGAGTTCGATCGCCTTCTAAGGACTCGTACCATAGAGTCGAAACTTATGTTCGATTTGTATAGTGTGGACTGCGATATACGCTCCACCTGTCACAAGTACCTTAACATAGTCCACAGCCTGTAAATAGTCCAGCGCTGGACATTGGTCTCAGCCATAAGGAGGATTTGCCATAATCGCCGCGCTCGCCAAGCCTAATCGCCTCTAACGACACCTGGACGCCAACTGGAAGAAAGGGGGTGGTAATATCTTAATCCGATACCACGCGGCATGACCCAAATACGCTCTGGTGAAAATTGAGATGAAACGCCTAAAATGTCTATACCTCTGACCACCCTAGAATTGAGTTTATGGTCGTAAAAGCTTATTTATTATAATTTATGTATATAGCTTTATCTGCGATTTTATTTGCGCGGAATAATAAAGTAGGTAATAAAGTAGCAGCCTGTAAGTGCCCACAGCTGGGCAAAGGCCTTCTTCTCAAATATCTGAGAGGGTTTTGAAGCTGGGAAGGGTCCGCCACGCTGCTCCAATGCGGGTTGGTGTCCTTCACAAATCCTCGAAATAATATTAATTATTATTTCTCAAACGATGTTTTCCTTCACCGCTGATCATTTGTTAAATACAGCACTTAAAATGGCTATTAACAATTTCTGTGGTACCAGCACCGGGGATCGAACCCGCGTTACACGCGCTCTGTGAAACTAAATTAATTAATTTGTACTTTGATACATACATTAAAAAAGTAATGCAAAGGGCGGCCTTAACGCCTAGTGACATTCTTTGCCAGTAAACCCGAGGCATGGAAGGAGTAATATTGTTTCTGTGTATTAACATAAAAGTTTTAAATAAATATGTGAGTAATAAATAAGCGCTAATAGACAAATGGGTTAGGCAGAGGACTACAAACGTGATGTCGTAAATTCGTGCCGGCCATTCGACTATTGTCGTGAACCATTCCAGATACAAGCTGTAAGCTTAGTTGGAGGGTAAACAGGAATATTAGTAATGTTACTTAATAAATAGCATTGCTAGAAATCTTTTTAAGAGATTAATATATTTATAATGAAATCTAATGAAGATATACCCAAATAAACATACGTTAAAGGGGCTAAAGTATGAAGTTGCCGTTTTAAATGAGTGGCTACTTTGAATTATTACTCTTATATGAAACCGGCATAGTCCAAGATCACTTTTTCATTCCCTTTCTGTCCAATAGTCCTTTCTTTGTAGGTGAATACGTTCCAAATTTCCTACTTCAAGCTTCAATAGATTAGGCTCTGGACTCGACAAAGGATAAACCATTCAGTCATTTCTCTTTATGAGTACAGATATTGTTTAAACACTTTAAGGTAGTCTTAACATTTAGTATTTTATTATGACTATAAAACATTACGAGGCCTTTCCTGAGCAATGCTACGTTTATAGACTATCACTTTCCCTTAAGATCTAGGTTATTTCCTGCGGTAATGTGTGTCAATGGATTTAATTCTTATATATTTAGGCCGTTGGCACACAAAGAAACAATTTTTTACTTCTTCTTTATTAATCTGTTTAAATCCAGCGATGAACGTAGTCTCTTGAAAAAGGAGCAAAGCCTATCAGGATTGCAATAGAATAAGTAAAGTACACATTATAAGGAATGTCACAGTATACATATTTGGTTGGCTTTTGCGCCAACCAATGAGCGCCAGGACTTTGGGTGTTAAGCAGAAAAGTAAACCTGTACGAAACAGATAATTGCTAAACTTTAAATAAAATATTTTGTTCTATTATACAATCCAAAATCTTGTTCTATCATTCTTTTCTCCAAATACTAACATCACCTTCACGTGGAGCACCCTGCCAGCTAACAACCATGGCTCTGGTGAGAGAATGACAGCAGAAAATCCATCAGAATTGTGATTGTTGTTCCACAGACTAGTGATGGGGATGGGGACTATTGATGGCATATCCCTAGTATGATTCCTTAAAGAAATACATGCCGGCTTTTGTTGACGCTTTCTCGGAGAAATCTGTGTTCAGTAGTGGACTTAAATAGGTACTGGTGAAGAAACTTTTGGATTCTATTTAAAATTGAAGAAATCTTTATCAATCAATTTAGAAATTTCGATGTATATCAGTATAGAATTACCAATGACCCTTTGAAGTATGAAGGATCGCTTTGACCACATTCTTGTGGCAATCCGATTCTTACCGGCTCTCGATTTTACCCCTAAGCCAACTTGAAATCCTCGAGCGTACAATCAATCTTCTAAAAAAATATGAATATATTATTAGGGCATTTGATGCCTTTACAGCCGAATGACTCTCCGAATCGGTCGCGAACCGACCGCGGCAACCGGTCAGACGGCTTTTTGTCGGATTCCACCCTCATCGGTAGACCAGGCTACCTCTTCAACTTGACAGAGATTTGTAGTTTCTATTGCGATGGCGTTACAGTTCAAATTCGATCGCAGCCCTCTCGTTTGACAGTCACGACCTGCAAGGAAGGATAATGTTAGGATGTGCATTTGCTATTCGATTTTCATCACCATGCCGCTCAACTAGAGTTCGTTTTTCGTTATATGTCATCGTTATGAATAACTCTTTTGATTTTTATCGTACACTTGACCCGTCAAGTCGAATGTCCTGGGAATGTTCGGAAGGCGATTAAATAGTTATTTGCTGAGATGGTTACTATGTTTGAAGTTGAAGGTAATAAGAATCGAATAGGAAACTATTTAGTGTTTACGCTGTACACACTTTGAAAATTAATAATGTACATACATATATGTACACATGACGTCTATCGGTAGGCATTAGCGGTAACAATAGGAGTAGGTAAAGAATACGAATTTGCAATTGGCACAAATTAGTCTCAGAAATTAACTTGTAGAATTAGAGATGTCTAATAACTACTGAATTAGTTATATTAATGACGTCTTCTTTGAGAATTATAATATGCGTACTCTTACGTAGAAACTGTATGTTTTTTATTGAAATGTCAAATAACTTTTTAAGATGTCTTTGAAGTGACGACAAAACCTTATGATGAAAGAAAAGGGATAAATGGCCTGTACATATATTAAATATTACACATTTTCAAGGACTCATTAACACCAATCTTTTTAAAAAAAAAACGGTTGATACGTAATGTACACGTGTTGCGTTTTTTAGAAATATTTCCAGAGAGATGTTTATTAATTGTAAGCCATAAGCCATTAGTTATTGCGACTACCTACGTTTTTTTATCTGTGTTAGTAAATATGGGAAAAGAAATTCAAATTCCTATTCTATGGGGTAAAGCCCGCCTTCTCTGTCTTATAATCTATGACGTGGAGATAGTTAATAAGCAAAAAGCGGGAATTTAACCCGCGATCGCAACATCGCGGCCAAACTTTGTCCCACTGAGCTACCGCGCCCTTGCTTATGTTAATTTACATAAATGATATATTAAATATAATCACGAAAGAAAATTAAAATCCGTTTTATATTCAAAATGGTTAGTTAATTAATGAAAGAAAAAAAAGAGTACAGATTATGTGATACAGTTTTTATATCGGTATAGATTATTCAGTGACATACAACGTGAACCGACATGCAGTGGAAAAGCTGTGATGGTCACTGGCGGCGTGCCAGAGACGCCTTTATGGACAATTCAATGAATTTATGATTTCGGCAATAAAACACATCGCTTGATGCGAACACATTTATGACGGAAATGTGCAAATTACAGCAAACAATTGTCCCTTGATCATAAACAGTCGTTCGTGGCAAATGGGGACTCTTTCTCTAATTACCTCTCTGTCTCCATTTAGGGTCATCGCCTCATAACTTAGGATAGGTTCTGGCCGGCCATGCTGTGTAAGGAATAGTTAAAGTAAGTTGTACGTATGGATGTTAGTTAACTAATACGGTATTAGTTAACTAGATGCTGAGATAGCTGTATGTTAAAGAAGCTGTTACCTTTTTTTCGTATGGGCACTCACAAAGTACGAGTGTGTAAAGCTTCAAAATTAGCCTAAGTCCCTAAAACTATGTAAGTTAAAGGGATTTTTAAGGTATTAGGGGTTTAAGGACAAAACTGAAAAAGGTATGCTTTTTTTTTGTTCGTTGTCCACTGCACCGATAAATAATTAGCTGAGTCTTGGATTCGTATCCCAGCCAAAAGCCAGCCAGATTTGTTTTGGTTATTCATCTGATCTTCCTCCGTTCTTATCGCATAAGTATATAAGGGAGTACCTACACTTGCGGTACTATAATATAGCGGCACTATAATATTGCGGCACCATAATATCGCCTGTGTAGTTGACGAACGTCAATAATATTCGGATGTTGGCGACTTGGTAGAGAAAGAACAGGAGGACATCCTCAATATCGTTCTTTATCCATTTGGTTCACCTAGGTTATTCTTTGTGTGACGAATTTTCTTCACTTTTACGTGAATTTCGCTGACAGCTACGTATATAGCATGATGAACTCGTACATTAATTTAAGCATAAAAAAACTTTGTCGAGCAGCAATCAGGATCCCACAACGTAGTTAATGCGATAAGTAATTGAAGTGATTCAAACCTTTACAATACGTTCCAGAAGGATGTTCAAAGTTGAAACTTTAAAGCCATAGAAGCATTATCCCGATACATCCATAGCTCGAGAGCATAATGGCCGACTCGGTCATCCATCACGCCCCGCCGCCCGCGCCCCGCCCCGGCCCTCGTTCACATCAATCTTATGCAATGCAGCCGCGATGCTCATACTATCCTGGTACAATTTTATTATCCTTTACAATGCTGAAATGCATAACATATATTTAGTTATATGACAAATACTAATAGAGTTTTTTAATCGTCAAATAATCGTCTTTTTAAATGTAATCATTATCATCAGCCTGTCACAAGTCCCCTGCTGAATATTGGACTCTACCAAAAACTGACACAAAGCACGGTCCTAAGCCACCTGCACCCATCGACCTGCACAACAACATTGCACATGTCATTGTACACAACTGTACAATGTTGCCACTGGAGAACCTTTCTTCCTCAACGGTTGTCAAATCTGCGAGCGTTACTATCCTTACTTCTACTGGGGATATCTTCGTTGTGGACACCTTTCAATGCAACTTTGAGCTTAGACATACGACGTGCAGTAAAAAACATATGGGTTCCGTAAGTTATCGCTGATCAAATGTTGTAAATTAATAAGGGCCAAAGGATTATTAGAACGAGATTACGTATTTCCATATCAAGATCTTTCTTTAGTCCGCTTCTTGTGACATCCACGGGAAACAAGGGTTGGCAGATTCTTAAGCCACTACCACCCGGCAGATAATCTATCTAGACTATTCTTAATCGGCCTGTTAATATGTTTATATGATATAGAGTGTAATGGCGGTATAGCCATCCGAATTTATCGAATCCAGATCCCACAGAGTAATGATGGGCAGCCGCGTCACCAGTGCGAGGGTACCAGTACTGAGATCAATTATCGATCCGCTTGCCCAGCGTGCCGAGCATAAGCGAACCTTCCCAGAAATGTATACCGGTACAAAGGCTTGTTTTTGGGCACGCCTAAGTTCAGCAGAGAACTAAGTCTTAAATAAGATATGTTATCTTAAATAACAACTGTCATATATTTAAATTATAATCTATGGACGTGAAAGGCTTAATGCTCTGTTAAGTTGTGTGTCCTGGATTGGAATATCGAACACAAATTATTTGGATTCAGGTCTAAATAAGTTATTGTGACTGTTTTCTATCTGACACTCAAGCCGATCCTTCCGATCTTTTTACATAAAAGTTACAAATAATAAGCTTTTATACTTGCTTTATCATTAATTCCAAATAGACCACTACTTTTTTTTTGTTAATCAAA
Organism: Bhutanitis thaidina; assembly: GCA_029286595.1. Taxonomy (NCBI): domain Eukaryota; kingdom Metazoa; phylum Arthropoda; class Insecta; order Lepidoptera; family Papilionidae; genus Bhutanitis; species Bhutanitis thaidina. The sequence continues at coordinate 14,099,064 of JAGSMS010000010.1, forward strand.
AAAACTCCGCCGGAAATTTGAATATAGTCATTAAGGTTCGAATCCGAGCCGAAGCCAATTTTAGTGCTACTCTGAAATTATTGGTTTTTCAATTCTTGTACTATTGGGATGTGTCCCGTGTTTTGTTTAACAATGCATACGCGTGACATTGGAGAACGGGGAGGTAAAGACGAGCGAGTGCCTCTATTATATATTCTGAAGTGATAAACGTGTGCAACGCAGACCATGAACACCAGCAAACAATTTCATATCGTTGTGACAACGCCTGTGAACTAAGATGGAATGCCACAAAATCTGTAATTACACTGACTCTCTATAGTCGTTTAAACTGGAATACAACAGAAGTACACTGCTGGTTAGTGGCAGAAAAAGTGTCCTCCCGTCATCCATATAAAATCAGGCAGTTTTATTTTTTTAACATGGTTTCGTTTGACCAAGACATGGCTTCTTATAAACGTAACCATGCGTAAAATGTAACCAATAGTCTTGGATCTGAAATCATTTCTCGATAAAACCGAGGAACCAAGGAACTTCACACAGAAATGTTGTAAAACATTTTTGTGGCATAGCAGAGAATCTATCGTTCCTCACAACAGACAACAAATAGTTGTTCCGAGTCTGGACGTTTGTCCATGTGCAATTTATGCCTGTGGGATGCTTCGAGAAATTCCTTCAGTTTTTTGTGAGAGAAAAGAAAACGGGTGAATGAGATAAGAGTAGAGACTCTTATGATTGAAAGAAACCAGAGATTTAATTGCGTATTCTAGGGGGTGAGTAGAGACAACGCTTGATGCTGGGATTCTTCGGTAAAAATAGATTGATGTAACCTATGTTACAACATAGGCTACAAACAGTAGTTTAATATAACATATGTATACATTTAATAACAACCCAAAAAACTATATAATGTTTACATAGATAAAGGTTTCATAGTCACTATATGTAGCACGTTCACTGTCACAATTTTAAGAAGGGCGGTAGCACATAGAAGGGTAGTGCCATCTGGTTACTTGTCGGAAGAGCGCAGACCAGTCGGTTTCAGTAGTAAGGGTCTGGGCAGATGCCCACGAGAATAAATAGCAGGGAGACGGCTTTTCATACGCCCACCACCAAGTTTGTAGGAGAGAGTTTGTGGCACTCCGGCCACATCCGTTATCTTATTGTTCGACTCCTTGGCAATCGTTATTAATATACGCGTCTTTCCACCAACATAACTCCGAATCGTCTATTGCAAGTTCCACGATGATGATGTAAATGTCAAGAGAATATCTTTTTAAATTTAAATATTTTTTATTTTGGATAGCCTTATTACTTATTACTTACTACGTAGCAAATTTAGAAGTTAACAAATAACTATTATACAGCACGGAAACAAAGACGAAATAAAAATAATAAATAACAAAGATAATTTCCTTCGTTCATCTGCTAATCATATGATAAGTATCCCGCAACATTTTACTCATTTTGTTGGTGGTTCCTTCACTGTTCAGGGTACACTTCTCTGGAACTCCATGCCCGAAGACATTAGAAAAGCATATAAAATTTCTTTCCAACGATTGGTACGCGAACACTTTTTAAAACCATCTGATACTTGTTAGTATTTATTCTGATTTATTATATATGTATGTATTCATGTGTTTGTATGTATGTATATATCTGTGTTGGTATTTCTGTATATATTTCTCAATTAGCCTTTTCATATTTATATTATTTTAAATTAGATGCACCTATCACCACATATCTTCACGCCCTGGGTTGACTGTTAGAGAATGCCAAAAGGCATTAAGTCCGCCTTTTGTAATCCTTTTGGTGTAGACAATAAAGTATAAGTATATAAATAAATAATTTAAAAAACACAAAATGAAATGTAAACAGAAAAGATAAAAAAGGGATAGATAGAAAACAAGGAAGTAAAAGATAATAAGATAAATAACATTACAATGTGTAAATAGGTCAATAACCATTAATTCGACATTGTGTAGACACAAAACACTATATTCTAAAACAATATTGGTTATGTGTATTTCCATACATACCATACAGTTGAATTAAGAACTTCGTTAAAGAAGTATGAAGTTGATTAAAGAAGTGAAAATTTAAGATAACTTTTTCAGTTCTATTTGGATAGACTGACCGCCAGAAAGTTATTAGATTATATTTATGCAATATTGGGCAAATTAAGACAAGTAGCACCGCTGTTCTTAAATAGACTACACAGAAAGATTACAGAATAAAATAAACATACGACTCTATTAACAGCACAAAAGTTTCCTGGGCGCAGAAAAAGCTGAAAATCGCAACACGCTCGCCGGTTATTACAATATAACGCACGAAACACGAGCAACGGACGGACGGACGCGCAAAAAACATACGCTAAAATCAACGTCCGTCGAAAAAACTTTATCCTGTCAAAAATAGTAACAGGAATAATTATCGCGAACATTGCATTAATCAAATTCCGCGCACGGTGCGATCGAGGGTGGTATGGGGTGGCTTGGGGTAGGGGGGATAAGGGTGGGTGCGCGAGAAAAACGAGTGCTGCGGGCTCACTGCGAAAAAAGCTGAAAATGTCGGACATACACGGTGTATATTGCTTACGGATTTTACACGAGACCACATTCACAATCAAGCTTGTACACTCTTGCATCTTGTAGTATTTCAATAGAGGAGATAGCTGGGTACTACCACCGCTTGGGTGCAAGCATACCACTGGACGACCTCAAAAAACTGTGAGCACATTCTGCGTAGATCAGACCAAAATTTATAAATAAAAGCTGAAGGTAGCCCGAGTTAACTATGACATCTGGATGCACACGAAACTTCGGAAATATAAAAACAAAATTAAACGCGAAGAATCCGTAAATAGTAGTGATCCTTTGTATTATAATGTACTTGATACTTTGAGTCTCAGAACCTCAAAATGTTATTATAATAGCATCAGCCGGTATGGTGGCGGCGCCCCATCGCTCCCCGCGGCTGTCGTAAAAGTCGACAAATGTCAGAACAATCTGATTGGGCTTGTAGTGAATAGCGGAGTAAAATAACCATCCCCAATTTTCAACATCCCAAATTTGCTCGATCTGAATTATCCAGACTGATAGTCGCCAATACGCCAGCCAAGCATGGCGATTATAAAAAATCCTTCTTATGACGGAAGCTTTCATAAAAAAAAAAAAGTTGTGAAAAAAGAAGAAAAAAACTTCGAAACGGCACTAAAAAAATAATTTTCCGTTCATATATCTTTAGACCTATCCTGTAGTAATTGCTATCATGTGTAGTATACTAGTCCAGTGCAGGCTACCTATGTAGTAACAAAAAAAAAATCCTGCGCCCCCGTCCGTGGGGGCAGGGAGCCCTTGTGGCCCTGGTGCATTCATTAATTGCTAATTTACAGATCGCGGCCCAGATGCATGGCTATGCGATGTGACGCAACCGTGATCGCTTCGAATAATGCTTTTGTAATGTTTTTGGGTAATCAGTGAATTGTGTACTTCTATGAACCTATTTGTATGCATGTTACGCTAAAGAAGAGTAGGTAGAATTTGTTAATTTTAGTCTACAACGTCATTCTGATCATCAGCTGCTGAATGCAGGACTTTCCAAGAAAGTGGCAGCAAAAAAAGTCGTACCTTTCTTCAGGTTTACCCATACTCTTCACGCTGAGCAAGCAGGTTGGTTACCGTACCGTCGCACAAGTGATGCTGCTCCTCATCACTAGTCTATGGGATTTGAGTTCGGCAAATTTGAATTGACACTCGGATGTACGATTTGTATTGTTGAACTGTCGGTTCACTATCTGTGACGTTAATAAAGTGTTAGGATGCGGACTTCAAAACTTGATGTCGCAGGTTCGAGCCCGCTAATCGTTATAGATTATTGTGCATCCATCGACCCTGTGCAGGTCGTCAATACATCTCGTGGGGGAGTCGTCCCATGCTGCATTCTTCCACTCGGGAACCTTTCCTGCCTGGTTGTCAGTTCTGCCACTACAGCTTGCTGATCCTAACGGCTATGTCATTTACACTAGTTCTGCTGCGAATGTCATCGTTAACCGTTTCCTTAGCTCGCTGAGGTGCCTCGTACGGCCTACAGTGAAAGACCATAGTGCAGTATATCTTACCAGTCCAGATAGAAGCTCTAATGCTTAGTTGGAGCGGTTAATAATAATATTAACAGCGTTGATAGATATTTTTCTTCTTATTTTATTCCTTAAATAAAAAACAGTAGTTCTCTGTTCATGCAGTTAGATCGAGGAGTTCACTCCCACCACATATACGTGACTGGAAAACTATTTCTGTATTTAAGAAAAGAGCCGAAAAACCACTATGTCATTGGCAGTATTTATTTACGTTTGGGTATTTATGTATATATTATGCATATATAACAGAGAACGAATTGCATATATGTTTTTTTTTATTGTAAGCGCGCAATCTACCGTTATGTAACTATAATCCAGTCTCAGATCTGCTGGAAGAAATTTCTTAAGAAATAAGCAGTATCTTTGTACAAACCTTTTCCTCCTAACATATAAATTATAAAATAAATAAGTAAAGTAAAGCTCTGGTCAAAAGGGGGAATAAACGACTAAATAAATGTGAAGACCTTTGTCCGCCCTAGTGTGGAGCTTTACTAACAAATGTAGAAAATCACAGGGAATTCACACATTAAAAATCACTTTCTAGATTCTGAGGATTATCTTTAATCCTACGCTCTACGGACTCTTGAGCGTGTAATTAGTTATGGCGCGGTGGTCAGTTGAAAGCGAAAGGGTGGGTATACGTGTAAACTCGGAGTAAAGAGTAATCTCCGCGATACAGCTCCGTGAAAACTATTAGGCTAATGTTGAGGAAAGTGGTAAAGGAGTAATTTGTCGAGGATTTAAAAAAAAATGTATTTGGATACTTTTTACTGTAACTTTTGCCATTATGCAGTTTGTAATGAGTTCTATACAATATAATCACTTAAATATTGCATACATTTTAGGTGTTAAAGTATAAAATTACGAAGTATTTAACCTGATTATATCGATACATTTCGAGGGAAGATCATTCGTGCCTTTGCGATGGAGCTCCGGGTATCTGGACTCTACAAAGTCTATGATGGCATTTTGTACCGCTTCCTGAGAACAACATTTTTTTCCAACAGATAATTGTTCCATTTGGGGAAAAAATGGTAATCGCTTAGAGCTAGGTTGACCGAGGTCGGAGGATGACGTCTGATTTCTAACTGCAGATCTTATAATGTTAAAAATGTTTGTCGAGTTATCATGAAGTAATATCGATTGTACAGTCGGGGTTGTTTCTCTGAGAGTTTCGCAATCATTGTTCGAAGTTCTTAACTATAGACAAAGAGCTATAGTGAATTACAACTTGAAGTTACCACCAAACAGTTACCATCACCTTTCTATGTGTGAGCTTCGCTTAGGGCCAATGTTCCAATGTTTGTCTTGGGTTTAGCCATTGCGTTTCTGGTTATTATTGTAGAAAGTTCACTTTTCATAACAAGTCACATTCTGTATCACATTGTGTATCACTCATCAAAGAAAGGCAAGCTTCATCTCGTTCTTCTCTATGCACATCAGTTAATTCACGAGGCGTCCGTTGCTCGCTTTTTTTATTTTACCAATTTGATGCAAATGTGAAATATTATGGGTGAACTAACGTCAAACCATGACACTAATTCCTTGGTTGTTTGATAAGAATCAGCTTCCACCATTACTTATAGCTCATCGTTATTTACCTGCGTCTGTTCTTCACCGTGGTTCATTCTTCAAGTGGAAGTTTTCACTACGAGAGCGATTAACCCAAAAACCTCGTATCCCCTCTCAAAGCGCTGAATTAATAATGCGAGCTGTCTCTGCTGGGTTAGACCACGTCGGAAGTTGTATTCGAAAATTACTCAAATACTGAATGTAAAAATAATTGTAAGTAAAACAAAAGAATAACAATTTTTAAATTAAGTATGTCATTATTTCTGGGTAAAGTTCAAAGTTTTAATCGCGAATCAAGCTGGTTTAATTTTAAATAAAAGGAGAAGAACTTTAAACCCTATTCATATTTTTAATAATATATGTCACTTAAGAGAAAACTCAGTTTTAATATTTTATAGGAATAAATATTCGGAAATAATTGGATATCTATAATTCTAAAGATAGATACGGGGCATATCTATCCTTAAAATTCGATTCTTCTTAATTAATAATATATATTTCTCTGTTTAATTCGGACAAAACAATCGGTATGTAAATATCAGAGGGCATGAGGCATTCCATCTTGGTCTATAGGTCTGACAACACATCTCTCACATTCTTCGATCGAAGTTTCTTTGCCGGTGTCAATGGGCTGCACTCGCCACTCTCGTTTTTCACCACAATCTAATAAAAAAAATAAGATGTCATTTATTAAAAATAACTATTATATACATTGTGATTTCTTGATTTGCGCGAACACTACACATTAGAAAAGAAATCATTATTTAAGGATTTTATCTTTTACTGTTTGCGTCTTTCATACTTCTCCCGTAAATCTAAGATTCTACAAGCGGCACGTATGCGATAGTTTCAATACAAACTTACCATCAGTTAAAACTTACTGTATTTTTAAACGTCCACCGTAAACACCAAAATACAATTTACAATAGAGTTAGAGAAAAATAACACTGTTAAACAAACCATTTAAGTCCTAATAACACTTTAAGTCACGCTGTGCATAGGAATAAGACCGATATTTAAATAGTGGATCCTACCACCATCAATATCAGCTGGCTAGCTAGCGTGGTAGAGCCAAGCGGCGGCTTTTTGGTACTTATTTCATTGGTTTAACGCTAATAATTTGCTTCTAATTGGCATTAAAATGAAATATTTAAAATTCACAACACCTAAAGTTAAACAATTGGATACTTATTTATTGTTCGGCACCCTTACTATATCTCTCCACGTCCCGGGTTGACTGGCAGAGAATGCCAAGAGGCATTAAGTCCGCCCTTTATAATACTATGTTTAAAGGTATTTAAACTAAGTTTAAATAAATAAATAATAATAAAATACTTAATTACAAATTGATATAATACATGATACAATATTTCAGCAATAAAAAATCTTGAGTTTAATACCTAATTTTTTTTTACTGTTTAATACCAATTAAGTTCGAGCTCGAATAGGCCGGCTCGACCGGGTTGGAACCACGGTCTAGCAGAATACCGGCGTGAAGTAGAGACATCTTGTGCTTCTGCGTTTCGTTCGTTAAGTGAGGTAACCGGAGGCCAACTCCCCCTCCCTATCCCCCTCCTCATCCACCCTCCCATCTCCCAAATACATTTAGAGGCCGGCAACGCACCTGTAGCACCTCTGGTGTTGCAGATGTACATGGGCGACGGTAAATACTTACCACATATACCGCTTTACTCTCGTAAACTGCGTGAAGAAACCCGCATGTCTGAGATATTAAAAAAGTGTTTCGAAAACATTGAATTTCGATGATCCGTTTTGGAACAAACTGACGTACTCTCCACGACTCTAACGTCATCTGAAAAAAAAAGAGAAGTAACATTTTAATTTTACACTATTATCTATATATATTCTGATTGAAATGAGCTCTCAACTATTTATGTAAGGTTGGATCTAAATGTACAATGATGACATCTTCCTGGTCCAGTTTGCTAAATACGTTAACTTGTTGTATTTGGATGTGATTATGACTCCATTAGAATTAGCGACGACACGATGCATGCAAGCGTTTACAGACACGGACTAGCCCAGAGTGGGCACGCATTTCAATGGGGGTTTGCACCTACTCACTACGCGGGGCATGTGGGAAAATGAGCGCAGTAGGGGTATCCTTATAGTAAAGAGGGATCGCCCGACATCGTGTAACCTTTTGTTTATACGAACCCCAAGTGGAAGCTAATATACGAAAATTGAGGTATCACGAAGGTAATATAATCACCATAGGTCGGTCTTGATAAACACACTTGTAATTTCGAAAGTACAAGTGTGTTTTTCTATAAAATATGTATTCCATCAATAGACAACGATCGCAAGTATTAACTATAGATAAACAGTACCAAATTCTTATCCACTTTAATATTTAAAATATCCATAGTTTTTTGCGTTTGTAGAAAAGCAATCGTATGAGCCAAAACATAAGGATTATCTTCACAATGTAGCGTGAATATGTTATAAAAATTACGATAATACTTATTGTGGCTGATGGACGGGAAGCTGGACTCGGATCGATCGAGTCCGCGTCCGATCGGGCGCATGTGTGCAGCGAAATAAACGAAACATGCGGCGGTCCGGGAAAAAAATCGACACGTCAAAATGGACGCGAGTGTAATGCGCCCGATGGCGATTGGTCGTTGGTTGATTTATTTTAATTATTTGATTAAAAACAATCGATTACTCTCAAAGGTTTATATAGGGAATAAGATTTACGTTGGATTTCATATACGTTTATCTTTTTCATATTGACGAACTTATTAAACTGCTGAACATAGGGCACCCGAAGAAAGAGCAAGTAAAAGCTGGCATTTATTTATTTAAGGGTTTGCCCATACCCTCTCAGTAGAGATGTTTCTCCCAATCACTGCCTTGTGAATTTGAGATAGTCAAGCCACAACATTTTTAAGTCGAGATCAACGACACTCGAGGGAATGAAATGAAATGATGAGTTTTTATACGCCATCACCACACTGCGCTAATATTCAATATAGTATAATAAGAATATTTATCAGGTTATAGTTATTTGAAAATCAATAATACTAGCACGAAAATAAAGTTTTTTGTAGTTGACGTTTGAATGTTTGGAATGTAAATTCGTCGACCTAACGTAATTTTTTATATATTTCTACAACCGCTCCGGTATGAGTTTATTATGACTAACCAAGACCTTTGGACTAACTCTACCATAATATTATAGTTACATTTTAATATTGCTAGTCCTAATTGTATATTAACGCGGCACCAACGCAGCGCGGCAGTACTAGAGAGGTGCAACCGTCACCAAACAGTCTGGGTGGAGACTCCCTTAAAAAAATTGCAGCGAAAGGGGGTGTGGGGACGCCGGGGGCTTCAACTTTGACGCGCCGTTTTGGATGCCCCGCTATGTTTACCGCTAATTGATGCGTTGCGAGCCCATTATTGCGCGATTTATTGTAGCTTCTTTTGATCAGATTAGTCACGCTTCTATGTCGGTTCGAATAGCATGCGTATCATAAGTTGATTCGTAAATTACTTCAAATAGAGAGGTTAAAATTAATTTGTACAATTTTGTATAATATCTGTCCTTATAAAACTTTGCAAAACTAAAGTATGATGCAAGAATAGGTAAATTCTTCCCGAATTTAAGATAGTGAAAACTAAAGTTATCGTCATACGTAGATTTGTTTTAGCCATTTAAAATGAGTGTTAATAATTTTGTATTAATTTTTTATTACGAAAACTGTCTCTAATTTATACTAGAGATTGTTGTCACTTGATGAAACTTTGTCATATTGCCGATAATTATTATTCCTTGTACTAGTATCACAACACATTTAATTTTTTATTTAAATAATTGAATACACTGAAACCTTAAGGCGAAACCGGTCAATTATATATAAAAAAAAAAATATGTGATGAAACTAATACAAGAAATAATAATAATAATTGACAAAATTTTCTCTGTTGTACTTTAGTATATTTTTAATCTATTCTCTGCTGGCATTGTTCTTTTTTAAAGTTTTTGTTTTTCAACATAGTTTTATTTATTTAAGCCACAGTTATGCATATGGAACGATGACTCAATTAAAAACTCTAGAGTTTCATAGAGGTAAAATGTAAAACACCTTAACCTATAACGAAATCATTTGTACACAAAACATAATAGTCTTTAAACGTACAGCACCCTGAGTTTTTTTACATGCTTATTATTGTTTGTAAGAACGAACGAACGACAATTTTCATCCACGTAAAGATGTCAAAAGTTGATGAAACAAAACCAAAGAAAGACCGTCGAGCTGGTCTGATGATCTGGTCTGATGAAAGACCTGGAAGGTGGTGTAAACCTGGTAAACACATCGAGATTATGGTCACTGGATTTGTCTTAAGGAGTTCTATTCATTTCACCCGGTGACGAGGACCTGATGAGTGGTAGAGGAAGAGAAAAGCGTGTACACTAATTTTTTAAACTATACATGAGATTTTTGACTACATAAGAAAAACGCATTATTTCTCATAATATTTTTATAAAGCCATTCTTGGAGCAAAGCCAAAGCGACACAGAAATTTTTGTTTCATATTGATAAAAAAATATTACTGAATTTTAGTGTTATAGCGAAAGAGAGTTTATAGTGTATAACATACTAAAAACCTACGAACAGGTGTCCTCACTCAATATGAAGAAGGGATCACAAGAATGAAGAGTAAGTGTATCGGTTGCGTTGAAAGAGAATCTCCCACCCCACCTCATTCCGTGGGTGGTGGTCGTAAAAGTCGATCAAGTTATGCTAGAAAAACTACATTCCCTCTGAGAGATGACAGAAAAACTATTTCAAATAAAAACCTTTTTATTATTTACGCGGCGGTGGTACGCGGGATATACCTAACGTAATGTTACGTAATGCCCAAACTGGGACAAAGACGGATTATGTCGGGCTTGCATCGACCACAATTCCACGGTTTTCCAACTTCTCTGCGTGCTGGCAGTCCAACGGGAACCCTTACGCACACATCCGCGACCCCGCACACACTTCCCTTCACACAGTCCAACTACCCGCATCCGGAGTGGACCCCAGCCCTACCCTGCTAAGTTAGGCCAGTCATGTAGGTACCTCTTGGTTTACCGTGGGAGACCGAGAGAGAAAGTTAGTAAGCCCCGCTGCCAACACAAGGCAGGTACCCGTTGGGGGGAGTCAAACGAATACCTTAATAACTAAATTGTCCAGATCATTGACGGGCCGCGTCTGAGGTACGAGGTGTTTGGATTGGGGTGGAAAACAAGCGAATAGTCCACCTGGTGGTAAGTCTCATCTGCAGTCCATGGACACCAGGTGCGTGGTTACCTGAGGACTAATTCCTCTCCGCCCGTAATTACACTGGTCCTTCAAACCGGAACACAACAGTAGTTACACTGCCTACCCAGACGTCTCCTGAACAGAGAAGGTGTCTACTACCTAGTAAAATAGAGTTGGCGATTTCGGCAACACCTGATGCGTGAGACAGATCTTGAAATGGAATATTAATATGCTGCTAAAGAAGCAGAAGAAACAGCACAAGTAGAAATTGTTTATGAAATGATTTACCCATTCTCACCACGCTAGGTTGGATAGTTGGTGAGCGCAGCGCCGGTACCAACCCCCTGGAACTATTACTTCCCATTACTATGGGATTTGGATACAGTATCGCCCATTAGACAGGTTTGGCGCGAGAAAGTGTGTATGGGCTTTTATTTGGTATATTCCCCTTTACATCCTATCATGTTTATTTGAAGTAATGTCATTCCATATTTCGCATAACTTAGCTTATAATAAATATAATGTGATGATATTTGCACCGTGATGCATACGTTCCCTGGAATCAAATGCCGATCGAAGACCGATCCAAGTCGCCACAGTCTAGTGATGTGCAGCAGGAAATAACTTATAATATAGTAAAGGCATTGTAGGATATTAAAATGAATGAGATCTTTAACGTTTTTACCAGCATGAAAAATTTATTGGAAATTGCCCGACCCAAATCCAGACTGGCGATTGGAAGCGCGAAACTATAGGCGCTGCATTCACCAAGCCGCTTGCCCAAAGTGGTGAGAATAGGCAAACCTACCCAGAAACATATACCGGCTTTTACTGGCGTTTTCCTGAAGAGGCCTGTGTTCAGCTTCGACTAGGCTGAAGACTATTACATAGGTTGGCGTCATAGTTGTAGCAGCAGTTAGGGCTTCCAACATTTTTTCGCCTGATTATAGTATTTTTCAGAAACAAAAAATATAGTAACAGAAAGAGTAAAAACGGACAAAATTATGTTGGTTACTTATTCACAAAGTGAAGGATTTGTTTTTTATTACTTTCAGTGTAACATAAAATTTTTGATCCGTTCAGCTGAAATACAGTAGTACAGTAAAAACTATGTAGTATAAATCTCTGAAATACTGTACTGTACTACTACATAGTAGAAAAACCGACAAAAAAAACACTAAATCATTAATTAATCTGTTTTAAAACATTATACAGAGTACGAATATTGAAAATCGCGTAGTCTATACCCGCAAGAGGCGAAGCTTTCACCGGCACAGTACAGCAAGGAGCATTGTTAACAAATCAAAGACATTTGAGAACGAGGCGCTAAGTGCGGTGCGTTGCGTTGCGGTGCGGTGCGGTGCGGTGCGGTGCGGTGCGGTGCGCTGGCGACGCGCCAGCTTCTTCCCTTGACGGATTTATAGGCGTCCGTGTGCGCTATGACGTAAGGGACACCTCACACGAAACAAACGCTGGTCGAAGTCCAGGATTATGTTTTAAATAAAAAAAATTAAGTATGTTCGATTTAAAAAATGTTAAACTTTATGTGTAAAGCTTTACTTTTTATAGATTTATTTATTTTACATCGCTTTACAATCTTTTATGATTGTTGGGTGTTAAAAAAACATTAATTCTAAATTCAGACAGACCAATCTATTCGCTAGAAGTGAAAAATAACTACGGAAGGTACAAAACGTGTTTTGTTATAGTACCTGCTTATGTTTTGTTTTCTTTATCATGTATCAATTATAATATTTGTTACTACAAAATCTGCTGTGGTGAAGGACTACATTGTTTTAATCAATATCAGCAGAGAACCTGTAAAAAAAGTATAAAAAAATATATAAATATATATCTTAGACGGCTCGATAGCCTAGTTGGTTGTGATCCTGCCTTCGAAGCTTAGGGTTGCGTGTTCCCCACAAGGAGCAAACATTTGTATATGCACATAAACGAACCTCTCTAAGTAATAATCACTGAAATATTAAAAAAAACTATATCACTTTTTAAAAAGGATTAAACAGACAATCAAACAAACATAAAGACAAGAATTAACAATGCATTGTCACCCAATTCTGAGTAATGTTTAAAGTCTCAAGTCTCTAGCTCATCGGGTGGTTATTTTAGAATCAATTGCAAAATTAGTACCGAACAGACAATAGACAAGAAAGTGAGTTAATAAAAACATGGCAAAGAAAACTAAATTACGATGTCGTGCTTGTGGCATGCTTTCTGTTGTCTATGGGACCATATCTTTTATTTTATGTAGTACATTATAATAATTGAAAAAAATAATCAAAAAAAGATGATACCTACGGTGTTTCTTTCGCCTTTTTCTTCTCTGTCAGTCTCATTACGAAACGGTAGTAGATTAAAAAAAAAACTGTGACTTTTGACTAGTGCACGAACAATAAAGATTTTGTATGGACTACAATAACAATCTACCACAGATTGTACAAAAAAGAATAACATGATTGGACATTTGACATACGAAATTGTCTTTCTTACGTTGAATAATTTTCATTCAATCATGTCGACTTGGTCATCAAAAACCGTGGTGGTGGTGGTTTGTAAAATTTGGTAGGGTGAAAAGGCTACAAAGACATTGTATTTGTAAGGTGTAAAAGATGGTCATATCGCGTATTAGAGATTAAGACGCTGGGACTGAAAGTGACCTGAAATTGGGTTGCCAGAAAAAATATCCCACATTTTTCTTTGTCTATTACCACACAACGCTAAGATTTAGAGATTTTTATAAATAAAATAATTTTAAAATTGCAATTTAGTTATTACCAAAATTTATGATGGGTTCCTACGTTGCAACACTGTCTACTACTTGTCTACCACCTGTCGTTTAGCCCCAATTTAACAATTTGAAACATCATTTTCGGATTCAAGAAATGCCAAAATTCTGTTACAAATACCGACATTATAATCCCGTATGCACTCCATGGTAATGTCGTCTAAGTCTTTTATAATGTTACACTGACTGCAATATAGAAAATTAGTTTTGCCAGTCATAAATCCAAAATTGTTCAACTGAATATGACCAGATCGAAGTCTTAAGGCTGTGATCATATCAAGCCTGTTCATTCGCCTCTTTTCAAACCAAAGGGAACGTGGAAGGGTTGGTTAAAAAACCTTGCAGGTAAATTTTATTAAATTATGTAGATGTAGCATATGTTTCTAACGTTAAATTTAGTTTCGATTTATTAATAATTTTGTCTTTTTTTATCCATCCATTTTTATTAAGATAAATAACAATATTATTAATTTAGATTGTGATTAATAATATTATACCTGAATAAACGGAATCCCTTCGATGTTTAGCTTTTATTCATTATGCCCCTTAAAGGGGCAAAACTTGATTTCGTCATAATTGGTTCGTGTGAGCCCGATCGAGAGGGAATGGTCACAAAGATCAGTTGCTCAAGCACCAGACAGTATATCTACAATTATTGCTAATGCGTTATTAGTAAATGTAAATCATCTTTATGAATGTCGCTGTGTTTATAGATTTTGATTCTGGTCCGGTGTAAGAAACCTTACTTACTTGTAATACGAGTAAGGAAGCTTTTATTTACGGGTAACACAGTGGCTTGTAAACTATCGACACTTCGTCTCCAGTGATGCATCTAAGGTAGAGCTTAGCTTAACTATTAAGCTCCCGACAAGTTTCATTTTTGAAGTACGTAAACACATTAAAAATCGTTGTAGATGTAATATACATACCTAAGGTTCTATAGTCGAGTATTTTAATGTATATTTAAATAGAAATATTCTATGTATGTATGCGAATAATTTTGCATGTGGGTATATTTGGTTTATTTAAGTATTTACCTAATATCACTTTATGCTGTACCACCTTCCAAATGTTTATCCCCAGTTAGTCGAACGATTGGCTGGGAGAGAATGCGTCAAAGTTTTAATAAATAAACAATGTGGATCGTTTCCTACCAATTCTGACTATTAAGTTACGTCGTTATAATAACAAAATTTACCGAATTTATATTACTGTATATTAAACTAGCGCTTGCCTGCGGCTTCGCCTGGTAACAAATTTTATCCCAAGAGGAATTCATGTAAAAATTATGCTATATTCGATATAAAAATCTCTATCAAATGTCGATCATATCGACGAATAAGTTCAGAAATCTTAAGGACCACGAAAAAAACATCAAAATCAGTGAAATTTTCACTCCCTTTACATATATAATATAAAAACATTCACTAAATTAGTATAAAGATTACTTTTATGAGCGACTCCTGCTGTGTTCCATTTCCAAATGTTAACTTAAATACTGCTGTCATAATAATTTGAACTTCATAGCCACAAATTGTGTCACAAATTAAAAACGAAAAAACTAAAATAGGTAACGCGATAAACTTTTGTTGTTACAAACTATATGTTTTGTTGTTGTTTTGCTATCTAAATTTTTCTTTGTGTTGGATATATTGCCCTGTTTTGGCAAAGCCCGGGTTGAAAAGCTACGTTTTGAATCACACTTTTGCTATAACTAATGTTTCTTTTCGAAAGGTATGGACAATAATTAGTTTCCATGTCGGACGGAGGAACTGTAGCCGAAGAGACCCGGGACGCTACACATAACTAAAATCCGATAACCAATAATTAAAATGTTATCCCGTGATAGAAGAAGAGCCGTGTTAGCCTAGTGGTCAAGACGCTCACTTTAGTTTCACAGAGCGCGAGTGACCTGTGTTCGATCCCCGGTGCCGGCAACACTAAAATTGTTAATAGCAATTTTAATTGCTGTATATAACAGGTGCTGAGCGGTGAAGGAAAACATCGTGAGGAAACCTGCATGTCTTCCCATCCCGGCTCCTAAACCCTCTCTGATACTCGTTTTTTGAGAAGGAGGCCTTTGCCCAGCAATGGACACTTACAGGCTGTTACTTTACTTAACTTTTTTTACATGGTATCCGAATATCGGCTTTGTCGGGGATTCGAAGCCAGGGCCCGTGGCTCAGCAGTTCAGTAAAGCTAACTTCGTCTAACTGGTAGCCAGTGGAGCGGCTATGAGACGCCCCAATCTCTGAAGTACCGCGCATTAATGAACTTCAGTAACAGTTTTGTGAGTTGGGAACGCCCGAACCGAAAACCCCGTTTTAAACATTACGCGGCATACAAACTAGTGTTTTAGTATGGAATATCCGTAGTAGCTTCAAACAAACAGAAGTTTCAAATTTCATATTATTCAAATAATCAGGGCTCGATCGCCGGGGCCAGTTCCGCTAGTAAATGCAATTTTTTCACATTCCTCAGCGCAGCGATACAACACCTTAATTTACATAAATAATTCAACATACCTTTCGTTTCCTTTGGTGGCCTAAATGCCGTGTGGCATCGGCGTAAGAATCTGCCTTACTACCCGTGGATGTCGTAAGAGGCGACAAAGGGATAAGTCTTAAAAATCGCAATTGCTACCGACAGATCGCGGTGTAACTATTTCGAAAAATATCAGGCCGAAAATAAGCAGACCGATGACAGGCAAGAGCGTCTATTGTGCGCGGTGTCTGGTATTGTTGATTATGACGTTTAAGGTGCGAGGAGACGTCGCGGATGATGAAATCCAAGCGGCGGCTTTAGCTGATGATTGAATGGGCCGGCTCGACTGGGTTTGTTCCACGGCCTCGCAGAATACCGGCGTGAAGTAGAGCCATTTTGTGCTTCTGCGTTTCGTTCGGTAAGTGAGGTAACCGGAGGCCCCCTGCCCCTTTCATCCTCCCTCCCATCTTCCAAATACCTTACTAACTTACATCTAAAATAACTAACCGTCAGGTGATCTGCTCGTTCGGTTTCCACCTTTCCCATAAAAAAAAAGTGATTGGGCGTCACTAACCAACAGGTTAAACGCTTGCACATTTGCCCATGGGAAAGGCCCATAAAAAAAAAACCATCTTACGAGCGACTATTGGCCGATAATCCATCCGAAATATGCCGTACCCAAATCCCACGGACTAATGATGGGGAGTAGCATCTTCATTCTTCATTTCATGTATACCAGCTGTTGTTGGTCACGGTCAGGCGTTTGTCCAACAGTGGATTTATACAGGTCGATTGAGAAAATGATTCCCATCATTGTTTTACTTATGAACTGTTTTTATATTGTAAAAGACTATTTTATTTAAAAAATAACAAAGTGCGTATAGCGTTAACGTGTTTTAAATTCGCGTATTTCGTAGGAACGGCTACTTAGCTGCAGCGGGGCAATATTTCAACATGACAGTTTTTAGTTTTTTTTTTGCTGTTACGTAGACACTGCAACGCATCTGCTTGTGAAATGCTTTCATGCGACCACGGCTATGTAGGTAAAAATACAGATTATAAAAGTACTGCGTTTGCCAAATTGAACGATATTAGATATTTCAACGAAATCGATTCAACTTCTTTCAAAGTTACTTAAGATTCTTCCTAATTTAATTTAAATCCAGTGTTAAACACTAGAAATGCCATTGCCAACAATGCCAACCCATTTCTAGTTTACATTTGGATTGGATCATTATGATATAAATGTTCGGTTCGGATTCGGGTTGGAACTTTCCCGGCTCCAAAACTCTCGCATTCGAAAGGAGGCCTTTGACCTGTAGTGGGCATTAACAGGCTTTTACTTTTTAAAGATTGTTTTGGCATTTTTAAATACATTTTTGTATAATATAATTTTGATTTTTTTTAAATAGGAAACGCGCCAATAAAGGTTCACCTGATGGGAAGTAATTACCGTCGCCCACGAGCATCTGCAACACCAGAGGATCTGCTGGTGCGTTGCCGGTCTCGCAGAATATTCGGAGAGTGAGGAGGTTTCTCTTGATTAATTAATTTTACCTTTATTTGCACATAACAGAACAATATAATAACAAAATAAACGATTAATCGTGATAGAGTTCTGGATAGTTCCTTGTTTCACTTACATGTGTGCATCAACATGTGCCATCATGTTATGTGGTGTGTGTGAATTAGAATATATCACAGCAACGAAGTTCCCGGTTTTTAACGATGATTCCTGAATTTTATAAAACTAAGTCGGATAAGATTTTAATCAAAATGAAATCGTAGCAAAGATTTAGTGTTTCGAGAGGAACAGACGTACACGCACATAAATTCATCAGGCGCGCTGGCGGCGAGCCAGCGCTCAAAGGCGTGCCAATAAAAAAAATTAAATAACCTAAAACTTCGCGCTTTAGGACAACGCACACAATTCGCCGGAAAAGTAAGAAATGTTGAAAGAAGGAACTAATACAAAAGACAATATTATCCTACTTAACGTTACATATTTTCTCAAAAAGCTTAAAGTAAAGTTTATTGTATGCTTTTACTGTAATAAAATTTGAAGCAGTACTTTATAATATGTATTAGGAGCATAATGACGAAAACATTTAATACGATATCACGTCACTTCTAGTTCTAATTATAGAGTGTTTAAATATGAAATTGTTGTTTGCACATTCTGGCAACTTTGTGAAAGGATTTGCAATATAAGCCTTTTTTTAAATTAATTAAAACTTTTCTTAAGTATTCTAAATTAGAAATTATGACAACGTTCAACTTTAAATTGTTTTAACTGTAATGTACTGTAAGATGAAAACGTGTTGTAAGTGTTATCGAGTAATTTTAAAACAAGACTTCCGTAGATGGGCCAAGCGATGAACGCACTGTTCGGTTTTTGCTTTGGAAACTCTTGAAGTGAAAATTTCGATCTGCGAAATAATTGACGGGAAGACCACCGCCACTCACGACGAAAGAGACGAATTCCGAGTGATGGAGGAAGCCGATTTGTCTAAAACCCGCAGAGGTTTTATCATACTGAATTATTTATCCTTGGTATGGAACCTACTTGGTATGCAATAAATATGATAGAGCATTATTCGCTGATTATACCTCATTGATGATTTTTGTATTTACACGAATACTACAGATTTAATTTATGTTTAATTAACCTTTTTAATGCCGACGTTGACTATGACATCAAGACGCCAAACACCGCAGTTCCCCGTGACAGCGGGTGCTGTAAAGCACCCAAAACGTCGAGATTAAAAAGTAAATTAAACGCGAATAAATCGGAAAATAATTGTTTCAATTAATTTGATAATTCCTTCATTTTTAAAATCAACCCAAAACTAATTACACACGACGTGGTGAATACAATGACAAAAATAGTTAATTGGTTTAACGCTGATAAGGCGTTAAAATGAAATATTTAAAATTCACAACACCTAAAGTTAAACAATTGGATATAATATAACTTGATATAAAACATGATACAATATTTCAGCAATAAAAAATCTTGAGTTTATCACCTAATTTTTTTTTACCGTTTAATACCAATTAAGTAAATGCATAATTAGAAAGAGATGGACAAGACGAAGCGACGAAGGTTGCACGTGGCAGAGTCAAGCGGCGGCTTTTGCTGCTGCTCGAATAGGCCGGCTCGACCGGGTTGGAACCACGCCCTAGCAGAATACCAGCGTGAAGTAGAGGCATCTTGTGCTTCTGCGTTTCGTTCGAAGAGTGAGGTAACCAGAGGCTTCCTACCACTTCCATCCTCTCTCCCATCTTCCAAATACCCTTACAGAGCGGCAACGCACCTGCAGTACCTATGGTGTTGCAGATGTACGTGGGCGACGGTAATCACTTACCATCAGACGAATCGCTTGCTCGTTTGCCGCCTTTACTATAAAAAAGTCAATGGATGCATGTGGCTGAGGACAGAGCTTTGTGGCAATCTTTGGGGGAGGCATATGTTCAGCAGCGGATTTGTGATAGGCTGAAATGATCATCATTTCAGCCTATCACAAATCCGCTGCTAGTGATAGTTAGAAATGTATAATTTAATTAATTTCGAAAAATCCTTACCTGTATCTCATCAAGAATTTTAATAAATGAACACTTTTTGTGATTGAAATAAATTTAAAATACTAAATTCAAGATGTATGATAGCTCTTTGCATCAGTGTCCAAAAAAAAAGAAATTGTAAAGCGAGAATACACTACACGTCAAAATTTTAAAGTAAGAACGTGTTTAAAAGAAAGCGTTTCAAAACTTTTTATTTAAAAATAGAATTGTACCAGAACGAATCTTTAAATGAGGAACGTCTAAAAAGTCGTTTTGTAGATAGTTTGCCCAAACGATTTAAATGTCGTGGAAGATTCTTTTAGTTAAAACGCTATATTTATATTATACGATTTCACATTACAGTAAATTTAATAAAATTAATGAATAAAAATTGATGTTTATTTAATAAACCCCGTTACGTTCATGAAGGTCCTAAAATTAAAAATTTTAAAATATAAAAAAAAAATCGATTCAAGATGTCCGTTATGACTAACATTTTAAACGGTGTAGGGCAGCAGCTTTGATGGTACAGAGAATGCCAATCCATTGTGGCGATGCAGGAATACCCTCGAATTGGAGAAGGCCTTCGTTTAGCAATGGACTGCTCAAAGGTCGAGGTGATGATGTCCACAATAAATTGATCTTAGTTAGAAACGGAAGTTTCAATATCCTATATTACAATGCCGTGAATTTTTGTGTAAACACAGACCGCTTCTTCTTCTTGTTCTTCATCATCAGCCTGTTAGTATACCACTGCTGGAAATAGATCTATCCCAATGGGAAGATTTGTCACATTTGTCACTCTTTATAAGCAGGTTGGTATTGCTACACCAGACGCGTTGCATGTTGGATACAGCTGCCGGTCAATAGGCCGTTGATTGTTTTGCCATAACTTATGACGGGTCGCCATCTATGGGACCCCATGAGATAGTCTCTGAGTCGACTCTTACGTCGGGTAGGAAGGAGCTGACAGGTTTCCCTGATAACGCCAGTACACAGAACTCTCATAACATTAGTCTCAACTTTAGTGGCACTGGAATTTCGCTATTCGCGCATCATGGACGAGGGCTCTGTGAGCAACGCGCACTGCCCCGAGACGAGGCTATCTCGCCACGGTTGCGTTCCTAACGGAATGCCTGTGACATCTCGTCGGCGTTAATGGTGACCACCGTTGGGTTTCGAAACTAGTAGGGTTTCAGCCGGTGGTAGTCCGACATAACCCAGCTGCTGTCCCTCTCCAGGAAGCCATAATAAATATCCGTACGTAACTAAAAGAATATCTCCGCAAAGAACGAACGTATGTTCTAAAGAGATTATCCATTCCGAAGTCTGGTCAACGCAGCGACGTAACGGTCCGCCTTGATGGACGGTAGCCGTGGCTTTTTTTTTTTTTATAACAAGTACATTATTTATGTTGCGTACATAATTTATTTGATAGACGATGAAGTGCTACAATTCATTAGTGCTCTTGAATAGTGCTCCGTTTGACCGTGGAGTGCATTTTTTTTTCAGTCTGTTAACGCTGGTTATGATAATAGTGCTTATAAAAGACAATCGTCTCAATTTGTTTCTATCGAAAATATCCCACTTTCGATCCGTTCATATAAAAAAAAATTGATTTATAGGTGATGATTAAAAGCAACAATCTTCAGCGTTGAATGAATAGTGAAAGATGTTTTCGACTAAATTTTTTATTGCACAAATTGTATGGTTAATAACTATATTATGTATATATTTTATACGTGGTAGAGCCGAGCAGCGGCTGCTGCTGCTCGGATAGGCCGGCTTCACCGAGTTGTTACCACTACCTCGCAGAAGTAGAGGCATCTTATGCTTCTGCGTTTCGTTCGGTGAGTGAGGTATCCAGAGGCACCACTCCCTCTCCCCATCCGTCTCCTCATCCTCCCTTCCATCTCCCAAATATCCTTAAAGGCCGGCTACGCACCTGCAGCATCTCTGCTGTTTCAAATGTACGTGGGTGACGGCAATCACTTACCATCAGGTGAACCGCTTGCTCGTTTGCCGCCTTTCACATAAAAAAACAAAGATAAAATAATAAATTAAAAATCAATCAACTGACTATTTTCAAAGCATTTAAACTATTAATGAAAAAAAAATCGACGCTTCCAATAATTCAGGACATAAGTATGTATTGCCAAGCTCTTTATTATAAATGTGCGGTCGGTCACTGATTTACCAGGCTCTGATGAGATGAGATGGGAGGGAGGATGAGGAGGGGGATGGGGACGTGGAGTCGGCCTTCGGTTACCTCACTCACCTAACGAAACGCAGAAGCACAATATATGATAGTTAATTTTAACTTTGCATAATTACGCGAAATGTTCTCCTTTCTTATGTTTAGAACAATAGATTTTCGCATAGTAACGCCTGATTCTATGAACCATGTCAGGGGTAGAGGTACATCTATCTTCTGATTCTTAATCGAAGATTATTAGTTACAGATGTTTTTGATTAGCTAGTTTAGTTAGACAGTTTTAGCACGTAAACAGTATCTAAGACTGTTTGTCTACAAATATATAATGCTTAGTCAGCTCAAATTAAAATTTAGATTTGTTACCATTTTCGTTTATTCTAATTGTGCCTCTCTCGTCCATATCTATGATGGCGATAGCTTCCAAATACTATCGGCAAACACTGAGGCACTCATTCACATTCGCTTACCCCTATGCCTAAAAGTGTCAATACAATAAATATCTATTGTTACAATGCGTCACGTGTTATCTAATGACACCATACTAAACACAATACAACAAGGCATGAAAACAATAATTTGTGTTTCGCACAAATATTGGCTCTGACTGGAAATCGAACCCAGGATGCGTGCCCAACAATACACGTATTCTATCCACTAAGCTGCACGATCAACGTTTTCGGTACAGCGGCACAGATATGTAACGATCTCTAAATGAATATAATTACACTACAGAATTTTCCACAGTGATAGGTGATCCAAATTAAAGATCATTTACCCAGATAGTAAGCTAGACTTAAGTGCATCAGCTTTTAGTAGGATCAGAAGCGTGTAACTCGACGTATGTAACCGTAAACGGTGTGCGCATGTTGGTAATCGCGAATTAATGACTGGATTTACCAGACGCAAAAAGTTCGCTAATGCTCCTTCAGACTTCACCGTCCAATTTTGGACTCAGATGCGGAACGTACGAGGTTTGACCGTGTGCCTCGAGAACAAGCCTGTCGGACAGTTCAGAGACTGGTAAACAATAATTCGTGTAAGAGATAATAATATAGTAATAATGATAATTGGTTAATATTCACTGCGAAAGATAAGGGACGTGACACAATGCATTGTTATTGAAAACAAACAATTATTATATAACACATAATTTTGGATTCGAACTTAATTTGAAACACACGAGCTCAAGCTTGGGTATCCTTACCCTTAAGCTACGTGAGAGTCGTTTACAAAAATTGAGACAACGATTTAAAGAATAACTGTCTATGAGTGTTGCCAAAAACCGTATGAATAGAGCTGCGTATGGAGAAAGTTTATAATTTTTATACTACATCAGCCTACTTAAGTTCACTGCTGATCAAAGGGCTTTCTAGAAATGTTTTGCCATATGTTCATTCATGGTAGAGCCGAGCAACGGCTTTTGCTGCTCGAATAGGCCGGCACGTCCGGGGTAGTAACACGGTCTCGCAGAATACCGACATGAGATAGAGGCATCTTGTGCTTCTACGTTTCGTTCGGTGAGTGTAGTAATCGGAGGCCCCCTTCCATCAATAATCCTCGAAGGTCGGCGTTGCACCTGTATCTCTTCTGGTTTAGCAGAAAGGGAATCACTGCTCATCAGGTGAGCCGCTCGCGTTTGCCTCCAATATCCTAAAAAAAACTCTCAAATGAGAATCACGCTTTTAGGTCGGTGAATTCGACTTATTTATTTACGAACTAGCTGCTCCACGTGCAGAGAGAGAGTGAGATTCGCATTAGGAGAAAGAGATGTGGGGTCAAAGTGGGAAAGCAGACCCAAATGTAGCAATCTCTTATGACATTGGCAATTGCTAAGCGGAAGAAAATGTAGGTTCTTCTCTAAGCTTCTTTTATTAAGTTTTGCTAAAGACACAAATAATATAGAAAACCGGAAATAATGTGACAAAGTGCAAGTAGCAAAATGAAACACTTCTTAAGTTTTAACGAAAAACTTTTTGTCTGTTTTTTTTTTGCGCGGTATATTAAAGAACCGAGTGCAATAACCTATGTAAGCCTAGATAGCCAAGGTTGTGGGTAAAAAAAAACATGTTGTTTAGGTGTTTCTTAGTGAGTTTGATTTATGGAACAAAATATGAGCGGAATTTTTTATTTTAGTTTTTCCATCGTTGTAAGCAACGTAACTATGTAAGTAAACGTAAGTAAGCTTAATTGTAATTAAGGCGAGAGTATAGAGATGAGTCAGGGTAGCTCGGGGGTTGGCTGCGTCCGACTCTACATTTTGTAAGACTTTCTAAAGATAAAAAAATCCTACAGATGTTATTACCTATTCGCCCAAAGTGTTGAGTATGGGTAAATACTAGGTTTACTAAGCATACTAAGGCTTAGTTTTCATGCTTAGTATGCTGCTTTTGTTGGCGCATTAATAGAAAGCCCTATGTGCTTAAATAGAAAGCTGTAGGCTTTTACAGACTGATAATAAGAGTAAGTAGAGGCGACGTAAGATTAATTATTAATTACAGAATCTTTGTGTATCTACAGAATACTACAGTTATAGCTGGCGTTATAGACTAGTGACACTTGGTGCTTTTACGTGGTAGAATCAAGCGGGGGCTTTTGCTGCTGCTTGAATGGGCCGGTTAGATCGGGGTACCACGACCATGCTGTCAAGAAGTGGAGGCCATCATGTGCTTCTACGTTTTGTTCGGTGAGTAAGGTAATCGAAGGTCCTCTACCCCCTACACCAACCTCTCTCCATCATCCCTCCAATCCCCCAAATATCCCCAAAGGCCGGCAACGCTTACGATCAGGTGAGCCGCATGGTCGTTTGACACCTTCTTTTCTTTAAAAAATACCGCACCTGCAGCTTCTTTGGTGTTGCAGACGACGACGGTAACCACTTACCATCAGGTGAGCCTCTAGCTCGTTTGCCCCGTTTCTAATAAAAAAAAAATATATCTTTCTAATACGTTTATGAATAAATAATTTCACTTGATTCGATTTGTGTACACTTGCGGCACTATGACATATCCTGCGCAGTTGATAGCCAGCCATAGTTAAAATAGAAAAGTTGCGAAAATCTTTTGAAATTTTCAGTAATAACGTTAATCTGTAAAATTTGCAGTCTGTAAGTGTCCATTGCTGGTCAAAGGTCACCTTCTCCAATATCTGCGAGGGTTTCGGAGCCGAGAAAGGCCCGGGCTGACAGACTCCCATATATCGAAATAATATTTTTTTAATATTTCTCATATATGCAGGTTTCTTGACGATGTTTTCCTTCACCGTCAAGCAAGTGGTAGTTACAGCGCTTGAGATTAACAATTTTAGTGGCGCCGTCACCGGGAATCGAAACCAGGTCACTCGCGTTCTATGAAACTAAAGCGAACGCCCTGACCACGGGACTACCGCGGCTCTTGAAAATGAAAATTAGTGTGTAGGTACTAATATATCTTAGCATAGATATGTTCGGATCTCGCAGCGTTGAACCGAGGACCGCCGGATCGGCGGAAGCGCAAGTTGGCAGCCAGCCGTAGAGTCTTGCCAAGCGCCCTGCCAGCCAACGTGAAGAGATTTATAGTGATATCTTCAATAGCCCCCCGTGGTTCGAGGGTGTGTCTGAACTATAAGTTATTCGAGACTAAATGTAAAATTGTTTCTTGACTAGAAATAATTCCGTGGAGCGATACGTTAGCGCTGCGATTCGTAAATATATATAAATATACATAATGTATCTACCCGATCGTGTCTTCCGGGCCAATTCCTACCACGGTGACAACTTGCGAAAACAATCGGCAGTTGTCAACTGCGCAGGAGATATCATAGTGCGGCAAGTGTGCGTGCGAAGAGGCACAGAGGCACTGACTCGTGTTTACCTCCTCATAGCTGATGTAATGCTTATGCGATAAGATAGGAGGAAGGTTCAAATGAAGTATCAGAGACACGCGACGAAAAACCAGACCCAAAAACCAATAGTTTGTGTTTGTGCACAAATTTTGGCTTTGGCTTCGTTTCAATTCCAGGACTGCTCAGCAAACTAGAGCATGTTCAAAGAACACAGCATTTTGAATTGCAATTTAGAATTTTAATGGTGCCGACACCGGGGATCGAACCCAGGTCATTCGCGCTTTATGAAACTAAAGTGAGGGCCCTGACAACCACTTTTATTAAAAGTTACTTCTAACATACAAATTTTTACTTTTTTTTAACATCTCTAGTTTAGCTACCACCGCCGACCCAACTTTTCTACAGGAGGTCTGTAAGCATTACTGCGTACGGTCTGAGCGTGATGAAGCCGGTGAAACGACAACTGTATTATGTGTGACCTAGGTTCGAGTTCCGGTGTCGGCACCACTGAAATTGGTAATAGCAATTTTAATTTACCACATACTCGGCGGAGAAGGAAAACGTTTTGGTGAAACCGGACCCTTATGAATTCCACCTACCCACTGGTGCAGCGAGGCGAATCATTCCCGGTTTCAAATACATACAGGCTTTACGTATGCGACAATACAAATGCAACAAAACTTTATCAACCGAAAGTTGTTGTTAGTATTCATTACATTTTGTATACGTGGTAGAGCTAAGCGTCGGCTTTTGCTGCTACCACGACCTCGCAGAATACCGGCGTGAAGAAGAGGTGTCTTGTGCTTCTCCGTTTCGTTCGGTGAGTGAGGTACCCAAATATCCTTAAAGGCAGCTTTACCGACGCCCGCATATGCAACACTTATGTTGCATATGCGGGCGTCGGTAATAACTTACCATCAGTTGAGCCGCATGCACGTCTGCATCACGTTGCAAAAAAAATATTTTAAAGCTATTTAAATAAAGAAGAACTTTTTATCAGAAGAAATAATCTTCATACATAAGATTCTACTAATGAGTATATCTGAACGATACGTTATCAATGTATAATGTATTATACACATAGATACGTATCGTCGATTTGAGGAAAAAGCTAATTACCTCTGTAGGATTCTTTATACTACTTCTTACTTGAAAAGTGCACATTCACGTATACAGCGAGCCTCACTAACCGATTTGCCTCGAAGGTGGAGGGCAATTGCTTCATTTCTATCGGCTCTGCCAGCCCCCGTATCGCCGCCGATCTATAACTGTAACTCTGTAATTATTATATTCTCTTTGATGGAATAGATTCGCCAAATATAGTCCAACGCTTGCCATTGTAGCGTTAGCAAAAGTAAGAAAGCGTATACATATAATTCTTAGAACCTTCAATATCTTAGTTTCTGGGTATTTTATATACAACTACTCCACTGCTGAATATAGGCCTCTCCTAAAAAAGTCTGCAAAAGGTGTATTGCCGTGCCGGTATTCGCCCTGCTGGGCGAGCGGATTGGTGGTAATGTAAGTTCGGCAAAGACGAAAGGATTTACCCCCACCAGGGTACATCGCGTGCACTTGAAGGTGGTATTTGTAAAATTGGTAAACTCGTATTCACCTTCAAACCTCTTCCTTTCCGCCGAACCCAAATACCACAGACGGACAGACCAAACGGATCAGTGTGGTGTGGTATCGGCAAAACCTCCGTGAAAGGCGGGATGGCTCTTGCGGACACCTTCTAAAAGAGACCGATATCTATTCATGAATTTGGGTGTCAACCTTGATTTAATACCTGAATTGATAATATTGCATGAATTTGCGTTAAACTAATTTCTAAGACAGATTTGTGTAAGCTATCTTATGTAATAAGAAACGACACTTTATTTACTTTAAAGTTCAAGTTTGTTTGGTATATATTACTAAATTTTCTTTCCTGACTTTACCACCGTAACCGGACACGTACTCAAGGTGCACGTAAGATGGGCATGACATGCACAACTTCGGCGCCGGACCTGACATTTCTTCATTAAAATTCTATTAGCGGAAGCATTCTCCTATTTTAACTACCTATTACCACTCACCTAGGCATATCCAGCTGTTGAAAACTAAATCATATACCGCTAACTGCAAGGTTCTTATTATATCATCATGCGATTTGTTTGATACTGCAGATTGTTCGGAGGAAATACTGCAATGAGTTTTAAACTTACTGCCGAAACGCTTATAGTTGAATTTCGGTTGCAGTATATTATCACTAAAACGTTGATGAAAGAGATGGACATCAGCTTTTCACGAGCATGCGAATCGGAAGTCAATCATGATATGAAACAGAAAAAAAAAACATTAAATGGGGAAAGGTTTTCGAGAGGTTGTTTATTCCGCCGGTAATATGTAAACAAATAGTGCTTGTAGATTATTAGCACTCTCATTTGAAAACGAGTTGTTCGTGAATAGATCCCATTCAAAATTTTTAATGGAAAGGCTTATTTGAAGTTGAAAGTACAATAAAAAGCATATAATTGAGCACGGACCACAGGCACATTACTTTAGCTTCGTTTTCTTTTATTATTATCAGTAGTTTTGTTACCGTGATAGCTGTAGCTTAGTGGCCGGGCGCACGTCTTGAAACTCATGCATGAAGGTGCGGAACCTGAGTTCTATTCCCGGACATCATTCATAGTTTCAGCCTATCACAAGTCCCTCCCCTAAAGTTACCCAACATCATAGGAGGGGTTTTATCATAGTTGTCATGCCTGGCGAGCGAATCTGTGTTTTTGATTTTTTTTACAGTCTAATGCAGGAAAATGCTGCTGCCCATCTCCTAATATAAGTACTTCCCTCAGTCAACTTATACGTCACCCATGGGACGAGATGGGAGGGCAGATTCTCTTAAAACGCCACCACACGATAAACACCGCCTGTTCCCGGGTCAACATAACCAAACAGGATACAGTGATCCATGTTTCACCTCACCGGGAGGTAGAAATTGAGGAGCGGCGAGCAACGCGTATATTGCCACGAGTTATTAAGGCTTTACCCTTGATCGTCTCTTACGACACCCACGGGAGACTTTTGCCGCGAACTCGAAAGTGATGGTTGTCCGGAAAACATCGAGTTATGATGTTTACCATGTACTGATGGAATGTGCCCAAAATGAAAATTCAAGGAGACCTCTTATGCACTTGATTTCGGAACTGGGCGATTGTAACATTTTTCTGGCGAAGCCCTTGTCAGACGTAGCTGCATTATTATATAAACTAGTTACTTCTAGGCAGTAAGTAAGTGATGTATAAAACTTACGGGGCGACATAATCGCATATGTGATTAAGCCTCATAATAAAGAAAAAAAAAAACATCGAGTTTCGTTATGTTGCCATCGGTTTAACAAAACTTCACTCGAAGTCGGCTATCGTTATACTGTCTTAAGTGAAACTTCAGTAAATATATTCAAGCACATCAAGATTTATAACAAAATAAATAATATCACATCATAAATAAATATCACGTTGAATCTGGCAGATTATTAGACACTGCACCGAGACAGAAAAAGTAAAAGATTACCCTCGGGAAGAAAGAGAATGGTAGTATCTAACGCCGAACAAGTCTATTATCATCTGCGGGATTTATTATAGTGCTGTAAGTATTGAGTATACACGAAATGCAAACAAAAAATATGAATATTTTGACAGTTAGAGAAAACCACACCTTTCCGTATCCTTAATCAGGGGGAATATACAATCTCTATCGCCAAATGACAACCTCTCCTGGACGTTGTGGCCTCTGCTACCAAACGTAACTCTGGTGATCGAACGATGGCAGAAAATCCATTAAAATTTTCTGAGTCACCACCGTCTAGCAGTGCATTACGGCGTGCATTCCGTACCTTTAAAGGTGTTCGAGTGGCAACACACGAACAAGCTCATGTAGTGCAGAACGACCCCCCACAAGAGTGGACGACACGGAGTGACAACCTACACAACGTTGGGAGGTCGGTGTACGCAGGTGGCTCTGGACCGGGCTTTATGGTAATCTTTGAGGGAGGACTATGCCCAGGTGTGAACATGAGACTGGCTTTTTTCACAAAGCGGTTCACCCGATGGTAAGTGATTAACGTCGCCCATGTACATCTGCAACACGAGAGGTGCTGCAGGTGCGTTGCCGGTAATATGGGTATTTGGGAGATGGGAGCCTCCGGTTACCTCACTCACCGAACAAAACGCAGAATTATAATATGCCACTACTTTACACCGCTATTATGCGAGGCCGTGGTACCAACCTGGTAGAGCCGACCGATTCAAACAGGAGCAAAAACAGATGATAACCGAAATTATAGCACCAAATTTAACAGCTCAGGATATCCGTAAAGACCGACAACGCACCTGCATCTCATCTGGTGTTGCAGATGTTCGTAGGCATAGGTAATCATTTAATTTCAGGTGAGTCGCATGCCCGTTTGCCCCCTTTCCCATAAATTAAAAAAAAAGATTAACAAAAACACGTCTACGTAAATAATATATGCAATGATTGCCGCCTGTAACCCGATTAAACATTTCAATTTTGTACAAGTCCGCAGGAGTCCTGTCGGAGATAGAACAAGATGAGTGTATACTTATATATGTGGATATTAATCGCCAAGTTTTCTCCAGGAGATTGATATGACATTTTCAAGGTTCCTTAAGTCGCTTCTTATGACACCCAAGTCAAGAAGAGGCGTGGTAGTTTAATGCCGCTACCAAATGCTTAAATATGCTGATTTTGAAAACGTTTTGAATTCAAATAAGAGAGCCAAATTTAGCGCCAAAGATCAACAAAACCCTCTATTATCTATTTATTTATTTAATTCACTAAATCTTACAACTCCGTGACAAATTTTTCACTGACAAAATAGTCATACAAGTTGAAGAAATTTCACGGTAGGTGGATAAGCTCATAGTGGTATTCAATGTAACGCTTATGCGGAGATCAGACCCTCATACCGGAAATTGGACTTCCGGTACAGATGTGTTATTAATTTATGAGTGACGACTGCGTGATTCAACGGTTAGCGTACTTTACTGTTAAGCGATGATTTCTGGGTTTGAATCCCTGGCGGAGCTGAAAAATGATTGGATTTGGTATTGATCTAGTTGTGACTAGTTTAGAGTTCCGTACCGAGCTCTGTTACTAAGCCTATACCTTCGGTCCGTCCGTCCATCTTTCCTACGTATAAAGGACTGTAGCTTTTGGACTTTTAAAGTCCACTATCCGTATTTCGTGAAAAGTGGTTTTATTTCAAAGTTTTTTTTTTCTGTCCAAATGTTAAGGACGATGATAAATACATGCGTTAAACTTTGTGTAATTATATAGTGCCAAATTCTAAAGTAAAACAACAGATAATATAACCGGCCAAGTGTGAGTATCCAGTCCCCAACAATAATATGATTATTAATCCATATACATATATAGATAAATAATCACAGAATACTACTTTGACGGTGGGCCAACAAATGTGATACGGGTCTTGGAACTTCTGAACAGTCGCGGCTAGTGATAAAATGAAAAAAAAATATAGTTTTCGACGTTTAAACAAGTTTAGTTACAAAAAATAAAAATAAATTCATTACGATTTTACTTTATCGTTTTTTATAACAGATCTATAAACAATTAATAAAACAACGGTAAACAAGAATTCGAATATGAGAATGCCGCGTGGAGACAGGTCGATATGCGAGTGCATATTATATATATACATCCATTACTCGGGTTCAAACATTTATATTCATCAAACAAATGTTCACCTCTAGCGGGATACGAACCCGCAACCTTCACCTCGGCTTCGAAGGCAAGGTCACTACCAGCTAGGCTAACGGGTCGTCAACGCCCCATTAGGTTATACCATAGTTTAATTTCCATTTAAGCCTCATTGTGAACGTAGTGGGGGAGATATACGTAGTAGAGATAGCCTGCTCTGCTGACCTGCTCGAATGGATCCGGGGACCGGCTCCACCGGGATAGTACCACGGCCTCGCAAAATACCGGCGCGAACTAAAGGCATCTTGAGCTTCTGTTTTTCGTTCGGCGAGTGAGATAACCTGAGACCCTCTCCCCCCTCCCCTATTCCGCCACCCGATCCTCGCTCTAATCCCTCCCATCCCTCAGATATCCTTAAAGAGGCCGACAACGCCAGATGTACGTGAGCGTCGGTAATCACTTACCAACAGCTAAGCAGTTAGCTCGTTTGCCACCTTTCACATAAAAAAAAAACTTTCTAAACTTCTGGGGACCATGCAGCGATTATGGTATAGAAGAAGGACGGTTATATAAAACCTTGACTGTAATACTTTCACTATAATTGACTACATACATCAGAGGTACTATCTTGATATAAAAATGTTTAAATGAAGGCCTAGAAATATTTGAAACGATGAAAGTTCAGACGAAATGCTAGTGCTATCACTCAATCTAACCACACGGCACCGTTGCATCAAAACTGGATCTAACCCAAAAGTGCGATCAAACGTCCGCCGCGCAGGGTTGCCACATTCAAAAATTAACCCTGTACCTAATGGAAGTCTAATTGAAATTTTCTTTATAATAATTAGTATAACTAAATATTTTCGTCTTCCTCGTGAGCCTGTTTAATTCCAGCGCTGGACATAGGTCGGACAAAAGTTTGTTCATACTCTTCAGACGGGACAGTAGTGATGCGGCAATCCATCATTCCAATTTGTGTGCGGTGTTTTCAGATAGATTCACCACGAGTGAATAATAATAATAATAGAATTCTAGCAATAAGATCCAAATTTAATTTGGCAAAATCAAAGACTAACTAGTATTCTAGTGCTGGACATCTAAAGGGATGATTTGCAACAATCGCCCCGCATGGCATATGTATTAACTTTCAGTAATTATAATGTTATCTAATTTCTAATGTGCTAATACAATACCTCCGTTTTCGTCCAAATCCTTAAAGTGTTCATACAAGCCTTTTGAATGTCTGACATTCTTGTATATAAAAATTTTATACAAACTCTATAGGTACTATATTAACATAGTAATATGTTTTAAAACGTTTTTGTAAATCATAATGTATTATTGTGACTCAATATTTATTAATATCGTGTATAATATTTACTATTATTATTGGAGTCTACCATAGTTTTTTTTTCTTTGTTTTGTACTTGCCAACTACCTTTCACCATAACAAGGGTTGACTGTTGAGAATGCCACTTGGCATTAAGTCCGCCCATTGTAACCTAAAGCTTAAGGCTAACAGTAAAGAATAAAAAAAAAAAATATTAATGCATTCGTTATACAGTGACGGCAAAAGCAATAAAATACATACGTATTAATCATATACATTGTTGTTTACTTTTAATTATACTTAAGTTAAAAGTTAGTGTTGGCAACCCTAGGGCGGGCAAACCCTGCAAAGAAGGCAGCAGTTGCGGTGAGACGGAGCCATCAGACGTGCCATAATTAACCCATTTGTTTGCGACCGCAACGCAGATCTACAAGACCTGTGGCGCGCCCACATGCGCACCATTACCAGTGTAAGTGTTTTTTTTTTAATCTAGATGGCAAAACTGATTTGTATAATCGCAAGTTACGATTCGGTTATTAAAACGGTTCTAATTAATTTTAATAAATTTTGAACTCGTCGAGTACCTTTAATAAATTTACTTAAACCTGTAACAATTAAAAATATCGTAAGCAATTCCTGATATATCTTTATAAGTGAATTTAATTATAATAACTACAATAATATTACAGTATTACGGCTTAACTATCACAGTATTGTGTGGAAGCCTTTTACGCAGTTTAAACCTATATTACACGGTTAATTGTTGTGTTTCATTTTCAATAACATATTTCATATGAAAAATAAATCGTTCATAGGTATTCAGGTTTTTCTAGCATATCCCTTAGTCGACATAAGACACCAAAGGAATGAGACAGGGTGACCGTTTCTCGTATATCGCCACAATACGCCAATAAATAAATTGACAAAGTAGTAAAAATTCATGTCATGGATGTTGGGGGGATGTACCGTCTTTTTCTCTCTCCGGCAACGGTCTGATGGCCGAAAATCCATCCGAATGTGGAAAATCCAAATCCCACAGACTAGTGATGGGGAGCAGCAGCACCAGTTCAAGGGTACCGGCACTAACAACCCCAAGTGGGTTGGTGAACGTAGTGCGTGGTTATTATGGGCAAATCTTCCGTTAGAGATTTCAGTGTAAGGCCTATCTCACAATGAACAAGCTGATGATTATTATTGTGAATAATGTCGTTCTTAATTTTCCCGTCAACTGCTCGAATTATTGCATGCCAATAATTAAGACATGTTAAATCAGAAACTAAACGCACTATTAAATACTTACACAGCTTCTACTTAATATTACAAATTATTTCTTTTAATAAAAACTCATAAATATTTTAAAAAGAACATGTAAATTTCGCTTCGTGGAAGAAAAAGTCCAATGTAAACTCAGGCTTATTAATAAATCTAGCGTACCTACCTCAGACAAAACTACAGCGTGTGGATAAAATTATTAGCTAAGCTTGTTCGTTCGCTTTGTTTGCGTCGCGATGTCGTCTGTCTGTCAGCGCGGTGTGCTCTCACAGGCGATCAAAGCGACATGTTGTCAAGTAAACGTTTGTTACAAACACACAGAATACATCGTAACTTACCAACGGCTAGTAAAATCACTGTCACTAAACCTAGACATTTTAACGACTAAGAACATTTGTAATGTACTTAACAATTAGATAAAAGAATATTCTTAATTAGTACACTTTTAATCTGTTATTTACATTTACACAATTAGCCCCTTCAAGAGTATTGAAAGTATTTATAAGGTTCTTACGACTTTTCCAAAACAATGCTGTTAGATTTTTTTTGCTTGCGAATCATTTCTTTGGACTATGACGTTCAGTAAAACACCATACTCAACTGTGTTTCTTCTATAATGGTCAGCCTTTCAACGCATTCTGTGTTTGTGTACAACAATATGCATGTAATGATGCATGTAGTAGTGCTGTCAAATATATTTTTCGATCTCCTCAATGGAATTTGCTAATATATTCTTTTTACTTTATCAGCCTGTAAAAGTCAACAAATGGACTTCAACATTACAGCCCGACAGAAGTCCACTGAACAATGAATGTCACAAACCATGGTCATGACCATGACCCACCTGCATCCGTCGACTTCCTGCAACACTGTGCAGGTCGTCACTCCTTGTCATTAAGAGGCTTCGTCCTACACTGCGTTACCACACACCCTTACGTTACACTTTACGAGGTTACCAAGCGGGAATCTCCCCAGCGGTTATGCGAGCTATTTGTAGGACCCATTGCTATTTGTGCGGACCCTTACGGCTATGTCAGCTGCTATCTTCGTTGTATTCTATCACGTGGAAAAACACCAAGCATTGCCATTTCAATAGTCCGCTGAGCAAGCTCGAGCTGCCTCATACGGCCTGCAGTGGAAGACCACGTCTCGGTGCCATAAGTCATCACTGGCAACTACTACTAGTACTAGTTGTACAGTTTGGTAATGAGGTTTTGAGGAATGACCGACGAGAAGATGTAACATCTTCGATTGTCGTCAGGGTCGAACTTCCTCGAACAGAGTCAGGCAATTTGTCGAAGATATCGTCGACGGCTTGGAGTCCATTGTTTCCAACAACAACCGTTATTGGTGTGACATGGACGTTAGACATGATATTCGTCTTGTCCATGTTCATCTTAAGACCGTCCTGTTGAGAGACACTGTTGAGGTCATTGAGCATAGTGCTAAGCTCCTCCAGCGATCCTGCCATAAGAACTATGACGTCGGCAAATCGAAGGTGAGTGATGTGTTTGCCATTGATGTTGATACCGTATCCTTACCAGTCCAGCAGCTTGAAAACATCTTCGAATGCAGCGGTGAAGAGTTTCGGAGATATCACATCACCCGGTCTTTCACCTTTCTCCAATTGGATGTCTTTCGTACTCTGATTCTGTACTCGGATAGACATCGTTTCCTATAATCACCACGCTTGGCAGTCTGATTGGCGATTTTCAAAGCATTTCCTTAAGCCGGAAACCTTTCGTTAACCTTAAGACCTTAGCATAGTTTTTACGCTGTCATTATACCTTTATCGAATATTAAGGTAACAAATTAAAGATAAATGATAAAGGGGTGTATTCAAACCTTCATCTTTTTCTCCAAATGACAACCCCACCAGCACGTGTTGCACACTGCTGATTATCTTAGATAGAGCCAAGCGGCGGATTTTGCTGCTACTCGAAGAGGTCCACTCCTCCTTCCCATCGCTCTCCACATCCTCCATATCCCATCTCTCAAATACACTAAAAGGCCGGCGCCCTTGCAGCACTTCCGGATGTACGTGGCGTTGCAGATGTACGTGGGCGACGTTAATCACTTACCATCAGGTGAACCGCTTGCTCGTTTGCCACCTTTCCCATAAAAAAATCTAACAACGCTCTAAGGGCGGTAAATTCAGACTAGTAATGGGGGCATCTCTGGTACCTCACCACCTGGTACGAGGATACCGGCACTGCGCTCACCAATCCGACTTCCCGGTGTGGTGAGTGTGGCTCTAATGCATGGCATGCTGAGTTCCGTTGACATATTTTTGGAAAGTTCTATGTACCATCAGTGACTTTACAGGCTGATAAAGTAAAAATCAACGTGAAAAGAAAATATTAGCGAATTCTATGCCGGAGATCGAAAAATATATTTTTACATCCATTTAACCCAAATACACAGAATGCGAGTGCGTTCACAGGTCGTAAACGTTTCACGTTGTTCTATTGACACGGTTAACCTGCAATCGATTTTACATCTCATGATGTCGAAAATCGATTACTTATTATGAATGCTGGTAGCTGGTAGACCACGTTCCGTGTATTGATCACGACCGAACGAAGTTATGTCGATTTCTTTTGAAAAATATTCTCACGTAAAGTGATTATAGACTTTATTGTCTTCTTTGATAATATACGTGAACATATCTGTATCCATACTTTTCTATACTCTATACGGACATAAAAAGACGTAACTATACTTCGTTGTGCATGCTAATCTTCAAATCCACTCGACCTATTCAGATCGTGTTTTTTTAGATATGTATATATATATATATGATGTTTTGATGAACAAATGCTGTTTTTTTTTATTAATTCATGTACACAATAAGGCATAAAAACATTAAAACAAAGTATTCGTACAAGGTATTTATACTACTTATTCTATATATTGAAATTTCTACCAGCAGACCCTAATAGGAAATTTTATTGAAATGGCAAACTTAGTGCGTACATTTCTAATACATATTATGGATGCTATTAAATATATATTATTACGTATCATTAATTAATATACATAGATACATTAAAATGTAATTTTCATACATTTACATTCGTAAATCCACAATATATATTCGATTAACACGATGTTCAGTAGAGATCTTTTACACGTTTCTTAAATAAAAGTATAGTACCGGAATCGCTAGCCTGTTTGGTAAGACGACGACAGGCTCGCCACTTGTCACGTTGGATTGAAAAGTCTAAAAAATAAGTAAATAGTGTGCAGAGTAAGTGCCGAGATCCGCATCTGAAGTTACAGATTTTGTGTGGATTGTTAATGTGACGGGTGGCAAGACTTACTAGTAAAAGTAAAGCCTCCTAGTTACATATCTGAGAGGGTTTTGGAGACGGCATGAGACGGCCACGCTGCTCCAGTGCGAGATGGTGAGCTTCATAAGTCCGTAAAAGAGGGGTTTTTTTAGTTATATTTAGACATGTCGGTTTCCTGTGTGCCTTTTAGTGGTGCCGGCACCGGGAGATTGAACCCAGGTCACACGCGCTATATGAAACTAAAGTGAGCCTGCCCACTAGGCTACCATGGCTCAACAAACGGACAAAGCTAACGACTCCTCATTTATCAAGATATGATAAGTAGCTTGGGAGCTACACGGGGATAGACGAACTACTAAAACCACAACCCTCCACGTAGTCGGGCAAGCCAAGCCGAGCCAAGCAATTCATGCTAATAATAGCTTGGGAATAGCTTTAGTTGGCTAGCATTCTTAACTGGAGTCACGCCCGCCAAGTCGGAAGGCCCGAGTTGTCGAAATCCGACGGCACCGATCGCTAAGTGCCTTCAATCAAGATGGCAGCGGTAGCTTTTCTATCACGCGCCGCTATTTGCACAAGTTTGATTGCGTTAATGTTCGCGGTTGGAAACGCGTGTTGTGTAAACGATGTACGATCTTCTAGGCGACCGCTTGGCTTATAGCGGTTAGCGTACCGGTCTGTCGACAGGTCCTGGGAGGTTCGAATCGCAGCCTTATTCGAAATTTGAGCGAAAACGGCAATTACTCGGGTCCGTGTGTTGCGTCATATACTGACAGTGCATCAGAACCTGCCTTCGATATCATCGTACATTTACCTCGTCTACGGGAAGGAACATAGGGGGTGCCTCTGAGTGGGTAAGCGCGTACATTTACGGCACTATGTTATCTCTTGCGAAGTCGGCGATAGTAATGAGGATCGCGTGACTCAACCACCCAGCAGATTAACCTCGGGTCCTGGATTCGAATTCTAGACACTGTATCCTTTCTTACCCCAGATCTTATCGCTGTAGCATAACATCAGATTCGGAACATTAAAACTTCTGCGCAGTTGATAGTTTGCTATTCAATTACGGATGTTTTTGCCATCGGCCAAAGGACACCACCTGTGCGCAATGACGCTACGCATATTTGAATTACGCCCATTGACTGATGCATTTATTTAATTTCGTCAGCCACATAGAAATATCAGAGCCCGGTTTTGTCTGCTTGCAAGTTGCACAACGTGTAGGTGAGGTTGTCTTTACACCGGCTTTAAAATAGGTAGCAAAGAACGAACAAACTACAGTTACTTTCCCAATATCGCGACGATATTGCAAAAAAAGCGCGAAAATCTATCAAACGCCGGTCGACGACACCCTTGACGAAACACGTCCGTTGCCAAAAGTTTGTGAAAGAAGCGGTAAATTACAAGTTTTTCGGGGCGCTTTTTTCTGCGATAAAAAATATCGCGAACTCGCCTCGGGCACAGCACCTGTCGCCCGACTGTTGCCCGACTGTTGCCCGACTGTTGCCCGACTGTGGGCCCGCTCGTTAGCGACACGCGACCGCGAGAAGCGTGCATGAACCCGCGTCTATTATACTTCTGCGTGCAATCATTGATTTCTGCTTCTGTGCGAAATAACATGGCCCGACCGGTATTTTGTTTTTTGTCGGTTGCATTTTACATGCGTATTCTGGAAGACAGGAAACTTATAAATGTTGCGCAGGCATTATTTCACCCATCTACTACTCAATAACTGGTTATAGATACAACTAGTAGACTATAGACTGGTGCGTGTTTTTTTTTATTATGTGAAATGTAAATATGTTAAAATGGACTAACGAGCATACGGCTCACCTGATGCTAAGTGTTACCGACGCTCTCGTTCATTGCTGGAGGAGTTTTTTTTGCATTGCATTCACGAGGAGTTGCTGGTGCTTTTACGGCCATTTGATGATATAAGAGAAAGGGAAAGAGGGGGTGGGGGGGAAACCTCTTACTACCTCACTAGCCACCTACGTAACGCCATGGCAGTTAATAACGCCGTTAGCCTTTAAGAATTTTGTATAATGAATTGAATATATTCAAAGTAAGAAATTCTTAACGGTTAATGAAAATCAAGTAAAATTTAAAATGCGAATAACAAAACATTTTAATCCAAAACAACACGACCCTATCATTCATAAAAAATACCGAGGAAATTGGCCCGAGTGAAGTAAGAAGCGAATCGAAAACGGACTCTGAAAAAAAAAACCGCGAAATCGATAAAAATTGATACTGGCCGTTGACAGTCTACGAAGCGTGCGTGACAGTTGACGCGTTCTAATCAATCTGGCGCGTGGTTCGATGCAAAAATCGATTATCAACTTTTCTGACTTCAGTTCACTTTAAAACTGTAAAACATTTTATTAACAATCATTAGCAACTACTGAACTTAAAGGAAAACCAAAAAAAAAAATATTTTAATCATCGAAATCATCTTAATTGCCTCGAAAAACTAAGTATCTTTTGCATGCCGCTAATTCCTTAGCTGCTGTTGGCAAAAGCGCATAATATCTAATATAAATTTGAATGGATAAAAGTTAAAATTTTAATAATATGTTCTACATATAAACCACTACATATTTTGTTATTTAGATATAATACAAAGAAAGGTTATTTTTCGAACTCAAAGACATTTGGCATATTCTATGGAATATGATTTTTTTAAAGAAAAGTTTTTAAACATCTGTATTTACATATTTTCTATTTTCTTAAATAATATCGTTACCTTCACGATATGATTTCACACAAACTCCTCAGAGGTGGAATTCAATATATGATTTAATAGTAAAAGTTCTTAGAAAGACTTGTAAAGGGATATATTATACACTCTTTTCTCCTAATGCCAA
This sequence comes from Bhutanitis thaidina, assembly GCA_029286595.1. Classification (NCBI taxonomy): domain Eukaryota; kingdom Metazoa; phylum Arthropoda; class Insecta; order Lepidoptera; family Papilionidae; genus Bhutanitis; species Bhutanitis thaidina. The sequence goes on from JAGSMS010000010.1 coordinate 14,139,433, forward strand.
TGTGGTGCCCACCACTGAGTGTAGCTGATCTAGGAAACGAGGCTCTGCAGACCAAAAGATTGTGGAAAATCCATCCATCCATCCATATTCCGCCGCCGCCACAGCGCGCAAATAACCCGCTAGCCCATCTTTTGCTTGTGCTTTTAAAGATTAAGAAGATGGATAAAGGATCTATGTAGTATAAGGTAGAATATACCAACATTTTCTCCCTGGCACTGCGCACGCCAATATGTCTGCCCTATCTGGTGAGTACGGACACAGCCTCTATGATACTCGTACTGTTAACTGGCTTACTAGCGATTTATTGTAAAGGCCTGATTGTTGTATTTACGAATTGTTGAATTTTAGTCAATCGGTTTATCGCTTACTTACTTATGTTTTCTTTCTCGTCGGTCTGTCCGATCGAATTTATTTCATTAAATACTAAAGAACTACAAGGTATTTACATTGTTACAGAAAAAAGATAAGAATCATGCACAAAATCAGAAAAAAAAAAAATTTACACTCATCTTCATCCATAGCGCAATCACTTACATAATATGTATTTCTACATATTATGTAAGTTATTGCGCTATGGTCGAGAGCTATGGTCACTCAAGAAATTGACACGACTATTTTATTTACATTATTATCTATTCTTCTAAACGAAGGTTCCTTTGGGCACGATTTCACATTTGAATTTTTAATTATTAAATAGGAAGGAGCCGCCACGCCTGGTGGTTAGGGCGCCCACTTTACTTTCATAGAGAGGGAGTGACCTGGGTTGGATCTCCGATGCCGGCACCACTAAAATTGTTAATAGAAATTTTAAATACCGTATTTATCAGGTGCGCGTTGGTGAAGGAAAACATTGTGAGGAAACCTGCATGTCTGAGAAATGTTAAAAAATATTAGTTCGAGGATATGTGAAGCTTACCAACCTCCACTGGAGCAGTGTGGCGAACCCTTCCTAGCTTCAAAACTCTCTCAGATATTTGAGAAGGAGGCCTCTGGCTAGTAGTGGGCACACACAGGCTGCTACTTTTCTTTACTTTACTTTACAATTGGAAATCGTTTCTTGCATCCTCTGAAAGAAGAGAAAGGGCCACTTTGCCTACCATAATGTTTGAATATTCTATATCTTTTATGGCTTTATTTTAACCTTGACTCATCCAATGATTCCCAAAATTCAAAAAGAAAACATTTAAGACTGCTGTTGAACCCTTTTATTCTTAACAAAGCATTATGTTTATCCTTGTTACTATACTTTTTATGTTATATGGAAAAGTGCGCAAATGAGCAAGCGGCTCATCTGATGGTATGTGATTACCGTCTCCCACGTACATCCGCGACACCAGTATTTCGAGGATGGGAGAAGGGATGATTAGGGGAGATGGGGGAGGGGAAGTGGGCCACTGGTTACCTCGGTCACCGAACGTAACGCAGAGGCACAAGATGCCTCTACTTCACACCGGTATTCCTCGAGACTTTGGCAGTAGCCCCTTCGAGCCGGCCCATTCGGCAGAGCCGATTGGCTCTGTCATGTACAGAAACGTGTTTCACTCACCTGTAGGATGAGCCATCATCGCTTGAGCCTCGTTCATTAACCAGAACAGATCAAAAGTGAGCATATTTAATTTTCCTTTTCACCCAATCCCTAAAATTCCAGTACAATATTTTATAAATCATTAAGTATTGAGCAGTCGGTTTGGCCTGCTATAAAATAGCGTAATGTGTTTAACGTCGGCACTAAATATATTTTTTATGAGACCGTATAATACTTGCATAGATAATAAGTGAGTATACTTTGCCGGGCAATAAAACAAAAACGAAACCCGCTTTCATTCCATCATGTAATAAAATAGGAGCGTTTCTATTCTATACCTCTGGAAGATTACAAAGATAATAGCGTTATAAACGAACGCGATCCACGTCGCGAAATAAAAACACCGCCAAAAATCTCCCCCTGTGTTATCTTAGGCCCTGCAAAAATATTGGGCCCGCTGAGCGAAGAATAACAAAGGCGCAGACGCAATGGCAGGGGGTTAATTACCTCTGCCCCTTATCATTATAAGTCTCTGCTGGAAAAATACTACACTATATTTGATCAAAAATGTAGGTGGAAGTTCACTTGTACAGCCTTTACGTAATCTATAATATTCAATGTTGCCACATGTTGCTTCGTATAAAGACAAATGTGGTAGAAACCTACTGGCATATTTGTAATTAAATAACAGCACATTATTAATATGACGATGATATACTTCAGGTCAATACTCACCTGCACGTGGTTCACCCTATTACCTAACAGAGGACGCTCTGACCACCGAACGATGGCGGAGTATCCAACCCAAGGCCCACCCCCCGTCCCCATCCTCTGCTCATCCTTCCTTCCATCCCCTATATACCCTTAAAGGCCGGCAACGCACCTGTACGGGCACTTTAATCACTTGCCATCAGGTTCACCTGGAAAACGTTGAACCGCTTGCTCGTTTGCCGCCTTTTTCATAAAAAAAAATAAGAATTTTCCAAACTCAAATCTCACAGACTAGTGATGGGGATGGGGGATCAGCACCGGCACTGCGCTCACCAACCCGCATACAAAGCGCGGTGAGTATGGGCTTAACTTCGAAGAAATTCATGGTCCGGCTTTGCTGGTGCTTTCATGGTGAGATCTATGTTCAGCAGTGGCTTAAAATAGACTGGTGTAGTGGTGCGCCAGTACACAGAGGCACTCAACTCGCATTTATCCGACGTAATTTGTGCGATGCGATCAGAGTAAAAGGTTCCACAAATATTGGCTCCTGCTGGGGTCGACCCCCAATATGCATTGGCCTCGTGGTCATCTATCTAGCTACATTACTCTGCAGCGTTTCAAAGGATGAGTGAAGAAAACTGCTGACGTAATCCCTCACGCATCTACGATTTGTAGTTTAGTACACATGTTCAAGATTTTTCTAGTCCGTGATGAACAAACAATCCGTGTGGTGGCTCATTGGTTTCGCAATGACATCTATTCGCAATGTGCAAAGATTTCAAACTAAAAAAGTCACACTGAGGACTCTCTGGGACTATCCTCTGAATAAGTATCCGCAAACAGATGTCACTGCCACAGATCTTTAGTTCTGTGCTAAATAAATATTACCGTGCTAGTTTATACTATCATATTTCAATCTTAAATAATTTTTCATGATGGCCGGGGGATTCAGGAGACCTGAATTCATTCCAATGAGAACACTAAAATGGCGACAGGCTCAGCACCTGTCACGTTGTTCCAAATAAGCTCTGGTGAAAAGTGGGATGAAACGATTAAACTAAATGTCTAAACCTCTGTCTACCCCAGCATCGGGTCAACGGTCGCAAGAGCTAAGAGACATATTATAATCATTACATCATTTTTATCAGAATTAACTGTCCAGATTTTCAGATCTCTATTACTTGCCCTTTGGGGTAGGCAAAGATTACGGACTTCCATTTGGTATCACTCCGGGAGATTTCTCAGGGATGATGATCTATCTAGATAGACTTGGAAAGTAATACAATATAAATACAAAAAAATATCCCAATCGTTAGAGCCGTATAGAACATAAATTCATATAAAACTCTATTTGACATCTCTCTCCTAAGATATGCATAAAAGCGTTGTAAAAGAGATGAGCAGAAATATGTAGAACACTTTCCGCATAAGAAAACCATATGCATCTAAGATACATTCAAGCTTTTTTTCATGAAAGGGACTTGGACGTTATTTTTGGCAAACGCCAGGCCTCAAGAGGCGCTAGCTAATTGCCGGCACTTCAGGCTTCTGTGTCAAGATGCTGCTGCATTTTTAAGATTCCCTTGACAGTGGAAAAGGAAACCTTTTGGAGTATGTACAAAAGAATATTTGTTCAATGCTCTAACTGAAGAACATAATGAATTTTATAGGGTTTTTTTTGTCATATCAAACTTAAATAAGTATTTGCTTACAAATAAAAAAATCCTACTTTAAGTTAAGTTAGAAAATAATCCAATGCTGGTGATATAGGGTTTACCCTCTTGGGAAAATATGCAATAATCGTCACACTTGGCAACGATAGTTGCTATGCAGTGATAGACACTTCGCAACTTCGATGCCTTTTTCCGTTATCGCTGAGTGTCTTTACTTAGAGCGTTGTGTGTGTGTTCACTTTATTTTTCCCGACTTAACGTCAACATGCACACGTGATTTTCTTTATGCGCACGTATATGGCATAGTAAGTTACGTATATAAGTTTCATTCCTCTCCATTTATATAAAAGGAACTCCAATTTTCGATATTCACGTATTAATATAAGGATAGCAAAGTTACACTTTACATATAAGTTTTTGGGTTAAGGAAAAAATTCTTCATGGGTATAATTGACGGTTTTATTCAAAATAGCGCCAATAGGTGAAGGCTTCGAATGCGAACTGCAAAACATGACGTCGTAAGCTCGAGTCCGTCATTCGACATTCTTTTTAAAGAAAAACATTAATTTAAACTTTTTTTATCTATACAGAACCCCGTCGGTTTTATGATATTACGATTTCAGAAATGCTAGGTTTAATACGGACTTGTAAGCCGTTGAGAAAATGTGTTTTACTCCAACTAAAACTACCAGTTTTGTTAATAAAAAATAGCTTAAAAAGACGTCTCAAATAGTCGTTACAACGAATGTGCTAGGCTAGCTAGTTACAACAAACTAACTAACAGTCCATCTGATGGTAAATGGTTATTGCAGGATACTTGCAAAAAACTTCAATTCAAGAAGATTACAGGTGCGTTGCCACCCCTGAGAACTGAGAATGGATTGCCTGATTGCCTGTAATTATACTGGCTCTCTATACCTTTCGAACCGGAACACAACAGTGTTTACGCGCAATGGAGCAGCGTGGCGGGGCCTTCTCGGCTCCAAAACCCTCTCAAAATATTTGAGGAGGCCTTTGCCCAGCACTGGGCACTAAGAGGCTGATACTTTACTTTACTATATAGGCACTAGGTCGGCACAATTTATAGCGACAGAAGCCTTTTCTAGTGTCTTTTACTTGATTTGGCTGTCTGTGATACCCAAAAAAGGCAGACCTGATAGAATTATCTCTATAATGTGAAGACAAGGACTTTGCCCCCTCTCTCAACGTACCAAAATAAGGACTAACGGTGTCTCTAAAACTCAACAAGGCCGTATAAAGAACGAAATTAAAAAGAAAAATCATTAAGACAAAACGTCGCATGACCAATAATTAGGTACCTATATTAAACGAAGGGGTTTAAAAAAAGTGATAAACTAATATATGGAATTTAAAAAGTAAATACTGACTGGTAAACCAAAAATGTCTGTAAGATACATAAAATACTAATTATTATTCAAAAAATAAAATAAAAGTTGGCACAAAAAAAAATTCCATACGCGTTTTATTAAGTAACTTGAAAAATGTTACTACGGAACAAGTCATTCAAGACTTAAGGGATAAGTAAGGAGTATTCACCCCACTCCACCGTATTCTACAGTTGCATGTTGATGCGCCGGATTTAAACGTGGAATAACATCCACCAAGATGAGCTTCGCTGGGCACGCCCTGCGACAGCAGTGATTGAAGAATTGTTTAGAAAAGTCGAAAAACTCGTTTTAGCAGATCGTCGTATCACGGAAGATTGCTGAAGAAACTAAGATTTCGACAGGTAGTGTGCATAACGTTATATGAACGTCTGGGGATGAAAGAAGTATCCAAGTGTTGGTTACCCAGAACGTTTACCGATGCGCAGAAACAAAACCACACTGAATAATTCCCGAGACGACTGGGATTGACAACTGTTGTAACGAGATCCTGGTCGTTTCATGCCCCGATTTATAACAATGGACGAAATGTGGCTTCATCATTACGATCCCGAAACAAAATGACAGTGTCTTCGAAAAGACCATAATCTCCAACTCCTTAGAAATTCAGATAGAGTCCTTCTTTTATAAGATATATATTTCTCGATCATGGAGCTACTGTTACAGGCACTTTGTATGCAGAACAAATAAAAAAATGCACTACGAAATCCGCGATAAACGTCGAGACAAACCCGCTAAGATTGTTCCGTTTAACCAAGACCACTAGGCCGTTACCCCGGTTCGCAAGTTCACCGTTGCGATTACCTTACACCTAATGAATTCTATTGAATTCCGAAATTGAAGGAATATCTGAGTGCACAGAGATTTGAAGATGACGAAGCAGTAGTCGCTGCAGTACAGGAATTGTCAGGTGAGTTCTTTTGAAAGTGACTTTGTCGAAAAATAAAATAACGTTTAACAAAAGTTACCTGTAAGATATTCATTACCACTTTATATTCTAAGCGATAAGGCCGCCAATTGTACCTTTGTGTATTTTATGTTTCTTTTTATTTATTTTTTCCTATTTTTGCTAATTGGTGTACAATAAAGTGTATTTCAATATCCGTCATCCAAAAAAAGTAAATCAAACTTCGTTTTTAACGTAGCACATTTAAGAGTACTTATATGGTAATTTTTTTACTTTTTCTTTGTTAATCTGTCAACAGTCCACAGCTGGACATGAAGCTCTCCCGATGGAAGGATATGTCATAACCGCGACGCTTCACAGGCGTCAGACCAACAACGGGCAGTGGCGTCTAAGATGCGACGCTCCTGGTACTGCGATCCGAAGCGTGGCGATTTAAGTCTCGTCTCTCATAAAGGATATACCTCCGTACGGGATCGGCCTGTTTCCAGCAGTGTTCTCTCTGTTCACTCAAGCTGATGAAGAAAAAGATAATGAGACAGATTTTCTATTTCACTTTCAGTTGACATTTGGAGGAGAGTTTGAATATTTTCAATTCAGTCATAAGTCTTAAGTCATATCGTCTGTTGCTTCTTTTTGGTCTCATTTTGTATTTTTGGAATATTTAACCTAAAAATGCCAGACCAAAATTAAGTTGACCGATGACGGGTAGCAGCGTTTGAAGTGCGAGGTGTATGGTATGGATTATGGTAAATCGTCCTCTTGGAGGAGGCCTATGTCCTGCAGTAGACTATTTACGGGCTGTTAACGAAAGGTAAGGTACCAAAAAATTGTTTATTAACACGAAACCTTATTAGAATAATATAAAAATTAACAATTTACTTCGCAATAATTATAACATTTAAATTAAAACTTAATAATAATTTAACTAAACTAAACTAAACTAACTACTTTTACAATAATGTTATAACGACATAAAGTAATATTGGTTGTCTTTTTACCGATGTAGCTGTAAAGGCCACTGGGCCAACAGCATATCTACCGTTGGGGTTTTAGTCGGTCCGGCATCTTCAATGCTGATCCCGACATAACCAGCCACGTTAAACGAAAAAAAAAATGGTTGTCTTTTATTATAATATTATGTTGATACTTTTATTATTAAACTCATAATTATTCATATAATTTAATAATAACATATCTTTTCCCTAATTTATTAATACCTTTTGGTAACATTCTCACTTCCATTTACCGAGGAGTTCTTTGCTATGAAGTAACACGTCTATATTACATAATCTATAGGTAGATTGTATAAGGGTTGGCAGATAGCAAGACGTTTAATTTGAAAAATATTAATAAATTAACATTTAAAATATCTCACTGCTGGGCAAAGACTTAGTCTCAATACTTGTGAGGGACTTGGAGTAGGGAAGGGCGGCCACGTTGCTCTAGTGCGGGTTGGCGGACTTCACATATACAATGTGAAGTCCCTCCAATATTATACTTTTTTACTATTTCTCAGACATGAATGTTTCCTCGCGATGTTGAACACTGAGCACGTGGTGAATTCAGCATTTAAAATCGCGAGCTTCGGTCGGTTCACTCGCGTACTGTAAAATTAACACACGTTACGCCTCTCCTGGAGAAATAACGTGACGGATGACGATCCTCCTCGTCGAGTTATTGAAAATATTTAATAATAATGTGCAGTGACTTTTAAACAATATTGTTTAGTGTTTTTCATGACAGGATTTTTTTTTAATTCATAAAAAGGTAACAAACATGCACACAGTCCATCTGAAGGTAAGTAGTTTGTGAGGGTTAAGATGAAATTCCTCCTTAACCACAATTTACCTTAACAACCTATTAAATAGTCCACTGCATATGAATTTCCTATAAGGAGTATTTGCCATAATCAATCGGATTGAGTCGACAGTACCAGACAAGTCGCACTTAGACGCTGCCCATCATCGGTCTGGTTACTTTTGGTTTGGTATTTTACGAGAAGTGATCCCGCCATTCATCGGTAGCGATTGCGTTTTATAAAAGATTTCCCTTAGTCATCTCTTATAACACCCACGGTAAGAAAGGGTGTGGTGTTACGCCAATACCACACGGCAATGAAATGCCTCGTTACCTGTAAATGGGTTTCCGGTACAATCGTTTATATGAAACACATGACCATTGTGCAGCTGTTTCACGTTGGTATTCTTTGAAGTGTGATCCATCCCCGATCGGCCATTAGTGCTACCACTATAGCAGCGTGGCATTACTAAGTAATAAAGTTAATATAGAACTAAATTTAAAGGAGCAAAACGAAATATTTTCATAAAATTAGTTGTTTTTCTAAATAAAATATAAAGATAAAATAAATGGTCACAGAAGAAAGTATTTTTTTCACAACCCTACTGATGTAGGGCGAGCGGGTGCTATTTTTTCATTTACGAATATTTTCCTTGGCGTACGATATTTTTTCAACATGTTTTCCCAGTTGTAAGATAAACTACACTCCATCAAATGTAGCTGCTATATTTTTTCAATTGGGCCCTCTGCGCGCTTCTTCTGTTTTTAAATTTTATGTACCAAAAACATATTATTTAATTCAGTAGGTGTAAGGGGAAATATAGCGACCTTTTCTCCGAAGGTCAACCACGCCCACACGCGGTGCAGTCTGTTGATTAACGAACCTGTGGAGATCGTCCGGCGGAGGACAATCCAGCCATTTTTTCCGTACCGAAATCCCACAGAGTAGTGACGGGGAGCAGCATCCCTAGTGCTCGGGTACGGGCATTGCGCTTCCCCAACTCGCTTGCCCAGCATAGTGAACGGGTACAAGGCTTCCATTCATACCATGCCTGCTTGATTTGTCGTCTTCGTGGCAAGTTCCTACATCTACGTCGTTGAACTTAAACGGGCCAATGGAGAAAGAAAGAAGAAACATTTAGAGTTGTTAAAGTAAAGTAAAAAACAGGAAGATATCTCACTCGTCAAATAAGTTTGGCTTAAAGATATTTTAAGTCCTTCTCAAATATCTGAGTGGTTTTAGAGCCGGGAAGGATCTGTCACGCTGCTCGAGTGCGGGTTCGCGAGCTTCACATGTACTCGAAATAATATTTTTTTTATTATTTCCCAGATGGCGGTTTCCTCACGATGTTTTCTTTCACCACCGTGCACGCGGTAAAGACGCCTGTTGCATGAGGTGGTGCAATTATTATAATTATATTAATATAAAATTAAAAATAAGTTGTTGAAAGGGCAACATTACTCGTTCTTCAGAGAGATTCGTTTCAAAGTTAGGTGAATTTAACTGAAATGCAATTGGCGCGGTAATGTGAGCATATGACTGTTCTGCAATAGACTTGCGATGAGCTGTAATGCAATGATCGTAACGGCGTAATTTATAATTAAACGAGTTTGGTCATAAAATGACTGAAACACTAACCGATGACCTGGATATAGAAAGGGAACGGAGGGCGCTGGCTGTCAAGTGCAATGTTGACACGCAGGTTCGCTTGATGCAATAATGAAGTTAATGTTACACTTTTTAGGCATATTTTCAATAATTTTATAGCTGGAACCTGAGGGTCAAGTATACGCAGAGGGCATACAGTGTCCTAAGAGTACAATAGAATAAAGGTTTCAGTGCGCTATTGGGGCTGCCTCGTAGTACTTTTGTAGTGCATCGGGGATGATTGTGCGCAAAAGGACAGCATCCGTATTGCGGCGGGTGCTGGATGGCGCCGATGTCCTCCTGGACTATGTTGCAAATTGTGTAGACAGTATTTTTATATTAAATACAATTACAACTTTAAATGAAACTATTATTTACGGATTTTATGGCGTTTAATTTTGTTTTTATATTCCCCACCTTTCGATTGTTTTACACCACCTGTGGTCATGGGGGGACTGAGGTGTTAGACGTCCAGATATCATAGTTAACTCGGTCTATCTTCAGCATTTATTTAATAATTTTTGGTCCGATCTACGCAGAATGTGCTCACAGTATAATGAGGTCGTGATGTGGTATGCTTGGTTTTAGATTTAGTTTTCTTTATTACTGGATCCCAAGCCGCACCCACCCACCTTCTCTATTGATTTTTTTTTTATTTCAATAGCCTCGCGAATCATCTTTGGCAGGAATCGGTGTTCTTTTGCGAGGATTTGTGGTCTATCAAATCTGATGTAATGGTTGGGGCGATCAAAGATACGATCACAGACTGCAGACTTCCTAGAGCGTTGGTGTTTCAGGTCAGCTATGTGTTCTCTCACGCGGGTCCTTACAGATCTTTTAGTTTGCCCTATGTAAGAGATACCACACATTCACAATCAAGCTTGTATACTTCTGCATTTTGTAGAGGGATATTGCACTCGACAACTAGTAACAATTCACTTATCTTTTTCGCCGGCTTGAAAAACGTTTTTATAGAAGCCCTTTTCAAGATATAGCCAATATTGTCAGTAACGCCTCTGATGTACGGTAATACAGCAGGTACTTGCTTGACTGTGGCCGGCTTCACTGTAAACACTTGGGCACCGAGCTTCAGCATGTCAACAAGTCCTGCACGACCACAAGCTTCGGATTCCGCGTCTCCGTCACAGTGACAGTGCCACAGTATATTAATTAAAACAATCCCTGGTACCATACTGATGCCCATGTTCTGGTTTATACAAGGTGCGGTGGTAGATTCATTTACGTCGCCACCGTACGGCATATATTATTTAGGTTGTATTCGAACGCCTATATTAAATCACCCTAAATCGTAATAACTTCACGGATCCCTAAAACCGGTAATCTATATCGGCGGATAATTACCGGTGGTTGAGCGCGTCGAATGCGCCCGCGCAGTCACTCGGCCGTGACGTCACGCCGCCACCGCCACTATTGTCTTTTTGCCCAGTAATGGGCGTCCGAGCAAGACTAACTAACGGGCTACTGAGGTGTAGGTTACGAAGAGCCTTAGCGGTTACACTTGTTAGTCAGTGCTGATGAAATTATAACCGAACAAAGCATTTTAAAACTGAGTGGCTTAGAAAAAAACGAAAGAGAAGAATTTAAAGGTTCTGAATGAGCACAGAAAAAGAACGATTCATATATTTCGATTGCGTATATTGGATACAATAATAAAGATAATTCAAATTAAACAGTTTGTTTAAAAATAAAAACTAATATACATATTAAATAACAACGCTGAAGGGATCCTTATATCTTCCATATGCCAATATTGTATCATTACTTTCAAATGACCTACTAAATATACAACAAAATATAATTTGTCAATGATTTCTTTAAATATTAGTTTAAAGAGGAGAAATTTTCTGATACATAATAAATTCAATAGCCTACAATATTTATCATATTTATAAAAACATCTCTCTCACCCTCTGCGGACAAATGGCTGTCCGGATATTATGCCAATTACCGGGGGTGTCGTATAAAACGTATCTCCGCTTCACACATTCCACGTTCGCGCGTGGTTCTGCGCTCATCAACGCACCCGCCTAGCGTCGTGATTTGTTTTTTTTTATAGAAGAAGGGGGCAAACGAGCGTGCGGCTCACCTGATGGTAAGTGATCACCGAAGCCCACGAACATCCACAACACCAGAGGAGCTACAGATGCGCTGCCGGCCTTTAAGGAAGGAATAGACTCTTTTCTTGAAGGTCCCTAAGTCGTAACCGTTCGGAAATACTGCTGGCGACAGCCGATTCCACAAAGTCGAAGTGTGTGGCAGAAAACTTCGATTAAAACGCACTGTGGTGGAATGCCAACCATCTAGGTGGTATCGATGGAACTTCGAATTCTGTCGCGATGTACGATGGTGAAACTCGGCAGCTGGGATCAATTCGAACAGTTCCTCAGAACATTCCCCGTGGTAAATTTTGTAAAAAATGCAAAGAGAAGCAACATCTCTTCGCAAGGCCAAAGGATCAAGCCGATCAGAAAGAGCTTGGTCGCCGACAATTCGAACCGCTCGACGCTGGATGCGGTCAAATGGAAGGAGTTGGTACTGGGGTGCCCCTGCCCAAAGATGAAAACAGTATTCCATGTGGGGCCGAACTTGCGCCTTATAAAGTATGTATGGGTACGCTACCCATTCATGGCATGCCAGCGACATTAACACTACACATTTGAAATGAGCTGAAAGCTGAAGGTAGCCAGAGTTAACTATGACGTCAGGACGTCTAATACCTAAGTCCCTCTGTGACCACTTGTTGCTGTAAAATATCCGAAACGACGGGAACATGAAAACTAAAATTACACGCGTAAAATTCGTTTTAATTATTTCCGTTAAACTTAGACCGGTTATTTCCTCGCGATAATACGTTAAACTGAAATTAATACAAACACATAATATTCGTAGAACATTACGTACTTTATTCTCATATGGGGAACAGATACAAAAACAGCCTCTGACATTCTTTATTAACCCTTCTACCCGAAAGCGGATCCAGGTGAAATTTATAGCGCGTTTTAAATGATTTGATACTTTAAAATAATTTAAAATCGTCTTCACTTCAACAAAGTAAATCAAACGATGTTAAAATCTTTATAGGTATTTTTCACTATAAATATATTGATTTCAATCATCGAGTACCATAGATACCTCTCCAAAACTAGCGACTGCAATTATTTTTACTTGCGTTGACACTCTCTTTAGGATAAAGAGCGTGACGGGTGATGATGGGTCTTTCCATTAATCACCTGCGTTTAAAATCTGAACATACGGTTCTATGTGGCCATCGTAAATTTGACCATGTTTACCGAAATAAGCTTGCGTGACTCCCAATTCATCATCATTTTTGTTTTCTGTTCTATTCAATCCAACCGCTCCCCTTTATCTAAAATAAAGGTTTGCGTAATCTCTGCGGATGACAATTTAATCCTCAGAAATCCATCTCATAGCACTTTTTTTTATTCTTCTCCTTTTCTATTGAAGCTGTTCGGCGTTGGTTGGAAGAAATCGCTTCTTAGCGATAAGGCCACCCAAAAATTTAAGTTATACTTCTTTTGGCGCGTTTGGGAGAAATGATGAGAGTGATTTTTTACGATGCGCGCGCACACCAACATTTAAATTTAACTGGATGAAATTGGTTACTAAATGTCTCTAAAATTTTTACGATGCGCGCGTACACCGACCTCTCAAAAAAATAACAGGATGAAGTTGGTTTCGCTATACGCTATTATGGAGTGTATAGTCTGCACAGTAACTATATTGAAAGTGGTTATTAAAAATATTTATGAATATTTAAATCACGTGTTTTACATCAGTGGACACTTACGTGCGTACATAAGTACACACACACGCTTATTTAAATAATCTTCGATTTTTATGTGTGAATGGTGTACAATGAAGTATATTTCATGCATTCATTCATTCATTCACCTGTAACGACACGCACGAGAAGAAAGGAGATGACAGATATTCTTACGGCATCTTCATAGAAAATTATTTTAACCTATACTGTCCCACAGCTGGGCAAAGATCTCTATTTATTTCCTAAGCTTGATCTTTAGCCGATATGACCAACGATTGCGAACAGCATCAATCGTTACGCCAGCGTTTTCGCGTCTAGCCTCAGCGACGTTGCCCACGGTCAGGAAACCCACGCGCATGCGTGACAATCTTGGCCCGTGTTACGGTGTGTTCGGGTTGCGTACCCGTATTATTTTATAAGCATTCGTATAAATTTAATCAATTTAAATATTTTCTTCAAAAATCAACTAGTATCAATGTTGTTTGGTCCTATGAGCGTCCGGCAATCACAAGATGGATAGAGCACCTGTTCGCGCCGCCGGCGTTCGGAACTGTCCGGACAATCTTCGTCCGACTTCGGAGCACCCCTTGTTATCTTAAAAACCATAATCGCTTGTGAGGTTACGTTGCTCTTATGTAACCTACATAAGACATACTTTTGCATATTCATTCAGTACGAATGAGTACGTGCATCTTTAGTTGCATTAAGGTTTAATTTAGATAGTTGAAATTGAATTTGTGCAACATACTCTGAGGTTTTAACGGCAATTATTGCTGCCTTCTGTCTTATTATGGGTGTCAAATAATGCATTTACAGTTCGCACGTTCCTGATGCTTATTACTTTTGTTATTTTTCTTTTTTTTCGTCACACACGTGTGTTGATGCGATGCGGATTGTCGGTCTCGTGATGCCTTTGTCCGATAAAATTCAAAATTACCAGTTATTCATTTTGCATCGCTCAGTATTTCACGTATATTACATTTAATTGGCAAATCTTACGTATGATGAGTCAGATTTTTTTTGGATAGCCACTATGGTTAGCCTGTACTAAGAGCATTGCTGTACCATTATCAACCTATTTTAGTCCGCTGCTGAACATAAGCCTCAAAAGAACATAGTCTACAAGGAAACCAACAAAAGCCGGCATATACGTATTTCTTGGAAGGTTTTCCCAAACTAACCACGCTTGGCGAGCTCGTTAGTGAGCGTAGTCCCGGTGCCGTTGCACTAGTGATGCTGCTCCTCATTACTAGTCTGTGGGACTTGGGGTTGGCTAATTTGGATAGATATTCCGCTAGCATTCGGTCGGGGAAAGTTATGGTACCTAGGCATCTCCTGTCTCTGTGCCGTGACTTGGCTAGGGAGCTGATGATCGTAGTACCAGATACCTCATACCTTGGACGCTGCTATACGTCACCGGTGTGGATCATTTAGTTGTAGGTTATTCGAGATATTAATCTCGCCATTTGTCAGTCCCATGAGATTTTCCAGGTATCCCCTTAGTCGACTTTGAAAACACCGGCAGGTTTTCTTCTGCTTCACATTGGAGAGAGGTGCACATCATCTATCTGTCACGGAAGGCGTGGACGCTTATATCGGGATCAGTATCAAGTGCAGGGGCGACTGAACCCCCACGCTGTTGGCCCGGCGGCCTTGACAGCAGGAGACCCGCAACACCCAGGTGATCAAATGCGGTGGCATATTTTCTTCCCCCCTCACCATATGACATAGATATTCCGAATGTTTAGCGACCAGCGAACGTAATGGGTTGCTACAACACTTCGCAATACAACAAACACGATTTTTTTTTTTAATATTAGTTGCAAATAAAGGATGGACATTGATACTGATTATTTTAGATTCCATTACAAACTATAGCCATATTCTTCAAAAACAAGACGTTTCCACAAAATTCAAGGCTAATTGAATCTAGCCCCTTTCTAAGCGGACCATTCTTCTGTCCGTTCTTAAATAAAATATCAGCATTTGAAAATAAAATGGGACAATCGTGGAATTTCTGACCGTTGTAGCGTTGACACCACAAATATATGTCAACTGTTTACACAGGCTGTTAAAATAACGCGAAAATTTTGTAAAATAATAATAATTTATTTGTGTATACAAAAAAGAATCGATGATCAATTCATTTGAAAATGATTTTTGTTATTATACTAACAATTATATGGTTACATGCTGTAAAATAATTTTCACTGTTTCTTTTAACAGGAGACTAAATTTTTGATATCTTCAAAGATCCAAGAGAATTAACCATTAAAGAAGTCGAATTATTGTGTGAAATGGTAATGGGACCAACATTTATTGCACTTCGCAGATTCCCTAAAACAGAGTCTTGAGAGACTTTTTTGCTTTGAACCGCAAAATTGCGAGTTTTTATTTAAAATATACGTTTTAAAAATATCCGGTGATTACGATTTTGGTATTTACAATGCAAGAGAGGAGATGTATAATCACAAAGTATCGTTTAGTAATTACATAATTACAATCAAATTAAAAGTGTATCAGTTTTTATACACTTAAATGTATTAACAATATGCGAAAACGGTATGAACTAAGTTTTATAGGTAATTTTAAATAATTATCTTCTTACTTCTTTTAATTACGTTTAATTAAGGAGAAAAATCTATCTATTACAAATTTAACTTCAATCAAATGCACCACGTGGCTTTGATACCCCTGCAGTGCGTTATTAAACCACAATGCAAATTAAGCAACTGAACCATAGAAGTACAATGATCGTGCCGTATAAGTAAAATTAAAAAAAAAACATGGACGCTGCCAACGGTACCTACTCGTTCTCTATAAATAGTTCGCGCAACTTTCGATCTTACTGCCGCGGAATGTACGACATTAAAATTTAAATGTTATAAACAATGCGACACGCCATTTACCTCTCGTAATCCTTTATTTTAACTAACCAATACGATAATAATGTATATAATTTATTTAAATTAAAGCTATACGTTTGTCTTACTCGTATATTTAAATTACGCTGATATGCTCCTGAACCATTGTAACCACACTGTCATATTCTACTTAACAATTTGAAGTTTTCATTTACGTTGAACAGTAAAACACTGCTGTAAACCCTTCCCGTACCTGATGTAACATATATAGTAATAGGTTATGGATTACCATTTGACAAGACTTCGAACCGCAACCCACTTTTCACACCCCAGGAGATAAAACGTGGCGGGTTGCAATCCCAGTCGCTGGCTTTCTCCGGGAGATTGCCATGAGATTAGCAAAGCTTATTCTTTATTTTCCTGTTACGGCACCCATGGTTGGAACGGAGGTGGTATATTCTTACGCCAGTATCAGACGGCAACATTACCTGAAAATTTAAGATGTAATGTTAAAACTGCACAACTGTCAAACACTTTTTATAAGAGTGCTGTGATTTGCACTTATTTGTGATTTACTTCGTTTGGGACTCGAATTATGAACAAAATAGATTTAATACAAATACAAAAAATTAAAGAAATCAATGCATACGGGAGCAACCTGTGTACATGCGTAACCCTTTCTTTGGTTTATTTTTTGTTATTTCTTCTTTTTAAAATCAATCCTTTTTCCTTTTCCTGGCCATTAAGTTTTTTATTCGTGCAGCGATCGTCGTTTTTTGTGGGGATCCCAAATTAATATAATGTTTTTGTAGGATGCTATAGGAACAGGTTTACGAACCCGAATTTTGGTGGGAAAGGTTTAATGAAAGTGTTTTCGAGACTCGATAGTTTTATGTGTTGTACTTTCGATTTCGTTAGAAGATTTTTTTTCGAGATTCTTTACAAGTTTATTTACATTAAGGTGTAACCTGTCCTGTCCGCATGGACATCAGAACAAGTTTTCAAAACTTTTTTAAAAAAAAAAACATGGACGCTGCCAACGGTACCTACTCGTTCTCTATAAATAGTTCGCGCAACTTTCGATCTTACTGCCGCGGAATGTACGACATTAAAATTTAAATGTTATAAACAATGCGACACGCCATTTACCTCTCGTAATCCTTTATTTTAACTAACCAATACGATAATAATGTATATAATTTATTTAAATTAAAGCTATACGTTTGTCTTACTCGTATATTTAAATTACGCTGATATGCTCCTGAACCATTGTAACCACACTGTCATATTCTACTTAACAATTTGAAGTTTTCATTTACGTTGAACAGTAAAACACTGCTGTAAACCCTTCCCGTACCTGATGTAACATATATAGTAATAGGTTATGGATTACCATTTGACAAGACTTCGAACCGCAACCCACTTTTCACACCCCAGGAGATAAAACGTGGCGGGTTGCAATCCCAGTCGCTGGCTTTCTCCGGGAGATTGCCATGAGATTAGCAAAGCTTATTCTTTATTTTCCTGTTACGGCACCCATGGTTGGAACGGAGGTGGTATATTCTTACGCCAGTATCAGACGGCAACATTACCTGAAAATTTAAGATGTAATGTTAAAACTGCACAACTGTCAAACACTTTTTATAAGAGTGCTGTGATTTGCACTTATTTGTGATTTACTTCGTTTGGGACTCGAATTATGAACAAAATAGATTTAATACAAATACAAAAAATTAAAGAAATCAATGCATACGGGAGCAACCTGTGTACATGCGTAACCCTTTCTTTGGTTTATTTTTTGTTATTTCTTCTTTTTAAAATCAATCCTTTTTCTTTTTCCTGGCCATTAAGTTTTTTATTCGTGCAGCGATCGTCGTTTTTTGTGGGGATCCCAAATTAATATAATGTTTTTGTAGGATGCTATAGGAACAGGTTTACGAACCCGAATTTTGGTGGGAAAGGTTTAATGAAAGTGTTTTCGAGACTCGATAGTTTTATGTGTTGTACTTTCGATTTCGTTAGAAGATTTTTTTTCGAGATTCTTTACAAGTTTATTTACATTAAGGTGTAACCTGTCCTGTCCGCATGGACATCAGAACAAGTTTTCAAAACTTTTTTAAAAAAAAACCAACAAACACATTTTGTGAATTTTAACTTTATCTCTATATTTCTCCAAACGCTAATCTCCTCTGCACGTAGTATATCCAGCTATCTAACAAACTAACTAGGGGGGGGGGGGGCATATGGTTACCTTACGCACCGAATAAAACGCAGAAGCACAAGGTGCTTCTACTTCACAACGGTATTCTGCAAAACCATGCTACTACCACGGTCGAGCCAGCCCATTGGATCAGCAGCAAAAGCCACCGCTTGGTACTAACACGTACAAAACGTACGTGGTGAGTATAGGCAGACCATTCAAGTGCTCGCTTTTGTTGGCGTTTTCTTAGAGAGATCAATATTTAGTAGAGGACTTAATAAAGCTGATGAAGAAAATGAAGTTTTCACATGCCATGCGGTGGCGTTGAAAGTAAGTCTGCCTCACACTTTCTTCTCTCTTGAGAATCGAAAGAGCTGACTTAAGGACATAATTATAAAAGAATAGTTATTTACCAGAATAAGGTATTTGAAGATACAACATATTCAACTAATATCAGTAGGAAAATGTCAAGAATTCAATACAAATAGGAGTGTCTCTTCAAGTGAATGTAACTATTAACAGGTACAAAAAAATCATAGATTAAAAATACACAAAATAATAATGCATTAAGAGATAGTACTCATTTCTATTAAGAATATATTAGCAATCTGATGGAGAAGCCTCGTATATTTTTAATCCGTTTGGTGGCAGCGTGAGAAAACCTACCGCATCTAAAACCTTTGGCGAATGCTTCCGCAACCAAAACCAAGCTTAATGTGTACGAAGACTTTAGTCCCAATGATGATGATGGCCCCCTGCCCAATTTCGACCGCAGAGGCAACTTACCGCATACAGGCAGTTGTCAAACTGGGCAAAAGACATCATAATGACGTTAGTGTCTCTCACTCACACGTCTTTACCTTCCCACATCCGACGTTAGGTTTATACGATGAGATCGATGGGAGGTTCAGATGAAGTGTCACGGACACGGGACGCAATACATCAAAGCCAGACGCGAAAACTGAGAATTTGTGTCTTGCACAAATAATGGTAAAGGCTGGACAGTCAGCTACGGTAACCAATAAACCTAGCGGTCTTTAAGACATAACAATTTTTTGCGACTGACTCCTCTCACTTAATACTGGCTGAGTACTTAAATGACGTGGCTAACTACCAAGCTAACAGAAATTACCAAACCTTACCATAGCAGCCTGTAAATAGGCTTCTGCGGTCTATAATAGGCTCTGCCTATCCTATAAGGAGAATTCGCTTTGGTCGCCAAGAACGGCAAGTGGATTGGCAATCGCGGTACCAGACACTTCGCATTTTAGACGCTGCTGCTGGTATTCTTCGTCGAGATGATTATACCGCCATTTCAAAACTTTTACCATAGTCGTCTCTTACGATAGCCTCCGGAAGAAAAAGGGTTGCAGATTCTTGCGACGATGCCACACGGCACAACATTATTAATATATTCGTTTCATCGTTTCATACAATATTAACATTAATAAAATAATTGTTAGACACTTTTACAAATTTGTTCATTATTTGATATAAAACCAGTTTCGCCTTGTGGCGTCATCGGACAATCAAAACAGTAAGTTAACAGCTTGCAATGTCCTACAATTGGGTAAATGCCTCTTTAATTTGAAAGGGTTTTGGTACACGAAAGGGTTTCCCACAATAGAGCAGCATAGTGATGCTGCTCCAGGGTGCGTTCACGGATTTCACTTATCCTCATATTATATAGTACACACAGTTTATTCCATTCATTCGTATTTATAAGTTCATTACTATCCACATAAGGTATAGGTACTTTAATGCTTCCTCACAATTTTTCTTCTTCACCGCCGGGGAAGTGGTAAATTCGGCACTATAAATTGCTATTAACAATTATGTTAAAGGTGACCCACGTTACATGCTGTTAAGGTAATATTGTATAAACACAACGACTGTTAGATACTTAGGATTAAATACTATAAGTACGGGGTTATCAAATATTACCAGCGTCATTAAATTTAACACATCTATTGTTTAAGTTATATTTATGTTGAAAAAAAAAAACCAACAAACACATTTTGTGAATTTTAACTTTATCTCTATATTTCTCCAAACGCTAATCTCCTCTGCACGTAGTATATCCAGCTATCTAACAAACTAACTAGGGGGGGGGGGGGCATATGGTTACCTTACGCACCGAATAAAACGCAGAAGCACAAGGTGCTTCTACTTCATAACGGTATTCTGCAAAACCATGCTACTACCACGGTCGAGCCAGCCCATTGGATCAGCAGCAAAAGCCACCGCTTGGTACTAACACGTACAAAACGTACGTGGTGAGTATAGGCAGACCATTCAAGTGCTCGCTTTTGTTGGCGTTTTCTTAGAGATCAATATTTAGTAGAGGACTTAATAAAGCTGATGAAGAAAATGAAGTTTTCACATGCCATGCGGTGGCGTTGAAAGTAAGTCTGCCTCACACTTTCTTCTCTCTTGAGAATCGAAAGAGCTGACTTAAGGACATAATTATAAAAGAATAGTTATTTACCAGAATAAGGTATTTGAAGATACAACATATTCAACTAATATCAGTAGGAAAATGTCAAGAATTCAATACAAATAGGAGTGTCTCTTCAAGTGAATGTAACTATTAACAGGTACAAAAAAATCATAGATTAAAAATACACAAAATAATAATGCATTAAGAGATAGTACTCATTTCTATTAAGAATATATTAGCAATCTGATGGAGAAGCCTCGTATATTTTTAATCCGTTTGGTGGCAGCGTGAGAAAACCTACCGCATCTAAAACCTTTGGCGAATGCTTCCGCAACCAAAACCAAGCTTAATGTGTACGAAGACTTTAGTCCCAATGATGATGATGGCCCCCTGCCCAATTTCGACCGCAGAGGCAACTTACCGCATACAGGCAGTTGTCAAACTGGGCAAAAGACATCATAATGACGTTAGTGTCTCTCACTCACACGTCTTTACCTTCCCACATCCGACGTTAGGTTTATACGATGAGATCGATGGGAGGTTCAGATGAAGTGTCACGGACACGGGACGCAATACATCAAAGCCAGACGCGAAAACTGAGAATTTGTGTCTTGCACAAATAATGGTAAAGGCTGGACAGTCAGCTACGGTAACCAATAAACCTAGCGGTCTTTAAGACATAACAATTTTTTGCGACTGACTCCTCTCACTTAATACTGGCTGAGTACTTAAATGACGTGGCTAACTACCAAGCTAACAGAAATTACCAAACCTTACCATAGCAGCCTGTAAATAGGCTTCTGCGGTCTATAATAGGCTCTGCCTATCCTATAAGGAGAATTCGCTTTGGTCGCCAAGAACGGCAAGTGGATTGGCAATCGCGGTACCAGACACTTCGCATTTTAGACGCTGCTGCTGGTATTCTTCGTCGAGATGATTATACCGCCATTTCAAAACTTTTACCATAGTCGTCTCTTACGATAGCCTCCGGAAGAAAAAGGGTTGCAGATTCTTGCGACGATGCCACACGGCACAACATTATTAATATATTCGTTTCATCGTTTCATACAATATTAACATTAATAAAATAATTGTTAGACACTTTTACAAATTTGTTCATTATTTGATATAAAACCAGTTTCGCCTTGTGGCGTCATCGGACAATCAAAACAGTAAGTTAACAGCTTGCAATGTCCTACAATTGGGTAAATGCCTCTTTAATTTGAAAGGGTTTTGGTACACGAAAGGGTTTCCCACAATAGAGCAGCATAGTGATGCTGCTCCAGGGTGCGTTCACGGATTTCACTTATCCTCATATTATATAGTACACACAGTTTATTCCATTCATTCGTATTTATAAGTTCATTACTATCCACATAAGGTATAGGTACTTTAATGCTTCCTCACAATTTTTCTTCTTCACCGCCGGGGAAGTGGTAAATTCGGCACTATAAATTGCTATTAACAATTATGTTAAAGGTGACCCACGTTACATGCTGTTAAGGTAATATTGTATAAACACAACGACTGTTAGATACTTAGGATTAAATACTATAAGTACGGGGTTATCAAATATTACCAGCGTCATTAAATTTAACACATCTATTGTTTAAGTTATATTTATGTTGAAAAAAAAAACTTTCATCTGACCATCTGTCCACGCAGCAGGATCCTGAATCTTATTAATTAAGGGTACGTAGCAGTAAGGACCGAGACGGGCTCGTAGGTATGCTGTCAATCTTGTTTGTGGCAGTTTGTATACGTGCTAGTTACTTTATTAACCTGACAACGACGCTATTAAACATTTCGATCATACTTTAACGCGTGTATTGTCCTCTGAGGTAGGCAGGATTGTTAAAATGATTAATAGCATAGCTGAATGCTACATTTGTGTTGAAATCTTCCTAAAGCTCTTTCTTAAGCTTTCCTTTCCAACCCGTACTTAGAAAAGGCTAACCTTAAAAATGAGGAAACGATTGCTGATATCGTGCTTCTATTTGGGGGAGGCTTATTCAGCAGTGGAGTATTGACAAAAGAGTGATGGAGAAGATGAAGAATATTATATTTTAAAATCGCAATAATCAGATGGTGGTTCAGTATTAGGCTTATAAAAAAGGAGAAAATTCACCGTAACCTATAAAGTAGGTTTTTAATTCAAAATTAACTCAACAATCAATCCTTCTGTTCTCAGAGTTTGTGTTTTGCAGAAAGCGGAAAATGTATGTTAGAACTAAAGTAAAAGTTAGTATTTTTCGGCATAATGATATTCGGAAAATCTTTCCAGCCATAATCTAAAAAAAATAGACGGGCTTTGTCCAATTGTGGCCACTAAATCGCAAAATATATCTCGCCTTTTTAATCCGCGAATATCCTTTATCGTTGAATCTCGCCAAAATGCCAGACACAACGCATAAATCCTTATTTAAATATACCTTCTAATAACGAAAATCATTTAGTCTTAAACAAATATATGCACGCATAGGAATTCGTACTTTAAAGTTGTTATAAATTAAAATCTAATTCGAACGAATTTAATTCCCATATCTCTGAAACCGAACAGACGTATTTTTTTTAGCGAGTAAGTAAAATTAAGCTTAATTTTCTAAGATATAAGATGCGAAGTAACATGAGTTTTTGTCAAAGGGTTTTTGTAGCAATAAATAAAGGAATATCGAAGTTGGCTGTGTCAACAACGCATTGCATTCTTGTGCAGTGTGTACGACACACGCACACAGCTACACGAGCGCGAGATGAGTGTGCGCATGGGTGTGTGGACGCAAATACTTATTGGTAAATGTTGACTCGGGAACAAAGACACGATGCACTATGGAGTCGCTGTTCAGTCTTATATTTTTTTTTTAAATTATGTTACTTATTATTATAATAAGTAACATAATTTAAGGAAATTACTTTTTTTTCTTAGTATTTTAAACGAGAAAATGGTTTTTGTACTCGGTCACTTGCTTCCAAACTGTCGTTTCTTTTGATTACGACGTCGACGCGCTTACTTTATAATTTCTTAATCTCACTTCATCCTATAAGCTTTGCTTAGCTACTAAATATACGTTCTTAAAATAATTATTTACATTAACCTAAATATCATATATTTTTAGTTGTGTAACAACTCCATGGCTCCATTGTCCATCTTCCCCTGACCTTGAGCCGAGTTGACCCGTTCCCGCGAATCAGCCGCTCGCTATGTTAGGACCGGGGGCGAAGCCCTGACGGGGGGGAAGGGGCGGTTTGTTGGGTAAACTTCTCTACAAGGGATTTCACTAGTAGTTAATACGTATGACAGTGTTCACTATAGATGGAGTCTTTTACAGCACATTTGTACAAACACAAAACATTAAAATTCACTTATGTATTTTTTATTCAAATAGCAGTTGCTTTGTTTCCTTTTTTGTGATTTTTTATTCATTCAAAAAAAATTATACGATAATTCACAGTTACGTTAAAACGTATAAGTTTTTTTTACTTTGGATTTATAGATTGGAGAATTGTAAAGTAAGTTGGACGAACGCTCATTTTTAAGAGGGTACCGGGAGGAATCCCCCATTCTGCTCCATAAAAGTGATGGAGAAGATGAAGAATATTATATTTTAAAATCGCAATAATCAGATGGTGGTTCAGTATTAGGCTTATAAAAAAGGAGAAAATTCACCGTAACCTATAAAGTAGGTTTTTAATTCAAAATTAACTCAACAATCAATCCTTCTGTTCTCAGAGTTTGTGTTTTGCAGAAAGCGGAAAATGTATGTTAGAACTAAAGTAAAAGTTAGTATTTTTCGGCATAATGATATTCGGAAAATCTTTCCAGCCATAATCTAAAAAAAATAGACGGGCTTTGTCCAATTGTGGCCACTAAATCGCAAAATATATCTCGCCTTTTTAATCCGCGAATATCCTTTATCGTTGAATCTCGCCAAAATGCCAGACACAACGCATAAATCCTTATTTAAATATACCTTCTAATAACGAAAATCATTTAGTCTTAAACAAATATATGCACGCATAGGAATTCGTACTTTAAAGTTGTTATAAATTAAAATCTAATTCGAACGAATTTAATTCCCATATCTCTGAAACCGAACAGACGTATTTTTTTTAGCGAGTAAGTAAAATTAAGCTTAATTTTCTAAGATATAAGATGCGAAGTAACATGAGTTTTTGTCAAAGGGTTTTTGTAGCAATAAATAAAGGAATATCGAAGTTGGCTGTGTCAACAACGCATTGCATTCTTGTGCAGTGTGTACGACACACGCACACAGCTACACGAGCGCGAGATGAGTGTGCGCATGGGTGTGTGGACGCAAATACTTATTGGTAAATGTTGACTCGGGAACAAAGACACGATGCACTATGGAGTCGCTGTTCAGTCTTATATTTTTTTTTTAAATTATGTTACTTATTATTATAATAAGTAACATAATTTAAGGAAATTATTGCTTCAGAAGGTGCAAAACATGACTGTCAAAAACAATTTTCGTAAAATGATTGGAGCTGACCAGCTACTAAGGAACAACGAGACAGTTTTCTTTCTTAAAATGGCATAGATCAGTTCTCGTCTTACGCAGTTACGTCTTACCTGATGCACTGCAAAACCCCCAACAACTTTCATGAAACCGTCACACAATTGAACATTAGCAAATATGGCAGAAGGCTAGCGTTTGAAACATAGAAACAGCCGTATAGTACTCTTATGTACATACCCACTCGTATATAATACACAGTACAATTTATCAATTATATATCTTAATTTTTTTTGCCTGTGCCTACTCAGCCGTGTTAGCGTAGTGATCAGGGCGCTCGCTTTAGTTTCATAGCGCGATTGACTTGGGTTCGATTCCCGGTGCCGGCACCACTAAAATTGTTAATAGCGTTTTTATAAACCATGTGCATCTGCCATGGCGGTGAAGGATAACATCGTAAGGAAACCTGCATGTCGTAGAAACATTACTCGGAGGACATGTGAAATGAAGACACGCCAAATCTCATTCGAGTAACGTGGCAGACCCTTCTCCGCCACCGGGCTCCGAAATCCTCTCAGATATTTGAGGAGGAGGCCTTTGCCCGGCTGTTGGCATCTACAGGCTGCTACTTTTCTTTTTTTACTTTGGATTTATAGATTGGAGAATTGTAAAGTAAGTTGGACGAACGCTCATTTTTAAGAGGGTACCGGGAGGAATCCCCCATTCTGCTCCATAAAAGTGATGGAGTTAACAAGTTTTGAAAATATTGTTATATAATTTCTCAGACATGCATATTTCTCACGATGTTATCCTTCCTCATCACCACGTCTTTCACTGCACGTTTTTTTTTGTATCTTATCTTCGTACCTTCTTTATAAGCCTGTATGAGTCCACTGGTAAACATAGGCCTTTTCATAAAAGCTCGAACGGACGAACTAGTTCAAGAAAGCTTCACTGACAACTAGCTTTTCAAAAGAAATAATTGTGTAATGAGATACTCATGATTACACAACAGAGCAGGTGAGCAGTAGCTCGGCGGTAAGGGCACTCGCTTCAATTTCATAATACGCAAGTAACCTGTGTTTGAATCCCGAAAACACAAAACCAGGTTCGAAATACAATAATTTGTGTGTCGTACTACCGGCCGTTCACCGTGAGGACCATAACATTTATTTTTATTATTTAAAGTCTTAAAAACTATTTCCCTATTGGATAAATTAAGGGGAAATTATTGCTTCAGAAGGTGCAAAAACATGACTGTCAAAAACAATTTTCGTAAAATGATTGGAGCTGACCAGCTACTAAGGAACAACGAGACAGTTTTCTTTCTTAAAATGGCATAGATCAGTTCTCGTCTTACGCAGTTACGTCTTACCTGATGCACTGCAAAACCCCCAACAACTTTCATGAAACCGTCACACAATTGAACATTAGCAAATATGGCAGAAGGCTAGCGTTTGAAACATAGAAACAGCCGTATAGTACTCTTATGTACATACCCACTCGTATATAATACACAGTACAATTTATCAATTATATATCTTAATTTTTTTTGCCTGTGCCTACTCCAGCCGTGTTAGCGTAGTGATCAGGGCGCTCGCTTTAGTTTCATAGCGCGATTGACTTGGGTTCGATTCCCGGTGCCGGCACCACTAAAATTGTTAATAGCGTTTTTATAAACCATGTGCATCTGCCATGGCGGTGAAGGATAACATCGTAAGGAAACCTGCATGTCGTAGAAACATTACTCGGAGGACATGTGAAATGAAGACACGCCAACTCTCATTCGAGTAACGTGGCAGACCCTTCTCCGCCACCCGGGCTCCGAAATCCTCTCAGATATTTGAGGAGGAGGCCTTTGCCCGGCTGTTGGCATCTACAGGCTGCTACTTTTCTTTTTTTACTTTACTACTCCAGCGCTTTAGTTACCTACGTACTTAACCCCTCTATCGATTCCTTATAAAACAATTGGTCAGGTCCTAATGCGTATTACATGTAATACTGATTAAAATGGAGTTAAAGCGATATGTAAATGGAAAACAAATTATGGGAATTATTAATTTATGGCACCGTAACTTTTAATACACTCACATATTTTTTTCTTTCTGTCTAAATGGCGTATGGACTGGAAGACAGAGACCGTAAACATTTGTTTCATTGTACATTTTTTTTTAAATTTAATATACAAAATATATACTATAAGCGCCGTAACACCCTAATGGTCATACGCACGCGTGTGACTTGGGTTCAATTCGCATTGCTGGCAACACTAAAACGATTAATAGCTATTTTAAGTGATGAATTTATCATGTGCTCGGCGATGAATAAAAACATCACGAAGAAACCCGCATGTCTGTGAAATAATAAAAATATTGTTTCGAGGATCGTGTGAAGTCCGCCAACCCTCAATGGAGCAGTGGGACAGACGACTTCAGACTCCAATCTCTCTCAAAAAAAAACGGTAACGAGGCCTATACATTGCAATGGACATTGGTTGCGGAGAATCTTCCACCACTTTCCTTCACATCGACATCGATTTCACGACTAAAACACCGACTATGAGAAAAAAAACCTTGAAAATGTGATGGTAATCTCCAAGAGCAAATACGAATGAGCCCTTTTGGTTACGTTAGTACCTGCCAAATGGAAATCCGTTACCTCTGCCTATCCCTACGAGTGTTTATATGTTACAGATAACAATATTAATTCACTACAAATGTACGTAGCTGTACGTAGTATTAAGTAGTATTTAATTATCGAATCGTCAAGGTAACTATAAGAAATTAGTAATTTAATGTGTAGGAAATAACGTAGTGTAACATTTACATATATGTAACATTATAACGATGTATATGTATGTGAAAATAAACCGAAGATAAAGGGCATTTAATGGAGGCAAAATATAAAATTGTCGACGCATACGCATACTCTGTTTTCTATACTAGTGTGAAATAATATGGCTAGTAATTACTAATGTAAGTTATAATTCAAATATACACAAAGATGTTTATATCCTTTGTTCATAGTTCAAATGTCCTAACTCAAACTAAATCGATGTACCTATAATCATAAAAAAAACCATCTACAGCCTGAACGCAGCTTCAACGTGGACCGCGGTCTCAAGCCCTTCAAAATTTAACCGGTTCCCGATTCGCTATCTCTTTCCGTCACAAACGAACCGTGTATCTGCATCTCGTTTCGCCCTTCGGACATTTTTTTATCTCACTCTCGCCAGCGCTCTAACTACCACTTTCCCTTTTCAAAGGACGAAGACACCGAGTAAGCTTTCCCTTTTGCTCAGATACGTGTTTAAATGTAGCTATCTCTGTCGTCAGGAGTCAGGATTTGGCCTTGAGACTGAGATGCAGAGTCTGGTCAGAGTTATTTTTACTTTTTACTGGGAACGATGACTAAATGCGTTAAGAAGCCAGTGGCGAGTCCTCCGCTCGTTTTATGGTATATATCGATTTGTGCTCGTGTGTGTATCCGAACACGTCTACCTAAGCTTTAATGGCGGCTGCCAAGTAGTTAGTTGGAGTCATAACTTGTGATTATGTTTTTATAAATGTAATTATAAACGGTCTCAAATAGGTAATTTGGGAACGTTGACCAATATGTTGTAATTTCAAGATAAATAACGTACTAAGCAATATAATGAAGAAGTATTCATTTGTAAAAACAATGTTAAAATAAAATATAACATCAAACGACCATATACCCAATACTGGGGTGGTCAGAGGTGGTTAGTCTATTACATTTGTCGTTTCAACATACTTTTACCAGTGCTTATTAACGTACGTGACAGGCGGTGAAACTGTCGTTGACCTAGTGTACAAGGATCCCCGGACATACGACCCGATTCGTTAGTACGATTTCTCCACGTACAGGATAGAACTATTGTGTCCTGAATGGGAAGCAGATCACCTAACCACTCGGCTATCGTAGCATTGTATAATGATTAATTAGCAATGTCTAACATATGTAATGAAATACATATTACGTCTTTTGTTAATTACGAATAAACTCGTTCGCTGTGTCACTTCATCGTACTGGCAATTGTTATTAACTCTTGTACTAGTCTTTACATAAATAAATGAAAGGTATCGTGAAACTAGTACAAGAGCTTATAGCAATTGCCAGTGTATTGAGTTCAGTAACTGTCGTTAAGGAGAATAAAGATATCAACCTTTGCTCGAAACGTCAAACCGTTCCGTACAAAGGTATATATCTCTGGATCTACTCGCACTAAAGATTGACATTCGACATAACTTGAATGAAATTTCTGAAAAATGTCATCTTTTAGTAAAGTAGTGGCGATTGAAGGGAATTGAGTTATTGAAATTGGCTGTGACAGATGGCACCGAATGACAGTGGAAACATCATTCAAATATTCCGAACTTCTTATCGAATCTTAATACATATGATGAAAAGAATCATCCTCCGAATAAGCAGCACCTTCCGGGCACGACTTTGTTTACTTTGAAAGGTATTTGTCCAATAGAGGGCTCTGATAGGTTAAGGAAGAAATTCCTCTGCTGGACATTGACCGAGTTGTTACGATGTTGACACTTAGTCATTGCCGGTCTGTCCGTCACACAAGACACGTCAATTCCAACACATCTATGGAACCAAATAAGGTTGATGCGATCTTCCTTACCATGCCCTCCATCGTAAAGTAGGTGAAATAGCCAGTTATATAAAGATTGTACAGATGACCAGATGGCTTAGGGGTTAGCGTACCTGACTACTAAGCCATGGTTACTGGGTTCGAATTACAGTCACTGCCAATATTAGTTAACACATTTTTTTTTTTTTTGAGTCCGCTGGCACGGTGTTTTGGCCGTTATCTCCAGCACTGTATCTGATCCTTCCTCAGATCTTATCGTAAAAGCGTTACCTAGATCGGATACGAAAAGGTAAAAACCAGTTTTACCTCAATGTTTACGCTAATAAAATTCACTGGGTTCATTGTTCAGGCGACAAAGCTATGGAATTCCTTCCATGATATAAGACAAGCGTCCAGTAAGTGCTCATGCATTTTATAAAGACCCCGAACGCTACATGATGTTATTTTATGATTGCTACTGTCAAGAGTATGTATGTATGTTTGTTAGTACTTGTGTATGTATACATGAAAGTATGGATGTACATATATGAATATATGTACTCGTATGTACGTAGGTAGCTTTTAATGTATGCGTGTGTGATTTTAAGCATTAAATTTTTTTTTATTTACATAAATAATAATATATTTGCGAGTAATAATTTGTTAAAAAAAAGTAAAGTATCAGCTTGTAAGGACCCACAGCTGGGCAAAGGCCTCCTTCTCAAATATCTGAGGTTTTGGAGCCGGGGAGTGCCCGCCACTCTGCTCCTGTGCGGGTTGGTGGGCTTCAGATATCCTCGAAATAATATTTTTCATTATTTCTCAGACATGAAGGTTTACTCGCGAATGTTTTCGTCCACCACCGAGCACGTGGTAAATACAGCACATAAAATTGCTATTAACAATTATGGTGGTGCCGACCATCGGGGATCGAACCCAGGACACTCTGGTCTGGTATTAATAGAGATGGTTATACCGCCATCTCGCGGTAGTCATTGTGACTCAAAGTCAAAGTCAAAACTTTTCTATTCGATTTAGGCTTCATTAAAACTCTTATGAACGTAAAATCTACACCGATTCGAACAACGAAACCTTCTCAGAGAACAACCGCCAAGAAACCCTTGGAGTTTTTTATTAATGCCATATCTATGAAATAATGACAATAATAATTTACCATTAAAAGAAATTAAATATTTTTTTTCTTTTTTTCAACGTTTATTCAACGCAAGAAACATATATTTCACTTGTCCAACGCCATTTAAAATCTACCACCGTTTCGTAATGAGGTTCCTCTGACTCTTTGATTTTTTAACATACAATACGATAAATAAATGTAAATTTTAACGATGTCAATAGCCAGGGACTAGCTATTTCCCCCACATCTTTGTTCTCGATGTGTTGATCTATTTTATAGTAGGCCTTTTTTAGTACAGTTTCTATACGGACCCGTAGTAGCTTAGTGGTCAGGGCGCTCACTTTAGTTTCATAGAGCGCTAATGACCTGAGTTCGAGCCCCGGTGGGCGACACCTCTAAAATTCATAATAGCAATTTTGGGCTCTTACCGGCTCCAAATCCTCTCAGATATTTGAGAGGAAGCCTTTACCCAGCAGTGGGCACTTACGGGATGTTACTTTATTTTCTTTAACAAGCTTCTTAAAAACTCCGATACAAACTAGCGTCAAATTCAGCCAAGAGCAGACAATTAACGTAGTCGCATACTTCACGACTGTCTTGTGATATTAAATCAAAAGCGAACGAAACGAAACGAAAAGCGCAAATAACATAAAACAATTTATTCATAAAAGTTACATTTAACTCAATGTGATATTGTACTCGTGAAGTGAAGGGTTATTTAAACGAGTTATTATAGATTTCCGCAGAGCAACAGTTTAAGAATTTCAAGATACTGATAATTCACTTTTAGCTTTGTCTTTATGCATGCGTTACAAGAAATAACCTTGTTATTTATTATTTGGATTGAATTGAATTGCTACTCTGCGCGAACTTGATAACTCTTTTGTTTGCAATCCTGAACATAGGCTTCTCCTTATTGGAGAACCCATAATTTATGCATATATTATTTAATCTATGCTTTTTTTGGGTTGGAACTTTTTTAGATTCTCCTTCCGCCACTCTTCGGACGCCATGGGATTTTCAATGCTTTTTCCTAAGTCGACCCTTATGACATCCACGGGACGGAGAGGGGTGGCAAATCCTCTTAGGTCACAATCTCACGCTAATGTTCTACTACTTCATCGACTGTATTAATATCCATAATCGTTTTTGTCGGTTTAAGCTCTCTTAATCCAGAGGTATCTAATAGCTCCACAATTTGTTGGGTTAGGTTCGTCAAGGAAGACTTGTACCAGCTCTTCCATCGTCACCCGTCTTAGAGTATAAGTAGCAGCTCGTAAATGACCCACAGCTGGGCGAAGCACTCTTTAATTTTAAAGGGTTTTGTATCCAAATATATTAATTTATAATTTTTCTGTGTCTTGTTAATGTGATTTCTTTAACCGCCGAGCATGTGATAAATTAATAACTTTAAGTTGAAATTAACATTTTTAAAGAAGCCGGCACCGGGATTCGAATCCAGGTTACACACGTACTATGTAATTAAAGCATTCGCTCAGACAAATAAATTACCACGGCTCTAATAATTTTTTTATAAAAATATATAATAAACTTTTTATAAAAAAAAAAAGTCTGTAATGTGTTTACTTATGCTCTATATTCTTTCTACGTTCAGGAAGGTAAATCACAAGACACAAAACCCAAATAAAAAAAAAAATAAAAAAACTTAACTAGCGACTGGTAAATAACCAGTCTACCAGTCTAAGTTACATTCTTAATTAATGGCCTTACTATACAAGCAACATTATCTGCACAACATAAAACAAGTTGAGTCTAAGTCAAGTTCGTCGACCGCTCGACTCGGAGGTCAGCGTACCTGCTATTCAAGGGTATCGGATTCGAATCCTATCCTTTATGAAATTAACATTGACGACCGCGTGGCTTAGTGGTAAGCGTACCTGACTGCTGAGTCAAGCGAACCCCGGAGGTTCGAAACCCAGCCAAAATATTTGCACAGACACAAATTGTTGTTTTGTGTCCGTCCAGTATCTATGACACTGGATCTAACCCTTCCTCCGATTTTATCGTATATGAGAAGTTAAAGTCTAGTGAGTGTCTCTGTGTTCGCACGTACACTTGCGGCACTATAATATCTCCTGCGCAGTTGACAACTGCCGATACGCATACTAATTCGTAAGTGGTCGTAAGGAACAGGACGTCATAAATACGAGAAACATTAAACATCTATGTAATGAAAGTCTACGGCACTGCAAATTAACCTTCTCCGGTACATAAAATTGCCCTGACAAATAGGAAGTAAAGACCTTCAACTCTGGTTGATAAAAATATTTTATGGAGTACACACACTTGCACAAGCACATGCAGCACTATAATATCTCCTGCCCAGTTGATAACAGCCGACAGTGACCGGAAGCCGGCGGCGTGGTCGAGATCGACCAGGAGTACAAGAACACTAAAACATATAATTGCAAGTGTATGAGCCGAATTCACTTTGTAGTGAAGGAAAACACCGTATGGAAACCTGCTCGTCTGAGAAATAATCAAAAACAATGGAGCAGTGTGGCGGACCCTTCACGGCTATAAAACCCTCCCAAACAAACTCTCCATTCTCCCAATACTGAATAATTTAGTCTCGCATATTTTAGATGTTTGACTTACTCTGACATGCCATGACATATGGTCGCGGCTGATCGGAGTGCGAGCACCGAATGTCCAGTAAACCGACCCTGAGGAAGACGGTGGCTTGGATGCAAGGACCCGTGTAATACTGACCCCGGGGCGGGATTATCTCCGCGAAAGAGGAGCCACGGTTGCGTCCCTAAACTGTGGGGTTTTAGTCAGTGGGGGGTCCGAAATAATCCGGCTTACCCCCTGGTAAC
The DNA here is from genome assembly GCA_029286595.1 of Bhutanitis thaidina. NCBI lineage: Eukaryota > Metazoa > Arthropoda > Insecta > Lepidoptera > Papilionidae > Bhutanitis > Bhutanitis thaidina. Next base: position 14,173,462 of record JAGSMS010000010.1, read on the forward strand.
TACCCCGGGAGGCAAGGCCATAATAGATTTTCCTGGGTTAAAGCATCGACATTTAAGGAAGCTGGTCTTTGTGACCGCGAACTTACATAATTATTAAGGGATAAGTCGTCTATCAGGGCACCATAATATGATTATAAGAAGAAGCGTTCTAACGGGAAATATACCATCTCTTTCTCATAATTTTTATAAAATATATAATAAACTTTTTATAAAAAAAAAAAGTCTGTAATGTGTTTACTTATGCTCTATATTCTTTCTACGTTCAGGAAGGTAAATCACAAGACACAAAACCCAAATAAAAAAAAAAAAAGTCTGTAATGTGTTTACTTATGCTCTATATTCTTTCTACGTTCAGGAAGGTAAATCACAAGACACAAAACCCAAATAAAAAAAAAAAAAGTCTGTAATGTGTTTACTTATGCTCTATATTCTTTCTACGTTCAGGAAGGTAAATCACAAGACACAAAACCCAAATAAAAAAAAAAAAAGTCTGTAATGTGTTTACTTATGCTCTATATTCTTTCTACGTTCAGGAAGGTAAATCACAAGACACAAAACCCAAATAAAAAAAAAAAAAGTCTGTAATGTGTTTACTTATGCTCTATATTCTTTCTACGTTCAGGAAGGTAAATCACAAGACACAAAACCCAAATAAAAAAAAAAAAGTCTGTAATGTGTTTACTTATGCTCTATATTCTTTCTACGTTCAGGAAGGTAAATCACAAGACACAAAACCCAAATAAGTCAAGTTCGTCGACCGCTCGACTCGGAGGTCAGCGTACCTGCTATTCAAGGGTATCGGATTCGAATCCTATCCTTTATGAAATTAACATTGACGACCGCGTGGCTTAGTGGTAAGCGTACCTGACTGCTGAGTCAAGCGAACCCCGGAGGTTCGAAACCCAGCCAAAATATTTGCACAGACACAAATTGTTGTTTTGTGTCCGTCCAGTATCTATGACACTGGATCTAACCCTTCCTCCGATTTTATCGTATATGAGAAGTTAAAGTCTAGTGAGTGTCTCTGTGTTCGCACGTACACTTGCGGCACTATAATATCTCCTGCGCAGTTGACAACTGCCGATACGCATACTAATTCGTAAGTGGTCGTAAGGAACAGGACGTCATAAATACGAGAAACATTAAACATCTATGTAATGAAAGTCTACGGCACTGCAAATTAACCTTCTCCGGTACATAAAATTGCCCTGACAAATAGGAAGTAAAGACCTTCAACTCTGGTTGATAAAAATATTTTATGGAGTACACACACTTGCACAAGCACATGCAGCACTATAATATCTCCTGCCCAGTTGATAACAGCCGACAGTGACCGGAAGCCGGCGGCGTGGTCGAGATCGACCAGGAGTACAAGAACACTAAAACATATAATTGCAAGTGTATGAGCCGAATTCACTTTGTAGTGAAGGAAAACACCGTATGGAAACCTGCTCGTCTGAGAAATAATCAAAAACAATGGAGCAGTGTGGCGGACCCTTCACGGCTATAAAACCCTCCCAAACAAACTCTCCATTCTCCCAATACTGAATAATTTAGTCTCGCATATTTTAGATGTTTGACTTACTCTGACATGCCATGACATATGGTCGCGGCTGATCGGAGTGCGAGCACCGAATGTCCAGTAAACCGACCCTGAGGAAGACGGTGGCTTGGATGCAAGGACCCGTGTAATACTGACCCCGGGGCGGGATTATCTCCGCGAAAGAGGAGCCACGGTTGCGTCCCTAAACTGTGGGGTTTTAGTCAGTGGGGGGTCCGAAATAATCCGGCTTACCCCCTGGTAACTACCCCGGGAGGCAAGGCCATAATAGATTTTCCTGGGTTAAAGCATCGACATTTAAGGAAGCTGGTCTTTGTGACCGCGAACTTACATAATTATTAAGGGATAAGTCGTCTATCAGGGCACCATAATATGATTATAAGAAGAAGCGTTCTAACGGGAAATATACCATCTCTTTCTCATAATTTTTAATTTTCTTTTAAAATTCTCGTATTTTGGATCATGATAGAATGTTTTCCAAGTGCGTTCTTCTTTAATTCTAAACCGTTTAATTTAGACAACATTACGGTTTCGATTGTATACGTCAATAGCCTGTTACAAAATATATATCATAAATTGATTCGATTTAGCCTTATGTTGATTGGTACTATTAATGGCTTCCAATGGCTTTGACATATATTACCAAAATACTCGAGGGCTACGCACAAAAACGCATTTACTTAAAAGAAATTTACTTTTACATTCATATGACGTTATTTCGTTAACGGAGACCTGGCTGCTTAACGGCATTAATGACTGCGAACTATTTGACGACAGGTATATGGTTTGGCGTAGAGATAGAAACTATGCGCTTACGCAAGAGAAATACGGTGGGGAGTACTACTGGCTTTGACCCGTAAGCTCTTAGCTGTAGAACGACCAGAATGGTCTTCATCTGCTGAATATATATGGGTTACAGTTACCAACAAAAGCGATAGCAAAAATACATTTTGTACCATATATCTATGTGGTGAAAGGGTGGGTAACTCCTTTAATACACAACTTAATAATTTTACTGAAAGATTATCACTTATTGTAAATTCATGCCCAAACGACTTTTTGTTATAATGGGTGATTTTAACTTAAGTAATATAATTTGGACGAAACACTGTAACTATCATTCGCAGTACTCAGGTGTTACAGGTGAAGCCCAAACAATTTTCTTTGACTCCTTGCTAGAATGTAACTTAGTTCAATTTAATCTTAGCTACAACATTAACAATAGATTATTAGATTTAGTATTCTCCAACATTGATTTGCAAGTGTCTGCCTGTAGTCATCCACTGGTGCCGGAAGATAGTCACCATAAGTCTTTGGATATCTTTTTAAATTTAAAGCAATTCGACACATTAGAAATGAATTCCAGAAATAAATACTTTTTCGAGTCGGAGATTACGTTAAAATAAAATCATTTTTAAATGAAGTAGATTGGAATGACTGCTTAATTAGGAACTCACTGGAGGACTCTGTCAGTGTCTTTTACGAACACTTGTATAGTGCTATAGAGAAATATATACCCCATAAGTTTATTAGTACTACTTCTTTTCCCCCGTGGTATAACGCGGCACTGAAGAAAGTTTTAAAGGAAAAGTTAAAATTTCTTCATAAACATAGAATATATGGTAACTCATCTGATTATGACACATTTTCCCTACTCCGTAAGAGAGCTAAAGTATTGAGTCAGAGTGCTATAAGACCTATCTCAAAAATGCGAGGACTCTATAGCAAAAACCCAAAACTGTTTTGGTAATTTATTAAGTCTAACAAAAAAAGTTATGGCACTCTTCCTTCTTCTCTTTCGTATGAGGGACAAACGGCAAGTTCTGGAGAAGATGTTTGTACGCTTTTCTCATCTTATTTTCAATCAACGTATTTTTCCTCCCGTACCATGCAAAGTGATGGCTCCAGCGTGCACGATTCTCTAGAATTCTCGAATTCTATAAATACCATTAGCGATATAGAAATCATTCCAGAGACGGTTAATAAACTACTTAAGTCATTGGACATAACAAAAGGAGCAGGACCGGATCATATAACCCCTTTGTTTATAATAAAATGCTCAGACGTTTTAACTAAACCACTGACTCTGTTATTCAAACGCTCATTAACAGATGGTATGGTGCCAAAGATTTGGAAGTCTGCATTTATAACACCATTAGCGATATAGAAATCATTCCAGAGACGGTTAATAAACTACTTAAGTCATTGGACATAACAAAAGGAGCAGGACCGGATCATATAACCCCTTTGTTTATAATAAAATGCTCAGACGTTTTAACTAAACCACTGACTCTGTTATTCAAACGCTCATTAACAGATGGTATGGTGCCAAAGATTTGGAAGTCTGCATTTATAACACCAATTCACAAAAGTGGCAACAAAAACAACATTGTAAACTACAGACCAATTTCTAAACTATGTGTCTTCGCAAAAATATTTGAAAGATTGGTCTATACGCAAGTTTACAATACCCTGTCAGCTTCTTTTATCGATCAACAACATGGATTTCTTCGTAATCGATCAACAACAACCAATTTATTGACATTTATCGACTTTACTACATCAGGTATGGATTCTGGGGGACAAGTAGATTCCATATTTACTGACTTTAGTAAAGCTTTCGATCGTATAGATCACACTTTGCTATTACAGAAACTCTTACATGCCGGTATTCATGGAAATTTATACAGATGGTTTACATCTTACATTGAGAACCGAACTCAAGCTGTTGTTCTTAATGGTTACATGTCATCATGGAATCATACACCCTCGGGCGTGCCACAGGGCTCTTTACTAGGACCACTGCTTTTTAACATTTTCATTAACGACATTAGTGCTTGTTTCCACCATTCCAACTTTTTACTATATGCTGATGACATGAAAGTGTTCAAAGAAATTAATAACGAAAACGATTGTCGTATTTTACAGCAAGACCTATGTAGATTTGAAAAATACTGTCACTTTAATAAATTAGACCTTAATTTAACAAAATGCAGGTTAATGACATTTACACGTAAAACTAAAATCACGAAATTTATTTACAAACTTAAAGATCATGAACTTGAAACCGTGGATGAAATACGTGACTTAGGCGTCGTACATGATTCAAAACTAACTTATGATAAACACGTTGATAGTATAGTCAAAAAAGCCAACACGTCTATGGGATTTCTGTTAAGAACTAGCTACCAGTTCTCTAGTATCAAAGTTATTAAAATTCTTTATTGCGCATATGTGCGTAGCATACTCGAGTATTGCTCACAGATATGGAACCCGCAGTATGATGTTTACATTAACAGGCTAGAGTCGATACAACGAAGATTTTGAAGCTCTTACAATTTAGGTGCAAGAAATACGATGCTGATTACGAATCAAGATGTAGGAGACACCATATGTTACCTCTTTATGAAAGACGTAAAATAGCGGATATTGCCTTATTAACTAAAATTGCGCAATGCCAGGTAGATTCTCCACAGCTCTTGTCTAAGATAAGTCTGAAGATTCCTTTAAGATCCGTGAGACAACCAAGACATCTTAATGTTTCACATAGTTTTACAAAATATAGGCAAAATTCATTTTCATCAGATCAGCAAACCTAATGAATAGACTGGATGGCGTTCCCGATTTAGATATTTTTAACATCTCCCCAATTGCTTTAAAAGGTTATATTACTAAGGAATGGTTCGATGCGATTTCTTAATTGTTGTGAATTGCTTATGTGCAAGTAGCAAAACGCAGATTGATAAACTTTCTAGTTACAATATGCGAAAACAACTAAAATGGTGTGTAGCATTTATAGTAAGTTTTCATTTATCAAGCTATGTATCACTGTATGTTTTCCGAATAAAATAAAATAAAATAAAATAAAATAAAATAAAATAAAATAAAATAAAATAAAATAAAATAAAATAAAATAATGCCCACCTAGCCTGCGCGTGGTGAATTCTGCTTGCAAATAAACGTGCCTCTAGACGACCGAATGACGGCGCAATATCACACTACAGATCGGTGATGGGGACTAGTCGTGTGCTCTTCAAGCCGCTCTCGAATATCCAACCGAGTTGGCCGAACACAAATCCCACAGACTAGTGATGGGGTGCAGCTTCGCTAAGACCGGCACTACCGGCACTGTGCTCACCAACCCGCTTGCGCGACGTGGTGGGTGTTGCCAAACGTTCCAAGAAATGTGTACCGGCCAATATATGTAGAACGTTTTTTACTATTTCTTCGGTCACGGCTGTCGTAGGGCGTCCCGAGCGAAAGTCATCTTTGATGAATGTTCTTCCACGATTAAATTCGTTGTACCAACGTGCAACTGCAGAATACAACTGACCATTTACCGCTAATGAATCTCGTAAATCATATAGTTCAGTACATATATATAAACTTCACAAATCACAAAACCAATTGTTAGTCTATTGTTGTTTCCTAACGATATCATCCTTCGCCGACAAGGGCTTGCCAAGCACCTAAAATTGCAATCAGCAATTTAAGTGTATTGCTATTATAAGCGCCCGGGCCCCGTTGGTGACGTGGTTCGTCTAATTAAACGTACAGCAAATAACAAAGAAAAGGACTGAAATTGTTTCACCGCTCATATGACGCTCAGAGACGACATGGCGACGTTCGTATACAAAAAAAAGTGGACGCATAATGTTTGGCCCGTCCAGACGTTTAACAGACAAGCACTGTCTCGAATAACCAACAGATTGTGCAAAAAACAATGAATTTACTGAATCCGAAGGCATCTTAATTATAAAGACGCAACAGTAACTAAAACAGAAAATCAAATAAGAAAAATCGCATTTCTTACTTTTGTTATTTTTAAGTATTTTGAGACTTGGATATTCCTTTAGCTGAATCTGAGAAGTCGATTTTATATTCACTTTTAACTATCGTATTAATTCTAAAATTTTCCAAAGATATTTACTACTCATTATAATGATTAAACAGCAATATGGCACCGCTGTGAAACGGTAACATCGCACTGTTGAGGGTTCAAAATTCGAATCCCAGTCAGATTAGAAAATTTGTTCAATGCAAATTGATGGTTTTCTGGGCTGATTGTGCTGTGTGTTTTCTTTATGTTTTTATGTTGCTTTGTGTCCCTCATTCCTCTGTGAGCCTCATTCGTTTACTAGTAACATATAGAATAATAGACTATACAACTTTATGAAACTTATTTAAAGTAAATAACATTCACCGAAACTAGTAAATTACAAAATATATACGAATTCGATTCTAATGCAATTACAACAGTAATTAAATCACGTACTATTTCAGCATTGATTGAATATAAATCCAAAAAATCTGATCATCATCATTTCAACCTATCACGAGTCCATTGCTGAACATAGGCCTCCCCCAAAGATTGTCACAAAGTACGGTCCTGAGCCACCTGCATTCATCGACTTCCCACAACACTGCTCCGTTTTGTTGGGGGACGTCTTACACTGCGTTTACTTGTACATGGCTGGCGCTCGAGAACCTTTTTCCCCAACGGTTGTCAGTTCTATAACAATCTTAACAGTATTCATATATTGCATAAGTATTCTTCGTTACTTCGGGCTTTATATATTTCATGTGATGCTTTAAAACTTAACCACGATAACCGAATGGATAGAATGCAGATCCGAATCAGGAGATTCTAGTTCTTCTGAGTACCATTTATACCGTGGTCTGGTCACTAATGCGGCGACCGGCTCACCTGTCACATTCTCCCAAAATAAGCTCAGGAGGATAATGGATGGAAAGGACTAAAATGTCTAGACATCTAAACACTCCAGTATCGGGAATACGGTAGCGAATGTTTGTTACTTTTTTTAAGCTTATCAAAGAGTAAACTTTCGCTTTTTTATCAGCCTGTATAAGCCTATCTTTTTTTTCTTTTTTTTTATAAAACATTAACCTTCCACTGTAGGAATTTCTCCTGTGTGGCAGAGGCAGTTTACATACATAAATTGCACATGAACAAACACCCAGACCCGGAACAATTATTTGCAGTCCATACAAATACTAGTCCCGTGCGGGAATCGAACCCGCGACTCACAGCGCCGCAGCTAAACTCTTAGTCACTACGCCACCGAGCCGCCTATCGCCGGACAGGTATTTGCATGAAAGTGCCAACAAAAATTGGCTAGCTGATAGGAATGCGAGCGTGCACCGTTTCCCTCTCACTAGTGACGCTGCTCCCCACAACTAGTCTATGGGGTTTGGGTTCGATACGTACAGATGATTTTTTTCGCCAGAGCTCTTCTTTTGGTCTGCACGAAGCACCGCGTACCGGACGAAGTATTTGAAAAAAAAAATATATTTCCTCTTATACCTATATCGTTTAGCTTACATACTTGCTAACTGTAAAGGCGACATATGATATAATAAACTTCCGTTGTATCTCATTTTTATGTAATCACGGATACATTTTTTTATAGTATTATTCAACAATTAGCCATACAATTACATTTTGTGGTTATCGTATTTAGTATTGTATATCAATCATCATACATCCTTTTTCTATTTAATTTAGCTTACATAATGTCATAATTATCATAATCGGCCCTATAATTGTCGTATAATTTGTATAAACTGGTTTGTTAATCAATCGACTCACATAAATGCCTGAGACAGGCAAAAAATTACCTAAATATTATTTATTATTAAGCTTTCATGAACTAGGATGAATTTTATCGGTTATCGGTATGGCTCAATACTATATGGTATCTGTACTTCATGACTTTAACAAATAGATAGTGATCTATGGAATAGAATCTAGGAAAATGCATTATGGAACTATGATCATATTTTATTTTCCCTGTGGTGTCGCCATCTATCGACCAATAGCGCAAAGAATATGTTCATTCATACATTGTTGTGTGCATTCACACGCCGCACACAGTTTAGTGTGAAATATAATAAAATTGAGAAAGTGTTTTATAATTTGAATTGTACTCTACGTAACTGTTCTATTTTACATTGTTTTGTACGATTATCTTGCCTCCACGCATTTATGTCCCTTTAATATCACTTAACTGGTTTCGACGTTAAAGCAGTTTAAAAGAGTATATGCAAAAATAAAAAAATTATGTATCTGGTTATAAATTGCCCACTGGTGGGCAATGGCCACCGTACACAAAGATTTTAAAAGAGGGTGATATGCTTAGAATATTACTTCAACACAAGTATAGCTGTATACATGATGTTTTAGCATGTAAAGGCACGTTATGTGTTTAACTATGTTTTCACTGTAAGTAAAATAAAAGTATTCACGTACTATATCGCGGTGTTGCTAAACAAATGTACCTAAAAAAATTAAAATAAAAGAAAATATTTAAAAAATCCATATAAACAGTAAGAAATAACATTAACTTGCTTTTATTTCTACTAAAGTGGAGAAGATGAATAAAAAGTACAATAGTGTTGAAAACAAAAACAATATTCGTGCCAACGAGGAATAAAAGCTTTCGCAGATAATCAAAAGAAGCTTTGCGTGAAACTTTAACGATATAGTAAATTATAAGGAACTGAAAAAAGAAAAATAGTTAATTTACAAACTGACAAAACCTGATCTGTGATGGAGAATGCGTACATGCGAATTCCATTTCTCTGTTCGATATTAACTCCTGATCGTAAAAAAAATCTTAATAATCATCGTAATTAACAGTAAGCTGTGTCTGCTTCTATTATAAGTAGTCCAGTAACAAGCATGTGAGAAACAAATTCATCGTAATAAAAAAAAAATAATGCAATGTTCATTTCAACTCACCAAATTATAATTATTCTCGAGTGGCAGCCCCACAAGATGGAGTGACGTCCTGCGCAGTATTGAGGGAAGTCGACGGTTGCAGCTGGCTCAGGACCGAGCTTTGTGGCAAACTTTGGGGGAGGCCTATGTTCAGCAGTGGACTTGTGATAGGCTGAAATGGTGATGATGATTAAAATTGTTAAGCGGTATTTATAGTCAAATATGTGAGGAGCTGGTGTCTATGATAGGTCAGACCAGTAGTACAGATCACCAGGTCTCCACTTCCCGGAACTAGTGCAACTAATTACCTGCTTTACATTACTGCTTAAGTGATTATAACTAAAATAAACGTTCAGATTAAATAATTATAAGTAATTTTAATTAAAGTTAAAAATTAAATTAAATGGCATTTATACTAGGACTCTTTTTTTGTAAAAATTATGCTCTTGTAGATTTTCCGTAAATGTGCTGTTTTTCTCATGTTTGTATAAACAAACTCAAGCAACTAATTTAATATACTCATTGAATTCGTTATGAGAGAATGATTGTGTTAACATAAATAAAATAAAAAAGATGTAATGTAGACCCTGACGAAGAATCATGCAGCGACGATTTGAGCAATATTATTGGTAAGGGCTGATGACGCTTCTTGGGAGCGCCCTTTGTGTAGTCGTGAACTGCCACAGGCAGATGATAACGATCATTAAACCTATATAATTTTTCGAACAAAAATCCGTTTAATGAAACATGCGTATATATTAATTAAAAAACCAATAATTATAGCGTCTGTTAATGTTTTAACATCACGTGAGTTATATTATTTATTGAGAGGGAAAATGAATTATTTTGTTTAAACACAATCTAAAATTCATGACCGATTATATTAGGGGAGTGGACCTCCGGTTACCCCACTCACCGAACGAAATGCAGAAACACGAGATGCCTCTACTTCACGCCGGTAGGAGCAGCAGCAAAACCCGCAAGCTTGGCTCGACCACTTACAAATCATGTATAAATAATCATTGCACTATTCTAGAAAACAGCCTCGGTCTGTATAAGTCCACAGCTGGACAACTTTTCTATGAAAACGCTAACAAAAACCGACACGCCACTCATGGAAGATATACACCTCGCTTGGCAAGCGGATTCGATATAGCTCATTGCCGGTTCCCTGGTACAGGTGATGCTGCTCATCACCACTACTATGTTGGATTTGAGTTTGGCATTATTCGGATGTATTATTCGCCATGCGTCAGTCGCCAGTGCCTCGTTGTTCGGCTAGCTGGTTGCACCACGTGCAGGTGTGCTTGGCATTTGGAGGAGAGAGGAGGAGTAATTGTTCTAATTACACTCAGAGGTCTCGATATTTATTTTCGTAATTTCCACCGACTTTTTTCCGGAGCTTATTTGGACCTCGTTACTCGGACTCGGTACTCCTGTCGGTAGAGCCTGTTAACATTAATTAATTACAAGAAACCCATTGGTACGTGTGATACACATAAGGTAACAAATTCATGCCTTCAGTTTCGGAGGCTGATCCCCTTGCCACTTGGTCTATCTTGGCTACTACGGACTGAATAGGTAAAGAGATTCGTTATTTTATTTCTAACGCGTAAATAATTATTTAGACGCAGCGTCTCGCTGCAACAAAAAACGAAATCAGATCAGTAGCTCGTGCTATCTCATCCGATTCTTAGAATAATTATTTCGTGCTCGACAAAAGGCACAGAGTATAAAAGCCTTAATTACATGCGAACTTTTTCGAGGCCAATGGCATGTGAGGTGACCATTCTTTAAGAATTCTTCAACATAAGTAAAATATACAGCGCAATGTCATTGAGTGAAAATACGCTGTGGACTCGTCTGCTAAAAAGGGATTAAATTAACAATGTTTACTAGAATGTGTTTTAATTGTATTTTATTAATTACAGAAAATAAATCTAATTCCATATGGTAATCGCCTTAAGCAAGAAATATTTTTTAATCATAGTATAATTATCTCGCAACTTAGACCCTTTCTCATATGTAGGTTCTTCCGTCGTTTGTAAGAAATGCCAGGAATATTTCATAGTCTCTCAGAGATAGCGAAATAACTATATCAAATACGTCGAACCAGATATCTAATACCTAGATCGATGAAAAAAAATGTCAATTTTTCTGAGAGAAAAACTTAAATTAGAAGCAAAGATCCAGTTACCTTCGCTTTTAATTTAAGCCATGGATTTATTTATAGTCCACTTGCCGGGACCTTTAAAATTGTTAACTGTTATTATAAATGCGGAATTTATCACGTGCTCGGTGGTAAAGGAAAACATCGTAAAGTACCCGAATCGCGTGGCGAATCTTTACCAGCTCCAAACCCGTCTCACAATGTTGAGAGGAGACCTTTGCCCAGCAGTGGACCATTTACAGGCTGCTTTTCTTTACCTGAAAAAATAAAAAAAAATTATGCAAAAAAATGTCTCTAAATTCTTTAAAACTTAATGGTATCCCTAAGGGTTAGATTACGCATTGCGAAATAATTTATCAACATTGATTTGTGTAATAAACAACGTGTCTGAGAGGCAGTTACAAAAATTATATTTCTTCTTATAAGAAAAGGTAGGAATAATTAGCGGAGATGGATAATGAGTTTGAGGCATAACATGATGCATCGTTACACATAAATGACTTGAAAAGAACTTTCGAGTTTAATTAACACGGAATTGTCATTCTTTTTCATTTAATTTAATAAATAATTATATACATAAATTCTTATTTAGAACTATTTTAACGTACGGGTTATGTTTATGTCAAATTTTCTCGTCGAGTGAACCTCAAAACCCTATATTAATTAGTATACTTAATCGGAGTCTGGCCATAAATAATGGTACAAAAAAGTCCTTTTTTCCGAATTCAAATTTGGAATGCATTTGTTACGTGAAAAACTTCCATCGATTTACCCGCATTTCCACATATTTTTTTTCAGTCGTGATTTAATTTGATTTTACATAACGAAGCGAGCGTTGAAGAAAACAGAATTGCAGTGGTTGCTTTGCGTGAAGGCGGTATGACGCCGTCAGTCGGGCTGTGAATGATGTCAAAGCCAGAATTCGACTCCATAAAGAAACAAAGAAATACCCGCGAAACGAATATTCTCGTTAGGATCCAGACTCTAATTATTAAAAAAGACCTGAAGCTAATCCATGCATCTTATGAGAGTGGATCGATCAAAACGTTTGCTGTCTCCATACGCCGGTAAAATTGATTAGCACCACAATACAAGCGAAGTGACAAAGTGTATGCTTCAAATGAACCTCGCAACTTTGTGGAAAAATATCACAAGACACGACAAAAATCACTCTCTCAATGAAACACTTTTCACAAGCCAGGAACAACTCAAACCAGGCTCATAAACAATGTTCAGCACTTCATAAAAGCTAAAGACTGGTTCTAGTCCAGTACAGATACGTTCGACTAAAAATTGTGACTAGAGGGCGACCATGTCAAACGCTATTCTGACATTGAGGCTCTCAAGAGATCATTAGAAATAGCAATGGCTAAATTCCCAATGGAGATAGTGCGTAAATCCATAGATTCGTGATCAGACAGATTAAATACCTGTCTTAAAGTTTGAACTTTGAATAAAATTGTTTTTTATTAATCGCTCAGACTTCGATAAATATCTTTTCTATCTATCTTCGATACTTTTTTTTGCGTAAGCGGGAATATACCATCTTTTACTGTAAATACAAACCGCAACTATTTTTTTTTTTATGGGAAAGGCGGCAAACGAGCAATAGGTTCACCTGATGGTAAGTGATTACCGTCGCCCACGTACATCTGCAACACCAGAAGTGCTGCAGTTGTGTTGCCGGCCTTAAAGGATATTTGTGGGGGATGGAAGGACACGCAAAAGCACAAGATGCTTCTACTTCACCCCGGTATTCTGTGAGATCGTGGTACTACCCCAGTCGAGCAGTAGCAAAAGCTACCGCTTGGCTCTACCGCGTATAAAAATTTCGTTCCAATATCTTCGCGTAGTTCTATCTTAGAAGTCTATAAGGCTATGTGGGTGACACATAAATCTGCTACATCAGAGGAGCTACAGGTGCGTGCCGGCCTTTAAGGGTATGATGATGATGACGATGATGACGATTGACGACCTGCACTCTTGCGGGAAGTGATCTCAAGACCTTGCGTAGTCGCATATTATTTTCTCATCATCATCTCTAATAAATATATAAAACTAAATACGTAATAGCTAACACAGTGATATCTGCGCAAGTCCCAGAATATAAAATATTTATTACAATTAAGACTTTTCAAAGCACCGTTAAATTTTACCAAATTACACCGCAAAGTTACAGTAATTTTTATAACGTAAACATTTGTTCAATTATTTGACCAATATTGTTGTAATAATTGAATGTAATTAACATTAATTTCATATAGTGCTAAATACATAAGACGTTTCCTGCAATATTTTTAATAGGATAGATTGGCGACGTTTTTTAAAGACTTTTCCAATAGTAAGCTTTCCAATAGTAAGTACTTCTAAAAGCGTCAGTAAAACCGGCATACACTTCTTAGGTTTCCCAAGCGTGTTGGTAATATAATATTAACCGACGCCTAGCATACCCCAGCGGGATTTGTATGATCAATATAAATGTTTGTACCCGAGTCGTGGATGTACGTCTAAGCATATTATAATATATACATATACATACATAGATAAATAATCACCATCCAGCTACCAAGACACTGTAAATACTACATTGGGACTGGATGACTTGTCTTTTTTTTATCAGAAAGACGGCAAACGAGCTAGCTGTTCGCCTGACAGTAAGTGATTACCGTCGCCAACGTACATCTGCAACACCAGAGGTGCAGCAGGTGCGTTGCCAGTCTTTAAGGGTATGATGATGATGATGATGATGATGATGATGATGATGATGATGATGATGACGATGATGACGATTGACGACCTGCACTCTTGCGGGAAGTGATCTCAAGACCTTGCGTAGTCGCATATTATTTTCTCATCATCATCTCTAATAAATATATAAAACTAAATACGTAATAGCTAACACAGTGATATCTGCGCAAGTCCCAGAATATAAAATATTTATTACAATTAAGACTTTTCAAAGCACCGTTAAATTTTACCAAATTACACCGCAAAGTTACAGTAATTTTTATAACGTAAACATTTGTTCAATTATTTGACCAATATTGTTGTAATAATTGAATGTAATTAACATTAATTTCATATAGTGCTAAATACATAAGACGTTTCCTGCAATATTTTTAATAGGATAGATTGGCGACGTTTTTTAAAGACTTTTCCAATAGTAAGCTTTCCAATAGTAAGTACTTCTAAAAGCGTCAGTAAAACCGGCATACACTTCTTAGGTTTCCCAAGCGTGTTGGTAATATAATATTAACCGACGCCTAGCATACCCCAGCGGGATTTGTATGATCAATATAAATGTTTGTACCCGAGTCGTGGATGTACGTCTAAGCATATTATAATATATACATATACATACATAGATAAATAATCACCATCCAGCTACCAAGACACTGTAAATACTACATTGGGACTGGATGACTTGTCTTTTTTTTATCAGAAAGACGGCAAACGAGCTAGCTGTTCGCCTGACAGTAAGTGATTACCGCCCAGGTACACACCAGCCTTTAAGGGTATCGGGGGGGAGGATGAGGAAGGGGATGGGGCGGGGGAGTGGGCCTCCGGTTACCTCACTCACTGAACGAAACGCAGAGGCACAAGATGCCTCTACTTCACGCCGGTATTCTGCGAGGCCGTGGTACCCGGTCGAGCCGGCCCATTCCAGCAGCGGCAAAAGCCACTGCTTGGCTCTACCACGTGGATTTAACATTTATAACTGTTCAATGTAACTGCTTAGGCCTTATGAAGTAAATGAAAAATAGCAGGTTGTAAGTCCCCATTGCTGGGCAAAGGTCTCCTTCTCAAACACAAGTACCTGAGAGGGTTTTGGAGCCGGGAAGGGCCCGCCACGCTGCTCCAGTGCGGGTTGGCGGGCTACACATATTCTCGAAATAATATTTTTAATAATTTTGAAAATTTCCTCACGAATTTTTCCTTCACCGCCGAGCACTAGGTACATATACAGTACAAAAAATACAATACAGCACAAAAAATTGTTAATTGTTGTTAACCGGGAATGGAACCCAGTTCTTCAACTCTTTAAAACTAAAGCGAGCGCCCTGTCCACTAGGCTACCACGGTTATAATAGACAGCAATTTGTAACTTTGTTCGGGAGTATTAGGGAATTCTAAATAATTTTAAATATTGACTTTGACGTTTATTTCATCTACGACGGTAAGGCCGGGAAAATTATTATAATTTTTTTTAACTTAATGTTACAAAACATATTAAATATTGCACAATTCGATGTTGTTCAATCTCATTTACTCATTAGAAAAATGTAACAATCCTTTTAATATAGTTAAAGTGTCATATATATCGCTTGATGTCTAAATAATGAATTAGAGTTTAAGTAATATTGGTAGAACCTACTAAACGTATTATTAAATCTACAGAAATTTGCTTGCTGTATTCAGTGGAACAGGTTGTCTAAAAAAACTTATCTTAAAACCTACTCGTATATGGCAACATTTATAAACTACTAGTGCGTTTGGTGAAGACAATTGTACCAAAACAAAATAAGGAAACAATGTCATAATAATGAAGCTTCAGTGTTTAACTATTGTACAGTAAGACATATCTATAATATATTCGAAATTGCGTTAGTACCCGATGGTTAGATAAAATCAATAGGCTCCTTAAGAGGTCTAGACCTACACAACTTCGTAATCCAACCTACTTGTCTAAAAATGTTTTACCAAAATTTACTAATCTATATGGCAAACAAATTTAGGAATACTTACTACCACAGATACTAAAATTCATCTGCCATTCGAAAACTAAAATACATTAGCTCAAAATCCTCATAAATGTAAAAACATTAACAATTTTTTTTTTACAAATTTTATGAACTGGACACTGAACAGAGTGTCGGTTGTCTAGTTTATTGTGTAGAGTTGAGTGAAAAATAGCTAATGTGTATTTAGTATATAGGTACTCGTATGTTGTATAATGCTGTATAATAAGCTGTGATTTATCCTTCGTTCCACGAATATACATGTCGTTGAACCCAAATAGATAAATATATACATAGAAATAAAATATATATATCGGGTATAATTGTGAAATAAAGGGATGATAAGATAATACAATAAGATAATGATCTGATCATCTTTGGCGACGCAATTAACTTTTGATATTATCCATTTGTATAATGCAATGAATAAAAAAAAAGCTAAACAAAATTTTGCGTAATTTCAATAAAACCAATCAAACTGTGTTGAGAATCATCTAATAAAAATATTCGATTTAATTCCTACAAATGTTTTTCATGCGAATGTCATTTCAATATACAACCGCCTTGAAAGAAAATTTGCAGAACTAAAACAAAGAACAGACGAGAGGCGGCAAACTTATCATATTCAATTAGTTCTTTTTGGAACTGCCCAACGCCTCATTACAATTGCGCCCCGCGCTCAGGCATTACCCGTACCATAAAACGAGCAATCGCCGCGACCTTGTCGGAGAACACCAAAAAGATCACACAGCTCCTGACCTACATACGACGGCGACTCGCGAGGTAAAAACGAAAAACAACGTTAATAATAAGACAAAATAATAATAAAAAAGGAGAAGCACGAGACGAAAAATAAAAATAATAACCGGGAGATTACGGTTGCATTCGTAGCGGGCGCGTTTTTCATTCACGCTCCGGTAGGATAGTTCTCTTTTTAAACGAGATGCTGTACGTGCCGCGAACTCTTGTCTCGCTCGTTTTCTTTTATTTCCACCTCTTTCTTTTTTAATCATTTCTCGAATATGGAGCGTCGTTTTTATCGTTTCCCCGGTCGCTCGGCCCGTCCCATTCATGGCGCGGGTTGCGCGCGCCTTTTTGTTGTTTTGAAACAATTACGCGCGCCTCGTACGATTTGCTTGTGGTATGCTGTTTATGTTTTTTGCTGTTGCGTAACGGCCGGTCGAGTTATGAGGTTCGGAATGAGGAGGTCGATGCGATTACTGGCCGTTTTACTTTTTTACTTGTGTTATCTGTGCAATTTTCCGAGCTGCCAGCTCTGATTAAAAAATGTCATTTTAGGCGCAAAATTCGTCATCGCCTCAAATTTGTTTTAAATTAAATTCGTCCTCGCATTTTAAAGTATATTTGTTCATATAGCTATTGTGTTAATGACAAATAGCAACCGATAATAATAATCGCCGATAACATTTTAAAAATCGATTCTGCGTAAATTGAAGTTGGAGTAATTGACATGCACAGAGTGTGTAGCACGAACGTGCTGATTTTCATTTAAATTTCTTTTTGTTTTTTAGTCGCCACTGCACAAACGGGCGTTCGGATGGACAACCAACAAACGAGCGAACGTGACGAAATCAAAAAAGTTGCTTGTTACTGTGCGAATCCAGTTAGACTAACTAACAACGAAGATGTTTTTTTTTTTGTTTCATGGCCCTTGATGTTGGCACTTAAATGTTGTCCAGTGTCCTGCGAGGAATTATTAGTTATTAGTTATTAGTACAGCGTATTAGGTGGGAACAGAATAAGAGAAAACATTAATCATTGGTTATGAGTATCGTAGGGGTCTAGAAGTCCACAAACATGAAGACGGCAACAAAAGCTAGCATGGAAGATTTCCACATACTCATCGCGCTGGGCAGATGGGTTGGTAAGCACACCACCGGTACCACTAGAGATCTATCATTCATCGTCAGGGGGTTTTGGGCTGCTCATTTTTTTTTTTGGTCAGCGAGGTGCACCGTGTGTATGTGTTGTTAAGATTTGGTGAAAAAGATGGGTAGCACCTACCTAATGTAGGGGGCATATGTGCCCCTTACATTAGGTATTGGACAGTATTATTTTTTCAATTTTAAATAAATGACTTTTTCACAGAAATAGACGGATAGACGGTGTAGGATCGACTGCTGGTAATATTCAAACGAACTTGTATACCTCGTATATATTTTTAACCTAGAAGCCTCCATCAACGACAATGGTATTTTAGTACCATTTTAAGATTTGATTAGAAATCTTTACTTTAAACTGGGTTTAACAGGTAATCGACATCAGCCGCAAAGTCTGCCATCTTAAGAACACTCTTTTCTCTGAAATACTTTCTTCCATACAAGACAAAGCTCACGCTTGTGTAGACTCTTGTTATACTCGTAATTGATAATGCTGACGTATGTTGATCTGAACCAAGATCTTCTCAACAAGCTAGAGCGCCTTCTTAATAACTGTATCCGTTTTATCTTTGGTCTTCGTAAGAATGACCATATGCCATACGCCGTATTCGGAGAACTCCTTAAATGGCTCACTACCCATCGGAGGCGTCATTTTAGGATTCTAGTTACTCCTGTTACCTTTTCTCAACACACGACAAGAATCTTCAATCTTCATCTAATCTTAAGATTAGTGTTCCACATCACTTCACCGGTTTAATTAGTTAGGGTTCAGGTTATACGGTTCTGGGACTCCGTGCCCGACGAAGTTATGAAATCGGCAAACAGGAGCTCATTAAGAAATCAGCTTGAAAACATTTTTTAAATTTTATTGACAGTTAATTTCGAAAATTCCACCATTATTACTATGTAAAGATCTTCCAATTGGTGTTCACAAGTGTATATAAAAAAGTGTCAATCTTTTTTATATTTATTTATCTATCTACATACATAATAAAATTTTATTATATATTTATTCTTATTTGTTTTATTTTATGTACTTGATTTAAAATTTACTTTTACTTTAATCACTATATGTTTCTGAACACAATTGTCACAGAAAAATATAGCGTCTTCTTCTTAGATGAAACTAAAGACTATTTATTCAAATTATGTTATTACTAAGAGGGTCTGAATTAAACTGATATCGAGGCTTATAAGTATAAACTAAACGATATATAATGTTTAGTGGATAGTTTAGTCTCTCTCATAAAATACCTTTCCTTTAGATTATCTAGTATGAAAGTTGTAACTTTCTAAATATTGAGTGAAATGTCACTTATGTTTGTTTGCATTCTGTAATTTCTAATAATATTAACATAACGTTCTATCTACATCTTCGCGCATGTGCACCTGGCCCAGTGTTCTATTTTACGACTTACTATATCACCTCTAATAATTAATAATTCATAATAATCAAATGGCACTGTCGCTCTCCAATCCAAAAGCAAATGTGATTTATACATGCGTTATTAAAATGACTTGAAAAAGGCGTTTATGTAAATATTATAAACTGATTTTAATTATTTTGTTTTTTATTTAGGAAAGGAAGCAAATGAGCAAGCAGCGTACCTGAACTGGTAAGTGATTACCGTCGCCTACGTACATCTGCAACACCAGAGCCAGATGCAGGAGGATGAGGAGTGGTATGCTTCTAATTCACGTATACGTAAAGTAGAGGCATTTTGTGCTTATGCGTTACGTTCGGTGAGTGAGATAACCGGAGGCCCATTCCCCCTCCTCATCCCCCTCCTCATCTGCCAAATACCTTTAAAGGCCGGCATCGCACCTGCAAAACCTCTGGCGTTACAGATGTACTTGGGCGACTGTAATCACTTACGATCAGGTGGACACCTAGCCCATTTGCCACCTTTCCCATAAAAAAAATATGGATGATTTGCTATAATTGCTACACCTTGGTAAGTGCGTTCGCGACCTAAGAACCAGATACATTGCACCTTACTATTAGTATTTCAGTCTGATATATTTATGGTAAATATTCCTCCGTCATGGAAGTTTCATGTATGTCTCTCAATCGACTACCACGCTGTGATATAGGATGGCAGATTCTCACGCGGCACATGTTGTTGTTAATGATGCCAAATTGAACTGTGCAGGCATAATGATGATACAGGAACGATTCAAATAAAATAAGCCTAATGGAAGTACTAGTAGCCTAATGGATAAGAATGTGTTGACTGCAAAACGTGTGACTGACATTCGACTATTATTATAAACCTCCACCTGCTACAAGCTCATAGGCTAAGGCTCTTTGGTGTTAAGGGTGGTTGGAGTGATTAATGAATATGAGTAATGTTAATAACATTTAAACATAAATATTTCCAATTTTTGAAATGAAACTACCGCGTTTAACACTTCAGGCCCCCCGCGACCACGGCCGCTGTAAAGCAATCGAAACGTTGGGAATATAAACACAAAATTCAACGCGGACAATCCGTAAATAATAGTTTAATTTCAAATGTGTAGTGTTCGCGTAAATACAAGAAATCATTATATTTCCAATTTGTAACAGCCTGTAGATAAATCTATGCTAAGTATTGGAAACTAAACAAGTCCACAATTTCCATCCCAGTTCCGTCTGGTCGACTAGACCGCAGAAGTTAGAAAGTGTTGGAGGATCTAGGCAATAATAGCTTCGGAACCGAACTATTTTTTTTTAATCGTGTTCGCTGTCTCTTTCGCACGAGAGTTGATTTTTTTTACCTGTCTTATTTCACCTCGGTCTCAGTTTAACACTTGTCGTGCTCGCGTGGCGCCTTGCTATAGTATTCCTTATCTGTATTGGTCAACGATTGAAAATTACGCTAGAATTTAAAAAAAAAAAAAAGAAAAAGAAAAAATAAGACCGAATCAGATTTTTTTAATTATTACAAATTTGATAATTAATAATGTTTATTAGTTATCGTGTGTATCGGCGACATAACATCTGCCACCCCCTTTCTTCCCGTGGGGTGTCCTAAGAGGCGACCAAGGGAAAAGCCTTGAGAACAGCATTGGCTCCCGAAAAAAGCCAGACTAAAATGAAGCATACCGATGACGGCCAGCGGCGTCAATGTGAGGTGTCTGCTACTGCAATCGCCAATCCGCATGCCGTGCGTGGCGATTTTACAAAATCCCCTTTACGGTTGAGGTCTATGCCCCGCTGTCATTAGGCTGTTAAGGTAAGGTTAAGGACCACGTATTTCGTTAAAGTTAAATTACTTGAATGTTTATTTTAGGTACATGATATAAATCAAACAAAAATATCTCCAAATGCCAACTTCTGCAAAGCCAGCTGACTCAGGCAATACGATTCAATAAGTATACATATATAAGTTACGATACGAAAGTATAGACGGAAGAAATATCATCCGAAAATGCCTTACCAGGCTATGTCATCGCTAGTCCTAGGATGCTGGTCATTACGCTTACCAACCTGCATGTCCTAGCGTGAACATTCCATGGAGGGTCCAACAGCTTTTGGTGCTTTCCACGAGAAGCCAAATAACCAACAATGAGGACTTTTAAAGAATATGATAAAGAATAATATTGAAATTGACTTTAAGTAAGCCACGTACAGGCAAACGCAGTGTAGGACGACCCCCCACAAGATGGAGTGACGACCTGCGCAGTGTTGCGGGATGTCGATGGATGCAGGTGGCTCAGGACCGAGCTTCGTGGCAATCTTTGGGGGGAGGCCTATGTTCAGCAGTGGACTTCTGATAGGCTGAAATGATGATGATGATGAAGCGAATGAAATTTTCCACATCATTTAATATAAACAGAATAAATCATATTCATAGTTGCAATTTAATATACTATTCGAAATGCCAACATGCACAAACGTCACTATGACACTGAAATGAAAACTTTTTACTAGGAATAATGCAAGCAACAAAAACCGCCGTATAATGACAATCAGATTTGTAGGTGACCGTTAGCGAGATCGCGATCTCGTCCGTCCGTCCGTCCATTGTGCGGTCCCGAGCCCCCGGCTGCGTGGAGATGTGGCTGCCGATACGTGAGCAATTAAATCGTCAATATCACGCCTTTATATTCAAAGATAGAGGGGATAGATTTCTCGGCGGCTGGGGGCATAAAGTAAACAAACCACGATTTGTGTTGGAACCTCAGGAAGAGCTTGGACTTGTTTTTACTTAGTACCTTACCATACATACTTACATTTTTTTTATATAAAAAAGGCGGCAAATAATCAATGGGTTCATCTGATGGTAAGTGATTACCGTCGCCCACGTACATCTTCTGCAACACCAGAGGTGCTGCAAGTGAGTTGCCGGCCTTTAAGGAAATTTGGGAAATGGAAGGGAGGATGAGGAGAGGGAGTGGGCCTCCGGTTACCTCACTCACCGAACGAAACGCAGAAGTACAAGATGCCTCTACTTCACGCCGGTATTCTACGAGGCCGTGGTACCAATCCGGCCGAGACGCCCCATACGTACAGCAACAAAAACCGCCCCTTGGCTCTACCACGTAAGAAAATTATTATGCAGTAATCATATTCTTAAAGAGCATCATCTTTAATGTCAACATTAAAAATTAGAGTCTAACTTTATCAATTTATCTTCATCGTTACAGCCAATCACAAATGTATTGTTGAAAGTAGGTCTCGTATAATAATTTCAACAAAGTACGGTCGTGAATCACATACATCTTTCGACTTCCTACAACACTTTGCATTGTATGGACTACAAATAATTGTTTCGGGTCTGAGTGTTTGTCCATGTGCAATGTATGTATGTAAACTGCCTTCGCAACATAAGAGAAATTCCTACAGTGGAAGGTAATGTTTTTATAAAAACAAAATAACAAATACAAAAACTCTAGTGCTATAAAAAGCAGATATAATTATTTATTATAATAAAACTATTACCAAATGCTTCCTTTTTCTTTAGCACCGTTACTGACAACTTAACGGTTGCAACTTAATCATCGAGTCACTTAGCTCGATTCACTTAACAAAAATAATGGCCGAGTTATTTGCGGCCGAACATCAATTTTCTACTTAGACCAGAGACTCACTTTTTTTTTCTAATGATACGTCGACGCGATGAAAGTGGATTATTAAGTCAAAAGTTGAAAATGCTTAGAGGAAAGCGAAGCGGAAAATTATCAGTAAGAAACAATTAGGGCACTTTGATACACAAACGAGTGGAACTTCCGTTCTTAGAAATATCAAATGAAATCATTTATTCAACATAAGAAAAATACATATAGAACATTATTTTATCTATAATCTTCCGCTGTTTCGTAATGAGGTTGCTCTGACGGAGAAGAAACAAGCAAAAGTAACTCTGTAGAGTTTCTTTTCTATCCCCTTTTTTTGTATTTTTATCAAAACGAAACGATTTAATAATTTTATTAATTTTATAGATTTAATAAATTTTCAAAGGCCGGCAGCGCATCTGTAGCTACTCTGGTGTTGTGGATGTTCGTGGGCGTCGGTGATCACTTACCATCAGGTGAGCCGCACGCTCGTTTGCCCCCTTCTTCTATAAAAAAAAAAAAAAAAAAAATCTAAAAATACAATATTTCGCCTGGAAACGATTTGGGAGCGATCAACTCATTCCCAGAGGGTTTATCATCATCCAAGATATTATCATCCAAGTATTCCTTCATATTGCCCAACCGAGAGAGATCAATTTTCGTCATTGTTAAAATCACCATCAGCTTGCAAGACTTTCACCAACGATTGCAGTGTCAGATGATTCGCGTCTTATACCATGCCGGCCTATGTATTTACAGCCTGGCATTTTTACAACTGATTATACCGCCATATGTCGGATCGGCCATGAGATTGTTAAAGCACCCCGGTATCTATTAGAGTGACAGATTATCTTACATCGCCCCAAAACGTCATAGGTTAAGTCATCTATGCGGAAAGTATTTACTAGATTTAACTTTTTTATAAGCTAGAGTTAACTTTGACCACGGTATGTCACAGCAACCATAACTGCTTCCCGGTCTTGGGTTTCTTTCTAATCTCAGTCTGACGGGTGTCGGAGCTCAAACTCCTTTTATGCTCTGACTGTTACTTACAGTATTTAAGATTTGTACGTTGATGACACGTAGAAAATGTATTATCTGATTTATACGTACATAAAATCACATATACACAATGATAGACCAGGCATTCCCAAAGTGGTCGATGTCAACCCCTTGGGGTTAAGTTAAGTTTACTCACCAACTGCAAAGTAGTTATATTGGTAAGTATTTTGTATCAATAGGAAATAAACGAGAGATAAGATTTTTAAAGTAATTTAGCTATGGGTGTCTGAGGTATCAGTTAATTTTGGAAAAGGGGTCTCTTGCTCATGTAGACCTTTATGTAGACGAACCGATATTTTTAACATTTATCAACGTTAAAATTTTTTACAGAGCCAGAGCACCTAAAAAGTTTTCGCTACAAGTTTACAAGAATAACACCTTATACTCCACTGCAGGACATAGGCTTAGTAATAGATTCACACAGACTTTTTATAAGTTCTCTACTCCAAAAAAAGGGGCATAGTCCTGTAGGCAAAGGTTAGCTAGATTGATCAAACAATTTAAGAGTGATAAATTCAAGAATAGTAAGAATTGTGCTGTGTGTCTGTCAGTCATGAACTGGATTCCCATCAGACTCCAGATCTACAATCATGTTTTTGACTATGGCCTTGCAAAAAAGCTTCTTACTCCAAACTAAAGCATCTTGATTTTAATTGATTAAGTCGCCATGTAATGTAGGTCAAATCGTAACACGCTGACGTGATTTTAGGAAATGTATACACATTAATTATTATTCATTAAACTAAATATAATTCATTTAATTATTCTTTAAACTTATTAACTCCCATTGGACAAGAGTTAATTGTCATTATATTTAACTCTTGTTCTGTTTCGATCATGATATTATTTTAGCTGTGACGGTAAAATTTAAACTTCATAAGCCATAACTATCGTACAATATCAATAATTAAGAAACATCTAACAAAGGTAAATTGTCTTAAACATTTGAATTGTAAAACTTTTGGGTATGTGTTGTTCCTGGCCGCACTGGAACATCATGGCGGACCATTCATGGCTCGAAAATCCTCTAAAATATTGAGAGGACGCCTTTGCCCAGACGTGGGACATTTACAGTCTGCTACTTTATATGTTTACTTGTTGTCTTAATGGTTACCAAATTATTTTTGAAGTTTTAAATAAGAAGGTATAAAAGTCACTTTATTTATGTAATGTAATGTAATGGAGATTAAAAGTGGTAAAAGCCTTATAGACTTCTAAGATAGAACTACGCGAAAGATATTGTAACGAAATTTTTATACGCGGTAGAGCCAAGCGGTAGCTTTTGTTACTGCTCGACTGGGGTAGTACCACGATCTCACAGAATACCGGGGTGAAGTAGAAGCATCTTGTGCTTTTGCGTTTCCTTCCATCCCCCACAAATATCCTTTAAGGCTGGCAACACAACTGCAGCACCTCTGGTGTTGCAGATGTACGTGGGCGACGGTAATCACATACCATCAGGTGAGCCTATAGCTCGTTTATCCCCTTTCCCGAATAAAAAAAAAGTTACAGCTTGAGAATTATATTCGAAATATTTTGTGTGTACGTGTGTAAAAGTGTATTTTCGTAAAGTAATCCTAGGAGAAAAGACAGGACGTACTGTAGTGTGCCTGGAAGTGGTAACTAATTAAATATTTTTACCTTAATGCCACGGTAGCCCAGAGATTAGGCGATGTCTCCGAATCAGAACATAACTCTAGAGTTTGACCGTCTGTGTGAAGGGCTCGTAGCCATGAGTTTTCGAAACTTATTTACAATTTGTATCGTTGGCCTGAACACTAAGACGGGGACCGGCTCATCACCTGTCACTTAGTTCCAAATAAAATGTTACTTTGTGAAAACTTGCGTGAAACGACGAAAACAAATATCTAAATCTCTGACCACTCCAGTATGGGGCATACGGTCGTAAGAGTATTGGATAAAGATTAAAAGGGGTGGACTTAATGCGTTTTGGCATTATGTAGTTAAAAAATCAAATATTATAAGAATGTAGCTGATATTTAAAAAAATATTGAAGCCCGAGAACGATACCTACCTGATTCTCCGAATGTCTGTAGGTCGAATGTTGAGCATGCTAAAAGGTTATAAAAACACCAAGGTTAGACAGACCCTAGCCTTCTGATTACGTCATTCGGATAGACAGAGGATGGCCGTTACAAGCAACATTAATAGTTGTTACCCGTGTCCCGTGTGATCGGTCTTGTAAGATCAGAATTAGATCATTATAGATAATATACATTATATATGTAGTGGAAGCCGTGGTAGCCTAGTGCTCAGGGCGCTCACTTTAGTCTCATAGAGCGCGAGTGACTCGGGTGTGATCCCCGGTGCCGGCACCAGTGCCCGGCGGTGAAGGAAAACATTGTGAAGAAACCTGCATGTCTGAGAAATAATAAAAAAAAAATATTTCGATGATATGTGAAGCCCGCCGGACTGCACCAGCGTGGCGTGCCTTTCTCGGCTCCAAAACCGCGGGTACTTCCAGGCTGCAACTTTTACATTAAATATAGATAATATACTTTATATGTAAATCAACGCTACCCTTTGAGCGTCTTCATGCTTGGCGTATCACGTAACTGTTAACTCTTCACGTAATCACACGGAATTTTTGTGAAATATTTTGTTGGCTTAGCGGATAAGGTCGTACTGTGTGGCGGATGTGGCGGTGATGTCTCTGAAACTGGATCTGACCTTTCCTCCGATCTTATTGCATAAACCATAAAGCGGATACGATAACTGTGTACGCGCAAATACAGAGACTTATTTGCGTTATTATGTTGGTATTTTGTTTGGTACTCTGTATTTTGCTTAGTGGACAATTTACTATAGTTATCGAAAGTTGCCATCGTGGTCGAAATTGGCCAAGAGGTCATCAATACTTATTATAAGCTAATAACTTCTAATGATCGGAATATTTTTAATGAGACAATTATCATTGTCTCTTGTTCTGGTTTCACAAAACACTTTAATTATTATCGCGTTCATTAAATATTGACATCAGTCGCAAGTATAAATTAAGAATAAAAAAATTCCAATTTAGAAATTATAAATTCGAAAAACCGAAAATGGTGTCATCAACCAATCATCAACCAAAAAGTAAGATTTATTCGTCATGTATTAAACTCTACCAGTATTATAGATCGCTATCAGATCAACTTCGCCCCATCCCCTTATGTGGCTGTGTTAAAAGCCATTATGGCGAATTACCAATAAAAATATTAAACGAAAACATTCAGACCGGACAGCGTTCAAAGTGCGAGGTGTCTTGTACTACTGTCGCTAGTCCTTCTTCCAAAACACAATGATGTTGCCGATGGTACGCCAGTTGCCGTGTTCCACGGTAATCAAGACGGAGACTTTGAAAATACATGGCCTACGGCAGCAGTTCCTTCGCCGAGATTCTACGACAATTATCTTACAATGAGATAAAAACTTGATTGCACATATCTCGTTTTTTATACGTAACGCATACCCTCCCTAGCGAGGGCAAATACTGGCTTTCACAAACTGAAACCACACGGTACCTTCCACCTTTGCCGCATATCACTAGGGTTCACGCTCAGGTAACGTCCGCGACCTCACTAGTGACGGTCGCCCTCAGCGACCCCTCTTCGGAAAAGGACTGCTCCTCTCCCTCTCTCCTCAGGTAATGCGCGCCGGAATTGTATTCCGAAATTCATGCGGGTCACAGATACCGGACGTCGCACAACTAAATCAAACTCGAAAACAAATAATTTATGTATTGCTAAAACTGGGATCCGAACCCTGAACCACATAGCTCAGCAGTCCGGTATGCTCAGAAACTAACCTGTCCAATACGATAACAAATCAATAAACCACGATAATATTTTAAATCGCAAAGGTCTTACTTAAATATTACACCACTGCACATCTCGTAACAGAAAGCATCTTAATTAGATTCAATCCGCGGATGTTTTGAGAGCAATCACTCTTTCAAGTGCCTTATGATACCTCCTAAGAAGCCCTGACTAGTATCTCATTAGTACTACATTGCAGCCCTTGTACGACGTGCAATTAAAACTGAGGGCTCACCTCGAAGCTGATAATAATTAGTGCTCATAATTAGACTTGCGATTTAAAAAGAATATTGGATGAGTTCCCCTTTTTTCGAACAGTAAGCTACTACTAACAGAAAAAGTTCTTTTAAAACGTCACTAATGACTTACGTACATTTTTTTTTTATTTCCACGGCGTCAGAGAATGGGTGCGTGCACGTGCGGACGGGGCCGGTTTTTATTTAATCGGAAAACTAATTATACAAATGGAGAAAAAAAGAAATTTAAAAACACTCACGGTACTTGTGAAAGGAAAAATGAAATAGAAAGAGTGTCCCTGAATCCCTCAAAGCATTTCTGCTTTGAGGGATTCAGGGACACTCTTACCTACTACTATTCGGAATTCGTATCAAGTACGATATCAGCTACGTCAGAGGTTTTAATTTTTTTTTTAATTATTTTCGGGCCAACCAAAATAATAATATCTTAATGAATTTTTACAAAAGTTTGTGTGTATTATTTAGCGAAAAATTAAGAAATCTAATTAATTAAAAAAAAACTATATTAATTTATTAATGATAGAAATGCCCACATTATTTTTTTTTATGATTACCGTCGCCCACGTACATCTCTCTTATCTTTTTTTTCTTTTAAAAAAAAACGTTACCTTTCACTATGGGAATTTCTCCTGTGTCGCGGAGGCAGTTTACATACATGAATTGCACATGGAAAAACACCCAGACCGTGAAGTATTATTTGTAGTCCATACAAATAATCTGTCTGATGTCTGCTGGTGTTATTGTGATTTAGCTAGATCGATGTTAACTGTTTTGTTAAACAAAAATAGTGAAATAACAGCCCACCAACATCAGTGTCCCACTATAAAGCTCCTATATAGTGGGATATATATATTCTTCGAAAGGTTTTGGAATTTCTTCACATGTCCACGATTTTTTTTTATTATTTCACAGATGAGCAGATTGCTTGAAAAATATTGTTGTACTATTTGTGCCTACACCCGAAGGTTTGCCTGCGTCTGTTTCCTAGTAATTATCTAAAGGAAATAATTATATCAGAAATAACGAGTCCGGAAATACGTATAAATGGTTGTTATAAGGATGTACGAAAAGAAAGGTATTATTATTCTCGCCCTCTATGTGTTTATATTTGTTTTTTGTTTCGTGCCAATATTCAAAAAATGTTTCAAGTTTTCGCCACGTTTATCAGCGAACATCGAGAAATTGGTATACATAGACAACAATACACTTTCTAAAAACTCAATTTTTGTTATATTACA
The DNA here is from genome assembly GCA_029286595.1 of Bhutanitis thaidina. Classification (NCBI taxonomy): domain Eukaryota; kingdom Metazoa; phylum Arthropoda; class Insecta; order Lepidoptera; family Papilionidae; genus Bhutanitis; species Bhutanitis thaidina. The sequence continues at coordinate 14,202,989 of JAGSMS010000010.1, forward strand.
TTACACTGTACACGGCAGGCGCGATACGTTCGAAAATTTAATTTGTTATCAATGGTGCCACCGATTGTCCCGTTATCTAATTTCTGAACGCATCTAATCGACCATTCTGCCTGCTGGCATGACCGATTGCGCTTCGGATTGCTGCTTCTCGATTCTTTGAGTACACTTACTAGCAGCACACAGTGTACGTATGTATGCGAAACAGTTGTTTTTATATAGATATTATTATACTCCACTGGTTGGAGTCTGGGTTCACATTCACGGTATGGTTTACATGTGTGTCGTACGATTTGTTCAAGGCAAGTCTCCAAAATCGCAAGGCAATCTCCGGAAGCAAACCCAGTGATGGTCCGATCTACGCAGAATCTGCTCAAAGTATCTTGAGGTAGCGCAGTGGTATACTTGGTTTTAAATTTAATCTTGTTTATTATTGGATCCTAAGCCGGTGGTAGTACCCAGCCATCTTCTCTACTGAAATTTATATGCTTTTTGATTTCAATAGCCTCGCGAATCATCCTTGGCAGGAATCGGTGTTCTTTTGTGAGGATTTATGTCCTATCAAATCTGTGTATTGGTTGGGGTGATCTAGGATATGATCACAGACTTCCAAAAGCGTCGGTGTTTTACGTCAGCTATGTATTCTTTTACACGGATCCTTTCATATGGACCGAACATTTAATATTTTCCTTTGTTCCTGTGAAAAAATATCTTCCCATTAGTCCTACGTATTTTTTATTCCAATCCTGGCAACAAAGTTACTGCCCCACTGGGTTTTTAAGGTATTTTATCAAAGCAAACCACCGAACGTGTTTCTACCGTAAAACACACGTGTACGTTCTTTGAGAAGCCTTGTGAATTTGTATGCGATATTTTTGGTCATTTTTGATTTTCACAAGAAGAAACCTACCCTGAATATATTTTTTTTCTAATTATCTTACATTTTCTTATTCAATATAGTGTTTATGATCCCCGGTACGTATTTAGGATTTGCTGCAATAGCCTTTATTGATTTCAATACTTTGTTAAATTTGTAGACATTGGGGGACTGTAATTTATGATGTAAGAGTGCTTCCAGCAGTCTCCGCCCCAATTTGGACCCACCGCGCCATGGACCTAATTTTATTATGATTGTCAATATTAGCAGCAAAACAGGCGCTGCAGCCGTTCGGTCTGGATTATTCAGGACTGTCATATTGAATTTTTTTTATGATCATGGCGGCAAACGGGCATGGGGCTCACCTGATGGTAAGTGATCACTGTCCCCCACGTACATCTGCCACACCAGAGGAGCTGCAGATGCGTTGCCATCTTTTAAGGATATTTGAGTTTTAGAGGAGGGGTCTAGGGAAAGGAGGAGTGAGCCTCTGGTTACCTCTCTCACCGAGCGCAACGCAGAAGCACTAGTTGCCTCTACTTCACGCCGGTATTCTGCGAGGCAGCAGCATCAAAAGCCGCCGCTTGGCTATACCTCATACTAAATATCATATGGATATATATGGCGATAAGATCTTTCTGCTACTTCCTAAGTAGACCTTTACGAAACCGTATGCAATGGGATGCCGCCGCCGCACGGTGTCGTGTTCTAGTGGTATACTAATTTCATAGTCCCTACCTACTGCCTATAGGGATCCTAGAATGTTACAGAAGAGAGGCACTCACTTGCCCTCACCTTCCCATATTCGATGTAAATACTTATACTCGTAGGAGTGAAAAGAGGATAGGTTATATATAGGTTAGATAGAGGTAGGGGCACTGGTCAATTATGATGATGTGACATATTTCGTAAAAATGGCTTCGGTTAGAAGCAAACCAACGACCTAACACTCAACAAGCAGGTATTTTAAGCATATACATATACATACAAACGATCAACAATCAAGTGATTAGACAGACTAAAGTAAAAAAAAAAATGTTGAAATAAACGGTGTAAACGGTTACTATATCTACCTACCGGCTCCATCGTTTCGATGGGACCATACGTTTGCAAATTTCAAAACACTTATTACAAATCTATTGCGTCGCTTTCGGAAGTAATATGAACTAATCCATGAAACAATTAAATTTGGGACCATATAACCGTAGCAACGAAGCCTCATCCCGGTGTCCGACGTCGTGAACGTCGAATAGGAGAAATGAAAGAAAAATTGTTTTGCGACAGACGAGCATCTTAAATATATCACCAATTACTGGTAGGACCGTCTGAAATACGAGGTGTGCTAGTTTTATAAATCTAATTGTCTGACATGATGCTAACAGATATCAATATTTGTCTGTCCCATAGGATTTTATTTTATTATTACACCTTTGAATAGTGCATATTTAAAGATTTAAAATGATAAAATCATAGTTATGAAACAGCTCAGGGAACGATTGCAGCAGTTGCTATAACAACCGCTTCGTTGTTTTGCCGATGAGCCCTTGTGTTCGTTCCGTTTTCCTTTTGTTTTCACCTTTTTTCACACGAAAGCACGGGAGGTAGGCATATGGCACGAGCAGACAGTGCTTAGTGGTGTTAAATTCTGCAGCTAATTGGTTTTTGTACCGTAAACATTTCCTTTATATTGTAATTAACATAAAAAAAAAAGATCGTCAGAACGATGTTCGATTTGACTTAAAATAATTTAATGGGGTATTTATTAGCTTTTTCTCTAAATATCTACCTTTCCTACCTTTGGTACAATCTACTAGCAGACGGATAATAGATCAGTTGATCATATCCTTACTTCCAGCACACGCATTATGATAATAGTATTTGCAGCCAAATTTTTTAATGTATTTGAATAATCATGACTAGCCCTGCCATCTATCAACAAACGAGTAAACGATTACAACGTGTTATAAGTTAATATTCTTAATTCTGGTACTAAAATTCATTGGTAATTACAATATAACCTGTTACAAGCATATCACTACTACATTTTATCATTTATTAACAACATTCGATTACTTATAAATGTAGCACGCAAATGCTTGGCCTTAAAACAACGCCATCTTTCACTTTCAACCTGAAACAATCAATACGTAATGGATTAGATGTAGAAATAGAGAATACCTACATACCTGGTGTCTCTGGCGGGTAAGAAAGTCTCTACCCTTTTAGCGTCACTAGTCTTGATATGACTCATAACAATAGAATTTCAATAGTGTCAAAGTCAAAGATAACTTATATAATTTAAAGCCTTCATAAGGCTATAAATTATATAAGTACCAAGATATACAAAGCAAAAGCCAAACTTTGGACTTAATTGCGTTTCTTGGGAGTGGCCTATGTCCGTCAATATATGATAATGACAATACGAATTGAAAAAGTGTTTAATCTTAATTATTATAATACTTTTGCAATGTGGTATCGATGTAAAAATCTGTCGCCACTTTTGCTTCCCGTGGTTGTCGTAAGAAGCGATTAAATAAAAAGTCTTGAAAATAGCAATGGCTACCGATAGATGGCGGGATAATCATCACGAAAAAAGCCAGACTAAAATGAGAAGAAAGACGATTATGGCAAATCCACCTTACGTGATAGGCCCATGTCCTATAGTGCACTGCTTTTATACTGGTAAGGTTACGTTTATTATTTCACTTACCGTTGATGGGGAGCAACAGCATTAGGCATCATATTGTAAAACAATGTCTTCTGCTTCACTAAGGTATTCCTATTTTTTATTATTATGATTACTAAATTTATTATAAGTACGACGTACCGATTTTTTTCAGTTGTTCACATCACTAGCAATATCTTTTATTGGCTATATTTTAGCATTTAGCAACTGGAGCCAATAACGCTTCATTTGATACCGCGTTCGGATTCGGCCTTTAAAATGGCGAAATACTTCCAGACCGAGTTAAATTAAACCAGTGTACCTAAAAAAATACTTACGATATGTGCTAAATTTTCGTTTTTTTAACCAATAATTAAATGATAAAATTTAACAAAATAATCTTACTTAGACATGACTTAGACGCTACACATCGTTATCGGGTTGTAGGCTTTTGGTCTGGTTTTCGGATCCCACAGAGCAAGATGTGATCGATTTCACGTCTTTGCTACCTGCCTACCTACACCTTTTTTTAGATAATTCTTTTTTAATTTAATTGGCTTATTATATCTGTTCAGCTACTACTACTACATCAGTGTATATTAGTCCACTGATGAACATAGGAAGGTTTGCCCATTCTCACCACGCTGGGGTAGCTTGGTGTGCCCAGCATCCGTAGCATAGCAAAAACAGAAGAGTACGTCATCTTCATAGAAAGATACTCCGGTACGGTAATATATGTGCGTGCCAGTACGCAAAAACCACAGCACACACACAAGAATAATTTTAGCATGCCAGAAAGGCGCTAAACTTTTACCGGGTCATGGTTACTTTAGTGTAGAACGACGGCCTCGCAGAATACCCCCGTGTAGTAGGATCATCTTATTCTTCTACGTTACATTTGGTGGGTGGGGTAAGCGGAGGCACACTTACCCCTATCCTACCATTCCTTCTCTCCATATCCTGAAAGGATGTCTCTTTTCCCTTGCGACTTTACCTCGGCTGTGGAGTCCAAAGAGCGCTATGCAAAGAAACTAGGCAAACACACAGTCTAATAGGCAACCGAAGTAGGCTCGCCAAGCCTTCTCGAAGCGGCCACCGTGGGCCTGCCATCCCCGCTAAGTTAGGCCGGCCATGTATAATGCCACGGCTACAATGCCTTCCCACCACGACAAAGCAGGAACCCGTTCAGGGTGGACTGCTGGATTAAGTAGATCCTAAAATCATCAGTAAAATTCACGCTGAGAAGCTGTTGCAAGAACGTGATCAGAAGTGCGAGAACATAGTTGTAGCTAATACGTCGCGATCTCAGACGGGAGCTCAGTGTATGTGAAACCAAACATTTTGTAGCTCAGGCGGAGGGGGAGGAAGACATAGGGAGAGCATAATGATATTTTGTCTTGTTGCCAATACTGTAAATGTGATTATATAAGAAATGTAAAGACATTGTTTTTATTTGAATTAAAATGAAAATCTTTTATTTTCGACATATGGAATATATATTTCGTTTGTAATATTTACAACCTATAGCCGTTTCGTAATTGTAATATTTTTTATTGTCTTGTGGTAGTGGCGTCAGAGCCTGCCTTTTCTTCCCAGCGGTGTCCTGAAAGCAAATAAGGAAAAAGCCTTGAATCTCAGTGCAAGCTTCAGGAGCAAACGTATCGATGAGGCTCGCCTCGCGTCACACTATATCTCCTGGAGACGCAAAATGTGTAACATATTAAAATAACGGTTTGTTACTTTTTATAGAACGAATGAAAAAGAAATTATACGTCAATGGCTTAAGAGAGAAATACTGTAACTGTATATCTTCGATATACTTGAGTTTTAAAAATATCGATGTGAATATTTTTAATACTCATTAACGTTTTTGCTTCGATGTGTTCAATTTTTTTCGGCTTATCGATATATTGTTATATCCAAAGGTGCACCGCGAGTAGATGAGATTTATATTTTTGTTTATTTTGTAAATAGTAGTAACGTACGTATATTTCGTCTTACACCTTTATTTTTGGGTTTTAATCAATGACTTAATACCTTTTTATCTGCATTTTAAACATTCGTAATAGAATAATAATTACTATATCTATATCCATGAATCATCCATATATCCATGAATCGATGATTTTAAAAACTGTACATGTTTGACATATTATCTTTGCATATGGCAACTTTGGTCTGTGTTTCGATTTCGAAGTTCATGTCAATTTTATTTTGAAGAAAAAAAATAAAAACTGAGTTGTACGCGGACAGTGTTTCGCAATAACTATTATTCATTAAATTTCCAATACATTTATTACCATGTTATCTAGTCTAAAATCTGGGTTTCAGGGACTGGTACGTGAAGAATAAATAAATAAGAGACTATTGTGAATTATAACACAAAATTACATAATATCCAATATGATAGTGATTATTCGCAGGTACATTTATTTCATGTTAAATGAATATTTTCAGTGGCGCGTGTCCTCAAGAGCCTTACAAACAACTACCAGCCTCCAGCATGACAGCCTTTTCGTCCATCGAGATACTCCTGAAGACAATCCAAGTATTCCATTTGAGTTTACACCAGAAAACAATAAGGTTCACATGTCTCAATGATTTTTTTATTAATATTTCCGTGAATTTCTTGTTTGTAAGTTTCAATATCTATTTAAATTTAGAACACTGCCATTTAAACTATCAGTTTTTTAATCATCATGTTAACCTACACTTGCAGTTTATATTTTGACATGCATGTCAATTATCAAATTAAATTTTTGTGTATGGTGTTATCATTTTGTTATGATTATGATACTCTGTAATTCAATATGTAATTTTCTTTGAATGTTTGTATGATCTATCTTTACCTTTTTTTCTGCCATGAGCTCTCGTTTGTTTACCAATAGTCATGTTAAATAAAAGTTTTGGACTTCTAAGCTCTGAAATTTAAGAAATGCGATGAGGCCTTTGCTCAGTAGTGGGATATTTACAGGCTGTCTAAAACTAAACTAAAAGTTATTTTACACTTGTGATTGTTGTTCTCTTGATGAAATTTCATTTTTTTACATACTAAGCGTTTTGTTAAAAATCACACCTGCAAGCATATGCATACCAATATTGGTTTACCATTATCAAACCTTGATAATGCAAATTAAGGATTAAATCTGTCAGAAGATTAAACATAAAAGAAAAATGTGGAACAAGTACAATTGTGTACAATTATGCTCTCTGCCCTGACCTCCACCTGCCCTTATGTTGTAACAGATACTAACCTTTCAAACTGAAAGACAGCAGTTGCACTACTGTTAAGTGGCAGAAATGGGTAAGAGTGTGCAACCTACGTAAACATCTTCTAGTCAGATATGGAGTCCGCTACCTGTTAATTTGTTACATTAATGACCAGACAATTTCAGTCAAAAAAAGCTCTAACAAACATATGTATTTGCCTGAAATATCCTACAATGTTATCATATTTTTAAATTGTTACACCCCACTGTAGAACTTTCTCCTCTCTGATACTCTCCTGAGTAGAGCAGGTGTTTTATGTAAATTGTACATGGACTAACATTCAGACCAGAAATAATTATGTTGATCTGCAGAGAATTTGGTAAATTTAGCACATTAAAGTCTAATTAACAATTTTAACACTTGTGATAAAACCCATGATTCTTGTCTACTATAAAGCAAGTGCCTGGTTTCTGAGCTATCATAACAATGATAAAATTAAAAATAACTAATTTGTAACTGTTTTGTAATTATAGTCTGCTCTTCTTTCAGCGAGTGGAAGCTCTTCTTGCAATATATCCTGAAGGTCATAAGAGAGCTGCCATGATCCCCCTACTAGATCTTGCACAGCGTCAAAATGGTGGTTGGCTGCCAATTTCTGCAATGCATACAGTTGCTGAATTATTGAACCTGCCACGTATGAGGGTGTATGAAGTTGCCACCTTCTACACTATGTTTATCAGGTATGTCAAGGACACATCCTTTTTATCACAAGATATGATAATAGTTTAGGAGTTTATGGATTCATTGAATATTATATTATGCAAAGATTAAACGGGCAATGAACTAAGATCAAACTCATAAAATGGTTATTGCAACAATTGGTTGTCTGTCATTAAGTAAATTATGCAAATTCTCGATACTCCATATATGATTGGATGTAGATCCCAAAGGATATAGAGGGGTGAGTTAGGATTTATTTAATTATTATCAATTTCAGACGACCAATCGGAAAGTATCATGTCCAAGTGTGCACAACAACACCATGTTGGCTTCGGGGCTCTGACACTGTCCTCAATGCTATCAAAGAAGCTACAGGCTGTGAAGTTGGTGGCAATAGCCCTTGTGGCAAGTTTTCTCTGTCTGAGGTAAATAAATGAAAATTAAGATGTTTTATTGATTTCTACAATCAAAACATGACACTGGTTTTACAATCTGGCCTCTCCATTGGACTTTTGATGCCTTTGTTTTTTTTTTATTGAGAAAGAAGTCAAACGAGCAAGGGGTACTCACCTGATGGTAACTGATTGCCCCCACCCCCACATACATTTGCAACATCCAGGAGGGTTGTAGGTACATTGTTGGCCTTTAACAATAGTGGGTATGGAGAGGAGAAAGCGTGAGGCCTCCAAACCATGTCTTAGTAAACCTACCGGTTTCCTTTATAACAAAGGAGTAGTTATAATCATAATTTTAATTTTGCTGTCTATTGGAGGCCTTTTTCTAATATCTCTAATAGTCGGCATCCAATAAGACGAGCACCTGGTAATATGATTTTTTCCCCCCACAGGTTGAATGTCTTGGGGCTTGTGTAAACGCTCCGATGGTGCAAGTTAATGATGATTACTATGTGAGTATATCTAATTTATATTTCTTTATAATATAATATTACTTCGAACAGGCGAAATTATTCAAACTGTACCCGAAAAAATTTTCTCTATAGCCGGTTTTCATCTTCATCAGCACTGTACAAGTCCATTGTCGAACATTGTGCTTCCTTGGAGAGGGCTACTCTCTAAAGAAGCACAATCAAAGACATTTCTTGAAAGGTTTGGCCATATTCACCTTCCTGGGCAAGGAGGTTGGTGACAGCAATGCTGGTACTCACGCACTCGTGTTGCTGCTCCCTATCACCACCTAATATTTGGTCATTTCAAATGGATAGCTACAAGAGTGCAGCTGAGTTCGCCATTTGGAGGAGTAAGGTAGAAGTCCAGGCTAGGTGAAGGACTGCTCGAATATCTAAGAGGGTTTTGAGGCCGGGAAGGGTCCACCACGCTGCTCCAGTGCTGGTCAGCGATCTTCACATGTTCTCGAAATAATATTTTTTTATTATTTCCATAGCTCCATTTTTTACTTCGAATTCGTTGTCATCTATCCCGAAAACTCCAAGCGTTCCCCCAATTTTTTTTGATGAAATTTTTTCCGCCGTATTTCATACGCCATTTTGTTTTTTTTTAATTTTGGGTTCTTCTTTTCGTGTTACAAAATACCAGTCCATCGTAAATAGTCTTAGAATATTTTCATTCATGTTCTCAACTTTTTAGTTAACAGGTGGTGAAATCTCACAAGCCTCCATTACGATTTGATTAAAAAAAAAACAAATTAATTTAGCAACATATTTTCATTGCTCTTAATATGTTTACAGGAGGACCTAACCGTTGACGATACGAAAGAAATAATCGAGAAGTTGAAGAAGGAAGAGAAGCCTAAGCCTGGCCCGAGGTGACTGATCCGTACAATTTCATAATGGCCCATCCACACTAACTACACCACACTCGGCCAGAAGTCTACACATTCCGCGACTGTACAAACTGAACGATTAGACTAGACTACTAAACAAATTGAATGAATGTATGCTAAAAATTAAGTACTCAAATTCCTACTATTGTCATAAGTCCTAATATGACGCATACCAATATAATTTTAATTGTTTCAAAGTTATGTAACCTCTTTCGATTGCGCTACGCTCGCTGCAGCAGCCACTTACCATCAGGTGGACTGTTAGTTCGTTTGAAAACTGCAGCAAAATTTCATAACATGTGCCGCTAAAATGGTGCCCTGGGGTAGAAATAGCAAAGTTTAAGAAACAAAATATTTATATAAACTGAACTGTTTTGTTTCTACAAACTTATCATCTACATGACTTTTCTTATAAGTGCTGGAAGACTGAAGCTAACCGCTAGGTAAGGTAATTGTGACCTGGGATGGACTTCATCACCAGTATCTTAGTGGAAACTTGTAGTTAGTTTAGTAATAGTTTGAGTAGTAGAAACAATAATAGCACGATATAGGTTGTTTGATACTTCCATATATATTAGGATTTTGATATTTGATCACCATTTAATTAAATTGCCTACTGCAACATTTTTGAAATGAAATCTTATTTACGGATCTTATCAGTTCAATTTTACATAATAATCTCGATGTTCCGATGGCCACTGGAGATTGAGGTATTTGACGTCCTGTTGATATTGTTAACGCCGGCTGGCGTCAGCGCTCTAATAATAAAACCGTCCGACATTATAAAGTATAAATAAACTCGTAAATAATGGTTTCATTTCAAATGTGTAGTATTCGTGTAAATACAAGAATTACGTTATTACGTCATAGAATTAACTAAACATTACATTGATTTTAGTAGCGGCGTATGCCGTATGGAAATCCATAATCTTTGCCTACTCCGTATGGTTAACGAGCGTGAGTGTCGGCTATCATCATCATCATCATTTCAGCCTATCAGAAGTCCACTGCTGAACATAGGCCTCCCCCAAAGATTGCCACGAAGCTCGGTCCTGAGCCACCTGCATCCATCGACTTCCCGCAACACTGCACAGGTCGTCACTCCATCTTGTGGGGGGTCGTCCTACACTGCGTTTGCCTGTACGTGGCTGCCACTCGAGAACCTTTTTTTCCCCAAGGGTTGTCAGTTCTGCGAGCTATGTGGCCGGCCCATTGCCACTTCAGCTTGCTGATCTTTACGGCTATGTCGGTTACCGTAGTGTCGGCTATGTGCGCTAGGAAGTGTTAGTTCACGATATTATACGAATGGAGGACTCGAATATGTGTCGTCACGTTTCACAGTTCACACCCAAAAGCTTAGAAGTGCTGGTGCACCATTTTGTCGCGCAAAAAACAACCGATGTAGAATTACAATCCAGAGCCATGGGTTCAGCAAGCAATCGATTTATCCATAGGTATAAATTGATGGCAGCCGGCTGGCAGGCTATGAGCATCTGTTACCCTACCTGATGCCTTCATAAGAACTATAAATAAGTCTAAATTGAATAATAAGCTTCGACCTTGACTGCGCTCACCGTCTCTCTTGACCAGCGTGGTGAGTCTGAGGAAACCTTTCAAGAAATTTATGGCGGCTTTTGTGAGGCCTATGTTCAGCAGTGGACGGAAATAAGCTGCTGCAGTAGTCTTTTCTAAAGGTAAACAAAACTGAGCGTGGTGGTAGCTCAGGGGACGGCACCGCTACTTTTGTTATGTGGGTGAAGGTGAATATTTCGGGGAAACGCAAATCTGAGAACTATTTTGAAGACTTGAAATCTGCTTACCCAGTTGCAGAGTTGGAAGCTGGTATTTTTTTTCATTCGTAAAACATACAGTGATACATAGCTTGATAAATTGAAAATTATTATAAATGCCGCACACCATTTTGCTTGTATTCGCATATTGTAACTAGAAAGTTTATTAAGTGATCAATCTGCTTGTTTGCTACTTGCACATAATCAAATAACAACAATTAAAAAATCGCATCGAACCATTCCTTATATAGTACTGTTTAAAACTTGCAGGAGCGGCCGCTTCGCGTCCGAGCCACTGGGCGGGCTTACTTCTCTCACCGAGGAGCCGACGGGACCGGGATTCGGTTTGCAGGACGGACTCAAAGCTTAAACCGAGTAGTTGTTTTGTTTTGTAAAGATTAATTTAACTAGGTAATATCGAAATAAAGAAATCATGTTACGGTGTTTTGTTTACTTTTTCTCAATTTATAATGAATAATTGAAAAAAAAAAAAAAACTTGTTTGTTCTCCACGTTAAAAAGGATCATCAGAATCTATTCGCAATCGGCTAAGACATCGCGTAACATACATACATAAAAATTAATAACCTCTGCCTTTTTTGAAGGCGTTTGAAAAAAAAATTTTTTTCCTTCTTACTCCAATGAATTGAATCTGTATATACATTTATTCGCCTTAATAAGAAATATCGACGTTTCGTAATCAAGCCGTCAAAAAACCTCTTTTAAGGTGACATATCGATCACCATATAATTCACACGGAAACAAGATACTATAATATCTATAGAGTATATTAAAATACCTTAAGACATCTAGATATTGTAAGATATATTCCGTTCCAATAAAGTTACTTCAAAAAGTTATTGCCACCAACACTGCCTGAAGAAGAAATATATTTATCAATTTACCAAATACATTTTCCAAAACAGGTAGAGAAACAACCTAACAGACGTCTGGCGTAAAGAAGAAAATGTCGACACTATTCAAAACTCTATTTTGCCCTGATCAACCAGGACTATGGCTTCGATTGTTTTAAATCATTCCATCGATTTTGCTGAGTACACATAGCCTTTAGTTTTAAATTATAAATCTTCGTTTTTATACAACCACTTTTAAAAAGTGTAAAATATGTATTAGTCAGATACAAGGTGTATGTTGCTTTTAAATAAAAAAAACACGCACATAATTATCTTAACCCATTCTTTGCCATACTGGAAAACATATATTGTTTCCCCAATGTTGCCATACATTAGAAAATGGCCGCCGAAAGTATTCCTAGATGCCCAAGGGAGTCCTTCGGCATATGTAATACAGACTTATCAAGTAAGAAACCCTCACCTTTTGGGTTAGGTTTGTCTAACCTTTGGCCCAATATACATATATAAAAGCCCCTATATAACCTAAACAGGCTATTTTAATTAATTTAAATATTTTTTTAATTTTTTTTGTACGTTCAAATGGGCCGGTTCGTCCGGGGTAGTACCACGACCTCGTAGAATACTTCGTTTCGTTCGGTGAGTGGGATAACCGGAGGCCCACTCCCTCTCTCATCTCCCAAATATCCTTCAAGGTCGGCAACGCATTCGCAGCACCTCTGGTGTCACAATCACTTACCATCAGGTGAACCGCTGGCTCGTTTGCCCCATTTCGGATGAATATTAAAATTGTATTGGAATAAAATGAAAACAAATAATCATTATACATATTTTTTTTTTATTTAAAAGCAACTACACCTGTATCTGACTAATACATATTTTACACTTTTTTAAAAGTGGTTGTATAAAAACGAAGATTTATAATTTAAAACTAAAGGCTATGTGTACTCAGCAAAATCGATGGAATGATTTAAAACAATCGAAGCCATAGTCCTGGTTGATCAGGGCAAAATAGGGTTTTGAATAGTGTCGACATTTTCTTCTTTACGCCAGACGTCTGTTAGGTTGTTTCTCTACCTGTTTTGGAAAATGTATTTGGTAAATTGATAAATATATTTCTTCTTCAGGCAGTGTTGGTGGCAATAACTTTTTGAAGTAACTTTATTGGAACGGAATATATCTTACAATATCTAGATGTCTTAAGGTATTTTAATATACTCTATAGATATTATAGTATCTTGTTTCCGTGTGAATTATATGGTGATCGATATGTCACCTTAAAAGAGGTTTTTTGACGGCTTGATTACGAAACGTCGATATTTCTTATTAAGGCGAATAAATGTATATACAGATTCAATTCATTGGAGTAAGAAGGAAAAAAATTTTTTTTTCAAACGCCTTCAAAAAAGGCAGAGGTTATTAATTTTTATGTATGTATGTTACGCGATTGTAGGACTTCTTATTGTAACAGTTTGTTTGTCGCTCACTTATGCTTAAAGAGTGTAATTATGTTATGGATTATTTTATATATTTTATATTTTATATATATATTTTATATATATATTTTATATCAGAGTATTTTATAAGTCTTTCCAGTATGGCAAAGAATGGGTTAAGATAATTATGTGCGACATTGATTACGGGTTTAAGTGTGAATTCCACACCTTTTATGTTTTGAGAAAAAATATTTATTTAATCGTATAATTCACCTTTATTATCTATACATTTCTGTCAACTCGAGGTATGATAACTTTTTGCATTTGCGATAGAACACTGGGAATCTGGACTCTACAAAGTCTATGAAGGCATTTTGTACTGCTTCCTGAGAAACTGTTCCTTGCAGGAAATTGTCCAGGTCGCGGAAAAAATGGTAATCGGTACGGAGGATAACTTACGGTTACTAACTGCAAAAACGAAGTTCTTCACAATAGACATTTGCTGTTATTGATACACCGGATCCCAAAAAGCTATAGTGAATTACGCAATGAAGTGACCACCAAATGGTTGTCATTCCTTATACAAGGACGAGCTTCGCTTTAGGGCAATGATCCGGTATTCGTCCTGGGTTCAGTCATTAGGTTTTTCGCATGCGATAATCGTTGAGAATCCACTTTTTATCACACGTCATAGTTCTGTCCAAAATCCCTTAATTTCCGTAACTACTCATCAAAGCAAGGCAAGCTTCCTCTATGCACATCAGTTAATTCATGAGGCACCCATTACAATTTATTTTTTTATTTTACCGATTTGGTGGGAATAAGTCAATATTTTTAGCTTACCTACAAACTAACGTCTAACTGTGGCGTTAATTCCTTGGTTGTTTAACAAGTATGGGCTTACACCATTACTTTTAATTCATCGTTATTTACCTTACAAAACACGTAAAAAATTCCGTCGAGTATAAAAATACAAATAAAAAATCTATAATGTTCCAACTTTTACATTTTCTCCATTTTTCAACACCACGATAGCACAGTGGTTAGAGGATCTGCCTTCCAAAACAGGAGACGCGAGTTTGATCCCCTCTTTGGAGGGCTTGATTGTACCAATGAGATTATCGAAACTAATGTACATTCTGAATCGTTGAACAGAACATTAAGATAGCGACAAGCTTACCATCTGTCACATTGTCTCAAATAATCTCTGGTGAAAAGTAACAGTAGTAATATGACTAATAAAGGAAATAAAGAGAATTTCCGATTCCGATAATAAATTTATGAACCTTTTAGAGGTATTTAAGCTTTGCTTATAATAAATTTATGTGATTTATTGGTTAAATGTAGTAAGGAAGTAAAATGTAGATATTATTAAATAATTATTCTTATGGATCATTATTCCTTGTAGATATAAAATACTTAAAATGATAAAATCTCCGTATACTCAGTATTTATTAAATGTAATAAGTCTCAAATTCGGTCGCTGTCATCGATACGTCACTATCACGACAAAACCTTGATAAAGTGCTAAGTAAGTACCTACCAACCTACTTTATCGTTGTATTGTGCTACACAGGCTGTTCATTTTTGACACAAAAAAAAAACAAATTCATGCTCGTTTATTAGAATCTTTGTAATCTAGTGGTTAAGGGGCACGCTTTAATTTCATAGTTACGCAAATCTTTCGGTGGCTTTGCCAGCTTTTGTTTGCGCTATCATGTAAAGGTCTGACGTCTGACTATATCTTGTACTTACATGGGCTGATGAAGGACTAGAAATTCTCGTAAACTACTTACTACTGAGGTATAAAAGAAACCTAGATTTATAATCACCTACTTACTATAAAAATAATGAACATATTATAAGCAATATATGTTTTAAAGTACATATGTGTGTCAATATATTGGACTTATATTGCATACAACTGCAATTGCTATATGACATTCTTATGTTTCAAAGGCATAATTTGCATTCATATAAATCCAATATTTAAACAACATAAACATAACACAAATCATTATTTACCTTCGCTTTAGTATAAATATTTTTTTAATAGCAAGCTTATGTACTATACTATTAATGAATCACGCTGTATTTGTTAGCATAATATATTTACTACATTCTTTGATAAGACTATGGATACTTAGGGACAAAACTACCAGTAGTGATTATGTTTGATGCGTGGTAGTGTAGTGATCATTCAATGTTTACAACTATTAGTTAATTGTTAGGTAGAAGTTAATGTTTTTTTTTATAAGTAATAAGACTGATGGAGTGTGTTGTTTGTAATTAGTGTGAACGTGTGTGATTAGTGTTTTAATTGATTGCAGATGTTCCGTCGTAATAAAACCGATGGGGTCCAAGAATATACAAAGTTACAGTTATGGGATACCAATATACAAATTTCTACAACTGTAAGTAGATATACCTACATAAATATTTTTATGTTCCTCGATATTTTAATACATTTAACACCAATCTCTTAATTTATAACATAAAAGTACCTAAGAGCGAACGTAAGCATTTATCGTCCTTCTTAGATGACGAGCAATTTAATTTTATACATTGTTACTAGTGAACCGTAATATATAAATTAATCGTGAATATGTCATATATACATATAAACCTTGCTCTTGAAATCTTCTAGGTGCAAAGTGATTGTGAAAACCGCATTTAAATCCACTTAGAAGTTTAGAAGTTATAACCGAATACGGATTGCTACTTTGTTTTCATACTATGACTATGTACCTTGTACAACATTGTTATATCGACTTATCGACCTTCATTTATTGATCTATCAATACAGTTGTGAAAGTTGATATTAGTGAATTTATATCATTGTGTTAAAATTCGATCAATATATAATTATGATTATAAATGGCCTACGTTGTTTTTAATGTCGATATATTAATTTAGACAAATGCAAATTAATATTTATGTACTCATATTTCATTACGAAATTATGAGTAGTTGCGTTAATTCGAATACATTGAAAGATTTGTTCATTCACTGTAGTTCCGTTCACTCCCAACTGTCAAGTAATGCGTTAAGAATCTTTTTGCTATTGTCAAAATTGAGAGTGACATTTAATTTGACAGTGTACATTCGATCGTTGTGGCTTTGTGTCGTCTTTTCGGTGTGAAAATGTTTCTCGAAGCTTAAGCTCTTGGACATTTTGTTAAAAATGAAAAGTAGCCCCACTCGCAAATATGAAAATTTCTCCAATGACCACCACGGGAAGGACACTGACAAGTATTCGCTAGATAGCCAGGACACTGCCAGTTTGGTTAGTCAGTTGTTCATATTATTGATTTTGTTTGTATTCTTTTTCTAGTGTTATTGATTTAAGACCGTATAAAGTCTTAGTTACTGACGTATAGAAACATACGGTAGATTTAATGTAGACTGTAGGTTGCTGTTAGTTTTTGGAATATACATTGTCCATCAAAATGCGTTTATCGACCTAGATTTTTCTAGTAGGTTTTAAATTTAACTAGTATTTTTATCTAAAGCGTAAGCTGTCATAAAGTCAGTAAAGTCGTAAAGCTTCTTAAGTTTGGTAAAGGGGAATTAAATTCAATTTAATTTTCACACCGAGTGATTTTGCGATAGTAATGGTCTTACTTTCACCCACCCCAACACGTTGATATATACTTTTGAGATGATTTGATATATGAGATGATGCGCAAGGTTTTCGAACCTTATATGTTACATTTTTTTTCTGTTAGACATATTGTAAGTTATTTTTCGGCATACTAGTCTAGAATCTCATTTTATCTTTATATTATATATTATATTCTGCAATGATATTAAAAGTGTTACACAAGATGAATGTTATGGTGGACAGTGCACTTCACATATATTTTTTAAGTCTTAAATTAAAACAATAAATATTGAATGCTAAAGAAGTAGCATTTGGTTAGTTTTATATAATGATTTCCAATCAACAATATTAGGTATTACTATAATATTTAAATTAACCAAATTTTATAATGATCTTGAGGTTAACATTTAAAAATAAAAATGATAAAGTAACAGAATTGTTTGTGGTGGAGCCATGCAGCAACGCTGGCTCAGCCAGAAGTAAAAGCATCTTGTGCTTCTGAGTTTCATTTGGTGAGTAACCTGAGGCCCACTCCCTTCTCTTCAAACTGGCCTACCCATTGTCCCTTTCATCCCTCAAATATGATCAAAGCACCTGCAGATATGTAGCTAATCCCATCATCATCATTTCCCACTAGTTGGATACCTTTGTCTAGTGGTGAACTGATTACTGGTTGATACTATTTGTACTATTGATTAAACTAAAATAGTTATTATGCTTGTGTTATTGTATAAAAGTAGGTACAATTTATATAATACACTGCATTATTCTATCTTTTTATCTATGGTATTAAACTCATTAATGGAGTGATTATACTTATCATATTACAACATTAAAACAATAACTGATGTATGTTGAAGGATAAATTACTTTCATTATAATTATGTCTTTCATAATAGATCAATGCTTTTTATAATCTGCAACTATCATATTCTATTGTGAATTATAATGAAGTATTACAATACTCACCAACAACCATGGTGTTATTTAACCATCAAAAGCTGGCATGCATTTTCTTGAAAATTTGTCCACACTCATTCTCTCTCTACCACATGGTTATTAATTTTACTATATTATTTTTCACCATTGTCTGATGTTTTGGATGCCTTTACTTCTCCATTCTCTGGCAGGACAGACAAGTAGGTAATGTTTATGCCCTACTTATGGGTGCAACCACAATGGCAGTTCTCAACTGCACAAGATAATATTATTATTCTGCCGCAAGTGTTCGAGCAAATACAAAGGCAATCTGGCCTGTTGTCCTTATCTTCCAGTATCCAATAAGTTTGGAGGAAGTGTCCAACAACCAATTATATTGGTATATATATTGTGTCTATCTGGGATTAATGAATAGAACATTAGGTGTACAAGGAAGGTTTGAACATATTCACAACAATGGGCAAACAGATTGGTGAGGGCATTGGCGGTAACCCATCACTAGTTTGTTAGATTGGGGTGCCCCAGAATCATATTTGGAGTCATGAATCAGCACAGTAAAATCAATCAAAGCCTCTTTTTAGTGCATTTCACGATTATGTACAACATTTCAGCTTTCTTTAGGATCTGATGGTTTTTTGGATGCCTTGTGTATTGTGGATCATTTACTTGGTCTGTTTGTTTTCGGCATTATGTGTTTTGTCTATCTGCTTTACTTGTTAGTCGTTCTGTAATTGCTTATGGTGATTCTCATCTAAAAAACTTTTGATCTCTATTGTGGATCGGATTCTAAGAACTGATTAACATGTTTTTTTTGTAACTAAAATACATTATAGCGATCAATATAATACTATGTAGAAAAAAACTACTCTACAAAACTAAGAAGCATTATACAAGTATATTAACATCTATATATTTATATCATATGAGCCTTAATAGCCGAGTGTTTAGAGGATCTGTCTCCAAATCAGGAGATCTGAGTTCAATATTCTATGTAGAGGGCTCGTACCAATGAGTTTTAGGCCATTACTTCCATTGGCTCACCACCTGTATCGCCACCTGTCTCTCG
The DNA here is from genome assembly GCA_029286595.1 of Bhutanitis thaidina. Classification (NCBI taxonomy): domain Eukaryota; kingdom Metazoa; phylum Arthropoda; class Insecta; order Lepidoptera; family Papilionidae; genus Bhutanitis; species Bhutanitis thaidina. Next base: position 14,221,964 of record JAGSMS010000010.1, read on the forward strand.
TTTTCCCAAATTAGTTCTGGTGAAAACTGGGTTGAAAGAACAAAAATTTTATGAACTCTGACCACCCAAGTATTAGCTAATTTTCTTATAAAGTCTGTCTTATTTGTCTCTGTGAATGATCATACATGAATAAAAAAAATTGATGTCGCGTATTGGCCATGTCTTTTGCAGCTTTTACGCTAATATGCGTCTTTATTGATTTTTTTTATTTCTTTATAATGAGAACCGAAAAGATGAATTTTGTATAAATACGTTTTTCCAACTACATGAAAAACTTAAGCAAATACTAAATTAGTTCTATGGTTTAAGTACTGCCAAATATTAATTCAGTAGTCACACGTCTCCCTGTAACCACATTTTTCATCATCTGCACGATATTGTATCAGACAGCGTGTATTACAGCGTGTCAGAATTCCACTGCTGAACATAGGCCTCCCACGAGAGATCGCCACAAAGCACAGCACATCGGCTTCCTGTAAAACTATGTAGGTCGGCACTCCGTCTTGTGATAGGTCGTCTTGGCTATAAGAGGTTGCCATTCGAGATCATTTCATCTCCAATGGCGGTCAGTTCTGCGAAGTATGTGGCCCGCACATTGCCACTTTAGCTTGCTGATCTTTAAGACTACAGCGACACTGTCGGTGTATTGAATGATGTAAATGAAATGAAAACTATATGACGTGCTAGAGCCAAGCGGCGGACTTTTGCTGCTACTCGAATGGGTCGGCTCGCTGTGTAGTACCTTTTTAACTTGCATCTTGTGCTTCGGCGTGTCACCGGAGGCCGTTTCCTCTCTTCCCCAACTCCCCTTCCCATCATCTCTCCCATCCCCCATATATGATTAAAGATCGGCGACGCACCTGTATCTCCTCTGGTGGTGTTGCAGTACGTGGCCGTCGGTAATCACTTACCAGCGGGTGATCTGGTTGCTCGTTTGCCCCCTTGCCATTAGAAAAACAGAAAAGAAATTTCTTCATTCTTCGACGTAAGAAAGACGGTTTTTTAAATTACAAATCTTACTACTATACACATAAAGAGAGCGCCCTAACCACGAGGGCTATTCCGGCTATACTCAAATCTACCACCAATTATACTTGCATGATTAAGTTCTCAATAATACAAGGCCATATGATCAATTGATGTTTCTTGTAATTTATATCGTGAAGCACGCAGGTTAACTTCAGATCGATCATAACCAATTTTTTGTTTTTCAAAGTACCCAAAAAGCTAATCATGTTACACGCTACGTTTTTTTTTTAATAAATCGTAAAGCGTTTTGTTTTGAAATGGAATTGCCAACCTTAAAAAAATTTGAATAGCAAATTGATTTGTTTATGTTCTAGTATATAAATGTAATTATATGCTGTAAAGATAAATACATTTTAGAAATAAAACTGTTGTATGCTTGGTTTTAGATTTAATATTATTTATTACCGGATCCCAAACCGGTGGCAACATCCAGCCATCTTCTCTATTGTAATTAGGATGTTTTTTTATTTCAATAGTATCGCGAATCATCCTTGGCAGGAATCTGTGTTCTTTTGCTAGGATTATTGCTCTATCAAATCTTATGTAATGATTGGGGCGATAAAGAATATGATCACAGTTTGCAGACTTCCTAGAGGATCGATGTTTCACATCACCTATGTGAAAATCAGAACATAATGTCCTACAATTTTTTTATATTCTTATTCTCTGATATATCGTTAAATGACGTCAACTACCATCTTCTTTGTCGTCGTTTAAATCATGTCGATAAAAAACGATACGCGTTCGCCCGTTCTTAGATATGTATAGTTTGTGATATTGAACAGTTACCTCTACGATGGACTCTTCTGCGAGCGTATCTAAAATACAAATAAATCCTGCACTCATCTGAAAACATTACGGAAGTCCAGTGCTCGTTTGTACAATATAATTCGTACATACTGGGCTGCAGTCAGTGTGCTGGTCTAAATGGGTTCGTATGGTATTTACGGATGCTCCACGCACTTCATTTATCTTATATTTGATCTCGTGAGGAATTACGTTATAACGTCATTTAGCGACGACATCACCAGAAACCGATCACCGTGATATGTAGTCACTGGTGTGGAATAGATAATAGTTCCTGAGAGCAGTCGAGATCTGCCGTTACCGCGTCATCTTTATTCAACTTTATACTCATGAAAAAGTGTAAAAAATATTAGTTTATAAATTAGGGTAACTTGTGCGACTTGGTGTTGTGTCCATGTTAGATTACATACGATTATAAAAATGGTACTGAGATAATGACTAATGTTAATTATTCAATATGTTATCGTTATAATTAAACGAGGAGTGATACATGATAATAACACTTAATTTGTAACATTTATTAAGTGACGCGTTAGTCGTTATTTGTGAATTTCATTAATTTTCTGCCAGTTCCATTTTCAAAATCTATGTTAAGTCGAGCTTTTATGATTATTCAGAGTAGATAGAGGGCTAAACTTTCTTATACTGTAGGTTTGTATTGTGCCCCTCTAAAAGGCTAATGAAATTCAACATAGAAATTTTATTAGACGCCCGATTGTACACCAGATATTTCAGATTAGTTCACAGTTGTTGGACGTATTATTGTCATAGCTAACTAACTTTGATAAAATCCGTCAAAAATAGTTTTATTGCAAATTCGTGTAAAAACAAGAAATCGCTAAAGTTATGCGCAAAATTTCTTATAATTATGGTATGACGGAACTGGTATATTCTTAAAATAAAGAATCGAAAAGAAAATAGGACCAGTGAAACCTTTTCTAGATCCGCATTTTACGCTCGATGTTATGCTTGAAGAATTTTCAATCCGCGCCTCACTCTGCGTATTTCACCACATACATAACGATGTGACGTTATCGTGATTTGTAGTTTTTTTTGTTAAACAAGTGTCAAGTGAATGAGAGCTTTAGTGAGTTTGTTCGATTTAAATATTCGATTGCAACAATACACTTTTAAATTTCACGTTTACCGTACTTAGCGGACCCCACACTGCTAAGTAGTACTGGTACAAAATAATGGAAAAAAAATTCGCGAAATTTTAATAAGATTGTTGTAGATGAGTTGTCACGGTGTGGTGATAATGTCACTTATTCACAACGTAAACGTTATCAGTTCATTGTCGCTCTTCGTAGGAAGATACCAGATTGATCTCGTGCTCTCGTCTCGGATAATAGCAGATTTAAATTATCTAGCCCCGTGACGTGCAGCGGCGACTTTGTTACCTCCGATCGCCAACATGTTTGTCACTAGAGGCTTATGTCCACCAGCAGTGGACTGTTAAGGAGGATGACGAGGAAGAAGTAGAAGACTTCTTTATAATGCCCATATTTGACAGACCAGTTAAATATGACCATTATTTGGAAATGGTCTCTTCTGGTTTTCTTCATAATAAGTTTCATAAGTTTAAATAATGTTAAAATTAGAAAAAAAGTTTAAATAATAAAATTTACAAAAGTCTTCGTTATTAATTGCTGAATTTCTCTCTATCTTTTATTTATGTGTCTGAATATTTTCATTCCATTCTCTATCTGCTTTCTTGATCAAATTTTCTCTGCTGATGCTATTATTTCTTTCTTTAAAAATAGGAAGACATTTATCTTCATCTTTTTCTATTCTTATTATCAGTTACCAATTAAAAGTGTATTGTTGATTCTGCTGGTTATTTTTGCCAACTCTGCCACATGTCATGACAAGTTTTTGTATGAACTACAAATCCTTTGCCTGATCTGGGAGTGTCCGTCACGTTACAAGAAGAAATAACTTCAGCATACATTAGTATGCTGAGTGCACAGCCCTGAATCACACACAAACCCCAAAAGAATTATTACAGTCAGTTCACAATAGGCGAAGATACAGCGTAACATACTTACTGAAAACAAAAAGATTCAGCCGATTTTATAACATATTTTTTTGAAGTCGGTTGAAAAATACAATTCTGTATATAAACAGAAGGACATAAATTCAAAGAAAAGAAGGCGAATATAGGTTGGCTTTTCAAGATAAGGCACTTGTACCTACATAAAATTATTTTTTTATTGTATCAGCTGGCAGCGTAGTGTATTATAATTTTATGTATAGAAAATGTTATTGTTGTTTAATTTAGCGATGATTATTATGGTCGGCAATAACCTTACCATCCTGTAAATAGTCCACTGCAGGGCACATGCCTCCTATAAGTAGGATTCGCCATGATCGCCACGCTCTACTATTGGCGATCTACCAGACGTTCTGTAATGTACCCGGACACCTCGCACTTTAAGACACTGCTGCTCGTCGTTGGCCTGCTTCATTATGGTGATTTTTTTTTTATACAATATAGACTTACATTTGACCTCAATCTCGCTTGATGGAAGGCGAAGATGAGGCCTAGGGAGGTACACGTGTGCCTAGAAGGTGTCTGTTCACTTTGCCCTTAAAGATGTCCAGATTATAGAGTTCCGGAAAATCTGACCTCGGCAGAGACTTCCACTCCTTAGCCGTCCGCATAATGAAAGAAGAGGCAAACCGCTTCGTGCGTAATGGAGGCATGTCTACAACATAAGGGTGAAACTGCTCGCCTAGTCTTTTGATGATGGAAAGGGGAAGGGGGTATCAGGTAATTCAAAAGTGTGCGGAGGGCTCACTCTCCGAAATGTATCCGATAAAAAACCGAGAGGCAGGGCCACTCGTCTATGGTGTTCGAGGCTTAGAAGATTTGCCTCCTCGAGTGAATCACTGCCTATGATCCTCTTCGCTCGGCGCTCCACCGAGTCCAAAGCACCCAGCTTGCTATGGACTCGATGTAGCGACCGAAATTTAGATTGGAAGAGAGATCTATAAAAAGAGAGGTATGGTATGTTTGGAGATGGATACGATATTCCTCCATCTGTCGCCATTTTATAACTTAGTAGAGCCAAGCGGCGGCTTTAGCTGCTCCTTGAATGGGCCGGCTCGACCGGGTTTATACCACCGACCTCGCAGAATAGCGGCGTGAAGTAGAGGTATCTTGTGCTTCTGCTTCTGCGTTTCTTTCGGTGAGTGAGGTAACCGGAGGCCCTCTACCCCTTTCCATCCCCCCTCCTCGTTCTCACTTGCAAGTTCTCTGGTGTGGCAGATGTACGTGGGCGACGGCAATAACTTACCATCAGGTGAACCGATTGCTCGTTTGCCGCCTTTCCCATAAAAAAAAAAGCCGTTATATTTTTAAGGCATTGTGTGACGACTCATACGAAAAAAACGGCTGCGAATTCTTACGCCGGTACCACAGGGCCATGGTTGGTGAGGAGTCATAATGATTACCACTGTTTGCATTCGCTTTGTTTGGTCAAAGGCAAAGGCTGCCTTTGACCAAAAGGGAGGCCTTTGCCCAACAGCAAAGGCTCTCAAATCTCGAAACAGACTGAGAGGGTTTTGGAGCCGGGAAAGGCTGCTCCAGTGCGCGTTGGCGGGCTTCACATATCCTCGAAATAATATTTTTATTATTTCTCAAACATGCAGGTTTCCTCACGAGGTTTTTCCTTCATCGACGAACACGTGGTAAATACAGCACTTAAAATTGCTATTAACAATTTTAGTGGTGCCGCCACCGGGGTACGAACCCAGGTCACCCGCGCCTCTGTGAAACTAAACTGAGCGCCCTGACCATTGGGCTACCATTTTTGCACTAATTGGTTAAAATTGATTTTGTTTTTCGTTTTAGCCGTATTTACAAATGACTTCTGCTTATTTCTGAAAATAATGAAAATATTTGGCCTTCGTCACATTTAAATCCTCACTCGAATTCCCCATCCTAACTAAGCGATCGATTTTCCATTTACAAAAGCAACCGGGATAGCTCCTTAATAGAATTTCTTAAGGACCAGTATCCATGGCGACAATATGTCGACACAAATCGATCCTGTCGCAATCGCTGTGCTTGTGAACGAAGACTTAGACTTTACGAAGACGAAGACTTTATTAGAGAAAAGTGGGATAAGTGGCGCTTATTGGTAGATTGGCCAGCAGTGGTACTGGCGTAAGCTAATGATGATGAACAGACCTACAGATTTTGTTGTTTTATTAATATATACCTATAACGTGATTTATGAATTCGCGGGTTCGATTCGCGCACGGGATTAGTATTTGTATGGACTACAAATAATAGTTCCCGGTCTGGGTGTTTGTCCATGTGCAATTCATGTATGTAAACTGCCTCCGCGACACAGGAGAAATTCCTACAGCGGAAGGTAACGTTTATTTATTTTTTTTTTAAAAAAAAGAAAAAAAAATCATAAAGAATTCATTCTCATTAACAATATGACTTACATACCATACATTACACTCTGATGCCGACTGCGTAGTTTAGTGGTTAACGTACCTCACTGCTGTGTCATCCTGGGTTCGAATCCCAGCCGAAGTCAATATTTGTGAAAAAACACAAATTATTGGTTTTCGGGTCTGTTTCTGTCGTGCTCGTCCCGTGTCTCAGAAACAGCATCTGTACTTTCGTCTGATCTTAATGCACTAGTGTTACGTATACGTATGAGTTCCCGCTATATACGGCACTATAATATTACCTGTTTAGTTGCCAACTGCCGATTGTATTACCTAAACAGATTCTAACGAATGGAACCGCCTCGGGATAACACTTTTCCGTCTATCGTTGCACGAATGTACATAATAAGTATATACACGATGTTTTACAACCCCCGGTTTGGTATCTGATAACAATGTCAATACAGACGCGTTCTGTACAACTGTATCATAAACGAACGTTATTTCCTGATTTATTTGTAAAAAATTAAAACAAAGTATAAAAAAGTCTGAATTCAATAAATTTGAAATGTGTTCGCTTTTCAAATATTTTCGATTGGATTCGGAATTCTACATAACAGATTCAATAATAACACAGGATTATTTACGTATCTCATTGTAACGAATCAATCAATAGTGCATGCAAATTGTTGTGCTGGTGTTTGTCCGTGACGAATCCCTAAAATGCGGCTTAAAATTTACACAGCTATCATCTTTGGAAAGGTTAAGTTTTTTTTTATAAATAGTTTCATACTATCAGGCAGTATATCTACTGTTGTTTTAACATACGATGGCTTTATTAAATGGTTAAAGTGAAATCTATTCCTATAGTGTTTAATCACTCATTAATTTGGGTCTATAGTTTTAAATCTATCAGTGAAATCAAAACGAAAAAGATTTTTTTTTAATATTCTGTCTTACTGGTTTTAAATATTGTTATGTGTAGATATCAGCGTAACCTGAATAGATAAGTCTCTTCCAGTTATTTTTATCTCTTTTTATTTTATGTCAGCCTTGTCCATAGAGGTCCAGCTGTAATTCTCAGATTGTCCGACCATTTCTTGTGAGTTCTGCCCGTTTTCCGCTTTGCATTTTCCCTAGGCATCTACACTGAATTGCTCTTTGTTCATTTGTCTGTATTTTTTCTTATCATATGGCGGCCAGCCAATTACAGACAATATTAGTTTTTTACTTTTGTAAATGACATCTAATTTTGTGATTTTCCTTAAGTCTATGGCCCTGTTTTTTGTCTCTTTTTGTGAAACCGAGCATACTTCTCTCCATTTTTCGTTGAAAAGTTCTATCTCTTGGAAGTGTTTGCTTGTCAGAGACCAAGGCTGACTTCCATTGGTTATAATTAAGGGCATTGCAGGAGTTAAAGATTTTCCTCTTTAATGATTTCGTGTATTCGCGAATTAACCACAACTGACACTCTATTATAATTAAACACTATTTTTTACGGATTTTATAGCCTTAAATGACTTTTATGTTATTCCGGTCGTTTCGGGTGCTTTATAGCAACCGTGGTCACATGAAAACATGTGTTTGACATCCTGAAGAACTATGTCTTTGGTCCGCTTTTCTTTCACAAAATCTCAGGATTTCGTCGTGCAGTGGTATGCTTGTCTTGGAAATTAAATCCAATTAAATTCAAATTATTTAATACCGGATCTCATTTTCTTCTGTACTGCCATTGGATAGTGGCTGTTTTTTAATACAACTTTCAGTGACCAACTAACTATTCCATGAGTATACGTTTTACGGAATTCTTTAATATTTTTATAATGTTTTTTTTTTTATTAAAGCAATATTATTGTTTGTGTTCTAAATTCAATATGAAGACTTACGGCATTTATCGTTGATTTGCATTATTACTTTATGGTTTGTAATGTAACCAATACACTTCGCAATGCAAGGTCCAATGGGAAAGATTCTGTCACTATGTATTAGCCGACAAAGCTTTACAGTCTACCTTCGTTCCATTAATATCGTTTGACTCACGTTTCACTTGCGAGGTTTATTTATAATCTGCTTTCTGCAACGACGTCAATTCAAATCATACATATTTAAAGATTTCTAAATCACAATTAGCTTTCATTGGTTTTGTTACCTTTCCATATAAGCTAGATAGGTCGAATAAAGGTAACTTGCTGTAACTAACAGTGGAATAGTTATACGTAATTATTACAAACAGCTACGATAGTCGAGTGGTTAGGGGATATTCCTCCGAATCAGTGGACTTGAGTTTGATCCTCTAATTGGACGGTTCGTATCAATGAGTTTTTCGAAACTTACGTACCATTTGGATCTTTGGCTTGAACACTACGAGGCCGATAGGCTTATGACTCAAATGATGTCGTCTGATTTGAAAGGACCAAAAAAGTTTAGTTTTTGATTAACAAATAATGAAATAACGAAAAATTTATTATGATTTACCGACGTTTGCTTTAAAACAAAACTAAATAAAAATGTTTCCTGAAAAGTGTCTCACGTTGAACAAAATCGAAGGCCTAGGAGAGATCATAAAAAAACACTAAAGGCATCCTGTGAATTCTCCCATGCCTCAAATATAAGCTTTATCAGCTCTATATTATCATCAATTATAGAACGATCCTCGCTGTAGCGATGGAATAATAATGGTATTTGAAAATTTCGTGCGTTTGAACTTCAGATTTGGAATGAAAGTTATATGTTCATTGGGCGTATTCGTCAGAGCGTTCCCTATATTCATAGCACGCGAGTGACGGGGGTTCGATCCCCGGTGCCTGGGGTATAATTGTTTATACGCGAACGCGAGCGATTGGTTTTATCGAGTTTAATTTTTGTTTTTATATTCCCGACGTTTCGATTGTTTTACAGCAGCCGTGGTCACGGAGGCACTGAGATGTTGGACGTCCCGATGTCATAGTCAACTCGGGCTACCTTCAGCTCCTGTATATATCGCGCCAAAATTAATAATTAAAAGCTAAATTAATAATTAAAGCTGCTATATTAACTCTCTTTCTCATCTGTATGTTCGTTTGTCTGTTATGGTCCGTTTTAAAAAGGTGCTTTAATTTTTTTCTATTACTTAAGCGATTGTTTATTAAACGATACATTAGGATAATGATTAGACAAATTGTACAAATGTCTTTATTAAAACGAAGTTTAATTTTAATCTCTGCTTAAACTTTGGCCAATCCAAGAAAGCTAATGTCGGCATGCATTTCATGCAAGGTTTGCCCCTGCTCCCCTAAGCCTAGCCTAGCCTAGGCCTACTGGAACGAGGGGGTGACCGATTCATACGTCGCTATATGGTTACGGTTTTGTCGGATTGACAGGCACTAACTACAACATTCTCTCGCAAAGTATTTTTAATACGAAAACTTAAAAAGATTTAAAAGCTTTTATGAATATTGCGGTCGCAATTTTGAAATAAAACATTTCAAAAACAACGAACGGAAAGTTTTCTCCTCAACTTTTTCACCGTGAAGCTTTCTTTTATGAATATGTACATTTGAGTTGCAGTACTAGGTTAATATTTGAAAAGTATTATCATTTATTCCATTTCATTTGTAGTTTAGTTTATTACTTAATTAGCATAATATTTTTTGGCGTGGTATGGACAAATCCTCCACGCTTGTCATATCAGCTCTTGTTAGCGTATTTGTGGGCCTATGCCCGGCCGTGGGCTTGTACACAAAGCTTGACACCCATAATACGCTCGTTCACCACATGATAATATACCGTTTGGAATGTCATATCAATGGCACAATTTTTTTTTAACACCAATGCATAGCTTGTCACATATGTCATATCAGTAGCCTGGCCCATTGGCTAGAAAATACTGTTACGTCATCACAGGGTAGCCAACTTAAGGATTTACCCCGAAATTTAGGAGTAAACAAATTGAAAAGGTTAATTTTGCTGAGTTTCTATAATATTAATTATTTAATAGTAAACAATTTTTAAGACATTTAACTCTTAAAGGGGTAGTACTCGGAAAAAAAATTGATAAACTAATTTGGAAACTTAAACTTAAACTTAAAATTTAATTTGCTAACAGCAAATTAACTATTAAGTTAGTCATGGTAGCAAATTAAATTTAGTGGCAGAAGAGAAATTTAGTAGGGGAGGACGATTGTTTCAAGTAATTAACATCAATTATTATTTAGCCTATTTTGTTATTTAGGCGTTGTATATGCATAATAAAAAGTTACACATTTCCGCATGTAACAATTAGTAACACTGAAAAAGATAGTCGGATATGCACAAATGAAAAACTCGGTCAGTAAAATTACGGATAGTCCACAAGCGACCACACGAGATAATACAAAATAGTTGTGTGTAAAAATTAAAATTCCGAACGGTAAAATTACCATGTAGTGAACAAGCTCAAATAGGGGGGTGGGCATAGATGCAGGGTTTCCCTTTGCCTCCATTTAGCGTAACCAAAAAGGCCTCCTCGACCTAATTTTTGGTCTGTCTGGGAGATAGAATGTGACGAGTGTCGAGCCTCGTCGCTGTGTTTGCTCCCAGAGATTACTATGAGATTTTTAAGTAGCTTTCCTTAGTCGTCTCTTACGATTCTTACATCGCAACCACACGGCTAGTTAGTGTTACAAAGTGTACGGGACATGGCTTTCTGTTTTCAGTACATTAATGATAGTAATGTTGCTTGTTGTAGCATTCTGAAGAGGGGGGCGGTGGGAGGCGTGGGGTGAGCGACGTGAGCGCCGGCGCCGGCGACATGTGGATCAGCGCCGTGGAGAGTTCGATCCTCACCTGGGAGGAGGTAAGTGGTTCTTATTCGTTTGTGATTTTTTTACCCGGGATAGTCGAGTGGTTAGCGGGATATGCCTTCGAATCAGGAGTCACGAGTTCGATCACTTATTACGATTTGTGAAGATAGCTTGGACACTAAGACAGCGACAACGCCCGCTCACCGCCTCAGCAGTCACGATGTCCCAAATAGGCCCTGGTGAAAAGTGGGTTGAAATGACAAAAATGTCTAGAGTGGTCAGCAGACCACTCCAATATTGGGTATACGGTCGAGACGGCTTTTTTTCCTTCTATTTTATAGGTGTATCTCATTTCAGTAGGTGGCCTTAGTTGACTGAGGGATATGCCAGTCAAATATTTGATAGCCTTCGACTGACGGCGACAGAAACTTCTTAATTATACCAGAAAGGATCCAACAGGAAAAGAATCGTTTGAAGTTTGATTGTTATATAAAGTAGTCAATAACTTATTGTTCATCATCATCATCATCACATAAATAGTCTTTGTATGTCTTAGTCTTTCAAATTGGGACCATAATCCACGTGTTACATCGGATACTGTGAGATTTAGCTTAATTTATGGGAAAATAAGTGTATGCGACTCACCTAATGCCTTTTGAAGATATTGAGGAGATGAGAGAGAGGATGAGGAGGGGCGATTGTAGACAGGTAAAAAAGCCTCTTGTTTACCTCACTAACCGAACGAAACGCAGAAGCACAAGTACGAGCCGGCCATTCGAGCAGCTCCAAAGCCGTTGCTTGGCTCTACTACGTACAACATATATTTAGTTTTTACCCAGCATGGATTATAATATATATAATACATTGTCGTAATTAAAGGAATTTTGTCTATTTAATCTAGTTTAATCTATTTATAATTACCTGGCAAAGAACCCGCCGGTACGATAACTATAATTTAAATGATAACGTATCGATATGACAATAGCGTTATTTGTTCATGCAGATATAACGTTATTCTCTTAATTTTATAATACTATATCAAAACTGCTAATTAGAGTAAATCTAGTGCCGCAAGTGTTTCATAGAATACTTTGTTCCACTAGTGGGCATTTACAGGCTTTACTCAAAACTGTTAATTACCATAAATCTTTAATTAGAGACACCAATTCAAATGGATTGGAGTGCATCATGTACAGTTAAGGAATAGGGTTGGCAAGAAAAATATGGTTGCGTAAAAGAATCGGCTGCTACGTCGCATCCCGCGGGTGTCGGAAGAGGTCAACCGTGGGAAATGGCTTTTCTTTATTCAAAGTAATAGTCGAAACAATTTTATTTTTCAATTTACGGTTGTTTAAAGCTCTTATGAACGACGAAACTACACCGGCTCGCAAAAGTAGTCCTTCGCAGAGAAGAACTGGCAAGAAACACTGGAGTCTTTTTTTTTTACTTCATGCTATAATTTACAATATGACATTATTGAAAATTAGAAAAAATGGAATTAATCATGAGTAAATACGTAGCTCGCAGAACTGACAACCGTTGGGGTAAAAAAGGTTCTCGTGTGGCAGCCCTATCTTGTGACCACAAGATTTAGTGACGACCTGCGCAGTGTTGCGTGAAGTCGCTGGGTGCAGGTGGCTCACGATCGAGCTTTGAGGCAATCTTTAGGAGAGGCCCATGTTCAGCATTGGACTTGTGATATGCTGTAATAATGACATAACATTTTAGTGGTGCCGGTAGCGGTAAAGCAGGAACCGAACCCGGCTCCGTTGTATACTATGTACAAAAAAAAGTGAAGTAACAGCTTGTAAGTGCCCACTGCTGGCCAAAGGCCTTCTCAAATACTAGTATCAGAGAGGGTTAGCCAAGTGGTCAGGGCGCTCACTTTAGTGTCATGTACAATATACACACTATAATTATTATGAGGCTGAAATGATGATGATGATGAAATACGTATGCTTAATTATGTGAAATAACATTTCTTTACTTAAATTTATATGTATGCTAATTGTAATTCGTAACGTACAGGTTTTTTTTTGTCTAATGTCTGTCTAAGATAGGCAGGCACCTATTTTAGAGGCGAATATTTAGCATGTATTTGAATAATGCTGTATTTTTAATGATTGACATTCCGATCACGGTGACATCTTTCGGGTAAACATCTAAAAGTCATCCGTGAAGGATATGTAATATTAGAGTGCCGCAAACGTTAGCTTGATATTGTAGAGACAGACACACACTCAGACACACAGTTCCAAACTAGAATTCTCGGTGACTTGGTAACTGGAGTGTGATAAGATATACACATATATATATATATATATATATACATATATACATATATACCTATACAGATACTACATGGTAGAGCCGGGAGCGACTTGTGCTGCTGCTCCAATGACCCGGTTCGACCGGTGTAGTGCCACGACCTCGCAGAATACCGGCGTGATGTAGAGGAGTCTTGTGCCTCCGCCTTTCGTTCGGTGCGTGAGGTAACCGGTGGCCCACTTAACAACATTTTCAAGATTGCGAGACTAGTCGCCTCTTACCACTCCCTCGAAAAAAAAAACGGGTGGCAGATCCTTCCACTACCGCAAGACCAATGTTTTATATAAAAAAAAACGAAGATATAGATATCTAGCTGAACCCTGCCACGTTACGGATAGGATTTTCTTGTAAATTATATTTTACATTTTCTTTCCAGTAATGCGTCGAACATAACCCATCAATTTGAGATGAGTCGATCGAATCGTATGCGCGTATCTTTAACAGACAAAGAAGCATTCATTTTCGTATATATGTGGGAGGATTTGAAAAAAATTAAAATAACGGATCGCTAATTTTTAATCACTTTAATTTATTTTCATTCTTTACTACAATACAACTCTGTTCATATCGTACACCGGAAATTATTTACGCTCATCTTACCTCTCGTTCACTTACTCCTCGGTCTCTTACGCACCGTTGACCTATATTGCTTGCCTACGTGTAGGTATGTAGATGAATTTATAGGCTGTCTGAGTCTTTTTTTTTTAGAAATCTCGGAATGTTCTTTACGAAGAAGCGTTGAAAATGTATCTGTAGTATACAAACAGGAAACGCCACATTATAATAAACCAGCTATTAAAGTTTATTAGTCAAGGCCGCGATGCCGTAATCCAGATCGACTAGGCGACTTAATAATAACGAAAACGGAACACTACCAAATGTGATTTTTATCCTATACTTAAAGCGATCAAAGTACATCGTATATATATACATATATATGTAATTTGTTTCTCGGAAAGGACTAACGATTTAGATGAAATTTTGTATTTAGATAATGTTGACATTCCAAGTTTATCTATATAGGTTTCATCCTTGAGAAACATAAATTTCACTTGTCAATCGTATTTATTTAAAGTCTACTACCGTTCCGTAATGTGAATCAGACGGAGACGAAACAGGCGAAGAAACTTATTCAGGACTCTGTCCCGGATTTTTTTTCAAAATTATGCGTTTTAGAAACTGCTTGGGTGCGATTAACTCTTTCCCAGGGCTTATTATCATCCATGTATGTCTTTATATTGTATTAACCCTTTCCATAAATTCGTTTTTTAACAAACATTCTATACCTATTGATAGACTGCTCACTTACTGGGTTTTTGTTGTAGAAACCTATACATTGCCCCATGAACGAGTTACTGATTCTACGGAGTCCAGTAACTGGCATCTGGAGCTTCTGTATGTTCCTAGTATTTACATTATGAATACCACTATTCTTATTTAAAAAAATATCATTAATTCGATTTCTCACAACTAAATAAAATAATTATTATTTAAAATTAATAAATACGCCATTTATCAGAATAATCAGGTACCAGTATGTCCAGAGTGTGGCGCTTCATTAATAATGCCATTAAACGATTTGCCGATTCTCTTCAACTGATACGTCATAATTATGGAACTCGAAAGACGCCGAGCGAAGCTCCGTCATAGATTTCAATTTAATTATTGACCGATTGTTGTTGTGCTGCTCTTCTTCTCTTCTCTTTTGACCAGATAATATATGCCATTATTTGATTTTTTTCAAGTATTGTGCAAAGTATTCATTTCATATCGTAAAAAATAATGAATTTCCGCAAAGTAAGTCTAATTGTATTCACTGTCAGGTTTTTATTTTTATGGGAAAACAATTAACAAAGTACAGGTTCATCTGATGGTGGCAACACCAGAGGTGCTGCAGGTGCGTTGCCGGCCTTTAGGGTATTAGGGAGATGGGGCAGAGGATAAGCAGGGGGATGGGAAAGGGGTGTGGGCCATACCTCCATCACCGAAATGCAGAAGCACAAGATGCCTCTACTTCACGCCGGTATTCTGCGAGACCTTGGTACCAACCCGGTCGTACCGGCCCATTCGAGCAGCAGCAAAAGCCGCCGCTTGGCTCTTCC
The DNA here is from genome assembly GCA_029286595.1 of Bhutanitis thaidina. Classification (NCBI taxonomy): domain Eukaryota; kingdom Metazoa; phylum Arthropoda; class Insecta; order Lepidoptera; family Papilionidae; genus Bhutanitis; species Bhutanitis thaidina. The sequence continues at coordinate 14,237,400 of JAGSMS010000010.1, forward strand.
GACGCTTTCTTTAAGTCTCTGTGTAGTAAGGTTAAACGGTCAAGGCTTCCGGGACTAAACTCACCAACTCACCTCAGCAGTAGATTAGTGTTTCGTGTGAAACAATCAGTGTCTGCGCCGTTGTTCGCAGTGCGAATAGAGTTCTTGTACTTTTTCGGTTGTTCGAATGAATTGACGATGAGGCAGTGCATTCCTTTGAGGGGTTGCAGCGCATTATTGATGCTACTGTTACTATGCACCCTATTTTAGTCCAGTGCTGAACGCCAAAGAGGCCTATCTCTCCCAGAGAGGGTCAGCCATAGGCGGAATGTATTTCTTGAAAGGTTTGCACATACTGGGCGGGTTCCGGTACCCTCGCACAAGAGATGCTGCTTGTCACCAGTAGTCTTTGGGATTAGGGTACAGTAAATTCGGATGGATATTCCGCCATCATTCGGTTAGCAGAGCTTCGTTTGGTTTGCTCGCAGGGTGCACCACGTGCTGATGAGGTTGGCTGTTGGAGAAAGAGATAGCATTTCACCCTTTTATAGTTTCACCTGTATCTAGTGCGTTTGTAAGGAAGGCATTAGACGAAAGTCCATTTGGCGAACATGTGAAGCCAAACCGCATTGGAGCGGTGCGTACGCACTTCAAAACCCGCATAAGATCATCATATCTTTGCCCAGCCTTGGGATATTTAATGCTGCTACTTAAGTTTTTTTTTACTCAATATTGTTTAACTAAAAGTTTTACTCTGGTGGTAATGATGATCTTTATATCAATTACAAGGTTTTAACCAAGAAAAATAATATAAAACAAATAAATCGGAATAAAAAATACTACAGGCCACGAAGGCACGCGGCCGACATGTTCAAATAAAAAATTAAATGTCCTCTTGTCCGATTTCGAGCACTGCGACAGCTTCCGAATACTATCCGCAGCTGTCAACTGCGCAGGCGATGTTGTAGTGCCGCCATGTGTACCCGTGAACACAGAGACACTTATTGGTATTTATACTATACATACGATAAGAGTGGGGGAAGGGTAAGGGTAAGATGCAATGACAGAGACACGGGACGAATACAACACAAACCGACCGGAACACCAATGATTTATGTCTTTGCACAAATATTGACTTTCGATGTGATTCGAACCCCGGACCGAAAAGCTAACAAGACTAAGCAGTCAGATTTGCTAACCGCTAAGTCACGCAGCCGCCGTACCTTCTACCGCGCATCTTTAACCCACCTGCTCAAGATAATTTAGGTCTGGCATTTTTACTTATTTTTTGAAACTTTGACTTCAACATCGGTTGGCAACCACACCCCCTCTTCATCCTCCCTCCCATCTCCCTTATACCCTTAAAGGCCGGGAACTCACCTGCAGCACCTCTGGTGTTGCGGATGTACGTGGGCGTAGGTAATCACTTACCATCAGGTGAACCGCTTGATCGTTAGCCGCCTTTCAAATAAAGAAAAAATTACTAGTTTAACAACAGTTGTGATGTGGTTTTTACAGTTTTTTTTGCCGGTTTCTTCTTCGACAGAGGAAACACATGACGAAATCGTGCCAGATTGTAAAAATAAATTCGAGTCGAAGAGTAATTTTCATTCATTCATTCATTTTAATTCATTCGCTCATCACAGGTATCCAAGAGTTGCAGTGGCCTTTTACCTTTTACTTGCTTGTCGCCCCGATCCAATAAAAATATTTTTAGAGGTATTCGAACTTTCTAACACCGTTAGTATCTTTGTAGTTGTTCCACACACACACACACACACACACACACACACACACACGTGGACATAATTAATACTTGTCAAAAACCGCAATGATTCATTACATCTCGAACGTTAGTTTGAGTAGGTGCCGGTTGGATCAATACGAGCGAGGTCAACAAACTTCGCATAGTAATGCTTTAATGAATGTCAATTAACGTAGAGCCACTTTAAGCGAACTAATAAATGGGCATTGTGCAGTTGTTGTTACAAGGAATGTAGCCGTATTAATATATAGATATATAAGAAACTTTGCGCTTCAACTCATTATCTCGTATTTATATAGTTGTAATCAATGCTGCGAGTTCAACCGGGTCCACGGTCACAATGGGGGTGTTCCACAGGGCTTGATTGTCGGTCCATTTCTTTTTCTTACGTTTATGACTGGCTTCATCATTATCATCATCATCATTTCAGCCTATCAGAAGTCCACTGCTGAACATAGGCCTCCCCCAAAGATTGCCACGAAGCTCGGTCCTGAGCCACCTGCATCCATCGACTTCCCGCAAGACTGCGCAGGTCGTCACTCCATCTTGTGGGGGGTCGTCCTACACTGCGTTTGCCTGTACGTGGCTGCCACTCGCGAACCTTTTTTCGCCAGCGGTTGTCAGTTCTGACTGGCTTACCTTAATAAAAAGGGGATACTTTATTCATTTTTAAAATCAAGCGACAACTTGTTACAATCGACGTGGTAAATAATACTATGTAAAAAATAGTTTACTGGTCTAATTAACTAATAATTTGCTTCTAAATGGCAATAAAACTTAATGTATAAAATTCATAACAACTAATGTTAAACATTTAGTTTTACATTGAAACATAGGCATTCTCAAAAGATTGCCTCAAAGTACGGTGGAATCTTGGAAGGAGGAAAGAGAGAAAGGGGATTCCCGTAGTTCCGCTGGCGCACTTATTACTCATCCCAGTAATCAAGTTAAAGTATTGTCCGATTCTTGTAACGTGATATGTAAATTTTGGATTCAATTTAATTCTCTTGCGATATTAGTGAAATTCAGTTTGATAGATATATCAAATTGAAAATATCACGTCTCTATATAAATAAGGTGTAAGGTACATGCCATTACACCTTATTTATAAAGAATCGTTAAACATTATCAATATTATTAAATATCATAATTTTTTTTTATTTTGAATTATATCCGAAATCCATGTCCGATTTTTGTTCGCTACACTTAAAATTAAGTGTTATTACTGTTAATTGAACAGTGGTAATTTAAAAGTATGACTGGTCTTTGTTTTCATACAGAAGCCTTAGATCTAATCACAGGCTAGTTGTGTAAATCGATCGATTTGTGTTGGTACGTTCACGGGCTTGGCTACCGGTTGACCTACTTCGAAACATCGAATGTAAATTTTAATATTTATGTAGGACTGCATAAGAACGATGTCTATAATTGCGATAAGCTCTCTTTTGTTTTATAATCTGTGGCAAATGTTTCATGCGTAGATAATTTGTAAAATCTTAGATAGTACTATTATTAGAGAACTACGGCCTTTTATTGCACATATGTTTTCAATAGTATACTAGAAAGGTAGTCAAGACATTTGGGCGACTTAAAACGTTCTCTTAAACTCCTTCATATATTTCATAAATTCATTAATTTGTGCAATTTGCCGAACAAAAATTCTATAAATTAGTGATGGTGGGCAATTTCATTAATGCCTAGTGTGTTAAGTGTGAGCAAATTTTCCATTTAAGGCATGTCTGGTTCTGCTTGAGTCTTCTTAAGATCTTATGTCTAACAGTGGACTAAGTTAGGTAACGAAAGTTGAATAAGAAGACTCAGTTACGTCTGCTTGCGTTTACAAATATGGAAGTCCCACTTATCTATAAAAATACAAATATTACTTAATATTACTTTCGCCTTTTCCTACATATCAGAAAAGAATGGTAGAGATTGGGGTATTGTGGGTTTTATATGATATGATATGAATTATTCATTTACACAACACAAAAGTTACAACAAATACAATTAAAGAGTAATAACAGTAAATGAGTAAAAACAAAAAAGAAATAATTTAAGAGAGGCCTCAGTCGACTTTATAATTTATAAGCCGTGTCGTGTCAAATGAAACGATACTGACTCAGCATAGTGTCGCGGGGTTAACCGCAACGCTGATTTTCAGTAATTTTTCAGTCAGGTTTATATTGGATGTATGCTTTATTTTTTGTATGATGCCCCTCGCAATTGACCTCGTTAACAATTCAAACATTAAAATTGTTTATCTACAGTATGTGGGGTAATGTAGATTGAATTTTCCTCATGAGGCCATGAGGAAAATTCTCGCTCGTGAGGCTCGTGACTTTTACTGTAGTTGGTATATAACGATATTTATTGTGTTTATCCTTAACTTGCTACTACGAACCAACTTATTACAATTTAAAAAGTGATTTACCCGGGTGCAAGAATTTGTAGTTCTGATTTTCCAGTGGTAGTAGGGGCTTAAGAATATCTGACACCCCCTTTCTTCCCGTGGTTGGCGTGGGGTGAGTTTGAAATATTGAAAGTCTCATGGCGACTCCTAGAGCAAACCCGACGTCTAGGCTCGCCACTTGTCAAGTTCTAGCTTTAGTAGAGGGTGAAAACCTTTACTTGAAATTATATGCGAATTAAGCTTAGGATTCTTTGTGTATCCAAACCGACATTCAACCTTTGCCTTGTTTAGCATTAAATTCCAATACTTAATCTCGTAAAGGCTTCTCCAATAATTACACTACATGGTGCCGTGTTCATGCGCACAATTTCACGACTTATGCCCATAATCTTTATACTTACGCATGTACATGCTGTCTAGTTTCCTTGGATAGGTGCGGGGTTTCACTGGCGTCACAGAATGCCTAATAATACACTTGTAGGTGTTTATTTAGTTAAAATTGTAAATATATACAGTAGTACCTCGGCTAGTCGAACATCAAGGGAGGCGCGATAAAAATAATAGAGTAATAAAGGTTTCGTCTTGTTATGGGTTTTGACTTAGAAATGTTTTTGTAGGCTAATATTTGACTTCTACTTTAACTAATTTTGAGTTACAGAGTTGATTTTTTTTTATGGGAATGGCGGCAAAAGAGTAATCGGTTCACCTGATGGTAAGTGATTACTGTCGCCCACGTACATCTGCAACACCAGAGGTGCTGCAGATGTACGTTACTGCTGCCGGCCTTTAAGAATGTTTGGGAGATGGGTGGGAGGATGAGGAGGCGGATAGGGAAGGGGAGTGCCCCTCCAGTTACCTCCCTCACCGAACGAAACGCAGAAGCACAAGATGCCTCTACTTCACGCCGCTATTCTGCTAGGTCGTGTTATTAACCCGGTCAAGCCGGCCCATTCGAGCAGCATCTAAAGCCGCCGCTTGGCACTACCACGTTAAAAGTGGGTTTATATGGGATATAATAAATAAATGTTCTTGTTACAGAGTTAATGTTCCAAATCAACTTAAGAATTTGTAGGTATAACTAAAACATAAAAATGATATGTGTCGGTAGCGCTCAAACAAAAACCATAACAATAACAAAAAAAAAAACTATACAAAGTGTCACCTGGTAAACACGTGGTTGACTTGGAGGTCGTAAAAATCGGTAATCCCTTTATCCTTACATAGAATCGGTACTCCTATTTATAGAACACGTAAAAAATATTTCTATGACAGTATATTCTCAAAGTCGGTACCTTATTTATCTTTTCTTCGAGCTATAGAGGTTACTAATTAAGAGGTTATAGTCACCGAGTTGTAGAAGTAGTAGAATCAAACATTGATATGTTCGGGGTACAGAGGTCAAATATTTTTTTATTCGAGTCAATGAATTTCGAGTAATGGAGGTATCGGGACTTGAAGGGACCAACTTATATGTTTAGGGTTTTCGACTTATACATGTTCGACTTGTTGTTCGTATATCAGTTTTTAAACATTTTCTGAAATTATATGGTCTACAACATTAATAAAATATAAAGGTTTAGTGAAAGCGTAATAGGTACACAAATATGTTATAATTTTAACCATATATGTGTCCTCCCCAGGTAGCGGAGCGTCTGCATGTGGACGTCCGCCGAGGTCTGACATGGCGGGAAGCAAACGATCGCATGAACTTCGTGGGGCCCAACGAGTTCCAAGTCAAAGAGGAGGACCCGCTATGGAAGAAATATATAGAGCAGTTCCAGAATCCGCTTATCCTGTTGTTACTTGGTAAGTGGAAACCGGCAGAGTAAAAGAACAGTACATTTTTTTATAACATTAGAGTGAACATCGTGCTAAAAGGTTGCACCTTATGCTAAGCGGCTACTGGAGCCGTGGACACCTGCAAATAACTTCAATAGAAGAAGGTTATAGGTGCGTTATCATAACCCTTACGGCCTATAATTCATCTTATGTTTTTAGTTTACCTTAAAACCGGAACACTACAGTGCACTGCTGATCAGCGGCCAAAGAAGTCCTACCATCTAGTAATTGATTAGGTGGTAGATTCCTTCTCTACCTTGGAATTGTTTGGACACCACCCTCGTATCTATTTCTGCTGCAAATCAGCAGCGAAACACCTGTTGAGTTCCTCTTTGAAAGGTATACCGAACCAGTGTAATTACAGGTCGCTGTGAGCGATTCCATCTGAATCCTCAGGGGTGACAACGCATCTGTAACCTTCTTCGATCAAAGTTGTTTGCAGATGCCCGTGGGCTTCTGTAGCCACTTACCATCACATGGACTCTTAGTTTGTTTGTCACACCAATCTCTTATAAACAATAGTGTTGTTTCGTTTACCGCTAAATTATTAGTATAGTATAGTATATATACATGTTTTGTTCCCTTCGGGGTAGGCAGAGACAATCTTCTTCCACTTGCTACGGTCCTGACACAGGTCTTTCGCTTCTTCCACTTCATCAATTTCATCTTTCCTGGCCTTTTTCCAGAACGTCTCCGATTTGATCGTGAAATGTTCGCCTAGGTCTTCCTCTCTCGACTCTACCATTTACATCAAATTATTCATTCTTTTATTTACAAGATAATCATTATCATAATTTTGACACTTGTTTGTCAGGACAGGGTCATATATCTCCAGTCGCCTGTCACGAAACCAACGTCTCTAAGCTACTCCGTTATCATCTGGTTATGTTATGGTATGTTATGACAGGCTGGTATCCTCAACTCCACGAAATTGCGAGTATTTTTACAGCCGAGCTCCTCAAAGAAACTCAGCAAACCCTTAAAGTTACCGGTAACCTCGGGGAGCGACCACGGCGAGCCGAGTTACTTAGACCTGTATTCAGCGACCGTCGGACACTGCAACAGGACGTGGGCCGTCGTTTCTTTCTCCTCCATACACGCTCGGCACAGAGGGCTGTCTGTAACAGCTATAGTAAACAGATGTTTGTTAAAATCTGGCTTGGTTATCATCTGTTATCGGTCCCGTGTAGACTACGTGAGTAGATGCAAAAGTCCTACGAGTACATATTGTAGATAATTCTCGGAAAACCACTCGATTATCGTGGCTCTGAATATACACCCCACACCCCCTCCCTATTCCCCTCCTCTTCCTTACGGTGAGGGAGGTATCCGGAAGCCCTTCACCCTCCCCACCCCCCTCCTCATACTCATACCATCTCCCAAATATCATTAAAGAGCGGCAACGCACCTGCAGCATCTATTGTGTTGCAGATGTATGTAGGCGACGGTAATCACTTACCATCAGGTGAACCGCTTGCTCGTTTGCTGTCTATACCATAAAAAAAAAAAATCTGACCCCGACAGCATTGGGTATACACGGTCGTGAGAGCAATTTTTTTTATATTATTATGTTTAGGGAATAGGTATTAATGAAGGTGTAAATATTTTTTTAATGTTTACTTTTACGAGTATGTGTCGTCTGCTATTATTACAATCTTCTTGGTTTTTTGCCCCCTTAAATAACCCACAGTTACAATCTGCTCTAACGGCCTTTGCATTAGGTTTAATATATTTTTACTGAGTGCATTTCAGTAGAGCTAAGTGGCAGGCATAGCAGTGACAGAACACCGGCGTTTCGTTCGTAGAGTGAGGTAACCGGAGGCCCACTCTCCCCCTCCTCCCTCCACCCGTCTCCAAATATCCTTAAACGCCAGAAACACACCTGCCGCTCCTCTGGTGTTGCAGATTTACGTGAACGTCGGTTAACACTTACAATCAGAAGACCTGCTTGGTTGTTTGCCCCCATTACCAGTAAAAAAAACATTCTAGAACATTGAAGAAAGAATAATATTGAACAATAAGAATTCTGAATATTCTGAATATACTTATCAACTACCCTAGAAATGAGTCATAGACTCTATGTGGAGTAATTGACACTTTCAGCTAGGGTAACGTTTATTCTAGTCGTACAAATTTAAAAATATCTCAAAGGGATGAAATGATACCACCACATATTACAAACACTTGAATGCTGTTTGTATTATCATATACAAACTGTGCGCGCGACATTGCCCGCCTGAACTTTGAAATTATTGTAAATGACATAATGTATCTCTGTATTACTATTAATGATTCGTGCAATCTATATTAAAGTGGGTCGGGTAGTTCATATATAAATATATATATACAATTGTGAGGAAACTTTTTAGTCAAAAGCAATGCTGTACGGAATGCGCACAAGTCAATGTATGAAAAAATAATTTAGAAGTTGGTAAATTGTATGTGTAAAGTGTTTTGGGTAAAAAAAAAACAATACTAATAACTGCAGAATTTCTCTGCAGTTTCTTCTCTAGCAGAGAAAATTCATTGAAACAATTTTTTTAATCGTGGTAAAACACGTCTTTTCTAATTTTTTTTATATTATTATGTTTAGGAATAGGTATTAATGAAGGTGTAAATATTTTTTTAATGTTTACTTTTACGAGTATGTGTCGTCTGCTATTATTACAATCTTCTTGGTTTTTTGCCCCCTTAAATAACCCACAGTTACAATCTGCTCTAACGGCCTTTGCATTAGGTTTAATATATTTTTACTGAGTGCATTTCAGTAGAGCTAAGTGGCAGGCATAGCAGTGACAGAACACCGGCGTTTCGTTCGTAGAGTGAGGTAACCGGAGGCCCACTCTCCCCCTCCTCCCTCCACCCGTCTCCAAATATCCTTAAACGCCAGAAACACACCTGCCGCTCCTCTGGTGTTGCAGATTTACGTGAACGTCGGTTAACACTTACAATCAGAAGACCTGCTTGGTTGTTTGCCCCCCATTACCAGTAAAAAAAACATTCTAGAACATTGAAGAAAGAATAATATTGAACAATAAGAATTCTGAATATTCTGAATATACTTATCAACTACCCTAGAAATGAGTCATAGACTCTATGTGGAGTAATTGACACTTTCAGCTAGGGTAACGTTTATTCTAGTCGTACAAATTTAAAAATATCTCAAAGGGATGAAATGATACCACCACATATTACAAACACTTGAATGCTGTTTGTATTATCATATACAAACTGTGCGCGCGACATTGCCCGCCTGAACTTTGAAATTATTGTAAATGACATAATGTATCTCTGTATTACTATTAATGATTCGTGCAATCTATATTAAAGTGGGTCGGGTAGTTCATAAGTTTACCGCTGCCGCATGCGTCATACTTGTGAATTGGTGTTGCTTGTGTGGGGGATGGTCAGCTCGTGTCAGCAATGCAATTGTATGGGTTTTATGTTTTTTTTTTGACGCAAATCATGCTCCAGTCGCTTATGTGGCTATTCTTTCTTTCTTCATATTTTTATTCTCAATTATTTCGGGACGGCAAACAATTTCTCTACATACTTTATCACATATATATTAAACACATTTAATTTTTGTCTCTCCACTCCCTGGTTAGTTGTTCAAAGATTTTTAAAAATATAGTATGTAATTATATAATAGATGGGTTAATATGCAGCATGTAAAGTTACACAAGTATATAAATATACATATATATACAATTGTGAGGAAACTTTTTAGTCAAAAGCAATGCTGTACGGAATGCGCACAAGTCAATGTATGAAAAAATAATTTAGAAGTTGGTAAATTGTATGTGTAAAGTGTTTTGGGTAAAAAAAAAACAATACTAATAACTGCAGAATTTCTCTGCAGTTTCTTAACACGTCTTTTCTAATTTTTTTTTTAAGTCATTAAGTCAAGTTTCTGAACGTGGTAGAGCCAAGCAATGGTTTTTGATGCTGCTCGAATGGGTCGGCTCGACCGGGGTGGTACCACGACCGGGCAGAATAACGGCGTGAAGTAGAGGCATCTTGTGCTTCTGCGTTTCGTTCGGTGAGTGGGGTAACCGGACGTTCACTCCCCCTCCCCATCCTCTTCCTCTTCCTTCCTCCCATCTCCCAAATATCCTTAAAGGCCGGCAAAGCACCTGCAGCGCCACTGGTGATCACTTACCATCAGGTGAGCAGCTTGCTTGTTTGCCGCCTATCCAAAAAAATAAGAGTTCACGTGTTATATACAGTTATAAGGAATACACTGCAGGAAAAATTAGTCATGATAAAAAAAAAATAATCATAGAGCTTTACTTACTTTCTGTTTTATTTATGTGTATGATACAGCTTTTGTTATTGAAATGTTTCACATGTTTCATCTAACTTAACTGAAGCATTATTTTATGCATTTATGTATTCAACGCTAATACTGAGTACATTATCCAGTAATCCCCTCGTTATGTCCTGTTAGTGTTTCATGAATATCAAAACCTCGGTTTGCATAAAGCTTGTTTTGTATCTATGTGATGTGTTTGCCAAATTCGGTTGTGTACACGTGTTCATTTCTCACATGTACGTGCATACAGAGCCTAGCATTCATTTAACCTTTGTTCGTTTCTTTTTTTGAATCGCACTTTACGGACGTGGGTTCATTGCCCTGTTTACTACTGCGGCTGTTACTAAGTTTTCCTTCTACACATTAGTATTGAAAACTTTAGAAATGGTGAAATCATTTTCTTATTTTATTCTTTTAATTTTTGTGTATGAATATGCTCATCCTCCTTTAATAATGCAAGTTTTATTTTATAATTACGAATAAGCTTGATAATTTTTTGAATTAAGAACAAAACCTACAACAACAATTTAAGTAAAGATAAAAAAAAAACAATTTTAATTAGTTACTATGGCTACAGATAAAATTCCGTTTTTCCTCTTTCAAACTTATAACACATTAAAATTAAATTTTCTGTGCTATTAAATATTTTCGTATATATTTTAAAGACTACAAAATATAATTAATTATTAAAATTATTTATAAGACCATGCGCTGTTTGATATAAATTAACGAGAAACATTATTAAAATTAAATAATTAATTTGTTTAAATATCACTGGTTAGCGCATTTGTCTAGACAATATTAAATTTTATTACAAAATGTTCATGCTATTAAATTTTTTAAGTATAGTGCACATTTAATATTTGCGTTCGTTGTCTGTTGGCGAGAACTCCATAGTTTAGTGGTGCGAATCTTTTTATCTTACACGGTTTCGATGTTATTTGATTTTACAAATTATTTAATAGCCTTAAAACTTAAACATTATGCATTACTTTTCAAGTTATATCCATTAAGAATGCATTAGAACGTTTAAAGTTTTCATATTACCCAACTAAATGTGAAATTGAAGTAAAACAAGCCGTGATGGTACCGGCGTAAGAATGTGGAAACTCTTTTCTTTCCGTGGGTCACGTAAGGGTCGACCATCGGAACGGCCATGAAAACCTTATTACATCCCCTATCAGTAAGCCAGTGAGCGGGCTTCGAACCCGGAGCCGGCACCACTGAATTTGTTAATAGCAATTTTAAATACTCTGTGCTCGGCGGCTAGCGATGTTTTCGCATCGCGTGGAAACAGCTTTGTCTGAGAAATAATAAAAAAATTATATTATTAAGAGGAGATATGAAGTCCGCCATTCTACACAACACAGGTGCAGCGGCAGAATCTTCTCGACTCGGAAACTATCTGAAGTATTTCTGAAAGGCCTTCGCCCAGTAGTGGCTATTTACACGCTGCTTCTTTTTTAACTATGATAGCTTAGTAGCTGCTGTTTAATGGGTTTAGGTATTTTCGACGTGGTATTTTCATCTGTTGAAGTCAACAACATTTTCTCGATCTCTAATTGCGAAACACTGTTGAAGCACACGTGATAGAGCCAAGCGGCGGCTTTGCTGCTGCTCGAATGGGTCGGCTCGACCGGGGTGGTACCACGACCGGGCAGAATAACGGCGTGAAGTAGAGGCATCTTGTGCTTCTGCGTTTCGTTCGGTGAGTGGGGTAACCGGACGTTCACTCCCCCTCCCCATCCTCTTCCTCTTCCTTCCTCCCATCTCCCAAATATCCTTAAAGGCCGGCAAAGCACCTGCAGCGCCACTGGTGATCACTTACCATCAGGTGAGCAGCTTGCTTGTTTGCCGCCTATCCAAAAAAATAAGAGTTCACGTGTTATATACAGTTATAAGGAATACACTGCAGGAAAAATTAGTCATGATAAAAAAAATAATCATAGAGCTTTACTTACTTTCTGTTTTATTTATGTGTATGATACAGCTTTTGTTATTGAAATGTTTCACATGTTTCATCTAACTTAACTGAAGCATTATTTTATGCATTTATGTATTCAACGCTAATACTGAGTACATTATCCAGTAATCCCCTCGTTATGTCCTGTTAGTGTTTCATGAATATCAAAACCTCGGTTTGCATAAAGCTTGTTTTGTATCTATGTGATGTGTTTGCCAAATTCGGTTGTGTACACGTGTTCATTTCTCACATGTACGTGCATACAGAGCCTAGCATTCATTTAACCTTTGTTCGTTTCTTTTTTTGAATCGCACTTTACGGACGTGGGTTCATTGCCCTGTTTACTACTGCGGCTGTTACTAAGTTTTCCTTCTACACATTAGTATTGAAAACTTTAGAAATGGTGAAATCATTTTCTTATTTTATTCTTTTAATTTTTGTGTATGAATATGCTCATCCTCCTTTAATAATGCAAGTTTTATTTTATAATTACGAATAAGCTTGATAATTTTTTGAATTAAGAACAAAACCTACAACAACAATTTAAGTAAAGATAAAAAAAAAACAATTTTAATTAGTTACTATGGCTACAGATAAAATTCCGTTTTTCCTCTTTCAAACTTATAACACATTAAAATTAAATTTTCTGTGCTATTAAATATTTTCGTATATATTTTAAAGACTACAAAATATAATTAATTATTAAAATTATTTATAAGACCATGCGCTGTTTGATATAAATTAACGAGAAACATTATTAAAATTAAATAATTAATTTGTTTAAATATCACTGGTTAGCGCATTTGTCTAGACAATATTAAATTTTATTACAAAATGTTCATGCTATTAAATTTTTTAAGTATAGTGCACATTTAATATTTGCGTTCGTTGTCTGTTGGCGAGAACTCCATAGTTTAGTGGTGCGAATCTTTTTATCTTACACGGTTTCGATGTTATTTGATTTTACAAATTATTTAATAGCCTTAAAACTTAAACATTATGCATTACTTTTCAAGTTATATCCATTAAGAATGCATTAGAACGTTTAAAGTTTTCATATTACCCAACTAAATGTGAAATTGAAGTAAAACAAGCCGTGATGGTACCGGCGTAAGAATGTGGAAACTCTTTTCTTTCCGTGGGTCACGTAAGGGTCGACCATCGGAACGGCCATGAAAACCTTATTACATCCCCTATCAGTAAGCCAGTGAGCGGGCTTCGAACCCGGAGCCGGCACCACTGAATTTGTTAATAGCAATTTTAAATACTCTGTGCTCGGCGGCTAGCGATGTTTTCGCATCGCGTGGAAACAGCTTTGTCTGAGAAATAATAAAAAAATTATATTATTAAGAGGAGATATGAAGTCCGCCATTCTACACAACACAGGTGCAGCGGCAGAATCTTCTCGACTCGGAAACTATCTGAAGTATTTCTGAAAGGCCTTCGCCCAGTAGTGGCTATTTACACGCTGCTTCTTTTTTAACTATGATAGCTTAGTAGCTGCTGTTTAATGGGTTTAGGTATTTTCGACGTGGTATTTTCATCTGTTGAAGTCAACAACATTTTCTCGATCTCTAATTGCGAAACACTGTTGAAGCACACGTGATAGAGCCAAGCGGCGGCTTTTGCTGCTGCTCGAATGGGCCGGCTCGGCCGGGTTGGTACCACGGCCTCGCGGAATACCGGCGAGAAGAAGAGCCATCTTGTGCTTTTGCGTTCCGTTCGGTGATTGAGGTATCCGGAAGCCTTTCACCCTCCCCACCCCCCTCCTCATCTTCCGTCCCATCTGCCAAATACCGTTAAAGGCCGGCAACGCACCCGCAGCACCTCTGGCGTTGCAGATGTACGCCGGCGACGGTAATCTCTTACCATCAGGTGAACCGCTAGCTCGTTTGCCGCCTTCTCCATAAAAAAAGGCAAGGCGAGATCATAGACTCTATTACGTCTCTAACATATATTTTCATTATTATACACTTTACTCCTGCCGATATCACGCATGCTACCAGTACCGAAGCGTCGAACCGTAACTAGTATACAAAAAAAGGCTCACAAGTCTAACAAAACTGGTTAGAAGTGCACATTAACAGAGGACAACAGGCGCAAACCAAATTAACCTTGCTCGTTACGAAGAATTAGCCGTGTCTCTAGAACATTGCGTCTACAACCAGTCTCGATGCCGCTTCTAGTAGAACGACCTGTCGCTGGGAAGTTTTTATGTGACGGACCGCAGCTATAAAATACGTGCAGCACGGCTCTACCGGTTGAAGACCACGCTCACATTTATTTATTTATTAAAACTTTCAACTGTCATAATAGAAAATTAGTATCTAATGCGACATTGTTGTTCTGTTATATCACGTCACAAAACGTAATTCTTTACAACTAAATACAACAAATAACTATATACTATGCTATCCTAGTAAATTGGAACAGAAATGCGTAATATTAACGCTATAGGCACCTTGTGGAGCCAATTGTTAATTCTCTATTAAGCCCCACGCCTAGATCTTTAACCTCTTTGACTCTAACCATTTGCACTCCATCCACCTCGTAACTGTATACAATGGGTGTGCACTTTCTAGTGAACGAAATGATTACACACTTGGAGGTGTTACATAGTATATATAACTTTTCACAGTCTACCAAGGTTTCCACAGCACGGCACATAATACCCAGCCTAAAATTGTTTTCCGTATTATATAAAAATATATATTTTTTTTATGAAATTAGGCTTGCGTTTGACCTCAATCTTGGCCGATGGAAGGCGAAGATGAGGCCTAGGATGGTACACGCTTGCCTAGATGTCTGTTCACTCATATATCAATGTATCTGACATTTACACGTCTTATCCTGTCCAAAGATAGGTATCTGTGTAACTTAGCAGCTGGATGAGATAAATGTACATAGATAAATATTCATACATATATTAAATATGAAATAGCCATACATGACTGTCGACTATAACATTTCTTTTCAATTCTAACCCTCTTCTTCGAAAGCAGGGTCACTTCCACTTAGGCTAGGGGGCGGCGTTTAAATGTACATTTTGATTCGTAATCATGAATAGATGCAGAAGGTCTATGGGCCCCCAGCAACTACCCACTATCAAGTAGGCTATGTGCTCGTTTGTCAACCTTACTTGCATACTATGTACCCGCGACTATGTTCTCGTGGATTTTTTTAATTTTTTGGAGTATTTATTAAAACTTTCAACTGTCATAATAGAAAATTAGTATCTAATGCGACATTGTTGTTCTGTTATATCACGTCACAAAACGTTACAACTAAATACAACAAATAACTATATACTATGCTATCCTAGTAAATTGGAACAGAAATGCGTAATATTAACGCTATAGGCACCTTGTGGAGCCAATTGTTAATTCTCTATTAAGCCCCACGCCTAGATCTTTAACCTCTTTGACTCTAACCATTTGCACTCCATCCACCTCGTAACTGTATACAATGGGTGTGCACTTTCTAGTGAACGAAATGATTACACACTTGGAGGTGTTACATAGTATATATAACTTTTCACAGTCTACCAAGGTTTCCACAGCACGGCACATAATACCCAGCCTAAAATTGTTTTCCGTATTATATAAAAATATATATTTTTTTTATGAAATTAGGCTTGCGTTTGACCTCAATCTTGGCCGATGGAAGGCGAAGATGAGGCCTAGGATGGTACACGCTTGCCTAGATGTCTGTTCACTCATATATCAATGTATCTGACATTTACACGTCTTATCCTGTCCAAAGATAGGTATCTGTGTAACTTAGCAGCTGGATGAGATAAATGTACATAGATAAATATTC
Source organism: Bhutanitis thaidina (assembly GCA_029286595.1). Taxonomy (NCBI): domain Eukaryota; kingdom Metazoa; phylum Arthropoda; class Insecta; order Lepidoptera; family Papilionidae; genus Bhutanitis; species Bhutanitis thaidina. Next base: position 14,253,490 of record JAGSMS010000010.1, read on the forward strand.
ATACATATATTAAATATGAAATATTTAGTTATTACTGGAAAAAGTTATTTAAAACTAAAATAACATGCAACGAGCGTTATAATATTCGATTATAATGAGTTCTTCATTATATGTAATGTTGCAATAACATCTCTTAGGCAGCGTGAAGGCAGTTTGTTGCTGTAATAATATTTAATATTTAATCGGATTGTTTTATATACATTGGAAACTCAACACAACACCGATAATTGTTTCTATAATTTCTACATGAACGTATTTACCTATCGACCGATGGAGGAAAATCCCTCCGCATAATATCTCATGATTTGGTTGGCTGGAAGAGAACGCTTGGCAGCGATAAGGCCGCCGAATTGTACCGTATAACCGACTCGCTCTTTTAATGTTTTCTGTATGCTTTTGTTTTGTGGTGGTACGTTATTTCCTGATGGGCTTATGCCGTGGTGTGTTAGTCTGAAGTTCAAGTTTTTTTTTTATTGTTATATTTTTATTGATATGCTCTTGGAAAGGCTTGAGCCTTGAGAGACTGGCATAAAATGTCCAGTACGAAACTCACTCTCCCTCGCGTATGTATAAATGGGTTCTTTTCAAGCGATGATTGCTTTTAACCGTATTTATTTAGTTTTCGTTTTGTGTAATTGTTATAAGTTTTTATTTCTTACTTCATTATAAGTAGATAATTTCCCTTAGTAGATATAAAGAACGTTCCAGCAAACAAAAATATAACATTCTTCCAAATTTCAATAAACTGTTCATTCGGAATCAAAGCAACAACTATAAAAAAAATATGTTAATAGTAGATGTTTCGTTTATGAAATAACGGTTTTCTGAAGTTATAAATAAGCAGTCGCGGCCGTATATCCATTATTGGGGTAGCCAGAAGTCAAAACTTTTATATCGCCGTCATAGTGTCTAGACCAACGTACGAGTATATAAGTTTCGAGAAACTTATCGCTACGAGCCTTCTACACAGGAGATCGGACCGGGATCTTCTGTTTCGAAGGCAGATACCCTAACCACTCCGTCACCGTGACGTATATTCTGCTAATGCTATTTATTTTGTTATTTGCATGTCGGATATGTCTTCTGATTATATATCAAATAGGTACCTAGTACAAGGAATCACTAGAGCTGTATTTGTAAGCTAGCTAGTAAGGTGGCCATGGGGGCAGTAGGTATAAAACAGAGTATTGTTATTACAAATAAACACCATTTCTTAAGAAATTAGGGTTGGCACTGCCTTTTGCCTATATGGAATGCAAGCCATACTGCTGGTGATAATGTTATTTAGATAATGATTAATGAAAAAAATTTATTGTATGTGCCCAAATGTTAATTGTAATTTTAAATGGTGGATTTAACACATGCATGCCGGTGAAGGAAAACTTCAGGAAGGAATATAAAAAAAAAAAAGATTTATCATGCCTCAGCAAATACAAGGCCGAGAGAAAACTTAAATTTGTTTTTTATATTTCTCGCGGTTTTTGTTCTGTCGAATTACCATTTTGCGCGTCGCGTGTTTTTCTATTTTACAGGGGAAGGATTTATTTAAAAGTGATTCCTTTTTATGTAGAGATATTTTGAGAAATATGAGATATTTAGTTATTACTGGAAAAAAGTTATTTAAAACTAAAATAACATGCAACGAGCGTTATAATATTCGATTATAATGAGTTCTTCATTATATGTAATGTTGCAATAACATCTCTTAGGCAGCGTGAAGGCAGTTTGTTGCTGTAATAATATTTAATATTTAATCGGATTGTTTTATATACATTGGAAACTCAACACAACACCGATAATTGTTTCTATAATTTCTACATGAACGTATTTACCTATCGACCGATGGAGGAAAATCCCTCCGCATAATATCTCATGATTTGGTTGGCTGGAAGAGAACGCTTGGCAGCGATAAGGCCGCCGAATTGTACCGTATAACCGACTCGCTCTTTTAATGTTTTCTGTATGCTTTTGTTTTGTGGTGGTACGTTATTTCCTGATGGGCTTATGCCGTGGTGTGTTAGTCTGAAGTTCAAGTTTTTTTTATTGTTATATTTTTATTGATATGCTCTTGGAAAGGCTTGAGCCTTGAGAGACTGGCATAAAATGTCCAGTACGAAACTCACTCTCCCTCGCGTATGTATAAATGGGTTCTTTTCAAGCGATGATTGCTTTTAACCGTATTTATTTAGTTTTCGTTTTGTGTAATTGTTATAAGTTTTTATTTCTTACTTCATTATAAGTAGATAATTTCCCTTAGTAGATATAAAGAACGTTCCAGCAAACAAAAATATAACATTCTTCCAAATTTCAATAAACTGTTCATTCGGAATCAAAGCAACAACTATAAAAAAAATATGTTAATAGTAGATGTTTCGTTTATGAAATAACGGTTTTCTGAAGTTATAAATAAGCAGTCGCGGCCGTATATCCATTATTGGGGTAGCCAGAAGTCAAAACTTTTATATCGCCGTCATAGTGTCTAGACCAACGTACGAGTATATAAGTTTCGAGAAACTTATCGCTACGAGCCTTCTACACAGGAGATCGGACCGGGATCTTCTGTTTCGAAGGCAGATACCCTAACCACTCCGTCACCGTGACGTATATTCTGCTAATGCTATTTATTTTGTTATTTGCATGTCGGATATGTCTTCTGATTATATATCAAATAGGTACCTAGTACAAGGAATCACTAGAGCTGTATTTGTAAGCTAGCTAGTAAGGTGGCCATGGGGGGCAGTACGTATAAAAACAGAGTATTGTTATTACAAATAAACACCATTTCTTAAGAAATTAGGGTTGGCACTGCCTTTTTGCCTATATGGAATGCAAGCCATACTGCTGGTGATAATGTTATTTAGATAATGAGTAATGAAAAAAAATTGATTGTATGTGCCCAAATGTTAATTGTAATTTTAAATGGTGGATTTAACACATGCATGCCGGTGAAGGAAAACTTCGGGAAGGAATATAAAAACTTGTAACGTTAACGAATGCAGTTATTCCGAATTTGTAAAAGAAATCAGAATTTATTGAGTCGATCCACATGTTCTAGACTAGTTTGACCTGAATACCTATTAGACGCTCCTTAATTCATTACCGTACGTTTATCGTTTTTTTTTTTACATATTTGAAGCGAATGTAAGTCACGTTCTAATGGAGATCATATTAAATTACAATAAATAATAATGGCATGTTTTATTGTTTTTAATTTTATTACGTGCTCTATCATGGACCGCTTATTGTTATGTTTTCATCGCAGGGAATTTCTTCGTACTCTTTCGAACCTTTGCTCTAGGCGATGTATTGTCTGCTGTTTGCAGTTGGAATATTATGTTCTTTGGCCCCAATCTGCAAAAACTGCATGAGTAATTGTTTAACTAACTATCGTTACTTTGTAATTAGCGTCACTCAGTAATGAGCCATGGGCCACAGTTTCGGATCCCAGTCGTAGCAAAAATTTGTGCAACACAAAAATTTTTGTCCGGTTCGCGGGAGACAATATTTTTTTTTAATTCTATGCTCTTACGATCGTATACCCTTCATCGGGGTCTGAATCATCGGGTGATGAAGGGTATTTCCACCTACTGTTCACCAGAGCTTATTTGGGACAACGTGACAGGTAGTGAGCCTTTCGTCGTCTTAGTGACTAAGCCAATGATAGGAATCCTACGTCCTAAGTTTCGAAAAAAATCTGTGGCCTGGGGATTCACCTCGTGTCTCCTGATTCGTAAACAGATCACCTAAACGCTCGGCTGTTGTGTCTAAACGGTATTCGATACAACCAAAATTATTGTGTAGCATTTAGTCCCGAATCTCTGACCCAAATTCGATTTTTTCGGCTCTACTGTATAGGCGCACACACACATTCACACACAAACACATAGACACACACACACACAGACACACACAGTCACACAGATTGTATGAGCGTGTTTTACTTGCGACAAATGACGTCGGCTCGGTCGGGGTAGTACCACGACCTCGCAGAATACCGGAGTGAAGTAGATGCTTCTTGGCTTCTTGTCTTATTCGTTTCGTTCGGTGAGTGAGGTAACCGGAGGACAACTCCCACTCCCCGTCCCCTCGTTAAAAACTAAATAAATTGATATTTGTGTGTATTTCGTGATATTTGTGTGTATTTCGTGATATTTGCTACTGTACTATGTCGGTAGTGCTCGTCAATGTTCGTTTTGGTTCAGTCCAACCAATCATCAGTAAAATTTAACAAACATTTTACTGTGGATATTATACCATGGTATTTAGCAAATCGAAATTGGATTTTCAACATAAAACTGTAGTGTTTGAATAACAAACTTTGGCAGCGGTAAACATTTAAACAACTTTTGGCATAAGGGGTTTTCGAGAGAAGCCCGCGAGAACTTCGCGATAAAAGGTAAAAGTTAACAAGTAAAGTAACTCAAAATAAAATAAAAAAAAATACTAATGAAATATCAAGACATTATTTTTTATTTTGCCTCTTATTCGTTTTTTATGAAATATTAACTGAACCCTGTCACATTTCACTGTGACTATTTTTGAAAAACATCGAATTTCCTTTTTTTTTAAACATTTTTCAAATATAGAATAGTAATAGTAATAAGTTATTGTAGCAAAACAAATTGTTAATTTTAGATACTTGTAAGCATGTAGGTTTCTTTTCGATGTTTTCGTTAAGAATACAGCCCTTAATTCAAAACTTTTAATGATGCTGGTACTGGGAATCGAAATGACTTCACTCGCCTACTAGGAATTCTGTTACTGAACTGCCACCGCTGAGCAATTGCGAAACTAAATAAAACTCGACATGTTGCAACAATAGAAACTATATTGTTATGACACGTGAAGGGTTACTTGGAAAGATAATGTAATATATTTGGCCTCCGATAGATGGCGGAATAAACATTTTTCGAAGCCACGTAACATTTCCAGATGGGTCCAGCGTCTAAGGTGCCAACGTTATGACAAGCGTGGCGTTTATCCGTCTATGGTCCGGCTTACCTTAACGGTCTGTAAATCGCGAGCGTGGCAAGCTGATTGGCGATCGCAGGACCAGACACCTTGCACCTTGGACGCTGCTGCCGTCGGTCTGCTTAATTTTTGATCTGGAGATGGTTATCCCCCTATGTGTCGTCAGCCGTTATGACGCTTGTCCCTTAGTCGTCTCTAACGCGATACCCATGGGAAAAAAGGGCGTGGCACTGTCATACGTCGATACCATACGGCAAGTATTTATTACCACCTGATGATAAATGTAGTTGCTAAAGAGAACAAAGTGTTAGACCTTGACAAGTTCATATATTCATGGGGGGTTACCTGACCGTGACTGAGAAATGTTGCTACCTTCATTGTTGGAACAGGTAATGACTATTTAATACTTACCTGTGATAATATTAGCGACAGGTTTTTGTAATTTTATTACTACTATAAAGAAAAGAATTGTTTTATAAAAAATATTCTCAAAGCCTTCTAATAATTCTAATCAGAAAGCTGAAGTTCTATCGCCTATGCGAAGGGTTTGTTCCAATGAGTTTTTTGAAACTTACGTCCGATTTCTGTCATTGGCTTAGACACAAAGACGGCGACAGGCTTACCACCAGCCATGCTGTCCCAAATAAGCTCTTTTCTGCCCACCCCTGTACTGAGTGTACGGTCGTGGGAGCTAATATGTATACATATATGTATATACGCAGTGTAGGACGACCCCCCACAAGATGGAGTGACGACCTGCGCAGTGTTGCGGGAAGTCGATGGATGCAGGTGGCTCAGGACCGAGCTTCGTGGCAATCTTTGGGGGAGGCCTATGTTCAGCAGTGAATACAGTCTGATAGGCTGAAATGATGATGATGATGATGATATGTATATGTATAAATTTATTTAATGTGTATTTACTCATAATTACCTAATGATTCTTTTACATACACTTTTAATTTTTTTTATACGAGGTTCATCAAAATTGTAGAATTATTTTTAGGGTTCTGTAAAAACATTATTATTAAATTTCGCTTTCCGTCCGTCTGTCCTTCATCTAAATAGCTGTATCTTCTGAACAGTAACAGGTAGCCGGTTGAAATTTTTCACAAAATATGTATTGTTATAGCGGATATCCTAACAAATAAAAATAAATAAAACACGAAGTAAAACTTAGTGGTACAATGTGGTACGTGTGTTAGTGTACAGAATCCTTGGTGCGCGAGTCCGACGCGCACTTGGTAGCTTTTCTTATGACAATTTAAATGTCGCAGATGTCTTATCTATTTAGTAAACATAAATACTACAAATATAATCTGTGAATCGTATATCAACTGATGCGTTATCTTGCATGTTTGATTTTTTTTTCATCCTTAGCCTGTGGGATTTCGGTTCGGCATAGTCTGATGTATTTCCCACCCTACTTCGGTCATCAGAGTAGCTTTTTCTGTTAGTTATCTAGTGTACCGCGTCGTATATCCCCCCTCATACATTCTAATGTTTTAGCGTTTCATGTTAGTTACCTTTTTTACTTACAAAATCTTGTGCGAGAAGAGAAACATGAACCGGATGTGGTCTAGTATTTTTGAACATGTTTACCGTTAAGTTACTGACCTTATGACGCTTTTTTTTTTAATTCGTGATCGATGTGATTCATTTACCTGATATCGTCAAAACTTTGAATTGAAAATATTTATCGGCGTTTCATTCGGTGAGTGAGGTAACTAGAGGACATTTTCCCCCTCCCCCCTTCCTCTTGTCCTCTCCCCCTTCCTCTTGTCCTCTCCTCCGCATCTCTAAATATCATTAGAGGCCGGCAACGCAACACTTCTCTGGGGGGCATTAGGTGAGCCCGTTGGTCGTTTGTCTCTTTTCCCATAGAAATTGGCTTTTGGAGAACCGTTTACATTAAAACGATGATGATGATGATGACGATGACGATGAAGGGGTAAATTAATACTTAAATTATTCTATAACAGTATAATTCTTATTATCGGGGCTTGACGTCCAAATGCAAACGTGGAGTGCAGCTTTACTTGACTACAATGTTTTATCTATTCTTAGAAAAAAAAACATATTTTATAAATATGTTCGCTCGGTGAAGATTAAAGTCAACATAAAGCAGCTTAAACTACTTGGGCAGCCCGACGTGTCGGATCGTTTGGAAAGTCTTCAAGAGCCGGAGCGAAAATAGAATTGTACCAAATTCGGTCCGCCTTAGTATTCTTTACACATTTGCTTTCTGTTACCGACCGCAACGTCTATGGTCGCGTGGCTATAGGGTTGCCAGAATCGCTTCCTGCGTGTCGAATTCGCGGCTAAATCAATCGATTAGTCCGATAACCGAGCTGGCAGTGACCCTGGCTTTAAAACTGAAGTATATGTGGTTTCGAAACCCTTTATTTATAATTCTGTTTTTTTTTTTATTTGATGGAAAGAAAAATGTCTAGAAATATATGATCTCTTGTACATATCTAGTGTTGTACACCAATCATTTGTGTATTTTTTTTTATGGGAAAGGTGACAAACGAGCAAGCGGTTCACCTGATGGTAAGTGATTACCGTCGCCCATGTACATCAGTTGCGTTGTCGGCCTTTAAATGTATTTGGGAGATGGGAGGGATATGGGAATAGGGTGTGGACGTCCGGTTACCTCACTTACCTAACGAAACGCAGAAGCACAAGATCTACTTCACATTCGTGCAGCAGCAAAAGCCGCCGCTTGGCTCTACCACGTTTAAACGTATTTACATAAATACGCCGACTAACTATTGGGTTATCTTTGCCAGGCTCTGCTGTGGTGAGCGTCTGCATGCGCCAGTTCGACGACGCGATTTCGATCACCGTCGCCATCATCATCGTGGTGACCGTCGCCTTCGTCCAGGAGTACCGCTCGGAGAAGTCGCTTGAAGAACTCAATAAGCTCGTGCCGCCGACATGCAACTGGTAAAGTATATTTATGATTGAATTATCTCTATGTCACGTCTAAAAGATAGGTATCAAAAGTATCTATTTGTCTGTAGCAGTGATTCTCAACAGTTAGACCATCGTATAAGTTTAGTGTAAAGATAGAAAGTATTGGAAATTAAAAAGCTCTTTCTTTTTCTTTGTGAAACAAAAGTGTAGCTAGTTTGTCCTCGTTAAGTGTATCATAGTAATGTTTTGAGTTAATTTATTTTAAATTAATTCAAAAAAAAGATTGGGAACGACTGATTTCTTATACGCGGCTCGCGCTATTTCAAGCTGTAATATAAATTTTAATAACTCATTTTTGCTATAAAATATTATTATTAATACTTCACAACATTCACGTACTTAGTATTTAATGGAACTATTTTATATATTATTACAATAAGAAGGCTTAAGTTTCGTTATGACCTGAAATTACTGTGCAAATAAAAATAAATAATTCAATCATTTAAATAATTCCAGCTATTATTTTTGCCAAACGGTTGGTAGGCCATGGTAAGACACAATTTGGCTGAATGGTTCTTCATGACCAGGTTAAGAGCCACTGACCTATATAATAATATCGGCGATAGCCTGCGGCTTCGCCCGCGCCACATTTATTTTGTCCCAACCCCTGAGGGAGATAGGAAGAGAAAGTGTTACATATCTTATTTTATGACAAATATCTAAACTGTGACTTTCACTAGTATAGTATTAGTAAAATTTATTATAACTGGATGTGTCCTTAATCATGTGGTATCAGCATAAGAATCTCTGCCAGCCCCTTTCTTCCCGTGGGTGTCGTAAGAGGCGACTAAGGGAAAAGCCTTGAAAATTGCAATGGCCACCGGCAGATGGCGCCATAACCATATCGAAAAGTTCCAGACCGATGACAGCACCTACCTCGCACCTTAGATCTGAGATCTGAGACCTGAGATCTGGAACTGCGATCGTCAATCCGCTTACCAAGCGTGATGACTATACCAAATCGTCCTTGAGAGAGCCCTATGTCCTGCTGTGGACTATTTACAGGCTGGTAAGGTAAGGTAAATATGTCCAGAGTTGGGATTTCCAATCACCAACCGCAAAGTTTTTAAATTGGTAAGTATTTTGTATCAATAGGAAAAACTAGAGATAGGATTTTTAAAGTGATTTGGCTATGGGGGTCAGAGGTATCTGTTCATTTTAGAAAAGGGTTCTCTAGTTTCCCAATATAGTTTGGGAATCCCTGGTCTAGAGCATAGAGAACCTGCGACAGTGTTTCTGTCTGTACTTTATGTTTGTACTACCTAGTCTTTTTGTAAGATATAGTATCTGACTCATCGTTATAAAAGTCCCACTCCTCTCTACGTCCCACAATTGGACACTTATTCTTGAGGGTGTTCCGGTGGTAGATCCTAAGCTTAAATCACGATTCACAATTTTGTAACGTTCTTTACATGTTTAACTTACAATTATAGCGTGACATTATTTTATACTAGTTCAATAGGAAATCTGAAAATATGGTTCCGCAAAACACACGTACGGTGTGTAATTTATGTATGAATATTTCAATTGTATATTTTTTTTTATTCTTAGAAAGCGGTTCCACATTTTTAGCGACATGCCGTGAATACATACGGCCAGTGACACATGCAGCTGTGTTCAATTGTTTTTATGTGATTTTTACCATCTGTGTAGTTGATAATTTGTTGCCGGGCTTTATTAAATTATTTTATTTTTATCTTTCTAGCGGTAATCGTTACGTAATATTGTAGCAGTCAAATGTAGTAGTCGAGTGTGTAACATATTCAGTCACCTTTCTCTTCACATGGGTGTCGTGTGCGTCGATTGAGGAAAAATCATTAATCAATACCCTTCATACACATCAATGACAGGCATCGATGTCTAAGGAGCGAGATGTTCATCTATTTGACAAACGTGCAAATTATAGCAAACCTATTGGAGAAGGAATATTTCCAGCAGTGGTTTATTAATAGTTTATTAGGTAGTAGGGACCTTCTTCGCCTTGGAGTCGTCTGGATAGTTACCGTACATACTATCCCGTAAGAGTTTATTTTTCGTACATAAAGTGAACGCAAAGTATATATCCAGTAATATTAAACACGGGGCACAGGTAAAAGCCGCTGTTTCCTGGTCGAATCATGCCGAAGTCGAAGCCGAAATTGCCCAGATTGATTATCATGTTTGACAGAGGACAGAAATCGTAAAACCTTTCCTAAAACTAATGTTGTAATGATGACCTCCCGTTCGATTTCGACCGCGGCGCCAATTTGCTTACACTATCGGCAGTTATGAACTGCTCAGGGGATATTATAGTGCCGTAAGTGTATGCGCAAAACACAGAGACACTCACTCGTGTTTACCTTGCCATATCCGATGCAACACCAATGCGATTAAATCGGAGCAAGATGCATATGCAGTGTCTCTGACAAGAGCCGCATGGAGCACGACCACGCGAAAACGAATAATTTGTGTTTTTGGACAAACATTGTCTGCGACTGGGGATCCGAACCCAGGGTCCATGTCTCATTAGTCACGTACGTCGAAACCAATGTATGTGATAAATTCAATCAGTACATATGGCTATTACCCGTGACTAATTTCAGCTTCAATGCACATAGGCGTGACCGGTAACGCTTGTGCTTGGACATCGTTACGTGGAACTAAATACTATATTATTATTATAACATACTGTGTAGACTGTAGTGATTATTTAAATAGACTCAGTAAAGACTTTTTTTTTAATGAGCTTCATGATTTAACATACTTCATATGTATTTATATTCCGTTTCTAATAGAAAATTTTCACTTAATTTCATTTGTGATTATCTTAAACTCTATATTTTAAAAGTAGAATTAAAGAAACATGCAAATGGGAATGAGTAACACGCCATTATCGCTTAGCATTATTTAAGTTATACTTTTAATGCGCTATGAAAAAGTTATGAAAAGTGAAATTTCTCTTTCACGGTGTGCTTATATAAGCCCATTCTCAAGACAAGCACACAACAATTTTTTTGTAAATGTTTCGCTTTGTTACCCAAAGCAAAGAGAAATGATGGCATGTAATCTAATCTAATCAGCCCTTTTTACTTTATTAGACAACAATGAAAGAACTTATTCTTGCGTTCTTTATCTTGGGTTTCATCACACCCTTCCTAAAGATTTCCATAAAACGGTCCGATTTGCGATATCCAGTAACAGCAGCAAACCAGTAGGTAGTTATTTAGTTATTAAGTATTTATAAATTCGCCCTGCTCCAATGAAGAGTGAACAGAGATTATAAATTTATTAAATAGACAACGCCGGTTGAAAAACCAAGGGATATAATTATTCATTATTTACGAACCGTCCAGTTGCGAACCTTATGACGATCTTGTTTTTGTTATCCGCATTCGTCTTTCTAGGATTCAACAACACGATTTATAGTTTTTTTTTGTATCAAGTTTAATTATTTATTTTTATTACAATTAAATATATATCGCGATGTCTGAATCAGGTAATTCTATCTATATATAAATGGCCATCAAACGTCGATAAGCCAGTTAGAATGTAGTATTAAATTAAAGGAGAGCGCACGCGCTGAAATATTTTCTCGTGTTTTTTTTTTATAGAAGAAGGGGGCAAACGAGCGTGTGGCTCACCTGATGGTAAGTGATCATCGACACCCACGAACATCCACAACACCAGAGGAGCTACAGATGCGCTGCCGGCCTTGTTATGTTATTTTTATAATTATGGGGTTATTTAGATATATACTCGTCTGGTTGGGTGATATATATAAATATGAATACATACATAAAATAGATAAGTTATTTTTATTATTTATTATTATTTTATTACTTTATTATCTTTATGCATACAAGTGCTATCGAGTCGATGGGCAGAACATTGAGAGAGTCACAGTTCGGGATACTTTCTTGGTTCGGACCTATCCAGGATATACGTCATGACTATTGCACCACAATATGTTTTATTTCGACCAATCACCTCTCACTGAGTTTGACGATTTGTACAGCATAATTAAGACATAGTCTGGGACATGCGACACTCACAAATATGGTTGAAACCATATTTCTGAAGGACCCATCATGTTTCAGCAGTGAAGTACGCTAGCCTCTAAACCACGCGTTTAATGAATACAATAGCTTCTACACGTATACTAAACAAAAGCCATAGGTAATAAATATAAAAGTCTCTGAATTTTGAGGCCAAAGTGAACACACACCTTCTAGGAAAACGTGTACCATCCTAGGCCTCATCTTCGCCTTCCATCAAGCGAGATTGAGGTCAAACGTAAGCCTAAATTATATGTAAAAAAAAAAAATTGTGTATCCTTACAATGGAATCGTTCCGCTAACGAGTAATGTTGGCTATAAGAGCTTATATTCAACGTAATTGGATTTTTGTAATTAAAATAAACCGACTTCATCATATACCTGTATAAACACTCGCAGGCTAAAGTAATTGTGTATTCGTAGAAATCAAATAACGAGCTTATGAAATAGTTTTAACAAGCTCCCGTGCATAAAGCTAAGGTGAACTTTCGATTGAAACTTCGGTAGTGTATGGTCTCATGTCGTAAACTTTTTAATTGACTTATTAAGTGCACAGGAGTACATTTAAACTCTTATTCGTTCTGCTGATGATATTTATTTTGCATAATAATTCCCATTAATACGTACAAAATGTATGTATATATGTATATATTCACGCATTGTTTCTAACGGGGTAGGCATAGACAATCTTCTTCCACTTGCTACGGTCCTGACATACGGCTTTCGCTTCGTCCACTTTCATCAAAACAAAATTACGTAGAAAGTTATCATCATCATCATCATTTCAGCCTGCCAGAAGTCCACTGCTGAACATAGGCCTCCCCCAAAGACTCTCATCATGGGGGGGTTTGCCTTAGTTGCCACGCCTGGCGAGCGGGTTCGCAACCGCAGTGTTTTTTTTGTTCTAGTGCAGGAAGATGCTGCTGCCCAAAATTATGCATGAAATAAAAAAAAAAAATATAATGTAAAATCAAATCAAATCGTTGACATTCACCAGCGTCTAACGTGAGCGGCGTCTGGTACTCCGATCGCCAATCCACTTGCCGAGTGAAGTGATCATGGCAAAATCCTCGATATGGGAGAGGCCTGTGTCCTGCAGTGGACTATTTACAGGCCGTTAAGGTAATACGTAAGGTAATAATTACCAGCCCCTTTCAAAGCTTTCTTCGCCAGGCATTTTTTTGGACCAACGTGACAATTGGTCAGCCGTCTGTCTCGTGCGTAGTAGCGGCGCGGTAGCCTAGTGGTCAGGGCGATCACTTTAGTTTCATAGAGCGCGAGTGATCTGGGTTCGATCCCCGACGCCGGCACCACTAAAATTGTTAATAGCAATTTTAAGTGCTGTATTTACCACGTGCTCAGTGGTGAAGGACATGTTTGAGAAATAATAAAAATATTATTTCGAGGATATGTGAAGCCCGCCAACCCGCACTGGAGCAGGGCGTGGCGGGCCCTTCCCGGCTCTTAAACCCTCTCTGATACTCGTATTTGAGAAGGAGGCCTTTGCCCAGCGGTGGGCACTTACAGGCTGCTACTTTACTTTTACTTTGCTGTCTTGTGTTTAGACGAATAGAAACCATCAACTCACATCCGAATTGGTCTCGCCATGTTCGTCTTGGGCCCGCCCGCCCCGCTACGTCAGGTCGGTCATGTAAGTTCCTATTGGTTCACTGCGGGGTGACTAATCCACGGTCGATCCCGCAACCCCACGACCTGTTCCGTGGTCAAGCTGAGCAGAGCCCCTGCAAAATTCGAGCAGTCCCTCGGGAACTGTACATAAATTAATTATCCTAATATTGTTACAGCCTCAGAGAAGGAAGCCTCGAGCATTTCCTCGCTCGGAACCTGGTACCGGGCGATGTCATCCACTTGAACGTGGGCGACAGGGTCCCCGCGGACTTGCGGCTCTTCGACTCGACGGACCTGGCGATCGACGAGTCGTCCTTCACTGGGGAAACGGAGCCGGCGGTCAAGAGTGTATTGCCCAATAAGGCGACCGCTGGACGGGTCAATAAGGACAATATCGCTTTCCTGGGTACACTTGTCCGGTGCGGGAATGCTAAGGTTAGCTCATATGTGATTTAAGAACGATTGCGACGTGCTGGGGTCAGGTCAGCTGCTGGATCTGTAAATCCTGCATTACAAGTTTTTTTTTTTTATCTTAAAATGTTGCTTCAATTGCCTGTGAGAGAACTATTTGTATGCCTATTTTACGTTCTATTATTTGGCATGCGTGTGAAAAGAAAAAAAAAGGAAACTTACGGAGTTCGTGTGAGAGTTGTATATTTGAAAATATTATACGGGCTCTCTATGTTATTGAAACGCAAAAAGTCGAAAAAAAAATTTTGTAAAAAAATTTTGTTTTTTTTGGTCACAGCTTACAAACTATATTATGAATCGGTGTTTTCACGTATGTGTGGTTTATAGTATGATTATGATGTTTAATTTTTATAAAGAAAGAAAAAAACACTTGGTTTTAATCTGCCCTTGCGCTTACGAATACAATGGCTGGAATCCTTATTTTAATAGGGAATAATTTCGAACAGATGTCGTACGTACCTTCGTGTTTAATAAATTAAAAGTTTTTGCAGCTAGTATTATGCATTGTTGGCGCACAATTGTCACTTATTATCGTAACGTGCTAAGCTTGGTCATTTGTATTCATCGTAAAGGTTTTATATTAAAAAAAAAAATTATGAATTTAAAATAGTTCAGGGTGACTGTAAATTTTCCACGTGCAAATTCTTATTTCGTTATAAACACTATCATGCTCGTTTTTTCCCTATCTAGTAAATGTTCATCTGTAGAGCATGTTTTAAAAGGTTATTAAAATGCCACCAAAGGTAGACATTCATTCGGCCCTATTTACTCCAATATACCTATGGTCCCATACCACAGTAGATAGGATACTTGCCTACAAATGTAACAGCGTGGTGGGAGGGGAGAAAGGTAAGGGGAGTGGAATTCCGGTTACCTCACTCACCGAACGAAACGCAGAAGCACAAAATAACTAAAGTTCACGCCGGTACAATTCACCACTCCGGTCGAGCTGGCACATACGAGCAGCAGCAAAACTATTAATAAAAAAGTTCTACTTTTTGAGCAAAGGACCACTAGATGATGGCTTAGGATTCATCTGAGTAGGTACCACCTCCTTACTTATTTCCGCCCAGCCGTGCCCCCACTGTTGTGTTCCGTTTTGAAAGGTATAGAGAGCCATTATAATTACAGACTGAGGTATTCCATCTTAGTCTTCATGGGTGACAATACACCTGTAACCTTCATCGATTGAAAATGTTCGCAGGTGTCTATGTGCTGCCGTTGTTAGGTTATAACACATGTCGTTTTCCACCCTAATCCGATAAAAACAATATCTTTCTCAGGGTATAGTGGTAAGCACCGGTGAACGTTCAGAGTTCGGAGACATTTTCCGCATGATGCAAGCGGAAGAGGCGCCGAAGACTCCGCTGCAGAAGTCCATGGACGCCCTCGGTGCTCAGCTATCTCTTTACTCGTTCTGCATAATTGGCTTCATCATGGTGGCCGGGTGGCTTCAGGGCAAGGCTTTACAGGACATGTTCACCATTGGTGTGAGCTTAGCAGTCGCTGCTATACCCGAAGGTAATAATTATTAACTATAGTAACAACCTCTTGTTCGTCAGCCTATTTAAGTCCACTGCTGGACACAGAACTCTCTAAGAAAGCGCCAGCGAAAGCCGGTATGTATTTATCGAAAAAATTTCCTGTACTCACAAAACTGGGCGAGCGAGTAGGTACAGTGCCGTTACTCTCATACAGGTGATATCGTCGAGATGCGTTATGTTCAGGTTTTTTTTATAGGAAAGACGGCAAACGAACAAGCAATTCACGTGATGATAAGTGATTACCGTCGCCCTCGTACATCTGCAACACCAGCGGTGATGCAGGTGCAAGGCCGGCGCCTTTAAGGGTATTTGGGACATGGAGAGGAGGAGAGGGATGGATAGTGGGGGCGTTTGGGGGGGAGTGGCCTTCGGATAACTCAGTTACCGAACGAAACGCAGAAGCATAAGATGCCTCTACTTTAAGCCGGTATTCTGCGAGGCCGTGTTACCAACCCGGTCGAGCCGGCCCATTCTAGCTGCAGCACAAGCCGCCGCTTGGCTCTACCACCATTTAAAAAGAACCTCGAGTTACGTTGGCTAGCAGGGTGCACCACGTGCGCTAGAGGATGCCATTAGGCATTTTGTTTACTTATTTATTGAAACTTTATTTAAATACCTTTATAAAAGTATTACGAAGGGGGCGGATTCAATGCCTTTTGGCATTCTCTGCCAGTCAACCCGAGGCGTGGAGAGATATTGTTAAGGTGATAATTGTTAACATATAAGTTGTAAATAAAGCAATAATACATGAATAATATATATTCCCCTTTACCTCCAGTTACAACCCTGCTTTGTTATCATTCAGACCTCCATTTTAATTATTCGTTTGCTTCCAGGTCTACCGATTGTGGTAACGGTGACGCTGGCGCTCGGTGTAATGCGGATGGCGAAGCGTAATGCTATTGTGAAGAAGCTACCCACCGTGGAGACTCTGGGGTGCGTCAATGTGATCTGCAGCGATAAAACAGGTATGTGACTTAAATATTAAGGTAAGAACAAATGAAACTATAATTCACAAATGTACCAGCTTCAATTATGACACAAACTAATGCGCGTGATATGATTTTATGATATAATGAAATAGTTTTAGTAACAAAAAAAAAAATATTTAACACACAAATAAAATTTAAATACAGAAGCTGTTGTACATAATACTGTGTTACGAAACAGTTTAGCTTAAATTTTACATGGTACTGTCATGTTTCTTTAACTAAATCTCTATAATATAATTATTTCGATTTATATGTAAGTGTTACTGTTTACTGTTACTGTAAGTCCCCCGGTGCCGGCACCACCGAAATTGATAATAGCAATTTTTTATTTGACATTTGTTCGCCGTTAAAAGAAAACAGCGTGCAACAACCCTCACTGGAGCGGCATGGCGGACCGTTGCAGGCTCCAAGACTTTATAATATTCCTTTATTTCTAGCACATTTGTTTGTATTAAGTTTGTAAAGTATTGTATTCAGTATAATCTGCTTTCTTTGAGCATTCTAACTTAGATTACGATAACGACATTATGACAATTTAGAATCGTTGTTAAATTTGATCAAGCATTATCTATTTTTTTACAAATTTTATGAGGTATTGTATTATTGCAAGGATAATCATTCAATAAGGCAATCTTTGGGGGAGGCCTATGTTCAGCAGTGGACTTCTGATAGGCTGAAATTATGATGATGATGATGAAGGATAATCATTCTGCTGTTTAAGTTTTAAAATTTTACGTTTCATTATTGTAAATTGCCTCAATTTACTCACTACTTAAGTAGTAAAGGCTACCTCACTCATCGAACGAAACGCAGCACAAGACGACTCCATTTCACACCGGTATTCTGCGGGCCCATTCGAGTTTCTGCCACGTACCACACGTCTGTTAGTATCTTTTAAAAAAAAAAATCCTACGTCCGCAGGCACTCTGACGATGAACGAGATGACGGTGACGACGCTGTCGACGTCCGGTGGGCACCTGGCGGAGGTGTCGGGCGCGGGCTACAGCGCGCGCGGCGACGTGCAGCTGCGCGCGTACAAGGGACGCGACCTCGACGTCGCACGGATGGGCGTGCACAGCATGCTTGAGGTGAGCGTAACACGCCGAGACCCAATCAGTCCAGATTCGAGTTCTTAGGCTTAGTTGGAGTGGTTAACAGAAATATTAATGTATAGTATGTTTGAAAAGAAATACCTGAAATAGACAAAAATTAAAAAAGATTTAAAAAAAGACTATTTGAATTGATAATTTTTTTGAAGTAAATTAAAAATCATCTTGCTTTAAATTTTTGTTGATTGTATTGGCGGCGATATTAGATAACGTGCTTTAAATTTATATGATACCGTTTAATGCTTAAAATTAGAAAACATATCAGGGAAAGTTCAAATATCGATAATTTTACCAGTACGAACTAAGAATACCGCAAGTTAGTATTTTGGGGCCGCTCTTCTTTCTAGTGTATACTAAACGTTTTCGTACTTACCCGAATGGGGGTTATGCCCATTTATAGCTATGATGCACGACGAATAATTCTAAAAACTGTTTTTTAATTAATAAATAATAAATTAACATCGAAGAATAATATATCAAGTTAACAAATGGATAACCCTGTTCCATGTGCCATTTTTTTTTGCACAGGTTGGCGTTATTTGCAACAACGCAGTGATACGCGACGATGTGTTGTACGGGCAGCCGACAGAGGGCGCGCTGCTCGCTTGTGCCATGAAGTACGGAATGCACGATGTCAGGGAACAGTACACGCGCTTGCACGAGATACCCTTCAGGTAAGAATTTGTAAAATGTTCACGATTTAACTTTTTTTTAACAGTAACAGTATTTGTTACGTAAGGCTGTTAGTCTTTGTAGTCTTGTAAGGTTTACAGCTAACTAAGATTCACAAACATTTTTACTCCTTAGTACTGCAAGTATTATGCGTTGGAACTGCTACCTAGTTTTGTAATTACTTTGTTCAATAGACCAATTAAACGATTTCAGAAATGTTTAAATAATAAACGATTTTTTTCTATTTCTCTGGTATTATCTATAACAGTTCCGAAACGAAAATGATGGTTGTGAAGTGCGCGCCGAAGTTCGCGGACGGGAAATTGAAAGAGGAGGTATTCGTGAAGGGTGCGATCGAGAAAGTGCTGCCGCTCTGCACGCACTACATCGACAGCGCCGGCAACTACGCGCCCATGACCCGGGACAAGCAGAACGACTTCCTCGCGGAAGCTTACAACATCGGTCGGATGGGTGAGGCAGTTTTAATATTTTTTTTTCTGACTTCCACACATGATCTAGACCATTCAGTTTCTTGGTGCATACGTTAATACCATTCGAACCTGAAACCCATAGGTTTCAATGGTTGCTTCCAAGTAGACGAGTAGATACGAGCTGGCAAATTGACTTTAATGTAAATTGATTTTCAATACTGCATTGTTTTCTGTTTTGTGTATTCCTATCTGGGTTTTATATTGCTGAGAGAAATCAGGAAAAATCAAAGGTCAAAGTTTGTTTATATTTTAATGATGAAGCATGGTAAGTCCTACGTTAAGTTAAGCACCTAGTTCCTGGTGGTACCCGTATTTTCTGCCCAGAAGTAGTTTAGACGGGTACCATTGTCCTTACCCATTTCTACCGCTAATCAGATTCCCGTTAGAAAGGTTTCCAGAGCTAATACAATTACAGTTTGCAAGGTGTTCCAGCTTAGTCTTCAGGGGTCATAACGAATCTGTAAGCACCTTCGATAGAAATTGTTTGCAGGGGCCCGTGAGCCACTTCACGGGTCGACTGTTGGGTCGTTAGTCAGCTCCGATTCAATGAAAAAAAATGACACAGGGGAGTTAACCCTGTACGACTTGTTGGGGCTTGCAGGGCTGCGGATAATCGGCCTGTGCCGCGGAGCCAGCCTGGAGTCGCTGACGTACACGGGCGTGTCGGGCGTGTGCGACCCGCCGCGGGCCGGCGCGCGCGATGCCGTGGCCACGCTGCGCCGCGCCGGCGTCGACGTCAAGATGGTCACCGGCGACGCCAGGCCCACCGCGCTCGCAGTCGGTGAGCGCACGCAAGCTCGGCTTGCGCCGGCCGCCTATCTTATCTTTTATTCTACTTTTTTTTATAAAACGTTATCTTCCGCTGTAGGAATTTCTCCTGTGCCGCGGAGGCAGTTTACATACATGAATTGCACACGGACAAACACCCAGACCGGAAACTATTATTTGTAGTCCATACAAATACTAGTCCCGTGGGGGGATTCGAACCTGCGACCCACAGCGCCGCAGCTAAACGCCTTAGCCACTACGCCACCGAGCCGTCCTATTACCAACAAGCACGGTTTGACGTGGTGAATCCACTAGAGGAGCTTTATCCACTACGTCACTAAACAATTTCATGAGAAATATGTTATTTCATAATATGGCTTCCTTTATTTAAAACATAGTTACTAACGGACGGAATGGGAAAAATAACACGATATGATTTGTTTATGACTGCGGGTGGAGGAATGCGCTGCTCTCCCCACCCTCCGCAGCCGAACTGTGCCGCTAGGGGCGGGAGGACTTGTGCTCCTAAATGCTTGCCTGCGCCGCCGGGTGGCACACTTAGTGGGCCGTTGGATATGCGAGACTGGAATATAAGTGCTCTTTGCCCGGAGGGACGGGGAGAGGGGGAGTATTCCTCGCGTAGAACTGGTCGCCAAGGGCTGCCGGCGCTGGTTTGAACGCGATAAGGGGGGTTAAATCATTGCTTAAGCGTGCTTGTCGACTAATGCAGTATACATCGCTTAGGACGAGACGAAAATGCTTTATTCTATGGAAGCAAACTCAAGGATCTTGGTCTTCTGATGAGTAATACGTAAATATTGTGTAAATTACGTAGTAGACTGTATACTGCGAGAACTATGTTTGATTCCTTCGTAAACTAATTATAGCAAAGGATTATTTATTAGCACCCAAGAACTGACAGATAATAATAAAAACACATTTATAGAACTTGGGGAATTTATGCGACTTTGAATCAAAGCCGCCACGTCGTTACGCTTGTCGTCATACCCTATACGTGTTGTGATGACGTGCCTCCTCCGACTTAGACCAGAATTTCATTAATTCATCCATTACAGCCTGTCACCATTCCACTGCTAAAAATAGAACTTTCCAAAGATTGCCACAAACATCGATTCCGTGTCTGCATCCACAAGATGGAGTGACGATTTGTACAGTAAGCATTATCGTGTAATAAATAGATTAATGTTATTTATCCCCACAGCTCAAATGGTTGGGCTCGACGTATTACATTCGCAGTCTCTGTCCGGGGACCAGTTGGACTCCATGTCGGACGACGAACTGGACCGGGTTATCGAAACAGTAAGTAATCCAACATATTTAATCTAATAAAAAAGCGCTAAATTTTGCGCTAAATTTACGCCGCAGTTGCCACAGAAAGAAAATTGTCAGAGAGATGCTGTGCTAGATTGTGATCATTACTTAATCATCAAATATTAATTAGATTTTTAGATTTTACCTTTCATATAAAGTAGCCAGATTTCGCAATAGGAGTTGTTAAGTAAAAAAAAGGCGTTAAGTATTCATTCAAATTATAATCACTTTCTCGTTCCTTCATTCGTTTGTCAACGTCATTCATCAATCGATAATTCACTCAGCGTTGCCAACGTACTGTCATCTACTAAATAAGAAGTATAGACTAAACATTCATGAAATTTTACGAAGGGCAACCCATACAATAACAAATGTTTTCTTATTTGTACAGGTGAGCGTATTCTACAGGATGACACCGAAACACAAGTTGTCGATCGTTAAATCGCTGCAGCGGCTTGGCAAGATTGTAGGGATGACAGGTTGGTTATTAACACTTCCCGTGTCGGAACAAATTTAAATTCCACCGTGTCATATCAGGACTAATGGAAACCAATTCAACGTCATTTGCACTGTCAACTCAATTTGACGCTAAATGTTATTTTATTTGAGTCAGATGTTGTTTGTCTGCTCCTGAGCCTGGCCCACTCCCCAGTTGCGAGTATTTCTGCAATCGCCACGCCATACCGTCCGTCATGTTGACGGACCCGTGGCCTCGTTATTGGGTTTGGGTCCCTTTACCCACGTTCGATTGCTGCGGCTATCAATGTTTTATTACACCACTTGGCGGCACTGTAGTGTTAGACGTCCCGATGTCATAGTTAACTCGGGCTTCCTTCGGCTTCTAATTATAACATACCAATCACAGTATCCATAAACGCGTTAAAATCCATAAACAATAGTGTCATTACAAAATGTGTAGTGGTCGGGTAAATAAACGCGAAATCATTTTATTATGTTGTCATTTATTTTAAGGCGACGGTGTGAACGACGGCGTGGCGCTGAAACGCGCCGACATCGGCATAGCGATGGGTCGCAACGGCACCGACGTGTGCAAGGAAGCGGCCGACATGATCCTCGTCGATGATGACTTTGCCACAATCATGTGAGACGTTTTCAAATGCTTCTATTGCCAGCCGCAATCCGAACCATCACATCTGTAATGGCGTGTTATGTGACGTCATATCATCAGAATCACAACGTTCAAACGTCATAAGAATAGGAAAAGTCTTGAACTCACGTGCTGTAGGTTAGCGTTCATGTCACGTAATAATGGCGCCATTTTCTGTACTTTAAGTCTTTATGTTTAATCTTTTTTTTAATAGTGTGTCTGTTCGTATGTACCGAACATGTCACCTTCATTGTTACAAAAGTCTATGGATATATAATTTAAACTTAATCTACCTATAATTTAACCCCAATTTAACAATTGAAATATAATTCTAGCATTCTTGGATTCAGGAAATGCTAGAATGTTCGTAATATCGCATGTACGTCTCTCGAGTCTCATTCCGTATGCACTCCATGGTAATGTGAAGTACGTCTTCTATAATATTACACTGTCTGCAATATGGAGAATTAGTTTTGCCCATCATACATCCAAAATTTTTCAACGGAACCCGATCAGATCCTGTCGATCTTAAGACTATAACATTCGCTTCTTTTCAAACCAAAGGTAACGTTGAATGGTCGATTGAATTATTTTGTACCAGACACCATTAGTTAAAGTTCTCGCATCTAATTTAGGTCTTATAAATGGTGCATGACTTTAATATAATAAACATCAGTGATGGTGTTTGTGTGTAACTCACTGTCAGTTACCCTGTTACAGCGCAGCTATAGAGGAGGGCAAGTGTATATTCTACAACATACGTAACTTCGTCCGCTTCCAACTGTCGACATCGATCGCGGCGCTGTCGCTCATCGCCCTGGCGACGCTGATGGGGATACCCAACCCCCTTAACGCCATGCAGATTCTGTGGATCAACATTATTATGGACGGTAAGAATATAGCTAACAAGTCGTCTACCGAACAAGTTTCAGAGATTCCATAGACTGGCTCGTTGCTAAGTCCTGGCGTATTTGACCGCTTTGCCATTTATTTATTTTTGTTTATTTAATTCGGGTCAACCGAGGACAAATTTATTTAAACTAAATTTCATTAATATAGAAAATAATACGTGACGCGCATACGCTAGTAAAGAATAAGTAGATAAGCGATTATCAAAATCGAATTGGAACAAATAATTCTAAACAATTCAAGATTTATTTGAATCTTAGTCAATTCAAATATTTGTACAAAATATAAAATTTATTGATTTTCAGTTATGGTTATAGTGTGTCAATGATGATGCATTCGAATTTCCCCCACAGACCATACGCATGGATATGAAAGGATGTCGCCGACCCTTAGCGCGGAACTTTAATAACACTTGCAGCACAATAACACGCATGTGCAGTTGACGAATAGCCTACTACAAGTCCACTGGTGAACATAGGCCTCCCCAAAGATTGCCATAAAGCTCGGTCCTGAGCCACCTGCATCCATCGACTTCCCGCAACACTGCGCAGGTCGTCACTCCATCTTGTGGGGGGTCGTCCTACACTGCGTTTGCCTGTACGTGGCTGCCACTCGAGAACCTTTTTTCCCCAACGGATGTCGGTTCTGCGAGATATGTGGCCGGCCCATTGCCACTTCAGCTTGCTGATCTTTACGGCTATGTCGGTTACCCTAGTTCTGCTGCGAATATCATCGTTGCAGACTCTATCGCGCAGAGAAACTCCAAGCATAGCTCTTTCCATAGCGCGCTGAGCAACTTTGAGCTTCCACATCCTGCCTGCAGTGAATGACCATGTCTTAGCTCCATATGCCATCACTGGCAACACGCACATGGATAACATCATTGCAGACTCTATCGCGCAGAGAAACTCCGAGCATAGCCCTTTCCATAGTTCAATAACGCATAGTTCATTTTCATACGCTTGTTAACTTGTCCACTACAGCACCAACTAGATAAACAAATTAATTTTCAAACGGCATAGGTTCACTTAATTTCATTACACTGGGTCAGTCAACGGAGCCTATTTGCGCTATCTTTCAGTGTTTCTATGCGCGGGTCATGGCAGGCGTGCGCCTGTGCGGTGCGTGTCTGTGTGCAAGTTTGTGTGGACCTCAAGAAATTTATATGTACATGCGTACGTCTTTGTGTAGCTTGTCTACATGCGCGTTAGTGCGTGCTGTGGGCGTGCATGTGTGTCTGCGTGTGAGTGTATATACGTGTGTGCGTGAGTCCGCGAGCTTGTGTCCGTGATGGGTGTTTCATCCTCTCCGTTCGGCCCGCAGGCCCGCCGGCGCAGTCGCTGGGCGTGGAGCCGGTGGACCACGAGGTAGTGCGGCGCCGGCCGCGCGACACTACGCGCCGCATCCTGTCGCGCGGCCTGCTGCTGTCCGTGCTGCTGTCCGCCGCCATCATCATCGCCGGCACGCTCTGGGTGTTCAACCGGGAGGTACGTTACTTTGACGGGGCTTTCACGAGAAGGTACCAAAGGACATCATAGAGAGCAAAGTATATTTTGTAAATATGTCAGAATATTCAAAAAACATGGTCTGTCTCCCTTCCCCTTTATTTTCAGAATTACTACAACTACCTTTATTTCTATTACTACATTAGCTTTTCTTAATTCACTGCTGAACACATGCCTTTCCACGAAAGTGCCGGCTAAAACCTGCACATTATTTCTTTGAAAGGTTTTAGTTTTTATGTATATTTTTATTAACTCGGAACTACCGGTAGATCTAAACTGACAATTGTTCCCAGATGTCAGACAACAAGATAACACCCCGCGATACGACGATGACGTTCACTTGCTTCGTTTTATTTGACATGTTCAATGCACTGTCGTGCCGTTCGCAGACCAAGTCGGTGTTTCAAGTGGGACTATTCTCCAACAGGTATGTAATTCTTCACTGATTTTTCAAGGACTTTCACCATTATCAAATTACTGGCGTAAGAAAATCCATTATCCCAGTATGCCGTAAAATTGATTTAAAAATAATACTGGGGGAAAAAAAAACTTGCCGGCTCCAACAGATAGAGCAACAACCATCTTAACAATTTCGAAGACAATATTTTTACACTATTTCCCGTGCGTATTTGAGTCCACTGCTGTACATAAGTCTCCCCCACGAGAGCGCCAACGGAGGTTTGCATACATTACTCGGCAGGATTCCCCGTGCTCACCACGCTGGGCGACCGGGTTGGTGAGCTCAGTTCCGGTACCATCGTTCATCACTATTGCGTTTTCATTCGTCCATCAGAGCCTCGTTTGTTTGCTAGCAGGGTGGTCACCACGGGCGGCTGAGGCGGTTGGTGGGTGCAAGAGGTGGCTGGCTACAATGATTCTTCTTATTGTTCTAGAATGTTCCTCGTAGCAGTGACCTTAAGCCTGGTGGGACAAATGCTGGTGATATACTTCCCGCCGCTTCAGCGAGTGTTCCAAACTGAGGCACTCACCGGCCACGGTGAGTTATTGTTTTAGATAAGTAGTCTCCAGATTTGCTGTTTGTTTGTCGGTATCAAGACTAAAAAGCTAAGCTCACCTAGTGATAGAAGATCACTGTGGGAAGTATGCGATATCAGTGAGTACGATTTCAACAACAGATGTATCGTCAACCCTGAGGAGTGAGATGGCATTCCTCACAGCCTGTAATGATACTGACTTTCAATACCCTTCGAGTAATAACATAACAGTGGTTGGACCGCTGACCCAGACAGCTTCTGAAGGCAGAAATTAAGACCTTGCAAATAGTAAATTCTCGAGGTGGAATTAAAATAGACTTGATAAGTCAATCTTGAGACTGCTGCATTTCGTATGGCAAGTCATCCTTACCATACCAAAAACCTCTGGGTTTTAGCTAATAGTTTGGGATTGTTTTAGAGTGTGTGCACGAGTCGTCTTAAGGGTGGTCGAGTCGGGTCAAGGGTTGCAAATATAGTAGTGTAAGATATAAAATGCTACCCTGTTTCTTCTTAGCTGTCGTAGAAATCGACAAATGAAATAGTTTGAGTTTTCCGTCAGATAGCCATAAGTATAACATGTCAAATATGTACCGTTAAAAAAAAAGGTATTGTGTCAAATTAAATAAAACTGTTACCAGTTGGTCAATCAGTGATATCCGCCTTCCGTATATTTAAGTGTATTAGTAATATTAGAATAATGATTTCTAAAAAAAAATTATAGACAGGCGTATGTCAAATATGTTCGGATGTGTCCAGTGCGTCAATCAGTTATGTCTATGCGTGCAATTCAGTTTGATGGTAACAGTGTTCGACATGAGCGTGTGTCATTTATGTCCAGTTAATAAATAATACGATTGTAATTACTTACCAAATCGCTATGAAACGAAGAAGACGTGCAAGAAAATAGCGTCTAAGTTGTGAGCAGTGGACTATTTACTGATAATGATGATTTTGCGCAAGTGTGAATCATGCCTTTAGATTGGATTTGTTTATTTCAGATCTCATATTCCTAGTCTGTCTGACGTCGAGCGTGTTCATAGTGAGCGAGATGAAGAAACTGATCGAGCGTACGGTTAAGAAGCGGTCGTACGGAAAGTTTTCGACGAAGGCCCACGACGCCCTGGACTTCGTATGACACGAGACGGAGAGGAAGGTGCAGTAGACGGGGGGCGGTCGTGTCACCGTGACAGCTGTCTAAGTGACGGCCGCCGCGCGTCACGTGGCCGCGAGGCCGACGTCTGTCAATGTGACGCGAGCCTCCGTAACCCTAGTGGCAGTGTTGGGGATGCGGTGTTGTATAGAGTGGGGAGCGGACAAATATCGATAACGGGCGGTTGTGTCGGCTGTCGGTTCAGTGAGAACTGCGGATGTCAGAATGTGACACACCCGAGCCGGTCGGCATTTTCGATTTACGACGGTAAAATAGATATTCCTAATAGTTTTTAGTTCTCTCTGTGTTAATATCGTACGTTGTGAAGTTGCAGTATTTTCTTTTAAGCAATTAGTGTTGTATTTATCGATTTATCTGTAATCATCGCTGTTTCAGTCACTTATAAACAGTAAATGTGAATGTGTTTGTTTATCAATTCGTGTACGTAGTGTTCATCACAATATATTAGTGTCGATTCGATCAAACTTTAAGTTACCGAGTAACCATTCTGGTTTACTCTATTCTTTGATTATTTTTATACGCATTTTTATTTCTATCGAACAATACTTACTATGTGTCGTCATTGTAATCCATTCATTAGTAATTCTTGGGATAACTGTTCCAAGAACAGTGTAAGAATACTTATTACATCGCGAATGAAAATGTAAACCGTCAAAATGACATAATGGAGTGCTATGGTTAAACTATTTAGAAATGTTAATTCAATATTCCGTTTAGTAGTTCCGTTACTCTCAAATAACTAAGTTAGTTCATGGGCCAGTAGTTGGTATAATTTGAAATAGATTCACTCTCGGATTATACCCAATTGAAGGTTGGTCGAATCGCCTGTTAATCATTTAGTACTTTTTGGTTGGTGTAGTTTTACCTTTCAAAGAATCTTATGTCAATACATAGTATCTTATCGATTGCCTTGTTATACTTGTAAATTTATTAATTAATCACTAAAACAAAATCCTTAGCTAAAAATGACCTTGTCTGTTCTTATCAACCTAATATTTTTTTAAGTGAATTTTTTTAAATTAAGTTTTTTACGCTCATGATCGCGTAGAAAATTATTTTTGTGATTCTTTTTAGTATGCGCGTCAATATAAAACATGTTCGCATATGTCAAACTTGATATTAACCGTATAAGCTTTATCACCAAAACAATCTAATGTAGGCATATTTATTTATAGTAAGAACAAACAATTTTCAATGTAATTATAAAGTAGACATTTGACTGTACCGGGGATACGACATACATATTAAAAAAAAAAAATTACCACATTCCCATTTTTAAATATAAAACATAGAAAATCGTTAATTCATTACTAGTATTGCTAGTGGCACATCTCTATTTGTAATTATTACAATTTTTATACCTATTTGTAATTGTGATAATGAACCATCGACATTTAATAAATATCATATTTTATAATTCTTTTTCATAAATTAGTAAATGATTTCAAAATGACAAATGTGGTTTCCTACGTTATACAATTAACTTTATTTCGAATCCTTGAAGGATGAATTATATGTATTGCCTATGTCACATGCCAGTGGAAAGACCAGTAAAATTATGAAATTTGTGGATTGTAATTATTTATTTTGTAATACCGTTACTAGTGGGCAATGTTATTTTGAATTGCATCAAATCTTACTATAAATATAGTTATTTCATATATCGTATCATAACAATTATTTTTCTTATTCTATTATATCTATTATAATATGACCTCTACCTAGGTAATAACATTTTAAATCTGATACTGATATTTGAATTTAATAATCATAACTATATTATAATAATCATAAATCGTAAATAATGCATTAGTCGTGTTACTATTTATTTAATCTAGGTCTAAATAAAATCATATCAAATTTAAAGTAACTCTCCGTATGACTTTCGACGGTCTGTGGCCTATTAATCTATGAATGTTAAGATGTTAGAACATTTTGGACACCTTGGCATCTGTAAAATGTTGACATTTGCATTGCATTTCAGAAAAGTTTTGCAAGAAAAAGTCATCACGAGAATAAAATGTAATCTATAAATAAAAGATTTTTCTCACCAAAATAAAACAACGCATAGGCCCACATTTTTTTTAAATTAAAATCGTGTTATGCATTATTTTTTTAGTTTTTCGATAAATTGGTGGCATATTTTTTCAGAAGAATTCATGTTTTCAGAAAATACTTAACAATATTTCTCACAAACACTTATAGCTTGTTAATATAAAATATAGTGACCACACATTAAGTGCGTTGAACACCTTTTCACAATTTTAACTTTCATTTGACATCAATAAAATGGGCAATGGATTCTAACAATATATGATTGTGATTCATTATTACAGAATATTAAAAAAAGAAAATGGTCTTTAATAGTATACTTATAAAGAATGGTGCTTGCTTGATGAATGGCTTGAATTTAGTTTCATTACTTATTTATTGTATTGGTATTAAATGTAATAGGAAGTATTAGCTGTGTATTTCAGATAAAATATGTTAACCAATGGTTTATCTATGTAAATGTATTTTATGAAATATTAGATGTTGTGTAATTTATGTTGTAAACTATATTAATGTAGATCCAAATACACGGTGTTTTTGGTAGATTAAAAGAGTGCGTTACTTCTTTACAAAAAGTTATCGCTAAACGCATTTACTTTAACTTTAAAAAAAAAAAACTACGGCAGCCATTTTGATTGTGTAGAAATAGTGGTATCATTTGCGCATGCGCAATTCGTGCCACAAAAGCCACGTTAGCCGAATGGTTAGGGGATCTGTTTCTGAATCTCGAGTTACGAGGCGCTCGATCCCCTATGAGTCGTAGCAATGAGTTTTTCGAAATTTATTCACGTTGTCCCAATGTGATTTTTTTTTGTTTAGAATGTAACATCGATAGCGGCACTAACTTTTATCTTTCCTCTATACAATGGGTTAAGGTTGGTTGATGTCGGAGGCTTTATTTAGCAGCTAAGTTATTGAAGTAACAGTTGAAGGAATTCTAAATCACTTTAACAGTTACTGATCATACATTGAGTGCGATAGCTTGTTTACACACGACATCGGTTTTAAAGACATTTTGACGTCACAAAAAACCAAGAGCATCGTGATCGGATGGTGATTGAAATTCTGGTCTTTGTCAACATCAAGTTGAAAGTGTTGAATATCGTTTCATAGGCGTTCACGTTGTTTAAAAAACGAATTAAAAAAAAAAACACGTACCGTCATCATAAAAAAATCTACGTTTTAATATAGAAATATTAAACACCGTGTAAGTAGGATTTATTGCATTGTGTTACGTAGGTACGTCGTTGTCGGTTTGAAAATTATTAAATAGAATAAATAATTGAGCTTGTTATGAGGGTAATTGATCATTGACAGACATTTGCTGAGAGCGTTGCCTGGCGATGACGTCACATGACATGATTTATTTCCCTCCAAAATTTTGCATTGGATCCTAAATCCTTCGAATTGACCTGTCTAGTGGTGTCTTAGTATAACATTGAATGTGATGCGCAGCCATATCTTGGAAGTTTTAAGGTAATTCGATAAGGAAAAAAAATGAGAATGTACTTTGGGAGTATTGTGTCTCGCTTGCACACTTATTATGTACAGTAGCTATTGGCGTTTTTCAACCCTTGAGATGACATTACACGGTTGGAACGTTCATTCGCGTTCTACGATGAACGATACCATGTCACCGGAATTAAAAAAAAAACGGCTGATGAGCAAGTCCAATGAACGATGAACGAAGTCATTTAGACCTTCATTGGAAATGAAATGCAACTTCAAGCAGATTAACCGTGTAATGTCGTGTTTATGGGGCGGGTTTTAAATTTATCTATTGGCATTGGATTGCGCTAATGATCCACGGTATCATTTCTACCCAATAATGTTTTTAAACCATCACAAATGAAAGTACTAATAATTTTCCACTCTTTAGGAACATTCTAGAGAAAAGTTCTACAATGAAAATGACAGTTCTGCATGAGCGGTTGGTATAAAAAGTGATATATTAAACTTAAAACATGTTATTCGACAGAAATGATATCGATCTTATTTCATAGGAGTTTGATGTTTAAATTAGCTACGTTTAATAACATAGGTATTGACTCTCTTCAGTATTTAAGAGTGAAACGTTTTAGAAAAAAAAATATATAAAATCTTTGAAAAATTATACAAAATTAACTAAGTGATAGATCAAAATATTTATATGTAGTCTTTTATAAAGTGACTGAAAATGCCATCAGTTTATTATTTCTATTCAGCCAGTTAATATTCCACTACTGGAAGTAGCCCCCTTCCTCGCAGTGCTAGCAACGTTGCAGCAGGTGCAACGCGGTCTTGCGTTTTGTGATGTTCAATCCGCCATTTATCGAACATCACGAAATTGTTAAGACCTTCCTCTAATTCGACTCTTACGACACTCACAGGAAGAATTGGCAACTCGCTGGCAGACTGTAAGTAAATCCGGCACCGACTTCGCTTTCACCGCGGTCACCAGTAACTATCCGTGACATAAATTATTTAATTTAATTAATAACAAAATGTCTCCACATTGTTAGAATAAAAAAAAAAGTAACATTGTAGAGACAAACGATTGGCCGTATCTTATTGATATTTTTAAAAGACGAATATATTTTTTTTTTATTTCTATTAAAGTGATTGCATTTCCAGTCGATGTTTTGTATATTTCAAACCACTATAAATCTATACATTAGCTTCATATCTGTAGAATAAATATGTTACCTAATGAGAAAATCCAATAGATTATTGCATACCAGTTATTTATTCATGATTGCACAATTGCCATAGAGTGGGAGCGAAATTTAATTGTAATATCTACTCGTATGTTAGTTAGTATCGTATTAATCTCGCGTAATAACTAATATTTTGACTACGGTTCTATTCCGCGGAAGTAGAGCGCAGGGTTTTCTAACTAATTGTAAATCTAAACTAAATGTGCAGACAATTTGGTTATTACTAAACAAATCGGTGAGTATATTATTTTATTGGATTGGGGTGACAAACGAACTAACATTCCACCATTTTAAGTGGCTAGTGCAGCCCGTGGATACACCTGCAAACAACTTCAATCGAATAATGTTACAGATGCGTCGACACCCTCGAGGCTTGCGATGCAATACAATGCCTCGCCTCATAGCCTATAATCATACTGCCTCTCTATACCTTTCAAATCGGTACACAACGGTGTTTCCACTGCTCCTTGACGCCTACCCAGACGACGACCGTATCCTAGACAGTAAATGAACCTACCGCTTATTAAAAAAAAAAAAAAAGGGAATCTATGGATGTTGCAGTTGCAATATATTCTACAGTTTTATCTATGCTTAATATATCGTGCCTTAACGTAATCTTTACCTTCTCGCACCTAGACGTTAACGTGTAGTTGTGCCGAGAGAACATCAAATAGTTACGCGTTAAGGTTCAACATATTTAGTTAATATATGAAAAGTTTTGTCACTAATAAATCTTCATTTCTTCCTGTTTTTACAAAAAGCAACGTATTATTCATCACGGATTAAATGGATTATGCGATCATCAGAATTAGTCAAATGATGATTGACAATGTAGAAAGAAGATTAACCAATAGTTTTAAAGAAGTTGGAATAAATTACCCAGTCCGAAGAGAAGAAGTGCACCAGCTCCTCCAAAACAACAATCACCCCCACCCATACAAGGTATATTTACTACCAACATTCAATGCCCGACACGTGTTTCGGCTCACAACAAGCCATTGACGAGCTATAATTTATTCCAACATCTTTAAAATTATGGATTTCCGGAAAGTAACGCCTAACGTTCACTATCAAAACTAATCATTATTTCGGTGATTAACTGTTAAGTATAAAACAAGTCTTTTTACGTCTCCCGCTCCATGACAATTGTATCAAGATAGTGCAATTTTTGGCGCAATTAAAGTTATAAGTACAGTATTGTTGTTTTTTATTTATTATCTTCCACTTTGCATAAAAATAAAAAAGTCAAAATAATTTAAACGTTTTTAATTTCCGTACAAGAACCCAATATCCTATTTTCAAAGAAGTATAATGTATTATGTATCAAATCTATGTTACTTTCGGTTAATTTCTCTACCTCTTACCGTGAAAGACCCGACAAATTTGGGTCAGCATTCAATATTAGGTCCGACAAACAGACAGACAAATAACTGCTTAAGAAAAGACAGTTATTTAGAAATTGCAAATAAATAATTAATTTAATATGACAAAGAAAAAAAATTTATACTTAAATGTATCTACGTATATTATTTAAATATATGTAAACATAAATATTTAATTGTATATACAATATGTATTTTTTATGTATTAGAAGCGCACCTATTTGCCATTTTAATAAAGTTTTCTATTACGGAAATTTCAATATATGGAATAAGTAGTGCACTTGTACAAATACTATGTTTTTATAGTTTTAATGACTTTTTGTGTGTACATAAATAAATAAAAAAATAGTTATAATACTAAATAATACGAATAGGACGCCGATCGATTCTCCTAAGAGATCTAAAGCTGTATAGTTTATTTTAATCAATGTCTCATTTTGACGATATCATTTATCAACGATACGGTGCTGTCATTAATACTCGATTGTCCTGCCGTTTAATTTTCTTTATTTATAATCGAAAATAATATGTATGTATTTCCATGCACACAGACTGGATGCGACGTTACGACTTTAAATTTAACCTCGTATTCTACAAGTTATTTCTAAGTGATACACCAAATATCAATTATTTAAGTACAGTAGTTTAGTCATAGCCAGTAGGTGGCAGAGATGGATATTTCTGAGTATAGCAATCTTTCCCGGAGACGTCGCCGGGCTTGTTCTCTCGTTCTTGTTCTTTGTCTCGTTTCCAAAGGTAAAAACGTCACCCACGAGAGGAAAGAACCCTCAGCACACTCCATAAATGTATTCTTCTTCTTTCACTGAGACAGCGATCCGTTCTTGGAATGAGCTACCACTCCGTACGATCATTGAATTTCTATCAAATATCAGTCCACGCAGAATCTCAGAAATCTGCACCTACTGAGTGGTTCATAATTTCTGACAATTCCATTTTAAACACTGTTTCTGTGTGGCTATATATACTCCTGAACATTGATATATGTACGGGTACATATTGCAATTTTGAGGAGATTATAGATTACATATAAATGTAAGTAAGTGAATGGCCAATGCTTAAGCTTACCACAATGTTAAAATAAAAAAAAAGGTTATTTACGTTTTTTCACGACGTCCGTTTGACTCGAACTTCGGGTGAAAATCGAGCTAACGTAAGTGGCTACTCCAGCCCATGGACAACTTCAGTCCAAGAAGGTTACAGATGCATTGTCACCCCTAAGACCTAATGGAAGGACTCACAACCCGCAATTATACCGGCCCTCTTTACATTTCAAACCGGAACACAACAGTAATTGCACAGCTGTTTGACGCCAGAAATAGGTAAGAGTGTGGTACATACCTATACGACTCCTAGGCAGAGAAGGAATCGACTACCTTTATTTTTTTTTATGGAAAAGGCGGCAAATGAGCAAGCGGTACCTGAAGGTAAGTGATTACCGTCGCCCACGTACATCTGCAATACCAGAGGTGCCGGCCTTTAAGGTTATATCGGAAATGGGAGGGAGGATGAGGAGGAGGATCGGGAGTTGGCCTCCGGTTATCTCACTCACCGAACGAAACGCATGGCACAAGATGCCTCTACTTCACGTCGGTATTCTGCGAGGCCATGGTACCAACCCGTTCGAGCCACCAGGTGTGCCAATTATAGTGCATAAGCGCGCGCGCCCTTCTAGTAAACATGGTATCTGCAGCCTTCAGGGAGACTTAATCATTTCGGGAGTCTTATAACCCTCTCAGATATTTGAGAAGTCGTTGGGCTAATTTATTTTACTTTTATAACAAATTAATTCAAGAAACTCTCTTAGCATGGTGAAAATTTCGAACGCCTTAAGACTTTTCGAGCCACAATTTTTTTTCACTTTTTTTCTTTTAATGGGTTAATTTACGGGTCTATTAAACTTAAACGATGTATAATGATTATTAATTTATTATTTCGAGTTAGGGTTAAACGTTATCAGCGGGTCGCGCTATAATTTGGTTTTTCCACGGTAATTATTTTATCGCTTTTAGTATCTGTGTCATATTAGATGCGTTTTACCATAACTTTTTCCTCTTGATTCAAAAATGTAAAGATACTGGCTGAGGACCAACTGGAGTCCTTTCCCAATGGGAGGATTTACTATTATCCCCGCCGGTTTATGTAGTTCAAGCCTGGTTTATTTCAGATGGTTATTTCGCCATCTATCGAACGCCATGACTCTTTTCTTTCACCGTCACCACTTCACACTTATCTCTTGAAGAGTCACCTTGGTGGAATTCCACTTTGTGTTCTCTTTCTCTCTCTGAGGACTAAATACTTCGCAGCTTGTAATTATAATGGCACAGAATTAGTCAAACTGGAACTCAATAGTGGTGGTTGAGAAAGATGTTTTTTTTATTTGTTCTCTGGATCACTTCATTTACCTCAGGAAAAAGCTGTGGTGTTAATTTACTATAATAAGTATCTAGTGGCAACATCACACTGCCAGGTTTTAAGGATATCTTCAAAACAAACTATTCAAAAGCAAACGCCAGATTATAAGAGATCAAAGTGCCAGTTCGACAAAACGCCAATTTCATATGTAAGGCCCTAATATATATATTAACATAATACACAATAATTATTGAGGTATCCCAGGAGATTTAAGTATGTCACTACTGTTTTAATTAGTCAGGGGAAAATCATAATGCAAAATGTAAAAAAAGGGATGTTTATTACTTAATTTAGAAGTAATCTATTTCTTACGACGAAGAAAAATATTATTCACTTTCATTGACTTGAAATCTGGCATAGACATCATATTTCATTTATTAAATTCCCGTTAAAATAATTTCTAAAATATTTTTATACAAAGGAAGTATGGCGAAAACTAAATATTCGATAAAATGTTTCTGCTTTATGTACTGTGCAGCATATTATATGAAAAGGTTTGCTTCGACAATTCAAAAATATAAAGGAAGAAAGAAGACAGAAAAACCATTTATATGTTTCTATTATTGCCTATTGACCAAAAAGTGTACATAAATTCCATTTTACCCCGTTATCCCCGAAGTTATGAGCATGTATTATACATGTATGTATACATGCTCATAAACAGGACAAAATAAAACGAAAATATCATCATCATCATCATCATCATTTCAGCCTATCAGAAGTCCACTGCTGAACATAGGCCACCCCCAAAGATTAAACGAGAATATATTTCCAATAATTTCAAGTTATTTTAACAGCAATACGGAATCCCCGTTTTGTGAGCGTGAATCGCACTTGGCCGGTTGTGTTATTAATATTGACCAACGTTCTGTCACGGAAACTGGTAGAACCAGTGGAATACATGAAACTAATTTATATGCATGTTTGCTACTTAAACTTCTTTATTTTGAAAACCAAATATCTTAATACTAATATAATAAACAAGTTTTGATTAAAATGCCAACCAAAGATTTCGGCCTAAGACTGGATCATACTCCAACGTATACTCTAATGTTATCAAAAATATTAAATGATGTAATCTCTCACAAGCTATACATAATTTATATGGTTGGAGGTTTAGACATTTTAGTCCTTTCAACCAACTTTTCACCTGAGTTTATTTGGGACAATGTGACGGAGCCTGCCTTAGTGCCCAGACCAACGATACCATTCGTACATGTTTAGAAATCAAATCGAACTCGGAGACAGATCCTTTAAATCTACTGTTGCTTACTCGGCTATTGTTGCTTACTCGGCTATTGTTGCTTATTCGGCTTGGTCGGCACCGATCCGATATTTGCGGAAAATGTCTAACATGGTAAACACGACCATATCAAAAACAACGTCAAGACTTTTTAAATAAAATTTTGGCTTTTATAAAGCTCTTAAGAACGTCAAAATCTACAACGTTTCGCAAAACAAGACCTTCACAGAGAAGAATTGACAAGAAACTCCGAAGTCTGTTTTTACAGATACTGCATCTGTCCCTTCTCCTGGTTTTATCGCATATGTGTAACGGATACGGGAAGGTAAAGATGAGTGAGTGCCTCTATGTTTGCGCGTACACTTACGGCACTATAATATCTCCTGCGCAGTTGACGACTCCCGACAATAGTCGCAAGTTGTCGCCGCGCTCGAAATTGGCCAGGAGGATACCATCATCAATACTTCAAAATATTTTCGTCCAACTTCGTTTAGCGCTGTCTAAGAAATGTGAATATTAAACAGTAATATAGCAGAAGACAAAGACTTAAATATACCCGCCAACCCTCATTGGAGCAGAGTGGCGTGCCCTTCTCAGCTCCAAATCCCTCTCAAATATTTGTGAAGGTTTCTCTCTGTTTGCCCAGCTGTGGGCATAATGCTTTATTATATACATAAAGATATGTATAAAAATATGTTCCATATCTTTGCTAGTTATTTATATAATATCTATGTTAAGAACCTGTAGGAACACAATCTTCAAGAAATTAATTTTAAATTATATTCGACACTTTCCAACTGACCACAGATTTAACAATAAGAATAAAAATAAAACTGGATAAAATACAAAACATAATTATCGCCTCGCGTGCGCAAGAGAGCAGCCAAGTTTAACCAACTCAAGCGCTGGCCAATTTACCGCATTGTGCCGTCGGCCGTGGTCGGGCTCGTACGTCATGGCGTGTAAATCAATTTTGTTTATCTCTTAGCTATAACAGTTTGGTGCGATGCACAAGCAAGGGCACAAAAGTATATGGTGCCACCAGCAAAACTGGAAGCGATCTACCCACAGGGGCTCAGGGTGTCCGTGCCAGGTAACGAAACTGTTTCCGATCCAACTTTAATAAGATTGAATAATTTAACAAGTTTTTGTGATATCGTTTTCCTTAAAGTATTTTATTGGGTTGTGTTTTCTTGGAAACTGAAATTATTATTTACTATACACCTTTTTTATTATATTTTGTGAAGGCTAATAATATCAAGGTTTATTTTAAATCTCAATTATTAATTACATAAACGCATCTTATTAGGTTTGGTATTCTGTTCAGGAACAGATGTAACTGTTCAATGCTGAATAATAGTAATAATAGGCTTCTCGGTGACGTATAAATTTCTAAGTGTCTGGCACTGCGATTGCCAAGACTGCCAAGAGTGACGATTACGCCAAATCTTCCCTATTTGAGAAAGGGAAACTAGTTGATAATGATGAAGATTGTGTTAAATATGCTTTAGTGTTTATATCGTTAATCAAGTTTGGTTACACGTTATCAAATCTCAAATTTACTTTAATACCCATAGAGGCAGGCAGAGATTACGGAAATCCATTTAACACGACCCAACGTAACCGAACGGGCTTAGACCCCTCCCTCATCCCCCAGGGCGACCTGGGGCGCACCTCGGCGCCGCTTCTAACTATGATGCTTGTGTTTAGTCATATAAGAGTGTCCATTAAAAAAAAAGCTCTCTCGACGTTTCAATTCACTTTCCAGCAGAGTTAATTTAAGATAACGTGAACGTGAAACTTCTTCATCCTTGTGACCATATCTAGCCAACGATACAAATCGTACATAATTTTTTATAAACTCATTGGCACCACCCCCCCGCACAGGGGATCGAACTCGAGTCTCCAGGTTCGGCAGCCAGATCCTCTAACCACGCGGCTATCGTCTTTATTCATTAAATAGATAATCAATAATAATAGTAACCTCGAGACTAGCATAATTTCGGAATATCTCTAAAGGTTACAAACTATATAAATTATAAAGATACCGAACATGTTTCTGTAATTTCGCGTGACGGTGACGTACATATCCCCCACCACATCTCATCCCCACCAGATGACGAATTACCCACCTGCAATGGAAAAATAACCGTCTGACCGTAATTACACAGACTGGGGACTGAGTAGTACGCCTTAGGTGTGGGGTGAAGATACAGACCGATCGCTTAACCGTCTGCCAAACAAGGTGTTTACACCAAAACCCTTCTTCTATAGAAAGGTCTATGCCCAACTGGGAACCATTCATAAGCTGATGACGATAATGAATAAATCACTGCAATCTACATAAATAACATAATTTGTCACTTGTTTTATGTCCAATAAATTTATTATTTATTTTTATTATTATGTAGTTTCTTAGTCTTTGATATATTGCATGGTTATATGGTTCAGCTAAACATCAGCTTGATGCTTTGGACTCGTTGGAGCGCCGAGCGAAGAGGATCATAGGCAGTGACTCACTAGTAGAGGCAAAACTTCAAAGCCTTGAACATCGTAGACGAGTGGCCTGCCTCTCGGTTTTTTATCGGATCCATTTCGGAGAGTGTGCGGAGGTTTTGCATAACCTAATACCCCCTTCCCCTTTCCATCACCGAACGACTAGACGCGGCGAGCAGTTCCACCCTTATGTTGTAGACATTCCTCCATTACGCACGAAGCGGTTTACCTCTTCTTTCTTTATGCGGACGGCTAAGGAGTGGAACTCTCTGCCCAGGTCAGTTTTTCCGGAAACCTTTAACCTGGATATCTTCAAGGCCAGAGTGAACAGACATCTAGGCAAGCGTGTACCATCCTAGGCCTCATCTTCGCTTTCCATCGGGGAAGATTGAGGTCAAACGCAAGCCTATTTTTTTTCATAAAAAAAATAGGCTAATCTTGCGTTGCATCTGTGAACTGCCAGGAAGATATTAATTCAGCACATTAGTTTAATTTATTGTTAATAAACAAACTATGGACGAAACTAAATTTTGCAAGAGTTGAATATCCTTGTGTATACAAGGATATTCAACTCTTGCAAAATTTACTTTACAAATGTTCTTTTGTTCAGACTTCACTAAACTTTGCACCATCGATTTTAAACAGAGATTTTAAGCTACACTCCACTCCACCTTTTTCCTTACGCTGGGCTTCGGCGAAGCGGGCTATCCGTCATCTCCTATGTTTTAAAATATTAAACCTTTTTATATCTTGGTAATAAATGAGCTACAGTCGCCCTGATGTGTAAGTGGTTGCAGCCCAAGGACAAGTTCCGTCCAGGATGGTTACAGACCCATTGTCACCCCCGAGAACTAATGGAATGACTCATAGCCCGCAATTATACCGGCTCTCTTTACCTCGCAAACCGGAACAAACTAGTAATTGCACAGATGTTTAACGGCAGAAATGGGTGTGAGTGTAGCACCCACCCAGTTGACTCCTAGGTGGAGAAGAAAACCACCACCAGAAAGTCTTCCGGAGGGACACAACATGTCTTACGGAAGTTCGTTTTACTGCGTGCTTAGTTGTGCTAAATAGAAATCTCTAATCTCTGCCTAATCCTAAATGGGTGAATGGGTGCTTGTATACATATTGTGTATGTTTTTTGGTCTAATTGAAATAAGTTATTTGCGATGCGATGCTATTTAAAAAAAACCGTTCTAACATATCTAGAGGTCATTGACATTAAAGTCTTTTTTATAGCCCACAGAATAATTATTTCTCAAATAGAATTGCACGCAGGCAATGAACTTGGTACCCGCCTAAATTTTACGCTAGTTAAAAATGCCGCTGGCGATATGTTTCGCACAAGTATCAACTGGAAACAAGTTTACCAAACATAAAAGACAAACCTGTTAATTTTAATGGGTAGGTACATCCATTGCCAGGCCGTCAAGACTTACTTGGTGGTAGGATATTGTGTATTATTACAATTTATGATTTTAATTAGAGATTGTAAAATACGTATATGTAATAATGTTGCACCTTGTGGTGTCGGGGTAAGAGAATCTGTGTGCCTCATCTCATGGCGTAGGTGTCGTAAAACTTGGTTAAAAAAATGCCAGAACAATATTGTAGCCTTCTATAGATGACGGGAAAACTGTCAGATATGCTAGATCACACCGGTGAT
Source organism: Bhutanitis thaidina (assembly GCA_029286595.1). Classification (NCBI taxonomy): domain Eukaryota; kingdom Metazoa; phylum Arthropoda; class Insecta; order Lepidoptera; family Papilionidae; genus Bhutanitis; species Bhutanitis thaidina. The sequence goes on from JAGSMS010000010.1 coordinate 14,294,138, forward strand.
GACAGTAGTGTCTTAAGTGTCTGGTACCGGGATTCCCAAGTTTTAAGCGATTGCAACTATCCTTCCATTAGCAGAGGATTATCTTCACTAATGAATTGTCAATGGTGCAAAAACGATGAAAACGATGCCTACATGACATTTTAAAACAAGGCTTGTTTTTGAGCTTTATCGTCCACTAATAATTATATTTTGTTGTTAAAATCCAACATTTTGTAATGGTTTTCAGATGATGGCTTCTCACTCTTCGCCTTTCATGGCAACCTAAATGAAGAAATGGATGGCTTAGATCCGGGACATTGGTCAAAAGACATCACAAGGCCTAAGAATGGAAGATGGATATTTAGAGATAGGAATGCGAAACTGAAACTTGGTGATATAATATATTTCTGGACATACGTCATTAAAGGCGGGTTGGGTTACAGAGAGGACAACGGGGAATGGACCGTAACCGGTTAGTAAAAGAACTGAACTGAGCATTAATATATATTTTACATATAGCTTAGGGGCCGGGCATTATTCCGCGGAAATCCATAATCTTGTAAATGGTAAATTTGTAATATCATGCATGTTGCTTAGACTTTTTTGATGTGTGTATTTTGTTTGCTGTATGTATGCGTATATATGTATATGTATATTTATATAGTTTATATGTATTTATTCCGTCTGTATGTATCTAATTGTAAGTGTATTTTATATAATTATTCATATATTTTTTTTAACAAATTTAATGTTGCCTTTTACTATATCTCTCCACGCCCCGGGTTGACTGGCAGAGAATGCCAAGAGGCATTAAGTCCGCCCTTTGTAATACTTTTGTTTAAAGGTATTTAAATAAAGTTTAAATAAATAAATAAAATCTTTAAGCCGGAGTCTAATACTTAAGGAGTTTCGCTGGGATCTTTTGTATCGACACCTCTTAAAATTGATAAAATATATTAAATACAAAAAAAACTCTTATCAACAAATTCTCAATGTCTTTTAGAGTTCGTTAATGAAGATGGAACACCTGTTACTGGTATGCCAACATTAGCACCAACATCATCCACTACCGGAACTACCGGACACCACGTAACACCATCAGTATCGACTACCACCTCAGCACCGCCTTGTCAACGATCTCAGACAACAGTTCTTGGTCAAACTAATATTTGTAAAGGTGCACTTATTTTCAGCGAAGATTTTGATAAGAATAATATTAAAGACTTAGTTAACTGGGATCCGGAAATAAAATTCCCCCAGGAGCCGGTGAGTGATTGTAATTTTTGTACAATTGAAAATAGAAGTCTTCTTTGTGTCTAATATAAATTGTAATGCAATATCTCTGGATGTTTTGTATTGACAAATCGTTAAGAAAGGTGGTAATCAGGTACCATGGCTGTACCATAAGAAAGATAATCGCATACAACGCAGCTGTGAATTGCAAACTCTTGCATAGCTCTGGAACGTACGCGTTATCTTGAGGTATCGGTTACAATAAATCTATTGAAATGAAAGAACAGAATTTAATAGGTTTCATACCAACTTTTTACGTTCATAAGTTTCGGGTGATTTGCAGCACCAATGGTAACAGGTAGCTAGTTTTCAGCTTTTGATCACTAATTTTGGCACGATCTACGCATTAAACGCTCCCAGTGCATTGACGTCGTGAAGTAATATGCTTGGCTTTGGATTTAATTTTATTTATTACGGGCTACCAAGCCTAGGATAGCACCCGACTAGTCTCGCGAATCATCCTTTTGTGGGGATTAGTGGTTTACGTGTATCAAATCAAATTTAAAGTGTACTTTAGAAACATCGGGAAGCAAAAATGAAAAATCTAACGCTATATCCCGCAAAATTCTTTTCATTACTACTACAAAATCAAGTGTTCGCATAAATATAAGAAATATATGTATCTGTTTTAGGGTATATTATCTCCATTTTTAAAATTAGTTTAAGAGAAATATCACATATATCAAAGTATCTCAACATGCGGGTTTCCTTAATTAGAGATCATGGTCAATCAGCACTTACATTACCCATTAGCAATTTTTGGTTATTCGAGTACTATGAAATAATTAAAATAAACGGCGGATGGTGGATGGAACATCTGTGACTGATAACAGCGTCGACGTTATCAGAAAGTTTGTCAGGGGTGCCGGCAGAATATCAGCGCTGCAGCATTTCGGCTGCAGCAATATGCTGAGTTCAATACTAATATTCATACTATTTATTGTAACAAAATTATGTATTGTAGCAAAGAATAAATCATTTTTCTTCCTTTATCTTTCAAATTCATCAGACAGTCATCAGAGGAGATTACCTTCTGCCAGCGCTAGAAGAGCTTAAGTTTTATGACGCATTAATACGTTACATTGAAATTAACCATGAAAATTAGTTCGCATTAGAAAACAAAAGGCACCTGGTTCAGCAACCGCCAATCCTCTTGCTTAGCCCACCTCAGCAAATCCAGCCATTGACATATGTCTAGCAGAAAACTGTTCAAACGCCGATGGTGATAGAGAAAATTTAGAAATGTTCAACATTGAATGTAGTGTTTGAATAAGATCTCGTATCTAAATATATTTCAAATTAAACGTTATGTAATATGTGTAGAAGATAATTTAATTTCTCTTGCAGGACTATCCATTCAACTCATATATGGTAGATGGCACCCTTGGTCTTGAAAACGGAGTGTTTTCAATTTCGCCTTTACTATTAGAATCCAAGTACCATGAGGGTTTCCTCAACGAACAATTAGATTTAACCAACCAGTGAGTTGAATATTATTTTAATTTAATACTATACTATACATACCGTACCGGTTTTGTCTACACAGTGTCGTGCCAAACGAAAATTCGTAATCTTTGCCTAACCTTACGGGTGACAGACGTGAGTAATCATGTGAGATTGACTTCTAGAAAAAAAAGTTGCTTTATTCCTTTGCATTTCATTAAAAGGCAATTTGTAACGTAAAAATTGTGAGACATTCTCCAGAATCGTGTAGGCGTTAAGCAAACAGATTGCATATGGGATTCGCAATCTCCGCCAACACCCTTCTCTTACCCTAACAATGTATTTTCAATTGTTTCCACACGTCAAGACATGACACATGAAATAAATAATACATGTATATTAATAGGTGCACTGGTCAGATTGGAACCAGGGAGTGTCAGCAAGTTGCCTCAGGAGCTCAGATCCTCCCACCAGTGATCACTGGAAAAATCTCAACAAAGAATAAATTCAACTTCAAGTTTGGTAGAGTGGAAGTTCGCGCCAAGTTACCAGGAGGGAATTGGTTACTACCCGGTAAGGCTTGCTTAAAGTTTAAATAATCCAAAAAGAGAAATCAAAACCAACAAATTGTAACTAACTGTTCTTAAGAAATGCCATTGGCGTTATTTGGCATAGCATTCAAAGAATGACCTCAGAATTTCTTGCCGGTTCTTCTTTGAGAACGACTTTTTCTGCGAACCGGTGTAAATTATGACTTTCATAAGAGCTTTAAACAAGACTATTAAATAAAAAAAGGTTTAACTTTGAGTTCCCAGACTCTTTGTAGTATTAGGAGAGTATTTAAGCATTTTCTTATTTCCAGAAATAACTTTGGAGCCACGCGACAACGTCTACGGCACACGTCGTTTCGAATCTGGACTAATTAAAGTTGCTTTTGCCAAAGGAAATCCGGTTTATGCAAAGAAGTTATACGGAGGTCCGATTTTGTCAGATACAGAACCATACCGTTCCTTCTTATTGAAAGAGAAAATTGGAATCGACAATTGGAACAAAGAATTCCATAATTACAGCATGATTTGGAAACCAGGTGAAAAAGAATTTTTAAATTCTGTCATGTAATCGTATTTTTAAACATGATTTTTGTGCAGCATCCTACTAGGTATACCTTAAAATTATAACATCGTAAAGTAAATTATCTGAAATGAGAAAATATGGCACAGCCTCCAACTGATTACAGAAGCCACATCACAGACCGGCAGCAAGGTCATGATCGCGTCCACCTCATCAGCACATGGCTTTCATTTAAAAAAATACGTAAGAAGTTTTACTTCTTTAGAGTAACAAAAGAAAAATAGCTAATAATAATAATTTATAATGTAAACAAATAAATAGAATACATAACTAAACTACTTAAAAAAGTTTATAATATAAAAACCACTTTTATCATGAATACTCACAATAAATTATCATTCACCACCATAAATAATTTAAAATCTCACACAAATACACACGTATTTATCTATGAATATATTTTTTATCTCCACTGATATGAAACACGTAGATTCACATGTAACGTTGAATATAGTTATTAGTTCTCACGAAAACTTGAGAGGCAATTACTAACCAACTTCATGGTGTCGCTTTAAGGTGTCAGTGTGCGCGCGCATCGTAAAAATTCACTCTCATAATTTTTCCCAAACCCGCTAAAAGAAGTTAGTTAGTTAGTTTGAGGTTATTCAAAATGTTTTTTGTCTACCTTAATCGCCTTTAATTTTCGTAGAAAAGTACGTTTTGTTTATACAAATGTTTTTCCAAAAATTATTAGTTTAAAATTAAAAGCTGAAACCGTGTAAATGTCCTAGGGCTGGACAAAGGCCAAGACTCAATATTTAAGAGGAATTTTGAGTTGTGAAGGATCCCCCCTGCAGCTCCATTGAGGTTTGTCGAACGTCACATGTCCTCGACGTAATGTTTTAAGACGTGCAGGTTTACGATATTTTCCTTATATATCGTGATCGTTGTAAAACAGATAAGTGTTGACACATAAAATTATAATTAACGGTTTCAGTAGTGCCCGCATCGAAGTTCTGATCCATGTCATTCGCGCCCTATAAAAATTAAAGCCGGCGCCTTGACCACTAGTCTCGCCTCTGTATAATTTTAAGCCTAATTTTCATTTATCATGAAAGATATAAGATTGGAAAAGTTTCTGGTTGTTTACTAGGGATGTTCTATTATAGATGGTATGCAGTTTTATGTCGACGGAGAGTTATACGGCACTGTAGACCCCGGCGAAGGATTTTACGCTACGGCCAGACAAAACGCTGTACCTCATGCCATGCATTGGGTCAAAGGTAGCGTTATGGCACCACTTGATGAAATGGTAAATATCCAATTTTAAATAAATTATCTAACCTTTTACTATCTATGTATATTTTAACACACATAATACGTTCTACATAGATAAACATCCGTGACTCGGGATTCGAAAACGCAACCTTTAGCGTCAAACGAAGGGTCACTACCAACTAGGCTATCGGGCTGTCAACATCCTTAATATAACATCTATTAGTATGTAATTTTAAGTACTAAAACTTAAAAATGTTTCGTCAAAATACAAACGTAGTTACTGTAAAGGTACTGCACACGAAAATGTCTAATGTAATTTAAAATGTTATGTCTAATTCTAGTTTTATGTGACCCTTGGCCTTCGTGTCGGCGGAATCCACGACTTCCCCGATGGCCAAGAGAAACCCTGGAAGAACCGTAACAATAAGGCCGTCGTAAACTTCTGGAACGCTAAAGACAACTGGTTCCCAACCTGGTTCGACGCTAACATGAAAGTGGATTATGTCAAGATTTACGCTTTGTGATAGATTTACTTGGTTGGCACTAGCATCCACATCAAATTCTCTATGCCCTCTTGCCTTGCTATTCAATAACGTTGTACTTGTTTAAGTCGAGTGTTAAATGTGATAGTATATCAATGAAACTCACTGTAGTATCTTACAGTAAGTCCCTAATATTAAGCCGTACAAGCAAAACAAGTGATATTTTTTTATTATGAACTCAACTTACGCATGATCTTCTTGCCATTATAAAGTCAACACTTCATGTATTATGTCAAACAACTGTGATTTTATGAAATAAATACTCAACGTTAGCGTTACTTACACAAGAGTCAACATATTAAACTTCCTTGTGATAGTGTGATGTCAAATTAACTTATATGAATAAATAAAATGTGTTTAATATTATTTCGCGTATTTATCTCCTTAATAATTTAATAGGATCCTTATTAACGTATGGGGGGATATGTCATTTGACTTAGGATAACACATACGAAATGCATGACTACTCAGATTACCTAGTCAAGGCTTCTTGTAATCTTGGTACGAATCCTACCTTTATAATATAACGTCTTCGGCTTTTAGAGAATATAACATTTTGTCCGGAGTACTACAGGGATCGCATCTTGGTCCGATGTTTTTCAACATGTTCATCAACGAATGAAGTTAAATACAAAATAGTATTACCTACATACGATTTTCAAAGAGCAAAAGTAATAAAGCTACGAAATACTAACCAGTGTTTAAAAAGTAAAAACATACCTAAACACCATACATATTTTAGGTCCTTCAACTAGAGCTTATTTGACACAACGTGACAGGTAGTCATGAGGTCTGTCTCGACAGGTTAATTCAGCCTGTCGCCATATTAGTGTCAAAGTCAACGATACAAATCGTACATAATGAGTTTCTGAAATGATCGAACTCGAGATCTCTGCTTCGGACTCAGATCCCCTAACTTCTGGGCTATCGTCGGTGTGGGTACCAATGATCGTTTTAATATTAATTTGTTATAAATATACAAAACGTATGCAAACGTTTAGTCATCTGTAACACCAGTCTTTAAAATTTCAGAGACCGATACGAAGAGACTTACGTTAATGTAGCGCAGGGTAAGGATAGACAGCATTAAAAAATCTGTGTTATTTGTATATCATCATCATTTCACCCTATTAGAAGTCCACTGCTGAACATAGGCCTCCCTCAAAGATTGCCACGAAGCTCGGTCCTGAGCCACCTGCATCCATCGACTTCCCGCAACACTGCGCACGTCGTCATTTTGTATATACTGTATATTAATTTTAAAAATAATTTATTTGGACACTATCTGCCTCAGATCAAAATCTCTCTAAAAATCAGTGTCAGCCAAAGGAACTCGTTACTTATACTGTGCGACCCTTTTGTTGTATACGATATAACACTAAGGTTACCTTGTAACAAAAATTATTTTAATTTATATTTTTCATATTATAAATATCTTACTCAGTCCAAATTATCTAGACAGAGCAATTGTGCGGTAAGTGCAAGGCGTCAGGGCGACCCATACTTCTGTAGTATAGGACTTATGCTAAAGGGTTGTGTAACGCTGGAGTTGGTCGACATTATTATTAAACCATATATTCATTGGTGTAAACATTATTAAGTATTATATTACATACTTTTTATTATAGTTTATAAAATAGTAATTCATATTCAGTCAATCTTGCACACATAACAATACTTTACAAAGATATTAGTTCTTTTTCATTTTGCATCATTCTCTTGTTCAGCATCTAAACTAATTTTAAAACATTGCTTTCTTTTATTAAAAATGGCTACAAGATAGAGCCAATTTAGATTATATTTTACGTAATGCATTTCTTTGTATTTTTAATCAATACGTTCCGAGGTCACCTAACCTGTTTTGGTACATTTTGTACTAACTAAATTAATTGTTTACAATGAGTAAAATATAGCGATAATATTTTTATTTTTTTTGGTCCCAACGTAATATAATAAGGATGGTGTCTTATTTTCGTGATGTGTCAAAAAACGTGTCTGATTTTTGTAAACTGATACCGGTGGTACTATGGGGCGCAGCTCCTTTACGTTGTTATTCAGACTTCTTATTTTCATGGTGTCATGTGACCACGTGACTGAATTCGGGAAAGCCCAAGATGTGCTCGCTATACTATCGAGCTCTGCCCATCATAGTACTCAAATAAAAATATCTGTCAGGGTCTCATTTATAAAAATGTACTATTTCATAAATGAGCAGTTTTTACAACAGTTAAAAGTACGCTCATGTAAGTACCATTTACTCTTATGAATTGTTATGCGAATCATTTTAATATACTATTTATTGTTACTTTTAACTTTTTGATTCTTATTTACTTACCGCACTCAACGAGGTACTGATCTTATATAGATTGAGAATGGTGCTTACGTTTCATTTGGTTAATTAGCCTATTTAAATTGTTTTAAAAAAGTAATGGTTTTTCATTAGTTTCGTTAATGATGAGAATTAGTACTAATCAAGTTTCAATTTAATGTCAATGGCGTCGCATACACTATGTATATAGTGTCGTAAGTCCTGATATGACGCACCGCAAAAGAATTTAAATTGTTTATAAGTTACGACACGTGATGGGATAAGCAAGAAGTTACTCGTACATATGAAACCAGTATATTAGCGGTTAAGATGCGCTAACCTGTACATTAACGATACAGTTTAACGTATACACATCAATGCATCATAATGCATTTGTGTTTACGATTTAAGTAATTAAGATTCTCAGTTAGCTGACGGCCGAGTACAAGTTCGGACGTCATGGCGGTTAAATCTTTTATCGTCAACCTGTTTGTAGCGTTGGCTCTCCATTGTGTTGCTCAGTCACAAGGCTATACGGTTCCCCCAGCAAAACTAGAAGCAATTTACCCTAAAGGACTGAGGGTGTCCATTCCAGGTAACTGTCTTATGGGTTTTTTTTTAATCATTGATGTCATTGTGTCACCATTTATTTTTGAATATTGTCTTGTAAATTATTACGACGTACACAAAAATAACAGATAATTTTTAATGTTACTTAATTTGTATGGAATTTCATTCGATTTAAATTATGTCCGACTGAGACTTATGATCGGAGATTATAAAAAAAGACAAATTGATAATCCAATGCGTATTTCTTTCAGACGATGGATTCACTCTTTTCGCTTTTCATGGAAATCTTAACAAAGAGATGGAATTTTTAGAGGCAGGTCAGTGGGCAAGGGACATAGTAAAAGCCAAGAATGGCAGATGGACGTTCAGAGACAGGAATGTGGAGCTAAAGCACGGCGACAAAATTTATTTTTGGACTTATGTCATTAAAAATGACTTGGGCTACCGTCAAGACAACGGAGAGTGGACTGTAACCGGTAAGAATTTCCATAATTATTCCACATTCATAATCATTACCCTCTTAAATATATTTCTTTTAATTAACAGTCTTTTATAATTATTTATCAACGTCTTATTAGTGTGCTTTTTACTACAACAGTTTTGTAAATTTGAATAGGTAGAAAATAATCTGTTTGTTTATAATTAATAATAGTTTACTAAAAACATTTAAAACTATTAATGAATGTGGCAATGGTTCGGTCACATCGGGTAAGTAAGGTTCTTGTCCTGCCTGCATAGTGTTGCGGGAAGCCGATGTACGCAGGTGGTTAAGGATCGTGTTACATGGTAATTTTTGCGGGAGACCTTATTTCCGCAGTGTCACAGGCTGTAATGAATGAATAAAATTAAAGCATCGCAAGTTTATGACGTCTGAACAAAAACGAGAGCATAGACATTTATAGGAGATGCAAATCTTCAAAGTTGTGACATGATAAAAACAAGGTGTGATTGCAACGCTAACTGACGAGGATTGACGAAAAGATGGCTTCACAATACTGCACGAAGAAGAGGGTAATCTCCGCAACGTCAGACGATGAGATTAGATGAACAGGCAGGATTCTCACCGAATAATCGCAAGAATCAACGACGTTACGTATACAAAAAGGCAGTGGAAATTTTATTTATTTATTTCTTTAAACTTAATTTGAATACCTTTAAAAGTATTACAAAGGGCGGACTTAATGCCTTAATGCTTGGCATTCTCTGCCAGTCAACCCGGGGCGTGGAGAGATATTGTAAGGGTGCCAAACAAAATTTGTTAAAAAATACATGAATAACTAACATAATAAAAATTCGTAATTTATAAACGTGAATAGGCTTGCACTGTACCCCTACGATGCTTGTTAGAGCATATTCTGGTGGGGGATCTTCGCCAGCGAATAACATTCCAAGAAAAAGAATATTTAATATATAAGTTAAAAGTTCCAGTAAAATGTCTGGTTTTAATACCGTCTAATAGACGATATTTTAAAAACCGAAAATTTAAAAGTATAAACGGTTTCCCGCCATTTTTCTATTATCTGTCCGCCAAAACCAAATTCGCTCAGAATCGATCGGAATCGAATCGAAATCGCGATATCTGGAAGTTTTTTGTACAAATAAAAAGAAGATTAGACTTACACTCCAATGCCAAAACCCATAGCCCGAAACAATACCTTGCACCAAATAATAGAATAATAATATAACCATAGCGTCGGATGAATAGAAAATAGCATTTTTGATAGAAATCGGTTAGAAAAGGGGGTATTATCTCAACCGCGTGCTTCTGTGTCCCTGCCAGAGTTTTGTAGGGGCAAGTCTTTTCTTTGTAAGTGTTACCGCGTGAATCTGGCGGTGAAGGTAATTGTAATCGTTTTCAATTTAAGTTTTACCCGGACTCGACAGCCAAGGACTAGTCTAGTTTACTCGGAAACAGTTTTCGATTATCAAATCGATTATCTATCAAACTGAAATTCATCGTAAATATAAATTGAATCCGATCCCTGTTAAGATGATACTACCAGAGCTTCTCAAAAGATACCCGTATGTGACAGGCCCGTAATATAAGTTTTATATTTTTCTTTATTCCAGAGTTCGTCAACGAAGACGGTACTCCAGTGGACATAAACAGACCACAGACACCTCCATCACCTGGAACTACCGAGCAGAGTGTACCAATGACGGTGCCGACCATACGTCCAAATCCATCATGTCAGCAATCTCAAACCGCCGTACTGGGACGCAGTAGTATTTGTAAAGGCACACTTATCTTCAGCGAGGAATTTGATAAGAGCAGTGTTAAAGATTTGCTCAACTGGAACCCTGAAATTAAATTTCCACAGGAACCGGTAAGTGAAAATGTTTATACATTTTAAATATTCAAGTGTGAACGTTTTTTTTTTGCCTCATTCGCATGATATTTCTATATAACAATAACATGTAGTTACATGCGAATGACTGTAATATTCAAACAGTGCGCAAACATTGTTTAATTTTTTAACCGTCTAGCAGCTTTAGCCAATGTTCAAGCGCTAACATTCTGCGAAAGTTTTTCTAATCACTTTTATTTAATAAATTTTGTTTAATGTTGAGGAAATTAAAGTGAAACTAGTACTATAAAAATGGCAGAAACATCTCGGTAATAGTATTTTTATATATATTTAATATTTAATTTATTAATATATTTAAAAATTACAAATGTATATACGTACGTGTGTATGTATTTATTATTATATATGTATTTATTATTGTATGCGTATTTAAATATTGCATGTACATATAGATTTACATTTATTATATTTTTTTTCCCTCTCTATTCTATCACCTACACCTACTTCATTTCATCTCTGCATCGTCCAAAGGTTGACTGGTAGAGAATGCTGCATTAAGTCCGCCTATATACATTTTCATGTATATGAAGTTAAATAAATAAATAAATATACAGTAGGTAATAGATAATGCCTTGTCACTGTTTAAACTTGATCTCACCTAGTGTAGTGTTTGTGGGTAATTATTGTGTTGAGGGTGCACGCTGTGGTGGAAGTAGAGCACCTATTGTGGGAGGGAGGGTAGTGCTCTTCGTCTCTTCGAACTGGATTTACTACAAATATTATAAACTTCCCTCTAGTAGTCACCAAAAGTGGCCGTGTACATAATCATAATCGAATGATAGATAAAAATGAAATAACAATAGTAAACATTTATAAGAATAACATACAGTAAAGTAGCAGTCTGCAAATTCCCACAGCTGGGCGAAGACCTTCTCTCAAATATTTGAGAGAGCTATGGAGCCGGGGAAGGGTCCGCTACGCTGCTCCAGTGTAAATTCGTATAGTAAAGTAAAAGGTTAATTCACTATTATCCAGTCTTAACTTACTAGTAGGTAATGGTGGTGAATAATTTAATTCTCAATAACAATGACCGTAATGAAAACAAAAAGATCGGTTCTTAAGAAACACCTTCGAGCAAGGTTGAAAACTTCTTTTTTGAACATATACTTCTTACCAAAGCTGTTAGTTTTAAATATATAATAGTTTTAAATATGGTAAATAATGAGAGAGATAACTATCCTATTTCCTTTTAGTAATACCATAACAGCATAATCGTCAAGCGAATCATATTTTAGCTTATTTTTCCTTAACTAGGGAATATAATAATAATAAGGAAAAAAAAATATATGAGAAATCAAAAGTGAACGGCTAATACGTAATCGTGAGTCCCATACATGAAACAATCGAAATTCTATTGTTATGAATCATATCAGGACTTATGAAACTAGGAGGAGTTATTATAAATGCCGCACAAGCCTCTACAGTCTAATAAGTTCTCAGGTATAGACGCGGGAGGTTTTTTAATGTAATTTTTGTAAAGAAAAAACGTAACCAACACTAGTATCTATAGTCACTGTTTCACCTATTCCGTGTAGGCAGTTTACACGTGTATACGTAAACTGGCACACACAGGCCCGAAATAGTTATTTGTAGTCGATAAAAATACTTAGGCTTCAAAGGAATAAGACTCCAACAGAGAATAGAGTTCCATTAATTCCCTTTTCCATCGCAATTGACACCAGTTTTCCTTCTTATCTTAAGGATAAATTTCAATATCTCTCTCACGATCGGGTTCTTCGTTCTACTTTTAATCACAAAATTGTCATTCCTCAACACTCCACCGACTTCGTCACCTTTATCATTCAGACTAATCTTCTCTGGAATTCCTTGCCCGAAGACGTTAGAAAAAATAGCAACTAAGTCTTGTATATCTTTCAAGAAGATTTACGTGATTTTTTAAATTTAGAGTTCGTTGAACTACTGGTAGTGTTTGTATGAACGCAATAAATTAGAAATGAATAAATATTATCTCTTCAGGTCTATAAGTTATCATTCTTTCCACCTTTCAAATGTTTATTGCAAGTTTATTGTATTGACCCTAGATCAGCTGCTTTATCTATCAAACAGAAATAATTCATATTATTTTTCCTTATAATAATGAAACGAACCTAAACATATTTTATGACCAGGCAATTATCATTTTCTTCAACAACTTGACAAAACTAAACAACCCGTTGCTTCCTCAATTTGACTTGTTCAGCCCTGTCTCATGAAACATAACCTCTGTTAGATGTTTCTTAGTCTAAAATAATGTTACTGCAACTGCTAACCTTCGTTCTTCTTCTTTGGCTGGCTGTTACCATTTGAATGTTTGACAAAGGTTTGTCCGAATTAGGTTTTATAATCAAATTAGGCAAACGAAGAGGCGATCGCAGTACATATACGTGGTGGGTTTTAGATTTGATTTTATTTATTACATTATTATTACCTCCACTGATATGAAACACGTCTGGTAGATTCATATATATTTGAATAACTATAATGAAGACTTTTATCAGTTTTCAAGAAAATTTGAGAGACAATTACCAACCAACTTCATGGTGTCGCTTTAAAGTGTCGGTGTGCGCGCGCATCGTAAAAATTCACTCTCACAATTTTTCCCAAACTCGCCAAAAGAAGTATAATTTCAAAATTTAACATATTATCGATTATTGGTTATTTTATTTGATTTATTTGTTCACATTTTAGGACTTCCCCTTCAATGTGTATATGGAAGACGGTACCCTTCGTCTTCAAAACGGATTACTCGTTATCTCTCCACTACTTCTGGAGTCAAAGTACCACGAAGGCTTTCTCAATGAGGAGTTAGATTTGACCAATACGTAAGTATGAAGGGATATTGTATTATGCCAGTCTGAACATTGTTCTTACCTTAGATTGATCATGTTCCAATTTGAACACAAACGAAGCCTTCCCATGGAAGCTGCGAACGTCTCGTAGTTTAACGCTACCAAAGAATCAATATTGTTACCGATCCATTATTTTTCTATTTTTTTTTCATTAGAATTCCTGTTAACCAACTAAGCATTACAGCTTGTATTTGGAGTGATTCTAGACTAGAATAGTCGAATGGCGGGCGCGAACCTAACCCATTAGGGTATAGGATACTATTTCAATGGGTTAATCCCATTGAAATAGTGTCCCAATTGCTTTGCTAGAATTTATGGGGAAAGTGTTTTTTTTCATAGAAGAAGGGGGCAAACGAGCATACGGCTCACGTGATGGTAAGTGATCACCGACGGCGACGAACATCTACAACACCAGAGGAGCTACAGTTGCCCTGCCGGCTATTAAGGAAGGAATAGGCTCTTTTCTTGAAGGTCCTTAAGTCGTAACTGTTTGGAAATACCGCTGGCGACAGCTGATTCCACAAAGTCGAAGTACGTGGCAGAAAACTTGACTAAAACGCACTGTGGTGGAATGCCAACCATCTAGGTGGTATTGATGTAACTTGGAATTCTGTCGCGATGTACGATGGTGAAACTCAGCGACTGGGATCAATCCGAACAGTTCCTCAGAACATTCCCCGTGGTAAATTTTGTAAAAAAAATGCAAAGAGAAGCAATATCTCTTCGCAAGGCTAAAGGATCAAGCCGATCAGAGAAAGCTTGGTCGCCGACAATTTGAGCCGCTCGACGTTGGATGCGGTCAAATGAAAGGAGTTGGTACTGGGGTGCCCCTGCCCAGAGATGAGAACAGTATCCCATGTGGGGCCGAACTAGTGCCGTATAAAGTTGCAATCGGTGGACCGGTATGAAATACCGTCCCGCTCTGCAGAGCACTTTGCTTTTTGGAGGCCAATTTGGCCGTGTGACGTGTAATCACTCGTGCTGCATACCTATGCATGCTACTGATTTGTAGCATGTTGTTGATATGCAGAAGGAACAAAGTGGGAGATAGCACACAACCTTGTGGAACACCAGCATTCACGGGTTTGGAGTCCGAGCATGCACCGTCGACAACAACCTTGATGCTCCGATCTGCGAGGAAGCTAGTGACCCAGTTGCACAATTTTTCGGGAACCCTGTAAGATGAAAGCTTTGAAAGAAGCGCTTTATGCCATACCCTATCAAATACCTTCGCTACGTCCAGACTAACTGCCAAAAAAAAATACCTCCCCCTTGGACTCAACTGCTTCTGCCCATTGGTGAGTCAGGTAAACTAGAAGATCACCAGCTGATCGTCCGCGACGGAAACCGTACTCTCGGTCACTGATCAGCTGATGTTTCCTGAGGTACCTGGCCTCAGGAGCTGGGAGTTAATAAGTGACTCCATTATTTTAGACAACAAGGGGGTGATGGTAATTAGCTTTTGCGAATGCACAAATGCTGTCTACCAAGATTCCGGGACGACGCCTGAAGAATACGAGAGCCGGAAAAGATGCGTGAGAATTGGTGCCAACTCAGGGGCACACATCTTCAGCACAATTGGAGAGATTCCGTCCGGCCGACTCGACTTATGAATGTCCAGGGAGCGGAGTGCCTTTCGCACTAAGCTCTGCAGAAACTGAACGTTCGGCAAGTTTCCCCGGTCATCAAGAGTCGAGTTAGATGCCAAAAGAGAGCCCAAGAGATTGGCTTTCTCTTTTGCAGTATGGGCCAGCGAATCATCCTCCTTGTGCAGAGATGGGAGAGATGGCTGACAGAAATTCCCACGGACAGCCTTGGCGAGAGACCAGAATGCGGGGGTTCCCGATGGGAGGCGAACTAATCTCTCGCCAATTCTGCCAATGTGCTTTGACATTGCCGCGACGATAACTCTTTTTGTAGGACCTGGAGGCAGAGTTGTACTCGTTTTTAAGAGCGCTGGTTTTTGCATCCCGGGACGCCGATGCATCGGCCCAGACCTGGTAGCACTTCCGCTTTCGGCGTGACGCTATTTTCCAGGTGCGACCAAACCAAGGCTGGGATTTACCTCCAACAGGCACTGCCGAGAATGGAATAAAAAGTTCCATTCCCTAGTCCAAGTACCACGGCGTGACAGAATGTGCAACGGCGTTGGGATCGTCCAGCGAGAAGCAAACCTGCTCCCATGGGTTGGAAGCAAAGAAAGACCGCATTCCACCCCAATCAGCCGACCTATACACCACACACGGCGGAAGCCCGCAGATCAGTTGCGTTAGTGCGATTAGAGCGAAGGAGGGTCAGTACCAAACGGACCGGAAAACACAACATTATTTTGTTTTGTTCTCAGTTGTATTCTTTTGATCGAACTGAAGAGACATGAGAGCTGAATAGTTAAATTGCCCAACCACTAATCAAGCAAGCAAAAGTATTACAATTTAAACTCAGAAACATCTCGATTTCATTGTTCCACGTCTTTATAATTCATTAAATATAATAATATTATTAAAAAATTATACTGCTAAAAAGTTTGATTACGTAGATAGATTAGATATTGAACAAATTATACACACACACAAACATTTATATTTTTTTTTATGGGAAAGTCGGTATACGAGCAAGCGGTTCACGAGTTACGAGGTTACGAGAATCAACCCGGTCGAGCCGGCCCAAACGAGCAGCAGCAAAAGCCATCGCTCGGCTCTACCACGTATAAACGTATTTAAAATATATAATGCCGCTAATATAAATCATCATCATTTCAACCTACTACAAGTCCACAGAACATAGGCCTACCCCAAAGATTTTCTTAATAGGGGTTTTGCCATAGTTGCCACGCCTGGCGAGCGGGTTGGCAACCGGAGTTTTTTTTGTGGTCTAATGCAAGAAGATGCTGCTGCCCATTTCCTAATATAAATTTTTCCCTCTTTCGACTTTTTGTGGGTGGGGTGTCGTACCCAAAGGACGAGACGGGCTGGCAGATTCTCTTCTACCGCTACCATACGGTAATATCGTACAGATGTTCGACGTTTTACCATTAGTCGCCTTTTACGACACCTCAGGTCAGACAGGGTTAGCGTTATTCTTTACTTTCGACAGCCACACGGAAAATCATCGTCAATCAATGCATCGGTGGTTCAGTGGTAGAATGTTCGCCTGCCTTATATAAACATTTAATCTTAACTATTTTTTTATTTACTACATAAAAATCATAATTGTTCATCAAACTATGGTTATGATAAATTCGAGAACATACAATGATCTATGTTGAACGGACTAAGGTTCGTTTATATTTTAAGCAGTTGTTAGTTAAATAAGTAGCTTTAATATACACTGCATAAATATACAGCTTAATCGTATGGGGGAAGCCACTGGCTCCTTTAATACAGTTTGCACTGGTTTTGGGGCATGCATAGATTCATTGAACATAAATTCTAACGTGCTCTATGTCAAAAAACATATTTACTTTCAAAAACCTAAAATTACCAATAATTACTGTGTTTCGTAACAAAGAATAATGATTGAACCACTTGATGATAAATGTCGTATAACACTTAACCATTCTTACACTATAACGCTTCTGACATTGCGAAACGGGAGTTATTATATATCTACGATGTATTTATAATGTAATAAATAGAAATTATTGAACAGATGCACCGGTTTGATTGGAACGAGAGAATGCAGACAGGTTGCATCGGGAGCACAAATACTACCGCCTGTGGTAACTGGGAAGATAACCACTAGAAATAAGTTCAACTTCAAATTTGGCAGAGTGGAAGCGCGGGTGAGGCTACCTGCCGGTAGCTGGCTGGTGCCGGGTAAGTTGTCCTGGCAAAGAGAGTTAAACATATTTACTTGTGTAAGTAATCTCTTCTCGACTATCGGGCATTGGGTACTATGAGAATTGATGTGATGTTGGGCTCTAATTGCGTTTTATAAAAGTTCAGAGGCAAACATATCTAGTATTTAAAAAAAAAAACATCGAAATTTGTAATCATATCGTAGTGGTCAGAGCGCTCGCTTTAGTTTCATATAGCGCGAGTGACCTGGGTTCGATCCCCGATGCCGGCACCACTGAAATGTTAATAACAATTTTGAGTGCTGTGTTTCCCACGTGCTCTGCGGTGAAGGAAAATATCGTGAGGAAACCTGCTTGTCTGAGATATAATAATTATTATTTCGAGGATATGTGAACTCCGTCAATCCACACTGCATCAGGCTCCAAGACCCTCCCAGTTATTTAGGAATAAGGCCTTTGGGCGATTCTATTTAATGATGAAGAAACAGTTGAAGTTACTCGAAATCGAGTGTCAATTTCATTTGAAATAATGTTTTAATAATATGACCTCGCCGAGTCGTGCTGAATGGAAATGCAAAATTTTATACGACAGTAATAAAAAAACCTGAAGATCAAATGTGAAAATGCTTGTTGAAGATAAAAGAAAACAAGAGTTTACTTAAATTATTAGTTGTATTTGTGATGAAGGGTGAAAGGGGTTATATATCGAAGTTGACTAACGTATAAGGGTCTGGCGATCGATTGAGGGCCAGGAATTCTTCCGAACATGCCAAACCAAAATCCCACATCTCCAGAATAAAATTATAGTACTGCTTTGCTTAACCCACCTGCCCAACGTTGTGAACATGGTCAAATATTCCACGCAAGGTTTGCTAGTTTTTGTTGGTGCTTTCATTGACCTTTACCCAGCAGTGTACTTATACATTCTGTTAAAAAGAATGATTGCATAACTTTAGCCAGCCATAGATGATTTGCATATTGGGTATACCAGCAATTATTGTTTCCGTCCGTGTTAGAAGCCTGTCTGTCTGTTGTCTGCTTCAATTTTATAAAGAGAAAGTTTTATTTTTATTTTCAGAAATTACATTGGAGCCACGTGATAGCATATACGGTAATCGCTGTTACGAATCTGGACTCATAAGGATAGCGTTCGCCAAAGGAAATGACATTTACGCGAAGAGGCTTCATGGAGGTCCAATTCTGTCCGATTCGGAACCCTACCGTTCATTCCTTCTAAAGGAGAAAATAGGCATTGACAGTTGGAGTCGAGACTTTCACAACTACAGTATGGTATGGAAACCAGGTAATTGTAGTTTTCATATTATATATCTAGAACCATCTGCATTGAACATGCACACATTATTTGACGACCCTAGACAAGGCTCCTTCTCAGCTTAGAAGTCGTCTGGATAGGTAACCTCACTTTTAGCTGTTCCTGTCGCCAGTTTGTAGTGCAACCATTGTTCAGTCCCGGTTTGAAAGGTATAGAGAGCGAGTATAATTCCATGTCAGTCCTCAGGGCTGACAACGCATCTGTAGCCTTCCTTCGATCGAGGATGTTTGCTGATGCCCATGGGCTCTTCTGTAGCCACTTACTATCGAGTGGACAGTAAACCGTCTGAAACCTTCCTAATTCCAATAGAGTCAATTTTTTTTTTTCATTGAATTATTTCAGAACATTTAGTCATATGTAGCGGGAGTAAGGGCAGGTTATGTGGGGCTTGCACAGACCCTCTTTGGGAGAGACCACACCCTCTCCCTTTCCGTCCTGACTAGACGCGTAGGTACTCGACCTCCAAACTCAAGAGGGTAACGGTCCCTCCGTGCCCGCCACCCGGAGGCTATGGGGATTAGGAAAGCCAACGCGCTTAAGTACGAGCTTTCTCGGCATCCCACGGTAGATTGGGTCTAACAGCTCCTTAGCCACCACGCTGGTAAACTGTCTCAACTCCACTGCAGAACATAGGCTTCCTTCAAAGATTGGTACATAGCCCGGTCGCAAGCCACCAGCTTCTATCGACCTCCAGTAACACTGCATATTACTTTGCGTTGTTATATTACTATAAATGTTTGTACCCGAGTTATGAATGTTTATGTGATTCTTTTCTTATGTGAATGGCGCCAAACGAGTAAGCGGTTCACCTGATGGTAAGTGATTATCGACGCCCACGTACATCTGCAACACCAGAGGTGCTGCAGGTACGTTGCTGGCCTTTAAGGGAATGGGGAGATGGGAGGCAGGATGAGGAGGTGGATAGGGAGGGACAGAGGGCCTCCGGTTACCTCACTCACCGAATGAAATGCAGAAGCACAAGCTGCCTCTACTTCACGCTGGCGAAAGGCCGTGGTACCAACGACGATAAGGACTCTTAAATATTTATAGTTACGTTATAGTTGTTTGAATATTTATAGTACTTAAGTTTATGTATATCTGTTCTATCATCATCCAATTAACGAGACTCAGGGAATCCTAAGTTGCAACTGGATGACATGTGTATGTCCTCCGATATATTGTATTATTATTATTACAATCACCACGCGAAAGATGGGCTATGTACGAACGTTTGTTTACGCTGTGTCGTGTCTAATGGAGATTCGTTATCTGTGTCTTCCTCTATAGGTGCGAGGCGTGTTTTAAATATGTAAGAGGACACTATTTCATATTTTCAATATTTCCGGAATTGTTGTTTCACAGACGGCATGCAGCTCTTTGTCGACGGAGAGTTATACGGTACCGTGGACCCCGGCGAAGGGTTCTACTCCTTAGCTGCACAGAAAGGGGTGGCACACGCTAAGCATTGGGTTAAAGGAACAGTGATGGCACCCCTGGACGAAATGGTAATATTGAATTTAGAATTCATACGATATAATAAAAAAATAAGCTGTTGCGTGTCTATATAGAAGGAGATTCCATCAAAGTCGTTAGAGATGACAATGTATTTGAGGAACAGAAGATAGATGTAAGTTTTAATGAGGCACACTTGTCTAGTAAGGTAATTTTTTAAGGCTTAGTGGTTAGCGTATCTGACTGCCGAGGTGATGGGTCCTGGGTTAAAATTTCAGTCGGAGCCTACTTTTGTGCGACCCACAAATTCTTGTTGTATGTTGTTGCGTACCGTGTCCCTGATAATGCCTTTGACCCTCAGCATGATCTTATCGCATAAGCGTTACATCAGGTGCGGGAAGGTTAAGACTTGTAAGAATTCAGAAAAAAACAGCACCATCAATGAAGATGCCTTTCTGCCCATTTTTTTTCTCTTTCAGCACAAAGATATTCTCAAAACATTGTATTTTTAAGCTTTTTATGGCTTCTACTACTACTACAGCCTACTTTAGTCCACTGTTGAACGTAGGCCGTTCCAAAAAAGCGCCAGCAAAAGCCGGTGCATATTTATATATAAATAGTTTTCCCATTCTCACCACGGTGGGCGATGCGAGTTGGTAATCGCAGTGCCGGAAGCCATGCACAGGTGATGCTGCTCCCCATCACCAGTCTCTGCGTTTTGGGTTTTGTGATTTCATATGTATATTCCGCCGTCATACGGTCACCGGAGCTTCGTTTGGCTTGCTAGCAGGGTGCACCACGGTGGGATTGGCATTTGGAGAAAGAGATGGCATTTCCCCACATGCACCCTTTTATAGCTTCACCTGTATCTAGTGCGTGTTTGTAAAGAAATCGTAGTATCGATTTTCATCCACTTCTAATTCTTACATCGATGTGAATATGTTACTTTTATGTAATTACATTTGCATAGAGCGGGTCTTTCTTTTCTTTACATTGTTTAGAAAGAATGCAATTAATTTTTATGGCTCTGAATTATTTGCCATTGAGTTTTTTTTTAAAAGAGTACTAGCAATGCTATTTGTGAAGTAACATTACTAATATTCCTGTTCACCATCAAACTAAGCATTACAGCTTGTGTCTGGAGTGGTTCACGACAATAGTCAAATGGCGGGCTCGAACTTACGACGTCTAAATGTTTCGTAGTCCGCACCCTAACCCATTTGGCTATTGACGCTTATGAAAAAAATATATATTGATTAGAAAAAACGTTATATTGTAAGATGATAGCGGCGTGGGAATTTCTTTCCGTAGGTGTCATAACAGGCGTCTTGAGAGCGGAATAGTGATCTCATTCCGCTTACTTAGAGAACTAATCTTTACATTCGCAGTTCTATGTTTCGGTTGGACTACGGGCCGGCGGCATCCATGATTTTCTAGATGTTCCAGAAAAGCCATGGAGAAACAAGAACAATAAGGCTATGATCAGATTCTGGAACGCGAGGGACACCTGGTTCCCCACTTGGTACGATTCTGATATGAAAATTGATTACGTCAGAATTTATGCATTATAATTGGTATCAGGTGCCATAGAGATTCTCGTTTATTTTATATAATTGAAGTGAAACATGTTGATGTTTTAGTTTATATAGAAATCTATATATCTACTAATAGTTTAATCTAATGTAAGCAATCACTTCCTACCAATTATTAGCAAATATTGCGATAGCTTCCTTCGCAATGTTTGAAAAGATTACTGAGCTGGTTGGGGGCGGGTCCAGGCTGCCTCCAGGCTGCGGGTTCGCGTACTGCCTCGATATAAAATATGTTATAATTTCACAGACCCGCAGGTTACCTCACGGATGTTTTCCTTCACCGCCGAGCGGCGCTTAAAGTAATAACTATATATGAACAGTACTAAATATAAACTTGCAACTGAACTTGCAACTTGCTAAGTTTAAAAAAAAAAAAAGTTTTCGTAGTTAAAAGAGGTTGAGGATTAATAACAACAATCATCATTATACTATGATATTTGCCGTCATCTGTTGAATGCCAGACACACGTCTGTCAACTAGTTTTTTTTTTTAATGGGGAAACGGGGGCTAAAGAGCAAGCGGCTCAACTTATAATCGGTTATTACCGTCCCCCCCGTACATGGGAATATGGGATGGGAAGAAAAGGAAAAGAAGAGGAAAATGAGTAAGAATTCAAGGTGTGAAGGGAAGGTAACTAGTGAAATAAGAGACAGAGGATTGGTTACCGGTAGGAAGACCCGTGGAAGATTTTTTTTTTATGGAAGAGACGGCAAACGAACAAGCGGTTCCCCTGATGGTAGGTGATTACCGTCGCCCACATACATCTGCAACACCAGAGGAGCTGCAAGTTCGTTGCCGGTCTTTAGCGATATTTGGGGGATGGGAAGACGGTAGGGGGGCAGAGGCCTCCTGACTTAGCGAGCGAAACGCAGAAGCAGAAGACGTCTCTACTTCACGTTGGTGTTCTGCGAGATCGTGGTACTACCCCGGTCGAGCCGGCGCAGAAGCCGCCCCGCATGGCTCTAATTTTTACGTGGCAGAGAGGTTTCTGTATTTATACTTTTCTTTGAAGAAACAAACATTTGGGTTATCTAAAATATGCTTAAAGAGTTTGATGTAGAATTAATGTAAACAGAGATGAAGCACTACAGTTTTGTATTGTTAAGGTTAGGAAATAAAATCTATTTAAATGCCATGAATGATGTGTTTGTTGTATTTGCCAAGATTCATTCGTTATGTAACAAGATTTAAAAACTAAACTAACTTTTCATTTCTTTGATTGCTTCGTTTCGAGTGTTTTGCAGCGGCTGTGGCCACGAGAGATGTCCTGATGTAGTTGAGTAAGGAATAAGGATTTTAAATTAAACGCGACAAATCCGACAACGCTTGTTAAAAAGTAAGGTAAAGAAGCAGCAAGTAAGTGCCCACTGATGGCTAAGGGACTTCCTTCTCAAATATAATTTTTTGAGAGGGTTTTGGAGCCGGGAAGTATTCGCCACGCTGCTCCATTCAGGTGGCCGGGCTTCACATATGTTTGAAATAATTTTTTTTATTATTTCTCATACATGCGGTTATCTCCTCACGGGATTTTCCTTCACCGCCGAGCACGTGGTAAATACAGCACTCAAAGTTGTTACTAAAGTTGTTTATAATTATAATGGCGCCGACACCGGGGATGGAACCCAGTGCACACTCGCCCTTTGAAACTAAAGTGTGCGCCCTGACCAATGCCCTGCCCTGGCTGCCTTATTATTATTTATGCATCTCTCTCTTGTCTATTATTTACGCAAAACATGGTATCATTAAGAATTCAATAAACAGATTTGGTTATGTTAGAGGGTACTGTACGAATTATTAATTCAAAATACCACATTCTCATCATTCTGCAAACGGTAAGTGGTGTTGCCTGGATCGATGTAGACCTGCAGAACCTTCAGTACGATAGTAATAACCCATTATTCCCAGCAGAGTCGCAACAATATTGAATTTATGCGTATTAATGTTCCTGTTATATCCTTCCACGTCCATGGTAGCCTGGTGGTGAGAGGCCTTGGGTTCGAACCCCGGTGCCGGTATCTTCAAAATTCATGACCTCCGAATACTATCGGTGGTTTTAAACTGCGCAGGAGATGTTATAGTGCCGTAAGTTTACACGCAAACACGGAGGCGAACACTCATCTTCACCAGCACATATCCGATGTAACGCTAAGGCGATGAGATCGGAGGAAGGGTTAGGCAGTGTCAGAGATAAGGGACGAAAACAACACAACCAGATCTGAAATCGAATAATGACCATGGTCGTCAAAGTTGTGTTGGTAGAAGCCGTATCATGTCTGGTATAATTTGCCCTACTAAGGTAATTATTAGATGCTATTATCTCGTCAATAAATAGCTTTGTCCACACTCACCAGCTGACTACTTACAGCGTTGACGATGGACTAGTGGGTTGGTTAGCGTAATGTCGGCATATCATTCTATCGACAGAGCCTCGTTAGATAGCGAGAGAGGTTCGGGCTGAAAAAAGACCTTACAGTACACCTGATTGTAAGTAGTTTAAAGCGTGGTAGAGCCAAGCGGCATTTGCTGCTAATCGAATGGGCCGGCTTGACCGGGTTGGAAACACGGCCGCGCACAATATCGGCGTGAAGTATAGGTATATTGTGCTTCTGCGTTCCGTTCGTGTGAGCGAGATAACCGGAGACCCACTCCCCCTCCCGATCCCCCTCCTCGTCCTCCCTCCCATCTCCCAAATACCCTTAAAGGCTACGCGGGCGACGGTAACCACTTACTATTAGGTGAACCGCATGTTCGTTTGTCGCTTTCCGACAAAAAAAAAAGTTGCTACTGCAGCCCATGAATGCCTGCAAACAACTTCAATCGAAGAAGGTTCCCATGGAATACCTCACAGCCCGTAACTATGGTGACTCTTGATACCCTTTGAACTGGAACACGATAGTGATTGCATTGCGTTACCCGTCAGAGATGGGTATGAGAGTGGACCTACCCAGACGACTCCCACGCTGTCTACCGCCACTTGTCTAAAACTCTATCACCAATCACTACCATGGACATATCAGCTACGTAATGATACGTATTATCAGCATATCATATTTTTATTTATTTACACTTCATTGCATACACTTAGACATTAAGTCCGCCCATTGGGATTATGTGGCATTCTCTGCCAGTCAACCCAGATACAGAACAATATTGACAGGTGCAATCGGAAAATAAACAACAATTTTTTTTTTAATCTGACTAAGAAATATGAACTTATCAGTTTATTGGACCTGTTCACTAAATATCCATTAGCACTGACCTCAATGTAGATCCTTATTTGATTGTTTTTAAATGTTACAATTAATAACATAATGATGTCTGCTCAACTGTTTGGTGCGACAGGTATTGCTGTGAGTGATACTTGTGAGTTACTTGTGAGTTGTGTTACTATAAGAGAAATGCCTCGTTTAACTAAAATTGTTATATTGTTATGTGTGTGCCAGTTGACGTTATTTTTCGCAAGCACGAATACTGTAGCTCTCGTACATCGTAATGCGCAACTCCAACCAAGTAATGTATATGGCACGAACTTCTTCACGATAGCCTAGATAGATAGTGGCTGGTCAGCCTCCGAATCAGGAGACTCGGGTTCGATCTCGTGGTGATGAATTTTTCATGAACGATTTGTATAGTTGGCTCGGACTCATGACGACTAGCTTACCACCTGTTACGTTTCCCCAAATAGCTCTGATGAATGGTGGGTTGAAATTACTAAATGTGCGTAAACCTCTGACCACTCCAGTATTCGGCCTTGAGAAGTTTTTTTGAGTCTTCGTCAGTCTGTCCTAATTCGTTATGGGATGGTGGTTTATCGAAGAAAACGCTAAAGGACCTTTAGAACCCTGCGGCGGCAACAGAGACCCTCCCACCCCATAGTGTGCGTCATAAAAGTCGATTATAGAATATGTCGGAAAATTTGTTGTGTTCTCCGATTGAGCCGTGGTAAGCTGGCCAGATCGTTCCTTATTTTAATAAAATTATTTTAATTTAATAGTACCCGAGTGATTTGGGTCCGCAGGGATCCGCAGGACCCAGGACAGCAGCCAGGTACGCTTACCACTAAGCCTGCTCGTCAAGTGATAGGCCAATTTCTAACAGTAGACTGTTTAGAAGCTAATTAATGCAGGCTGTTTACATACCATCCGTTTCTAGGATTCAATGAAACGACCTTTCGCCGTTAATTTCTCTTTTCAACCAAAACAATTACAATAACATACTAACTCGCTTCCACATTGTGTTTAATAATTATCTTTTTCTTTCAAAAACACAATATTGTCAATATAAATTAAGAAACTTCAATTTATAAATTTCACTCACTCCTTGCACCATAATTGTAATAACATGTATTAGTTTTTATCTTTCTGGTAAATAGTAGAATAAACCGTTGATATTCCGAACCAGTGAAAGACTATGCCTGTAAAGACTTGCGTAGCGTTTAGTTTCAGCTGTTTATCAGAAGCAATACTTTTATGAATTTCATGAAATATTTATCGCACAATGTGCAGACGAGTGGGTAAGCACCGCAGATAACATTACCCTATGGAATTAACCACAGAGTAATAATGGTAGGTTTGACCATTTTTTTTTCATTGGTAACATATATTGCAAACACCCAAGAGACTCATCTGATGGAAAATGAATACCGTCGCCCACGAACATCTGCAACAACAGACGAGCTGCAGATGTCCGTAGTACATGCATGCAGTCGTGCAGCCGGCCTTTAAGGATATTTAGGAAATGAGAGGGAGGATGACGAGGGGGACGGGGATGGGGAGCGGGCCTCCGGTTACCTCACTCACCGAACGAAATGCAGAAGCAAAAAATACCACTACATCACGCCGGTGTGTATTTCTATATGCAGGTTTCTTAGTTCACAGCGTGAAACAGATGTATATGTGCGGAGTATATGTTTCTTACATCTTAATCTTGTATATATTTACACATAATTTTCAGGAGCCGTGGTTGGACTTGCTATCCCTAGGCAAATAATTCAGCCAGTAGTGCGACAACCGTATGGTATGATACTTTTTCAGTTTTATATTTATTTACAGTAAAGTAAAGTAACAACCTGTAAGTGCGCACTGCTCGGCAAAGGCCTCCTTCTCAAATATTAGTATCAAAGAGGGTTTAGGAGCCGGAAAGAACCCGCCACGCTGCTCCAGTGGGGGTTGGCGGGCTACACATATCCTCGAAATAATAATTATTATATCTCAGACAAGCAGGTTTCCTCACGATGTTTTCCTTCACCGTTGAGCACGTGATTAATACAGCACTTAAATTGTTATTATCAATTTTAGTGGTGCCGGCACCGGGATCGAACCCGGGTCACTCACGCTCTGTGAGCGCCCTGACCACTAGGCTACCACGGCTAGGCTTATTTTCAGCCTGACTTGAATTTCATGGCTTTTTAATTTTTATTTATTTTATATTCGAAATCTCAATGCAGTTACATTTTGAATACTTACATCAAGTACAGGATATTCATAACGAAGCTCTATAATTGATCTCTTTGTGACACCTCCCTTATTGACAAACGTGGTAGAGCTAAGCGGTGGCCTTTGGTGCTACTCGAATGGGCCGCCTCGACCGGTTTGGTAACACGGCCTCGCAGAATACCGGTGTGAAATAGAGGCATAATGTGCTTCTGCATTTCGTTCAGTGAGTGAGGTAACCGGAGGCCCACTCTCCCTCCCCATCCCATCTCCCAAATACCCTTAAAGGCCGGTAACGCACCTGCAGCACCTCTGGTTTTGGAGATCTACGTGGGCGACGGTAATCACTTACGTTTAGTTTCAGGGCGTCGGTATGGTTATAATAAAACTAATACAACCGTATACCTAATGTTGGGATGGTCAGGAGTTTATTTTACGCCGTTTCAACTCACTAATATTGCGACAGGTGTTGTCTTGTTTCTCGAGAACTTTGTGTTCAATATGTATCATTAATAGGGCTCGAAAACCTCATTGGTGCGTGCCCTCAGGTAGATCTATGCGTGCCTCTACCACCGCTATAAATCAGCATTGAGTGATACTGCCGCCCATCGCTGGTCTGTGGGATTGGGTTTCGGCATAGTCGCATGGATTGCGGTCATCAGCTCGGTGCTGGTTTCATATAGGATTTATAGAAGATAGAGATATACAATAACTGAGTTAGGTAATTTTAGCTGTTAGCTAGCATTAATTGTTCTGATGCGTTGAACTGACCAGTTCAAAGGCTGATATATATTTCATTTATATGAGACGAAGATATATACTTCTAGCATTGCAAAAGTAAGCATGACCCCTCTTGGTTATTGGAAGTTCACATAATAGAGACAACAAAATTTGGGAAATTTGTTAAAATCATGATTATCGTTTAATTCCATGCCTTAAGTATTTTTTTGGTCAAACGAGTCACATGTTCGATTTTATTCGCTCAAATTGTCACGCATATTTCTTAGAATGGACAAGCTCTTTATATACAATAGTCTAATATTTTTCGCCTTCAGATCGTTTGTCAGTGAACAGCGTATACAACTTGCAGGCGTGGTTGGCGTTTAGACAAAAAAGCACACATTTTTTGTAAGCAGTGGAGTCAAGCGGCGGCTTTTGCTCCTGCTCGAATGGGTCGTCTCGACCGGGGTATTACCACGATCTCGCTGAATACCTACGTGAAGATAACCGGAGGACCCCTCCCCCTTTCCTATCGCCTTTTTCCTTTCCCCACATAGCCTTAAAGGGCAGCTCCTTTGGTGCTGCAGATGTACGTGGGCGTCAGTCAGGTATACCGTTAGTTCGTTTACTCCATTTCCATAAAAAACAAACATATTTTTTTAAAAACAAATGTTTTTCATACCGACGTGAAACAAACAATCACGCCTGGTGTACGAAAACCAAACGGTACGATAATTTAGTGTTTTATATTTATCCGTAGCAATACTTTTATGAATTCCATGAAATATTTATCGCACAATGTGCAGACGAGTGGGTAAGCACTGCAGATAACATTACCCTATGGAATTAACCACAGAGTAATAATGGTAGGTTTGACCATTTCTTTTCATTGGTAACATATATTGCAAACACCCAAGAGATCACCTGATGGTAAATGAATACCGTCGCCCACGAACATCTGCAACAACAGAGGAGCTGGAGATGTCCATAGTACCTGCATGCAGTCGTGCAGCCGGCCTTTAAGGATATTTAGGAAATGAGAGGGAGGATGACGAGGGGGACGGAGATGGGGACCGGGCCTCCGGTTACCTCACTCACCGAACGAAATGCAGAAGCACAAAATAACACTACATCACGCCGGTATGTATTTCTATATGCAGGTTTCTTAGTTCACAGCGTGAAACAGATGTATATGTGCGGAGTATATGTTTGTTACATCTTAATATTGTATATATTTACACATAATTTTCAGGAGCAGTGGTTCGACCTGCCGCCATCCCTAGGCAAATAACTCAGCCAGTAGTGCGGCAACCGAATGGTATGATACTTGTTCAGTCTTATATTTATTTACAGTAAAGTAAAGTAACAACCTGTAAGTGCCCACTGCTGGGCAAAGGCCTCCTTCTCAAATATTAGTATCAAAGAGGGTTTAGGAGCCGGAAAGAACCCGCCACGCTGCTCCAGTGGGGGTTGGCGGGCTACACATATCCTCGAAATAATAATTATTATATCTCAGACAAGCAGGTTTCCTCACGATGTTTTCCTTCACCGTTGAGCACGTGATTAATACAGCACTTAAATTGTTATTATCAATTTTAGTGGTGCCGGCACCGGATCGAACCCGGGTCACTCACGCTCTATTACACTACAGTGAGCGCCCTGACCACTAGGCTACCACGGCTAGGCTTATTTTCAGCCTGACTTGAATTTCATGGCTTTTTAATTTTTATTTATTTTATATTCGAAATCTCAATGCAGTTACATTTTGAATACTTACATCAAGTACAGGATATTCATAACGAAGCTCTATAATTGATCTCTTTGTGACACCTCCCTTATTTACAAACGTGGTAGAGCCAAGCGGTGGCTTTTGGTGCTACTCGAATGGGCCGCCTCGACCGGTTTGGTAACACGGCCTCGCAGAATACCGGTGTGAAATAGAGGCATCTTGTGCTTCTGCATTTCGTTCAGTGAGTGAGGTAACCGGAGGCCCACTCTCCCTCCCCATCCCATCTCCCAAATACCCTTAAAGGCCGGTAACGCACCTGAAATCCAGGACAAAATCGTAAGTTAAATATATTTTTATAAATATTTATAACAATGAAGAAAGAGCAACGTATTTAGATATAATATAATAAGTATACATACATATATATATATATATATATATATATAAAATATATATATATATATATGTATGTATATATGGCTATAAATACATTGGAGCTACTACCCAGAGTTCTTTTTTTTTTCAAGTAATTTTAGAAATACGGTCTTTGACCTTTGGATTTAATAAAGAATAATCAACGAAATAATAAATTGTTTCAGCATTAGTTAATACAAATGACAGGTTTCTATTAACTCCGAACAGAGGTACCAATGACATACCACCAAATACTTTTTCTACACCAAACAACCCTCAGTCGGTGGTTCGTCCTTGCGAAATATCAAAATCTGAAACATCTGTACCCGGCTTTGTCTGCAAAGGGCAACTCATGTTCGAGGACAATTTCAGTAAAAATATCGATGAGGACTATATATGGACTCAAGAGATTATGATGCCAGGTCAACCGGTAAGTTTTATGACCCCATCTGCCACGGATGTTAGGCAAACACTTTATGGGCTTCATCAATGACGCTATTATCATTACAAACTGCCGTAAATCCACTGCTTAACATATACCTCTTTAGAGCTATCTGCATCCATCGAGGTAGAGGTTTCTAGCGTGGTAGAGCCAAGCGGCGCCTTTAGCTGCTGCTCGAATGGGCCGGCTCGACCGTATTGGTACCACGGCCTCGCAGAATACCGGCGTGAAGTAGAGGCATCTTGTGCTTCTGCGTTTCGTTCGGTGAGTGAGGTAACCGGAGGCCCATACCCCCTTCCTATTCCCCTCTTCCCTCCCATCTCCCAAATATCCTTAAAGACCGGCAACGCACCTTCAGCATCTATGGTGTTAAAGATGTATGTGGGCGACGGTAATCACTTATCATCATGTGAACCGCTTGCTCGTTTGCCGTCTCTTTCTTAAAAAAAAAAAAACGACTTCTCGCAATGTGTCGTAACCACAAATGTCGTCCTAGACTGCATTTCCCTGTACTTGGTGACCACTAGAGAAATCCTTCTTCGCCAATGGTCAGCAGTCCAGCAAGTTATGCAGCAGGCGCATTACTACGCCTAAATTTTTGACCCTTTAAGACCACATCCTATCTTATCACTTATCACTATCCTAGAGAGTAACTGCTGTGTCAAGACACATTTTTTTTTCATGCAAGGGTGATAAATCTCCACTTCTTCAGATAGTAAGTGAGCCGTAAATATTCTTCTCTGATTAAAATAAGAAAATCGTAAAACGTCCCTTTGTCACATCTGCAGAAACGTGACACACTCCTCTCTCATAAGTCTCTAATCTCATATACCATAATTTCCTTCATTTCTTTTGCTTGAGTACCAATTGTCTAAAAATTAATAAAAAAAAAATCTCTGAAGACCGTACCAATACGGTAATAGTCAGAGAACTTTGACATATAAGCCCTTTCAACCCATCCCTTTTTAGTGACAACGTGGCACCTGGTAAGCCTGTTGACCACTACCCTTTCTATATCATTACTATTTATATTATTTTTATAATATAACAGTAACAAAGGCGCTAACAATCCACCTGATGGTAAGCGGTAACTCCAGCCCACAGACCCCTTTAGCCACCCTTAAACAAAAATATCTTCAAGTAAGTTCTTACCTAAAGGGACTAAGATGGAAGCCTCAGAGCTTGTAATTAAACTGATTCTTCATACGCTTGAAACCGGTACACGTGATATCATCATCATCATCATCATTTCAGCCTATTAGAAGTCCACTGCTGAACATAGGCCTCCCCCAAAGATTGCCACGAAGCACGGTCCTGAGCCACCTGCATCCATCCACACACGTGATATGATATCCTCTAACTGGTTAACAAAATCAATTCATTTCAGCATTATCCTTTCAATCTCTACGAAAAGAAAGCTCGAGTGGAAGACGGCAAGCTGGTCATCTACCCCATCACACTGGAATCTGAATACGGAGTTGATTTCGTGAGACGTTCATTGGATTTAGGTGATAGGTAATCTGATTAGAAAAAATCACAATTGACAAACAAAATATGAATTATATTTTTTTCATGCAAGGGTGATAAATCTCCACTTCTTCAGATAGTAAGTGAGCCGTAAATATTCTTCTCTGATTAAAATAAGAAAATCGTAAAACGTCCCTTTGTCACATCTGCAGAAACGTGACACACTCCTCTCTCATAAGTCTCTAATCTCATATACCATAATTTCCTTCATTTCTTTTGCTTGAGTACCAATTGTCTAAAAATTAATAAAAAAAAAATCTCTGAAGACCGTACCAATACGGTAATAGTCAGAGAACTTTGACATATAAGCCCTTTCAACCCATCCCTTTTTAGTGACAACGTGGCACCTGGTAAGCCTGTTGACCACTACCCTTTCTATATCATTACTATTTATATTATTTTTATAATATAACAGTAACAAAGGCGCTAACAATCCACCTGATGGTAAGCGGTAACTCCAGCCCACAGACCCCTTTAGCCACCCTTAAACAAAAATATCTTCAAGTAAGTTCTTACCTAAAGGGACTAAGATGGAAGCCTCAGAGCTTGTAATTAAACTGATTCTTCATACGCTTGAAACCGGTACACGTGATATCATCATCATCATCATCATTTCAGCCTATTAGAAGTCCACTGCTGAACATAGGCCTCCCCCAAAGATTGCCACGAAGCACGGTCCTGAGCCACCTGCATCCATCCACACACGTGATATGATATCCTCTAACTGGTTAACAAAATCAATTCATTTCAGCATTATCCTTTCAATCTCTACGAAAAGAAAGCTCGAGTGGAAGACGGCAAGCTGGTCATCTACCCCATCACACTGGAATCTGAATACGGAGTTGATTTCGTGAGACGTTCATTGGATTTAGGTGATAGGTAATCTGATTAGAAAAAATCACAATTGACAAACAAAATATGAATTATTTTTTTTTCATGCATTCATTTCGACGATAAAGGAACATATTAGTATCGGGTAGGCGGAGGTTAAGGACCTCCATAAGGTAAAACTCAGCGTAGTCAAACGGGCTGTAGTAATCCAGTTTAATTCCACCTGTGCATCGACCACTCTCACGGAATCTTTTACAATTGGTGTTCGGCCAGAGGGGCGCCGGGGACGAGCAACAAGCCCTGTCATATGACGTGAAATATCTACAAGAAGCCGCGGCACCAAGGACCGGGGGACCAGCAGCCCCCCGAGAAGACGCCCGGAAGAAGGGGCTAGGCCTCGAAGCCCGAAACCTGCAGGGGATACTTACACCCCCGCCGCCCTGAATATGACCCACACATGCAGTATAGTTTCGTCTCTACAATACCCACGGGAACCAAGGGGGCGGTAGTTCGTTATGCCGCTATCACACGCCTAATAACCATACTTATTTGTAAATTCCGTGATATGGCAACAATGAAAACGTCTCCCTACGGGATGGCAATACAGACCATTTCACATCTCATCTGCTATGTGAAAGATGATAATAAAATTTAATCCTATGACTTTTCTCACCAAACCTGGTCATTACTTGAGAGCCCTAGTTAAGTTTTATTAATTAGTTTCAACTTTACCTTACCTTACCTTTATAGTCTGTTAATAGTTCACTATACGACATGGCCTCTCCCATGAGAAACAATCGCCATTATTAGCGAGCGTGCGTGCGTGCGAGAGCGTGGCGATTACAGCAATAATCGCCATTATTGCCATAATCCCCACGCTCGGCAAGCGGATTACCGATCGAAGTACTAAACACCACGCAACATATACGCTGCTGCCCGCCATCAGTCTCCTTAATTTTGGTTAGGTATTCTGACATAACTTACATGGTTTTTGGAAGGCTTAAATGAACCAACCGTTTTTAACGTTCGAAATGAAACTATTATTTAAGGATTTTAAAGCGTTAAATATTGTTTTTATGTTCCCGACGTTTCGAGTGCTTTACAGCAGCCGTGGTCCAAAACTTAAAACTTTTGATTTATTAACAAATATGTGTTTTAAATTTTTATCAAGGTGCACAGGGACAATGAAAAACAGCGAATGTTACAGAGAAGCTTTCGGACCTCAAATTCTACCGCCTGCCATCACAGCCAAAATAACTACAAAGAGAACGTTCGGTTTTAAATATGGGAGGATTGAAGTTGGAGCTAAGATGCCCGTTGGAGATTGGCTCATACCTTGTGAGTACAATCTAAAATATGAAGGGTTTGTACGTGAGGGTCCACAGGGTAATGTTCCTTCATCGCCACGTTATCCGGTGGATTAACGATTGCAGTTTCAGAATAATGAAAATAATTTATTGCTTTTCTCATAATAAACAGAATAACTTCCGAATATCAACTAAATGTAAATAAGGCTATTTAAAAGTTTTTATGGGAAAGGAGGCCAATGTGCATGATACTCCGCTGATAGTAAGTGATTGAACTACAGAAGAGCTGCAGGTGCGTTGGCGGCCTTTTATGATGTTTGAGGAGCGGGAAGGAGTAAGGGGCCCTCCGATTACCTCACTCAACGAAAGAAACTTAGACCGGTCATCTGCGAGTCTACTACTCCCATCGAACCGGTCCGTTCGAGCTACAGCTAAAGCCGCCGCCTGGCTCTACCAGCTTACTACCATTGCCGAATAAGTTACACGAAAGCTTAAGCTCAAAGAAAATGAATAATCATAAAGTGCTGATTCGTTCTCTTCGATTTTAAAACATTTAAAAATGAGTAGCGTTACCTCTTAATATACGCTTATAATTACGCTTTAAAGATCCACTTCATTTACCAAATAAAATATTTACATCGGCACATAACAAACAAATTTAACTTCGTCCCATTCTCTTTATTGTCTTTTATTCTTAAACCTAATTAGCTTCAAAACTTCTTGATCTTGATACAATAAGCTGAACTGCTTTTTTTTCATCTAGTTCACTCTCGGTCAATAATAGTCCGATATTTTTTTTAATGTTTCTTATTATTTATTAATATTATAGTAATTCAACTTGAACCACGTGACAACACCTATGGATCTTTGAATTATGCATCCGGCTTGATACGCATCGCGTGTGTCAAAGGCAACATTGAATACTCTAAAAATATCTCTGGTGGAGCCATTGTAAGTGAATCAGATGCATTCAGGTAAATATTTTCTCTTTTTTATTAAAAAAATAAAAAAATCATTGTATGATTCTCTTCTTTATTGTGGAGATTTCACAAATACAAGTTGCGCATGAAAAAACACCCTGAATATTTGTAGGTCAATGACCTCCGTAACATCAAATCTATATTAATAGCCCGCCGCGGGTCTATCTTCGAAAGACTTTTTTAGCAGATATGCAAATTAGTACCAAATAATACAACCAGTGCGTGTTGCCAGTAATAACTTACGCCACTGAGACTTGGTCCTTCAAGACGACCTGCTCAGTATTGCGGGAAGTCGATGGATGCAGGTGGCTCACAATCGAGCTTTGGGGGAGGCCTATATTCAGCAGTGGCCTTGTGATGGACTGAAATGATGAAGTAAAATAGCATATTTAAGTGCTGATGGTAAATTCAGTGGTTAGTGGTGAAGGAAAACATCGTGAGAAACCTGCAAGTCTGCGAAGTAATGCAAAATATTATTTCGAGGATATTTTAAGCCCGTCAAACCGCACTGGATCGGCGGCCGGAAGGAGGCCTCTGCCCAGCAGGGGGCACTTATAAGCTGCTACTTTGTGCAGCAAGTTTCCTTGTGATGTCTTCCATCAAGGTAAAAAAAATGGTGAATCGGTACATAGCTAACAATATTGTTAGCTCCCGAGATCGTGATTACTCGCTTACATAACGCGTCCTGCCACTGCTGTCTATTCAATGATGATAGAGAAGAACCCTGGGTCCTTATGCGCTACGTCCAGAAATATTTCACAAAAATTCCGCGTAAAGTCACGTAACGTTTCACACCCAAGACATGGTTTAGTCTATTGGCAACCATGTCGTGGATAAACAATACGATTTCGACCGTTACAACTATTAGTCTATTAAAGAGAATACCATCAGTGCCAAGGGTCAGGAGGCGATGGGAAGGATCCGACTTAGTCTCGGTGACAAGAGACGGAACACAACACAACCAGACCCGAATACTTATGATTTGTATGTTGTACAAATTTTGCAACGAACGACACTAAAAAAAATACTACAAATATTTCAACGCCAAAAAATGTTTTTTTTTTCCACTGACACCGCTTTGTGTCTGTTAAAATTATTAAATCTAGTTTTGTTGCTAATCATCATCATCATCATCATTTCAGAATATCACAAGTCCACTGCTGAACATAGGCCTCCCCCAAAGATTGCCACGAAGCTCGGTCCTGAGCCACTTGCATCCATCGACTTCCCACAACACTGCGCAGGTCGTCACTACATCTTGTGGGGGGTCGGCCTACACTGCGTTTGCCTGTACGTGGCTGCCACTCGAGAACCTTTTTTCCACAACGGTTGTCAGTTCTGCGAGCTATGTGGCCGGCCCATTGCCACTTCAGCTTGCTGATCTTTACGGCTATGTCGGTTACCTTAGTTCTGCTGCGGATATCATCGTTGCAGACTCTATCACGCAGAGAAACACCGAGCATAGCCCTTTCCATAGCGCGCTGAGCAACTTTGAGCTTCCTCATACGGCCTGCAGTGAAGGACCAAGTCTCGGATCCGTACATCATCACTGGCAACACGCACTGGTTGTATACTTTGCTCTTGAGGCTTTTCGGTATACTCGACGAGAAGATATGACGTAGTTTCCCGAACGCAGCCTTATTGCTTAACACAAACAAAATCTTTGCATTTTCAGAAATGCTTACATAAGAGAGAAAATTGGTAACGTCCAATGGAGCAAAAAATTTCATAACTACACTGTGGTTTGGAGTCCAAGTAAGTTCATCAAGAATTTTTAAACTTCTACTTACGACAAATATGAATGCCTTAGTTACTATAAAATATCGCTAATGAAGTATTAAATTAAATATTTAAAAGACAATAATCGATATTCACGCTAGATAATAAAAATGGTTAATTGCAGGTGAAATAAGTCTATTTGTCGATGGAAAAAAATACGGAGAGGTTAGACCCGGACAGGGATTCTTTGAAGATGCAAAGAAATATAATGCAACACCAGTAAGAACTTGGTTGAAAGGAAGCCACATGGCACCTTTTGATGAGATGGTAATAATTGTCTTAATCAAACATCTTGAGATAGACATTGATGTAACATAAAACGACATATAATATGTCTATCTGTTGGGCACAGGGTTTTTCCCTTTTTCTATTTTAAAGAGGCGTTTGGACTTCCCCAATTGTTTTAATAACTCAAACTTGATTTTTTTACCGTCAAGCACATAGCAGACCAACTGTAGTAAAAAAAAATGACAATTATGAAAAAAAAAGATTGGATGTACTTTTGAAGATTGGCCTGCACAACGAAATACGCTTACATCTTTATATATTAATGAAATGAAATGAAAATACACTTTATTGTTCACCAATAGCAAAAATAGGAAAAAATAAATAAATAAAAAGAAACACAAAGGTACAATTGGCGGCCTTATATTACTATAGAGTATAACACCAAAACTGCAATCTAAGAATTTTGGTCCCGACGCCATGTATTATACTAAGATGGATTGCAGATAGTAATTGTATAATTAAGTTACGTTGCTTGGTTTTGTGCTATCACTTGTCATGAAGCCATTTTAAAAAGATCGAACCAAGATTACCTAGAATGGTCATGGTCTTTATATGTTATCACATATACTCTGTATCCAGACTACTCTAATTTTGCCACGCGTACTTACTGTTTTCTTACACGATTCATTGAAAGAACGTATGACTCCTTATATGGCCGTGTGACGGTGGATAAAAAAAATAAGAGAAACGTGAAAGAGTCATTGCTGCAAGAGTCGACAAATGTATGTGTATGAATAGATAGGATAATATGTTACATAAGGGGGTGTACACCATATTTTTCTCCTCACTTGCACGTGGTGCAATTCGCTAGCAAACAAACGAGGCTCTGACGA
The DNA here is from genome assembly GCA_029286595.1 of Bhutanitis thaidina. Classification (NCBI taxonomy): domain Eukaryota; kingdom Metazoa; phylum Arthropoda; class Insecta; order Lepidoptera; family Papilionidae; genus Bhutanitis; species Bhutanitis thaidina. The sequence continues at coordinate 14,332,295 of JAGSMS010000010.1, forward strand.
CTGTATGATGGCGGAATATCCCATTGAATTTTGCGAACCCAAACACCGCCGACCATTGACGGGCAGCAGCACCAGAAGTGCAAAGGTAACGGCGTTGCTCTCACTAACTCGCTTGCCCAGCATGGTGACGGCAAACCTTCCAAGAAATATATGTAGGAGAGACGTCTGTCTCCAACTACTAAAACAGGCTGATGTATTAGTAGTAGTATGATCTAGAAAGAAATAAATTAAGAAGAGAAGAATAGAAATGGCCTTTAAGATATGAAATTTAAATTAATGTCGTGCCGTCGCATCCACCCCACATTCTGCTTCTTGTGCATATAACCGTAGTGCGTTTGGGGCCACCAAAAAAAAAAAAACCTCTTTAGTATTAATAACTTTTGTATTTAACATTGTTTCCTTTACAGTTCTACGTCTCGCTAGGGCTCGATGTAGGCGGTATCCATGAATTTCCAGATCATCGCGACAAGCCTTGGAGTAATAATTCAAATAAAGCTATGCTAGAATTCTGGAATGCGCGCGATAAATGGTATCCCACGTGGCGTAAAGAGATAAGTGCCCTGAGCATAGACTACGTACGAATTTATGCTCTTTGATACGTAAGTATCTAGTGTCTGTATCTAATTTTATAATAATTAGCTCGTGTGTTAATTAAACAATTCGGATTTATAGATGAATACTTTTAATTAGCTAACAAGTTGTTATAGTGCGTAACTGATTACCTACACAACGCGTACATCTGCCACAAAAGAGGAGCGGCAGGTGCGTTGCCAGCTTTTAAGGATATTTGGGGAGGGGAAAGGGGAGAGGGAACGGGGATCGGCCTTCGGTTACGTCACTAGCCGAACGAAACGCAGAAGCACAAGATGCCTCCTACCGTGGTACTCCCCCGGTCGAACCGGCTCATTCGAGCAGCAGCAAAAACCGCCGCTCGACTCTATCACGTACACGTGTTACAAATATTCTTTTAATCAATCAATAAGTTCGCTCTAAACTTCTTATTGGTCGGTGGAATGCGCGCGACCTGCAGTCCAATCCATTATACCGCAACAGAGACTGCCAGAAAACTATATAATTGACCAGCGATTAGTTCCATAGGTCTCATGTAATCTACAGATTTATGGTAGTTGTAAATATGATAGCATATTTTGATATCTTTTTCTTATAATTACGTAAGGATTATTTTTCTTTTATGTACAAAGGGGGCAAACGAGCAAGCGGTTCACCTGATGGTAAGTGATTACCGTCGCCCATGTACATCTGCAACACCGGAGAGGCTGCAGGTCCGTTGCCGGCCTTTAAGGATTTTTGGGGTCAGGAGTCAGAATGGGGATGGGGGATGGGGAGGGGGATTAGACCTGTGAGTGAGGTAACCACTTCACTCACAGAATGAAACGCAGAAGGTCAAGATGCCTCTACAAACTGCCGATATTCTGCGAGCCCGTGGTACTCCCATTACCCAAATACCCTAAAAGGCCGGCAACCTGCAGCACCTCTGGTGTTGTGGATGTACGTGGGCGACGGTAATCACTTACCATCAGGTGAACCGCTTGCTCGTTTGTCGCCTTACCCATAAAAAAAATGGATGTTATAAACAAATATAGGTGAATAAACTTTATTAGAATACAATATTATGTAATCAGGAAAATGACGACGGTGCTGAGTTCAAACTGGTTAACCACGATTATTATAAAAGCATTGATTTTCATTTAAATAATTTAATTGCTAATTGAATTGAGAATTAGTTTCAGAAAATTGTTAAAATTCAAGCATGTAACACTTAATTTACAATCAATAAAAGCATTTAAATTACCCTTCCTAGCGAGATAAGTCCCGTACGCCTTTCTTGGAAGGGAAATGCCGTCTTCGCCGGCTAACACTTTCTAAATATTTTACGATAGAGTTTGAAGTATGTTGGAGCATACCGCAGAGCATATGCCAACTTAACAACACTTAACTATTCTAGGGTATACAGAGTCCCATTTGCGAAAATCTTTTATATTCTAGACCAGGGGTCGGCAACCTTTTGATTCGTAATAGTTAAAAATTAGAATTTACAAAATTCATAGAGCCACAAAAATTTTTCTTGCTAACTATAAATAGTACTTGCATAAATAAAGTTTTTTTAATCAAAAAACTCTAACTGGGTATGTATCTAAAGAGCTGCAGCTATACATCCAAAGAGCCACATGTGGCTCGCGAGCCGCAGGTTGCCGACCCCTGTTCTAGACAGGAAAAAAAGGTTAACGGGCCTAGAAGAAGAGCATCAATATTACTCCTACAAGTGACTATATGAGATTGCAGGCCAAGTAGGAAGGCGCATCCGTGTTCCGGATCCTCCTCCTTGCCAGGAGGGAAAGGGAAAGGTGTTCTTTCCCGAGATGGGAGTGCTTAGGGTAACCGGCGCTTAAGGAGTAGCGGATGTGAGCGAAAGCAGCGAAGACGGAATGTGGTTTTGGTTGGTACAAGCCCAACAGAAGCTGTCCTTGGCGTATAAAAAAAGGACTACATTCCACAAAAATTTCGTGTGACATCATTCCCCGGTGATCAAACAAAACCACGTTAAAAAATAACACGGTATGATGTGTGAAATGTTTTGTGGCCGCTGTACGAGAAACATCAAAATTTGATATACAAATTTCTGAAATGTAATAAGAAATAAATAGAGATTTATAGACCTTAAAGACGCAATGCCTATAGTGTATTAATGACTAAATATGTTTATATTTGACTGTTGCTGGTTCGACAATTGGACTTCCTTCTAGTGACGCAGATAATATCCAATAGTCGGTGGTTATTATTTATGAATATAGATCGTGAACAGTTAATGACTGTGGTGGGTTTTTCAAAGAATTTGATTGATGATATGTTGATTGGTTGTTCACATTAATATTAATTAGTGATAATCGACTGAGCGATGGCGTAAAATCCATCTGAACGTAACCGAACCCAAATCCCACGGACAAGAAACGGGAAGCGGCGTCATAGCGGTACTGTGTTCATCAACATCACCCGCCAGCGAGGTCGATGTGGCGGATTTTTTGGCGCTTTCATCGGAGAGGCTTGGGCTCAGATTCGGCTGTGGATTTAGGAAGTAGGCTGATAAACGAAAATAAAAGATAAGACACGGTATTTTGTAACGTTATTTTAATTGGGTTTTTTTTTCCACAGGTCTTTCTCTCATTTGCAAGACTTAGCTTTGAAGAACAATCATCGAGGAATACTTTGGTTTGAATCTATGAAACAATAATACACGATTAATACTACGATTGTGTTATTATTTATCGCATTAATATAATAAACATTATTTCAACAAAAAAACGAGTGAATAAAATTTATAACACTTTTCGTCTTTTTGAGCCAAATGTATTTGAGTTAAAATTTAGGACCGCGTAGCTTTAGCGTACCTGTAGACCATGGGTTCGAATCCCAGCCGGACTGAATGTTTGTGCAAATAACAAATTATTGGTACTCCGGTTCGGTTTGATCTACAGTTTACAATAAGACGCATGCTTTATGTTATGCTTATAACTAATGTTACAATATTCGTTGAATTCAATAACGCAATGGTACCGAGTTCGTTGGTTGAATTAATATCAGTGAATACTAGTATGTACACAAACCTATGAAGGTTTCCTTATACTATAAGTCACATTTGTAAATATACATAGGTTACAAAATAAAAAAAATGCCCATTTTATAATTTAACTTTTTTAAAAGAACTACAGTTTGATTATAAATTTTTGGACTGTATTAATCCACGATAGCCAAGCGTTCAGGAGATCGGCTTTCAGATTCACAATTCATTTATTTGATTATTCATTTATTTAATAAATCCATGTTTTTTTGGAAAGGCGGCAAACGGGAAGCTGTTCACCTAATGATAAGCGATTGTCGTCGCCGGCCTTTAAGCGGGAGATGGGAGGGAGGATGAGGAGGGGGATGGGTAGGGAGAGTGGGCACCTCACTCAACGAACGAAACGCAAAAGCATAAGATGCCTCTACTTCACGGCGGTATTCTGCGAGGCCGTGGTACCACCCGGTCGAGCCGGCCCATTCGAGCAGCAGTAAAAGCCGCCGCTTGGCTCTCCCACGTTTAAGAAAGTTTTATCTAAATGTCTCAACTTTTACCTTAGTCGCCTCTTATGAAAACTTTTACATGTGGTTTTAATATTAATATTAATATTAATACTTACACACTTCTATCCTACGACTGTAACAGATTACCGAGTCGCATGTTTCTTTTTTTTTTTATTGGAAAGGCGGTAAACTAGCACGCGGCTCGCCAGATGGTAAGAGATTAACGTCGCCCATGCGCAACCGCAACATCAGAGGAGCTGCAGGGGTATGGGAGAGAGGAAATGAATGGTGGGAGTGGGGAGTGGGACTTCGGTTACCTAACCCGCCGAACGAAACGCAGAATCACAAGATGTCTCCATTTCACGTCGGTATTCTGCGAGACCCGCTACTACCCCGGTCGAGCCGAACCATTCGAGCAGCAGCAAAAGCCGCCGCTTGGCTCTTCCAAGTACAAGAAAAGTTTCTGAAAATCGCCTGCGAATGGACAGATAAAGCGACTGATGAGCGCTCTATTTTACTTTTTAAATTTAGAATGCTGTCAACTGCCAATCTTGATCGCCAACAGGTGTATAAAAATAATTATGAATATTTTACACATAATTATAATCTGGTATTAAACGCCAATCATAGGCACAAGGCTTAAAAAAAATTAATAGCTTAACGTCTTAAATAATATTAATAATATTTTATGTTTCCACAGATTACTTGATTACCTTGAATAGTCTTGTATTATTTAAAGACGGATACAACAAAGGCAAGAGTCTGCCTGTCTTATTACATTATATAATTTAGTTTGTTATATTAATGCGAAAACGCGTTTTTCGAATTCAAGAATCGTGAACAGCACTCGGATTTTGTTATGGTTTATAACTTACGCTAATATTTCTAAGACTTAAATACATTGTATATTTTTGTATATCCTTAGTTAATTGTACATTTCTTAACATAAATAACCTCTACGACACGTATTCCAGCTATCTGGTTAGATTAGGTATATGCCGATATTGCCTTAACTTCTAACACTTTTAACTTCATCCTCGAATATTCGCGTCAACGGGCACTCCGGCTTTATTTAGGTTAGAACAGTGATAGACTCGAGTCGAGAGAGATATGTGGTAGCCGCACAAACAAACAGACAAGGCTTGTTTCAAGCAGGACAAGGAACACAAAATACCTCAACATAATTTTATCAATTGACATTTTTTTACACTTTTATTATTCTTTTCCATGTCAGGATTACATCGAGGGCTTTATAACTCATGTGCCTATAGATAATAGTGTAGTTTTACACGCCATGTCCGAAGTGATGTGTGAATTAAGCGTGGTAGAGCCAAGCGGCGGCTTTAGCTGCTGCTCGAATGGGCCGGCTCGATTGGATTGATACCACGGCCTCGCAGAATACCGGCGTGAAGTAGAGGCATCTTGTGCTTCTGCGTTTCGTTCGGTGAATGAGGTAACCGGAGGCCCACCTCTTCCTCTTCCTCCCATCTCCCAAATATCCTTAAAGAGCGGCAACGCACCTGCAGCATCTATGATGTTGGAGATGTATGTGGGCGACGGTAAGCACTTACCATCAGGTGAACCGCTTGCTCGTTTGCCGTCTTTTACATAAAAAAAGTGGTCGTCGCAAACAAACGTGTTTTCTTTTTTTCTTTCTAATAATAGCAACATTGCAGTGAAGATAAACAAGCTAAACGCGTGGTGGTGGTTGCTATAGTTCCCAGAATTGAAACTTTGAAATTTTTTTTTGTAAGTATCCAATATTTAAAACGCCACAACCTATCTAGAAAATTGTAAATAAAGAAATAAAAATATCTTTGGAAACCGAGTTTGCCAAATTTATTATGAAGAAACAGAAAGATTATATTAATAACAAGTTATCTATCACCTGAATACGAATACAAAAAAAATATATATGTACCGTGTTTTTAGTCGGTCCAGCATCTTAAATGTTGATTTTGGCCTAAGGATAAATGGAAAGGTACACCTACCAGACACCGCCTTCGGTTTTCGCCTTTTTCGAAAATAAAAAAAAAATTGTTAGAGTCAGTCAGATTTTTTTTTGAAAGAGCCTTCCGATAAATCCCAAGCGCCAATAGCTAATTGGGTTAAGGTGCGGACTACGAAACATGACGTCGTAAGTTCGACCCCGCCATTCGACTATTGTCGCGAACCACTCCGGATACAAGCTGTAATGCTGGAGGGTAAACAGGAATGATAGTAACGCTACCTAATAAATAGCATTGCTAGTATTCTTTTAAAAAAAAATGTGCGTAGAAAGAACTTCATGAGAAATATTGTTTTTATCCCATAGGCGCAATGATAAGTTTATCTTGTTTTTGTTTTCTGTGAACGTCTTATGTAGGATTGATGTGGAGAGGTATAGCCGAGGTATAGCCTGGCGGAGCTAACTAGGCACCAGGGCCTGATGATGTCATCTTCACGCACCAGTACAGCTTGCACTGCGGCGGGCCGAGGTGTTATAGGGGACAAGCCAATGCTGGATCGCTTTCCATCGAGGTCAGTTTTTTCGACTGGCCAGTAAATTCAAAAAGCTCAGAAAGTATTTAGGGGTTAAAACTCGATAACGATTTTATATAACATTTCTAGTCTTTACTGAATTTAATTACGATAGCCGGATAATATGTACAAAATACAGACTTAGCTTCTATTAAAAATGAATGCAAGTAATCCTATGCTTTCCTTGTCCATAACAATGTTCGATATTATTTATTTTTCTGCATTATATAACACTAAAAGTTTTTTTACGTTTAAGATGTTTATTCTCATAAAGAATTACTTCAATTCGCTTAACATAAATAACGCTAAGCAAGATCAAAAAATATTTTACTACGTTCATGCGAACGGTAGAAAAGTAATATAAATTTTGAAATTACCCGTACATTACGCTCAGGCATAGATGGAGTGGCAAATTAAAACAGAGATATACCTATATCACTCTGCAATTACAGTACTAGAAGTGGCTACGACAAATTTTTTATTTAAAAAAAAAAAAATAAGATGCTATAAAATATAGTTAACAAAATACTTAAAATAAAATGTACTCAATCCACCAGATCAATAAACCAGACAGCCGAGGGTAGGGGGTAGAACGAAATAAACCGATACGGGTGGTATCGAGGAGCACCACCTTCTGCATTGGAGCTCTGTGCTCATCAGGGACTGTCAGTGGGAGCCCCCCACTGACAGTCCCTGTCGCCTTAAATGCACCGAGAGGCTGACTGGGATTAACCCATTCGCAGAGACGACTATCGGATTAATTTTACTGGTTATACCACCATACGTCGGTCACCTAATGAGCCAGATATAAATATTTTGTCTTCCTGTCTGTTTCGACTTTCACAAGGTTCTCATTGCCGACTGTGCCAGATCCATCCATATCATGGTTGTTCGCAACGATATTAGCAAGAATCGTCCAGTCTCTGATGTTGTCCCAATAGGCTTCCGCCGAAAGCTTCCGAAAGCGCCGAACAACCGGAGACGAAATGCCTAAGCGATTCCCCGGGACGGCGACTTGCCGCACGACAAGTGTTGACACTGTCATCCCTTAGGATGTATCTCCTTTGTTGTTCCTCTTAATACCCTTATCTCGTATCGCACAGACAAAACCCTCGGTTTACCCCAAGTGGTAGCCGGTTGAGGGAGACGATGGTACATTACAAGTACTCCGACCGTATGGAAGGAGATACTCTGCACTGCCCTAACATTACTGGTTGATCAAGGATATAGGGGTAAGCACGTAATCACTCACAGAGACGTCAACGTAAAATAACCCACCATACCTCGCCAGAAACTAATTACGGAGGCTGCACTTCGCGGTTGTGCATCACGATAAACTTATCACTGATGATATCGGAAGATGCATCTTGTGGGATAACATAATGGTGTGAACCTTTTGGTCTAGGACGTAGGTAGGTTTCAGGTCCACTTGAGTATGCTAATTGTGTATGACTCAACCGATACATGCTCCTCAACTATTCACGCCTGACAAAATACTATTCGAAACTTTCTTTAGGCACGCAGAAAACAAATCGCCAATCGATTGTTTCATGCCAGTCTCACCAATGTCTATGTTGTGTGTGATATACCCAGATATTGGTAAGTTTCAGCATCGGAAAGGGTTCATAGATGAACGGGCAGAGACATGTCTATGCCCTAGGAATCACCTCGGTTGTTTTTGACTTTTTGTAACAAGTTCAGGTTAGATGTAGCAACTGAACACACATTTTCTACCAGATTATTGAGGTTAAGTAAGAGATTTGTGCTTTCAGTAACATTCCAAGGGAAATCATCGGGATCAATCATCGGGAAATACTTCGTAAGGACAGTAAGAAAAGATAATTTGAACTTGTTTTTATTAATATGTGGTTTACTCTAAAATTGTGTATGATTTTGATATTTATAATATTTACTTTATAATAGTTTTATAAACATTTATATTAAAATTATAAAATAAATGCTATGGAACTAACATTATCAACAACAATTTACTCCAGTAAAGTTAAAGCAAGGCTAAGATGACTGCAATCGTTACTTGTGCCATGTGTGCTTATTTAAATTACAACAAATTGATAACTATACGTATTTATAAAAAAAAAATGTTTTCCTAAACACAGCTACCCGGAGATACTATTAGCTCTTACGTAATCAAGAACCAATTACGTTCATACGAAGAGTTCTAAACTTCTTCGTAATTCATAGATCGCACGGTTTTTTTTCTAAGTGTAATAATAACTTCGGCTCGGTTTGAATTCGCAATCACACACAAGTTTAGTTAGTGGCTGTCGTTTGTTCCAAACGAACATCTCAATCAGCTGCTCTTATTAAATATTTGTATATTTGAATATTTGATTAGAATTAAATAATAACTCTGCGGTAAAACGAATTACCTTGAGTTTCATACAGTGATGTTAGTAGCGTAAAGATGAATAGGTTAGTCAATATCGTATATTTGTTAGTTTGTTTATTCGCGAATAACATCGGTTGTTATGAAGTGCCGCCGGCGAAGTTAGAAGCGATTTACCCAAAGGGACTGCGCGTGTCTATTCCAGGTTCGTGGTTTGTTTTTTTTTATTATTTTTAGTGTAATTATCAGCATGCTTCAATTGCTTTATTTGAATGACGGAGGTCAAAATTATGAAACAATCGCAACATAGTTTCCAAAAGGCTTAATTATGAGTTTTCCTTGTATTATTTGAATTGGTCAAATTGATTTCCTGATGTTTCTAGTGATTAAGGTCATTGATAAGTATGAAGTTCAAAACCCTGAACTCTTATTGATTAAGATTAATACTGTAGACAATGCGAATACATATAAATTGCAATATTAATATTTGATCGCCATGGGGTGTAAGAATTTGCAACACAATCTTATCAGGTAGGTGTCTTTAAAATACACTTTTTATTTTGGTAATGGTGCAATGGGGCTCACCGGATGGTAAGTGATTACCCTCGTATATGCAGCAGACAGAACAGAGCTGCAGGTGTGTTGCCAGCCGTTAAGGATATTTCAGGGACCTATCCCTGAAATATCCTTAACGGCTGGCCTTCTCATACTCCTGTCTCGAAACAAAGAACCCCACTCCTCGTCCCCTACGAGGGGGACAAGGGTGGGGAGTGGGCCTCCGGTTACCTCACACTCGGAATAAAAGTAGAAGCACAAGCCTCTACTTCAAGCCGGTATTCTGCAAGGTCATGATATTGCCCCGGGCCATTAAAGCAGTAGCAAAAGATACTGCTTGGTTCTCCTAAGGGAAAGGTTATGCCATATAAATGCCATGATATTCGAGAGATAGCCATTAGTGGTTACGGGATCTGTCTCCGAATCAGGAGACTCGAGATCTATCTCTTTCTATGGAGGGCGTGTGCCAATAAGCTTTTCGAAACGTATGTACGATTTCGGTGTAAATGTCGCATTTCTTTAAATTAAAATATGGAATATTTCACTATTACTCGCTCGCTTTGACACTTCCGGTACGTACATATGCTTGGGGACAGCAATTCTGCGGCTTTTGCTGAGGGGGTCGCTTCCGCTGCTTCATAACAACACGCACAAATTTCTTTTTACTGTTAATGACTTTTTTTTTAATTTCATTCAGAATTTGTAAATTTTTTTAACATATGTATCTCGTTTGTTGATGAAGTGACGGAATAAAAATGTCTTTAAGCCTTTCATATCTTTGTTTGTGTAGTTGAATTGGACACTAAGACGGTGAGGAGCTCACCACTTGTCACGTTGTCCCAAATAAGCTCTGGTGAAAAGTGGGTTAAAACACTAAAATCTCTACTACCTCAGTATTGGGTGGGTATACAGCCGAAGAGAGTATTTTTTTTTTATTTCATGTCTTCGAGAAAAGGCGAAAAAACCAATTAGCCCAGACCCAGATTAGTTAGAAGACACAGGGTTAAATACGCGATCTGTCAGTCGCAACAGTAAAACATGTCTCATTAGACGGTCCGTGTCTAGCGTGGCTATAGAAATGCTTACAGCATCATAAAATCTTTGATTCAAGTGACATCTTTTGGTTATATCCCAAAGTCGACATTCTCTCGCGAATATTAAACTGAAGGATACCCTTCAAGTGTCATCAGTCCTTATTTGACTAACAAGACCTTAACAAGAAGAGGATAAAAGTTATTATATACTAAATTCTTTATGTCTACATCGATTTAAATATGCTAAACTCAGTCTCCACATGCCGCTGAAGATCCTTCTTACTTATCTCTGCCGCTAATCGACTGTGTGTGTGTGTTGTAGGTTATAGAGAACAAGTATAATTACAGACTGGGAGGCGTGTTTAAAGTTGGCCTTCTTTGCTTAAAGGTGTTTGCTGGTGTTTATGGGCTTTATTAGTCACTTACCTGTGTTATGACTGTTAGCTCGTTTGTCACTCTAATATCCTTGATCTAGAGGATGTCGGTTTTGCACTTACAAACACGACGTGGTAGTAAATGTTTTCTTTTAAAGTAGTAGATCTTTATCTAAAACTGAACTTATCTGATCCTGAAATAATAATTTGGCATATTCTTTTTCGTCTGTTAGAATGAATATGCAACACATCCGAAAGAAGATTGTAAAGAATCGAAGAAAATATTTTTTTTTATTGAAAAACAATTATTGGTGTTGAACAAACCTGTATTTTTGACTAGATGAGGTATATTGGTCGAGGTACACGAGCACAGTGGTGTCCTTACCGCCCCTCACCGCCTCGAGGCCTTTGCCCACCAGTGGGCACTTACAGGCTGCTATTTACTTTACTTTCTACTATCAGTGTAATATATTGCCCTCTTAAATTAAATTTCAACGGCTCTAATAGTATCCAGTAGTTCGTTTCAATATTTAACTCTCGCGGTCTTATTAAATCTATTACAACCTACATTAGCGTATTACTTTTTCATATGTTTTTATTCTTATTTTTGAACGTTACCTTAGTAATCTCTGCTGTGTCGCGGAGCTATTTTACATACATAAATTGCACATGGACAAACACCCGGACCCGGTACTTATTGTTTGTAATCCATACAAATACTAGTCCCGTGCGGGAATCGAACATGCGACCCACAGCGCCGCGGCCAAACGTCTTATCCAGTACGTTCGACTTAAGATTAAACATGAAATAAATTAAAGCAATAAATTTATATGTATGAAGTCTTAACCCAATTTCGTTTTGAAATATTTCTACTTTTTAATCTTGCTACTACGAGTGCAAGTAGCAAAATCTTTGCTTGTATTTTAGAGCAAAATGAGACATTTGAATCAAGTACAGAAAAATAATTTCTTTCTTTGAGATGTTAATTCAATAATAACATCTTTGTATCTTTTTTAACGGAAGTAACAGAGGTAAGAAGACTCTTCAGTTGTAACATTTGACAGAAGACTCTTCAGTTGTAACATTTTACAGAAGACTGTTCAGTTGTAACATTTTACAGAAGACGGAAATAAATTTTGCACAATTTCTTTTCATAATTTTTTTAAAATAGTTACAAGTACAATTTCATATTCTGTGTCCGTAACTTTGTTCATTATTTTACCTTAGCTTAACATCCCGTAAATAGTCAACCACAGGATATAGGCCGTACCTTAGATGCTGCGAACCATCATGAGTCTGTTTAATTTTCGAGATGATTATCCCGCCATCTGTCGGAGGACATTGCGATTTTCAAAGCTTTGCTCTTAGTAGCTTCTTACGACTCCCACGGAAATTACAAAGGCATAGAATTTATTACGAAAGGTCGAAACTTTTAAATAGTACAAAGTAATAATGTCTTGAATATATAGATCGGGATTATATTTTGGGCTTTTATGAATATGATTTATTAATTTGAAACACAAAGGTGTGTAGTTATAAACAAAAAAGTAATAGCAATAAAAGGTAAATACAAATAATAAATATTTTAAGGAAAGCCTCAGACGACTTTCAACTTTATGAGCCGTGTCGTGTGGGATGAAACCGTATTTACTCAGCATAGCGTCACGGAGTTAACCGCAAGGCTGATTTTTAGACAGCACCTACCCTGTTTCGTACTTCGCATAAAGTCTCACAATCGCATTTAACAATTGCAGTTTTAAAGTTACTCATACCTTAATTTATTTCACAGACGATGGCTTTTCCATATTCGCATTTCATGGAAAACTTAATGAAGAAATGGAAGGTTTGGAAGCTGGACAGTGGTCTAGGGACATTACAAAGGCCAAAAAAGGAAGATGGACATTTAGAGATCGAGATGCATCATTGAAAATCGGTGATAAAATATATTTTTGGACTTACGTCATCAAGAATGGTCTCGGATACAGACAAGATAATGGAGAATGGACTGTGGAAGGTTATACTTTTGTTAATACGTATTTCTCTTTAATCATAATGTAAAGTGATCAGTGGCGTGAAAGACGAGGTAGTGACACAAATTGAGAAAGAGATGCTGAGCTGGTTTGGACATGTGGAGAAGCTGAATGAAATTAGGTTGACGAAAAAAATATATGAGGCTAGTGTGAATGGTAGAGTCGAGAGAGGAAGACCTAGGCGAACATTTCACGACCAAGTCGGACACGTTCTGAAAAAAGGCCAGGTCAAGAGTACTCTAAACCATCGAGCATGCATGCGAAGATTGATGAAAGTGGATGAAGTGAAAGACGTATACCATGACCGTAGCAAGTGAAAGGAGATTGTCTCTGCCTACCCCGTTGGGAACAAGAAGTGAATATATACATCTCTTTAATGGTTAGATGCACTCAGGACCTATGACTTATTATCTACTTAACCCAAAAGAATACTGGCAGAGAATGCCCCTTGGTCAATACCAATTATATATTGAATAATCCGGCTTTTATACTGTTTTTTTGTACTTAATAGTAAATTAAATAAATAAATACTCGTAATAAATACAAAACACAACACAGCACTAACTCAAGTCTGTAAACCTTCACGGGGACGGCGAAATGAAATGATTGAAATGGATGAAATGAATATTACGAAATTTCGTTTGTAAAATGGCAAGGATCAAATTGAAGTATTTTCAATTTGATCCTATAACTCGTATATTGTCAATATTGTCATAATTGAAGGATTAGCTTGACGTAAACCTAAATAAATCGTTGAAGGAAGGAACAATATCGTTAGGAAACCTCCGTCTTTAATCTGAGAAGTATAAATAATATTAAATATGTTCTTTTTCTATAATATTATGGCTTTAGAAAATTTTAGTCATACGTAATATTTTTTTAAATTTCTTCAGATTTTGTTGATGAAGAAGGAAATCCTGTGAATGTCAATGGCACACCAGTAGATGCAACAACGCAAAGTTCAGCGCAAACATCCACAGAATCTGTAACTCAGGTGCCGACCATGAAGCCTCCTTCATCAGAAGGCTACCCATGTGAAATATCGGAGACTAGAGTATCCATTCCCGGATTTGTTTGTAAAGGACAACTTCTATTAGAGGATAACTTCGACGCTAGCATAGAAACAGGACAAATTTGGAAGCCTGAATTTAAATTTCCTGAAGAACCTGTAAGTATTGATTATTTATTTATTTTATTTATTAGGTAATCCATCAGCGATTTAAAAAACAATTTATACATCACTTTTAACAATGAATAAGGCCTATTCTTAACTAGCAATTTCTAGTTGAAGGTGCGTGTGCTAGGGTGTGTGTGTGTATGTGGGTGGGTGTGTGTACTGCTACTATAAGTTATTTGACATAATATATACATATGTATGAGATATGCATTTTCATCATATTGACATATAGTATTATTTCTTATATAAAAAATGTGTGGTGTAAAATCAATACAAGAAATAATAATAATTAATCAATATGAAATATGATCGAATAAATATTATGGGTCCATCTTTTTAAAATCCTGTTTCAGAACGTTGAAATATCATAAAATGATTATGGTATAAATGCTAGAATCCAATCGAAACGTCTGTCACCAATTCATATTAAAGGTTAATCATAATAATTTATTTGCGGAATATATGTATGTTACAGTTGTGAATTATACATTCCTACTCTATATTCTACTTACTCTATTCAACGGAGTGTGCAAATATTTAAATGTTCGCTAAAAGATTGTCACATTATTTAATCATTAATATTAAACATCAAGAAAGTTATCAATTGATATTAAAATGTCAATATTAGAAAACAGAAGTCAAATGATAAATAAAATTAACAGTAGTATTGGTCCACCAAAAATTTATTCAAACAACATTCAAAAAATTCGTTATTGCTTATAATATTTATAATGAAATACTTAGTTTGTACATTGCAATAATTAATGTTTAACTTCCCTCCATTATATATTATTAGGTTAATCCTGAATTCTGTAATGATAATCAAAAAAATATACAAAAAAACTCAATGATTTTCCTTAAGATATTTCATGAAAAATATGACGGATTATTATATTTATTTAAAATTTTAAAAAAAAGTATATGTATAATCTTTGACAGGTTCCATAAGTACATTAAATTAAAAATTATTCTTCCCAAAGGACTACCCATTCAACGTGTATATGTCTGAAAGAAACATCAACACAAAAGACGGTATTCTTCTAATTAGTCCCATAACATTGGAGTCTCAATACGGCGAGAACATCCTCAGACAGTCACTGGATCTCACAGCCCAGTAAGTTAACATTGCACTACAACTAAATTACGCACGTACAATTAAAGTGGCGTATATTACAAGAGGATAAAGCGACACTTTCTCCATTATCACACGTGCGTGCACTACTTTTACCATAACACTGCACCCCCACCACACCGATCACCAACGCCAGCACAACATCGAACGCCAGCGCAATATCCAACACGAGGTAGCACAAAAAACGCGTTACGCTTATCGCATCCATTAGGGCTTCGTTTGTCATTTTATTTATTTGTTTATTTAACTTCATATACATGAAAATGTATATAGGCGGACTTAATGCCAGAACCATTCTCTACCAGTCAACCTTTGGACGATGCAGAGATGAAATGAAGTAGGTGTAGGTGATAGAATGGAGAGGAAAAAAAATATATTTAATAAATGTAAATCTATATGTACATGCAATATTTAAATACGCATACAATAATAAATACATATATAATAATAAATACATACACACGTACGTACATACATTTGTAATTTTTAAATATATTAATAAATTAAATATTAAATATTTATAAAAATAGACTATTACTGAGATGTTTCTGCCATTTTTTTTAAGAATATGTTCCTTAGCTTTCTT
Organism: Bhutanitis thaidina; assembly: GCA_029286595.1. NCBI lineage: Eukaryota > Metazoa > Arthropoda > Insecta > Lepidoptera > Papilionidae > Bhutanitis > Bhutanitis thaidina. The sequence continues at coordinate 14,348,130 of JAGSMS010000010.1, forward strand.
TTCGAAATTTTCTATTTTCGACGCGACGGAGGCACTAATTTGTGGTTTAATTTTTCAATACATTCAAACGTAGTGATTTTATATATACTACAGTTAGAATCTTGTGTTCACCGTAAACACTGAAAAATAAATGTATAAAAGCTTTATATGAGTGAACAATCACGAAATCCCAGGAACAATGAACCTACACAAACACACTAAATAAACTATAGATTCTTTACAAGGTTTAGGCAGACACTGAAAAAGGATTTTCTGAAAATTCATGCCTTAACGGACAAAACTTAAAAACATTCTGAAAGCCTGTGTTCTTGAAGTTAGAGATATTAAAATCAACATCTTGTTGAAAAATAATCCTTAGGGATGAAAATTTGTGTGGGAACATTTTATTTAAAATTAATAAAAATTCTTTTCAAAATATTTATAATTCGATTTTCAAATAAGGAAGAATAAATTTTCGAACATAATAAAACATTTATATGTAAATGAGTCCACGTATACGAAGTCGCGAGCAACAGCTAGTATATTATAATATCAGTATCTCAAAATGTATGAACACAAGAGTAAACCAATTTTGCAACGTTCATATTTCAGATAACACTGGTTAGATTCAAAAAGTTTATAATGAGTTATAACTTAATATAATTTTCAGATGCACAGGAGTACTTGGATCCAGCGAATGTTTTCGCGAAGCGTCGGGGCCGTTGATTTTACCACCAATTATAACAGCAAAGATTACGACCAAGAACAGATTTAGCTTTAAATATGGCAAGGTAGAAGTGCGAGCACAGATGCCGGTTGGAAATTGGTTAATACCAGGTATAGACCGATAGTAGAAGTTTATTAAGGATGTACCCATATTAAATATGTTTATAATGATCTGCCACCACCCTTTTTCTCGTGAGAATCTTATGGCAGTCTATTGGGCTCTGGAGGAGGCTCCGGCGACGAAACGTCTTGTTATATCTCACGATGAAACGAAAAGTGGGTTGTAAAGGTCCGTTTATCCACACCAAGTCGTGCCAAATAAAAATCTATATTATCTAACAACCTCTGGGTCGACTGGACCCCTCTCAGTTCCCCAATGTAAACTATTTTGCACAATACTTGCACAAGAAGATGCAGTCATGAAATTTGGCTTAAATTCTTCATTTCGGTCAGTTTTGCAAATAACAGTCCAGAAGGGTAGTTGGTTACTTTACGTGTTTGTTGGTAGGATGTTTATATAACAGAACCTAGACGTGGTCTTTTATTGTAGGCCGTATGTGTTGGTGCTTCTGTGAGATAGAATTTGCACCAATGATATCCACAACTGAACTAGACTAATCCACATAGCATTAAGGATCTGCAAGCTGAAGGTAACGCAAGAGAGGATCTCGAATGCCTACCTCGTACAAACCTATTATCGGTTATCGGTACCTAGTAGGAAGTCGTTCTGCTACCCGAAATGGTTGGATGCTGGTGTCTCAGGATCGTGCTTTGTGACAGGTTATGATGATAAATTAGTTAAGAGGTATTACTATGTTCGTCAATCTGTCAAGCACAGCGAGTATGGAAAGTTCTTCATATATTTACTGGATATTACTTTTGATAAGTTTTATTTTCAAACAGATTTCCAGGCAATACTCGTATCTGTGTCGTATCTCATATCGTAATATTTTATCGTTCATCAGAGTAACTTTATTACGAAACGTTGAAAAATAAAGAGTAATATAAAGAGAAGGTTTAAAAAATTACCTTTGTCCAGTGAAATTTATGTTTCTTGTGTTGAAAACTAAATTAAGTATTATTTGATATTATACGTTAATTTCATTATTCTCCGCTGATTTTAATTCATCACTATTGCGTTGTTGCACCAAAATCGACCGACTTTTCAGTACAGATATTGGTATGAACTTTGTTATCACGTATTCCTTTCAGAAATTCTACTTGAGCCTCGTGATAACGTGTATGGAGTTAAAAATTACGCCTCCGGCTTAATACGCGTTGCTTGTGTTAAGGGTAACGGTGAATACTCCAAGAACTTATATGGTGGACCCATTATGTCTGACGCAGATCCTTACCGGTGAGTTTGTAATGAATGATATGTTCAAAAATACATCGGAAAAATTTATATTTAGTTATCTTAATTAAATCATATTAATTTAGTTATCTCAATACAATTGGCTAAAACATCGACAGTAACGCCCACTGAACAGTGTATTTGTTGACTGAATGCTATTGCTTTTTCTTTAATCCAGCAAGTGGTTCACCTGATGGTAAGTGATTACCATCGCCCATGTACATGTTCAACACCAGAGGAGCTGCACGTGCGTTGTCAGCCGTTAAGGATAATTGGGACATGGGAAAGAGGATGTGGAGGGGAAAGGGAGGCGAAGGCCTCCGGTTACCTCATTCACCGAACAAAACGCAGTCGCAAAAAAAACGTACGCTCTGGGCTAGTTTTTTTTTTAATTTGACAAGAACAATATATTTTTCAGATCAGCACACCTGAAGGAAAAAGTAGCATTCGATCCTTGGACAACGGAGTTCCATAATTACACTATGGTTTGGGGACCAAGTAAGTAAAGACAATGTGAGTTTTGTATGTCTGCTGGACGCTTACACTACCTGCTACTTATAATGGTGCCTTTGCTTATTTTAGATGGCATTTTTCTATATGTGGACGGTGAGCAATATGGAGAAGTGACACCTGGACAAGGTTTTTACGAAGAAGCAAGGAATAACAATGTCCTGGCAGCGGCGCAGTGGTTAAAAGGCAGTCCCATGGCTCCGTTTGATGAGTTGGTAAGGTACAAATGCCGTGCCGGCGTTAGAATGTTCCACCCTTTTGATTAGGTGACTAAGGGAAAAGCATTGAAAATCGGAATGATTCCCGATAGATGGCGGGTCTCGGGGATACCCATCCCGAAAAATAGCAGACGAAAATCAAGCAGACCGATGAGGGGCAGCAGCTTCAAAGGTGCGAGGTGTCTGGTCCTGCGATCGTCAATGCGCTTGCCGCGTGCGTGACGATTATAGAAACTCATCCTTATAACAGAGGTCTATTCAGTGAACTACTTAAAGGCTTTTGATTACCTCATACGTAAGAATTGTTTAAAAGTCACATTTAACATATAATTTTCAAATCGTTCTTGGTTACCTATTTGCCGTTATTCAGCAATGCCACTGATACTGACTAAAAAAAAAAAAATTGATACTGTGTTCCTGTTTGTTACCAAGAGGGGTGCTATGAGTTAAACGGTTGGCATTAATGATTCGGTGTAAAGGAGATTGTTCCTTCGATTCAGTTTCTTTATAATGTTGGTTATGCTGCTGGACTTAACCATAAAGGTACAAATACTTATTTTATTTTATGGTATCAATACCATAAAGGTATCAATTACATAATAAAAAAATATCTACATGTAAGCACTGATGGTGAACTTCGTCACCAGATTAGTACTCAAAGATTATATGATATTATCAAAGCTTTTACCTTAGTCACTTTAGTTTTTGTCTAATGACTGTAGTATTAATTAATTTCTATTATATTGTAATTAAAATAGCGCCAACCCTATCTGATCATGGGTGTCGTAACAGTCGACTAATGGTAAAAATGTCGACGACATGAGAATTTGCCAACCAGTCTCGCCCCGTGGTTATCGGAAATGTCGACAACTGGAACAAAATTTACTAGATGGGCAGTATCATATATTAACTTGAAAAATAAACTTGCCAAGCATGCCAACTAAAGCAAAACATTCTCATAATTTGGGGCAGACCTATGTTCTGCAGTTGTCTTACGAAAGGCTGAAATGATGATAATGATTTTCGGAATTCCGGCACTGTGCTTTCCATCCCGCCTGTCCAATCTGTAATGGACGATTTAATCTTCCATTACGGCAGCTCCGTTTTTATTGGCACTGTCTTGGCCACCTGGCAGTAGACTTAGACAATCTGATCCGATGAAGTTATTCAGTCGTTCTTTTCAGTTCTACATCTCATTGGGCCTCAGGGTGGGCGGTATTCACGATTTCCCCGACACACCCGACAAGCCATGGAGTAATCGCTCTCCTAAAGCATTGCTTAACTTTTGGAATGCCCGAGACTCCTGGTTGAACACTTGGTACTCGAAACTAACGGACTCAAAATCGACTATGTCCGCGTGTTCGCGCTGTAAGAGGTATCGTATTATTGTTTCGAATATTGATTACCACTACGCTTGGCTGTCAGTAAATACTATCGGCGTGGGTATCTGCCACCCTTTCCTTTCCGCGGGTTTCGTAAGAGGCGTCAAAAGGAAAAGTCTCGAATAACGCAATGACTAAAGATAGATGGCGGGATAGCCATATCAAAAATAAACAGTCCGATGACGGGTTACAGCGTCTAAGGTGCGCGATATCTGATACTGCGACGGTCAATCTGTTTGGCGAGCGTGGTGATTATGGCCAATCTTCCTTATGGCGGATGCTTTTGCTCTGCAGTGGACTGTGTACAGGCTGTTAAGATCAGTAGTCAGCGCACAGTCATGAGCTCTAGGTTCATCTATCCTCCTCGCTGAACCTGCTCTGATAGCCCGTATAATTTAAAAATATAATAACTGCGTATCGTAAATTCACCCACATATGTACTACATATCATAATTATTACAAGGAACATAAAAATAGTGAGAGAACAGAGGTGAATTCCATCGCTCCCCTCCAGTCCCAGAAACATTTCGGGGGCCTTAAAGCCTTAAATGAAACAATTTGATCTTCAGAAATGCTAGTGTTCTTTCAATTTAATCTTCTAGTTTCAGCAATTACTCAGATTTAACAATCTAGCCCCGTTCTAGTCGAATCCAGTAATTTCTTCCGAGCTATACTATGGCTCTTTAAGACTTACATTCTTTTAAACAACTTCCTGTGTTTGGGTTACGTAATAGAAGTACTTGTTTAGGTGCTTTATTACGTTGCATCCACTGTCATCTTATTTACTCACAAGACTTATCCCCAATTACATAGAGATCGTCTGTCAGATCAGAAATAATGATTTTTGCATGGAACGACTCCCATCGGCTTTCTGTGGGATTACAAGCAAAACTTCAGATAAGACCGTGTGACACTAACACGACCGCGTGATTTGAATTTTTTTTTTTATGGGAGAGACGGCAAACGAGCAAGCGGTTCACCTGATGGTAAGTGCTTACCGTCGCCCACATACATCTGCAACACCATAGATGCTGCAGGTGCGTTGCCGGTGCGTAGCGTTGCTTTAAGGATATTTGGGAGATGGGAGGGAAGAGAAGAGGAATAGGGAGGAGATGAGGGCCTCCGGTTACCTCACTCACCGAACGAAACGCAGAAGCACAAGATGCCTCTACTTCACGCCGGTATTCTGCGAGGCCGTGGTACCAATCCGGTCGAGCCGGCCCATTCGAGCAGCAGCTAAAGCCGCCGCTTGGCTCTACCACGCTTGAATTGTCCCACAAATGTTTAAGTGTACTAACAAGAAATAATCAGTAGCTATTTTAGTAACAATTACAAGTAAGTAGTTTTCAATAACATTTGATTTTTTCTTTTACAGGTATTACAACCTCTGAAGACAGGAGTTAATGTTTGTCTGTCGGAATTGACAATAAAATGTTTTAGCTTAATGTGTTTTTGTTCTACTAAAACCTGAAATGTACGAGACATGTTTAGTCTTTGCAGAAAGTTTGAATACCTAACAGATGCATAGAAAATAGAATGAAACGAAAACAATATTGAACTCTTCTGGCATCCGGAATAATATTAACTGTAACCTTAAGCGAGCTACATATACTGAGAATGGAATTATACCAACATTATTCCTGAAGCCGGTAACCGACTGATGGTAAAAAAGACGACTCGAAAATGTCGAATCCATTTCTCTGCCCAGAGTACGACAAACGACAGACGAACAGAATGATGGGGAGCGACATCAAACGTGCGAGATTACCGGCACTGCGCTCACCGAACCGCTTGCACGGCGTGATGTGTATGGCAAATCTGCCATGCATAGCGTACCCGGTTTCCGTACCGCTTTTATGTAAAGACCGACAGTTATAGAATAACTTCCTATTGGGAGAGGTGTATGCGAAGTACAACGCGCAACGGGGTCGGTGCTGACTGAAAATCAGCGTTGTGGTTAACCTCGCGACTCTATGCAGAGTCAGCACCGTTTCATTTGACACGACACGGGTTATAAATTATAAAATCTTTCTCTTAAATTACTTCTTTTTGTTTTTACATATCTATAGTTTTTTTTTCTGTTTAATTGTATTTCTTGTAATTTTTGTGTTGTGTAAATGAATAAATCTTATCGTATCGTATCGTATCGTGTATGTTAAGAAGTGAATTCTTTAGAGGTTGTTGTAGAAGATGCGGAAAAGATATCTGTCCCCGTGTATGACAAAGTATACGGCGATCGAAGCTTAAAGCCAGCCAGCAATCAGATTGAAATTCCGATAGTTACAGCACTAAAATTATTAAGTTCAATTAAAGTGCTGAATTCACCACGTGCTCGGCGGTGAATGATTGATAAAATTATTTCGAGGACAGGTGAATCTGCTAAACCATATTGGAGCAGCGTGGCGAACCGTCCCGGACTCCAAAACCCATTCAAATATTGAGAGGAGGCCTTGGGTCAGCAACCGGGAACATTCAAAGTCAGCTAATTTATTTTTAGACAAGAATCGTGCTAATCATAAAAACAGTAGCCGAAAAGCTAGTAGAAATAATATAAGTACAAAATAAAGGACTATCGGCATTAAAGAATAGTACCAAAAAACGGTATAATTTTATCGGAGAACGATCTCACACGAATATTTTATAGCATAAGGCGACTAATGGGAAAAATATCTAAAATCTGTACGTAGTACCGTGTGGTGAAGGAGGTATAAGTGAATCTGCCATCACGTGAATGTTGTAAAAGTCGCTCAGAAGGAGTAACATGTATTGTAAGACTTGTACTCAAAGTTGTTCAGCGGGTAATGGAGAGGGTTTTCTTCGGTGTTTTTCTAGGTGATATAATCGGCAGAAATGATATCCCCTCTGTATTTGGACAACCGACATAGCCGTATGGATCAGCGAGCTGATGTGGCAATATGCCTGCCACATGGGTCGCAGAGCTGACAACTGTTGTAGAAAAAAACAAAGGTTCTCGAGTAATAACCTCGTACAGCTAATCGCAGTGTAAGATAATCCTACACTGGAAGGATTATCGCCTAGTTCTTAACTGTTTCTGCAGCTAATCAGCATTTTAACCATTATTATGATTCGGATAAAATGGTATAGAGATTCGGTAAAATTAGGTGTTAAAATTAAGGTTGTAAGGCAATCCAGCTTAGTCCACAGAGAAGAAGAAGAAGAGAAGTAGTTGGCCATTGTCCGTAGGCTGGAGTATCTACTTACCATCGAGTAGATTGTCAGTTCGTTTATCAGTGTTGTAAAAAACGAAGAAGATATGAAACATCCACGGTAGGTAAGTAATGAATCAGCCCCACATTGCTCTAGTATGAATTGATGAACTCTACCAGCAAATAAGTACAGTTACGTAGTGAAATAGGTGGCAGACATAACTTTACTTAAATGTAGATACTTACATCCTTACATTATGGTAGAGTCGGGAGAGGAAGACCTAGGCGAACATTTCACGATCATATCGGAGACGTTCTGAAAAAAGGCCAGTACTCTTGAGTACTCTAAACAAATGAGCATGCATGCGAAGATTGATGAAAGTGGAAGACCTTATCAAGTGCATGAAGATTGTCTCTGCCTACCCCGTTGGGAACATATACATACGTACATAAATCCTTAATAAATTGAAATGAAAATAATCGAAAACGTCAAAAGAAAAGGATTAAATTAAAACTAATCACAAATGGTATATTTCTCCAGGTCTCAGCGTCTCCGCTCTCTCCAAGGGTACCCCGCTCCGGCGCTATAACCATGTTTAGTACCGAAAAAACCGTTACTGCGACGCCGCAAGCACGAGCTCCAAAGCGACCTTTATCTTTTCTTAAATTATTTTTGTTAACTTTTTTCCTTTAATTTTCATCTTGTTTCCTTGATCTCTTGTGTTGGGCAAATTAATAAATCGTATTCGATTCTAATCCACTTTATAACCTCGATACTCATTTACCTCTCGAATATACAGATTTAAATACATAGCTACAAACGCGATTTCATCGGGTGGCTGTTTGGTATAAGATACTGGACAAGCTTTTGAGTTTCTCCAACAGCGAATAATGTTTTTTTAGTGGATTAGTGTGACAAAGGAACTAAGGTCCCGCCTGATGGTCTGTGAATACTGATTCCCTGCAGATAACTTCAAAAGAAGGAGATCACAGGTGCGTTGTCACCCTTGAATAGTTTAATTAGATGCCTTACGTCTTGTAATTATACTGGTTATACTCTATACCTCTCAAACCGGAACACAGTGGATTGCTGAATGGCGACAGAAATAATTATTAATGTGTCACTTACCCAAACTCTTAGGCAGAGAATGTGCCTGCCATCTAGAATACGTGATGACGTGCGAACGCTTTGCCTCTCACCTGATATGTAACCCTCATATCTTTTATTGTTGTGATGCTTGTAAGGTTCACGACCGCATGGCTTAGCAGATAGCGTGTCTCTCTACTATGGCATAGAAGGTATCTGATCCCAGTTAAAGCTAAAATTCGTACTAAACAGGTCTGAATGTGTCCCTTGCCAATGTTACATGCGACAAGGTGTGGTAAAGATGAGCGGAGTGCCTCTGAGTTAGCGTGTACTTGCGGCACTGTAATATTGCCTGTGCAATTATAACTTCCGATAGCGTTCGGAAAATTACGACATTGTCGAAATCGACCAATTGGTGATTATTTATTACTTTATCCTTACATTTTGAAACGAACAACGTATGGAAACGTCAAATTTTGATATCAAATGAAAAAAACTTTGGGTTTTTCGTTATCTGTATTTTATAAACAAAGCGTTTATGCATTATCAGTCATAATGGAAATGTCAGAATTTAAAAGAAACTAATAAATTTTTTAAGTAGGTATATGAAACATTATCCCTAAACAAATAGATTTTAGTATTGTGATAAAAAATTGATGCTTTAGGATTTTAAGGTTTTTATGTATTGTTTCACATAGAAAGTGGAGCTCCACTACTATATTATACTATGAACGCATGCAATCATCATAGTATGTCTTACGCAATACATAATTATATAACATAACGCTCTCTTATTTACTGTTAAAGTTACTGGACCCCATCATCATTGCAGCCTGTCACAGGTCCACTGCTGAGCACAGGCCTGTCCCAAAGATTGTCACACTCTGTGACAGGCTCCCAAGCCACCTGCGTCTGCTGTCCTTCCGCGACTCTGTGCAGGTCGTCACTTCAATTTGTGAGTCGTGTTCCACACAACGTTTGCCTGTACGAAGCCTGTTCTATAGAGTTCACGTTACACTGGTACGTATATGCATATACATTTGCTTTGTGTTTCTTTCAGGATAGAGTGAATTAAGAGCAAACAGCATCCCCTTCAGTATATTTTAAAAAAAAAGTTGGACATACACTAGGTATGAATGTTTGTATAATATGTGTCCGTATGTGTGTCAACTGCAGGCCACAGGACGCTCCCACAAGGTTCGTTTGACATAATCGCCACCCACGGCTGGCGGATTGCCGAACGCAGTACCAGACTCCTCGCTCATTGGACGCCGCCGCCAGTCCTCTGTCTGGTATTTCGCACCATCAGTCGGTAGCCGCTTCGCTTAGTCGGAACAAACATAAAAACGGTTTAAACGTAAATAACGGATAACGTTTGTTTGTTTGCAATAATGACGACCAGCTGTTGAGGAGTTTGTCTAAATACCACAGACTAGTGAAGGGGGTACAGAATTAATGATTCATTAACTGCACCGCGGTCATTAACCTTTACCCAGCATGGGCAATGAAGTAAGGATAAACCTTTCAAGAAATGCAGGTAGGCTATTTATGCCGCTTCGTTGGAGAGGCATACGTTCAACAGTGGACCTAAAAGACTGAAGAAGAAGAAACTGGGCTCAATTGGACTTTCTTTAAAGACAAGACACGTCGCACTTCTGACGTAACGTCATTGGTAAGCCTCGTTTCTTAGATGCATCACAAGCAAGTGAGGTTGGATTTTGGCTATATTCCACCATAATGGTATGAGTAGTTATTTTTTAACTACTACTTATAATCGTTCATAATTATACAATTATTTTAGTGTAAAATAAAACTATACAAACCACCATTCACACAGAAAAACAAATCCACAGAACTTAATAATAATTAATTTTTTTTTAAAAGGTTAAACGTCGTCACTTAATTTTGTTTACAATTTACTTTAGCATTACAAATGACCTTCCATTAGATTATTCAATCGTAATTGTTGAGTTTAATAATTAATAAAAGATGTGATTCTTATACTGCCATCATTTGGACGAGAACATGGAGAAACGACATTAAGACGAAGAGATGACATCACAAGTATAGTCTGAACATACGTCTATACCTGACATTGGACCAGGCAAGCTACTAAATTGAAGCTCGGTAGCCAGGGCTCTCACTTTAGTCTAATCTGAACATACGTCTACACCAGAGGTTGGACCAGGCAAGCTACTAAATTGAAGCTCGGTAGCCAGGGCTCTCACTTTAGTCTAATCTGAACATACGTCTACACCAGAGGTTGGACCAGGCAAGCTACTAAATTGAAGCTCGGTAGCCAGGGTTCTCACTTTAGTCTAATCTGAACATACGTCTACACCAGAGGTTGGACCAGGCAAGCTACTAAATTGAAGCTCGGTAGCCAGGGCTCTCACTTAAGTCTAATCTGAACATACGTCTACACCAGAGGTTGGACCAGGCAAACTACTAAATTGAAGCTCGGTAGCCAGGGCTCTCACTTTAGTCTAATCTGAACATACGTCTACACCAGAGGTTGGACCAGGCAAGCTACTAAATTGAAGCTCGGTAGTTAGGGTTTTCACTTTAGATTCAAAGAGTGACCTGGGTTCGATCGCCAGTAGCCAGCACCACTAAAATTGTTAATAGCAATTTTATGTGCTGTATTTACCACATGCTCGGCGATGAAGGAAAACACCGCGAGGAAACCTGCATGACGGAGGTATGTGAAGACCGCCAACCCGTACTGGAGCAGTGTGACGAGCCCTTCCCGGCTCCGAAACCCTCTCAGATACTCGTATTTGAGAAGGAGGCCTTTGCCTAGAATTGGGCACATACAGACTGCTACTTTTTACGCTTCTAAATCACCTGAATCCATCGACTTCCCGCAACAAATTGTAGGACGCTGTCGAGGTGGTCCTACACTGCGGTTGCCAGTCGAGAATATTTCTCCTCGGACCGTTGCCACTACAGATATTGTTTACACTAGTTATGCTGCTGATAATATTGGTCTTTCTTTAGCTTAGTTATGAGCAATGAAGATTATCAAAAGGAAGCTCGGATTTTTTATTTAAAGATATTTTTTCTTTATATTAGTTTTAGTTGTACAGAATCTATATTTATATATATATATATATTTTATAGAAGAGTGTGGCAAACGAGCATGCGGCTCACCTGAAGGTAAATGATCACCGACGCCCACGAACATCCACAACACCAGAGGAGCTACAGATGCGCTGCCGGCCTTTAAGGAAGGAATAGGCTCTTTTCGTGAAGGTCCCTAAGTATATAGTATAGTATAATATTGTACCACCATAAAGCCACTAAATTGTACGTCTTAATTTACCATTTTATTTTTAATTGTTTCTGTACTTTTGTTTTGTGATGTACAATAAAGTATATTTATACATTCATTAGAGTTTTTTCCCGAGAAGTGATCACCCAGGCTAATATGCGGCAAAGATGGAGAACCGCGGGGTTTTAGACGGTGTAAACCCGACATAATCCCCGCATAGTGGGCATACGTTAGGTATACAATGATTGATTGTGATTGACCGATATGTTTGTTTTGATTTAAACTTTATTTGCACACCTTTATAAAAGTGTTACAAAGGGCGGACTTAATGCCTTTTGGCATTCTCTGCCAGTCAACCCGATGTGTACAATATTAAAAATATTCAAATTTCATTGATATCAAGAGATTTGGCACAAAAAACTCGAAAATGTTTTTAATGTGTTCTGTAGTTTGAAAAAAAAATGTAAATAGATTCGACTGTCATTAAAGAAAAATGTAAATAGTGTACATTTTTCTTTAATGACATTCGAATCCTAAGGACTTGAAGTGAAGCAGGTGAAGCCGCAGGCAGACGCTAGTTTGCCAAAAAGCTTAAAATCACACACCGCGATATATTATCTACATCCAAATATGTTGTTTGAACAGAAAAAGAAATCCCCGACTCTACGTCACACATTATGCCCATATTCTGCAAGAATATCACAGAGGTTATCAACATCTGTTTAAAGTATAACTTGACTGGTTAAAAACCAGCAACTACAATCACCGTATGTTAAGAATTGTATTTCATTATTTCGAATTTAATTTAACCTTTTAGGTTTTTTTTACAATAGCTTACCAAAACGAAATTAAATTAATTTATAATTTTTATATGATATATAATGGGCTGGCTCGACCGGGTTGGTACCAAGGCCTCGCAGAATATCGGCGTGAAGTAGAGGCATCTTGTACTTCTGCGTTTCGTTCGGTGAGTGAGGTAACCGAATGGCCACTGCCCCTCCTTACCCTCTCCCTCCTTTCTCCTAAATACCCTTAAAGGAAGGCAACGCACTTGCAGCACTTCTGGTGTTGCAGATGTACGTGGGCGACGGTAATCTTTTTCCATCAGGTGAACCGCTTGCTCGTTTGCCGCCTTTACCATAAAAAAATAATTGCCGAATGGTAAGGGGATTTCACTCCGAATCAAGAGACTCGATTTCAATCAAGAAAAGTAGGTTCAAAGTACTAAAATGTTTAGATCTCTGAACACACTGATATATATAAAATGATTATAGATTGTCTATGTATAATGATTGTAAGGCTAACCCTGTATAGGACACCCCTAAAATAGCAGAAAGCCGAAAAGCCGCCGGACATTGCTAGCTCAGGAAAATGCTTAGTAGGAATCTTCTCTGAAGATTATGTTCAGCTATGGACTGGTGACAGCCTCCAATGATGATGATGATGATGAAACATATCCATTAAGGCGAATATTTTGATGTATTGTGTAATTGTATGTATTTAACACATTTGTTGATTAACAATATCATTAAACATTGTCAATGTTGTAAACAAGTACGCGTAGTGTATTTATATCGCTATGGTTATACCTGTTTCATCGGTAATCCAATGTGGTCATCACAAGAAACGTAAGTAGTATCAAAATGGCCGTCGCGGCTAGCGGTCGTTGTTCAGCATTAATGATAATATGTTTGTCGCAATTAGTTAGTTCACAAAATGAATTCATAGTTCCGGAAGTAACGGTACAAGCATTGAAGCCAAGGGGATTCAGAGCCTACATAGAAGGTAGGATGTTTTTTGTTTAATTATAATTTCAATTCAATTTGACCAATGTTTTAAACAAGGAAAAATATTCACAAATCGATCAGGTGGAGAATAATAAAAAATGTTGTAGATTTTTTATTTTAATTTATTATATATTATTAGTTATAAATCATGACAACCCATTTTCATAAATTGTTTTTAATTGAAATGGCAACTTTCCTCTATTATAATTACTTTTATCATTTGTTGGTTATAACAAGTATCTACAAATAAAAGGTATTAGTTGCGATCCCGAAAGTAAATGAAAAAAACAGTGATTAATTGCGTTTAAAAGTGGTTTCACTTTAGTTTAACCGATAGAACTAAAGAAATTTTAAAATCTACATGTTTTTCTAATATTGCATAGTGTAATTTTTTAATTATATTCAAAAATTATTTTAAGATTTATTTATTTAAATAAACCGCACTCCAGTGTTGTACCTCCCCAGACGACGCCTAGGTAGATAGGGACTTGGACATGTTAGGGGTCAGTGGGGTTATGTCGGACTCCCACCGACTAAAACCTCTCGGCTCGAAGTAGTCTCGAGCCACTGTCCTTCGTCTTACTGGAGATCGGACATTCTCGACCCCTGTGGTCTTGCTTGTGGTAGAGGGAGTGCCATGACGTGGCGCTCCTCTACCACAAGCAAGACCACTGTAGGTGAGTCTTCCTCTCCGTCGCTGCATTCAGACTTCGAAGCCAGGCAGGAAAGCTTCAACGACACGTCCACCATTGCTCACTGGTTTATCGGACATGAAGGTTTCGGTGCAGAGTTTTACTTCATCGCCGAATACATGGTGAATCAGTAATCTAATATATGATTGACTATTTAACGGTGCTATCGAATTGACACTAAGACTAAAAAGGAAAATAACTACAAATCCGATGTTAGATTGGTTACATATGGAGTTCCACAGGGAAGTGTTTTAGGACCACTGTTATTTATCGTATACATTAATGATTCACCTAGATGTATCCCATATCGTATGGTTTTATTTTCTGCCTGTTGATAAGAATAAAATAGACGAACCTACAAACACATTTTTAGAATTGACATTATATAGCAAATTGACATGGAATACCAAGCGGAATCATTATGTTATAAACTGAGTAAAGCTACTTATGTACTATACAAATTTTCGAATTCTGTAACAATGGAATCAATATTTAATATCTATTACGGTAACGTGGAGTCACATCTTAGATATGGCATAATTTTCTGGGAAATGGAAAATATCTTCAAATCCCAAAAAAGATGGAAAGCTAAAAACGATAGAAGACATATTTCGAAAAACATAAAATATTGATATTGCCTTCATTGTACATATTTGAGAGTGCAATGAGATTTATAATATCCTTCCAAATTAATTAAAGGAATTAAATAAAATTATCTTTGAGAAAAGATTGCGCAATTTATTGACTAGTAAATGTTTTTATAATGTTAGTGAATTTTCGTTGGAACAATATTTCTGTTAATTTTTTTTTTAAATTTGAATTCTGTTTTCTAATAATGACATTTTTTAATTTTTTGACATGTTTAATATTAATGATTACATAATGTGACAATCTTTTAAAGAACATTTAAATATTTGCACACTCATCATCATATCCCGTCGATTATTTACATTAATGATTTCAGATAAGATATTGTACTCGTATTTATCAACATTATTACAGCCTATCAAAAGTTCACTGCTGAACACAGGGCTCCCCCAAAGATTCCCATAAAGTACGTTTCTTCATCGTCGTCACTTCATCTCGTATGGGTCGTCAGTACTGCGTTTGCGCACGAACCGGGGGCACGTGAGCTGTACTAGGTTGCCGATCACGAATCTTTGTTTGGCAACGGTTGTCACTTCTGTGGCCTATGTAACCTTGTGCCGCTTACTGTTCCTTAAGACTGATAAATTGACTGTATTTATACATAATTAAAATTAAATCTTGCAGACATTCCAAAAATAAGCCTGTTCGTATTCCAAGGAAGAATAAATAGAGCCATTGGCACTGATGATATCGGTGACATTACTGGTGAGATCACTGCCCCAACAAATGGCAGGTGGATTTACGAAGACCTGTTCTTAGAGTTGAAAGTTGGTGACGTCATTAACTACTACGTTATGGTAGTATATGACCGAAAAGGATATATAAAGGAGAAACTCAATTTCAATGTTATAGGTACGCTTTTGTGGTTGAAAAACCGTATAATACTCTTATGTTCTAAATATGGAAACAATTCTTATAAAATGTATATAGATGTGTGATATCTGTTACACAGTAGGTTAAATTACATACACCTATAACTTCCATATCAGTAAGGTCGCAGAGTAGGTAAAGATGCAATAACAACACTTGCTGGTTTAAATGAAATTTGTCTATCAGAACGAATGATATTCTTGCCAGAAAATAAATATTTTTTCAAAGAAATTTACATTTAATGTGACGTATGCATCAAATGTAGTATTTATACTTTATTCGTGGTAGAGCCAAGAAGTAGCTTTAGCTGCTGCTCGAATGGGCCTGCTCCTTCGGGGTAGTACTACGACCTAGCAGAATGCAGTACATCAACGGTTCGGTGAGTGAGATAACTGGAGGCCCACTCTTTCTCCCCATCTCATTCTCCCTTTCATCCCAGACAACAAACGCAAGGGATCTCCTTTGGTATTACAGATGTGTGTGGGCGACGGTATTCACTTAAACCGCTGGCTCATTTGCCCCCGATTCCATATTAAAAAAACTTTGTAGGCTATGTAGAATTGAAAGTCTTCAAAGTTCGGTTACTTAATCACTATACTTTTGACTTTTCAGAACTAGTCGATGCAAACACACAATCACCAACACAAACAGATAATAATTGTCGTCCCACTGCTACTATAGTACGCTTCGGAACTGCGTGCGCTGGTCAGATAATATTTGAAGACAATTTCAATAACCTGCAAGAGGACTTGTGGCAAATCGAGCAATACGTACCCAATGAGCCTGTTAGTATATATGCTTATATATTAGTTACTACAAGTCTATATAAAAAAAATGAACAGATAGTCCAAGGATATCCGTTAAAAATTGTTCATTGAATCACCATGAGCAATTTTTCATCTCATTATCAGGGTGTCGTAAATAACGACGGCGTGATAGTACTGTCTTGAATAAAGAGACCGATGACGTCTCAGTTGTGAAGTGTCAAGTGCCGACGCATAATCCACTTGCCAAGCGTCGCGATAGAGAGAAATCCTCTCTCTGACAGAGGTCAACCTGCGATTCCTCTGGCGTTGTTCATGGGTGTCGGTGATCACTTACCATCAGGGCAATCGTAGCCGGCTCGATTGCACTCACTGTGTTAAAAAAAATGAGGAGTTAAGAGACCGAGAGAAGCTAATTATGGTATTACGTCATAAGGTATTGATGGATCAGCATTCACATGCCACGGTGTTTCTATACAGGGGGCGTTGTTTCAGAGCCCGTCTGAACATTACATTTAAATAAAGCTATACATTTTTAAAAGGAAAATCATCGCTCACAGAAACCTGACTAGATTGACATAACAGAGTTAGTGACATACAAATCGAACTATGGATCGAATACGTTATTTATTATTTTAAAAAAAAAACAATTTATATATTCCAGGAGTACCCATTTGTGTCATATCAGCGTCCACCGAACGCCAAAACGGTGTCAGTGGAGAATGGTTTCTTGCGAATTGAGCCAAAATTGCAACAGGAGCAGTCTGGATTCAACAACGAATCATTATACTCTGGTTGGCTGAATCTGTTTAGCGGGTAATATAATTATTTTAATGTTACTGATTCCTGATGATTGTATTAAAGAGTGCACCTATAAAGTGTGGACCGTGTTAGCCAACGAATGAGGCTCTAGCGACTGAATGATGGGATATCGATTCTAACCTAAACTAACCCAACCCCATATTAGTGATGGGGAGCAGTATGACTATTGCAAGAGTACCGCGTTCATCAACCCGTTTTCCCAGCGTGGTGAGTAAGGGCAAATCTTCGAAGAACGGTATTTTGCTCTGGAGGCTTATATTAATAACATCGAATTCTAAAACCCCGATATAGGATGATTGTGGTTATGTATGAGCCTCACTTAACTGTAGTTTGTGGCTGGCATGGAGAACATTAAAGCCTTAAGGTAACTGGAGGGTTATTTGATGATTTTAGGTGTACCAGGACCGCGGAAACTTGCAGTATAAGAGCATCGGGTGCCAGTATTCTTCCACCGATAGTGAGTGGCCGCATCACCAGCAAATCCTTTGCCTTCACTTATGGGATTGTTGAAGTAAGAGCCAAATTACCACAGGGTGATTGGCTGTATCCGGGTAAATATTTCATAATAAATTAGCAGCCTTTTAATTTTCCATGGCAGTTTAATTCAATAAACAAGAGTTTTCAATACATAAAACTAGATCTTACTTTTTTTTTGTTTAACATATCTTATCTAACATATATGTTTGTACATTTCGTTTCAAATTTATTTATGCATATGATCCATACAGGTAGGCAGAGATGTACAATAAAAAAGAGTGAAATATCGACGCGTGATTAGCCAATCGGTTCTGAAATCGTAATTTTCAATTCTTAAACGCCGGTATAGCCTTTATATTTGTTTTAAAATAAACTTAAAGTAATACTCTGGAGGACTCATATTTCCAAAAATTATGAGTAATTATAAATTAATAAATTATAAGTACTTCTTACGCTGATGGCCTCGAGGAGGATAGCTCATCATCCGAGGAAGCTGTAGAAGTCAATATGGCTAGTAACACACAGTAATTTTACCAATACAATAAAAAAATATGTATAATATATATCGGTGTGATAATGGTTTCATCTGAAGTAATTAAACTTATGCTACGTGGTAGAGCCATGCGCAGCTTTGGCAGCTGTACGAATGGGCAGCCTCAACCGGGGTAGTACCACGAGCTCGCAGAATACCGTCGTGAAGTAGAGGCATCTTGTGCTTCTGCGTTTAGTCCCAAGCATAACAATGTTTTGAATTAATAGTCATAAATGAAATTGTTCACAATAGTTTATTATTATAATATATTTTTCAGAAATTTTACTGGAATCACTACTAAAGAAGTACGGAACGATAAACTACGCTTCGGGCGTTATAAGAATAGCAGGCGCTTTCGGCAATCGAGAGCTGAGACTTGGACCTATTGACTATGGAAATAAGGTACGCTTTACTCTGCAGCATTTTTAAAGGTCTAGTCATAGTTATTACATGACATAACAAAAATCTCTAGTAAACAACGTAGTGTCAGGGTTTCCATAGCTCCTTCAAGATGTTCCTATGCGTCTGCTCTGTTAAAAAAGAAATTCTGATTTTCTTTGTCAAATGTAATTTTTTTTAATCCGTTAGCAATGAGGTTCCTATGACGGAGAAGAAACTGGCGAAAGAAACTCCGTAGATATCACCTTTTTCAAAACAGATTTTGTACATTACAAATAATACAACATATTATAAAATAAAAAGTAACGAACAGTCTGACAGGTAATTAAATAAAATTATACACAAAAAAAAGCGTAATTTAAAAAACTAACGCAAGATTTGCAAACCCGAGCTGACCAGCCATCACAAGCACGAACGTCCCACCTCTGGGCATGGGCCTCCTTTACTTTATAGTAGATTTTGTAGCCGGGTAGAGGCAGTTCGTTAAGCACTCAAGGAACCTAGATTCGAGAATCGAAGTTTTGTAATAATGTGATATTATTTTATTTTTAAAAAGTGCCTAAAAAGAGTATACTATCAGAGTTTCTAGTCAAAGAAACCTTAATACGAAATACCTTTGATAAATGAAATTTATGTTTCGTATTTCATGTTTATAAAAGTTATTCCAGGATATTTCTATATCTAGATTTAATTCTAGATTGGGTAAGAAATGTTCTCGATTGTTAACATCGTTCAGACAAACGCAATGTAGGACGAGCTTCCACTATATATGGATGGATGGAGTGACGACATACTGCGCTATACTGTGGGAAGTCGATACATGAAGGTAGCTCAATGCCGTTTTCTGTGCCGATCTTTGGCGGAGGTCTTTGTTCAGAAGCCGACTTGTCATGATGATGATGCTGAATTCTAGATTAGTTATGGCAGTAAAGCGTGTGACGTTACGCCACGTAAATTAGTAGTCATTTGAATAATCGTTAGTCTCCTTGCGTGGCACAGTCGAAATGTCGAAATAAAGGGAAATATTAAAACCGTAGATAATGTAAATTTTCAGGTGCGTTATTCTAACAAGGAATGTCAAATGATTGTTTTAGTTGTAATTTCTTTTTTAGATTCTCTATGGTGGTCCAATCATGGATCTGCAATGCAGGCAGATTCTTACAGGAAGAAAGGAAATGTTGAACAATCACTTATGGGGAGAAGATTTTCACGTGTACACAGTGCGCTGGGCACCAGGTACATAAATATGTTCCGAACTTCTAATCTGATTTGTTATATAAAATTGTGCCATGTATCTTGGAACGGATTTAACTTAAAAGCAATTTTGTAATTTTTTTTTATTTTCTTCTGTTTCCGGAAATGTTAAAAAAGTTAAGTAGCAGGCTGTAAATGCCCACCACTGGGCGAATATCTGAGAGGGTTATTGGAGTCGGGAAGGGTCCGCCGCTCTGCTCCAATGCGGGTTCACATGGATATAAATAATTCACACGCCTATAAATAATTATTCCGAATAATATAATACCGATGATCGAACCCAGGTCAACCGCACTCTATACAACTAAAGCGAGGGCCCCAACAATTAGGTTTAATCTTACGTTTATTACGGGATTCTGAAAATTTATATGTTTATCGTACGATTAAAGGATCGGATGGATATGAACGAAATTTGTGATGGCAGTGTAATTCTACCATGTATAAGAGTATTTTTCTTCTTTGTCAACCTTTAAACAGCCCACAGCAAGCAGGATTTTTCTTCATTATTCTTCTCCTTTTTCCTTCTTCATCAAACTCTAAACAGCCCACAGCAAGCAGAATTCGACAGGAAGCTGAATGCTTGGGTTCGGTCAATTGAGTTAGCCAATTTTCTCTAAATCAACTTTTACGACACAGTGTAATGGGTAATGATAAATATATTGGATAGCAGACTCTTCTTCTCCGGTGCTTGGTAGCAGGGCTAAGCGTTAGGTTTGATGCAAACCAATAATCTATTGTGTACTTACGTAAAGATGAGACATTCAGTAGGAACCGCACATCACTCTGAAACGAAAAAAATTTGCCTTCAAGTTGTATACAACGATACCAAACAGATATATATGTACAATTATGTACATGAGAAATTTATAAAGTAGAAATGAACGCAAGAATAAAAATTTTATTATAACAGAATAATTACACGAACTTACCAAAATAATTGAACAGTTCTCATGTACTACGCAACATGGATGCTAGATGGCGTTAGTGAGCTGACAACAATGAAAGTTCTCTACTACCGCTAGAACATAAATGTGTAAATGATGCACAGCCCCAAATCTATTATGTTTTTCAGAAAGGATTACATTTACGGTGGACGACGAGGAATGGCTCAGAGTAGAACCAACGGCCAGTGGCCTGCAGGGTCGTTTTAATAGTTATTGCAAGATACCACGTTCGTTGCTCTCCCTGGGCAGTGCCATGGCACCGTTCGATGATCATGTATGTATAATGCCACTATTATTTGTTTGTAGTAAGTAAAAATAATAACCAATACTTGTATACGGTATATCCAATACTGGTATGGTCACCACCTGTTGACCCAAGTAAACTCTGGCGATAATACCATTGACATTTTAATGTGGTGGTGATCTCTGATCGCCCAGTATTGGATTTACGGTCGTGAGCACTTTTGTCGTTTTTTTTATGCAGTATAAATGTATATATAGTTTTGCAAATGTGTTCGTATTGTAGTATGGAGATATATGTGGCTTACCAAAGTATCTCCGCTGGGAAAGAACACATTATTTAGGCAGGGCCTTTCCGGTAGGTGGCGCCATAAGTTTGATTTTTAACTAGACCACAGCGCTACCAATCGTGTGCAGATATTGTTTTTTTTTTCGCACTAAACCATCATCATATACTGTGAATTTGAGTAATTTCGGTTCAAAAAACTAGACTACAGCGCCACCTATCGGATACTGCCTAACTATGAATAGGAAAATTATATGAAACTATCACTCTATCGTTACCTAACAACCAAACAAATCAAGTCATTTAAAAAATGTTTCCACTGTCAAGCAATGATTCGAAACATAAAAAAGTAGTTTCATGATATTATTCAGTGATATTATAAAACCAGAATGCATTTCTTGAAAGATTTTCCTATAATGACAACGTGCTGCACAAGGGGATCGGAGAAAGCAAGTGACACTGCTCCCAATCACCAGTCCGTGGGATTTGGGTTGCGACGAATTCCCATTGTATATTCCACCATTGTTTGGTCACCATAGTACGTCGGTTCGATGGCTAACAGGATGCACCACATGCCGGTGATGGTATTTGGAGATAAAGATGGCATGGCAATGTAGGAAGGAATACCCCTTACATTCCGAGTAGAAATAATAGATATAGCAAAATATGCATTTTCAGTTTCAGATAACTCTCGGCGTGGCCGCGGGCGGTATTACAGAGTTCAAAGACGACGTGATCACAGGTGATGGAAGACCTAAACCCTGGAACAATCGCAATAGGAAGGCGAGCCTCAACTACTGGAAAGATCTACCTGCATGGTTGCCAACATGGCGCCAACCGGCACTCGTCATTGATTATATTAAAGTTAAAGCATTATAAAATGTCGCCATAAAAATTATAAAGGCTCATCTCACTTTCAATAGATATACATCTAAGAGACTGAAAATAAAGAAAGTATAAATACAATGTGTGCAGTTTACTTATTTGTAGTACGTAGTGATCAGGTTGGTCGCTTCAGTTTCATAGAGCGCGTGCGACCTGGGTTCGATCCCCAGTAGCCGGCACCATTAAAATTGTTAATGGCAATTTTAACTGCTGTATTTACCACAGACAGGTGGCAGTTAAAATTACTATCAAATTCATTATAAACCGTATACATATTGAGTATACTATGGTCGCGAGTGTTTTTATTATAATAATAAATAAGCACAATAAAGCGTGTTTGTCGAAACGAATAGCAAGCCTAATAATAGTTTCGAATCATAAAAGCAAATCAGAGTTCAAAGACTCCATTTACATATGGGGGACGCTGAGTACACCCGACCCTCTTCACAGAAACAACCTGTACTTCTTAAGCTATACATCTCATTGTTGAATGCCTGTAATGTTTGAGATCTATTGTATATATATGTTAATATTAATTATATTAAATTCTTAACTTGTCTCATTATCACTCGCACTGAGTTTTATACAAAATTAATACATACATACATATATTCAAGCCTTGTTCCCAACGGGGTAGGCCGAGACAATCTCCTTCCACTTGCTACGGTCCTGACATACGTCTTTCGCTTGTACTCTTGACCTGCCTTTTTTCCAGAACGTCTCCGATTTGATCGTGAAATGTTCGCGTAGGTCTTCCTCTCCCGACTCTATAATTTACACTCGCCTCATATATTTGTTTCGTCAACTTATTTTCATTCATCCTCTCCACATGTCCAAACCAGCTCAGCATCCCTTTCTCAATTCGTGTCACTACATCGTCTTTCACGCCACAACGCTCTCTGATCTCATTATTTCGAACCCTGTCAATTATCTTCACATCAATCATACTTCTTAACGCTCTCATCTCTACTTTATTTATTCTGCTTTCACGCCTCTTTTGCCCTACCCAGCTTTCGCTGCCATATGTTAGTGTTGGTACCAATATCCATCTATGCACAGCGAAACGAGCTTTGTGAGTTATCGCCTGGCTGTTCATAAATGTATGCAATGCCCCATTCACCATATTACCTGCCATCGCTCTGCTTTCAATGTCACATTCGTACCTTCCATCTCTCGTAAACATTGTTCCCTTTAATAGTACCCTTTATACGTGGTACTCGTATAGTAAAGTGCCTGTAAATGTCCCATCGCTGGTCCAAGGCCTGCTCACAATATTAGAAAGGGTTTTGGAGTCGGGTAAAGTCAGCCACGCTGCTTTGTATGTTGTTTTCCTTCACTCAACTCAATCGGCGAGAGTTATTGCAAACCCCGTCGGCACTATCGTCACTCGCGTACTATGAACGCTTACATTTATTTTCAATTGTCACTAGTAGTATGTTTATTTTGAAGAACATCGCATTTCACATGCGTATTTTTTACATTTGGAGACATAAAGACATTTAAAGTCGAAGATGGCCACGTTATATGTCCATGTCACGTGACACCTACGACAATTTGGTCTACTCGTACGGTGGAAAAAAAGTCGTGTGTATCCAGAGAATTTAAGTTTTCATTCTATGAAACAGCTCTGATTACTTTTGTATTTTCGTTCAAACAGTGCCACATTTTATCTGAACAAAACAATAATTTAAAATAAAACCTATATTTACGGATTTTATCGCGTTCAATTTTGTTTTTACATTCCCGACGGGGAGACTGAGGTGTTAGAAGCTTTTAATTATCAATTTAGGTCACAACACCCAGCTCCTGAGGTACCTGGAGGAACACCAGCTGATCAGTGACCGACAGTACGGTTTCCGTCGCGGACGATCAGCTGGTGATCTTCTAGTTTACCTGACTCACCGATGGGCAGAAGCAGTTGAGTCTAAGGGGGAGGCTTTGGCGGTTAGTCTGGACGTAGCGAAAGCATTTGATAGGGTTTGGCATAAAGCGCTTCTTTCAAAGCTTTCATCTTAGGTTAGGTTCCTGAGAGATTGTGCAACTGGGTCACCAGCTTCCTCACGGATCGGAGCATCAAGATTGTTGTCGACGGTGCATGCTCGACCCCCAACCCGTGAATGCTGGTGTTCCACAAGGCTGTGTGCTATCTCCCACTCTGTTCCTTCTGCATATCAACGACATGCTACAAATCAGTAGCATTCATTGCTATGCAGACGACAGCACGGGTGATGCCCTATATACAGGCTGTGCGAATATTTCTCGGGAACACGTCGACGAGTGCCGGAACAAACTAGTGTCTGAAGTCGAGACCTTGTTATTCAAAGTCTCAGATTGGGGTCGACGCAATTTGGTCCCAACCCCAAAAACACTCAGGTTTGCGCGTTCACGGCTAAAAAGAATCACTTTGTCGTTTCTCCTCTTTTTGAGAACATTCCCCTTATTGCCTCAGCCAGTATCGGAATCCTTGGCGTCGACATATCGAGCGACGTTCAGTTCCGTGGTCACTTGGAGGGAAAGGCCAAATTGGCCTCCAAAAAGCTTGGTGTGCTCTGTAGAGCGGGACAGTATTTCATGCCGGTCCACCGTTTGCAATTTTATAAGGCGCAAGTTCGGCCCCACATGGAATACTGTTCTCATCTCTGGGCAGGGGCACCCCAGTACCAACTCCTTCCATTTGACCGCATCCAACGATCGAAGTTTTCTGCCACGCACTTCCACTTTGTGGAATCAGCTGTCGCCAGCAGTATTTCCGATCAGTCACGACTTAGGGACCTTCAAGAAAAGAGCTTATTCCTTCCTTAAAGGCCGGCAGCGCATCTGTAGCTCCTCTGGTGTTGTGGATGTTCATGGGCGTCGGTGATCACTTACCATCAGGTGAGCCGCACGCTCGTTTGCCCCCTTCTTCTATATAAAAAAAAAAGGTCCGATCTAAGCAGAATGTGCTCACAGTCTTGAGGTTGTCCGGTATACTTGGTTTTGGATTTATTTTTTTTATCACTAGGTCCCAACCCGGTAGTAGAACCCAGCAATATTCTCCAATTAAATTAGAATCTTTTTTAAATATCAATAACCACGCGAATCACTTGCTGGAATCGGGGATTTGTGGTCTATCGAATCTGATGTAATTGTTGGAGCGATCTAAGATATGATCACAGACTGCAGACTTTCTTTCGTCTCAAATATGAAGTGTTCGAGTAAATACAAGAAAACAATAACGTCATATGAAAATGTAAAATTATGGGTAACTTCGTGGGTTATATTTCAATTCTCTATTGGGACTCACGGAGATGATGGCCGCTATTTCGTCATAAAAGCGGAGCCTCATTGTTGTAATATAGTATAATTATCAACGTGGTAGAGTCAAGCAGCGGCTTTTGCTGATGCTCGAATGGGCCGGCTCGACCGGATTGGTACCATGGCCTCGCAGAATACCGGAGTGAAGCTGAGACATCTTATGCTTCTGCGTTTCGTTCGGTGCTCCCCATCGCCCCTTTCTTTCATCTCCTAAATACCCTAAAAGGCAGGCCGCACCTGTAGCTCCTCTGATGTACGTGAGCGATGGTAATCACTTACCATCAGGTGAAGCGCTTGCTCGTTCGCCGACTTTAGCATAAAAATAAATAATAGGGTTTGTAGAATTAACAAAAAAAATTCGCGGAAGAAATTTACCTAACGAAGGTAGTTAATAAATTTCTTACAAAGTCACTCATCACGTTCAGAAAAGAATACTTCTTCAATAGTAATGATGTGTGATGAATGAAATGCTATAAAAGCCTTTTGGACTTTATTCACCTTTGAAGTTTCATAATAGACTGTATGTGTATGCATATAGTATGTATGAACGTGTCAATGTAACTGTATATATTTCTATATTAAACACAACTCTTTTTATTTTATGTATATGAATAGAGTTATTATTTTACATGCAATGCACATTTTACATTATTTCTCCACACCCCAGGTTACATTAAGTCCGCCCGTTTGTAATTTTCAAAGGTGATAGAAATAAAGTTTAAATAAATACATATTTGAGTAGGATTCCTTTGCCCAGCAGTGGGCATTTACACGCTTTTTTTACTTTACTCATCTTTCAATTTAAAATGCTTGCAAAGATAATGAAGTAACGTTGTGACACTGGCTTGTGACGTCTTCAGTGACATTAAAGTATACATATATAAACTTTATAGAGTTATCAAAGAAGACGCTTTTATCTTTTTAGCTTGTTTTAAAATAAATATGACGTCAATCCTAAAATGGAAAACGTATTTGTTACCATTATTTATATTATATTTGACCCATTTTATTTAGACATTCTATATACTTCTTAAAATTATCATATTTCGTACAAACTGGTATGGATTTAACATTATGAATAAATACGGAAGGGTTTGATTAAATTTATTTTGAATTTAAACTATTGTTTACCGATTTTATCGCATATAATTATCTTTTTTAATCCCGACATTTCGGGTGCTTAGCACTTCAGTCCGTGGTCACGGGGGGACTGATGCGTTTGAACCGGTCGGGATCCGTAAATAATCGTTTCACTTTAAATGTGTATTTTTCGCGTAAATATAGAAATTCCTTTCTTTTAACACCCCGTACGTTCGTCCGGCCCCTTCGACGCGGCCCAGGTACGCGAACAACATTTAAAAAAAACAGCATAGTTAATTTTCTTGTTTTAACGGGCTGGGGTTATGGTGACGGCTTACTCCGTTTCTCTGTCGCTCCGCCAGATGCCGCGAAGTACTCGGCCAATAAGGCTTATGATTGGAAGGAACGTATGAGCGCAATGACTAGCTCTGCTATTGGTAGATATACCTCTATCACAGAAACAAAACACCCAAAAGCTGCTAATACAATCGGTATCCTAAAGAAAGTGTCGTGTGTTTGAATTATTTATATTATATTTGACCCATTTTATTTAGACATTCTATATACTTCTTAAAATTATCATATTTCGTACAAACTGGTATGGATTTAACATTATGAATAAATACGGAAGGGTTTGATTAAATTTATTTTGAATTTAAACTATTGTTTACCGATTTTATCGCATATAATTATCTTTTTTAATCCCGACATTTCGGGTGCTTAGCACTTCAGTCCGTGGTCACGGGGGGACTGATGCGTTTGAACCGGTCGGGATCCGTAAATAATCGTTTCACTTTAAATGTGTATTTTTCGCGTAAATATAGAAATTCCTTTCTTTTAACACCCCGTACGTTCGTCCGGCCCCTTCGACGCGGCCCAGGTACGCGAACAACATTTAAAAAAAACAGCATAGTTAATTTTCTTGTTTTAACGGGCTGGGGTTATGGTGACGGCTTACTCCGTTTCTCTGTCGCTCCGCCAGATGCCGCGAAGTACTCGGCCAATAAGGCTTATGATTGGAAGGAACGTATGAGCGCAATGACTAGCTCTGCTATTGGTAGATATACCTCTATCACAGAAACAAAACACCCAAAAGCTGCTAATACAATCGGTATCCTAAAGAAAGTGTCGTGTGTTTGAATTATTTATATTATATTTGACCCATTTTATTTAGACATTCTATATACTTCTTAAAATTATCATATTTCGTACAAACTGGTATGGATTTAACATTATGAATAAATACGGAAGGGTTTGATTAAATTTATTTTGAATTTAAACTATTGTTTACCGATTTTATCGCATATAATTATCTTTTTAATCCCGACATTTCGGGTGCTTAGCACTTCAGTCCGTGGTCACGGGGGACTGATGCGTTTGAACCGGTCGGGATCCGTAAATAATCGTTTCACTTTAAATGTGTATTTTTCGCGTAAAATATAAATTCTTTTTATTTTATGTATATGAATAGAGTTATTATTTTACATGCAATGCACATTTTACATTATTTCTCCACACCCCAGGTTACATTAAGTCCGCCCGTTTGTAATTTTCAAAGGTGATAGAAATAAAGTTTAAATAAATACATATTTGAGTAGGATTCCTTTGCCCAGCAGTGGGCATTTACACGCTTTTTTTACTTTACTCATCTTTCAATTTAAAATGCTTGCAAAGATAATGAAGTAACGTTGTGACACTGGCTTGTGACGTCTTCAGTGACATTAAAGTATACATATATAAACTTTATAGAGTTATCAAAGAAGACGCTTTTATCTTTTTAGCTTGTTTTAAAATAAATATGACGTCAATCCTAAAATGGAAAACGTATTTGTTACCATTATTTATATTATATTTGACCCATTTTATTTAGACATTCT
The DNA here is from genome assembly GCA_029286595.1 of Bhutanitis thaidina. Taxonomy (NCBI): domain Eukaryota; kingdom Metazoa; phylum Arthropoda; class Insecta; order Lepidoptera; family Papilionidae; genus Bhutanitis; species Bhutanitis thaidina. The sequence continues at coordinate 14,376,678 of JAGSMS010000010.1, forward strand.
ATATACTTCTTAAAATTATCATATTTCGTACAAACTGGTATGGATTTAACATTATGAATAAATACGGAAGGGTTTGATTAAATTTATTTTGAATTTAAACTATTGTTTACCGATTTTATCGCATATAATTATCTTTTTTAATCCCGACATTTCGGGTGCTTAGCACTTCAGTCCGTGGTCACGGGGGGACTGATGCGTTTGAACCGGTCGGGATCCGTAAATAATCGTTTCACTTTAAATGTGTATTTTTCGCGTAAATATAGAAATTCCTTTCTTTTAACACCCCGTACGTTCGTCCGGCCCCTTCGACGCGGCCCAGGTACGCGAACAACATTTAAAAAAAACAGCATAGTTAATTTTCTTGTTTTAACGGGCTGGGGTTATGGTGACGGCTTACTCCGTTTCTCTGTCGCTCCGCCAGATGCCGCGAAGTACTCGGCCAATAAGGCTTATGATTGGAAGGAACGTATGAGCGCAATGACTAGCTCTGCTATTGGTAGATATACCTCTATCACAGAAACAAAACACCCAAAAGCTGCTAATACAATCGGTATCCTAAAGAAAGTGTCGTGTGTTTGAATTATTTATATTAATGAATGAAACACTAATTATAGTTTATTTATTTTTATTTAAAGATTTTCTGATAACTTTTTAGTTAAGGACCTAAAATCTTTACTCTTTAATGCATCAATGATAAGCTAAATAATAATAAGCAGCTTATCTCTTGAAGTGTTGATTTAGTTTGTTTGAAATCTCAAACTGGCTGCGCTCACGCCAAACAAACATTATGATTGAACTCGACAACACGAATTTACTTTTCAACATGCAATTTCATAAGTTAAAAGAAATAGGAATCTTATTGTTACTGATTATTTATTTCAACATAAATATAAATTTCTTTTATCAAACGTTTTATTTTACCATCTGTCGCCCTTTCATAAAGACCTTTCTCTATAAATCAACGCTGATATCCTCTTTCCTATGATGGAATATTATAAATTTTACTTTAAAGACTGGAACACGTCTAAACGGCTGTCTGTATGTTATGACATATAATTCGATATCATCGCGGGCATTGTTTTTGACGTATCTTATAATTTGCGAGACGAAGAACGTCGAGGTGTTGCCACATCGTCAACGTCTTGGTCAGGTTTTTTCTTTAACTAGTTATAGGGTGGTCTATACAACTTTTGACCCTACCATGAAAACCAAGTTTGTCCCTGTTTTTGCCCTTTCCATGATAACCTTAAATGGCAGTCCTCTAATCTCAATTAATTTGACGTTTCAACTTTAGACTATTAACTTTGGCCACCGCCTCAAGTGGGCTGGTAACTATATCTATCACTAAAATATTTTCTTAAAATATCTATTATTTTGACGTCGTACATGATCTAGTGATTTAAAGATTATTGAAATCGCCCGTTAAATCTTTTTCGTAATATTAATTTATTTTTAATAAAAGGGTTAATAAAAGTTGACCTGTCCCCAATCTCACCTGCACGCGGCGGACCCCGCTGACCGACGGACGAGATTCTGTCGACCGACTGATGCCGAAAATATATACGAATAAATCCAAGTGATGGGAAGTAGCATCTCGAAGTACCATCACAGGGTACAAGCACTGCGCTCACCAACCCGCCTCTTCAGCGTGGTTTCTATGTGCAAATTTTCATGCATGTCTGCTGTAGTTAGTGCTTCCATAGTAAGATCTAAATCCAATAGTGGAGCAGCAGCAAAAGACGCCGCTTGGCTCTACCAGGTATAAATTGAAAAACAAGGAGATTGAATTGATCTGTGTGTAAAATGAATAGGACTTTCTTTATTTGTAAGTACATTCATAATCAATAATTTGCTTCCCATGTTTTAGAAGCGAAGGTCGTTGGAAAATTTGTTGGTCTGCTCTATTTTCAGTCTGCTGTTGCGAACGCATTTTTTTTTAAAATTTGTTTACGTGAATAGTCAGCGAGCGCTGTTGCTTATGGGGTATTAATAAAACATTTTTAATATTTCGGAAGGCAGTAAAAGAAAAAGATACAGATTAAGTAAATTACATCTTAACGCCAATGAAGGACTTCTTTATTTACAATGAAAGGAATGTGACAACTTTAACACTTGCAGGTGATTATAAACAGATAGTAAATAACAACATTATGCAACAGAGAAAACAATATTAACATCACAAAAACATAAATTTCTAGAGAGGATTTAAAATTAAATGGGAGTAACAAATGGATAGGTTCTTTTGCTATTGATACTAATAACGTTATACTAAAAATTACTGAGCTTTTTGTCATCATCATCATCATTTCAGCCTATCAGAAGTCCACTGCTGAACATAGGCCTCCCCTTGGTTTGCCTTAGTTGCCACGCCTGGCAAGCGGGTTGGCAACAGCAGTTTTTTTTTGTTCTAGTGCAGGAAGATGCTGCTGCCCATCGCCTAACATAAATTTTTCCATTAGCCGCCTTTTACGACACCCATGATCAGACAGGGTTGGCGCTATACTTTACTTCCGACAGCCACACGGAAAACTTTTTGCTTTTTGTAAATTAATTTAAATCATTAAAATATACAATGGTTGGATTTAATAGCACTAGGCATTAAGTAAATAAATAAATATTAATATTACTTGAACAAATAACGACTGTACTATCGAAACTTCGGGAATTAAATATTAATAATTAAACTCGATCAAGTCCGTTAATAATAGCGTCAAAACAAAAAAAAATTCTAACTGTCAAAGACTTTTTATAATGAAATTTCGTTTATATGAAATCGGTCATACTTTAACTTCAATAGGTAGGTTCAGGAACGAACATTATTTAACAAGAATCAGTAAACGAGGGTTATGCTTTCTGTTCGGGCTTTACTCATTGACATTCGCGAAACTGGCTCCGAAATTTTAAAAGAAGTCGGTTCGTGTAGCACGCTTTGTGAAAAAACATTATACAGCTTAATAAAACTATTTGTATTATCTGTACTGTTCATATACAACTCTGTGTTAAAGGTCCTTTTATAATACTTTCAGTTCATTACAATAATTGATACATTAATATATATTTCTCATATATTTACTGAATATGGACATAATGGGTCGGGGAAAAAGTCTTTTTGCATTTTATAAGTTAAATGTTGCAGTAAAATCTCTTTGCTTGTACAGTTTGCATCTGGCTGTTTTAATAAAATTAAACAGATGAAATTTTAAAAACAAAACAACAAGTAAAAATGTTTTCCCGCCATTTTTTTATTGTTTTTTTGTCTGCAAAAATGAAACTGAATCTATCGACGAAATTTGATACATCTTGAAGTGTTATTACAAAAAAGGGGTAAATGCGACTAAAACCACGAATTTTTTTTTTGTACTTTATGGACTTAACGCAGTGATGAAGCTCGCCCTGCTTAGTTACAGCTCTGTTATTATCTATAATTTTTTTTTTTAATTATTAAAGTCGATGCTATTTTTTGAAAAAATGGAGCAAGATCGGTATTAGCATAACATTTATGTTTTCACACATTTAAAAGAGTCTGGATATAGAAATGAGCTCGATATTTGGGTCTCACTGAAAGAAACCTTAATAATCGTATGCTCATTATTTTTTATTTTTTTTATAGAAGAAGGGGGCAAACGAGCGTGCGGCTCACCTGATGGTAAGTGATCACCGACGCCCACGAACATCCACAACACCAGAGGAGCTACAGATGCGCTGCCGGCCTTTAAGGAAGGAATAAGCTCTTTTCTTGAAGGTCCCTAAGTCGTAACTGTTCGGAAATACTGCTGGCGACAGCTGATTCCACAAAATCGAAGTGCGTGGCAGAAAACTACGATTAAAACGCACTGTGGTGGAATGCCAACCATCTAGGTGGTATCGATGGAACTTCGAATTCAATCGCGATGTACGATGGTGAAACTCAGCAGCTGGGATCAATCAATCAAATCAATCGTCATTTGCGATTGTTTAATGAAACCGTTTTAAATCGAATTCGTCGAAATGATTGGTCACTGATGATTGGTGATGAAAAATATTACCCGCGACTAAAACGTGCGAAAACGATCATGGTCAAAGGCCAGTGAAGCCCCACAAGACTGTAGCAAAACCCGGACCAACTCGCACTAAGATGATGCTGTGCGCATGATGGGATCGGAATGGCATCGTTCATTATGAGCTTTTACCGCCGTGCCGAACCATCGCCTGGCAACAACTGATGAGAATTAAGCAAGAAATAGAGAAAGCACGGCTGGAATTGATTAGACAGAAAGGGGGTGATTTTTCATCGTGATAACGCTAGAGCGCACACATGTTTAGCAAATATTGAGAAAGCTTGTTTGGGAAGTGTTAATACATCCACCATATAGCCCTGGCCTTGCACACACAGATTTTCACCTGTTTCGGTCTCTTCAGAATTCTGTACGTAGTGTTAGTTTAAAGTACTATCAAAACCACTAGTCGCATTTTTTGATCAGAAGTCCCATAATTTCTACAGTAATGGGATTGTATCACTATCTACAAAATGGAAACAAGTTATCGAACAAGATGGCACATATATATTATAATGAAATGTAAATAAACTATGATAATAATATCTAGAATTTGTATATAAAATATAATAAAAACCTTCTCCTCGACCCTCGATTTATTTTATTAAGTATAAGCTCTCACGACTAGGTATACGACCTAATACTAGACTTACAGGGGAGGGGGGGAGGGGTAGCGGGGCCAAGACATTTATTTAAAATAGACCATTATTTACGGATTTTATCGAGTCTTATTTTAGTGTTTATGTTAATATATTAATATGATAGAGGTTAACAAAATAATAGTTTAATTTGAAAGCAGTGGTGTTTGCGTAAATACAAGACATCATTATGATATTATATTTTAATCGTTTAAATTTTAACCCATTTTACACCCATTGGACAACGTTGGAATCCATTGTAATCGTTGGTTTGAAAATAAGTTCACGATACAGTACGAGCCTTCCACGTAAGGGTTGTACTGTACTCGGGTCTCCTGGTTAGAAGACAGATCCCCTAACCGCTCAACTATCGTACATAAATAACTGTTTCTGTTATACATAACCGTTTATGATGTGACGGAAACAGTTACGTAACTAATTGACTTACAGCGATAATGGCTTTCTTGTTTGGAACCTTGGGATCGTAGATTCACATCCCCATAACGACTTTAATGTAATTCCTAGCCCAGAACCCGCAAGCTTGACTAGTTGACTTTTCTTTCTTTTCAAAGAAGCTGTTACTTTTCTAAAGCTTTTCAAAACGCTTTAGGCAATATGAGTCTTAGACAAAACACTCACACGAATTAGTCGCATTTAAATCTCTGGTCACATAAAGCCGATGCAACAAGTAACCCCAGCGGGGAGGCAGGCGGGGGCGGGGGACGCGCCTGAAAGCTGAAGCGTTTAGTAACGTCGCGACCATGGCTACGGACGGACGCACGAAGCGCTCGCAATCGATATGCGCGCCCGCCTCCGCGAGTATGGAAGCGTTGGCCGCGCCGATGGAGACCACGCCGGCCCCGCGACGCAGACCGGCCGCTCGGTCCCAGTCGGCGCGTATAACAGGCGGCAGGTCTGTCCGACACAGGCGACAACAGCAACAGCAGCAGTTGGACAAGGAGACCAGGGCCAGGTACAGCTCTGAGCCGCGTCTAGCCGAAGCGGAGACCCCACCGCAAGTGAGAAGGCAGGCGTCCGCGCGTCGCCGACCACCCGCCGGTCAGCACAGTCAGCCTCGACGATCCAACGCGTTCCTCGACGTGCCGAGATCGACCCACCAGCCCGACGAGGAGCCCGATGAGGACTCGTACAGACTACGCACATTCAATACGACGCAGAAAGGAGGTCAGTGCTACGACGTTCGTTAACCTCCGTAACGTTTAAATTTAAACACGTGAAAGTTATGTTCACCTTTTTTTTTTTTTTTATAAGAAATAAACATTTTGGCAAGCGGCCTGTTCCGCCGAACCAAATGTGTTTTCCCGCTGGATTTTCGCATCGCGGAAGGGTGAGGTTCGACCGGTGACGGCCGCTTGCTGTTTTCCGAAAGTGCGCTGAAAAATGATCGTTAAAGCTCTCTGTACTGTCGTGAATCATGCACAAGTGTTGCGTTTATGAGGGCGCCATAAATCCGACTTGATACATCGGCGCGTTCTCGTTCACTTTTGAGGTAAAAATAAATCGACACCGCTGAAAAGTAAACATCCAAAATTTTGCCGTCGTGTATTCGTTACATTTTTTTTTTTTTTATGAATATGCAATGTTTCTTCGAAACGATTATTTCATCTTTCAAACTACAGAGTATCTATAAATAAAGAGCATAGCGAAATATGAGTTAATACGAGACACGTAGTAGTTTTTAAAATTGGAATTCAAATTATTATTTCTTTAAAGCTGGACTCGAACCTTTCTTTTAGTAACCGTAACTGATAAACCATGATAATTATAATAATACTTTGTTTAACAACAGTGATTCAGATTTTATATTTGAAGATGATCAGATGATTAAACATTTATCACAAAACTATCAATTATAAAAGTCAATGTTGAGACAATTTTCTTCCCTTTCTTATGCAAAATAAAATATATGACAAACATTGTTAAATTAGTCGTATTTATTACATTATTAAAACTATTGCAATTGTTGACTCCATACTATACTAGGCCATTACCCAAAAGGTCAACAGAAAAAAAAAACAAATTCTGTAGGTATGTATGTAAAAGATATACTATTATTTTTACAGTTCGCTAGTTTATCAACTGTTACTATTAGATAAACTAGTATCTATATTAGATATATCCTTTTGTATAATTATTGTTTTGTCATGCGAGCGATCGGTAAAGAATACCATCGTGAGGAAACTTGGAATGGAACAGACTGCTAGATTAATCGATCAAAAGAGTATGGAATGGCCCTACAGCATCAGCTATTAAGGGGGTGTTTAGCAGTAATCTATAGGGACTTCTGTTTTCATTAATGATTTTTTTTTGTATATGAGAAAGGTGGAATACGAGCAAATAGCTCACCTGGTGGTAAGTGACTACCGACGCCCACATACTTTTGCAACACCAGAGAGGAGCAGCAGGTGCGTTACCGGCCTTTAAGGATATTTGGGATGTTGGTAAACCCCTCTTGTTGACGGAAGGGCAAATGGGCGTCCGGTTACCTGAATCGCCGAAGGAAACGCAGAAGTACAAGCCGGTATTCTGCGAGGTTTTGTTCTGAGGACCACCCCGGTCGAGCCGGCCCATTCGAGCAATGTAAAATAACTAAGAGAAGACGCCTAAGGAGCATCGTTCGCCTGTTTCTTCTTCGTCAGAGGAACCTCATTACGAAACGGTGGTAGATTTAAAAAAAAATACGCTCCACTAGGACATTTATGGTTTCTAACGAAGAAAAATAAATTATATGATTATTATTATTCTTTCTTTTTCTCGTTCTTTCATCATCATCATCATCATTTCAGCCTATTAGAAGTCCACTGCTGAACATAGGCCTCCCCCAAAAATTGCCACGAAGCTCGGTCCTGAGCCACCTGCATCCATCGACTTCCCGCAACACTGCGCAGGTCGTCACTCCATCTTGTGGGGGGTCGTCCTACACTGCGTTTGCCCGTACGTGGCTGCCACTCGAGAACCTTTTTTCCCTTTTTTCTTTAGCGCAACCAAAACTAACGAACGCGACTAACTGATATTCTTCCGCGTCAGTAATACACAGCCGGGTACGGAATTGAAATCCAGCTCTAATTTATTTTATTATTTATTTATGTCGATGCAGAGACGAAATGAAGTGGGTGTGGGTGATAGAATAGAGAGAACTTTAGTTCACTCTCTATTATATCTCTCTTTAGAGAGGAAAAAAATTATAATAAAAGTAAATCTATATTTTGATACAATATTTCAATACGCATACATACAATAATAAATACATACACACGTACATACATACATTTATATTTATTTAAATATATTAATAACTTAAATATTAAATATACATAAAAATATGATGAGATGATTCTGCCATTTTGTTAAGGATATGTTCCTTAGCTTTCATTTTAAAAATGTACCGACTGTTAGACGCTGTGATTTCGAGCGGGAGTGCATTGCAAAGAAGTACGGATTGAACAGGAAGGGCTAATAGGACAAAACATGGGGTATGTGACTGGAATAGGAGATAATTAGACAATGTAGGGTTCTGTCGTGGTTTGAGCAAAGGTAACGAAAGTAGGAAGACAAGTAGGAAGGAGCAGTAGGAGACATCAGGATAGTATAAAGGGTGAGAGCACGCAGACTTCGGCGCTGACGAATAGATAACCAATTTAACTGTGAACGATAAGTAATTTACCCTAGTACTTAGTCTTAACATATTAGGTACTACATGAAAAGCCCATACTGCCGCTCGGCCGTTGCCCCACAGAAGTTCTGATTCAATTAAATATGATGGTGATATCCTCCTGTATAGGAGATATCATAGTGCCCCACGTGTAGTGTTCGCGCAAACACAGGAACTCTCTATTCTTTACCTTTCCACATCCGACAAAATAAGACCCATGAGGTTGTCGAAGACGTAATATAAAAGTCCATAAAACTTCAACACGCTTACCTTTTGGTTAAAGCTCTAGAAACTAAATACTAAAATTTAACTATTGCATTGGTTAATTTATATATAAGTTCAGAGCTTAAAACGTATTTATGGGAAAGGCGGCAAACGAGCAAGCGGTTCTGATAGTAAGTTATTACCGTACACCCACCCACGTACATCTGCAACACTAGAGTTGCTGCAGGTGCATTGCCGGCCTTTAAGGGTATTTCGGAGATGGGAGGGGGACAGGTAGTGGGAGTGGGCCTCCGGTTACCTCACTCATGGAACGAAACGCAGAAGCACAAGATGCCTCTACTCCACGTCAGTATTTTGTGAGGCAGTGGTACCAACCCGGTCGAGCAGGGTCACTCGAGCAGCAGCAAAAGCCGCATGGCTCTACCATGCTTAAATATCCAGACCGGTTGCAAGCAGCGGAGTGTAAAGTTGGAGTTGTCTGATATTCCCAAATCTAGCTAAAGTAGAGGTCTATTTTAGTTGTGGTTTTTACTTTTTATTTTTTTGTAGGTACAGGGGCAAACGAGCTTAAAATCTATTTCACCAGATGCCAGTCTCATCTGCACAGGTGGTGCCCAGCCAACAAACGAAGCTCAGTACCAACCTACATTCGGTATCAAGCAGTGGGCTTTAATAGACTGAAGAAATAGAAGAAGTCTGTGTCTCCATTTATAGAAATCTCCATTAATAGACTATAGTTATTACATAAAAGCGTAAACAAAAGCTGTTACAATATGCATGAAATATGAAACATAAATACCCAAAGCACACGGACAGGCAAAAATGCTGAAAGTAACTGTTTTTCTGCAGATTGATCACATGTTTAGATTCTAGTAACAGTTACAATACTATGATAAAAATTCTAACATATTTTTTTTTTTAATTTCGAATAATTTTTATTATTAGAAATTCATCTGTTATTTATCTTGTCCAATAATTCTAAAGTTGATAACATAATTAAATTGTTAATGGTTATAATTGTTGACGAACTTTCTCGATCGCTAATCCATCAACGGTTCGTATTAAACCGTACTTTCGCAAAAGTTATTCGAGATATCAAAATATTTCCGATTTCCGAGTTAATTAAGCCTAGTTAGGATTTCAGTTTCTGATTTACGAGTATATGGCGTCGAGTTTACTCGGAGCCCTGAACACTGTATTATATCGAAAATGTGCCTTTAGATTTACATAGATGTATTTTGATTTGAAGCAGCCAGTGTCCAGTCCAGGTGGATTACTAACCACTTGGATCGAAATGAAGGAATGTAGGTCTATTTATATTGATAGAGGAATTGTTTCTGATCGGATCACAATAAATATTGATTGTTAAACCGAAGATGCAAGCGTAGACGAAATCGGCATGGAAAAATTTATCATTCTCTGTATATTGCAGGAAGACGAGGTTTGGGCGTTTTTTTTTATTTTAGGGTTACAGAGTTTTTGTATACATAAATATACAATTTGTCGAATCAAGAAAGAATGGTCGTAACGTTGTGAATGGTACAACGGTTTTTTTTTAATTCAAAATACCTGAAACTTATTGCTACATTAAAAAAAATATATAAATTTTTCGTTCGTCTTAAACCGAACATATAAACACAGAAGTACACAGAGTACCTGTAGGTACAACTTGTCAGAGGGAAAATGTTTTTCCTTAAATTCAGAAGGTTGATGGATCATAACACAAATCGTTTACGTTCCAAACGTTGAATCCGATGTAAGGAAAATGCTTCATATTAAATTTGATCAAATAAAAATATATACCGCGATTGATTTGAATGAATGGAAAGAAAAGCGGAAAAATCTGTGTGTTGTAAATAATGGAAATACAAAAAAATATTGTATCATTACATAGTGGTTTGTATTCATTGCTACTGGACTGTCTTGAGTTCTAATCCATTCGAACCCTTTTTCGTGCAGGACAAAAGTATTGGTTTTCGCGTCTGGTTGTTTTGCGTTCCGTGTCTCAGGCTCCATTCGACAGCTGAGTCTTCGTGTGATCTATACCCTGCAAGTGACCGCAGATCTGAGTATTGATTGGTATTTTTTTTTAATCGCCTGAACAGATTATCATTAAAACATTTCTAAAAACCATCGCTATTGAAGCGATGTCCGAATAAAAAAAAAATCTACATATCGTTTCATCCGCTTGAGAGCTGCGATGTTTAAGATGGATACTCAGACAAAGCATTCCAACTTATAACACTCTTCTTTTTGTAGTGGGTGTTGAAAGTGCTGCATTTCAGATATTTCATATTTCAGATATATATTTTCTGTCTATAAGATAGCTATCTATTACTTTGTGGAAGTGAGGCGAGAGTCTGCCCACCCCATACCTTTCCGTGGGTGTCGTAAGACAACCAACTGGCAACTGGGATGTCCTGCAGTAGAACGTTAACCTAGCCTGTTAAAACCTTGAAAGTAGCAGCCTGTAAGTGCCCACTGCTGGGCAAAGGCCTCCTCAAATATCTGAGAGGGTGTAGCAGCCGGGAATGGCCCGCCACGTTATTCCAGTGCGGATTAGCGGGTTTCACATATCCATAAAATAATATTTTTTAATATTTCTCAGATCTGCTAGTTTTTCCTCACGTTGTTTTCCTTCACCGCCGAGCACGTGGTCAGTACGGTACTTAAAATGTTATTTAACAATTTCAGTAGTTTCGGCACCGAGGATTGAACCCAGGTCACTTGTGGTCTATGATAGTAAAGTGAGCGCCCTGGCCACTACCGCTACCGCTACCGCGAGACTTAAATTATCTGAATCCACTAAATATTAGAACTCTTTTTATGCCGTTTTTCAATTGTATCTATTATTTTCATTATTACATTTAAGTTTTCCTCTGACAATACATCCCCAAACTGCTAATGCAGTTTGTAGGCGTTTCCTCATTCCTCACTCAGATGCCAAGGAGCCGTCTCCGTAGATATCACACTCTTACATATTTTTGTCGCTTATATGCAGTGAATCCACTGTCGATATTCTATACAGAGACACTCCATGTGTACTACCATAATAATTTAACAATTTTTGTTATTGGATTGGTATGAAAAACGCGCTAACAGTCCACCCGATGGTGAATAGCTATTGTAGTCCATGGACACCTGCAATAGTAGAAGGTTACAGATGCTTAGTCGCGCTTGTGGTCTAAGATGGAATGCCTTCAAAGCCCATAATTATACTGACACTCCATAAAATCCTTTCAAACCGGAACACAACATTAATTGCCAGTGTTTGGCTGCAGCAGTGTGGTGGTGGCTAACCAGACTACTCCTAGGCAGAGGAGGAGTCTACCACCTGTATAGTTTCCTTTCCACTTGTGAAATATATGATTTCTGTTCTCAATGTTGACAGTTTTAGATTACCAAAAAACCTCCTTACATCTTCTTATTATGAATCGTAAAGTCCATGATACTTACAATATTTTATCGTTTACCCAAAAAAATACGGTCTTGTTTGCGTCTGACAGATATCGGATTGCGTTGTCGGCACAAATTGAGTTTTATTTAATGTCTGTTTATTCATGGTACATAGTTTATTTTTATCCCGCCATCTATCGGTACTCATTGGTATTTGCATTTCTTTTTTGCTCTTATTTTGGCTATGGGACGAGTGGTGGCAGATTCTTACGCCGACACCACGCGTCTTTCAGACTATGCTTCGTTTCGTTTATAATCTCCTGTACTGCATAGAGCCTGAGCTGGACTGGTTATGGGCAAACCTTCCAAGAAACGTATTGCGGCTCTTGCTGATGCTTTTTTTTAGAAAGGCTTATGTTCAGCAGAGGGCTAGAATTGGCCTGATTTAGTACGTGTAGCATTTCGTTAAATTCGCCTAAAAAAAATTTTTATGTGTTATCTATATCTGAAGAAACAATATTTAAATATTTTGTGTGTATTTATAATTTATAGCCAATTTTGTATTAGTTACTATTAATTATTAATCACGGCTACCTATTTGCACAAAGATCATGTCTTTCTGTTGCCTCAAGGGTTTGCTAGAAGGGAACTCTTGTAGTGTTTTATAGTGTGTGCAATATAAAGAATAATATACAGATGGAAAGTATTGTCGACATTCTTATAGGTCCAACTTCACAGTAGACATATTGATTCATACGTAAACGCTGATTTGAAAGCGATAAGAATCTGTCATCTAAAGGCCAACAAACGGAACCTTCGTCCCAATCGTTTTCCTTGTACGAGTAGATCATTTGAATATCGCTTTTATCGTAGTCGAGAAAATACTATTTTTGTAAATTTAATACATAAATTGGAACACAAAAATGACGCGTAGTTTAATTATCTGTGTGGTTATACTTTTTACTTTTTTATGTGATTGTTTAAAAAGTAAAGTATCATCATCATCATCTTCATTATCACTTCAGCCTACCACAAGTCCTGTTGAACATAGGCCTCCCCCAAAGATTGCCATAAAGCTCGGTCCTGATCCACCTGCGTCCATAGACTTCCCGCAACATTGCGCAGGTCGTCACTCCATCTTGTGGGGGGTCGTCCCGCACGCAGTGTGCGTTTGCCTGTATGTAATTTTTTTTGGATTAGGATTTTGAGGCCTAGAAGTTTCAATCAGCTTAAGTGTTAAGCTCCTCCCGCGATGCTGTCATAAGGTCTGTGTCCTCGAGTGTATTAGTGATGTATTCGACATTGTGTTGAAAACGTATTCTTTCGAGTTTAAAAACATCTTCAAATGTAGCGGTGAAGAGTTTTGCGGATTTACCACAACCCAGACTTCTGCATCTTTCTGCAATTGGATGGGTCATTCTAGCCTCATTCTACAAAACGGAAATACTTCGATATACCGGAAGTCTATCTTTCACCGCCCAAATTTCGACTGAATCAAAGGCTTTCTCATAGTCCAAATACACCAGACATAACTCTATCCGTCGATCTTATTTCCATCTGGCGAAGAGTATGTGGTCTATGGTACTATAGATTTTTTGGAAACTGCCTTGTTCGGGAGGCTGGAAGTCGTCAAGTCTGCTTGCTAGACGATTAGGTAAACGCTTGGGTATTGGATCGTTACTCACACTACTGTGTGTGTTCAAATACTATCTGTACAGTTGAAAAGCTTCAGAAGGAATAACTGCACTTTCCAATTGAGTTCTTTGCCATGTCTGTGTCGAACACTTTGAAATCTTGGTTTCTTTATGTCACTTCTTGAACGAGCTGTATTGAATTTGCGTATATCTTGCCTAATAGACTTGAAGATCTGTCTATTCAGTTTCCGATATCCGGACACATCAGTTGAAGACTCCAGCACATTCGTCACACGCCTTGCTTTCCATGAGTTTTGAAGTAGGATCAAAAAACTTTTGGGAGTTTTTTGTGCTGTAGTTCTTGCAAAGCCTTCCTCCTACCGCAAGGACCGTTTCCGCTAGCCGGTACAATATTGAACGAACAAATATTGTAATGCCTATGTGTAAGCAATATTTAATGTTTTCTCCGACCGCAATACATATTTGTAAACGCTCTGAAGTTTGAGTTTAAAAACATATTGAACAAGCTTCACGTAACATCTGAGCTAAGCCACACAAAATTACAAACTACAGCGTTTTCGACGAGCTTGAGCTGGGAAAAGCGTTTGTAGTTACTAATATAGTTACCCGAACCCGTAGTTTGCTACATTCAAGGTTGAGTGCACAGAGACGATGAAACTCGTTAACATTGCGTTGGTAAGTTCAGAATGGCTAGAACATGTAATTTGAAACAAGGAGCTGTAGTGGACAGAACGCTCGCTCCAATTTCAGTGTACGCATCTGACCTGGGTTCGTTTCCCGGTGAAGGAAAACATCGCGAGGAAACCTGGTTGTCTGAAAAATAATAAAAAATATTATTTCGAGGATATGTGAAGCCTACCCGCTGGAGCAGCCAGGCGGGCCCTTCCCGACTCCAGAAACCCTCCCAGATATTTGAGAAGGAGGCCTTTGCCCAGCCGTGGGCACAGACAGGCTGCTACTTTACTTTACTATTCTGTCTGCGTCAGGAATACACTTGCCTTTTTTCCAAATTCCGTATTCACCATCCATCAGGTGATTTATTCATTATCCATCAGCTGAGCCGCATTCCCCTTCTTCTTTAAAAAAACACCTGTTTGATACTCCCAGCTGGTAGACAATTTGGGTATTGACTGATGCCAGAAAGCCGTTATACTGAATATTCCTCGAAAGGATCCGGAAGTTTCTCCCACAAGGAAACTGGTCTGCTCAAGGTTGCAGTGTACTTGTGATTTAATTTTATAGATCACTATATTCTTATAGTTTAACTGGATGCTATTACATCTGTTATAAGATGAGCGGTCTGGGAATATATCTCCAGGGAAAAGACTTGTTCGTCTTTTCGCTTACTTTCTTTAAGGAAATAAAAGCTAGTATTGTTTTTAGTATTGAATAAGTTTCAGGTTTAAAATCGCAATCAATAAACATAATTTGAATTCGCGCGTAATTAATTATAAATTCATTTTCAGTTATAGGTGTTGTTTTTTTATAAAGTGATTTATTGTATAAGTTAGACTGCTACTTAACTGTTTTTACACTCTTTTTTTTACTAGAGCAAGAATCTTTAAAGAAATATATATTTTTTTAATTTTTGAAGAGACCTCAGTTTAGTTGTGGCACTACTGTGTATTATTAGTTTAATAACGCAACTCTCTCGACGGATTTCCAATTGGCACGACTTAGCGTAGCCAGAGGGACTTTCGCAATGCTTTTTTTCTTCTCTCCGGGCGACAGCAAGTGGCGGGTGGCGAAGATCGCCATGAAATTTTCTTCCCATGAAAGAGACTGGCTGTTTCTAACTCCACTACCGAACGAATTTGTAAACAAAATAAGGCGATTATAAATTCTATAAACTCCATACGTTACATATTCGCATTCACTACTGTTCAGCCGTTCAATGCGTCAGAGTAGAAATAACAGAAATAACAAATATTGCGTTGCCCGCCGTTCGACGTCTCGCTCACGTAATTCACGCCGTCGCTGAAACCCTATGAACAAATTGAAACGAACTCATTTGTTCTATATGAAATGTGAATACTCAATGCTTCTTTGTAACTACTTATACTGAGTGAATGAGGGATTTCTTTTATACCTATTCCGAAGCTTATGAAACTTCGCGAGATCTTTCTGATATAAGTACGAGCTCGATTTTACATTTTGTTAATTTTTTTTTATATTTATATTATAAAACTTTTAAAATCAACGTGAATTCTTTTCCTTGAAAGCGTCAACAAACACTAACGTGCCATGCTTTACATGGTAGAGCCAAGCGGAAGCTTTTGCTGCTGCTGGAATGGGCCGGCTCGGCCTGGATAGTACCAAGACCACGCAGAGTACCGGCGTGATTTAGAGACATCTTGTGCTTCTGCGTTTCGTTTCACTCCTCCTCCTCACTCTCTCTCCCATCCCCCAAATATCCTTAAAAGCCGGCAGCGCAACTGCACTGGTGGTGCAACTGGTGTTAAGATCTACGTGGGCGACTGTAACCACTTACCATCAGGTGAGCCGCTTGCTCGTTTGTCCCCTAATCCACAAAAAAAATGCATTCTCTAGAGATATTTCTCTATGCTAGCTTGTGGGATTTAGGTTCAGGTCATTAGGATGAATTGTCCGCCTCTTCTCATACGCTCAACCGTTCGACAGCAGAGTGCAGACCTAAAAATAAGTGTATTGTGCATTACACTCAGATACATTTAATTTTAAGAAATTAAGTTATTGGTCACTAACACGTCTTCGTCTTTTCCTTATCTTTTTAGAAACGCATGAATTTAAGTTACCGATATTTGGTGACTTAAGTTAGGGAAATTAATTTCTGACACTGGAAAATATAATGTTGATTTCTGCCAGACTAAATGCGAAAAATCTAGACCGTCGTGTATATCATATCAGACATCATTAAGGCTAATTGGATAATTAGAAACCAGACCTTTAAAGAGCGTGTCTTTAAAGGTCTGGTTTCTAATTTTCCTTTCGCCTTTTTAAAACTCAAATTAAAAAATCATTGTTTGTTAAATATGCATTTAAAATGTTTCCTAATATTAATGTCTAGTTTAACAATCTAAAGATTAAAAGACAAAGGTTACTAAAAGTATTCATCATATTACTAACTTCGAAGATAATAGCAGCGAGTTCTATTGGTATAACACGTAGGTTACGTGTTAAAATTATAGAAGTCACGTTTTGTTTTTAAACTTAATTTGTATGTTGTATCAAAAAGTTTCGTTTCACGAGGACAATTTATGCAAATCCAGAGCTTGAACAGGATATCTTGAGCAATGTCCTGGATACAGGGTAATTCTAAGTCTCTTTATAAGTTAAGTCTACTCCTACAGAGTATAAAGAAAATACAATAGATTATCTAATAAGAAAAAAAGTGTTCGTTTACTTTAGCGCACTGTTTTTTTTTTTTTTGATATTTGGTGTAATTAGGATTGAATGTGGTATCGGCGTACGAATTTAGTAATGGCTATGGCTACAGACAGATGGCGGGAAAATACGCTCAAAATATACCAGATCAAAACTAAGTAGACCGCTGAAGGGCAGCAGCGTCTTCGGTGCGAGATGTCTAGAACTGCGATCGGCAATTATGGGATAGGCCTATGTCCTGTGCTATACTATTTACAGGCCGTTTAGGTCAGGTTAAGGATTAAATTACATTGTATCACAAAGTACAGTGCATAAGACAAAACCCAAGGCTGTCTATCCCTTAAAGTTTCATTGTTATGAAACTTTACCGAATATCTATTTTAACAACACGTATTGAGTTATTTTTCCCAATGTCTGTTATTTGTACACAATGTAACTGTTCCTAAGTTTTGCATCGAATACAGAACAACTCTCTGGGCTGTGGATGTGGCACTTTGACTGCAACCGGACCCAGCTCCAGCGAGAGGTTATCGATAAATACCAGCCATTGATTGGACCCAAAATATTAATAATTGGTAGTACCACGCATAGGAAAAAAGCGACATCTGTTGCAAACCGTTGAAAAGATAAAAGTTGCAAATCTGGGTCACGTTCTAAACATCAGGGATAGGGGATAGCTGATATGCGCCGCCGCGGCGTATAGCCTTGCGTGAGATATTAAAAAAAAAACTGCCTACCTTCACTAGTTGGAAAGGCAGTGAAAGAAGACATACAGCCCCAGTACAGATGACATTGTTGTAGAAACTGGACTATATTTGGAATCACACACACAGACTTTTATCTTTTATATATAATATATTGAATAGTGGGTACGTTGAACCGAGCGATGCTCGCAGATGCTCATTTCCTCCTTGAGGAAGTGTTACCATCGACTAATAGGAAACGTCAGGTAAATTTCATGGCCTCTATCATTGGACCATATAAGTCTTATGACCCCATCAAACGGTTATATGGGCCGAATCTCGGGAGAACGCGCCGCTACTTGCTGGCTGTTTCCCAGTACGTTTCATTGACTCCTTTTTTTTTTTATTTTGCCCTTGTCCCTCATTTCTTCCCGTCTCGGTGCTTGACATCACAATTAATTACTTGCTCGGAGACGCCACTGCTCCCTTTATTATTAATCGTGTCACCTCTTTGGCGCCTAGCCGGTCCTTTTTAGGTGCCATTCATGCACAAACTGGTAGCAGTCTGTAGAAGTTTTCGTCCGTTAAGGTTTCTTGCCGTAGTATAGTATCACATTCAGCATCATTTCATATACTACTTAGGTAGTGATTTTTTATTTTACTTTATTTATTTAATAAGGATTACCAACAAGGTTAACACATAACAAATTCTTTTTTATATAAAAATGTTTTTTTAAAAAAAAAGGCATGTGCCACCTTACTTAAAGGCAACAACGGAAAGCCAGTAGACACAGTCTAGTAAAGTTAAATGAATATAAATATTAAGCAGATCTATTGCTTATTTAAAGTAACACTACAACAAAGAAAAGTAATAACAAAAATAATGAAATAATTAAGCAACCTATGATTTACTTCTATTAATTATTGTATAATTCCCTCCGCATTTTAGTCCTAAGCTCAGAAATTTTGGTTGAGAGAATGTCCACGTCCACTTTTTTATATACTCGTATAACTTGCTCGTCATGTCCGACAATCACACGGTGCTCCTGTTGTTAAATCTCATATAATACAGCCTCTTTCGGAAGCACCCATGTCCAGTGAGAAGCTGTGAAGCTTCATAATCTGGCACGACCAATGTAGCTTCGTGGCTGGCTCTAACTTCCGGAAAGAAACGATGTTCATAATCCTTCCATCGCTGCAAATGCTCACAGCGGGAACGCACCTTTTGTTATTTGCACGTAATGTAATTCTAACAATCCCTTCATAGTCAAAACTTTTTTATTCAATTTAGGCTTTCTTAAAGCTCATAAGAATATCGAAATCTACACCGATTTGCAAAACAAGACCTTCTCAGAGCACCGGCGTGAAACTTTGGAGTCTGTTTTTTTAACGCTTTATTGTCTCTTATAATTGCAATACAATGTAAGTCATAATAAAAACATTTTTTTTTTCAATTTAAATTGTAACAATTTATGAGTAGGCAGATGACCTGCGTTTGCAGAGTAAGATCTGTATCTACTCATCTTTGTACTCGATGTATTGATCTATATTATAGAAGGCCTTTAAAAAAGATTTCAAGTAGCTTCATAAAAATTTTGTATGTTTATTGCACTATATTTTTAGGGATTTTGTTATAAAATTTTATGCATTAACACAAAAAAGGCTATCTCATTGCAGTCTAAATCTAAATTTAGGTATATATAGCGAGCAAGCGGCTGCGCTGATGGTAAGTGATTACCGTCGCTCACTTACATCTGCAACACCAGAGGAGCCGCAGGTGCGTTGCCGACCTCTAAGGTTATTTGGCGGATGGGAGGCAGGATTAAGAGGGCTGGATGGGGAAAGAAGAGAGTGGTCTCCGATTACCTCACTCATCGAACGAAACGCAGAAGCAAGAGATGCGCTACTACTTCACGCTGGTATTCTGCGAGTCGCCGATCATAAGCCGCCACTTGGCTCTGCCATGTATTTACCATGTATGTGTGACAGGAGTACCGAAAAACATGAATATACATAATGTTATCAAAAATAAACAACGACAGAAGTGTCAAGGTATAAGTCTTTTTTAAGTAAATCGCATAGCGTAGCATAAATTCGAATGCTCATATTTTGAATATGAAATAACTGAAATGTTAAAATTATGCACAGTTATTTTATTTTAATGAAACGTTACAAAGTTTGAATAGTTAATTTACCAATTTAAAGAACATTTTTTGCGCACATGAAAACGCTGCTTAAAAGTATAGGCGAGGAAATTGACATCATTTCCACATTTCAGAATTTTTTTTTTTCATTTAAAAAAACAGTCGTAATGAGATGTTGGTAAATTTTTCACATGACTATGTTTTGAAGGGATTTCATTACTTCTAGGTAAGGTAGCTATTACCTTACTATTGTTTATCACTTAACTATTGCTGATTTAGTGTACATAAGAAAGAGGGCAAAGTCATCACCGACACTCACTTACATCTGCAACACCAGAGGACCTGCAGGTGCATTGCCTACCTTTAAGGAAATTTCGGGAGAAGGGAAGGGGAGAGGGAGAGGGGAGTGGGCCTCGGGATACCTCACTCACCGAACGAAACGCAGAAGATGCGGACCGTGGTACTGGAACCGGCCCGTTAGAGCCATACCAACTACCGCTAAAGATTTTTCTGTAAAAGATTTACTTAACTTTATTTAAATTATTAAATATGTTTTTTATGATGCACTCGAGAGCTGTGATTGTACGCCACGAAAGTGTTAACGATTTTATTAAAGTCCAACCGTAAAATGTAACATTTGTAACGTAATAAGCACACACTGGAGCGACGATAATACATGTTACAAGTTATGATTTAAAACCAAAAGTATTTTAAGAATTGTTTTACAAAATAGTGTAATTAGCAATTTTAAGTGCTGTATTTACGTACATAACGAGCCGTGGTGGTGCGCCCTGACCGCCCAGTGGTTCACTTTCGTTTCAAAGAGAGCCTGACCTGGGTTCGATCGCCGGTCCCGGCGCCACAACATTGTTAATAGCAATTTTAATTGATGTATTTGCCACGTGCTAGGCGGTAAAGGAATACAATGCGAAGAAACCTGCATGTCTCTGTGAAATAATAAAAAAAAAAATCGGGGACAGGCGAAGCTCGCCAACCTGCACTGGAGCAGCATTGCGCTACCTTCCCGGTTCCAAACCCCTCTCAAATCAAATATTTGGATTCTCAAATAAAAGGAGGCATTTTCCCAGCAGTGGGCACTGACAGGCTACTTCACTACTTTTTCATACAATATAAATAAAATTAAAAAGAAAAATGAGTTAGTTTTTTGACTTGATATTTGAAGTTCTTATGTTTATTAATTAAGAAATTAAACTCTGCTTACAGACAAGCAGAATAAAATATTCTTAGCGATGCTGTGAATAGATTCGGTCTGTATTTGAGCCGGATTTCAGCCAATTGTCGGACGCTATTACATTTTACAAGTCGACGATACATAAGAAATATGTATAAGTGTCATATTCTCTCACACCTTCGCTATACGCCGAGAAACTTTCATAGAGAACGTTTTACAATATGTTTCGTTATAAATAATCCTATAAGTCCGATATAGTTGTGACCCCTTCTTTGTACTATTTCGGTACGACTTGGCCTCCTTCCAAACGTACGCGTATTGATATCGCGTCACGTCGTAGATATCACGCCCCGCTGTTTAAATTTTTTAAGCGTGGTAGAGCCAAGCGGCGGCTGCTGCTCGAATGGCCGGGCTTGACTTGGGTAGTACTACGACCGGCGTGAAGAAGAGGCATCTTGTGCTTCTGCGTTTCGATCTGTGAGTGAGGTAACCGGAGGGTCCCTCCAGTTACCCAGACCAACATACTTTCACTTTTATCATAGTAGAAGGATTCATTAAATAGGTATTTATTTATTCTTTGTTCCTAGCCTTAAGCTTAAGGCTACAATGGGCTCTACCAGTCAACCCTTGTTATGTTAAAAGGTAGTCGGTAGGTACAAAACAAAAAATAAAAAAACAAACTATAGGTGGACTACAATAATAATCATTTAATAAATACATATAAACACACTATGTAATTAAATAAATATTTATAACATAAAATACACAAATATACAAATATATAAAAAGATACATAAATAAATATGTAATATAAATCGAAAATAGGTAAGCCGAATATTGTCGGCTCGACCGGATTGATACCACGGCCTCGCAGAATACCGGCGTGAAGTAGAGGCATCTTGTACTTCTGCGTTTCGTTCGGTGAGTGAGGCAACCGGAGGCCCACATCCCCTCCCTATTCCGCTCCGATAAAGGATATTTGGGAGACGGAAGTGAAGGGGAGACCTTCACTTCCGTCTCCCAAATATCCTTAAAGACCGGCAACGCACCTGCAGCATCTATGGTGTTGCAGATGTATGTGGGCGACGGTAAGCACTTACCATCAGGTGAACCGCTTGCTCGTTTGCCGTCTTTTCCATAAAAAAAAACAGAAGAGAAGAAATTAGTGAGTTAATATGTCCAACTTTAGTGTTATTATGATGTACCCCTTCCATTCCATTCTGTCCAAGCCGTATGAATACCAACGGCGTTTGTCAAATCCCTGGATATACTCCTATTCGTATGCAAGTATCCGCTAACCCGGGCACTAAGGCGATTTAGTAACTCGCCTTTATATTTCGATAAGACCGGAGGAAGCTTTAGATGTAGAGTCAGAGAGACACAGGACCTGTTAAAATTGGATTCGAAAATAAAAAAAAATTATGTTACAATTTGTACTCCGGACCTAAATATTGTCTATATATTACGTTACGTTCTTCAAAGGCCGCAGTGGCCGCCAGATTCAATTCGCACACGGAATAAATATTTGCAAGGATAACAGTTCGGAAAGCGCTAACTGTATATAAAAGGTAAATGGAATGACTCGCCTTTCACTGCGGGACGTACTGAGTCCTTATCAAGTTTTCAAAAGCTAGTAAAGAATTACTATTTTGTTCCCTTTAATTCCGTTCCAACTTGCATCTGTTTCATACGAGTATAAGCTCTTTAGCTAAATTAATATAATCATATATATACACACAATGGAGCAGCGTGGCGGGCCATTCCCGGCTCCTACACCCCCTCAGATATTTGAGGAGGCCTTTGTCCAGCAGTGGGCACTTACAGGCTGCTACTTTATACATATACATATTTAATATGTATATGTAAGTATTGTATGTATCAGTATTTAATTTATTTATTTTTATGGTTAAGGTGGCAAAAAAAAAAGAAAAAAGCAAGTGGTTCTTCTGTTGGTAAGTGTACGGTATTTACCAGTAATTACCGACGCTCACGTACATCTGCAACACCAGAGGGGCTGCAGGTGTGTTACCGGCCTTTAAGGATATTTGTGTAGGGGATTTGGGCTAGAGGGTGGGGTAGTTGGGCGTGTAAGGGAGGGGAAGTAGCCCTCCGGTTACCTCACTCACCGAATGAAACGCAGAAGCATAAGATGCTTCTACTTTAAACCCATATTCTGCGAGGCCGTAGTACCTACCCGGTCGATCCGGCCTGTTCGAGCAGGTTGCAAATGACATTTTTTATGTAGGTTGACACATTGATATAAAATTAACAGCAATGTTTAATGCTTTACAAATCCAAACAACATTTAATTCCGATCCATCCTGTCCATTCAAAGGTAGTCTGGAACGGATCGCTTATGAGCGATGAGACAAAATTAATTATTTATGTACATTTTTGTTGTGTAGTAAAGATCTATCATTCTATATATCTATACATGTCAAAAGGTAAGTCATAGACAACATTTTGTTATGAAAATATAAAAATTTATTAAACAAAATGAATTACTTGATACTCTAATGTCAGTGTACGTTAACAGTACATAAACAGTACTTTTACTTTAGGAAGTTGATGGATGCTAATGAGTCAGGACTGGGCATTGGGACAATATTTGAGAGAGGCATGTGTTCAGCTGAGGACTGAGTTCAGACTGAGGACTCGTGACAGGCTGTGAGGATGACGATCGTGTTCCTTAGACACTTATCCGTTCTCAATATTCATCATACGGAAGACCTTTACGGAAGAAGAAGTACTTTCAGCATTTCTTTCGGTGAGTGAGGTAACCGGAGGCCCAGTCCCTCTCTCCTCTCTCTCTCTCTCCTCCCCCTTCCCCAAATATTCTTTAAGGCCGGCAACGCACCTACAGCTGCTCTGGTGATGCAGATGTACATCTGGACGTCGGTAATCACTTACCTGCAGGAAAGCCGCTAGCTCGTTTGTCCCCTTATCCATAAAGAAAACAATATTTTTTCATTTATATATCAATTCATGATTCCGAATCATACAGAGAAACATATTTTGTTTTTCGTCTGTGTAATAAATAGATATATAAACTATAGATATATAACTATAATTATAATTGAAAAATTTATTATCAGGAAAAAGAACCGAAGGTTTTGAGGCGAATCATTCCAATACCAGACAAATTAAATAGAATTCAACCACAAAACTCTACAACAGGTGTTTTAATAAATAGCCGTGCAAGCTAAACGAAGGGGAGCTATATATATAAGTGACGTAAATCGATTTCGGCATAAATTGATAGTGGGATACGTCAATTAAAATGTCAGTAAACGAGTTTTATTCGTTCTGTCTATTTAAAAAGGTATGATGGCTTTTGAAACTCCAATATTTTAGAATGGTTAGGTTTTATTCCACGGATTCTTGGTTCTTGCATCATACATAATACATATGATATTAGATCTATACCACATCTAGAAGAGAGTGCAAGCATGCCGACCCGTGATTTCTTGTAGGGTTTCTTTTACTCATAGCAGACAAGTAGAGCTAAGCAGTGGCAATTGCTGCTGCCCGAATGGGCCGTCTCGACCGGGGGTAGTACGACCTCGTTCGTTCCATCCCTCCTCCTCACTCTCTCTCCATTCCCCCAAATATCCTTAAAGAAGAAGAAGGCATCTTGTCTTGAAGTGTTTCGTTCGCTGAATGGGATAACCAGAGGCCAACTCCCCCCTCATACTCCACTATCTTCCGCCCTCCAAAGTCCCAAATTAGGCGCCCTAAAAGGCGGGCAACGCGCCTGCAGTCCCTCTGGTGTTTCAGACGTACGTGGGCGACGGTAATCACTAACCATCAGGTGAGCCGCTCGCTAGAGTAGACCGCTAGAGCACCGTGTGGAACACGCCTAATAAGGTCCAATAATTATACATAATTACAAATAAATATTATTTTGTTACAATTACAGAATTAGCTAGGCTTACAAATTATGTTAATAATTATTCTTAATTCTAAACCTTTATTGTAGTACTGTTAATTGTATAATTATATCCCGAGCGTAACGTTGAAGTTCTAGCCCGGTTGTGCCTATAATTCTAGGTACGCTACGGTATTAAGATTCTTACAATATCATACCAGGGAATAGGCAACCATCCTTTATAGCATACCAAATTATCTCATCAATATTCTTACAAATAACTAGCGAATCCCTGTGGCGTGGAAAATATATGATCATACGGTCCCCGGCGATTTTCCCCCAAAAAACCTAAAGTAAAGCCAGACAAAAGTAGCCCATCTTTATTTTGTACATATCTGCACCCGGTATGACGTATTGTAATTATTTTGGTGAATTATAAATATCATTACAACCTGGCAACAGAAAAAGGAAAAGACCCTAGAGCTCCTACCCGGTCCTCTCCGAGAAGGTCTAGTTTTGCCAACTGTTGTAGATAACTTTAAACAAGCCTACATTGAAAAAAAATTAGACTGATTTTGATAATCTACCCCTGCAAAATTTCGTTTCAATCCGTTCAGCCATTTTGATGATAGTGTACAGTTGGCCGATTTCGACGACGGCGTCAACTTCCGATGACTATCCGCAGTTGTCAACTGCGCAGGAGATATCATAGTGCCGTAAGTGTATACAAAAACACATAGGCACTCACCCGCCTTAACCTTATCTAATGTGCACGATAAGAATGAAGGAAGGGTCAAATGCAGTTTCAGAGATGGGACGCAACACCACACAATCAGACCCGAAAAACCAATTACGTGTGTTTTTCACAAATATAAGCTTCGGCTGGGATTTGAATCCAGTACCGATGTCTCTGCAGTTAGGTATACTAACAACTAAGCCGCGCGGTAGTCGTTGCATATGACAAAGGTGCGAATGAAAGTGTATAAATCTAAAACTAAACTATCCTTAAATCTAAGAACAAAATTAAAAAGTAAAAAAGAATTTACGTATTATTGACACTTCATTTACAGAAAGAAATTTTCAGTAAAAATGTACATAGAAATATGACACCTTTGCATAAACTTTTGAGTCGAAATTCGCTTGCTTCTTCCGTTTTATTTGTAGATGTCGGGCTAATACTCAGGCGTTTTGTCGAACAATTGTGTTAACACCGCAACGTAGCAAATAAACGAATAAACTTTTTGTTAAGCAAATGTCTCTGTTAAAACTTTTTAATTAGAAAGCCATAGAATCAATTTAGTCGTATCGATTACAAATTACTTAACGTGCTTTCTGGTTTTAAGGTTTGAATATTTTTATTATTTTAGTAACAGGAAATCATTTAAGAGTCTAGTTCGTGATCACCTAATATATCATTGACAATATTTGGCTTATCTATTTTCGATTTTTATTACTTATTGATTTATGTATCTTTTTATATATTTGTGTATTTTATGTTATAAATATTTAGTTAATTACATAGTGTGTTTATATGTATTTATTATCTTATTATTATTGGAATCTAGCTACAGTTTTTTTTATTTTTTGTTTTATACCTACCAACTACCTTTCACCATAACAAGGGTTGACTGGTAGAGCCCATTGTAGCCTTAAGCTTAAGGCTAGGAACAAAGAATAAATAAATACCTATTTAATGAATCCTTTTACTATGATAAAAGTGAAAGTATGTTTGTCGGGGTAACTGGAGGGACCCTCCGGTTACCTCACTCACAGATCGAAACGCAGAAGCACAAGATGCCTCTTCTTCACGCCGGTCAAGCCCGACCATTCGAGCAGCAGCAAAAGCTGCCGCTTGGCTCTACTAAGTACAAAAGTGGTGGTATCAAGTGTATAATTTTCCTACATAAAAAAAATTTTGCTTTCCCATGAAATTAATAAATATTCGATCGTCGCTAAGTAATGACTTATAATTTATCGGAGAGCTTATTATAAGGAAGGGAAGGTTTAAAAATAATAAATTTTGTTTTTGAGATTTGTCAAATTCTTTAATTTTATGAAAAAAAAAATGTAACAGAATTTCATTAACATTTACATAAATATCGTGTTTGATTTGATTTTAGTTTTCTTTGAACATAATAAAATTAAAATTGTATATTATAATGAAAAAAGGCCCTAACATTCGTCACGATGCGTTAATTACACAGTATAAGTATAAGTTCGAAGGTACGAGTACCGATAAACTGAAACATATCTGTAACTTCTAGTTCATAACTTTCAAAATTAATAATCAAACTCCACTAATAACTTCATGTAATTAAGTCAACTGAAGTCAAATTTAATTACCGGTAATTACTCTACGCTTCGTCACACACACACGACTAGGCAATTAATTATCTAGTAATGACTCTTGTTAATATACAGACTTCTACAAGACTAGATATTTATAATGAATGTCTTTGAAATTAATATCGTCTTTTTTCTTTTTTTATCATCAGGATATCATGCTCATCATGATGATCTTGCTGTTGGACACTATTTTAGTCGTAGAGTATATTTTTTACCAGATATTATGGACTATTTGCTTTAATTATCTGTATGCTATTCATGGTATAGTTAAGATTGTTATCAATACATTAAAACAAAGATCATTGTACGCTATAACGTTTACCTGTTAAAGCCTGCAAACGTTGACGTAGCACTTGTTGCCTACGCCGTAGCCGCCTACGTCATCTTCAGACGTAATCTAAGCTTTGTGCTTGAATCTGTCATCTCGACTGCGATGCCCTAGTTCTGTACGTTGATGGCCTTTCTTTAATACTTATATACAAAATTGGTTATATGTGTGTATGTTTGATCGGATTTCACTTAGATTTTGAAATTGATTTTTTTTTAATATTTTTTATTATTTCTTAGATATGCAGTTATGTACGATATTTTTCTTCACCGCCAAGCCCGTGGTAAATACAGCACTTAGAACTGCTACGAACAATTATAGCGGTGCCGGCACCGGGGACCCGAACCCAGGTCACTCGCGCTCTATGAAACTAAAGTGAGCGCCATGAACACTAGGCTAGCACGGTTAACGAAGGAGTATTTATATCTGAAACAAATTTTTATCTTTCCCGTTAAATGAGTTCCGATAACAACATTCTGCGACAGCTGTCCGATTGCATCTGTGTGACGGGCGAGCAGTGACAGAGCGCATGGTTCAGTGTCGATTTATTTAGTTCACTTGG
This sequence comes from Bhutanitis thaidina, assembly GCA_029286595.1. Taxonomy (NCBI): domain Eukaryota; kingdom Metazoa; phylum Arthropoda; class Insecta; order Lepidoptera; family Papilionidae; genus Bhutanitis; species Bhutanitis thaidina. Next base: position 14,404,785 of record JAGSMS010000010.1, read on the forward strand.
TTATATTAGAGCAACTGTGGATATTTTCAAATGAAGAGTGAATTAATTAAATGAATGAAGAGTAAATGAGTCTAAATGGGCAACCATCCAGGGCCCCGTCGCGACTTAACACCATGCGGGACTGTAAACATGCACTCATTCATTTTAATAAATAATAATAAACATGTTAGATTATGCCGTACAATAATGAAATTAATATTCAAAATGAAAAACTTGCGAGACACAAAGTAGTTGTTCGTTCATTACACACACACACACACATACACAGACGATTTCAGTATATATATATGTTTAAAGAATTCATTAAGTTACTTTTAATTTTTTTTTTTATTTTGAATTTTTTCTTGTAATTCGGTACTAATATCTAGACTTTTTTAGCTGTTGTTATAAGAAATTATTATTGTTAATCAACTTGGGTGAAGACACTGACCTCTGTAATACAGGTTCTTAACCTAGCACAGATGTCAGGGAGTTCATACTTTATGTTCCAAATTCTTATATCAATAAAGATTATTATTATTATGCTATCCTTTTTCTTTCCCATTGTAAAATTAGCAAGACCCGACTAGCGAGTATGTAAAAGCCTCCAGGGGGGGTCCAGGGTAATTTTAAGAAGAATTTTAATTTTTTGGTAGAAATAAAGATTTATTATTATTATAGAACATTCACAGTCGAATGTAATTTATATTTAAAATCTACCACCGTTTTGTAGTGAGATTCCTCTGACGGAGAACAAACCGGCGAAACGAACTCCGTTGGTATCCGCTTTTTTTGTATTCCTTTCAAGTATACAATACGTTTTAATTATCTTATATTACAAGATTTTTTTCTAGAAACGCCTTGGGAGCGTTGAATTCATTCCCAATATCATCTATGTATTCCTTTATATTACAATAACCCTTTTTATAAAGGCCTTGTTTAACAATTTATTTAAACCTATTGAGAGAAAGACTCCGCGCACTTGCTGGGATTTTGACGTAGAAATGTAAATAAGTGAATTATTAAGTTCATCGATAAGTCGTTTTGGGTATATGGTATACAGGTTTTCGAGACTGCGACATCTGCGACTGCGACTTCCATTTGCATTGTGTTAATGAAATTGTGATAGCTTCATTTGTCATCTCGTCTGGTTGGATACGTTGGCTCTTTCCTTTTCTCTAATTTTCTTTACTCTCGTGTAATTTCCTACGTTTCCTTTTTATTTTTCCTTAACTTGTCTTCACTAATAATCAAATTGTAATAATAGCTTTCTGAAAACACAGTTGTATAATGCGAATTAATGTTCATGAAAAGTGAACTTTCTGTTTACACTATGCCAAGTAGTGAGTCCCTGTTCCCTTAAATTTACTTTTTAAATGAAGTCTCGTTTACAAAAACTCAATGTGTAGATAAGTCATAGTAAGCCTCTAACCACTTTCATTAAATACCTACTTTATTGTTAGTAAGAAAATTAACACACATTATATATATATATATTGATTTATTTTATTCATTTATACTTTATGGTGTAAACCAACCGGGGCATACATACAAAAGGCGGACTTAATGCGTTTTGGGATTCTCTAACAGTCAACCCAGGGCGTGATGAAATGTTGTGATAGGTGCATCAAATATAAAATAATATAAATAGCAAAAAGTCTAATCGCGAAATATACTATACAATTAAAATATATTTAAATGTATAAACATACATACCTCCACAAACACTTACATATACAAATACATAATAAATATATACATAAATACCTACTCGGATAAATAGATACATAAAAACACATTAATACATACATATGTAATAAATCAGAATAAATATTAAGAAGTATTAGATGGTTTTAAAAAGTGTTCGTGTACCAATCGTTTGAAAGAAATTTTATATAGGGCTTTTCTAATGTCTTCGGGCAAGGATTTCCAAAGAAGTGTAGCCTGAACGGTGAGGAAACCACCAACAAAATCGGTAAAATGTTGCGGGATACATATCATATGATTAGCAGAGCAACGAAGGGCCCTATCAAAGGAAGAAGAGAGAATTTATATATATATGCTTGAGGTATGAAGGATGAACGATAACATCTGCAGTAGAACCAGGGTAACCGACTTGAAGACCACCAAGCTAGAGCGATAATGCGCCTGTCGTATCGCTCGAAGAGCTGATGACCGTTGAGGAAGAAAGTTTCTCGAGTGGCCAAGTAGAACAAGCAAACGGAATGTGGGACGTCTCCAACGATTTCGAATAGGTTTCTCGCTGTGGGTAAATATTTGTATAATAAATATGAATGTTTATACCAGATTAATTAATGTTTATTTATAGTACATATTCGTTTATTTAACACGAGTATGTTTGCTTACTTATATACGTACACGTTTAAATTTATTATTTAACGGTCTAGTGTCCAAGAATTTTTTTTTATTGTAAAGAGGGCAAACGAGCAAGCGGCTCGCCTGATGGTAAGTGATTACCGCCGCCTACGATTATCTGCAACACCAGGGGCGCTGCTGGCCTTTGAGGATATTTGGGGATGGGGGGATGGTAGCTCACTCACAGGATGAAACTACATCATTTTTACTCGGTAGGTAGAGCCAATTGGCGGCTTTTGTGCTAATTGAATGAGCCGGCTCGACAGGTCCACGTCCTCGCAGAATATCAGCGTGAAGTAAAGGCATTTTGTGCTTCTGCATTTCGTTCGGAGAGTGAGGTCACCGGAGGCCCACTCCATCCAGTGACGCTCTGTGCCGCTACCATTTCTTCTTGAACAACGATAGAGAGGTAAGCCATTTATCACAGATCATGACTACTTCACGGAGGCTGAACACTTGCCGATGGTGCATGGCGAGGGCGTTGAAAAAGATCCGCCCGTCACGTTTCTGCGGCAAGTACAGCATCATCATGGCGATCTCGGATGAGGTGTCTTGTGGGTGCTTCGCGAACCGATTGTTTCATGTCAAGCTCGTCGATACCTACATTCCGTAGCAGGCTGAACTGACCAGCCTAAAACTCACTGCCATCTGGGTAAGGTATTCAGCTCCGATAGGATCCTTTTTTGATAGTTATAGATATGCATATACTCTGGAATTATGACTTTATCCATTTCCACATCCAATGAACACATTTATCCGTCTCCAACTCCATTTTGATAGAATTGCTTAAATCGAAACTCATCATTTGAAACAAAAGTATTATTTATGGATTTTATCACTTTTAATTTTTGTTTTTATGTTCCCGACTTATCGAGTGCTTTACAGCACCGGTGGTCACGGAGTGAACGACGTGTTAAACGTCCCCAAGTCACACTTAACTCGAGCTTCCTACAGCTTTAGTTATTAATTTTTGGTCCGATCTACACAGAAAGTTCTCACAGTATCTTGAGGTTGTGCTTAGTTAGATGTAATTTTATTTATTACTGGATCCCAAGCCAACGGTAGTACCCAGCCATTTTCTCCTTTGAAATTGGGATGTTTTTTGATTTCAATAGTCTCGCGTATCATACTTGGCAACAATCGGTGTTCTTTTGCGAGGATTTGTGGTCTATCAAATCTGATGCAATGGTTGGGGGGATCAAGAATATGATCACAAACTGCAGATGCTCTAGGAAGAGCGTCGATGGCTCACGTCAGCTAAATGTTCGCGTATATACAAATAATCACTATCGGAACTGATCATCAACAATTTCATCAGATGCTAGAGCAAATTTTTTGTGCCGCAAAGTTATATCAATCTCTACAAGGAGTATTTTATCTTCTCTACTCCGAGAATCTCGATCTAACTCTGAACTCCGCCACAAGCACCTGACAAACGTTCGGTCTTAGCGTAATACTTGTGTTGCTTATCTCCTGCAACCAACACAGTACTGAGCTAAGACCTTATATGTTCTGCACAATAATATATAACAGTATTTTAGGATTTAACTTCATACATAGTTAATGAGGAACCTTTTTGTTTTCCTTTGTCTTTTTAGTTGTGATCTGTTTGTTCATAATTTTTTTTGTTATTTGTTAATTAACGCGTGTTGCGCCATACCGAATAGATTAAATGGCTAATTATTATTAAATAACATGTAACTATCAAACAAAAATAACTATAGCAAGCATCTTCCTATAAAGGAGAAATATATATTCCTTACTCTTGAGCGAATTGATGAAACGAGGTCAATAACCGACCTACTTTACGATATACAAGGGATATATCTATATAACTTAACCCTTCCTTATCGAACTCTGAACCGCTTCTTGAAAACAAATAGTTCAGTTAACGTCTCGTACATATAAAACATAAAACGACATATACTCACGCCTCTAATCTTTCACGGAGTAGGCACGATAGTTCTTTCAGACGTGTTACTTATTCGTTGACAGTTTGCATCCGTAATCAAATTCTCTCAAGCATAATAAGAGGCTTAGTAGCCTAGTGGATAGAATGTTCGTTTTAATTTCATTGTACGTTTGTGTCCTGGGCTCGATTACATGTACCGTCATCACTAAAATATTATCAAATAGAAATTTTAAGTACTGAATTTATCAGATGCCAGGCGGTGAAGGAAAACATGGCGAGGAAACCTAAATGTCTGAAAAATTATAAAAATATTATTTCAAGGAGATATGAAGTCTGCCAATCTGCACTGAAGCAGCTTTGCGAACCCTTTCGGGCTCCACAGCTTGTTCAAATATTTGACAGGAGGCCTCTGCCCTCTCTATAATATAATGTAAGACTTTTCATTTCATCTCCCTTCTACGAGTTTATCTAAACCAATACAACCGCTTTCCTGGACGTTTCAATTCTAACATATTGGCACAGTTTGTGTCTATTGGGAAATAGAGTGTACAATATAATGGAAGCGGTAACACTCCAGCGGCTCTATCTGACACAGTTTTATGTCTGCTAGAGTTTTGTGAGTTGCTGTAAAAAAAAAGTTTGATTTAATGCACCAAGTCAACGGAAACTAATTTATTTATTTTATTAAAATTTCTATAAATATTATACATATGCCTTGTGGTATTATATGGCTTAAGAATTTCCCACCCCCTTTATTCCCGAGGGTCTGGTAAGAGGCGATTAAAGGAATAACTCGCAATGGCTATCGACAGACAGACGGCGACTGCGATCGGCAATCCGCTGGAAAAGAAAGAGTATATCTGTTCTTGTTCGATATTCGTAACTTTTTATTAATAGGTGGCAGATGCTTTCTCTGCCAAGGAATCGTCTGGGTTGGCACCATACTCTTACGTATCTGTAACCATCCTCGATTGCAGTGGTTTGCAGGTGTCCATAAGCTGCAGTAGCAACTTACCATAAGATGATAGCTCCTTTTTCATCCCTATTCAATAAAAAAAATCGCATGCCAGGTTTTGTTTTCACCTCTTCGGAAATGGGGTTTTTGTGCAGAGGGAAACCCTATTTAACCAAATTTTCACAGTAGAGAATTAATTTAGAACTAATTGTTCTGTTAGTACATCTTGGACAACGGCTCAGTTAGAATTTTTTATATTTTTTTATAAATAAACTAGGAAGTGAAATTATAAACAGTATTCAATACGTGTGCGTTACATTACACACACAGTTGAGCAATTATCGTAACGCGCGGTAACGCAACGCTTCGCATAAACAACATTTGTTTCACATCAAAGGAGCTACGTGAACATTTTCCAATTTTAAAACCGCCGACTGGTTCCGAAATCGTTCCGAAAATAACCGACGCAACCCGAACGACTCCGAAAATAGACGAACGCACACTGCCGACGTAATTCATGACCCTATTTCAGAAACGTCTTACGTTCTATAGTTAGCATGTAGATTATATACACTGGTTTGTTGCTGATAGCCTTGTAACTTACAAAGTATTTAAAAGAAAGCATGTTTTCTATTGTCTAATGGGTAATATTCAAGTAATACAAAAGAAACAATTATTTTAATGAAATTTGTATTAATTAGTTTCCTTAAAGTTAAACGTCCTTAAAAAAGATATGATTGGAACCACTTAATAGCACTTAAAGAAATGATTATTGTTTGAAGAATCCCTGGAACAATTGAAATCTAAACTACAGAAGAAAAGGCGTTACTGAAATCTAGCAGTACCAGGTAGAGACAGCGGAATATTTTCTGTAGCCTAGCGAACTACGTCTGTGATTTTAAGAAGAGCTATGAACTGGGCTGTAAATCAAAAGGGTGTAGAAGTAAGTTGGATGATATCAAAGAGGATAGGTGAGTATGCATAATGTGCGCAAGAACTTTTAAATAGGAAAGACAATATCGAAATCGGTTTTATTTAATCTCTCTTCTTGATAATTTTTTTATATTTTTAATTCCGATCAATCATTGCCCTGAATTTATGGTTCGCTGAAGTAACTATAACTTTTGTTTGGAACACGCCGCCTGGATTGATCGAATTAATTAAAAGTAATGGTGGAAGCCGATCCTTATCAAATAACCAAAGAATCAGCGTCACGGTTTGACGTTAGTTTACCCACAATATTGGCGATGTCATTTGCTACAAATTGATAAAATTGAGAACTCGAGAAAGGGGTGGCTTATTAATAAACTGATGTGCATAGCAACACGCGTTAAAGCTTGCCTTGCTTTGTTTAGTAGGCACAGAAGTTAAGGAATTTTGGACCGAATTGTGTCGTGTGATGAAACGTTGTTACAACGTGGCAGAGCCAAGCGGCGGCTTTTGCTGCTGCTCGAATGGGCCGGCTCGTCCGGCTTGGTACCATGGTCTCGCAGAATACTGGCGTGAAGTAGAGGTACGTTGTCTCCTGCGTTTCGTTCGGTGAGTAACCGAAGGCCCACTCCTCCTCCACATTCCTCTCCTTATCCTCCCTCCTATCTCCCAAATATCCTTAAAGGCCGGCAACGCACCTGCAGCACCTCTCGTTTTGCAGATTACGTGGGCGACGGTAATCACTTACCATCAGGTGAACCGCTTGCTCGTTTGCCGCCTTTTCCATAAAAAAAAAGGTAGATTTTCTACGGCAATAATAAGGGAAAAAAGCAATGACTTAATTCCCAATTCAAACACCTACAGTAATGGTAACTATCTGGTGATTACTTTGTGGTGTAATTCACTCACAATTTTTTGAGACTCGCTGTATTAATAACCGCTGATGTAAAAAATTACATGTAGCATTATTCGTGAATGATAAAATACCACAAACATTTGCCAGTCATACCGATAAACGAAACCGCTGACCTTTAACGATTTGCCTTTAGAAAACACTAAATAAAAGGGTATTGTAAATAGCTTTTGTAGGGGAAAATAAAAGACTGCGAAATAAAAAATTTATAGAAGCAAACGTCTGAATGGTTTTTTGAAGACAATAGTACCAACAGCTGAAGTTGACGCGGAGTTATTATCTATGATTTAAAGCCGACGTGACAGTTATACAGTTATTGTAAAAGGATGCGACTGTGAACAAAACAAATATGTTACAATTACGTTGTTTTGTTGTGCTTTTTCTGTTTCTCCATCAGTCTGTCTAAAGTACATAGTAGAACAAAAGTCTTTCCAAGGAGTTGCTTAAAAGAAGCTGACATTATTATTCGTACTTACGGAACTATACTAGTACCATACGGAAAAGAGCAAAATTCTGCTGCCATTTTATGTAGGTATTCTGTGACCAAGGTCCTTCCATAGTCGGGTCGTCCTGACGAGCAAACGGCTCACCTAGTGATAAGTGATTACCACTACTACTCTGTTTATAAGCAGAGTAGGTATATTTATATATGTTTATATATGTTGTTGGTATATTTATTCTGCACTATAGGCACAATCTTTGATCTTACTACATTGTAGACATAATCGATATTTGGCTTAAGTACTACTTTTAAGTGTCACTGTTTAATGATATGATGATACCGTGAGCTCGTTCTGCGTAGATCGGACCGAAAATTAATAATTATAAAGTTAAGTGTGGACGGGTTAACTAGCCATGACCCCGGCAGCTGTTAAGCACCCAAAATGTCGGGATTTAAAAATCGAATTAAATGCCGTAGAATCCGTAACTCATAGTATCATTTCCCTGGACTAGACTGCTCTAGGAAGTCTGCAGTCCTTGATTATATCCTTTATCGCGTCAACCATTACATCAGATTTGACAGACCACAAATCCTCGCAAAGGAACTCCCGTTCCCGCCAAGGATGTTTCGCGAAGCTATTGTAATCAGAAAACATTCTAATTTCAATAGAGAAGATGGCTGGGTACTACCACCGGCTTGGGATCCAATGATAAACAAAATTAAATCTTTTTTTTTTTTTATAGAAGAAGGGGCAAACGAGCGTGCGGCTCACCTGATGGTAAGTGATCACCGACGCCCACGAACATCCACAACACCAGAGGAGCTACAGATGCGCTGCCGGCCTTTAAGAAAGGAATAAGCTCTTTTCTTGAAGGTCCGTAAGTCGTAATTATTCGGAAATACTGCTGGCGACAGCTGATTCCACAAAGTCGAAGTGCGTGGCAGAAAACTTCGATTAAAACGCACTGTGGTGGAATGCCAACCATCTAGGTGGTATCGATGGAACTTCGAATTCAGTCGCGATGTACGATGGTGAAACTCAGCAGCTGGGATCAATCCGAACAGTTCTTCAGAACATTCCCCGTGGAAAATTTTTAAAAATGCAAAGAGAATCAACATCTCTTCGCAAGGCCAAAAGGATCAAGCCGATCAGAGAGAGCTTGGTCGCCGACAATTCGAGCCGCTCGACGTTGGATGCGGTCAAATGGAAGGAGTTGGTACTGGGGTGCCCTTCCCAGAGATGAGAACAGTATTCCATGTGGGGCCGAACTTGCGCCTTATAAAGTTGCAAACGGTGGACCGGCATGAAATACTGTCCCGCTCTACAGAGCACACCAAGCTTTTGGAGGCCAATTTGGCCTTTCCTCCAAATGACCACGGAACTGAACGTCGCTCGATATGTGAACGCCAAGGATTCCGATACTGGCTGAGGCAATAAGGGAATGTTCTCAAAAGAGGAGAAACGACAAAGGGATTCTTTTAGCGGTGAACGTGCAAACCTGTGTCTTTTTGGGGTTGAATAGGACCAAATTACGTCGACCCCAATCCGAGACTTTGAATAACAAGGTCTCGACTTCAGACACAAGTTTGTTCCGGCACTCGTCGACGTGTTCCCGAGAAATATTCGCACGGCCTGTATATAGGGCATCACCCGTGCTGTCGTCTGCATAGCAATGAATGCTACTGATTTGTAGCATGTCGTTGATATGCAGAAGGAACAAAGTGGGAGATAGCACACAGCCTTGTGGAACACCAACATTCACGGGTTTGGGGTCCGAGCATGCACCGTCGACAACAATCTTGATGCTCCGATCCGTGAGGAAGCTGGTGACCCAGTTGCACAATCTCTCAGGAACCCCGTAAGATGAAAGCTTTGAAAGAAGCGCTTTATGCCAAACCCTATCAAATGCTTTCGCTACGTCCAGACTAACCGCCAAAGCCTCCCCCTTAGACTCAACTGCTTCTGCCCATCGGTGAGTCAGGTAAACTAGAAGATCACCAGCTGATCGTCCGCGACGGAAACCGTACTGTCGGTCACTGATCAGCTGGTGTTCCTCCAGGTACCTCAGGAGCTGGGTGTTGATGAGTGACTCCATTATTTTAGATAACAAGGGGGTGATGGCAATAGGCCTGTAGTTGGACGGATCAGAGCGGTCGCCTTTTTGGGTATTGGATGCACAAATGCTGTCTTCCAAGATTCCGGGACGACGCCTGAAGAGTAGGAGTGCCGGAAAAGACGCGTGAGAACCGGTGCCAACTCAGGGCACACATCCTCAGCACAATTGAGGGATTCCGTCCGGCCCACTCGACTTATGAATGTCCAGGGAGCGGAGTGCCTTTCGCACTGAATCTAAAAATCTAAAACCAAGCATACCACTGCATGACCTCAAGTGTGAGCACATTCTGCTTAGATCGGACCAAAATTTAATAAATAAAAGCTGAAGGTAGCCCGAGTTAACTATGACATCTGGACGTCTAACACCCCTGTCCCCCCGCGATCGCGGTTTCTATAAATCAATCGAAACGACGGGAATATAAAAACATAATTAAAAAATCCGTAAATAATAGTTTCATTTCAAAAATGTAAATTAAAATAAATTTTTATTTTATTTCCTTCCGTCCTAAGGACGATTATACAAAATCTCTCTGCAAGTACCAACCTCACCCACACATGTTTCACCCTCATATCAAACAAACGAGGCTCTGGCCACTGAACTGAACTAAATTTTATCAAGCAAGGAAGCAATGAAAAAACTTCCTTTAGAAAAGTTATTAGGGGAATTACATGCTCTTTGACCTACAAGTACTATCAAAGATTAGTAATGCAGACAAGACATGACTTTCCCCTTTTTTATTTTTGGCATAAGTGCCTTTGCATACGAGTAGCAGGTATTTCATAGACATAAATTGCACTAGAACAAACACTGAGATTCTGAGACTGATCTATGGGCAATACGAACACTGGTCTCATTCGGGGGTTGAAATCCGTGTCCCGCTTAGCTGATGCGAATCGCTTAGCCACTGGTATCCCAAATTTCAAATAACATGGTCAAATCAACGTGCGGTGAGCGACAGCGATGCTGTAAATCTGCGCTAGCGTAAACGAATTAAGAAAGCTGTGATAAACAGATAAATTGCGAATCGTTTCATATGAATACATTGTACAGATGCTTTTGTTATTGTACACCTGCACCTTGTAAACTCCTTGTTTTTTTTTTTTTCGGTAGACAGACAGGCTATTGAGACGTTAATTATTGTTGAGTTTTATTGGATTCCTTTTGAAGAAAAAAGGTTTATTGTTTTTGCGGTACCAGTTAGTTAAACGATATCATCGTCATCATTTCAGCCTATCAGAAGACCACTGCTGGACATAGGCCTCCCCCAAAGATTGCCACGAAGCTCGGTCCTTAGCCACCAAATAAATAAATAGTAAGTAGTGCAGACAAATAAATGTATAAACGATATACTTTATACTATTTATTTCTCTCGGGTATGTGAGCTTTTATAACTATTTTATGTACGTAAATTTTTTATTCACCAATATAAAAGATGTCTGCCGGTGTTTTACGGGTTTATAATACATGTGTAATAGTTTTCATTTTGTACATTCGAATATTTGATTTAACCCGAATCTGAAGTTTAATAAAAAATTTAAAAAACAGACTTGCTTACTTAATGCATTATAACATGAAAAGTGTTAATCTGTACTGATATTATAAAACTAAAGTGTATGTATGTTTGAACTTCCTAATCTCAGGAACTACCTGTCCGATTTGAAAAACCCATTTTGCGTTTAATAGCTCATTTATTGAGGCAGGTACACAAAGGTTTATACCGTCACACTGCAACCCATAGAAGCTGAGCAGTAACCATAAACCTTGCTCATATACCCATCATGTATTTGAAACAGGTATAAAACTACAGAGCACAGCTAGTGTAAAATAAATAGTCATTTCTCTAACCCACATAGGCATATATTTATTTTGACTTATTTCGCCTCTTCTAATTACCGCCTCTTAAATAGACATCTACTGGACACAGGCCTCTATAGGGAAGAGATAGAGGGATATAAAGAATGATGACGATCATGAAACATTTGATTTGTGCTTGCCTGCATTGGTCTGCTTATTTTGTTTTTTTTTTTTTTCGGTAGACAGACAGGCTATTGAGACGTTAATTATTGTTGAGTTTTATTGGATTCCTTTTGAAGAAAAAAGGTTTATTGTTTTTGCGGTACCAGTTAGTTAAACGATATCATCGTCATCATTTCAGCCTATCAGAAGACCACTGCTGGACATAGGCCTCCCCCAAAGATTGCCACGAAGCTCGGTCCTTAGCCACCAAATAAATAAATAGTAAGTAGTGCAGACAAATAAATGTATAAACGATATACTTTATACTATTTATTTCTCTCGGGTATGTGAGCTTTTATAACTATTTTATGTACGTAAATTTTTATTCACCAATATAAAAGATGTCTGCCGGTGTTTTACGGGTTTATAATACATGTGTAATAGTTTTCATTTTGTACATTCGAATATTTGATTTAACCCGAATCTGAAGTTTAATAAAAAATTTAAAAAACAGACTTGCTTACTTAATGCATTATAACATGAAAAGTGTTAATCTGTACTGATATTATAAAACTAAAGTGTATGTATGTTTGAACTTCCTAATCTCAGGAACTACCTGTCCGATTTGAAAAACCCATTTTGCGTTTAATAGCTCATTTATTGAGGCAGGTACACAAAGGTTTATACCGTCACACTGCAACCCATAGAAGCTGAGCAGTAACCATAAACCTTGCTCATATACCCATCATGTATTTGAAACAGGTATAAAACTACAGAGCACAGCTAGTGTAAAATAAATAGTCATTTCTCTAACCCACATAGGCATATATTTATTTTGACTTATTTCGCCTCTTCTAATTACCGCCTCTTAAATAGACATCTACTGGACACAGGCCTCTATAGGGAAGAGATAGAGGGATATAAAGAATGATGACGATCATGAAACATTTGATTTGTGCTTGCCTGCATTGGTCTGCTTATTTTGTTTTTTTTTTTTATTGGAAAGGCGGCAATCGAGCAAGCGGTTCACCTAATGGTAAGTAACCGTCACCCACGTACATCTGCAACACCGGTGCTGCTGCAGATATGTGGCCAGCCTTAAAGGGTATTTGGGAGATGGGAGGGAGGATGAGGAGGGGGATGGGGAGAGGGAGTAGGCCTCCGGTTACCTCACTCACCGAAAGAAACGCAGAGGCACAAAATGCCTTTACTTCACGCCGGTATTCTGCGAGACCATGGTACCAATCCGGCCCATTCGAGCAGCTGCAAAAGCTTTTTTTAATATGGTTATCCCCTCATCAGTCTATAGCCTTTGCGATTTTCGTGGCTTCTCTATTAGTTGCCTCTTACGAAACCAAGGGAAAGAAATAGACTGGCACATTCATACGTCACCACACGGCAAGTCATACACCAAATGTCAATAGAAGAAGTACAATAGTTTAGTCACGGGTTTGTTATTTTGCCACAAGATATTCTTCGCTACTTAATAACTAGGCCATCGACACCCAGGTCAAAAACCTTTTCGACTTTGTTCGCTGGCCTTGTAAAGTGTTAAAAATTTGGCTATTATTACTGCATACTTTAGCTGTTGCTCGAATTGGCGGCATGGCCGAGGTACTACCACGACCATTTAAGGTGCCTCTATCTTGTGCTTCTCCGTTTCGTTCGGTGAGTAAGATAACCATGAGGCCCTCTTCCTCTCCCCATACCCCCTACTCATCTTCCCTAAATCCCAAATACCCTTATAATCGCATACCTTTAGGTGAGCCGCTTGCCTGTTTGCCAGCCATAAAAAATAATCCTATTTTAGTCCACTGTTGAACAAAGGCGTCTTCGAATACAAGCTAGAACATTTTACATTTTTTGTAAGGCTTACCACTTTGGGTTGATATGTACAGTGTCACAGATCTGTGGGATTTGGGACAATGAAAATAGTATGTGTATTCCACCATCGTACGGTCGTCAGAGCTTCGTTTGCTTGGTAACATGCTGGACGTGCAGTTGAGTTTGACATTTGGAGAAAGAGACGATATATTCCCACTTCAGTTGATACCATTCCGCTTAAATATCATTCCTTGGCAACGCTCTAGATGATAGGTCAGCCTACTGCCAAACCAAACACTTTGTTGCGAAATCAGTTTTTAATGCAAGTACTTCAGTTAGTTTGACCTAAATAAACACTAGGCGTGATAGCTCAGCGGTTTGACTCGAGTTCGATCCCCAGAGCTCGTACCTATGAGTTTTTTTAAAGTTATATATAGTATCATTGCCAGGACGCTAAGACGGTGACAGGCTCAGCACTTGTCACGTTTCACAAATTAAGCTCCAGCTAAAATGCTTAGCGAGTTACTCCTTCTAGTTTCAGTTTATCTTTTTCTTTGTCTTTTTATTAAAAAAAAATATAACCTTCCACTGTAGGAATTTCTCCTATATCGCGAAGGCAGTTTTACATATATAAATTGCACATGGATAAACACCTAGACCCGGAACTGTTGCTTGTAGTCTCGTGCGGGAATCGAACCCGCGAACCACGGCGTCGCAGCTGAACGCTTAGTCACTACGCCACCGAGCCGTCTTATATCTATCAAAATCTATTACGGTGTAGATTTTGAATTAAGACCGAGTCAAATGAGTTTTGACTTGGACTTGGACTTGATTCAACTTGAGGCCCGCGACTAAGTCGGCGCTACGATGACGTCACCCGGCCTTTAAAAGCTAGCTTTTTAATAAAAGTGATAATAAAATTTCGGTCAGTTACGGTAAACACTTGCACGCTGCGGTAAATCGTTATTGTTGGAATGTGTCCAATACGATGAAATTCACGTACCGAAAACCCACAATGTGGACTATATCGTCGATAAAAGTCTTTTATAACCGCGGTCTACGACATGCGCGTTTAAATGTCGTACTATTTATAGAGATATTGAAACGTTCCGCAACTTCGCTACCCTTGTAAAGGTTACATTAATCCTAAATCATCGTCCGGTTTTTTTTTTCATGGGATAGGCGGCAAACGAGCAAGCGGTTCACCTGATGGTAAGTGATTACCGTCGCCCATGAACATCTGTAACAGCAGAGGTGCTGCAAATGCGTTACCTTTAAGGGTATTTGAAGAGGGGAGGAAGGATGAGTAAGGGGGATGGGGAGGGGGAGTGGGCCTCCGGGTACCTCACCTTGTGTGTGAACATGCGGCGAATGCCGAACCGTGGGGTTTTAGTCGTTGAAAAGCCCGACATAACCTGTCCTTTCCCCCGAGAGGGAGGGTATGGATTAAGCATTTCCCTATATTAAAAAAAAAGATTGATAAAAAACATGGCAACTAACATGTGTGAATGTGACACGTGAGAATGGAATATAAAGGAATGACGAAATCTGATTTTTTATGACGATTTCATTGTTATATTACGCTCATTGAGAGCGCACCGTGACCTGCATTCAAATGTTAATATTTTCGCAGCCATTTGAAAGACCCATAATTTTCCGAAATAATGCTATTTCATATTTGCGAACAATGTAGATTAAACACATGCGAATATAGCTCGGAATACGTTTCAACTTCCTGATTACCAAAGAAACTATAAAAATAGATTTTAATGGCACATTGTATTTTCCGCTCGTTTTTACTTGACATAACATCTAGGCAAGCGTGTACCATCCTAGGCCTCATCTTCGCCTTCCATCGGGCAAGATTGAGGTCAAACGTAAGCCTATTTGTCATAAAAAGAAAACATAAGACGCATGGTGACGTCTGCTATTTTGTGGATATAGCCGTACTAGTCTTCCATTCTTCTTCGACACATGAGTAACGGAAATATCAATAAGCGAAAAACGTAAATTACGGTATTTATTATACGCAATTTGTGTAGGTGAAGCCCTTTGTCATCTACACAACCTTGATTTAAACAAATACGAAGTAAATTGAAGTAGCAGTCTGTGCCCACTGCTGGGCAAAGGTCACATTCTCAAATATCTAAGAGGGATTTGGAGCCGGGAAGGGCCCGCCACGCTGCTCCAGTGCTGGTTTGCGTGGTTCATATGTCCGCGGAATAATATCTCCTTTTTTATTGTTCCACAAACATGCAGGTTTCACTTCTGCTTGTTTTCAGCTTTGCTACGTTATTAATTGGAAACATCGAGAACATTACAAGGATTTAATAAAGTTTTGTCACCAAAACCTCGTATAGGTAAACATATTATGGGTTAACTTTGATGGTCATGATAGGTTATATTTTGACTTTGATATTAATTAGCAACGTGACGGTATTCCTAGTACTTAAATCAGCCGAGTTACGTAATAAATTCCGAGCTGGGTCTCGGATGTTGTTTATATTTTTATAATTTCTTTACGGTAAGGGTAAATGTCTAGGATAAAAACTAAATAGGTACTATGTGTCCGAAAAGTCTCTTATTTGCCGTCTCCGCTTCTGTTCAATTACCGTATGGAATATAGCAGGTTGCTATTAGCAACGTTATAACCCACCCTACTTTACGCCGAAATTCTGCTAAAATGAAGTCCTAACTTGCTAGAGCCGACCCATTACGAGTATATGCAGAATGTTATTATTAGACGGAATGTAAGTTTTTACCACCGCCTGACTTAATGGTTAGCATATCTGACAATTGATTGACTGACAATATTTATTTTTATGTCACTAAAATGGGTTGAGCTATCTACTTAACCTAAGCTTACAGGGCTTTGCCCTTTTTTTAGGTATATTATTATATATATATTAACCTTATATTAAGTATCCTTTTTTCTTGTATGTTACTGTACATTTTTACAGATATAAATATTTTTTTTTTATTGATTAATGGGTTCGAATTGCACATTTGTACAAAACTATTTTTTTTTATTTTAAATATATCCTCATAAAGATCGGGATCTGGAAGTATCCTCCACAGTGCTCCAGTGCGAGTTGGCGGAGTACGCAGGTCCTCGAAACATTTCTTTTTATTATTTATCAGACATGCCGGTTTTCCCACGATGATTTTCTTCATCGCGGAGCACAAGGTAAATTCAGCACATAAACTTACAAGGTCACTCGCGCACTATGAAATTAACTCGACGCCAATGACACCGCCTAATATTGCCCCGAGGTGTTTTGAAACGTTTTGTTTTTCCACGCACCGTACAGGTGAACGTTTGTGTAGCTGAAGACATCTCCCTAAGGAGACACAATACTACAGACACAGACTAGCGATCCAGGTAAAGACCTCTTACGAAGCCCGAAGCAAGAAAAGGATGGCAGATTCTTACGTCGCTTTCACACAGAAAGTTATCTGTATATATTGACTTATACTAACTTATCATAGGTACACACTAGTATATAATAATATATGTTAATTATAAGCTAAGCTGTCACAACCGTATGTCTTATACTGGGGTTGCAGAGGTGGTATAGACATTTTAGAACTTTCAAACCGACTTTTTCATCTGAGCTTATTTGGGACAGTGGTGAACCAAGTCTACTACAGAAATCGTACGTATCTTTACTACGAGCCCTCCTCATAGTGCATGGGACACAAGTGTCCTGATGTGGAGACAGTAACCCAACCTGGTTAGATTGGGTTACTGTCCACCCATTCAACCACTCGCCTGTCGTGTCTCTACTGTACTAACTTATTGGTGTATCCCTAGCGTATAGAGTTTCTCTGTATATAACTGACGTACAGCATGCAATTATTGCCTCAAAGCTATACAAAGTTATTTTCAAATAAATAAAACATCTCGAGCCGTTTTATATAAATACTACCAACTGCCCGTGGATTCACTCGCGTGGTTACTTGGGGACTCTTAATTGAGAAAAAAGTATCCAATATCCTATTCCGTGGTATAAACAAAATTTGGGCCAATTCGTTTAATCGCGTTCAGTCTTTTAAGCGAAACGACAAACATACAAACTTACACATTTGTAATATAAAACACAGCCACTATAGCAGTTCCATCAAAATCCAGAAAATAACTATCAAGGTAAACCCATTCAAACATACATACAAAAACACAAAGTTATCTATTTATAAATATATAAGTATAGATAAGTTAACGATACGTCTCTCTCCCCTTTAAACAATAAATACTTCCTATCTTTAGATAATAATACACTAACAATAGATAACTCTGCCCCGTTTAGTGAAGTGAAATATAAATACCAAAGGATAATCGACACGTGTCAGTTCGCTTTCAACGACTACCACGATCTCCACTGAGTCGAAAACTTTACCTTTGTGCGACTCTCCCTGTTTATTACCGATTTATAAATGTCATTAGTCTATTACATGTCTGATGATTACGAGGCGCGGGCGTTGGTTCGATGGGTCATGGGTATAATTACAAATGTGAATCTAGTGATAGTCTAAGGCTAATTTATCCATCGCAGAATACCGGCGTGAAGTAGAGGCATCTTGTGCTTCTGCGTTTCGTTAGGTGAGCGAAGTAACCGGAGGCCCACTCCCCCTCCCCATTCCGCTCCTTATCCTCCCTCCGATCTACCACATACCCTTAAAGGCCCGCAACACACCTGTAGCTAGGTGCTGAAGATGTATAGGGACGACGGTAATCACTTTCCATCAGGTGAACACATTGCTCGTATGTCGCCTTTTCTATGAAAAAAAAAATGTAATAAGTGCCACCTATAATCTCTGAAACTTTCATGAAATCCTATTAGTACTTTTAAGTCTCATATGCTTTTAAGTCTCATACAGGTATATGCGATCAGAGGACCTGATAGTGAAGAAACGTGTCAGTTAACTTATTATTTGTATTGTTTGTTCGTGGATAAGATAGTCGTTACATAGTTGGAAAATGGTGACGTCACAACGACATATGGCACAGAGAGTCTTTTAAAAGCCTCTGCTCATAGCCGTCGACTTCCATCTAATATGGTTGAGGACGAGGAGTCTGTCACTGCTTGCGGATGCTGATGTGCTCGGGTTAGCGGTGGACTGGTGCTTTAATTTCGAGGATCCACTATATTCTTTGGTAACATGCTTTCAGTTTTCTATGCGATCATACCTCTGACACCGTACGCATAACAATTTTAGAAAAAAAAAAATCAATGATGAATTTAGCACCGGTGATTCTTTCGAATGTTTCTTCTCCGTTAGAGGAACATCTAATTGGGAAACGGTGGTATATTGTAATAAGACTCAGTTATCAGTTACTTTTGTATTTCGCGGAATAACACTAACCATCTGGGAGTTACCATACAAAGTTTTAACAAAATAAAGCGTTTACCTGTGAAAACGTAACAGACATAGGGTTAATTACACTTTTATAATATTGTATTACTGTGATATTATGGGTTTGAAACATGTTAAATTTGTTCGTAAGTTTCACCGTCATAAAAAATATTTTTAACGAAGCATTAAATTTTTGAACTTATCATGAATTCAGTTGAAGTTATGAAAGTACAATTTTTGACTACATTTAAATATTTCAATTATCCAAATCGACAGACCGCAGAGATACGTATCAATTATTTCGATTTATTGGAGATACAGCAGTAGGTTTTGTGAATTTATAATATTTAACCTTCTAAACTATAAAAAACAGTTGTTAATGTTAAATCAATATTAACTGATTTGAAGTTGGAAACGGATATAATAAATTTAAAATATCATCATTACCTATATTTTTAAGTTTTAGTACGCGGTAGAGCCGAGCGGCGGCTTTCGTTGCTGCTCGAATGGGCAGGGTAGCACCACGATCTCGCAGAATAGCGGCATGAAGTAGATGCATCTTGTGCTTCTGCGTCTCGTTCAGTGATTGCGTTAACCGGAGGCTAACTCTCGCCTCCCCCCCCCCTCCCACATCACCTCTCTTTCTACCAACCTTCCAAAGGTCTTATATCTTTTACGTGGGCGACGGTAATCACTTACCATCAGATGAGTCGCAAGCTCGTTTACCCTATGCCTTTACCATTAAAAAAAACGATTTTCGAAACGAATGTAATAAATTTAAATTATCAGCGTTAGACTTTATCTCTCAGATGTTCACTGCCGAAAGTGGTCCTCTCCTATGTTGGAAGTTTAACAGAAGGATGGCAGTGCTAGACGCCTCCGATCCACTCGTGTGTTATACCATCACCGTTCTGTATAGTTTACGTCTGCCAGACAGAATGAAAAGTATATATTTTTTTTTTTTTTTTTGCAAGATAATGGGTCGTACAAAGATATTTACGTTCTAGATTATCCTACATATTCAGCCGTAAAGGTATGCAAATATTGAAATAGATTGAATTTAAAACGATTATGTAGGGATTTCCTTCTATATAATATTAGACTCGGAATATATAATTAAAAAGTAAAATAAAACAGAAATGCCGCAAGTGCTGTATTCCCCGCCAACCCGTACTGGAGCAGCGTGGTGGGCCCTTCCCGGCTCCAAAACCCTCTCAGATATTTGAGAAGGCGGCCTTTGCCCAGCCGTGGGCACTTACAGGCTGAGACTTGACTTTTTTTTAAAACAGAAAACTTTTTCTCCTAAAATCACTGTTACCTGCATCTCGATTGCTATGGCAACTGATATGCTAAGTATTAATCCAAATTTGACGGTCCAAAGCATATCATCGCAAGGATGCTTCAATATTCGGTTAAGGGATAAGTTGGTGGAATAACCATCTCAAGTGGTTCCGGGTCTGGGCATTTGTCCATGCGCAATTTATGTATGTACACTGCTTCCTTCATTTGGAGGATTCGTTTAAAACTAAACTATTTAAAAAAAAACACTAAAATATCTTGCGCAGAGGGCGGTATAACCGTCTCGAAAGTTGCCATATCAAAATTAAGCAGATCGATGAAGGCCAGTAGCGTCCAAGAGAGGCATATGTCCTGCTGTAGAAGTAATGATTCAAAGAATACTAACAATGAAACACTACTTTTTTAAAATCTATATTATTTTTATATTTTTTATTTTTAATATTTCTGTTCACTCTGTAATGTTTTTTTGTACAAAATACATTTGCTAGCTTTATATCATAATCTGTTATGATACAAACTGAGTTTTATCGTAGGCATCGCAGTATACTAGAGCTACGGCAATGCTGCTGTTGCATAATGTTGATTCGATTGCCTTTTCGATGATGCAACCCAAATGATACATCTATGCTGTGTATTTAAATTTATCTTCTTATCGAATTGCTGCTTCAAAATAATTGACTTTCTTCTTTTATGCATTTACCTACCCTATTTGCTAATTTGACCGTAACATAATGTATCGCCTGGTATAAGCATGCGGCATTAAAAGGATCTGTGGAATTTTGATTTGCTTATCGCCTGCGCATTCGCGATTGCGTCAGGACGATAAAACGCATAAACTCTTTGATGTAGGCATCAAATCCATTTTATTTTATCAAGTACACGTTCTGCGTAGAAATTAGTGACGTACATTATTAATCTATATGATATAAAGGTTCAGATTTACAGTAGACTGCGATGGAAATGTCGTCATATGAATATTTCTGTTGTTATGCATCCCTAAAGAATGGTGGCTCTTGTTTGCTGCTTGTTTTTAATCTCAGAGTAAGCGAGTGATCTAAGTTCGATTCGCGCGTGTGACCTTAGTTCTATTAACTAAGAGCGAGCGCTCTGACCATTAGGCTACCACGGCTCTCACGGCAAGTGTTGAAACCGACCAAAATAACATGGTTGATTTACAGTTTTCCAAGCGGCGGCTTTTGCTGCTGCTCGAATGGGCCGGCTCGACCGGATTGATACCATGGCCTCGCGGGATACCGGCGTGAAGTAGAGGCACCTTGTGCTTCTGCGTTTCGTTCGGTGTGTGAGGTAACCGGATCCCCACACTCCCTTCCCATCTCCTTCCACATCCTCCTTCCCGTCTCCCTAATACTCTTAAAGGCCGGCAACGCACCTGCAACACCTCTGGTGTTGCGGATGTACGCGGGCGACGGTAATCACTTAACATCAGGTGCACCGCTTGCTCGTTTGCCGCCTTTCCCATAAAAAAAAACATTACAGGACATACGAACGTGCTGATTTTACCACTTGCTCGGCGGTGAATGAAAAAATCTTGAGGAAACCTGAAAAGGAGGCCTCTGTGCAGCAGTGGGAATTTAGAGGCTCCTATTTTACTTTACATAGGACCGTGTACATCTTACGTTACCTATTCGGATTCGCGGAAATCCCTAAGTGATTTGATCCCTTTGATCGGGACCGGGTACACTAAGAGATAGTGCTTCATGATTCACGAGTCACTTTCGTTTATTACTCCATCATGCAGTGTGCACTTGATACGGTACTCCCACTCTGACGTCAATCGGATGTTTACTCGGAGTAACAACGTCTTGTTTTAGCCGACCCTTCAATGTTTACGTCTCTTCGGCTAAATCTGTATTCGGCAACTTAGTTAATGTTATGAATCCAGTCCGCGCATAATTTTGTTTCGTTTCCTATATATTACAGTTAAATGACTGACAGTAATTGTAATTAATATATTGAAATAGAAATAAACTGTTTTTGAGCTAAACTGTCCCTCTGCTGGGCATATGATCATATATTTTTTTTAAATTTATATAACAGTTTAATAGCTGGAAAATTTTAAGCTGTAGAGCTGTCTTCAATAGTCTAATAGCCAGAAACCATTATGCTGTAGAGCTTTACTTTATTACAATCTACTAGTGAAAAATCATAAGGCTGTAGTGCTTTAATCTACAACAGCCTAATAGCCAGAAACCATGAGGCTGTAGAGCTTTACTCTACATCAGCCTGCTAGCCAGAAACCATGAAGCTGTAGAGCTTTACTCTACATCAACCTAATAGCCAGAAACCATGAGGCTGTAGAGCGTTACTCTACAACAGTCTAATAGTCAGAAGCTATTAGGCTGTAGAGCTTTACTCTACATCAGCCTGCTGGCCAGAAACCATGAGGCTGTAGAGCTTTACTCTACATCAGCCTGCTAGCCAGAAACCATGAGGCTGTAGAGCTTTACTCTACATCAGCCTGCTAGCCAGAAACCATGAGGCTATAGAGCTTTACTCTACATCAGCCTAATAGCCAGAAACCATGAGGCTGTAGAGCTTTACTCTACATCAGCCTGCTAGCCAGAAACCATGAGGCTATAGAGCTTTACTCTACATCAGCCTGCTAGCTAGAAACCATGAGGCTGTAGAGGCTTTACTCTACATCAGCCTAATAGCCAGAAACTATGAGGCTGTAGAGCTTACTCTACATCAGCCTGCTAGCCAGAAACCATGAGGCTGTAGAGCTACTCTACATCAGCCTGCTAGCCAGAAACCATGAGGCTATAGAGCTTTACTCTACATCAGCCTAATAGCCAGAAACTATGAGGCTGTAGAGCGTTACTTCACAACAGTCTAATAGTCTGAATCTATTAGGATGTAGAGCTTTACTCTACATCCAGCCTGCTAGCCAGAAACCATGAGGTTGTAGAGCTTTACTCTACATCAGCCTGCTAGCCAGAAACCATGAGGCTGTAGAGCTTTACTCTACATCAGCCTGCTAGCCAGAAACCATGAGGCTATAGAGCTTTACTCTACATCAGCCTAATAGCCAGAAACCATGAGGCTGTAGAGCGTTACTCTACAACAGTCTAATAGTCTGAAACTATTAGGCTGTAGAGCTTTACTCTACATCAGCCTGCTGGCCAGAAACCATGAGGCTGTAGGCTTTACTCTACATCAGCCTGCTAGCCAGAAACCATGAGGCTGTAGAGCTTACTCTACATCAGCCTGCTAGCCAGAAACTATGAGGCTGTAGAGGCTTTACTCTACATCAGCCTAATAGCCAGAAACCATGAGGCTGTAGAGCGTTACTCTACAACAGTCTAATAGTCTGAAACTATTAGGCTGTAGAGCTTTACTCTACATCAGCCTGCTAGCCAGAAACCATGAGGCTGTAGAGCTTTACTCTACATCAGCCTGCTAGCCAGAAACCATGAGGCTATAGAGCTTTACTCTACATCAGCCTAATAGCCAGAAACCATGAGGCTGTAGAGCGTTACTCTACAACAGTCTAATAGTCTGAATCTATTAGGATGTAGAGCTTTACTCTACATCAGCCTGCTAGCCAGAAACCATGAGGCTGTAGAGCTTTACTCTACATCAGCCTGCTGGCCAGAAACCATGAGGCTGTAGAGCTTACTCTACATCAGCCTGCTGGCCAGAAACCATGAGGCTGTAGAGCTTACTCTACATCAGCCTGCTAGCCAGAAACTATGAGGCTGTAGAGCTTTACTCTACATCAGCCTGCTAGCCAGGAAACCATGAGGCTGTAGAGCGTTACTCTACAACAGTCTAATAGTCAGAAGCTATTAGGCTGTAGAGCTTACTCTACATCAGCCTAATAGCCAGAAACCATGAGGCTGTAGAGCTTACTCTACATCAGCCTGCTAGCCAGAAACCATGAGGCTGTAGAGCTTACTCTACATCAGCCTGCTAGCCAGAAACCATGAGGCTGTAGAGCTTTACTCTACATCAGCCTGCTAGCCAGAAACCATGAGGCTATAGAGCTTTACTCTACATCAGCCTAATAGCCAGAAACCATGAGGCTGTAGAGCTTTACTCTACATCAGCCTGCTAGCCAGAAACCATGAGGCTGTAGAGCGTTACTCTACAACAGTCTAATAGTCAGAAGCTATTAGGCTGTAGAGCTTACTCTACATCAGCCTGCTAGCCAGAAACCATGAGGCTATAGAGCTTTACTCTACATCAGCCTAATAGCCAGAAACCATGAGGCTGTAGAGCGTTACTCTACAACAGTCTAATAGTCTGAAACTATTAGGCTGTAGAGCTTTACTCTACATCAGCCTAATAGCCAGAAACTATGAGGCTGTAGAGCTTACTCTACATCAGCCTGCTGGCCAGAAACCATGAGGCTGTAGAGCTTTACTCTACATCAGCCTAATAGCCAGAAACTATGAGGCTGTAGAGCTTTACTCTACATCAGCCTAATAGCCAGAAACTATGAGGCTGTAGAGCGTTACTCTACAACAGTCTAATAGTCTGAAACTATTAGGCTGTAGAGCTTTACTCTACATCAGCCTAATAGCCAGAAACTATGAGGCTGTAGAGCTTTACTCTACATCAGCCTGCTGGCCAGAAACCATGAGGCTGTAGAGCTTACTCTACATCAGCCTAATAGCCAGAAACCATGAGGCTGTAGAGCGTTACTCTACAACAGTCTAATAGTCTGAAACTATTAGGCTGTAGAGCTTACTCTACATCAGCCTAATAGCCAGAAACTATGAGGCTGTAGAGCTTTACTCTACATCAGCCTAATAGCCAGAAACTATGAGGCTGTAGAGCTTACTCTACATCAGCCTAATAGCCAGAAACTATGAGGCTGTAGAGCGTTACTCTACAACAGTCTAATAGTCTGAATCTATTAGGATGTAGAGCTTTACTCTACATCAGCCTGCTAGCCAGAAACCATGAGGCTGTAGAGCGTTACTCTACAACAGTCTAATAGTCAGAAGCTATTAGGCTGTAGAGCTTACTCTACATCAGCCTAATAGCCAGAAACTATGAGGCTGTAGAGCTTTACTCTACATCAGCCTAATAGCCAGAAACTATGAGGCTGTAGAGCGTTACTCTACAACAGTCTAATAGTCTGAAACTATTAGGCTGTAGAGCTTACTCTACATCAGCCTGCTAGCCAGAAACCATGAGGCTGTAGAGCTTTACTCTACATCAGCCTAATAGCCAGAAACTATGAGGCTGTAGAGCTTTACTCTACATCAGCCTGCTAGCCAGAAACCATGAGGCTGTAGAGCTTACTCTACATCAGCCTGCTAGCCAGAAACCATGAGGCTGTAGAGCTTACTCTACATCAGCCTAATAGCCAGAAACTATGAGGCTGTAGAGCGTTACTCTACAACAGTCTAATAGTCTGAAACTATTAGGCTGTAGAGCTTACTCTACATCAGCCTAATAGCCAGAAACCATGAGGCTGTAGAGCTTTACTCTACATCAGCCTAATAGCCAGAAACTATGAGGCTGTAGAGCGTTACTCTACAACAGTCTAATAGTCTGAAACTATTAGGCTGTAGAGCTTTACTCTACATCAGCCTAATAGCCAGAAACTATGAGGCTGTAGAGCGTTACTCTACAACAGTCTAATAGTCTGAAACTATTAGGCTGTAGAGCTTACTCTACATCAGCCTAATAGCCAGAAACTATGAGGCTGTAGAGCTTACTCTACATCAGCCTAATAGCCAGAAACCATGAGGCTGTAGAGCTTTACTCTACATCAGCCTGCTAGCCAGAAACTATGAGGCTGTAGAGCGTTACTCTACAACAGTCTAATAGTCTGAATCTATTAGGATGTAGAGCTTTACTCTACATCAGCCTAATAGCCAGAAACCATGAGGCTGTAGAGCGTTACTCTACAACAGTCTAATAGTCAGAAGCTATTAGGCTGTAGAGCTTACTCTACATCAGCCTGCTAGCCAGAAACTATGAGGCTGTAGAGCTTACTCTACATCAGCCTAATAGCCAGAAACTATGAGGCTGTAGAGCGTTACTCTACAACAGTCTAATAGTCTGAAACTATTAGGCTGTAGAGCTTTACTCTACATCAGCCTGCTAGCCAGGAAACCATGAGGCTGTAGAGCTTTACTCTACATCAGCCTGCTAGCCAGAAACCATGAGGCTGTAGAGCGTTACTCTACAACAGTCTAATAGTCAGAAGCTATTAGGCTGTAGAGCTTACTCTACATCAGCCTGCTAGCCAGGAAACCATGAGGCTGTAGAGCGTTACTCTACAACAGTCTAATAGTCAGAAGCTATTAGGCTGTAGAGCTTACTCTACATCAGCCTAATAGCCAGAAACTATGAGGCTGTAGAGCGTTACTCTACAACAGTCTAATAGTCTGAAACTATTAGGCTGTAGAGCTTTACTCTACATCAGCCTGCTAGCCAGAAACCATGAGGCTGTAGAGCTTTACTCTACATCAGCCTAATAGCCAGAAACTATGAGGCTGTAGAGCTTTACTCTACATCAGCCTGCTGGCCAGAAACCATGAGGCTGTAGAGCTTACTCTACATCAGCCTAATAGCCAGAAACTATGAGGCTGTAGAGCGTTACTCTACAACAGTCTAATAGTCTGAAACTATTAGGCTGTAGAGCTTTACTCTACATCAGCCTAATAGCCAGAAACCATGAGGCTGTAGAGCGTTACTCTACAACAGTCTAATAGTCTGAAACTATTAGGCTGTAGAGCTTTACTCTACATCAGCCTGCTAGCCAGAAACCATGAGGCTGTAGAGCTTTACTCTACATCAGCCTGCTAGCCAGAAACTATGAGGCTGTAGAGCGTTATATATAATTATACTTATACATTACGGATTTACACATTTAGATTTTAAAACCCAATGATAAAATACAATATTTTTTTTTTACTTTCTCTGAAGACAAATTAATTGATGCGCCGCATGTAGTATAAATTAAATTAGAAGAAATTCTTTGTTAAAAAATTGGGTTCAGTAACTTTAAACCGCAGAAGAACATCACATTTAAAAATATTGGTAACAAATTCTACACAAAAATGTACTGAACATTTTTATTTATTTTTTCTGTACAAACACCAAGTTACAATAGCTGTGTGTTTCCATAACTTGAATATATATTACATAAAACAATTGTGCTAGCTTCAGAATAATAAAGACTAAAACTTTTTATTTCACCATTAACTTTTTATTATATATTCCACAAAAATATCACACTATTAACGTGTAAGGAAGTTACCTGTAAATAAAATCCTTCTCTTCTTAACAATAATCCTCTTCTCAACCGCATTGCTTAGTGGTTAGCGTACCAGACTGCTATGGGTCTTGGGTTGGAAGCCAATATTTGAGCAAAAAATAAAAATTATTGATTTTCATATCTCGTCCTGTTGTCTGGTGTCCCGTGTCTATGACACTGCATCGGACCCTTCCTCCGATCTTATCGCTTTGGGTTACATCGTACATGCGAGGGTACAGACGCCCGAGTGGCTCTGTGCTTGCACCTAATCTTATGGCACAATAATGTCTGCGCACTTGACAACTGCCGATTGTATTCAGAAAGTGTCACCGTGGTCTTTTTTTTTTTTCACTAGAATTAGATTATCTTAAGCTGTCATCACCCGGTGACAAAAGAGATTATTTGACTAATATAAAGTTCTAAAGCTTCATAATAATCTGATCTGGGGACCTATTGGTTCAGCCATGAGACAAAGTATTATTTTTCTAGAATTGTGATGTCTGTCACAATTGGTTTATTTAGTTCCTTGCGCTTTTTTTTATTTTTTATTTACACGTTCTGTGTGTGTTATTTTTCTTTCTTTCTAATATCGTTTTCGCGGTGATATAACTTTGCACTTTGCCTTAGCGCTGGGACTCCTTTGCAGCGATCGCTTCACGACTCATTGACGTCACACGCGAAATCATGCCGGCAACAATAGAACTGACATCATCCGGCCATCGGACCAGACCGTGCGTTGCAGCCGGCTTGATAGCGGTTATAAATCTCCTAAATGATTTCGGTATTCTTCTAACCGAAGGAAAACAAACCTTTATTACATTTAGCATTGGCTTCCGCTAGCGGCTTTCATTTCGCGGAGTAACTATGTGAATGAACGACGTGGTTTTATTAATAATGTTTTGTTTTAATAAATAGTCACAGACACACTATCCCCGCACTAAAGATGCTGCTCCCTATCATTACTGTGCAGGATTTGGGTTCGACGTATTGAAACTTTCCGCTATCAACCAGTCGCCAGAGTAAAGTAAAGTAGCGGCCTTTAAGTGCCCACAGCTGGGTAAAGGCCACATTCTCAAATATATGAGAAGCGTTTTGGACCCGGGAATGGTCCGTGTTGATGGGTTTCCTATATCCTTCGAAATAATGTTTTTATTATATCTCAGTCATGCAGGTTTCCTCACGATGTTTACCTTCACCGCCGAGCACGTGGTAAATACAGCACTTAAAAATTGCTATTAACAATTTTAGAGGCAGGAGAGAGGGGATCGTACCCAGGTCACTCGCTCAGTATAAAACTAAAGCAAGCACCTTGGCTACCACGACTCGTCGCCGGAGCCTATTCGGTAATTTAGCAAGATGCAACGCGTTCTGGGGGGAGGTTACACCCCAATGTCTTTAACTGTTAATTGTTAATGTATTAGATGTGTCATCAATGTTTATTGTTAAACTACAAAGAGAAAAACTACTCAAAATCCAGTCGAGTTTAAGTAATGTTACCTAGTTATATATTCTCTTTGAGACCATAGCCTCCCGTGGGTAATTGGTCTGTTATATTACGTAACGAATCCGAGCATTGGTTTTCTTAGACGAGGTTTGTAGACTTTATACGGTTTAGGTTATAGTAACTTTGGTAGCTCTATGTAATATTCCCAGTATAGTTCTGTATATAAACGGTAGAGTCGGAAGTGGAAGACCTAGGCGAACATTTCACGATCAAATCTCGAAGATAAGAAGAAAAAAAAATATTTTTCACTGCAAAGCTAATATAATTTATCATCTGTCTGTTTTGGTACGTAATCGAAGACTATTATTTCCAAGTACGATCACTTTAAGAAAGAATGGTTTGGCAGGAAATGGAAGTGCCATCAAAACTCAAACTCTAAGCAATTTGTGTTCGACATTGTGGGATGGATTATGTACCATCAGTTGGCCGCCAGAACCACGTCCGTGTGTCATCAGGAGGAGCACCACGTGAACTTGAGATGGCATTTGGAGACAAAATGTGATACATTACCATTTATGCAAGTCTACTCAATGTTTCGCGAAGATCGTTGTTTCTATCTGGTCAACTCTCGCTAATTTAATTGACAGTATGCCGTTTTGCGCTCACTTTATTTTCATAGAGGGCGAGTGACCAGAGTTCGATCCCCGGAGCCGGCACCACTAAAATTGTTTTTTTAGCAATTTTAAGTGCTGTATTTACCACGTGCTCGGCGGTGAAGGAAAACATCGTGAGGAAACCTGCATGTCTGAGAAATAATAAAAATATTATTTCGAGGATATGTGAAGCTCGCCAACCCGCACTGGAGCAGCGTGGCGGGCCCTTCCCGGCTCCTAAACCCTCTCTGATACTCGTATTTGAGAAGGAGACCTTTGCTCAGCAGCGGGCACTTACCGGCTGCTACTTTAAATAAATATGCCGTTTTTCGTAGGTATCGTGAACAGAGGGGACTCCTTCCGGCGTCGGCGCTCGCGCTCCGGTAGCCTGGCGCCGTCTTCACCGGCACAGGCCACGCCGGAGCCCCAAGAACGTCGGCCAGTTGCCTGTCACCGCGTCGCGATGGTTGGCGCGCCGGGTGTGGGCAAGACCGCTCTCATCAGCCAGTTCCAGACCAGCGAATGTATTAACGCATACGATAGACAAAGGGGTTGGTGGTTTTGTTTTTCTGTATTCACAAAATATAGACGGAGAACTGTCCAGTCTTCACTATGACATCTGACAAGGAACAGAGTTTTAATTCGTTGACAGTAAGAGCTTTAGCTCTTGATAAAACTTTATACAGAATTAAAAATGATACGATGTAAGCACACCCTTACTTTTCTGTGTTCGTTTCGATTGCATTCTGCAGCTGTGAAGTACCTTCGTGAGAATTTGCCACCATTCTCTACCCTTAATACCATTTATAGACTCATGTATAATATAGCAAGCGCCCTAGGGTTTTCTGTGTACTTCACGTTGGTAAACTTTAAACGTTTGTAGATCGCATTAAACGTCATATAAACACAAAATAAACCAAGAGGAACGACTAGAAAGCATGTTTACTTTTATGCGCAATCAAAGCTTACAAGGATAATAAATATACTGGCAATTTATATGGAGAAATTAAATTAAGCTTACTATTAGAGAAAAACATTATTGTTGTTGTCGTTTGAATTTGTAATCAAAATATTTATTCTTCGACATAGGACATAGGATTTCACTTGTCAAAGCTTATTATTTTCTTTTAATCTTCCACCATATGGAAACTCTGTTTTTTTGTGTCAAGCAGTTTCATTTCCCTTTAATAATATCTCGACCACAGAGGGAGAAGAGTTCGGTGACAATGGTTGCACATTTTTTTTGGCGATTTTTTTGAGCCTTAACTTCATAATATGCGAGTAACCTGGGTTTGATCACCGATGCTGGCACCACTGAAGCTGTTGATGAAAGTAAAATATTATTTCGAGAACTCATAAAGTGCTTCTCGTCCCCAAACTCTCTCAAATATTTGAGAGTAGGCCTTTGCCCAGCAGTGCGTTTACCCAGTATTGATCAGCTGCTACTTCACTTTCACTGAATGATAAATGGCGTGTGGTAGAAGCGTTAGACTCTTCCGTATCCAACTTTTCTTAATCTCTCCGGGAGATAGACTCTAACGGGTGGCGAAGAGGCAATTTTTTTTTTTTAAAAAATCCAGTAGATTACCGTGAAATTTTCAAGGTAAATTGTAGTGAAACTTTACCTTAGCCATTTCTCACGACACCCTGGGGAATAAAAAGTATTACATAATCTTAGGCTCCAACCACACGGTACTTTACTCAGTTAATATTTACTGTACTTATGAATTAAGTCGTAAAACTGAAAACATTTATGTCGCAGAGTTTTTTTTTTATTCTAGTATGTAATAAGTCATACGCATTGCCTACATAACGCAAGATTACAAACAAATTAACAAAATTACAAAGTTTAACGAATGCTACAGATTTAATTCACAAGTACAATAAAGATTATTTTAGTAACAACATTACTAAGTACTATGATGCATATTGTAAACAACACGGCGTAGAGTAAACGGGAGCGTTTAGTGTGTTTCCTCTCTAATATATATTTTCCTTTGTTACAAGAAGCTTTTATTTCGATGCCTCGAGCTGTACTTGACAACAGAACAGAAAAATATTTTACTTCATTTACTCTCCTCAGACAATAAAATGTAATATATCTTTATTTGAGTACAAACTGCTGAAATTTTTTTCCACATTTTATTATAAATCTTTGTAGGAGACAACAATATTTTCAACAATTTTTCGAGTACGTTGGTTGTTTTATATTAAACAGAACACTAATTGGGTTCTGAGTCTAATAAGATAAGCAAGTTGTCATTTCACTCAAAACTAAATTCGAAAACAATACCGCAACAAAAAAAACTTAAGCCACTTGCATCAACATCCCGCAACGTCCTCCTATACTGCGTCTGCTTGTACCAAGTTCCCAGTCGTGAACCTTTCTTCCACAACGGTTGTCAGCACTGAGCAATGTGAGCCCACCCTTGCCACTTCAGTTTGTGGTTTCTTGCGCCTATGTCGGCTATTCCCGTTCGGACCGCTGCGGATTAAGATTTTAACAAATATATTTTCTTTCAGACATTGATAGCTCTGAACAGAAGGTGTCCATTCTACTAAATGGGGAAGAATCAGAACTGTACTTCGTGAACTGCACTAGCACAAAGGTATTTTGTACTTTTTTTTATTACATTACTACTATAAATTGTAAATTACAACAATTATTAGCAATTTCTTGTATAAAGTAACAGCCTGTAAGTGCCCACGGCTGGGCAAAGACCTCTTTCTCAAATATCTGAGAGGATTTTGGAGCCGGAAAGGGCTGCCGCCAAGCTGCTCCAGTGCGGGCATATTTTTTGTTATTTCACAGACGTGCTCAGCGGTGAAGGACATCTTGAGGAAACCCGCATGTCCGAGAAATAATAAAAAGATTATTTCGAGGATATGTGAAGCCCGCCAATCCGCACTGGAGCAGCGTGGCGGGCCCTTCCCGGCTCCTAAACCCTCTCCTATACTCGTATTTGAGAAGGAGGCCTTTGCTCAGCAGCGGTCACTTACAGGCTGCTACTTTACTTTACTTTTACACTTAGACTTTTTTACTCCTACTACAGTATTAGTTAGGTATCAGTAAAGATAAACTTTTTCGCCCGAATACCCAATACTGGGATAGACACAAAGCTTTTTTGGGAGCAACGTGTCAGGGGGTGCGTCTGTAGGCATCTTAGTGTTCAGGCCATCGATATGTACTAGGCTTACATAAGTTTACAAAAAAATACTAATACTAAAACACTAAATACTTCTGTACAAGATCAGGGATCCATAACTACGCGGTAGGAGCGATTTTTCGTCTTCACAGTAATTGCTAAGTACACCCTAACTCTGTAGTAACGGATGAAATTACACTCAAGGTACAAACATGTATTTTAAACGGTACGTTCTGTGCAGTGTTTAATTAATAAATTTAGACAGCTCGGTGGCGTAGTAGCTAAGCGTTTAGTTGCGGCGTTTTGGGTCGCGGGTTCGATGCCCGCACGAGACTTTGTATGAACTACAAATAATAGTTCCCGGTCTGGGTGTATGTCCTTGTGCAATCCATGCTTGTAAACTGCCTCTACGACACGGGAGAAATTCCTACAGCGGAAAGTAACGTTTTTAAAAATAAAAAAAAGTTTAAATTAAAAAGAAAAAATTATCGCAAATCTAATTAATACTAAAGTCACATACCTCATATAATTCTTTTTTCACAGGAGGAAATAGATCGCCTGGAGCCACCAGACGCTTTTGTGGTGATATACTCAGTCGTAGATAAGGCATCGTTCCAGAAAGCGGAACAGGAGCTGGCTAGGCTGATGGACTGTGACATGCTCAGGTCCAGGCCAGCCTTGCTGGTCGCTAACAAGATCGATTTGGCAAGGAGTAGAGCCGTGTCCACACAGGGTAAGGAGTGTTTTTTACGATAGTATGATCTCATAGAAGTTACATTAACTAAAACTACATTAATAGTGGCTGTTCATGAGAGACTTTATCGCCATCTAAGTATGACTAATGAGACCCTAAACATAATGCGTGTAACTTAACGAACGCATTTTCCGAGCTACATATTTTTGTTCTGCTCGAGCTACTCTGCTGGCAGGTAAAAAGCCTGAGAGGTTCTGACAACCAAGCCAAGACAAGTTGTACAAGTGCTAGGTGCTCCTTTTAAATTAAATAATACACAGGCAACTCTAGCGACAATAACGTTGCCGATACTGCTAACTGCTAATTCCACAATAGTTTTAACGGCTAATTTGTAACGTAAAATAGCTGAACCGTTATCGAACGAAGGAAATACCATCAGAGCTGAGTTTGATAATTTGATGAATGGATTTGATTGCACGAGTACTTGGAATATTTAACGTCAAAGAATAATTAATTCCATTTATTATTTAAAACTTAGAATTTAATTTAAAGCAAACTATTAAAAACGACAACGTATAAATGAATTCTTGAACATATTTCACGGACAGCTACGTGTATAAAGAAGAATGTTTAAAAAAGACGTGGCTGAGCTGAAAAGATAAAAAGTTGGGAAGCGACAGCGAAAATATTTCTCTCATTTTCCCCGTTTAAGGAGTAAATTGATTTCCCAAGCGAGCCTGTTGGTAATTTTCACAGAAATAATTACATGGTTATAATTTCTAAATGAAGCAATTTATTGCAGAAATTGCCTTAACTTTACTTTGTTTTATAATTATCTTATTTGTCGTGTGGTACCAGCGTGGGTTATAAGTCGACTAAGGAAAAAGCCCAAAAATTCGCAATGGGGGTTGGCAAATCTGGATAGATTATCCGTCATCATAGGGTCGTCAGAGCAGCATTTCCAGTGCCAGGGTTAGCTCTAGCTATGTTAATGGAGCAACACGTGCAGGTGAGACTGGTATTTGGAGAAATACAGATAATTGGTTCGGATTATTAATGAGTAAGAATCTGAAAAAAGGGGGTGGCCCTTTCTTCCCGTGAATGTCGTAAGAGACTAGGTAGCTAGGAACCTAACTAAAATTACAAAACCACATATAAAAGAAAGATACCCACTGCTGGCCTTCTGTCCAATATTGTACAGAGAGCTTAGGAGCTGGTTAAGGTTAAGATTCGCCACGTTGACCTTGTGTGCGTTGGCGGACGTCACATGTCCTTGAAAGATTGATCTTCTTGAAATCTTTAAAGATGTACCCAGGCACTTTTTTATGTTACTGTACTTGCGTGACCGCTCCGAAAGCCTGGTTTTAGAGCTTTCAAGTCATAATATGTGCCATAGATATTTTTTAACAACACATAATTTTTCAGATGGCAAATGTCTTGCGTGCACGTACAAAGCGAAATTCATAGAGGTGTCGGTGGGCATTAATCACAACGTCGATGAGCTACTAGTCGGCATCCTCAACCAGATACGCCTGAAGAAGCAGCAGTACACGGCGGAGGGTGGCAGGGAATCGTCACCGGCGCACTGGTACAA
Source organism: Bhutanitis thaidina (assembly GCA_029286595.1). Taxonomy (NCBI): domain Eukaryota; kingdom Metazoa; phylum Arthropoda; class Insecta; order Lepidoptera; family Papilionidae; genus Bhutanitis; species Bhutanitis thaidina. Next base: position 14,439,614 of record JAGSMS010000010.1, read on the forward strand.
ATCGAGGGGTGTGGTCAGAGCAAGCATGAAAGCGAGACAGATGCTCACCTGGATATTTGGCAAGGAGGATTCGAAATTCAAAAATTGCGAGAACTTGCACGTCCTGTGAGTGGAGAGCGAGGGGCCAGTGTTCGTTTAAAGTTCGCGTTTCATAAACTATATCGTGACTGCATGCTGAGCACAGGCGTATTATTTACATTATAAGTAAATAAATAAGTTATCTAAAATATTCTTATGTTTGGGGATTTATTTAAATAACAATAATTAAGGATTAGGATATAAAGGAAAGATAAGTGTAATATCTTAAATCGAGTAATATCCCGATGTTTATTGCCTCTGTAACTGAATAATAATTGTAATCGATCAAGTTACCGATATGAGATTTTCAAAACGAATTGATTTCTATTAAGTGGATTTACAGTTCGTTCACTCTGTTGTTAGCATCGTCACTCTACTGTACTGGACATGGTCGAGGCAAGCGGCGGCTTTTGCTGCTGCTCGAATGAAGCCGGCTCGATGGGGTTGCTACCTAGATCTCGCAGAATACGGGCGTAAAATAGAGGCATCATGTGCTTCTGCCCGCTGCCTCTCCCCATCCTCCCCTCATCCTTCGTACCATCTCCCAATTACAGGTACCAACAGATGAGCCGCTTCGTTTGCCTCCTTTCTCATAAAAAAAACTGTTTTTACAGTTTTTTTAATGGTTTAGTCTATTCCCTACATTAACTGAACCCGGAAGTTATTTCTAGTAATTTAAATAAAATGTCAAACCCTGGGTTCTTAAACACACTAGGGCGGATACCAGTCGTAATGCATTTTGTTTTCTAGTTTTTTTAAGTTTAAGAGTTTGATTACACCTATCCAGTTATGTTATTATTTATAATTTAAAATCGACGTGACACCCCTGAAATATGCCATCTGGAGCGCACGTCTATAATTATTGTTGTAAAAAAGCCAAAAATATTATATTTTGTTAGGTTCATGTGCCAATTTTTGAGAGAAATTTTTAAATACGTATTGCTCTTAATATTATGCTATTATATTTATTGGTAAGTAAAGTATGTATTCCCCAAACATCAAGTACGATTAATATATCAGAACGACGTATCAGCAATATTATTTAAGTATGTACCAATATTAGTAAGGAGGGCATAAGGTACAATTTAAAATGTTTATTGGACCATTTATGATGTTTATTATACTCGTATAACATACCATCATAGTGTTTAAATATTTACCTTATACAAAAGTATTCTTGTCTTCAAGTGTATTAATATTAGCATTAAAATTCTGTACGCTACAGTAAGCTTCTCGTATTTAATGTAAAGATGTCCTGTATTATAAATATTATTTATTTAAGAATAGTACTTTTTACCTACAATGTAGGAATTAAACGTCTGTAAAGTAATACGCCGTGTAAATTGATTGTTTAACCATTATAAATAAAGTGTTTGATATGAGTTCGTTACACAAATTCTTATTAATAATTGGGAATCATATACCAGGGTCCACAGAAATCCTTCCATTTAAATTAAAAAAAAATACATGCACACTCCTTAGGAAAACCCGCTAGTTTGCTTTTATTATAATATGTTCTACCGAAGTATATGAAGACGCCATATTAGAAGAAATGATGTTTAGTTTAATTTATAAAAGGTACGTGTTATTTTAATATTTACAATAAAATGTGAAATGGAACTATTATTTACTGATTTTATTGCAGTTGATTTTCTTTTCATATCCCCGACGTTTCGAGTGGTCCACGGCAGCCGCGGTCATTAGGAGACTGCGGTGTTAGACGTCCAGAAGTCATAGATGATCTCTCAGCTTTTAATAATTGACAGAATGAATAATTCTGGTCCGATCTAATGTCGGGAACACAAAAAGAAAATGAAACACTAAAAAATCCATAAATAATAGTGCCATTTCAAATGTGTAGTGTTCGCGTAAATACAAGAAATCATTACAATAAAATGTCTTCAGTTTTACAAGAAAAAAATTTAAAAAAAAAAGATGCCAGGCTTAAACACCGTATACCATTTGCATGTATCTTGTAAATTTAAAAGCAAAAATAATTTGTTCCTCGAACTTAGGATAAGTATGTACATAACAGATGCGAGCGCACCTAAGGATTTGATATATTAGATATTTATGTGTATGATAGAAAAGAAATTGTATCGATCGTGATATTACACTATAAAGTATTGTTTCATTATTCGATTAACGTTTCCTTTCGTTTTTGTATATGTGTAATGTCCCTGCAATCGAAAAATAATCATTATTTCGTTTGAACGGCTGAGATTACATCGAAACTGATGACTTGGACGTGGTTATAGAATATAAAGGAATACATATAAAGAATAATAACCTCTGGGAATGAGTCCATCGCTTTCAACAAGCCGTTTCTAATAAATATCATAATATTAGATGAATAAAACGTATTGTATTGTTTGAAAAAAAAAAACAGAAAAAGAGGATACCTGCGGAGTTTCTTTCGCCGGTTTCCTCACCGTCAGTGGAACCTCGTTACGAAACGGTGGTAGGTTTTAATTAAAAATGACGTTCGACAAGTGATATTTATGATTTGTTCGCTTCAGTTTCGAAGAAAGCGAGTGACCTGTGTTCGATCCCCGGTGCAAAATTTACCATGTGCTCGGTTCCTATCCCTTAGCTTCTTCATCATTGCTTACTCATTGACCTGGTTATATTCCTCTTCTGGGGATAAGCCCCTCCAAGGCGGTTCGCCGTCATATAGACGCTGCTGTGCCTTATTGGCCTGTATATGCGTAGGAGATGGTTAATCAGCCGCTTGTTGGAGGCAGTTGCGATGTACTGTCAGCCTAAATATAGATTTAATTAAATTAAAAAAAAAAATTGAGAAATTTTTCAAAATTATAAAATTTTCTTATGACGACTCGAAGCAGTGCCTTTTTATTATTAGAGGTTTTGTATTGTATCTACAAGGTTTAAGTTTAGTTATTTGTTAGAGTTTAATGAATTGTATACCTAGTACTTATCCTTCAGTCGTTGTATTTAAATTAGTCTTAAGTGATATTTACGAAAGCGTTATGTTCTGTTTATTGTTTCTAGAAAACAGCTAAAAGTGTTAATTGTTTAAACAATTTAGTTATATATTAAACATAAAATATTTTATTCTAATTAATATATAGTTACATAAAAAACGTTTAAAAAACTAATCTAGTCGCATGTACGCATATTTAATGGTAGAAAAACATTTGAGATAAATGTTTCCGGATACATTGTATTAAAACAAATAAGGTTTTTTTGCTCGCTATATTTTTTTTATTTGAATCACCTGTATGCACTAACATAAAGTATAAACGCAGTTCTTTTTTAAATGTCATTTAAAATACTAAGCTTTAAGTAACAATTACATTCGGAATACAGATAAAGATTCTAAATGTAATTGACATTTTATAAACTGCCAGTATTATGATTTTAAACAATCTCATATTTATTATTATTATTAATTATATTACGTAGCAAGGGTACGTTTTCTTTAATTTCACAGTACCCGCGTGCCCAAGGTTCGAACGCCGGTACCACTTAAATTGTTAATAGAAATTTTAAATGCTGTATTCCCCACTTGCTAGGCAGTGAAAGAAAACATCATAAGGAAACCTGCATGTCTGGGAAATAAAAAAATATATTATTTCGATGATATGTGAAGGCCGACAACCCGCATTAAAGCAACGTGACGGGCCATTCCCGGCTCCACAACCCTCTTAAATTTTTGAGAGGAGGCCTTTGGCCAGCTGTGGACATTTACAGGCTGCCACTTTACTTTATTAAGAATAAACAGGCATATCGTAAATAAATTGTATTTTATAACATGTGTCTTTCTAATTATTGTGTTAATTTATAAATATGATACGTATTTGTAAGTGAAAATAAACCATTATCATTAATGTGTATATTATCTTAATAATATCTAAGACATTTGAAAAAGAGCTTGGATCGTATCGGACCCGTTTCAGACCGAAATCTGAGAATTCTAGAATCTTCGCCCACACGTTTCCGTCGAAGCCGTTAGAACCGCGTACGTGCGCTGCTCGCACGCTAAATCATACGAGTACTTTGTATTATCCAAAGAGCATATGCACCAGACGCTTCACTGCTATGATTTTATTTATTTGCGCAGAATATACACCAGTTTGGTCTGAAATAGATCTTATATAACCCACTGTATAGTAATATGATGTGAGCGATAAGTATAAATGTTTAAGAATATAAATATTTCGATTGTCGGTAGATACTCAGAGACTTTTGTCTTCAGACTGAGTTATATTTACATAAATACAAACTGTTAACTTCCATTTATACTTTTCACTCCCAAACAACACAACACACCGGACATAAAATGTGTTATATTTATTCTGTAGTTGACTCTTGATGTTTGTTTATTGTAAATAAAATGATTGACAATAAATTCGGTAACCGTACGATGTTAAGAATCATTGCAACCTTAGTTATCCCAATACAATAAAAGATATATATAGACTCCATAGAGTTTGTAACTCGTTCATGGGTCAATGTCAATGTCCATGGTCACGTTTGTCCAGCAAGGTCCCAGGTAAGTGAACAAAGTCTTCTCATTAAATCTATAATCAATGAATCCATCATGCCATCCTTACCATCAATGTAAATCTATAATATATAGATACAATATTTAAATACGCATACAATAATAATAAGATATATAATAATAAATACATACACACGTGCATACATACATTTACATTTATTTAAATATATTAATAACTTAAATATTAAATATATATAAAAATAGACTATTACCGAGATGATACTGCCATTTTGTTAAGGATATGTTCCTTAGCTTTCAATATCTTTAACTCAGACTGGGTTTTCTTCAATATTAAGATTACTCTCTTTGTTTGTTTACTCTCTTCCACATGTTATTTAGTAATGGTCTGTTTCAGCTAAATTCTTATCCTCTTATTCCAAACCAAATTTAAAAAAAAATATATTCGTGAAAAACCCATTATAGTAAAAAACAAGATACGGGATTTATCTGATCCTAAATCTGTGCTGCTTTCATTTACGACCAAGACACCGCTGGAAGTTATTTAAAAAAAAAACCATAAGGAAGTTGACAAAATACATTTTCTTTTTTCAAAGCGACAAATAAAACGCGTGGTTTAGCTAATTGGTCATTAGAGCAATGGAATAGTATTCCGTTGGCGCTTGTATCACCGTGATTGGTCAATTAGAAGATCACATGTGACGTCAGGTGCCCCGTCATTCGAGATTTATATAACTTCTGAAGTAGGTTTCAACAAATAGTTCCTCCGCTTCTTTTCCATAATTAGTATCTTCTGAAGTCAGAGAAATAATAAAACATATTATTTCGAGGATATGTGACGCCCGCCTATCCATATTGGAGCACCGATGCGGGTCCAAAACCCTCAGAGAGTTATGAGAAGGAGACCTTTGCCCAGCAATAAGCACTTACAGGCTGTTACTATTACGTTGTTATATGGTTTAGTGGACATTTATTTATTTTAATTTCGTATGCGAGTATGTTAATATTTATATATCTCTGTTTTCTAAAACTTTTTGTTATTATCCGATTGGACCTGAAAATATTGTTGTTTCTCCCTGGGTTTACTGGCAGAGAATGTCATAAGGCATTGAGCCCGAACATTGTAGCCCTTAGACAAAGGCTTCCGTCAAGTAGAACCCACTCTATTTGCGCATAATATACCATAGCGACGTTTTAACATAAGTACAAAGGCCGTATTCGATATAACATGACTAGATCGAAGGAAGGGTCTGAAGCAGTGTTATAGATATGAAGCAACACAACCGATCCAAAAAACAAATATTTATAAATTGCACACTATTAAAGTAGCTGCTGAGTAAAATATATTCATGAAATATAAAATTCTAGGACCCCCAGATCTGTCACGATTAGCAAAATAGGCAACTATCTATACTGGATATCGGCAGTAATCGTAACCGTGCAATACTGAATACTATAGGGCTGAAAGCTGTCGGTAGGTAGACTGTGTCCTTCAAGTTTCATCTAATTCTTACAACAGATGTTGACCTCTTTTTGGGCTGCCCAACTATAAACAAGTCAGAAGGCTTCAGATAAATACCGCAGACCTGAGAAGGTGTATGGTCTCTACAGTTTGAAAATATTAATTAATATTCCTTTAAGTACTTTTACGTTCATAAGAAAATTTACAGCTCCTCAAAATTTTTACGCTTCCATAGTCATGCGTTTTACTAAAATGTTAGATGTTGTATGGGACAACATAGTCAAAATGGCCGGTTAAAAAAAGTATCCTTTGTCTAGTAGTTTTTTAAGCGTGGTAGAGCCAAGCGGCGGCTTTAGCTGCTGCTCGAATGGGCCGGCTCGACCGGATTGATACCACGGCCTCGCAGAATACCGGCGTGAAGTAGAGGCATCTTGTACTTCTGCGTTTCGTTCGGTGAGTGAGGTAACCGGAGGCCCACATCCCCTCCCTATTCCCATCCTCTTCCCTACAATCTCCCAAATATCCTTAAAGACCGGCAACGCACCTGCAGCATATATGGTGTTGCAGATGTATGTGAGCGACGGTAATCACTTACCATCAGGTGAACCGCTTGCTCGTATGCCGATATTGCCATAAAAAAAATAGTAGCAACTCACATACAGAATACACACATATGTATTTATTGTCACGAATCATAGGTCCAGCTGCTGCGTCTGTCTATACGAAGTTGTTCCTATGAGAAAACTTTCTCCCACAGAGTTATCAGTAACAAAACATTCATTGTATTAGTTTGTAATAGCTGAGTAATATAATACATAATGTCACAGAAATGTATTTGTGTCATTTTGTAAAGCGTGTCGTCTGTTTGCATGTCTGACGTATTTCCGATCCTTTATCTTCCGATTATCCTTTGTTAATAAAGTATAAATATAATGTAATTCAGTCGCTGTTTATTGTTCCTGTTAAATTAAAGACGTGTCTCTGTCAGGTAAAAAGCTTTTGCGACATATATAATGGAACAGAATATGATTCAATTGTTTACTCAACACATCGGTACAACAATCAAAGAAAAGCTAAAGGCGCCTTTGAACTCTATGATTCATGTTATATTTTGACACGATTTCATTTATATATTGATACTAACTCAGACTAGTGTCACGGGGCGCACGAGAAACCACGTACATCTGCAGGTGCGTTGCCGGCCTTGGAGAATATTTAGTAGATGGGAAGGATGATGGGAGTGGGTTGTGGAGGGGGGGGGGGCTCCGGCAAGTCACTCACGAACGCAGAAGCACAAGATGCCTCTACTTCATGCCGATATTCTGCGAGGCCGTGGTACTACCCTGGTCGAATCGGCCCATTCCAGTGGCAGCAAAGGCCGCCGCTTGCCTCTACCACGTAGTCCTTGTCATCGTATGAAATATTAAGGGCTTCGTTAACGAGGGTTCCATTACCCACCTGCCAGCTCGAACAACAGACCAGTTTCATTGGTACTAACCGACGATACTATACATCATCGGTTCTTAATACATGTGCAAAATTCAAAATCATTCGAACCTCTGGAAGTGGATAAAAATTAAAAACAAAAATTCCATTGCATTCATACATACATACATACATACATACGTACTCATGTACATGACGGGCTAAAATGACGAATGTTTTAAAAATAAACGAATCACTTCGAAATCTGTAAATCAAGTAAGTTCGTTCCAGATTCATTTTGAGACCGCAATGAAAGAAAAGACATAATTGTATCTCCTACGTAACTAATGGAGAGTTTCAAGAACCTTTGACCCACAAATAAATAAAATCGGTCGAGGTTTTTAAACGTGGTAGAGCCAAGCGACGGCTTTTGCTGCGGTTCGAATGGGTCGGCTCGAGCGGATTAGTACCACGGCCTCGCAGAATACCGGCGTGAAGGTAACCGAAGGCCCACACCCCCTTCCCATCCCCCTTCTGATCCTCCCTCCCATCTCCCTAATACCCTTAAAGGCGTGGGGGACGGTAATCACTTACCTTCAGGTGAACCCCTTGCTCGTTTGCCGCCTTTCCCGTAAAAATAAAAAAAGGTATTCCTGATTGGTAGTCTCTGAATTTCAGATATGTAAATGATTAGAAGACATTGTGCTAGCGGAAGTTTAGGCAATTAATGAAATTGCCGAATATAAATTTTTCTCTGGACCTAATATTTGTATTCCTTTTGTTTAAAGTTTAAAAGTAATTATTTTAATGGTCTCTTGTTCGTAAATACTATTCATTGACACCTCAACACCGCATTTCCTTTAACTGCAAAGATTGGGTTGGAGATTTAATTTTATTTATCACAAAGCCAACCACCACTGCAAGTCTTCAAGATCCTGTGAGTTTTTTCCGCGTAGATTTGACCAAAATTTATAATTAAAAACTAACGCTAGGTAGTGCGTAAATTTAATCAGGACATTAAATACTGTCCGTCCGTGCCTAAGGATTTTTTTTATGATTTACTGATTAACTAAGTAACAGTCCATCTGATGATAAGTCGCCAGGGAAGCTGCCATGAGCCTGTAAACAACTTTAACCGAAGGGGCTTACAGATGCGTTGTTACCTTCGGGAACTAATTGAATGCCTTACAGCCTGTAATTATACTATATAAGCAACGTGGCAGGCCCTTCCCGGCTCCTAAACCCTCTCTGATGCTCTTATTTGAGAAGGAGGTCTTTACCCAGCAGTGGGCACTTATAGGCTGCTACTTTATTGTAATTATACTAGCTCAGTAAAGTTTTAACGCGAGATAACAATAAAAAATCGGGACACCTGCCAACACTATTCCTGACCCAGCGCGGTAAGTATAGGCCAGACTCTCAATAAATGTATGCTTTCTTGGAGAGGTATGCCTCCATCGGTAGACTAAACCAGGCAGGTGTAAAGTAGTAGCGGTGATAAAATATGTAACGTGGTTTTCCATGATTAAGCGTGGTAGAGCCAAGCGGCGGCTTTAGCTGCTGCTCGAATGGGCCGGCTCGACCGGATTGGTACCACTGCCTCGCAGAATACCGGCGCGAAGTAGATGCATCTTGTGCTACTGCGTTTCGTTCGGTGAGTGAGGTAACCGGAGGCCCACACCCCCTCCCTATTCCCCTCCTCTTCCTTCCCATCTCCCAAATACCCTTAAAGGCCGGCAACGCACCTGCACCATCTATGGTGTTGCAGATGTATGTGAGCGACGGTAATCACTTACCTTCAGGTGAACCCCTTGCTCGTTTGCCGCCTTTCCCGTAAAAATAAAAAAAGGTATTCCTGATTGGTAGTCTCTGAATTTCAGATATGTAAATGATTAGAAGACATTGTGCTAGCGGAAGTTTAGGCAATTAATGAAATTGCCGAATATAAATTTTTTCTCTGGACCTAATATTTGTATTCCTTTTGTTTAAAGTTTAAAAGTAATTATTTTAATGGTCTCTTGTTCGTAAATACTATTCATTGACACCTCAACACCGCATTTCCTTTAACTGCAAAGATTGGGTTGGAGATTTAATTTTATTTATCACAAAGCCAACCACCACTGCAAGTCTTCAAGATCCTGTGAGTTTTTTCCGCGTAGATTTGACCAAAATTTATAATTAAAAACTAACGCTAGGTAGTGCGTAAATTTAATCAGGACATTAAATACTGTCCGTCCGTGCCTAAGGATTTTTTTTATGATTTACTGATTAACTAAGTAACAGTCCATCTGATGATAAGTCGCCAGGGAAGCTGCCATGAGCCTGTAAACAACTTTAACCGAAGGGGCTTACAGATGCGTTGTTACCTTCGGGAACTAATTGAATGCCTTACAGCCTGTAATTATACTATATAAGCAACGTGGCAGGCCCTTCCCGGCTCCTAAACCCTCTCTGATGCTCTTATTTGAGAAGGAGGTCTTTACCCAGCAGTGGGCACTTATAGGCTGCTACTTTATTGTAATTATACTAGCTCAGTAAAGTTTTAACGCGAGATAACAATAAAAAATCGGGACACCTGCCAACACTATTCCTGACCCAGCGCGGTAAGTATAGGCCAGACTCTCAATAAATGTATGCTTTCTTGGAGAGGTATGCCTCCATCGGTAGACTAAACCAGGCAGGTGTAAAGTAGTAGCGGTGATAAAATATGTAACGTGGTTTTCCATGATTAAGCGTGGTAGAGCCAAGCGGCGGCTTTAGCTGCTGCTCGAATGGGCCGGCTCGACCGGATTGGTACCACTGCCTCGCAGAATACCGGCGCGAAGTAGATGCATCTTGTGCTACTGCGTTTCGTTCGGTGAGTGAGGTAACCGGAGGCCCACACCCCCTCCCTATTCCCCTCCTCTTCCTTCCCATCTCCCAAATACCCTTAAAGGCCGGCAACGCACCTGCACCATCTATGGTGTTGCAGATGTATGTAGGCGACGGTAATCACTTACCATCAGGTGAACCGCTTGCTCGTTTGGCGTCTCTTCCAAAAAAGTATAATGAAAAAAAAAAGGGGCAAGAATAATCTTTTATCGGCACTGATTTTCAGTCAAAAACCCTTGAGACCTTGACATTGGCATAACGGACGCCGCATAGTATTACGCTGATAATATTGATAAGTCACTTATACAACGTCGTTAGAAACCGTTTCTATCGACTCAAGTTATTATATAACATCAGAAACTAGTTTCATAATAAACAGTGTATGAAGCTTTGCGAGTCGTTGATCTTGTCCGAACTGAATGGTGCTGATATTTTAGTGGGTCCATGTTTGTTATCGCGTAGTAAACTATTAATACAGCGTGCCCTAAATGCATGTGCACGATCCTGCTTCGACATTCTACCTCGATCGAATGTCACTCCATACATAAATAATGCAAATATGCTATGAATAGTCGTAGAAGTCGCTATTTTGCTACTTTATATTTGAAACTATAAAATTTGAATTACTTCAAATATGCAATCAAAATAATTGAATGAAATCAATGAGACGAATGAAATAAAATTAAATGAATGAAGTTAATGATTTGGTCATGAAATGAAGTTACATTACGTAAATAATTTTTCATCGATGTAAGAAAGATATTTTCGTTTATCAAATGCCAAATCTTATTATATATTTTTTTTACAATTTATCATCGTTTCATAATGAGGTTTCTCTGACGGAGAAGAAACAGTTCAACTGCTTTTGGTGGTAACTTTATATAGTGCGACAAGGTACTGCAAGAATCTGCCGCCCCCTCTCCGAAACCTACAAATAGTAAACACCTTTCGAATAAAATGTAAATATTATCTTTAGTGCGCTCAAAAGTAGAGTGCTTTTAGTTTATTATTTACTATTATATTATTTTACTTTACAATTTTCGAGATTTTAAGGCAATACTTAACCTTAACCAATACAGATGCATCACATGCCGCAATGATAAGGCGATGAATAATAATCAAAGTAGTATTCTTACGACAATTAATTTTTAATATATGTTTCGCAGATCTATAATGAAAACTGGCCAGAGTGGATACATTTATTATTTCGGACAATTTTTTATGTGCTTATCATTGAAACATTGCAAGTAACGTGTACGCAAGAAACTTGGTATAAAGACCATACATTCGGTTACGGTTTTTTAGATAACACAGTTGTGGCGAGATGAACAACCGTCGAAATCCACTTAGAAGTTTAGAAGCGGATTGCGTCTTTGTTTTGTACACAATCACGTTCTCGAAATGCCAACCTCACTTGCTAGCGGTGCTTCCTGGTAGCCAACAAATGAGACTGTGGCGACAGAATGGCGGAGGACTTGGAGGATCCGAATTCACCGAAACAGACCGGTGACCCCGTCACTTGCCTTGTCATCGTGGTGGGTGCGAGCTAACCATCTAAAAAATATGTGCCGGTTTTTGGAGGCGCTCTCTAACAGAGACCTATGTTCAGCGGTAGATTAAATAGGCTGATAAAGAATTTTATCAAATCTACATATGCTTTAAATGGTAACATTAAGTATTTTTAAGGAGCTGCGTAACACTATTTAATCACCCAGTTCAATAAATAAATATATTTTAACAATCACACACAGTCACACAGGTGATAAGATGAGATGTACATACGAGTCGTATAACATCAACCATACGTTTGCCCCTAGCGAGACTCGAACCCGCCAGTCTCAGCTTCGAAGGCAGCATCAGCACAAACTAGGGCCGTCAATAAACAAAATTACATCACATTTTACCGCAACATGTTTTACCGCCGCCCGTGACAATGCGACCGATCGATAAGCTATTTGCCTTTCAAAGTTAGGCAACCCTACCGCAATTAATCGTGAAATGGAAGTCCCCTTTAACAGCATATACCCTCCATCATAGCAGAGAGTTCTTAGAGCAAGATTAAATAAGTGGACTGTATATTAAAAGGTTTTGCACAAGTTATCAGAAATTTTGGTATAAAGACCATACATTCGGTTACGGTTTTTAGATAACACAGTTGTGGCGAGATGAACAACCGTCGAAATCCACTTAGAAGTTTAGAAGCGGATTGCGTCTTTGTTTTGTACACAATCACGTTCTCGAAATGCCAACCTCACTTGCTAGCGGTGCTTCCTGGTAGCCAACAAATGAGACTGTGGCGACAGAATGGCGGAGGACTTGGAGGATCCGAGTTCACCGAAACAGACCGGTGACCCCGTCACTTGCCTTGTCATCGTGGTGGGTGCGAGCTAACCATCTAAAAATATGTGCCGGTTTTGGAGGCGCTCTCTAACAGAGACCTATGTTCAGCGGTAGATTAAATAGGCTGATAAAGAATTTTATCAAATTTATATATATTTTTTACAATTTATCATCGTTTCATAATGAGGTTTCTCTGACGGAGAAGAAACAGTTCAACTGCTTTTGGTGGTAACTTTATATAGTGCGACAAGGTACTGCAAGAATCTGCCGCCCCCTCTCCGAAACCTACAAATAGTAAACACCTTTCGAATAAAATGTAAATATTATCTTTAGTGCGCTCAAAAGTAGAGTGCTTTTAGTTTATTATTTACTATTATATTATTTTACTTTACAATTTTCGAGATTTTAAGGCAATACTTAACCTTAACCAATACAGATGCATCACATGCCGCAATGATAAGGCGATGAATAATAATCAAAGTAGTATTCTTACGACAATTAATTTTTAATATATGTTTCGCAGATCTATAATGAAAACTGGCCAGAGTGGATACATTTATTATTTCGGACAATTTTTTATGTGCTTATCATTGAAACATTGCAAGTAACGTGTACGCAAGAAACTTGGTATAAAGACCATACATTCGGTTACGGTTTTTTAGATAACACAGTTGTGGCGAGATGAACAACCGTCGAAATCCACTTAGAAGTTTAGAAGCGGATTGCGTCTTTGTTTTGTACACAATCACGTTCTCGAAATGCCAACCTCACTTGCTAGCGGTGCTTCCTGGTAGCCAACAAATGAGACTGTGGCGACAGAATGGCGGAGGACTTGGAGGATCCGAATTCACCGAAACAGACCGGTGACCCCGTCACTTGCCTTGTCATCGTGGTGGGTGCGAGCTAACCATCTAAAAAATATGTGCCGGTTTTTGGAGGCGCTCTCTAACAGAGACCTATGTTCAGCGGTAGATTAAATAGGCTGATAAAGAATTTTATCAAATCTACATATGCTTTAAATGGTAACATTAAGTATTTTTAAGGAGCTGCGTAACACTATTTAATCACCCAGTTCAATAAATAAATATATTTTAACAATCACACACAGTCACACAGGTGATAAGATGAGATGTACATACGAGTCGTATAACATCAACCATACGTTTGCCCCTAGCGAGACTCGAACCCGCCAGTCTCAGCTTCGAAGGCAGCATCAGCACAAACTAGGGCCGTCAATAAACAAAATTACATCACATTTTACCGCAACATGTTTTACCGCCGCCCGTGACAATGCGACCGATCGATAAGCTATTTGCCTTTCAAAGTTAGGCAACCCTACCGCAATTAATCGTGAAATGGAAGTCCCCTTTAACAGCATATACCCTCCATCATAGCAGAGAGTTCTTAGAGCAAGATTAAATAAGTGGACTGTATATTAAAAAGGTTTTGCACAAGTTATCAGAATTTTTTGTAGTGTTCTATGGCGCGAGTGACGTCACAGCCGATGAATGTTGTTGGTGGCGTAGCCTCGTGTTTAATACTAGGCGATTTACGTAGGTTTTAACATGACAAAATCCTCGTAAGGTACAAACATAAAAATAGGTAATAGGATACGATAAGAATAAGTAACATTCCTTATCAAAATATCTGGACCTGGCTCACGAGGTGACCGACATGTGGGGGTGGTATGCCCATCGAAATTGCAAATCCAGAAGGCAGTGCTACTCGATACTGCTCGCATTGTCTACCGGTTTTTGTCCCTTTCACCCTAACCCTCGGCCGTCTGGTCTCCCCTGTCGGGGGCTTCCATCTGGTTGGGTTTTAATTATCTATTTAATTTTATTATATATATATAATTTATAAAATATTATTTATATCATGGTATTTATTTGTATCTATATGTATTTATATATACAACCCAACGAGACTCGCGAAGGTTCCTATAAGTCGAAAATAGTAAAAATTGGTAGCGTCCTTACGAAGAAAATCAATCAATGGAAGAAAATAAACGTGCAAGACTAACAAACCTCTGTAATATAAATTCAACAGTAAGTATTGACTTTCATTCCTTTTTAAATAGCTAATAGGATGAGAATATCATTATCCAAAGTGTATATTTTTTTGAGTTACACTGCCCGGAAAAAATAATTTTGACAAAATTTTTTTTATTAAACTTTATGGAAGTTTTGAACTTTCCAATTAATCTCAGAGATCCGTTATGCTATCGGCTACAATAACAAATATTACAAGTGCACCTTCCACCCGTAAATATGAATATATTAAAGACTTACTGACTTTCGGTGGAATATTTGAATGTTGAAGTCACATTTTAACACAATTATAACGTCGAGCAATGAATACGTTGAGTTACCAATACATCTGTAGGCGTAATAAACGCAATACAGGTTTCGTAAACTGAAACAAATACTAAAATTTGCTTATGAAAGTGGCACATCTTCAATCGTAGGTGGTTACAAATGCGTTGTCACTGCTGAGGACTAAGCTGGAATACCATCATAATAATGACTCTATATATCCTGGACCAAAACAGTTGCACAGTTGGCTAGGAGCAAAAATAAGCAGAGTACCTACTCAGACGAGCCTTTGGCTGAAAAGAGTTACTACCTGTAAAAGTAAAGTAGCAGCCTGTAAGTGCCCACAGCTGGGAAAAGGCCTCCTCTGAGTGGGTGTCTTGGAGCCGGGAAGGGTAATAAAACAAGAATATATTTTAATGCAAGGAACTATACAGTAACATTTGAACGAAGCACCAGTGTGGGTAATGAAGTGTAGACATCGACCACCGGACCCGTCTGTCCGTGTTTATCAGTAGGCGGCGGATCAAAGGTGTCACGCCTTTGTGTCACACACCCTACTTCCGCCGGATACACAGGCTCGTGTGCTTATCGTTAACCGTTGTTGTACAGGGTAGAAACCGTTTCGAGGGAACGTATTCGTTTAAACAATTGCGAACAAAGATTAATGTGTTTTGTCGGTCTGTGCAATTGTACTGTATTAATTGTAATAGAAAGTCTTTCAGATTTAATTGTTTTTTTTTTATAGAGTTAATATTGCGTGGGATTAACAAAGGCAAGAATGAGACTTTCAAAACCTAAAAAGTTCTGAAGCCCGTTCCACGCTTTTATGTAATACTATCTGTACAACGGAGATAATTTGTTTTTTTTAAGTTATTATAAAATAATAATTTCTAGCATTCACACGAATACTACTAAAAATAAAATTAAAATAAAACTCATAATTTTAATACAGTAAGATGGTTGGGTGCTACCACCTGCTTGCTATACGGTAGTTAATAAAATTAAACCCATGTTCAAGCAAACCACTGCACGATCTCAAGATACCGTGAACTCATTCCCCGTAGTTCGAACCAAAAATTATGATTACTATGAAGCTGACCACGGTTGCTGTAAAGCACGCGAATCGTCGGGATTTAAAAAAGCTCGTTAAAAGCGTTAAAATCCGCAAAGAATAGTTTAATTTCAAGTTATTATTAAAGTTAACTAGTGGATTAGTAATATATTGCAGTAGTAGTTAATTTATTGTGGTAATAATAGTTTAGTTTCACGTCTTTAAGTATTTATGACCGACAGCTTAACTCAGTGTACCTGACCGATGAATCTGACATATGTCTTAAGATGGAGTTCCAAGACAATGTTTTTGCAATTTAACGAACTGATTGTGTTATATTGTGTTATGTTGCGTCCCGTGTGTCTGACACTACATCCAACCGACCCTTCCTCCGATCTCATACCTTATATGTTACATCGGATATCGGAAAAGTGATTGAGTGTCTCTATGTTTTTTTTATGGTTCATGAGCAAACGAGCATACGGCTCACCAGATGGTAAGTGATTACCGTCAACTACATACATCTGCAATACCAGAATGGTTGCAGGTGCGTTGCCTTTAGGAATATTTGAGATTTGGGAGGGAGGATGAGGAGGGGAGGGGGAGAAGGGCTTCGGTCACCTCACTCGCCGAACGTAACGCAGAAGCACAATATCCTCCTACTTAACACAGGTATTCTGAGAGGCCGTGGTACTACCCTGGTCGAGCAGCAAAAGCCACTACTAGGCTCTAACACGTAAATAAATGTTTCTGCATACGCTTGCGTATATATACTGCGCGGTTGACAACTGCCGATGGTGTTCGGAAGTTGTCATCGTGGTCGTGATTGCCGAAAAATAGCACTATGGTGCACATACTCTTGAATCAATTCAAACACTGTCACATACATCGCTCTATGTAACTAATTGTACATACATTTATATCTTATTCTTATAGTTATACAGACGTGATACATACTTGGTTGCTAGATTTCAGTCTAAAATAATCCTTAGTAATAGAAGGACATAAAAAATACCGGCTCCCTATTAAATTCCAATAAATATTATTAAACTGACAATTTTTGTTCCACGAGTTTTTGAAATAAAAAAACTTGATTTACTCTGTGAATTCTATCAAATAAATGATGCCTGAATCCGAGCTGATTTTCCATTCAAAGCTACTCATTAAAATCTAGAGCTATCAAAAGTTTGTTTTACGGATAAATATCAAACACGTGAAACCTTTTAATCATAATTATATTAATTCATACCGAAAAGGGCCGTGGTAGCCTAGTGTTCAGGGCGCTCACTTCATCCGGCACCACTAAAATTGTTAATAGCAATTTTAACAATATTAGCAATACAGCACGTATTTACAAGGTGCCCAGCGGTGAAAAAAAAAATAGTGAGCAAACCTGCATGTCTGAGTAATAATAAAAAATAAATATTTCGATGACTGAAGATATGTGAAGTCCGCCAACCCACACTGGAGCGGCGTAGTGGGACCTTCCCGGCTCCATAACCCTCTCAGATGTTTGACTTCCTTCACAAGCGCTTCTGCCCAGCTGCCGGCACTGACAGGCTGCTACTTTATAAAGAAAAGGGTGCCAGTATTTTTCAACTAACCCTGTACATTACAGAAAAAATATGCGATATACTTTATTAATTATTCGATTACGTTATTATTGGCAGGATACTTGCACTTGGCTGTGACACGTTTATAAGAAGCAGCATTCCTAAAGTGATACTATAAAAAAAAACAATTAAAATATCGGAATTACACCGCTCACGAATCATGATCATAAATGTTCCATTCCCCATCAGTATGGCGGCCACAATTCAATTTACGGTAATAGACCAATAACAGAGGACGTCTAGACGGTGAAATGTGCTCCAATGTAGAAACTTACCTATTACTGGAATGACTTCTAACAAATGCATCAACCGAATGCGTGTCTATTACACGACTGGAATTAATGTACATTTATAATCTGTAAACATTATGTTTTGATACAGCAGAGCGATGGGTTAGAGAAACATGATAAGTTATTCAAAACTGAGTTTTCGTGTAGAATAATGAAGCTTACTTGTTGTTTAAGTAAACAGAATATTTTTTATGTACGATAAAAACAGATGTGACAAGACAAATTAAGTAAATATTTGCTTTTGGGTCGCGTAATAGTTGCATTAATTTTGAATAAATAACATTACTTACCTACCTTAACAGCCTGTAAATTCCATTGCGGGACATAGGCCTCTCCCATAAGGAGATTTTGCCACAATCGCCACGCTCGACAAGAGGGATTGGTGATCGCAGTACCAGATATCTCGAACCTTAGACCTTTTTCAAAATGGTTGTCCCGCCATCTATCGGTAGCCTTTGCGGTATTTTCTAGGCTTTTCCCTTAGTCACCTCTCACGACACCCACGGACAGCAAGGGTGTGACAGATTCTTATACCGATACCACACGGCACCGTATTAATTCCTTTTTTTCAGCACGACATTCACTGAATCAGAAAAGAATGATCTAGAAGATACATATTCAGGTCACCAAAGAAATAAATATGTATAAATACGCATGCGACGATACCAATCAGTCGCTATTATGCGGACCCAATTCGCACGACGTGTTTCGTATGATAAAATGTGGGACTGGCTTAACGGGAGGAAGCAATTCAAAAATTAAAAAAACACAGGTACGCTTTTGATATAGAGTATTTTTTTAGTCCAAACCAACATTTGTGCAATATATACAAAACAATGATTTTTGGTTATGTAATTATAAATACTAATACCAAATTTATAAGTGGGTTTTTCCCCAATTACCGGGTAATTTTATCCATTTTGTAGAGGTTGTCAATTGGGGAAAAACCCTCTTATAAGTTATATTCTCGTCTGCATATTTACACTTTTAAAATTGAAAGTTAATGTTGTTTTATAACACAGGGATCATGAACAAGCAAACTGTTAACCTGATAGTAAGTCGCTCCTGCAGCCAATGGACATCTTCGAAGGAGGTTACAGATGCGTTGTGACCCCACGAGGACTAAGATGGAATACCTTAGAGCCTATAATTGTACTTGCTTCCCTTTCACAGGGTTCATAGCAAATTTTATCGAAATCGGTTTAAAATTAAAACGTAACATGATGAGAGAGTGAGTTACGTTCGCAATTATAACATTATGTTAAAGTATGGATATCTAAGTTTTTAATCGCTCAATATCCCCTCGGAGTATGCACGTAATTGTTATTTCGTTATAGCTTACGCCTTTTGTACACGCGACGGCATTAAGGCCGCAGCCGCGATATTCTACTTTCCACGTACATTGTGTACGTTATCGTGTACGAGAACAGTCAATTTATCATTATACTGTCTGTTGAACACGGTGGGGAAGTAGCCTATGTTCTGCGCAACATCATAAGAAACATATCTAAAGAACCCGATCTGAATCAGTCCAGTGGATTTGAAGATTAGCCTGCACAACGAAATACAGTTATGTCTTTCATCATCTCCGTTCGGTGAGTGAGGTTACCGGAGGCCCATATTCCCCTCATCATCATCATAATCATCATCATTTCAGCCTATCACAAGTCCAATGCTGAACATAGGCCTCCCCAAAGATTACCACAAAGCTCGGTCTCGAGCCACCGTCATCCATCGGCTTCCCGCAACACGCACTGTTATGCCTTTAAATATTAGTAATATGTTTAGATAAAGTGAAGAGTATGGATTAGAAATAACAACCCTGTTAGCAGTAAGTGGATACTCCAGCCCAGGGACACCTGTAACTAAATTTGTGCAAAAATGGCTACAAGTGCGTTGACACATCTCAGAATTCAGATGAAATGCCTCACAGCCTGTGATTATACGGACTCTTCTATATCTTCAAAACGGAACACAACAGTGGTAGTAAAATTAGGTAATAGGATGGGACCTAGCCAGACGAAGCCTAGGGAGAGAAAGAGCTTTCCACCTAAAAATGGCAATGTTTAATATACAAAAGAAAATTACTGCGTGAGAAACTTTGATTTTTGTTTGTGGTTTCAATAAAGAATGTATAACTAAAATATTATTTATTGATCTGTCCGTGCTTAGCCGGTTCGCTAGCTGATGTGGGTGGTTGTTGTGGTGAAGGTGATGTGTTCGCATGTGTCAGTGGTAGTGTTCGCATTTATGGGAGGGGGGAGAAAGGTGATCGTGGGTACTTATCCTCTTGGCTAGTGAAGCTTAAACTGTATCCTCTTTGTTCTAGTTTTATCTTGAGAGAATGTTCAGTGACATTAACTTTTATTTAAGGTTACAGCTTCTAACAATGTCTCTTAATACGTCATCCTTCTAAAAGGGGCTTAAAGATAAACTCCACTGTATCACGTTTTACATTATATTCTCGTCTGTATATTTACACTTTTAAAATTGAAAATATGAATGAAGTTAATGTTGTTTTATAACACAGGGATCATGAACAAGCAAACTGTTAACGTGATAGTAAGTCGCTCCTGCAGCCAATGGACATCTTCGAAGGAGGTTACAGATGCGTTGTGACCCCACGAGGACTAAGATGGAATGCCTTAGAGCCTATAATTGTACTTGCTCCTATAGCCTTCAATCGGAAACACAACAGTGGTGGTTTTTTTGTTAGGGGAAACGAGCAAGCGGCTCTCCTGATGGTAAGTGATTACCGTCACCCACGTACTCTCTAAAGGGACCACAGGTGCGTCGCCGGTCTTTAAGGATATTTGGAAGTTGGAGGAGGAGGATAAGGATGGGTTATGGGAGGAGAGTAGGCCTCCGTTTACCTCACTCACCGAACGAAACGTAGTACCTCTACTTCACGCCGATATTCTGTGAGGTCATAGTACTACCCCGGACGAGCCGGCCCATTCGAGTAGCAGCCAAAACCATTGCTTGGCTCTACCACGTTGTAATTTTTCATTACCATATCGTACCGTAACAGCCTGTAAATATCCAACATAGGACGTTGGACTTAGGCCTCCTTCATATGGAGGATGTGTCATAATATAATTAAAGTCTAATAATAGCTGTGTTAGTTCCTATAAATACATACATAGAAGCTTAGAAGTTTATGTATATATGATGATCGTTTTACTTCCAAAACATTCTCCTTGAAAAGTCGCAAGACTTTTAATGAATGTACAACAGTAGGAATACACCGGAGTATGCAAATACTGAATGAACTTTACAATGAAAGGTCATATTACGATATTTAACCATAGTGAGATATTAAAAGAATATGTTAAAAATATTCAAAATTATTTAAAAGATGGCCAATGATTTCATAACATAACATATCTAGATATGTTACCAGCGTGACGAAAATGAAGAGTACAAAAGAGTACAATTGTTGCCTCTGGCCTCAGTCACTTTCGAATTAGTAGGCGATATAGACGTGCTTCCTAGTTCCCGCTAATCGTGTTTAGATTTCATTTTAATAAAATTATATCGACTTATCAGCATAGGTATTTGAAGAGTTCTTTACGGAGATACAAATTTTGATTACGATGTCACTGTATTCTTCCTAATTTGGACGAGTCATTATTAAAAAAATTTAAGAGCTTGTAACATTTTTTTAATTTTAGTCAGTTATTTAAATGACATTGAAAATATGTTTAACACTATTGAAGTTAACTGACTGCATCAATAATGAACATAATTGCACCTTATTTGGCTATTATTTTAATAGAGTAGTATCTGGAGTATTTCTTGATCTAATGAAACATAGCAAAGACATCATCATCATCATCATTTCAGCCTATCAGAAGTCCACTGCTGAACATAGGCCTCCCCAAAGATTGCCACGAAGCTCGGTCCTGAGCCACCTGCATCCATCGACTTCCCGCAACACTGCGCAGGTCGTCACTCCATCTTGTGGGGGTCGTCCTACACTGCGTTTGCCTGTACGTGGCTGCCACTCGAGAAAAGAAAAAGAAAAAGAAAAGACATACCTTTATTTAAATCTGGTAGTACATTAGACCCCACTGACTTTAGAGCAATTTCTGTTATAGTTTTGGATCATTTGTAAGTGGTAGATTCAAACCGCAGCTTTGCAGTTCTGCAGCTGCAATCAGGCAGGGAGAATTCACAGGATGCCTTGGATGTTTTGTGAACTCTCCGGGGCCAAAAGAGCAAGCTTATACTCTCGTATTTGAGTAAAATATTCAAAAGTTGTTGTCAATGGTGTTTCCGGGTCGACCATATCAATGAGCGTTCCGCAGGGCCCGATTCTCGGCCTATTCTTATTTCCTATTTAAATATATAAACTTACTTAACTATATAATCTTACTTTTTACTAGACAAACTTACTTACCTTACATTTTAGGAAATAAACATGATATAGTATTATTTGCTGATGATACTTCATTAATGTTTAAATTAATAACGAGTACTTGAAACACACGTCGAGGTGAATAATGCAATGTGAAGAATTGTTTATTGGTATTTTGTAAATGTATAAAATTCAATACACCTAATGTTAAACATTTAGATACCAAAGTACTTATAAATGGGGATGAGTTAGGCCTTGTTTTGTCACTGTCAACAAAATCCCAGTCAGTGCTCAAACTAAGAAAACTAATAAATTTAAGAACGTAAGTTAGAACACTTTATTAAAAGGGTGATTATAATATTAAGGAGTACATGGAATAAAATAATCCCCGAGAATGAGTAGATCGCTTTTAAAAAAAAATTGTAGTATTACGTTTTGTTTTAAAATGTACAATAAAACTGATACCTACGGAGTTTCCTTCTTCTACGTCAGACGAACCTCGTTGCAAAACGGGGAAAGATTTATAAAAAGACGTTTGACAAATGTTATTAATTTTATTACGTTGATAAATAGAATTTGATTATTTGATACGATTTGATTTAATCTCCTCGCATCATAGACGATGCTGCCCGTCATACCATATCTAAGACTTCATTATCAATTAACAAAACCATGTCTTGGATGTGAAAAATAACTCGGTTTTTAGAAACAACTTCACACACGATTGTTGTAAACTATTTTGTGGCTTTGTGGTAGCGGATAAGGCCCAGAAACTGATTACTGAATGATAAGTGAAATAAATGTACTAGAATGAAATGGCTCCTTTTCTGCATATTTGGCTTTCTTTGCCTCCAATCGGCGTTCGAATCTGCCATCCCCTAGCTTCCCGAGAGTGTTGTAAGCGGCAACTAAGGGAGCACCTACCTACCGACAGAATGCTACTGACAGATGGCGGGATCACAAAAATACCAGACCGAAAATAAGCAGACCGATGACGAGCAGCAGCGTCAGAGACTCAAGGTTTCTGTTACTACTGTGGCGAGTAGTGTGAGAAGCTCATTAATGGCAGAAAAAGCACTTCTCAGGATGGTGCTTCTACTCATACCATCCATCATCACACTATAAAAGTTTCTACGATTCATTATTATACACAAGATCGAAATGAAACCCTGGAGAAGGAGACGTACTCCCCAGGACACGAACACCTAACCTGGCAGGTAGCTACCCTTTTCCTTCACACCTTCTTCTCCCATACCACGGCCACCAATCCGCTTGCCAAGTATGGGGATTACAGCCAGGTGGGTGACGTCATCACGTTGTACCTACGAAATTATTAATGTGATTTGTAATAACAATGTTCAGTAGACCTGGCACACATATACTAAACACGTAGTTTGTTTGTGGCCAGCCAGAATCAATCAATTAGTTAAAATATACATATATTGATTGAAGTTTGATTGTTATAAAAGCATTACAAAGCAAACAGCGGATAAACTGTTTGTGTATCATGCCAATTTAGTCGACAAACAATTCTCCACGAACGTGCTACGAATTTATCTAGAGCTCTAATTGCTTAGGTTTTATTTAATCTGTTTTTGTCGCTAGTAAAACTGTTTGATTGTATACGTGTATTATAGTTATGACAATTATGTTTCTTCATAATACAGCCCCTCCATTGAGCATCGCACTAATTTTTTTTTAGATTGAACACAGCATTAGTAGCATTGCACTTTATAATGTGATAAATTTCTTTGTTATAGCTAACATTTTATGAGATGGCCTTAGAAGACAACAAAATATAAAAATTCATCCAAATCGTTAGAGCCGTTTCCGCGACACCAATTAAATATTTAAATTTAAATACGTTTCGTAGTATTGCTCGCTCAAAGTATAGGAATTCGGTTGAAGAGACAAAGTACACGTCAATAATAAGCCATGTCATAAAGATCTGATGACATAATTTCGAGATTGCTTTCCGCCTGCTCGTTAAGAGAATTGTGGTGGTACTATTGAACATGTCTGCGGGGTCTTAATTAGATCGTCCCCTGTCACAAGCATGAGTATAACGTTTATGTTACGTTGTTCATATTTGAAGAATAAATCTAATTGTTAGTAACAAGGTTTTTTTTTCAGTATTTCATTCATCATCACCATTACGCTCTGGTACAAGACTACTGATATAGGTAGGCCTTCCCCAAAGACAACTATAGCACTGTGGCTGGACCGGGTAAGGAATATAGTCTCATTGGCAGCGTAAAATGGCAGTTATGATTCGTATGGCGAGTGATTGATCCGGATTTCTAATTTTTTTTAGCATTATTTTTTTTATTCTTATAATTTTTCTTTTGTTTATTTTTTTTGGTTTTGTTATTTCTATAATTATTATCTATCACCGAATCATGTACTATGTGTGTGGAAGTAAGTGTCGAATAAATGTCTTTATATCTTATTATTAATCCTCCAGCGGTGGTAAAGAATCTGCGTTTTTTTCTGATGTTGGTTCACGCCGGTATATATGTATGTGCCACTGCAACCATTATTCTTTAATATGTTAAAAATACTTATCTAATGTACTGTCTGCTCGTTTTTGTCCTTTATTAGTTTAAAAAAAACTGTTTTTTTTTTCACTGATGGGAAGCAGCTTAGGAAGTGCGCGTTATCTGGTGCTGTGATCGCCAAACCTAAAAACGTGACGATTATACCAAATCCTCCAACTGGGAGAAGCTTATGCCCAACACTAAGAACTTTCAAGGACACAAAAATCAATATTCACTTACGTACGCTATTTATTGATTACGATAAAGTCTTTTATAACATATGCACGAAACGGTAGTATATTGAAAAAAAAAATTACATTCGACAAGTGAAATTTATGTCCCTATGTCGAAGAATAAAGATTTTAATAAGTTTTTTGTTTACTATCAAAAGCTTATAAAGCTTGTAAAAAGCCCAGATTGTACAATGATTTTTCTTTGATTCGCTTGTCTGAGTCCCCTTCCAGTTTCCGTGAAATCGCCAACAAAGACGTGCATGGAAGAATAGGCTGCACTCACCACGCTGGGTGCGCAGTATTGGTCCCTCGCTCTAGAGACGCCACTCCCAATCGGGGTAGTCGGATGATTTTTCCGAAATTTAATAACAACTAATAACTTTTGATTAAAAAAGTAACACTACATCGTTAAAATTAAAAAAAAAAACTTAACGAAATTGCCCAACTAACTTACCGTTTAATGAGAAAACACTTGCACCATATCAGTCCTGAATTCAAAGCATGAAATTTTTATTCCAATTTTATATCTACAAAAAAGTTAATAAATATATGATAGCTCTAGATTTTTATAACTGTACACACAACCATTATGCATTAATGATCGAACAAAAACGTGCAGAGCGTTGCCGTTATTCACAGAGTAAAAATATTAAGTATACATGTTTCCTATTTATATAATATGTACCAGTCGTTAAGTTGGCAACCTGGGGTTGCTGAAATTAACCGGAAAGTTATTGCCATCTTACGCACTCTATATCATATTGAAAATTTCCTCCCCTTTAAAACTAAGCTTTTGCTTACTTTATCCTTAATTTTACCCCCTTAATTTAACACAAATGCGCATAGTATTGACTATTTGTGTTACCCGGACCTATTCCAATCACGTCTTGGCCGTTTGGTGCCCCAACTTAACAACTTTATTAGATTTATTTTTGGTTAACGTAAATACCATCACGTCTCTCTTTACCGTTCCAAGCTTGTAAACAGCATAGGCCATGGGATTTATATCTATTTATATATATATATAGTAAAATAAAAAAGTAAAGTAGCAGCCTGTAAGTGCCCACAGCTGGGCAAAAACCTCGTTCTCAAATACGAGTATCAGACAGGGTTTTTAGGAGCCGGAAAGGGCCCGCCTCGATGCTCCAGTGCGGGATGGCGGGCTTCACATATCCACGAAATAATATTTTTATTATTTCTCAGACATGCAGGTTTCCTCACGATGTTTTCCTTCACCGCTTAGCACGTGGTAAATACAGCACTTAAATTATACTAGGCTACCACGACTCTTAGTACTATCGCATTATTAACGTAATATACATTTCAATATTTACTGAGATAAACAATATGCTAATATAGACCATGGGATTTATACGCCATTTCTCGTAGTCTAGTTTTATGATCCGTTTCTAATATATTAACCAGATACATTTCAGCTGTTACATATATTATTGTATACTCTGTACTATGTAATTACTATCATAGATTAATTCCAACGCATAATAAGCTTTTAACTAATCATGAATAAAATTGGAAACTACCACGTTAATTAACTGCTTAAAAGCTTGTTAATGACTTTATGGGAAATTCATACATACACAGCTGCCGTCGCAAATCTGTAATTATAAAATGTACTTCAAATTACACATTTTATTTACACTTTATATATTAATAATAACAATTTCGGCTAACGATTTTTTTTTCTTTAGCGGCCACTCTGGTTTCGTCGTGACTTTTTCTGGGAAAAAAGTAGCTAATGTCTTTGCCTAAGATTCAAGGTATCTTCATACAGATTTTCATCGAAATTGGTTTAGCAGTTTAACCGTGAAAATGTAACAAAGTATCTGGTTGCGCGCACATGTAGGATATAAGCAATCAAAGCAAATTAAAAAAAAAGAAAAGTTCAAAAATATACAAACGAAAGTAAGTCTTTATCGATCATTTGATTATTGAGACAAAGGTTGTGATACACTTTTGGTAATTTTCACAACTGTTTGTAGATATAGTTTGCAGTAATAAAAAAAAAGGTTGCATAGACATTGAATGTAATATTTGTGTCTTTAACAATTCCTTCCATAGAATGGCGTGATTTTCAGCGTGGTAGACTCAAGCGGCGGCTTTAGCTGCTGCTCGAATGGGCCGGCTCGACCGGGTTGGTACCACGACCTCGCAGAATATCGGCGTAAAGTAGAGATATATTGTGCTTCTGCGTTTTGTCCGGTGAGTGAGGTAACCGGAGGCCCACTCCCCTTATTCATCCCTCTGCTCTTCCTCCCGCCCATCTCCCATATATCCTTATAGGACGGCAATGCACCTGCAGCACCTATGTGGTAGCAGATGGGATGGGATGTGGGCGACGGTAATCACTTACCATACGGTGAACCCCTTGCTCGTTTGCCACCAATCCCACAAAAAAAGAGGATAGAAAAAAATAATTATAAAGTTAACTGAAACGAAATGAATGAAAATTAAATGAAACATCTTTATTTTATTAAAAAAAAATTTTTTATTCAATCTACCTCCGTTTCATAATGAGTTTCCACTGACGGAGAAGAAACCGGCGACAAACTAATGGAGGGTTTGCAAACCCGAGCTGACCAGCCCCCACAAGCAGCGCCTGTACCTTTAAACAAAAAATTTGTTTAAACAATTGAAATGTTTTTTTTCGTATTTATACATTAATAACATTGGTTCAGAAGTACACATATAAAGTTCTGTGTACGTCTTGTTTTTATGTCGAGATAAGGGTGTTTGAAAACATTCTTCAGATTTTATATGTATTGTTGTACATATGTAGAAGATAGGTAGTATGTAGAAGATAGCAGTAGGTGGCATGTAGGAATTAACTAAAACCTGCTATTTTATTGTCGTATAAATTGTTTAAGGAAAACTCTAATTTAATATTATACTCGTAAATCTATAAGTAATAACGTTTCTCGAAGTCGGCCATTGTTTGAATAACACTTCCTACTTCATATAACGTCTGCTGAAACGCTTTGTATTTATGTTTTGAAGATACAAGTACACGGAGAGAGCCCTTCACTGAAGACAAGAACACGACTGTTTGAACACGTTCTATTGAGTGCTCTCGTGAATGACCAATAGAGATTTTATTGTATGTCGATGATATCGGATATAACATTACTGAAATAAAACTTATTCCCAAAAACTTTATTTCAATTTGTTTCAACAATCTTACTTAGATGTAAATAAGATCTTTTTCTTGTGTCAAAAATAATGCCAGTTAAAATTAAGAAAAAAAAAAAACAAAAACGTTTAAAAATATCAAAAAACCTACCGGTGATAATTTAACAAAAAAACATAATGCTCTACAACATTCCATAATTATTTTCAAAAATAAATAAAAACATAACTTCTTCAACTGTACCGAATTGTAGGTCACAAGAGAAGTTACAGAAACACAGCCGTAGCAAAAAGATAGAAACATAAGTCATCATAAACCTTCTATGTAATCTTTAAGGAAAGGTTCTGTGCGATCACAAACCCCTATGAATATCCACAACAAAGAGAAGTTGCAGGCGCGTTGCCGACTTCTTTAAGAAAGGTGTAGGCTCTTCTTTGAAGGTGGTAGACTCCTTCTCTACCTAGGAGTCATCTGGCTAGATACAACCATCTATCCCACTGTAGAGAACCAACTGTTGTGTACCGCTTTGAATAATATAAAGAGTCAGTATAATTAGGGTTTAATGCAATCCATCTCCGTCCTCAGGGGTGACAATGCATCTGTAAGCTTTTTCGATTGAAGCTGTTTGCAGCCATTCACCATCAGGTGGAATGTTATCTCGTTTTTCACCAAAATCCAATAATAAAAATAAGGTGGATTAGAACGGTCGATTGTTATGCGGATTACATATTGGGAATCTTAATATTATTGTAATAACAATGTTCTGCGGGTGAGCGTTTATATAAATGACCTGCTAAATCTAGTGAATTACGATAGATGACGGAATAACCTTTTAAAATACGCCAGGTTATCCATACCGCTGGCGGGCAGTAGCCTATAAGGTGCGTGGTGTCCAGTAATTCTATTGGTATCGATTGAAGCAATTACGTTTACTTCTTCTAACCACTTACAAGGTCTCTCGACTGCAGCGCACAGTTTAAGTGGTACTTAAAAATAAACATTATATATTGTATTCAAAATATATTGACGACCGCCTGCTTTTTTTTTGGTAAAAGTATTCTGAGTAGTGGTTCATATTCGTTTTAAAACAAATTATTGGTTTTCAAGTCTGGTTGTGTAATATGTTTACAATAGTTTAGATGATTACGTCGTCTTGAATGATTTGAACGCGACAAAAAACAATCCAGAAACCAATAATGTATGTGTTTAGGATGCGAACTAAGCACTTCAGAAATGCAGTCTAGAATACTAAGCATTAAGCCACGTGATTGTCACGAACCAACACCCTTTGGCTATACATAATCCGATATAATCCCTTCCGAAGATAGGACCAAAAACTATTAAGCTGCGCATTATCCAACAGTTGACTTCAGGGACCTTATATACGCTAAGCCAACTTAAACACTTCACTAAATTTCGTGTGTATTTTTGTGAAATAAAATTCCTCTTTAGAATCATACCGTGTTTTTTTTTTTCACAACCAAGACAACAGCCTGCGTTACATTGGTAACCAAGTCTTGGATATACTAAACCATGATAAAGAACAACACGCTATGATTTTATCGGGGAATAGTAATACGGAAATTTTGTGAATTTTTTTTCGGTTAAATAGAGGACGAGTCTCGCTTTGATGTGATCTTTTCAGCCCGTGAATAGTCCACTGCAGGACATAGGCATCCCCCATAAGGAGGATAAACGCCACGCCCGTCAAGCGGATTGCGGATCGCAGTGCCAGACACCTCGGTCCTTACACGCTGCTGCCTGTCGTCGGTCTGGTATCTTTCGAGATGGTTATTCCACCATCTGTCGGTAAGCATTGCGATTTTTAAATATTTTCCCTTAATCTGGGATCAGAACAGGAAAATAATTTAAAAATTTGCAGTGACCAACATTTTTATATGGGGGACAAAAGACTCGATATTTTAGCTTTTCAACCCATATTTCATCAGAGCTTATTTGGGACAAAGTAGAAGACGTTGAGCCACGCTGTTGTACAAGTAGTGTCCAGGCCTCCGATAAAATCGTACATAATTTCGAATGAAACTATTATTTGTACGCGGTAGGGCCAAGCGACGGCTTTTGCTGCTGCTCGAATGGGCCGGCTCGACCAGGATGGTACCACAGCCTCTCAGAATACGGCTCAGGCTTGAAGAAGAGGCATCTTGTGCTTCTGCGTTTCGTTCGGTGAGTGAGGTAACCTCTCTCCCATCTCCTAAATACTCTTAAAGGCGGGCAACGCACCTGCAGCACCATCTCAGCAGATGTACATGGGCGACGGTATTCACTTACCTATAGGTGAACGGCTTTCTCGTTTGCCGCCTTTCCCAATAAATAATTTTCTTTTTATGTTCCCGACGTTTCGAGTGCTTTACAGCACCCATGACCACGGGGGAACTGAGGTGTTAGACATTCTGATGTCATAGTTAACTCGGGCTACCTTCAGCTTTTAATTATTAATATTGGTCCGATCTACGCAGAATGTGCTCACAGTATCTCGAGGTCGTGCGGTGGTATGTTTGATTTTAGATTTAATTTTATTTATTACTGGATCCCTTTTTAAATTAAACGCAACAAATGTAGTAAGTAAACAATAGTTTCATTTCGAATGTATAGTGCTCGCGTTAATACAAGAGAACCAAACGAGGTACGAGCCCTTTATTTCACAATTACTTTACGTATCGAATACTACGAGTATAATAAGTTTAGAATCCCTCACTGATTGAAGCCTAAGCAAAGCCAACGGGTCACTTAAATACCCTGTAATGCCACGCTTCGTAACCTCAAACAACTTTCGTTCTGTTCGCAAATTGAAATGTAAATATCGTGTTCATCCTAGTATATTAATAAATAAAATTCTTCGTACGTATGTATAAAAACCAATGACGTATAGGTGATAGAATTTTTAAAAATATTCCTTATGATTCCTGTTGTATGAGAGTAATTTTAGTCACAAGGACAAATGTACTGTTTTGTTGTTTTTGTTTGTTTATACTAGATGTCGCTGCCTGATTTTGCATCGCGATGTCGTTAGATGAAGTTTGTGGATATCAAAAGTGAGATCAACTCTCTAAATCGATCTCAACCTAATCTGAAGATTAACCTTCCCAAAGGAGGCTCTTAAGTTTTAACACCTCCCTCCTCCCCATCAATTTATGTAGAGTCTTTCTTTCGTTAACAAGGGTCCGAGCGCGACTCAACGCCAGCAGTGTCGTTGCTCTTTTGCTCTTACATTGAACTTGAGGGGGCGGGCCGTCTGCTCGCGAATCCCTACCGCTGAAGCTGTAAAAGAGGCACTACAGGCCACTAGGCCAACAGCATATATATTAATGTTATATTAATGTTATTTAACTTTCCCCCCACGTTAAACTAATAAAATAAATGTGATCAGGATACGTAAATCAGAAGTTTTCTTTATCTGACGACGTTATCCCTAGATTGTATCTAGTTGAACATTGATCTTTCGAGCCTAATGCTATAATTTTTTTTTAAAGAATTCTAGCATTAATATTTAAGTAACATTACTAGTATTCCTGTTAACCTTCCAACTAAGCATTACAGCTTGCCTTGACCTGCAACGCCAAGTCTCGCAGTCCGCACCCTAACCCATTAGGCTATTGGCACTTTATGTTTTACTTCGCATGTCTTTTAATTATTTTGTACGATTTTCCTACTACTCGAGCCATCACTGAGACCCACTGCCGCACTGTGTTCCAGCGTATTCCCTTCACCCGTACTATGATCAAAGTTGTTGGCAGCGGTATTGTAATTAATAGGGATATTGTAGATACGTCTTTTGACGGGCGTGGATCTTTACTTCCCAGCTTATTATAACTGAATGTTTTATAAGCCGAGCAACGCCGGGTACGTCGGCTAGTATTTCATATAAATACACATTTAAATAAGCTTTCATTGAGCTAATGCTATATAAGCCAGAACTTCCTCACCGCTTAACTGACCGGGTTATTTATGTACAGCTTAATTTGCTTACCATAGAAAAAAAACGGACATAACCTAGTTCGAAAACCAATAAGTTACATATTGAACAATATGAACTTCGGCTAGGATATGAACCTAAGACAGGTGCATTGATGCGGCAGGAAGGTTTGCTGAGGACTAAACTATATATAAAACTTTTTATAAAAATTTATTTTTATTATATATGTATTTATTATTGTATGCGTATTTAAATATTGTATCTATTTATAGATTTACATTTACTATAATTTTTTTTCCTCTCTTTAGTTCTCTCTATTCTATCAACTACACCTACTTCATTTCTTCTCTGCATCGTCCAAAGGTTGACAGGTAAAGAATGCTTCTGGCATTAAGTCCGCCTATATACAGTCTCATGTATATGAAGTTTAATAAATAAATAAAACTTATATCTTGTAAAAAAATAAAATATGATGATAAACTAGTTGAATATTTGTCGTATAATATTTAAGACATAAGATATCGCTCACTCTAAACAGGAGCAGATTAAAAACTAAAGTGTAAGGTACACTCGACGAGTAACCCCACGTTCAGGAAAGTCTCGGTTTTTTATTCATCGGCTGACACCTTGGTTGTACATTTGGTTGAACTAACCTAGTCGGACAATATGTCGTTGGTAAAATGTTCTTTTTTTTGTTTTTATAGAAGAAGGGGGCAAACGAGCGTGCGGCTCACCTCATGGTAAGTAATCACCGACGCCCACGAACATCCACAACACCAGAGGAGCTACAGATGCGCTGCCGGCCTTTAAGGAAGGAATAAGCTCTTTTCTTGAATGTCCCTAAGTCGTAAGTCGTAACTATTCGGAAATACTGCTGGCGACAGCTGATTCCACAAAGTCGAAGTGCGTGGCAGAAAACTTCGATTAAAACGCACTGTGGTGGAATGCCAACCATCTAGGTGGTATCGATGGAACTTCGAATTCAGTCGCGATGTACGATGGTGAAACTCAGCAGCTGGGATCAATCCGAACAGTTCCTCAGAACATTCCCCGTGGAAAATTTTGTAAAAAATGCAAAGAGAAGCAACATCTCTTCGCAAGGCCAAGGGATCAAGCCGATCAGAGAGAGCTTGGTTGCCGACAATTCGAGCCGCTCGACGTTGGATGCGGTCAAATGGAAGGAGTTGGTACTGGGGTGCCCCTGCCCAGAGATGAGAACAGTATTCCATGTGGGGCCGAACTTGCGCCTTATAAAGTTGCAAACGGTGGACCGGCATGAAATACTGTCCCGCTCTACAGAGCACACCAAGCTTTTTGGAGGCCAATTTGGCCTTTCCCTCCAAGTGACCACGGAACTGAACGTCGCTCGATATGTCAACGCCAAGGATTCTGATACTGGCTGAGGCAATAAGGGGAATGTTCTCAAAAAGAGGAGAAACGACAAAGGGATTCTTTTTAGCGGTGAACGTGCAAACCTGTGTCTTTTTGGGGTTGAATAGGACCAAATTACGTCGACCCCAATCCGAGACGAGAGATAACAAGGTCTCGACTTCAGACACAAGTTTGTTCCGGCACTCGTCGACGTGTTCCCGAGAAATATTCGCACGGCCTGTATATAGGGCATCACCCGTGCTGTCGTCTGCATAGCAATGAATGCTACTGATTTGTAGCATGTCGTTGATATGCAGAAGGAACAGAGTGGGAGATAGCACACAGCCTTGTGGAACACCAGCATTCACGGGTTTGGGGTCCGAGCATGCACCGTCGATAACAACCTTGATGCTCCGATCCGTGAGGAAGCTGGTGACCCAGTTGCACAATCTCTCAGGAACCCCGTAAGATGAAAGCTTTGAAAGAAGCGCTTTATGCCAAACCCTATCAAATGCTTTCGCTACGTCCAGACTAACCGCCAAAGCCTCCCCCTTAGACTCAACTGCTTCTGCCCATCGGTGAGTCAGGTAAACTAGAAGATCACCAGCTGATCGTCCGCGACGGAAACCGTACTGTCGGTCACTGATGAGCTGGTGTTCCTCCAGGTACCTCAGGAGCTGGGTGTTGATGAGTTGTCATGTTGTTGTCGATGTTCATTGTCGACTTTTATAATTGTAGATTTGCCGTGTGGCAGCACGATCTGCTGACCCTTCTTTTTCTTCCCAAGGCTTTCGTCAGAGGCAACTGGCAATAAGGCTTGCCTTTCCGCAAGTTCTATATCCCGAAGAGGGGAAAAGTGGGCTGCGAAATCCCGTTTAAAAAGTGATAGGGCTGAATGTTTATATGTATTATATAGTTACATTTTTTAGTGTAGTAATTACACAAGGATTTTTTTTAAATCAAAAGTAAGAAAAAAAAGAAAGTAGAAATTAATTAACAATAACTTAAGATAGAAAACCAAAATGTCCATCAAAATATTGTATATCATTACCCTTCACAGCGACCTTCGATCGGACGCTAAAATCTAATCTTGACATTTTTTAAAACTTCGCTTTATTTTAGTTTCTTTTCCTTTATTCACAGGGACCTTTTTAATATCTCTTTCATGGAGTAAAATTCTTTTTGCCAAAGAAATTTTATGACGTAAAAGTTTTTTTTTTTTATTGTAAAAGGACAGGTTCAATGGAAAAGGGAACGCGAACACTTCCTTGCTTCTGTCTACTTGTATTCCGACGCAGTCACCGAGTTTGACTTGTGTCCTACATTTAGAATGTATTTCGATTTGAACAGTGCCAAACCCTGGAGCAGTCTGGCTGGCTTCCATTCTTATTCTACTTCTTCACAACAATACCACTTAGGCCTCTCCAAGAAATCACCAACTAAAGCAGGTAAAGTACTGCAAGCACCCACAGCTGAGAAAAGGCCTACTCAAATATCTGATAGGGTTTCGGAGCCGGGAAGAGCCCACCACGCTGGTACTCAATGGTAATCTTCACATATCCCAGAAATAATGTTTTTATTATTTCTCAGACATGCAGGTTTCCTCTCGATGTTTCGAAAGTAAGCGCCTTGAGCTACTAGGCTATCACGACTCAAAGCAGGTATATGACTTTACTTATTGGAAGGTTCGCCCACACTAACCACGCTGGGTAAGCATGGTGAATGCAGTTCCGTACCCTCGAACCAGCGATGCTGCTCCACGTTACCAGTCTGTTGGACTTTTACTAGTTCGATATTTGGATATGCACCGCACAGCACTGCAGCCCATAGGCTGATGAAGAATAAACAGATTAAAGAAAAAGACATTTGAACTTAAAAATAACATTTTCTGCTAAATATTTAAATTTCGATTAAGTTTTAATTTTCGTCTGGTTTCAGAGAAATTCCGATTTCCTATGCCGTGTTGTGTCGGTCTAAGTAAGCTAGAGAGCTTGCCATCGCATAAATAGAATTTCTGGGTCAGGAGAGGTCTATATCCTGCATTGGTCTATTTAAAGGCTGTTAAGGTTAAGTTTCAGAGAAATGCGAAACCGAATACACACTGTATTTGTATTATAAATCTATTTGTAACAATCGCCGGTTTCGCGTATCTGAATATAATGTAAATTATTGTTCAAAAACGTATTCGACAAAACAACGCTTTAGCGGGAAGGCAATAACTTTCGCAGCGATCGAACATAAAATGGCGGCAATAACATTAAAAGCGTTTAGTAATTCTCTGTTATTACAGACATTTATTAAATCAAATATTTATTCAACGTAAGAAACATATATTTCACTTCATTTTTATTTTAAGTCTACCACCGTTTCGTAATGAAGTTCCTCTGACGGAGAAGAAACCTGGGAAAGAAACTCCGTAAGTATTTTTTTCAAACCATAAAATACGTTTTTTTAAAAACGGCTTGGAAGTGATTAACTCATTCCCAGGGGTTATTATCATGTGTGTATATCAATGATGTATTCCTTTATATTAGATTAACCCTTTTTATGAAGTTAACAAATTTTTTAACAAACGAGTTACTAACTCTATGGAGTCTAGTAACATGTTTCGCGTTTCTTGATACCATTGCAACAAACGACCTGTCCGACTGATGATAAGTAGCTAATGCAACCTTCGATACGTGGTAGAGCCAAGCTGCGGTTTTAGCAGCATGCTCGAATGGACCGGTTCGTCTCGAGCGGTCCGTAGAATACCGGCGTGAAGTAGAGGCATCTTGTGCTTCTGCGTTTCGTTCGGTGAGTGTTCCATGGCTGACACATGTGTTGTTTGTGTGAACATGCGGTAGCTCATGGTGGTTTGTCAGCTCGGGTCTGCAAATCTTGCAATTTTTTAACTTAGAATATGCTTTAATTACCTGTAAGACTATTGGTTGCTTTTAATTTTGTTCCTCCAAAAAAATCATCCCGCTTTAATAGGTGAAAATGGGTTTAAGTTCAGCATGTGCTCAATAAATTCTTGACGTGTTGAAATAATAGACTGTCTATTATATTATATCGGATTAGTATTTTTTTATGTAAGACGATTTATTAAGAGAAAATAACGAACAACACTAAGTTAGTAACTTAAAATATTCCTTGCTTTTACGAACTACTGGTAAGGCGAAGGCTACATTTATCACGGTTCTATAATTATCACGGACCGTACTGCGGACTCCCTGATCCGGAGCGAAATAGGGATACGATTCGACCGGATCACGTCAGTATTGTAACAAGTTTCAGTGAGCGCGCATGTCTAAACTGGACGGGGACAACATAATAAAAGCTTGCTTTTGCATTGAAGATAAGAGAAACAAAGCGGTGGATGGAAAATTGGCTTTAGTAACGACAAAAGTATACGCTTATATATATTAAATACTGAATATATCACGTGATAGGTGGCGAAGGAAAATATTGTGAGGAAACTATCACGTCTGAGAAATACTTAAAAGAAATATATTTAGAGCAGTGGAGCAGCTGTCCGACATACTTTCCAGACGCAATGTAAAATCTTTCAAATGTTTCATGTTATTCCTTTTACCGCCGGCTTCGAGAGAATCATCCCCTCAAAATGTAGTCTTCCACCATTGCTGACTAACCACGTAATAATATTGACATTGTCTAAATTTTGTTGACATCTTTTGTCACTTATATATGCCGGTACTATTACAGGCCCCATAACAGGGTTATCTTCGAAACTCATGGATGCAATAGAGAATTTGATTTCATTTGATTTTACCACTGAGAGAAACGACCATGTTGGCTTTCAGTTAATCTAGAAAGCCCCCTGATACGTATAGCGGAACGTCATTGCATGATACTGCAATACTTTCAATAAATATCACGATCCAAATGTGATAAATATTGAATGTGTTCCCTTCGTCTGACAATTTATTGTTAAACACTTTTCATTTTCCACTTCACTTCACTATTTTTTTATTACTTACTTTTACACTACTAAGTATAGGCTTTTCATGAAAACTCCAACGGAAGTTGGTACGCCAGTAATGCCCGTACTCACTATTAGATACATTTTTTCACAAATTATGCTAAAAAATATTTTGTAAGTGAATGCCAAAATACTATATGAATTACAGACGTGAAAATGTACTTAAATGACTGACTTTAACGGTTTATCTGAAAATGCTCTCAGAATTACAGTCAATCGTGAAACGATTTAGCAAAAGGAACTGTCAGAAACAAAACCAATCCTTTTCACGATTCGATTTTATCGTGCGAAGAAAAGCTCACGATGTTATTGAACTGATCAACCGAGCGATATTCAATCGCATGGAACCTCGATAACTGTTGTCATTGAAAACAAAACATAACAGTGCTATAATAAAAGCCTGTAACGAACCACTAATGGGCGCAAGACTTGAGAGTACTTGATAAGGCCAGGGACAGTCGGATATGCTCCTACAGAGAAAGGGGGCAAACGAGCTAGTCGGCTCGTTCGTCGCTCACACCCAGCTGCAATACCAGAGGAGCTGTAGGTGCGTTGTAAGGGAAATTTGTGGGAAGAATGGGACGATTGAGAGGGTGTTGAGGGAGGGGAGAAGAGGACATCCGGTTACCTCGACACCGAACGAAACGAAGAAGCAAAAGATGCCACTACTTCACGCCAGTATTCTGCGAGGTCGTGGTACAACACCGGTCGTGCCGGCCCATTGCTTGGCTTTGCCTCGGAAAAGATATACTGGCCTCGGAAAAAATATATTTTTGAAACCTGAACACCACTGTAACTGAACTACTCCTTGGCGGCAGAAATGGGTAAGAGTGTGGTACCTACCCAGATGACTCTAAGAAAAAATCTACCACCTATTAAACAAATATTAACAAATACTTCCAATACGTTTTTTATTTGAAACATCCAGATTTCCTCAAATTTTCGTTCACAGCGGAGCAGCTAGCAGATCGACTACTAAAATCGCAATTAACAATTACAGCAGTACAGGCACCGGTACGAATCGAACTCAAGTTTCTTCATCGTCATAATCAGCATCATTTCAGCCTGTCACAAGTCCACTGATGAACATAGGCCTCCCCAAAGATTGCCATAAATCACGGATCTAAGCCACCTACATCTATCGACTTCCCTCAAAACTGCACACGTCGTTACTCCTACCTACTAACTTGGAGTGTTTCCTTGTACAGTTGCAAATCCTTACGATCATGGCGAATATCCTCGTTCTGCTGAGGACATCGACGTTACAGATTCTATCAAGTTTCTTGAACCTTCGAGTTTTTTTTTGGATCCCGAATACTTTCAGCAGTTGTCAATTTCTCAGACCTGCAGTTTTCCTCACGATGGCACGCACGTAGTAAATTCAGCACTTAAAAATTCCTATTAACAATTTTAGTTGTGCCGTTAACGGGATATCGAACCTTGGTCACTTGTGTACTACGACATTAAAGCGAACTCTCTAACCACTAGGCTACCACGGACTAATTAGTTCAGTGTTTATTGCCTCTTGTTAAATCTCAAATCTCGATACCCGTCGACGCCGTGACGGTGTAGCGGTATCAACATTCAGGCTCAGAATTCTAAGAACGCCGCTGCACAGCACCGCCCCTACTTCACACATTTTATTTACGCTATTTACAAAGATCGGAAGGCCGGGTCAAAATCAAAACCTATCTAAGAACACCCTGTCACAAGCTTTCAGGCTTGATTACTGTATTTTTAGTAAAAATATCCCTATACGACAATTTATATGCTCGTCATCATTGTTTTATTTCCTCGATAATCTAAATCTCAACGAAAGCTTCCTGATTGCCACCAAGCTCGGTTCATTAATCATCATTTATTTTGAATAATGTATGAATAAATACCAGACTGGTAAAGCTTTTGTTGCCAGCCGAAAAGGCTACTCGTACATAGCTACACCGCTCATTAAGCAACGAAGTCGGGTCTTCATGAAATGTTAATAGATCATATTTGAGAACGAAAATGCTTTGATAACATAACCTATGCAAAATTACATTACCCGAATTATCATTTTATATAAGTGTACTAAGATTATTGTTTTATATTATAATAATTATCTAGATTAGCGGATATTCTGAACTCAGTGCTTAGTTAGGAATTCTATCCTTACTTAGTTGGGGTTTTTTTTTTTTTAATTTTAAAACTTAATAAATTTTTTATTCCGTTATATCAGTCTAAAAGTGATAAAAAAGATATTACTTTATAATTACGGATAAAATACTTGTTAAAACTATAACATAAGTGCAACTTCCTATTGTAATACAACTATTAAATATTAAATTATTTAAATATAAAACTATTGTAGGATCGCACGCCGGCTTGTCGGTGACGTCACGAGGCTCCAACTGAAAATCAGCGCTGCAACCTCTGCAGCATTACGCTGAGTTGGAGACCTATTTGGTACTCATTTTTATTGACTGTACTAAATGTTATATTTTTATTATTATTATTTTTTAATCTATGTATTTTGTATTCGTAATATTTTAAATATGTGTACCAAATAAATCATTCTTTCTTTCTTTCTTTCATATTAAACGTCTTCATTTTCTTAAATTCAGTGAAATCTTAAACGAATTTATGGATGATTGAATAGATGTATCTTGATATGTGATCGGAATCCGAGGTTGACCCACTCTGCAGCAGGTGCAGTAGACGCACCGCGCGCGCCAGGTCCGCTGACACTTGCGTAACAGTCTCCGTATTAAAAGCCTTTTTGAAAATGTACTAAGTGTTTGAATATGTCCGAAATTTTGTTAGCGTGCAGTGCAGAATACTAACAGTGTGTAAAGTCGCTATCTAACGAAATGGTCTTCTAAATATGTCAGTTATTTCATAAACAACTGTGTAAAAAAAAATTGTAGCAGCCTATAAGTGGCCACTGCTGGGCAAAGGACTCCTTCTCAAATACGAGTATCAGAGAGGGTTTTGGAACCGGGAAGGGCCCGCTACTCTGCTCCAATGCGGGTTGGCGGGCTTCACATATCCACGAAATAATATTTTTATTATTTCTCAGACATGCAGGTTTCCTCACGATGTTTTCCTTCACCGCTGAGCACGTGGTAAATACAGCACTAAAAATTGCTATTAACAATTTTAGTGGTGCCGGCACCGGAATCGAACACAGGTCACTCGCACTCTTTGAAACTAAAGTGAGCGCCCTGAGCGCTATGCTACCACGGCTCTACTATGTGTACCAACCACTAAACCACGTGGTTACTATTACTATTATAATTACTATAGAACTATAAACAATAACTTGAACCCTTCCCGTCTCAACTTTGAAACAATTGAAATTCTATTGTTATGAGTCATGTCAGGACTAGTGGGACAATAGAAGGGATAAGCGGATTACTGATTAAGTTGCTACTATTCGTCACACATAATCCTATAAATATGTTAAACCGATTCAGCGTTCGGTACGGTTCGGCAAATTTAGATGGATTTTCCACCATCAATGAGCCGTGGTGGCCTAGTGGTTAGGACTATTTCCACCATCAGGTCGACAGAGCATCGTTTCTTAATTAGAGCTGGAGAAAAATATAATATACTACCCCTTGCGTCCCTGATCCGCTTACAACAGCTTTATACAGCGGTAGCTGCTCCTACACTAACATTTCTAGTCATGTCCTGTTTTAAACTTTCTCATTTAATGTCAAATATGTCAAGCCTAACGGCTGTTCGTTTTCGAGAACTAGGTTTGAATATAGAACTGGAAACATTCCGCCAAATGCTTTGTTGAATAACAAATTTCCAGAAAGGCTCGCCTTGTGTTTGTACTAAGTAATAAATTTTTCATTCATAATTAATTCCTAATTTCGTAATTACAGTGTATGAGAAGGGAATATACCAAACTTTACTCCAAAAGTCATTCTTACTTGCACCAGGTACACCCAGCTGCAGAAACTCTACTACTATTAAATTTTGATACTAATTAGATACATAGATACGGTAAGGTAAAGCCTACATCCAGCAGCTAACATCCACGGTACCGACAGTATAACAGCGGCGTAGTTGTGGTAACACTACCCTACGCTGAGTCGAATGCCGTTTTTTTGTTGCAACCCAAAAAACCCAATTTTTATTAAGTTTCATCATGTGTTATATATAAGCCGTGGTAGCCTAGCAGTCAGAGCACTCACTTTAGTTTCATAGAGCGCGATTGGCCTGGGTTCGATCCCCGGTGCCGGCACCACTAAATTTGTTAATAGCAATTTTAAGTGCCGTATTTAGCACGTGATGGGCGGTGAAGGAAAACATCGTGAGGACGCCTGCATGTCTGAGCCCGCCAACCCGCACTAGAGCAGCGCGGCGGGCATATCCCAACTCCTAAACCCTCTCTGATATTCGTATTTGAGAAGGAGGCCTTTGCTCAGCAGTGGGCACTTACAGGCTGCCATTTTATGTGTTATATAAGGTCTTGAGTTGTGCCAATGAATAAAGTACTTTTCTTTCTTTCTTTATTACCGATCGATGGAGGGAAATACCGTCCGTCTACGCCCAAGCCTAGTATATGTATTCGATGAAGTTATTGCTGTTAGCCGTTTTGGCTTTTACAGCTTCATAGGTTTGCGCCTGCGTCCTTGAGGCCATGGGCGTTTACGCCTAAGCCTAGTGATGTCGAGTAGCATATCGAGAGCGGTGGCTTTTGCTGCTGCTCGAATGGGCCGGCTCGACCGGGTTGGTACCACGGCCTCGCAGAATACCGGCGTGAAGCAGAGGCATCATATCAGACCGGTGACTGTCAAAAATTTTAAGGACACATGAGAACGTTTGATGATCGAGGAAATCCTCCTATTTTGAGAGGTCCATGTACAGCAGCGAATGTTTTCCGCTAGATCACAAATACGATTCCCTGTAAAGTTGTTCCTTGATAATAAAGTTTGATTTTTCATATCCATGACATAGTTTAAGTGAAAAAAGTATGATATCGGCATATATAAAAGTACAAGAAAATTATGAACATTATGTTAATTTAAAACATTGTTAGAAGTGAATTTTAGAAATTCACCGTACATATACACATTTTTTACGTCTTAGTAAAAAAAAAACCAGGGAACTATACATACAGATTCAGATCAATGATATAATATACCTAATTAAAATAACTTATTGGTGCTTCACTCGTGTATCTAAAATAGAAGTAAGGATGCATTTGCCTGTAGCGTGTATTTGTATTTAAATCGTATAAGAGAACTGCCTCTTTAATATAACAGATCTGTTACACTAAAGAGGCAGTTTAGCAGACACGCTTCAGGCAAATGTATCCTTATTTATATTAAAAAGTCCAGCTCTAGTACAAAGAGTATAGAGCAGAAATGTTTGCTACTAACTTTTTAAACCTATGTATCCTTCTAATGCGTTAAATAAAAATAAAATTCTAAAAATCCCTGATGAAATAATGGTAAAATAAAATAAAGGCCGCTGAAAATCTTCCTTGGTTCAATGCATAAATATCAATCAAGTTTGAAATTGACATGCAAATTGTTC
Organism: Bhutanitis thaidina; assembly: GCA_029286595.1. NCBI lineage: Eukaryota > Metazoa > Arthropoda > Insecta > Lepidoptera > Papilionidae > Bhutanitis > Bhutanitis thaidina. Next base: position 14,482,639 of record JAGSMS010000010.1, read on the forward strand.
AAAAAGAAACGACTTTGCGGATCAGAATTTTGTATCAGACGTTTTACATAAGCTTTTCTTAAATCAAATTTAGCTGCAATATATGGTAATGAAGATAAAAGTGTTAGGTATGCTTACCTAACTTGTGTTAAGTACACTGCTTACTCTGTGCATGTGTTTGTACTATTTTCTTCTTATCTTTTTTTTTTCACACATGGAGAACCTACAGTCTTCCTGTGCATTCAGGACCCTTCCAGCGCCGGCCACACTAGGCCACTCTTCCTGGGAAAGGACTCTCCCTCGCCCTTCTGGCTAGACTAGCCTGAACACGGACGCGCCTACCCACTCGTTCTCCAAGCCCACGGACGGTAACGGATCCCACGAGTCCGATATCCGTGGGCCATGTGAATCAGTTAGGCGAGTGCTCGGAACCTGGGAATTTGAAGACCGCGTAGCTTAGTGGTTAGCGTACATGCCTGCTGCTGCAGTCATATGCCCCTGGATCATATCCTCCTGGTCAGAGGCAACTGGCAATAAGGCTTGCCTTTCCGCAAGTTCTATATCCCGAAGAGGGAAAAGTGGGCTGCGAAATCCCGTTTAAAAGTGATAGGGCTGAATGTTTATATGTATTATATAGTTACATTTTTAGTTTAGTAATTACACAAGGAATTTTTTAAATCAAAAGTAAGATAAAAAGTAGAAATTAATTAACAATAACTTAAGATAGAAAACCAAAATGTCCATCAAAATATTGTATATCATTACCCTTCACAGCGACCTTCGATCGGACGCTAAAATCTAATCTTGACATTTTTAAAACTTCGCTTTATTTTACTCTTTTTCCTTTATTCACAGGGCCTTTTTAATATCTCTTTCATGGAGTAAAATTCTTTTTGCCAAAGAAATTTTATGACGTAAAAGTTTTTTTTTTTTATTGTAAAAGGACAGGTTCAATGGAAAAGGGAACGCGAACACTTCCTTGCTTCTGTCTACTTGTATTCCGACGCAGTCACCGAGTTTGACTTGTGTCCTACATTTAGAATGTATTTCGATTTGAACAGTGCCAAACCCTGGAGCAGTCTGGCTGGCTTCCATTCTTATTCTACTTCTTCACAACAATACCACTTAGGCCTCTCCAAGAAATCACCAACTAAAGCAGGTAAAGTACTGCAAGCACTCACTGCTGAGAAAAGGCCTTCTACTCAAATATCTGATAGGGTTTCGGAGCCGGGAAGAGCCCACCACGCTGGTACTCCAATGCTGGTAATCTTCACATATCCCAGAAATAATGTTTTTTTTATTATTTCTCAGACATGCAGGTTTCCTCTCGATGTTTCGAAAGTGAGCGCCTTGAGCTACTAGACTATCACGACTCAAAGCAGGTATATGACTTTACTTCTTGGAAGGTTCGCCCACACTAACCACGCTGGGTAAGCATGGTGAATGCAGTTCCGTACCCTCGAACCAGCGATGCTGCTCCACGTTACCAGTCTGTTGGACTTTTACTAGTTCGATATTTGGATAAGCACCACACAGCACTGCAGCCCATAGGCTGAAAAGACATTTGAACTAAAAAAATAACATTTTCTGCTAAATATTTAAATTTCGATTAAGTTTTAATTTTCGTCTGGTTTCAGAGAGATTCCGATTTCCTATGCCGTGTTGTGTCGGTCTAAGTAAGCTAGAAAGCTTGCCATCGCATAAATAGAGTTTCTGGGTCAGGAGAGGTCAATATCCTGCATTGGTCTATTTAAAGGCTGTTAAGGTTAAGTTTCAGAGAAATGCGAAACCGAATACACACTGTATTTGTATTATAAATCTATCTGTAACAATCGCCGGTTTCGCGTATCTGAATAGAATGCAAATTATTGTTCAAAAAACGTATTCGACAAAACAACGCTTTAGCGGGAATGCAATAACTTTCGCAGCGATCGAACATAAAATGGCGGCAATAACATTAAAAGCGTTTAGTAATTCTCTGTAATTACAGACATTTATTAAATCAAATAATTTATTCAACGTAAGAAACATATATTTCACTTGTCGAACTTCATTTTTATTTTAAGTCTACCACCGTTTCGTAATGAAGTTCCTCTGACGGAGAAGAAACCTGGGAAAGAAACTCCGTAAGTATTTTTTTCAAACCATAAAATACGTTTTTTTAAAAACGGCTTGGAAGTGATTAACTCATTCCCAGGGGTTATTATCATGTGTGTATATCAATGATGTATTCATTTATATAATATTAACCGTTTTATGAATTTAATATTTTTTTAACAAACGAGTTACTAACTCTATGGAGTCTAGTAACATGTTTCGCGTTCTTGATACCATTGCAACAAACGACCTGTCCGACTGATGGATGATAAGTAGCTAATGCAACCTTCGATACATGGTAGAGCCAAGCTGCGGTTTTAGCAGCATGCTCGAATGGACCGGTTCGTCTCGAGCGGTCCGTAGAATACCGGCGTGAAGTAGAGGCATCTTGTGCTTCTGCGTTTCGTTCGGTGAGTGTTCCATGGCTGACACATGTGTTGTTTGTGTGAACATGCGGCAGCTTATGGTGGCTTGTCAGCTCGGGTCTGCAAATCCTGCAATTTTTAACTTAGAATATGCTTTAATTACCTGTAAGACTATTGGTTGCTTTTAATTTTGTTCCTCCAAAAATCATCCCGCTTTAATAGGTGAAAATGGGTTTAAGTTCTGCATGTGCTCAATAATTCTTGACATGTTGAAATAATAGACTGTTCTATTATATTATATCGGATTAGTATTTTTTTATGTAAGACGATTTATTAAGAGAAAATAACGAACAACACTAAGTTAGTAACTTAAAATATTCCTTGCTTTTACGAACTACTGGTAAGGCGAAGGCTACATTTATCACGGTTCTATAATTATCACGGACCGTACTGCGGACTCCCTGATCCGGAGCGAAATAGGGATACGATTCGACCGGATCACGTCAGTATTGTAACAAGTTTCAGTGAGCGCGCATGTCTAAACTGGACGGGGACAACATAATAAAAGCTTGCTTTTGCATTGAAGATAAGAGAAACAAAGCGGTGGATGGAAAATTGGCTTTAGTAACGACAAAAGTATACGCTTATATATATTAAATACTGAATATATCACGTGATAGGTGGCGAAGGAAAATATTGTGAGGAAACTATCACGTCTGAGAAATACTTAAAAGAAATATATTTAGAGCAGTGGAGCAGCTGTCCGACATACTTTCCAGACGCAATGTAAAATCTTTCAAATGTTTCATGTTATTCCTTTTACCGCCGGCTTCGAGAGAATCATCCCCTCAAAACTGTAGTCTTCCACCATTGCTGACTAACCACGTAATAATATTGACATTATCTAAATTTTGTTGACATCTTTTGTCACTTATATATGCCGGTACTATTACAGGCCCCATAACAGGGTTATCTTCGAAACTCATGGATGCAATAGAGAATTTGATTTCATTTGATTTTACCACTGAGAGAAACGACCATGTTGGCTTTCAGTTAATCTAGAAAGCCCCTGATACGTATAGCGGAACGTCATTGCATGATACTGCAATACTTTCAATAAATATCACGATCCAAATGTGATAAATATTGAATGTGTTCCCTTCGTCTGACAATTTATTGTTAAACACTTTTCATTTTCCACTTCACTTCACTATTTTTTTATTACTTACTTTTACACTACTAAGTATAGGCTTTTCATGAAAACTCCAACGGAAGTTGGTACGCCAGTAATGCCCGTACTCACTATTAGATACATTTTTTCACAAATTATGCTAAAAAATATTTTGTAAGTGAATGCCAAAATACTATATGAATTACAGACGTGAAAATGTACTTAAATGACTGACTTTAACGGTTTATCTGAAAATGCTCTCAGAATTACAGTCAATCGTGAAACGATTTAGCAAAAGGAACTGTCAGAAACAAAACCAATCCTTTTCACGATTCGATTTTATCGTGCGAAGAAAAGCTCACGATGTTATTGAACTGATCAACCGAGCGATATTCAATCGCATGGAACCTCGATAACTGTTGTCATTGAAAACAAAACATAACAGTGCTATAATAAAAGCCTGTAACGAACCACTAATGGGCGCAAGACTTGAGAGTACTTGATAAGGCCAGGGACAGTCGGATATGCTCCTACAGAGAAAGGGGGCAAACGAGCTAGTCGGCTCGTTCGTCGCTCACACCCAGCTGCAATACCAGAGGAGCTGTAGGTGCGTTGTAAGGGAAATTTGTGGGAAGAATGGGACGATTGAGAGGGTGTTGAGGGAGGGGAGAAGAGGACATCCGGTTACCTCGACACCGAACGAAACGAAGAAGCAAAAGATGCCACTACTTCACGCCAGTATTCTGCGAGGTCGTGGTACAACACCGGTCGTGCCGGCCCATTGCTTGGCTTTGCCTCGGAAAAGATATACTGGCCTCGGAAAAAATATATTTTTGAAACCTGAACACCACTGTAACTGAACTACTCCTTGGCGGCAGAAATGGGTAAGAGTGTGGTACCTACCCAGATGACTCTAAGAAAAAATCTACCACCTATTAAACAAATATTAACAAATACTTCCAATACGTTTTTTTATTTGAAACAGCCAGATTTTCCAAATTTTCGTTCACAACGGAGCAGCTAGACGCTAAAACGCTAGACGACTCCTAAAATCGCAATTAACAATTACACCAGTACAGGCACCGGTGCGAATCGAACTCAAGTTTATTCATCATCATCATCAGCATCAGCATCATTTCAGCCTGTCACAAGTCCACTGATGAACATAGGCCTCCCCCAAAGATTGCCATAAATCACGGATCTAAGCCACCTACATCTATCGACTTCCCTCAAAACTGCACACGTCGTTACTCCTACCTACTAACTTGGAGTGTTTCCTTGTACAGTTGCAAATCCTTACGATCATGGCGAATATCCTCGTTCTGCTGAGGACATCGACGTTACAGATTCTATCAAGTTTCTTGAACCTTCGAGTTTTTTTTTGGATCCCGAATACTTTCAGCAGTTGTCAATTTCTCAGACCTGCAGTTTTCCTCACGATGGCACGCACGTAGTAAATTCAGCACTTAAAAATTCCTATTAACAATTTTAGTTGTGCCGTTAACGGGATATCGAACCTTGGTCACTTGTGTACTACGACATTAAAGCGAACTCTCTAACCACTAGGCTACCACGGACTAATTAGTTCAGTGTTTATTGCCTCTTGTTAAATCTCAAATCTCGATACCCGTCGACGCCGTGACGGTGTAGCGGTATCAACATTTCAGGTCTCAGAATTCTAAGAACGCCGCTGCACAGCACCGCCCCTACTTCACACATTTTGTTTACGCTATTTACAAAGATCGGAAGGCCGGGTCAAAATCAAAACCTATCTAAGAACACCCTTTCAGGCTTGATTACTGTATTTTTTTAGTAAAAAATATCCCTATACGACAATTTATATGCTCGTCATCATTGTTTTATTTCCTCGATAATCTAAAGCTCAACGAAAGCTTCCTGATTGCCACCAAGCTCGGTTCATTAATCATCATTTATTTTGAATAATGTATGAATAAATACCAGACTGATAAAGCTTTTGTTGCCAGCCGAAAAGGCTACTCGTGCCATGTACCGCTCATTAAGCAACGAAGTCGGGTCTTCATGAAATGTTAATAGATCATATTTGAGAACGAAAATGCTTTGATAACATAACCTATGCAAAATTACATTACCCGAATTATCATTTTATATAAGCGTACTAATATTATTGTTTTATATTATAATAATTATCTAGACTAGCGGATATTCTGAACTCAGTGCTTAGTTAGGGAATTCTATCCTTACTTAGTTGGGGTTTTTTTTTTTTTTTTTAATTTTAAAAACTTATTAATTTTTTTTTTCAGTTATCTATATCAGTCTAAAAAGTGATAAAAAAAGATATTACTTTATAATTACGGATAAAATACTTGTTAAAACTATAACATAAGTGCAACTTCCTATTGTAATACAACTATTAAATATTAAATTATTTAAATATAAAACTATTGTAGGATCGCACGCCGGCTTGTCGGTGACGTCACGAGGCTCCAACTGAAAATCAGCGCTGCAACCTCTGCAGCATTACGCTGAGTTGGAGACCTATTTGGTACTCATTTTTATTGACTATACTAAATGTTATATTTTTATTATTATTATTTTTTTAATCTATATATTTTTTATTCGTAATATTTTAAATATGTGTACCAAATAAATCATTCTTTCTTTCTTTCTTTCATATTAAACGTCTTCATTTTCTTAAATTCAGTGAAATCTTAAACGAATTTATGGATGATTGAATAGATGTATCTTGATATGTGATCGGAATCCGAGGTTGACCCACTCTGCAGCAGGTGCAGTAGACGCACCGCGCGCGCCAGGTCCGCTGACACTTGCGTAACAGTCTCCGTATTAAAAGCCTTTTTGAAAATGTACTAAGTGTTTGAATATGTCCGAAATTTTGTTAGCGTGCAGTGCAGAATACTAACAGTGTGTAAAGTCGCTATCTAACGAAATGGTCTTCTATATATGTCAGTTATTTCATAAACAACTGTGTAAAAAAAAATTGTAGCAGCCTATAAGTGGCCACTGCTGGGCAAAGGACTCCTTCTCAAATACGAGTATCAGAGAGGGTTTTGGAACCGGGAAGGGCCCGCTACTCTGCTCCAATGCGGGTTGGCGGGCTTCACATATCCACGAAATAATATTTTTATTATTTCTCAGACATGCAGGTTTCCTCACGATGTTTTCCTTCACCGCTGAGCACGTGGTAAATACAGCACTAAAAATTGCTATTAACAATGTTAGTGGTGCCGGCACCGGGAATCGAACTCAGGTCACGCGCGCTCTTTGAAACTAAAGTGAGCGCCCTGAGCGCTATGCTACCACGGCTCTACTATGTGTACCAACCACTAAACCACGTGGTTACTATTACTATTATAATTACTATAGAACTATAAACAATAACTTGAACCCTTCCCGTCTCAACTTTGAAACAATTGAAATTCTATTGTTATGAGTCATGTCAGGACTAGTGGGACAATAGAAGGGATAAGCGGATTACTGATTAAGTTGCTACTATTCGTCACACATAATCCTATAAATATGTTAAACCGATTCAGCGTTCGGTACGGTTCGGCAAATTTAGATGGATTTTCCACCATCAATGAGCCGTGGTGGCCTAGTGGTTAGGACTATTTCCACCATCAGGTCGACAGAGCATCGTTTCTTAATTAGAGCTGGAGAAAAATATAATATACTACCCCTTGCGTCCCTGATCCGCTTACAACAGCTTTATACAGCGGTAGCTGCTCCTACACTAACATTTCTAGTCATGTCCTGTTTTAAACTTTCTCATTTAATGTCAAATATGTCAAGCCTAACGGCTGTTCGTTTTCGAGAACTAGGTTTGAATATAGAACTGGAAACATTCCGCCAAATGCTTTGTTGAATAACAAATTTCCAGAAAGGCTCGCCTTGTGTTTGTACTAAGTAATAAATTTTTCATTCATAATTAATTCCTAATTTCGTAATTACAGTGTATGAGAAGGGAATATACCAAACTTTACTCCAAAAGTCATTCTTACTTGCACCAGGTGCACCCAGCTGCAGAGGCTCTACTACTATTAAATTTTGATACTAATTAGATACATAGATACGGTAAGGTAAAGCCTACATCCAGCAGCTAACATCCACGGTACCGACAGTATAACAGCGGCGTAGTTGTGGTAACACTACCCTACGCTGAGTCGAATGCCGTTTTTTTGTTGCAACCCAAAAACCCAATTTTATTAAGTTTCATCATGTGTTATATAAGGTCTTGACTTGTGCCAATGAATAAAGTACTTTTCTTTCTTTTCTTTTATTAAGTTTCATCATGTGTTATATATAAGCCGTGGTAGCCTAGCAGTCAGAGCACTCACTTTAGTTTCATAGAGCGCGATTGACCTGGGTTCGATCCCGGTGCCGGCACCACTAAATTTGTTAATAGCAATTTTAAGTGCCGTATTTAGCACGTGATGGGCGGTGAAGAAAACATCGTGAGGACGCCTGCATGTCTGAGCCCGCCAACCCGCACTAGAGCAGCGCGGCGGGCATATCCCAACTCCTAAACCCTCTCTGATATTCGTATTTGAGAAGGAGGCCTTTGCTCAGCAGTGGGCACTTACAGGCTGCTATTTTATGTGTTATATAAGGTCTTGACTTGTGCCAATGAATAAAGTACTTTTCTTTCTTTCTTTATTACCGATCGATGGAGGAAATACCGTCCGTCTACGCCTAAGCCTAGTATGTATTCGATGAAGTTATTGCTGTTAGCCGTTTTGGCTTTTACAGCTTCATAGGTTTGCGCCTGCGTCCTTGAGGCCATGGGCGTTTACGCCTAAGCCTAGTGATGTCGAGTAGCATATCGAGAGCGGTGGCTTTGCTGCTGCTCGAATGGGCCGGCTCGACCGGGTTGGTACCACGGCCTCGCAGAATATCGGCGTGAAGCAGAGGCATCATATCAGACGAGGAAATCCTCCTATTTTGAGAGGTCCATGTACAGCAGCGAATGTTTTCCGCTAGATCACAAAGACGATTCCCTGTAAAGTTGTTCCTTGATAATAAAGTTTGATTTTCATATCCATGACATAGTTTAAGTGAAAAAAGTATGATATCGGCATATATAAAAGTACAAGAAAATTATGAACATTACGTTAATTTAAAACATTGTTAGAAGTGAATTTTAGAAATTCACCGTACATATACACATTTTCACGTCTTAGTAAAAAAAAAAAACCAGGGAACTATACATACAGATTCAGATCAATGATATAATATACCTAATTAAAATAACTTATTGGTGCTTCACTCGTGTATCTAAAATAGAAGTAAGGATGCATTTGCCTGTAGCGCATTTGCGAGGCAGTTTAGCAGACACGCTTCAGGCAAATGTATCCTTATTTCTAAGTCCTAAAGTCCAGCTCTAGTACAAAGAGTATAGAGCAGAAATGTTTGCTACTAACTTTTTAAACCTATGTATCTTCTAATGCGTTAAATAAAAATAAAATTATAAAAATCCCTGATGAAATAATGGTAAAATAAAATAAAGGCCGCTGAAAATCTTCCTTGGTTCAATGCATAAATATCAATCAAGTTTGAAATTGACATGCAAATTGTTCAAAAAGAAACGACTTTGCGGATCAGAATTTTGTATCCGACGTTTTACATAAGCTTTTCTTAAATCAAATTTAGCTGCAATATATGGTAATGAAGATAAAAGTGTTAGGTATGCTAACCTAACTTGTGTTAAGTACACTGCTTACTCTGTGCATGTGTTTGTACTATTTTCTTTTTATCTTTTTTTTTTCACACATGGAGAACCTACAGTCTTCCTGTGCATTCAGGACCCTTCCAGCGCCGGCCACACTAGGCCACTCTTCCTGGGGAAAGGACTCTCCCTCGCCCTTCTGGCTAGACTAGCCTGAACACGGACGCGCCTACCCACTCGTTCTCCAAGCCCACGGACGGTAACGGATCCCACGAGTCCGATATCCGTGGGCCATGTGAATCAGTTAGGCGTGTGCTCGGAACCTGGGAATTTGAAGACCGCGTCGCTTAGTGGTTAGCGTACATGCCTGCTGCTGCAGTCATGTGCCCCTGGATCATATCCTCCTGGACATATTATTGGTTCTTAGCACCGCTTGTATATTATTGTAGCATGTATATGATACTGCATATGACCTTTGCTCCTGCTTGTCTTACTCGTATATGCGTTACATCGGACACGGGAAGGTAAAGACCAGCGAGTGCCACTGCGTCTGCGGGTACACTTGCGGCACTATGACATCTCCTGCGCAGTTGACAACTGCCGATAGTAATCACAAGTTCGTCTTCCGTAAAGGCGAAAATTGGATTGCGCTAATTTAGCTACGCTGCTCTGTGTCAGAATGAAATCCGTAAACTCTGGGTATAGAGCCTGATGAGTTTATGAGAAAAAAGCGCAACTTGCCTCATCGTAGATTTTGGTGCACCATTACTCTGTGGTAGTAAATTGTAACCATGACATATTTGATGAGATTTACAAAGTTATTCAAACACCTTTTGACGTCTTTTGACGTTTGAAGGGATTTTTATAATCGAGATAGGTCAGTTACAAATGTAATTCTAGTGGACAGGGCGCTCGCTTTGATAACATATTAAACGTATGACCAAGGTTCGATCCCCACTGCCTGCATCACTAAGATTGTCAATAGCAATTTGATGTGCCGATTATCTTGTACACGTCGATGGAGCGATTCATTGTGAGTAAACCTGTATGTCTGAGAAATTATAATGTTATTACGAGATGTGTCAAGTCACAATCCGGCTCCAAAACTCTTTAAAAATATGGACCTTAGCTCAGCTGTAGGCATTTGAAAGGCTGCCTAATATACTTAATGAATACATTTTCATTGGATTGCAAACGAACGGATTGCAAACCTGTCTCTACCCGTTGGTGAAATAGGTTCGCCTTAGGCGATTCTCGAAAAGTCTCGTTAACTCCGATTGATGACGGAATAATTGTCTCAATTACATCAGACAGATTGTCTATCTCGATTACAAATAGTCACGTCTAAGGTGCGAATTTGCCAAGCCGCTAGCCAAACGTGGCCCTTTGGGAGAGACCTCTATATCTAGCAGAAAGGTTGGTGAAAAAAAAAGACACTGAAACATGATATTAAAGTCAAAATTCATTGAAAATGTGATGATATTCTATAATCATATTTTAATAAGATAGTAACTGATTTTCTTCCTAAATCGAAATTCCTTTTGAAGCCGTAACAGAATATTTAGATTATCTTTTGATTCGCTACATAACACGATTCTCCCGGGGCTATTAGAATGGTTTGTACACAATTTACCAGCTATTTGTCGCTTATTCTGTGTTTTTTTTTTTCATAAAATATAATGGTTATTAGAAAATGTTACGATATAACGGTATACGGTAACACTAGGTATTATTTTATTCGTGCTCCAATGTCTTTGTAACATCATAGTACCGTATTTCCTCATACCCCGTGGTCTAATAATGAACGCATCAGCGGTGCAGCTCGGTCAGAGTCGCGGAAGAAAGCCACATTCCTAACTTATGCTCGCCGGGTGCCTCGCTACAACGCTACTCCTTTCCCAGCAGTGAATCAATTAGCATCCACTGTGGGCGCGTCAAGTCCACTCGGAATGGCCACCCCTGACCAGTCTGCTACTTCATACAGGCTATGCTAATTTCTTTTCGTTTCACCGTGAGCGCCAAAACCAGGGCTTCTCAGGCCATTCTTCACGATGAGACGGTAAATTTAGGATTAAAATCTAGGTGATATACAACGTTTTCACGGTATGCCAACCTCTTTTGCAAGTAAAACGTGGTAGAACCAAGCAGTGACTTGTGAGGTAACCGGAGGCCTACTCTCCCTTCCCGTTCCCCTCCTCATCCTCCCTTCCATCTCCTAAATATCCTGAAAGCCCGGCAACGCACCTGCAGCACCTCTGGTGTTACAGATGTACGTGGGCGACGTTAAACACTTACCATCAGGTAAGCCGCTTGCTCGTTTGCCCCCTTGGAAATCAAAATGCATTCTGCTGGATTACATTTAGAAAAAAATTTTAAGAAAAAGATAATTTTATCGTTGCTTTATTCTTATTACGTGGTTATTATACTGGTAAACTCAAAAGAAATGGAGACTTTCATTTATCTTGTAAACGCAAACAGACAGAAAGACTTTAATAGAAAATTTGATCAGTGGTATATTATTTCTTATTGAAATATCTTCCAGCAGATCTTTGTTATTACGGTAATTAAGGAAAATTAAGGAGTTATTATGAAACTGATCATGGTTAGTCTTTAAACATGACCGTATTTATGGGTCGATTTAATGAAGTCCATGTCGACTCCATGCACGCGGCTAATCATCATTTCCCAATATAATATCAATCTTTCCCATAGCTATTAAGCTAAATTATTGTGATTGCGGTAAATGAATACCGTTGTGGACAGATATGGAACAGAATACTGAAAATATACTCGTATTATAACTCTAGTGACGGCGGTACGCTGTTCTGAATCAAATGAAATCATTTATTCAACGTAAGAAACATACATTTCACTTGTCAAACGCAATTTTTATTTAAAACCTACCACTGTTTCTTAATGAGATTCTTCTGACGGAGAATAAACCCGCGAAAGAAACTCTGTAGATATCCTCTATTTTTTTGTATTATTTTTAAAACATGTGTTGTATGTTTTAATAGACTAATGTTACAATATTTTTCTAGAAAGAGCTTGGAAGCGAACAACTCATTTCCAAGGGTTACCGTCATCCGTGTATTCCTTTATATTATAATAACCCTTTTTATAAAGTCTTTATGTAACGAATAATACCTTTCTTCCTCTTTACTATTTAAATGTACTTTAATCCTATAAGAATCTAAACAAAAGAAAGTGCTTTTTCGTGTACTCATCTTTACAGTTGTGGGTTAATATTCTATTCTCGGTAGAAGAGCCCATAAAACTTTACGAAGTAATAACAGAAGATACAGAATGTAACTAAAATTCAGATATTTATTTTTATATGATAATAAATTTATTAGTATATATTATATATATAATTGTTATGTATTTTTTCGCGAAAAATTGACTACGGAATTCTACCTGGCTAGACTGTGTCGTGCCAAATAGTACCGTAATCTCAGCGTAACACTGTAGTTGATTGGCGTGTGTGCTTATATTTCATATCTCAGGGAACAGACGAAAACAATAACTTCGAAGTACGGTCGTACTAGTTACACTTACTGGACGTACCACTTACTGGAACGACGATGACTTCGTAAGTAACCGTCGTCACCTACTTTTATTAATTAAAAAAAAAAAACATTCGACATTTTATAAACTTTAAATAAATTTGGCACAATTCCGCATGGAAAAATATCAAAAAGGCCCAACGTAACGCCACGTAAATTAATTGCAAAATATATTTTTCTCAAACATCTTAAAGATAATGGATTTTCGGAAAGTAACGCCTGATTCTATTAACTAACATTCAACAAGTTTGAAAACGTTATCGTTTTCTGCATAACTTCATTGTAATATACAATCAAATATTTTTTATGATTCATTATCATAATTTCTGAACACAAATGGCAATGCAATTTTTTCCCGCCATTACACTTGTCATATCTAGTTAATCTGTGATTTTCGATCAAAGTACACAGTAAAAGTAAGAATCAGTTTAATATGTCTGGCTCGTAATTTTGTATACGCTTTGTGGAGTAAACGAAGTATCAAACTGTTCATCATTATTTCTTCACTACGCAAAAAGAAAAAGATAACTTATTATTTTTTCGGATGTGTTAGGAGATGGATGTAACAGTATGGTATTTTTAAAGTAATATTAGGAACCGACAACGGTGAGCGGAATATGAAGGTCATAAAACCGACTCCTTGCATTTCATTGTTATGATAAACGACCTGCCCGGTCGCGTCAGAGACGCCACGTGTCTGTTATTTACGGGTGACATTAAACAGTTCTTCGTCGTGAAATATAAATGTGACTGTGAGAGTTTAACGGGGGAATGGAGAGAAGTAAGAGTAGCGCACTGCATATTTTAGTGTCTCAAAGTGTACAGTCATGACTTTCTGTCGTAAAAGACGGCGTTTACGGTACAACTGTCAGCTTAACAGCGGTCAAGGCACTGTACGTAATCGGGTACTAGTAAAGTGAGCAGCATGCAAATACAGCGCTAAAAATTCCTATTGACAATTTGAGCGGTGTCGACATCGGCCATCGAACATATATCACTCGCGGACCTTATATTAAAATTAAACCGAGCGCCCGGACAACTATGCTACCATGGCTCTAGGGGTAAATCTTAATATTTAAACAAAAAAAAACATGTTATAAGTGGTGTAGGATTATCTCCCGTTGTGTTTTAGTTGTGGTTACCGTGTTTTGTGTGTGGTAGTGGGTCTAGAATCTGTCACAGCCTTTCTTCCTGCGGTTGTTATAAGAGACGAGTAAGAAAAGGTACACGAAACCTCGTGGCAATCTCCGAGAGCAAACCCGGCGACATGACCCGACGTCCGTAACGTTTTATCTCCTGGAGAAGCGTAGTGGGTGGTTTTTGAACAACATCTTATGGATTCTTCTTTTGTTGAATTACTATTCAAAGACCGTTCGTAACAAACAACGAACGATAAAGTAATCGCGATTCAAGGGGGAATATACCATTTCTTACCCCGATGCCAACCTCACCTGCACGTGGTGCACCCTGTTAGCGACCCAATGACGGTTGAATATCCATTCAAATTTGCCGAACCAAAATATCACTGTGTTTTTTTTCGCGTTTGAATACAGAATTAGAAAAGGTTTGAAGAACTGGAACAGATTAACTGGAATGGATGCTTCCAGAGCTAACGCCCAGACGTTGGACGGGCAGACGATGCACTAACTGTCCCATTATATAGTTAAATATATAATAGTTCGATACGAAACGTCGTCAGAGGTCAAACCATTTTTTTTTATTTTAACGCACTTTTCAACAGAGCTTATTTCGGACAGCGTGACTGGTGACGAGCCTATGCCTTTCACGAAAGGTATCAAGCTAGGGTCTCATTCGGAGACAGATTTGTTTTATTTTTTATTTCGGAAATGGTTCGAACGAGCAAGCGGCTCATTAGATGGTAAGTGATTACCGTCGCCCAGGTACGTCTGCAAAGCCAGGGGAGCTGCAGGTGCGTAGTCGGCCATTAAGGATGTTACCATTAAGGGTCTCCGGTTACCTCACTCACCGAACGAAACGCAGAAGCACTTGAGTATTCGGCGAGGTCATGGTACTACCACGGTCGAGCCGGCCCATTAGAGCAATAGCAATAGATACCGCTTGGCTCTACCACGTTATTCCTCTAATTACTCTGCCCATGATAGTCTAACACGCAAATTTACGTATATTATGCTTACCCTTTGGTCACAAACTAGTGGACGATTACGAAGGAACGGTATTGGAATTCGAAGCACGTTTGAAATAGTTTCACGTACGTGCATTTGAGAACCTACCCTTATAATAAAGCCGATGTGACGTGATTAGTATATTTTCAAATCTATACAAAACTTTCAGTGAAGCTAATTATATGTTATTCGAAAAGAGGCATCGCTTCGAAATACTAAATTTTTATAAGAAACCCTTTTAATGTCACAATTGTAATATTTATACACAAACTAAATCTGTATTAAAACAAGTAAATATATAAATTCTTAAAATAATATAAAACCTATGTACATAAGGCAGATCGCAGACGCTTTTTGTTTAGTGCGCGGAGTGTATTTAATAAAAGATACAAAAAGAGTGCGGCGAGTGAGGTAACCGGAGGCCCACACCCCCTTCCCATCCCCCTCCTCATCCTCCCTCCCATCTTCCTGATAGCCTTAAAGGCCGGCAACGCACCTGCAGCACCTCTGGTGTTGTAGATGTACGTGGGCGACGGTAATCACTTACCATCAGGTGAACCGCTTGTTCGTTTGCCGTCTTTCCCATAAAAAAAGCTCCAAGAATATGCCAGCAGAGGAAAAGGAAAGAAAGCTAACTACGCTGGGCAAGCGGGTTGGTCAGTTCAGTGCCGGTACCCTTGCACTGATGATGCTACTCCCCATCATACTTATATTAAAATTGGGTCCACACGTCTACTAGAGTTGGTTCTATTAGGTTGACTCGACGTGCTCCACGTGAAATTGTTATACACCTTCACCATGTCACATATTTCCATATGACATGACACGCTAATAAAATCATACCGTAATGTTTCTTAATCCGTTTATCCAAGATATGTTTACCGTTAAACGAAAACGTCTAAATGTCTTAGATGAAAACAGTGCTATGTCGGAATTGATTTCCGGTGCAGCAACGTAGTACTGAAAGGCCTCGTTTGCAGGAAATACGCCGTAAAATCTACATACTTTTATAATATCTTTTTTTTTTAGGTTTTGATTGAAATTTTGTTTTTATATATATTTTTATTTCCGTTTAATTTCAATGAATTACTTTTGTGTGCGTCCATTTCTGTAAACGCGGAATATTTGTGAAATATTTTGTGGTGTAGCCGGGTATAGTCCCGATATTGATATGAT
This sequence comes from Bhutanitis thaidina, assembly GCA_029286595.1. Taxonomy (NCBI): domain Eukaryota; kingdom Metazoa; phylum Arthropoda; class Insecta; order Lepidoptera; family Papilionidae; genus Bhutanitis; species Bhutanitis thaidina. Next base: position 14,498,802 of record JAGSMS010000010.1, read on the forward strand.
ATTATTTTGGCTGGTGTATGTGCCATTTCAGTGAACGCGGAATTTTTGTGAAATAATTTGTGGGGTAGCCGGGTATAGTCCCGATATTGGTATGATATTATGATTTTGGCTGCTGTATGACACTGCATTCGCCAATCTACCTGTCAAGCGTGGTGATTAAGGTAAGTCATTCATCATTTCGCGAGGCGCATGAATTTAATTGCATATGAATTATTCTAATAATTGATTTTAGTAATTAATAAATTAATGTCTGATGATAGCGATGAATATTATTGCCCACCGTATGAAATTTTATGTAAATCCCTTCAGTAGATTTTGCGTAAAACGCAATCACAAGAACAGACAGAGAAATCCTCGGCGTCACTTAAAAAACTCCAGGATCACACATTAAATAAGAGTTACAGAAATCGCTTTTTGCAGATTTCTTATATCGTATATATAGAATTGCATTTAATGAAAGCGGAATCAATAAATTTGTAATGGCTCGTCACTCGTCACTCGTCACTCGTCACCTGTTCATGAACACGTAAAATTCAATTTAGTCATAAATATGTATGACGCCACCTGAATTACTAATTGAACACCGCAGAGGTGTTCGCATTACCTATTCACGTCTATTCTTATAATATTCCAAATTTGAGATTGTCGGATGTGAATTTAAGATGTAAAATTTTTAACGCAATTTTTGTGTAGTTAGTAAAATGAAATAACCTTACCTTAGCATCCTGCAAATAATCCACTGCAGGACATTGGCCTTTCCCATAGGAAGGATTTGCAACAATCGCCAAGCTCGCCAAGCTGATTGGGGATCACAATATCAGACACCTCGTACCTTAGACGCTGGCTGGCAGACGATGGTCTGCTTATTTTGGTCTGGTAATTTTCGAGGTGGTTATCCCGCCATTTATCGGTAGAATGAGGTGACACTTTACGGTAATCCATTTTGTTTCAGATGAGAAAAATACATGGCTGTCACACATGGATTAGCAGAGATTACGGATTTCTATTTGATACGACAATTGCCAAACCTCTGTAACTAAGGTTTTGCCTCGGCCGGGAAGCCACGTTCCCAAGTCTGCTCCCGTAGATTGCCAGGAGATTTTCAAAGCTTTTCCTTAGTCGTCACTTACGATACCAACGGTCAGAAAGGTTAAAGGTTAATCTTGCACTAGTGACGTGCTCCTCATCACTTGTCTGTGGGATTTGAGTTCCGCAAATTTGGATGGGTATTCAGAATCTCGTTTGTTGGTTTATGTAATTGATATACTATATTATTCTATATGTACGTTATATTAACTACTTCTCTACATTGAGAATTGTATTGTGTTAACTTGTGATAACTTTAAAAATATATATACCATTGCCTTTATCCATTTGGGTGATATGACATGATAACGGTTTTAATATATATTAGGGAACCGGTTTATCATTTGGAATTTCCTTTGACCTTCGACAAATCTAGAAAGTTAATATGATTTGCCTTAAACGTAATAGACCGTGTGATTTAGCGGTTAGTGTAACTAACTGCGGAGCCATGGGTTTTGGGCTCGAATCCCAGCCGGAGCCAATATTTGTGCAACCCACATACGATTGTTGCAAATTTAACGAACTCCGGCATATTGTTTCATTTGTTATAAAAAAAGATAGACGAGACAATGTGCTTTTCTAATTAGTTAAAATGGACGTTATCTAATTTACATTTGTAACCAATACTTTAGTGTCTCAAGTTGACTATTTTTCAACTCGGAGCTCGTGTTCAAGTTGACATTGAAAGTTCATTTGTTAACTAGCAGGCAAGCTTTAAGCCGGAAGCTCTGGAATTAAGGCGCTCGCTTTAATTCAAATTCTACAATTCATCTGCATTCGATTTCTTTCTAAAATTGTTAATAGCAATTTTAAATGAAGAATTGACCATCTTCGCAGCGCCGAACTAAAAACATCATGACGAAATCTCCCTCTAAACCGACATCTTCCAAAACCTTCTTGAATATTCAGAAGCCTTTGTTTAGCAGTGGAGCATTTACAGAACAAAACCTTTAAATGAGCAAGCGGTTCACATGATGGTAAATGATTACCGTCTCCCACGCACATCTGCAACACCGGAAGTGCTGCTGGTGCGTTGGCGGGCTTTAAGGGTATTTGGGAGAAGGGAGGGAGGATGAGAAGGGATAAAGGAAGGGGTAGTGGGCCTCCAGTTACCTCAGTCACCGAAGGAAACGCAGAATCACAACATGCCTCTACTTCACGCCGGTATTCTGCGAGGCCGTAGTGCCGACCCGTACGAGCAGCAGCAAAAGCCGCTTGGTAGAGACAACTTAACTTTCTTCGATTGGTGTTGTATGCAGGTATCCACGGGCCGCATTAGCCAATTACCATAACTCGTGAAGCTTGTTTATAGTTTAACTGCGATAGAAAAAACCAAATTGTCTATAACATATATGTAATTCGTTTTTATCAAGCGTTGTAAGTAAGGTAAGCGTTTTATTTTCTTCTCTTTAATGAGTGTAACCTGTTACTCAGGAGAAAAGTTTTATAAATAAAAATCATATAAAAGATGTAGTTTGTTTAGATAATGGTATGTACAAATAAAACTCAATAATGCTGTTCTGAAAAGGCGTATATTCTAAACGTGTACTCATTAATAAGATTGTCTTTTGCAACAAGCCAGCGACACACGAAAAAAAAAACATTGAAATGAAATAATGTGAAATAAATTTTCAACGTTATAAATAAATATTTCTTTTGTGAGCGTCATCATTTCTTTTACAATCTTACACCGTTTCTTAATGATGTGCCTCGAGAAAAAGACAACCTGACCAAAGAATGCAAAAGTATGTTATTCGTCCATTATTTTGTTATTTTTTTTTCTATATTCATGAATTTCATTTAAACGAAACAATTTTAGTCTTTTTAGGTTGCGACAGATGACGAAATAATAATTACAAAAATACCAGCGATTAATTTTCCCGACAGGTGACGGACAGTTACCTCCTAGGTGCCAGAGTGCGAAAAGCTCTCCTACTGCCGAAGAAGAAGCAGAAAGACACTATGAAACATAAAATCTTAAAGTCAAAGTGTGCATGACATGCATGGCCCTTGAATTACACCTCTCAGTTCTCTATAGTTGAGTAACTTGTTAGAAATTCAATTTACACCCCTTCATCTGCAGGCGGTTCGCGGCGAAACAACTTTTGCTTCGCATTGATTAACTACCAGGTAGCTAAATAAGAGCCGTGATAGCCTAGTTCTCTGGCCAAGGTATTAAAGGCAGCGTATTAAAATCAATTTAAAAATCTTAATTCATCCCGATCTTCGTTAAAAACATCTTTAAGAAACATGCATGTCTTCTATGACATATAATTTTTTAATAATTAACAATTTTATTTAGACGGTATGTGACTAACTCTCACTGGAGTAGTTAAATTTACTATACTTTACTGGGTAGGTTATTTTTTATGTAATAAAATCAGGAAAGAATGTAATTTATAAAACATTTGTTGAACCACCACACTCTTTCCAGTGGCTATTTTTGTTAGTACTTTATAATAAAAAAGATCTGATTTTTTTTTGTTCAATCGTTCTCAGTAATGAGATGAATATAACTCATAAATATGTGCACAATCTAATGAGTAATTTACGTGTGTATGAGGGAGAAACAAAGTAACATACATTTTATTATATATAAACATGCCGAACCCTGTCATTCATCACAGTAGCTATTGTTGAATGTATTATATTTATTTATTTTTTGGTTTTAAAATCTTCCCCGTAATTATACGAACGTAACCCATGAATATGAGTTCATGCGTTACGTTCACACAAAATATTAAACACACAAAATATTAAAAACATAACAGCAGACACAGCGATACGAGGTTATTATATATCAATGACATCAAAATCGAAAACTTCCTGATACTGAATGAAATTAAATATTGTAAGTGTTTGTAATCAATTTTAATAAAATTAACCGTTTTCCGAGACCTGCGAAATTATAGCAAAGAATGGCAAAATGAATAGGTGCTGGTAACTCCGGCTTCAATTTATTAATAATGCAAACGTTAGTTATGGAAATATTTTCCAAATCACAGCCGAGCGGAGCGGTCATAAATAACCCTATTGTCCCCCAACTGCGCTGCAATTTTTAAACTCCTCGGAAATTAATTAGCCGATGTTAATATAAGTTAGACACAGATATTAAGCGTAGTGTGAACATTAGCACACAACACAGATTCAGTTTCATGACTTTAGCTATTGTCATTGATATCAAATTTGAATTATTTTCTATGGGTTAGGGGGCAAACGAGCATAGTCCCTTACCATCATTCACTTGACCGACACCTACGTGCATTGCCGGTTTTGGCGAGGTGTGGGCGAGAAGGAAAAGAAACAGGAGGATATGAGCGGTAGGGAGATGGAAGGGTCTTTCACATGGTAGAGCCAAGCGGCGACTTTTGCTGATGCTCGAATGGGCCGACCCGACCGAATTGGTACCACGGCCTCGCAGAATACCGGCGTGAAGTAGAGCCATCTTGTGCTTCTTCGTTTCGTTCGGTGAGTGAGGTAACCAGGCCCACTTTCCTTCCTAGCAATACCCTTAAGGCCGGCAACGTACCTGCAGCACCTCTGGTGTTGTAGATGTACGTGGGCGACGGCAATCACTTACCACCAGGTGAACCGCTTGCTGGTTTGCCGCTTTTACCATAAAAAAAAGGGAGAATCGATTACACACAAGATAACAGCCGCATGGCTCTACCACATTTAAAATTATGAGTAAACTTTGCACTCCGCCTTACGTTTTTCCGCACCGTGCACGTACCTAGTCATATTATACTCTGAGATGCGTATTTAAGAAACGTTAAAGATCATCTCGACCAAATAGCATATAAATTACGCAGTACTAAACTATTTATAATTTTCTACGAAGGCTGAAAAGTAAATCTGAAAACGGAACTTCAAAACATGAACGTCTTATGATTTATTTTAATATAAATTTGTAACTAACATTTAATAAAACATTTATTTTATTTAACGTTCCTGGTTAGAAGCAAATACCGACGAGTCTCTGGGATAGTATTTTAGGAAAATAAGACGGAATGGTGTGTAATATTAACTTTGTATTACATTAAGCTTTAGCAAGATCGGTATAAAAATCAGAATAATTAAAAAAAATATATACCTATTACATTTGATTCCCGCCGATCAATACTTTCATACGGAATTTCAAATAAATTCTCCAATGTCATTTTGTGATCATTATAACTTATCTGTGTTAACTATTTTACAATAAATAAAGTAGTCCCACAGCTGGACACAACACAGTGAGAGGCCCGACACGCTGCTCCGATGCACCTTGGCGGACTTACGAAATTATTGCGTATTATGAAATTAAAGCGGACGCTCTGACCTCTGTATCCTAAAATGCTTTAGAATTTTCACATATTAAGCTGTTGTTTGACAAAAACCTGTCAAGGATTATGCGCCGTATGTTCAGAGCAGATATGACATTGTTCAATGACAATACAATGTTGTCGGATACAATAGGAACGATATAAATGTTATCCTTGGAGAGTGATAATGTATTCAAGGTCTGCGACATTAAAAAGTCAAAGGGCCCTTTAAATAGTATGCACTGATCTGATGTTAAACGAAATGTTTTAAATATCGTGGAAAGAGTTAAATATCGAAGAAAGGTAAATTTGTAGATAACAAAGTGACAGGAAATTCATATAACTGTAGATGTATAATGCCAAAAGCCATTGTGATTTTCCCTCGAATCGAAAAATAGCAGTCCAAAATAAAGCAGAACCATGACAGCAGCATCTAAGGTGCGAGAAAACATGGGAAAAACAGAACCCTGCCTTATTTTGTAAAAAACACGAACACAACGTATAGTAAATTCAGGTAATATCCCCAGTCAATTCAAATAACAAAGTCTAATATTATCATGAGATATTTATATGTTGTGTATACTTGACCCTTATTTTAATATAAATTTGTAACTAACATTTAATAAAACATTTATTTTATTTAATGTTCCTGGTTAGAAGCAAATACCGACGAGTCTCTGGGATAGTATTTTAGGAAAATAAGACGGAATGGTGTGTAATCTTAACTTTGTATAACATTAAGCTTTAGCAAGATCGGTATAAAAATCAGAATAATTAAAAAAAATATATACCTATTACATTTGATTCCCGCCGATCAATACTTTCATACGGAATTTCAAATAAATTCTCCAATGTCATTTTGTGATCATTATAACTTATCTGTGTTAACTATTTTACAATAAATAAAGTAGTCCCACAGCTGGACACAACACAGTGAGAGGCCCGACACGCTGCTCCGATGCACCTTGGCGGACTTACGAAATTATTGCGTATTATGAAATTAAAACGGACGCTCTGACCTCTGTATCCTAAAATGCTTTAGAATTTTCACATATTAAGCTGTTGTTTGACAAAAACCTGTCAAGGATTATGCGCCGTATGTTCAGAGCAGATATGACATTGTTCAACGACAATACAATGTTGTCGGATACAATAGGAACGATATAAATTTTATCCTTGGCGAGTGTTAATGTATTCAAGGTCTGCGACATTAAAAAGTCAAAGGGCCCTTTAAATAGTATGCACTGATCTGATGTTAAACGAAATGTTTTAAATATCGTGGAAAGAGTTAAATATTGAAGAAAGGTAAATTTGTAGATAACAAAGTGACAGGAAATTCATATAACTGTAGATGTATAATGCCAAGTGCGGTGAGTGAGGCAACTGGAGGCCCTCTCTCCTCCTCCCTCCCCAAATACATGGTAGTAGCGGTATATAATTTTTGAGCTACCCCAGGAGGGTACCAGTACCTACGGTTCTGGAGAATCCTCACTGAGCATCCACGTTCAGGCTTTCCTACGCTACCTAATCGTGGATGCTCGTCCACCCCTGGCGGCTCCCAGTAACACCCGCCTCTTCTTTTCCTGCACGAGGCAAATGCAGCAAAGAAACTATGGCATCCCTACCGCGCTCGCCGTGGATTTCTGCAATATCAGGACTCACTTGAACCTTTAAGCGCCGTTCATTACCATCTTGAAACGGCGAAGCTGGCCTTGTTTTTTCTACAGAGACTAGATATCGTCTCCGGCTGATACCCCCATCTCCCAGCTTACCCGGGGTACAACCGGAACACCCTTGTGCCCTGCGCCGGAGTTTGCGCATACGCCGAGAGATGATATTCACCTCGACGCCTCGGTAGTCTTTGGGCGTTTGGACCTTCCTTTGGCTGGCAGGTACCGACAAAGTACGACCATCCGCGCGTCTATGCGCGCTCAGCAGGTCCTATGCGGCTACCGTAACTGACCGACTCATCGACCACATCCAAATGGCTACAGATCTCCGTGCTACAACAGATCCCATCCGAGACGATTCTCGGCGATTTTAATGCCCACCTACACCGATTGGCTCGGTTCTTTGGCCAACCGATCATGGAGATCTGTTTACGACTTTGCATAGCATATGGCCTGGACACAACTGGTAAACGTCCGCTGACGGTGATCCTGACGTGGAAGTCACACCTTCCCTGTTGACCTTTTACACCTCACACCTGACGGATATTTGGTCTCAGTCGATGCCCCTTCTTGCCTGTCGACCACTGTTCCAGATCCGGAGCAGAAATGGTCGCGCCGATCCTGAACGCGATTCGTGGGTTCCGCCGTGTGTGGCACCAGTAGGTCGGCGAGATTGATGGAATGCGGTCTTTCTTTGCTTCCTACCCATGGGGCAGGTTTGCTTCTCGCTGGATGATCCCAACGTCGTTGCAAATTCTGTCACCGATGTGGTACTTCAGGGAATGGACCTTTTTATTCCGTTCTCTGCAGTGCCTGTCGGAGGTAAATCCCAGCCTTGGTTTGGTCGCACCTGCAAAATAGCGTCACGCCGAAAGCGGAAGTGCTACCAGGCCTGGGCCGATGCATCGGCGTCTCGGGATGCAAAACCAGTGCTCTTGTGTAACGAGTACAACCTACCAGGTCCTTCAAAGAGTTATCGCTGCGGCAAACATTGATAGAACTGGCGAGAGGGCCGCTGCTCCATCGGGATCCCACGCATTCTGGTCTCGCCAAGGCTGTCCATTCTGTCAGCCATCTCTCCCATCTCTACACAAGGAGGATGATTCGCTGGCCCATACTGCAAAAGAAAGCCGATCTCTTGGGCTCTCTTTTGCATCAACTCGACTCTTGATGACCGGGAAACTCTCCACCTACCATCCCGTGGTGTAAGTGCTCCATGCGGAAATTCAGTTTCTGCAGAGCTCAGTGCGAAAGGCACCTGCCCCGGACATTCATAAGTCAGGTGGGCCGGACGGAATCCCTCAATTGTGCTGAGGATGTGCCCCTGAGTTGGCACCGGTTCTCACGCGTCTTTTCCGGCACTCCTACTCTTCAGGCGTCGTCCCGGAATCTTGGAAGACAGCATTTGTGCATCCACCGAAAAAAGGCGACCGCTCTGATCCGTCAACTACAGGCCTATTGCCATCACCCCTTTGTTATCTAAAATAATGGGAGTCACCTGGTCAACACCCAGCTCCTGAGGTACCTGGAGGAACACCAGCTGATCAGTGACCGACAGTACGGTTTCCGTCGCGGACGATCAGCTGGTGATCTCTATTTACCTGACTCACCGATGGGCAGAAGCAGTTGAGTCTAAGGAGTAGCTTTGACGGTTAGTCTGGACGTAGCGAAAGCATTTGATAGGGTTTGGCATAAAGCGCTTCTTTCAAAGCTTTCATCTTACGGGGTTCCTGAGAGATTGTGCAACTGGGTCACCAGCTCTCACGGATCGGAGCATCAAGGTTGTTGTCGACGGTGCATGCTCGGTCCCAAACCCGTGAATGCTGGTGTTCCACAAGGCTGTGTGCTATCTCCCACTCTTCTGCATCAAACGAGGCGCTACAAATCAGTAGCATTCCCATTATGCAGACGATAGCACGGGTGACTTAAGGTTATACGTGCGAATATTTCATGGGAACACGTCGAAGAGTGTTGAAACAAACTTAGGTCTGTGTCGAGACCTTGGTTCAAAAGTCCTGGATTAAACACGTAATTTCAATATCCTAGTCTAACCCCAAAAGATACAGAGTAGGTTTGCGCGTTCAACAAGCAAAAGAACTTTGTCGTTTCTCCTCTTTGAGAATATCTCTTATTGCCTCAGCCTGTGCATCAGAATCCTTTAAGAAGGAGTATATCGAGCGACGTTCAGTTCCGTGGTCACTTGAGGAAAGCAAGCCAAATTGCCTCCAAAAGTTTGGTGTGCTCTGTAGAGCGACAGTATTTGGCCGGTCCACCGTTTGCAACTTTATAAGGCAAGTCTGGCCCCACATGGAATACTGTTCTCATCTCTGGGCAGGGGCAACCCCAGTACCAACTCCATTTGACTGCATCCAACGTCGAGCGGCTCGAATTGCTTCCATGACCAAGTCTCTGATCGGCTTGATCCTTTGGCCTTGCGAAGAGATGTTGCTTTGCATTTTTACAAAATTTTCCACGGGGAATGTTCTGAGAACCGTTCGGATTGATCCCAGCTGCTGAGTTTCACCATCGTACATCGCGACTGAATTCGAAGTTCCATCGATACCACCTAGATGGTTGGCATTCCACCACAGCAGTTTTAATCGAAGTTTCTGCCACGCACTTCGACTCGCGGAACTACACAGGCTCCAATGATGCATCGGCGTCTCGGGATGCAAAAACCAGTGCTCTTGTGTAACGAGTACAACCTACCAGGTCCTTCAAAGAGTTATCGCTGCGGCAAACATTGATAGAACTGGCGAGAGGGCCGCTGCTCCATCGGGATCCCATGCATTCTGGTCTCTCGCCAAGGCTGTCCAGGTAATTCGTCAGCCATCTCTCCCATCTCGTCATGGAGGCAGATGATTCGTTGGTCTATACTGCAAAAGAGAAAAGCCGGACTTTGGGCCTCTTCTTTTGCATCCAACTCGACTCTTGATGACCGGGAAACTCTCCACCTACCATCCCGTGGTGTAAGTGCCCATGCTGCCGGAAATTAGCTTCTGAGCTCAGTGCGAAAGGCACCTGCCCCGGACATTCATAAGCCGAGTGGGCCGGACGGAATCCCTCCAATTGTGCTGGAGGATGTGTGCCCCTGGAGTTGGCACCGGTTCTCACGCGTCTTTTCCGGCACTCCTACTCTTCAGGCGTCGTCCCGGAATCTTGGAAGACAGCATTTGTGCATCAATACCGAAAAAAGGCGACCGCTCTGGTCGTCGCAACTTCGGAGCCTAATGCCATCACCCTTTGTTATCTAAAATAATGGGTCCTCATCAACACGCAGCTCCTGAAGTGCCTGGAGGAACACCAGCTGATCAGTGACCGACAGTACGGTTTCCGTCGCGGACGATCAGCTGGTGATCTTCTGGTTACCTGACTCACCGATGGGCGAAACGGTTGAATCTGGGGAGGCTTTGACGGTTAGTCTGGACGTGGCGGCTGTTGATAGGGTTTGGCATAAAGCGCCTGCAAAATCATCTTGGGGTTCCTGAGAGATTGTGCAACTGGGTCCTGTAACTTCCTCACGGATCGGAGCATCAAGGTTGTTGTCGACGGTGCATGCTCGGTCCCAAACCCGTGAATGCTGGTGTTCCACAAGGCTGTGTGCTATCTCCCACTCTGTTCCTTCTGCATATCAACGACATGCTACCGATCAGTGGCATTCGTTGCTATGCGAACGACGCCTGGTGATGCCCTATGCGGGCCGTGCAGATATTTCTCGGGAACACGTCGAAGAGTGCCGGAACAAACTTGTGTCTGAAGTCGGACGCCTGACTAAAGTCTCGGATTGGGGTCGACGTAATTTGGTCCTATTCAACCCCAAAAAGACACAGGTTTGCGCGTTCACCGCTAAAAAGAATCCCTTTGTCGTTTCTCCTCTTTTTGAGAACATTCCCCTTATTGCCTCAGCCAGTATCAGAATCCTTGGCGTTGACATATCGAGCGACGTTCAGTTCCGTGGTCACTTGGAGGGAAAGGCCAAATTGGCCTCCAAAAAGCTTGGTGTGCTCTGTAGAGCGGGACAGTATTTCATGCCGGTCCACCGTTTGCAACTTTATAAGGCGCAAGTTCATTTATGAATACTGATTTCATCTGAACGGGGCTTTGAGTACCAACTCCTTCCATTTGACCGCATCAACGTCGAGGCGGCTCGAATTGTCGGCGACCAAGCTCTCTGATCGGCTTGATCCTTTGGCCTTGCGAAGAGATGTTGCTTCTCTTTGCATTTTTTACAAAATTTTCCACGGGGAATGTTCTGAGGAACTGTTCGGATTGATCCCAGCTGCTGAGTTTCACCATCGTACATCGCGACTGAATTCGAAGTTCCATCGATACCACCTAGATGGTTGGCATTCCACCACAGTGCGTTTTAATCGAAGTTTCTGCCACGCACTTCGACTCGCGGAACTCACGCCAGCAGGCTTCCGGAATAGTCACGACCAGGACCCCGGCCAGTGGTTTATTCCTTCCCAGCGGCCGCAGCGCATCCGGTAGCCCTGCGCTGTGGATGTTCGTGGGCGTCGGTGATCACTATCATCAGTGACGCACGCCTGTTTGCTGTCCCCTCTTCATAAAAAAAAAAAAAAAAAAAAAAAAAAAAAAAAAAAAAAAAAAAAAAAAAAAAAAAAAAAAAAAAAAAAAAAAAAAAAAAAAAAAAAAAAAAAAAAAAAAAAAAAAAAAAAAAAAAAAAAAAAAAAAAAAAAAAAAAAAAAAAAAAAAAAAAAAAAAAAAAAAAAAAAAAAAAAAAAAAAAAAAAAAAAAAAAAAAAAAAAAAAAAAAAAAAAAAAAAAAAAAAAAAAAAAAAAAAAAAAAAAAAAAAAAAAAAAAAAAAAAAAAAAAAAAAAAAAAAAAAAAAAAAAAAAAAAAAAAAAAAAAAAAAAAAAAAAAAAAAAAAAAAAAAAAAAAAAAAAAAAAAAAAAAAAAAAAAAAAAAAAAAAAAAAAAAAAAAAAAAAAAAAAAAAAAAAAAAAAAAAAAAAAAAAAAAAAAAAAAAAAAAAAAAAAAAAAAAAAAAAAAAAAAAAAAAAAAAAAAAAAAAAAAAAAAAAAAAAAAAAAAAAAAAAAAAAAAAAAAAAAAAAAAAAAAAAAAAAAAAAAAAAAAAAAAAAAAAAAAAAAAAAAAAAAAAAAAAAAAAAAAAAAAAAAAAAAAAAAAAAAAAAAAAAAAAAAAAAAAAAAAAAAAAAAAAAAAAAAAAAAAAAAAAAAAAAAAAAAAAAAAAAAAAAAAAAAAAAAAAAAAAAAAAAAAAAAAAAAAAAAAAAAAAAAAAAAAAAAAAAAAAAAAAAAAAAAAAAAAAAAAAAAAAAAAAAAAAAAAAAAAAAAAAAAAAAAAAAAAAAAAAAAAAAAAAAAAAAAAAAAAAAAAAAAAAAAAAAAAAAAAAAAAAAAAAAAAAAAAAAAAAAAAAAAAAAAAAAAAAAAAAAAAAAAAAAAAAAAAAAAAAAAAAAAAAAAAAAAAAAAAAAAAAAAAAAAAAAAAAAAAAAAAAAAAAAAAAAAAAAAAAAAAAAAAAAAAAAAAAAAAAAAAAAAAAAAAAAAAAAAAAAAAAAAAAAAAAAAAAAAAAAAAAAAAAAAAAAAAAAAAAAAAAAAAAAAAAAAAAAAAAAAAAAAAAAAAAAAAAAAAAAAAAAAAAAAAAAAAAAAAAAAAAAAAAAAAAAAAAAAAAAAAAAAAAAAAAAAAAAAAAAAAAAAAAAAAAAAAAAAAAAAAAAAAAAAAAAAAAAAAAAAAAAAAAAAAAAAAAAAAAAAAAAAAAAAAAAAAAAAAAAAAAAAAAAAAAAAAAAAAAAAAAAAAAAAAAAAAAAAAAAAAAAAAAAAAAAAAAAAAAAAAAAAAAAAAAAAAAAAAAAAAAAAAAAAAAAAAAAAAAAAAAAAAAAAAAAAAAAAAAAAAAAAAAAAAAAAAAAAAAAAAAAAAAAAAAAAAAAAAAAAAAAAAAAAAAAAAAAAAAAAAAAAAAAAAAAAAAAAAAAAAAAAAAAAAAAAAAAAAAAAAAAAAAAAAAAAAAAAAAAAAAAAAAAAAAAAAAAAAAAAAAAAAAAAAAAAAAAAAAAAAAAAAAAAAAAAAAAAAAAAAAAAAAAAAAAAAAAAAAAAAAAAAAAAAAAAAAAAAAAAAAAAAAAAAAAAAAAAAAAAAAAAAAAAAAAAAAAAAAAAAAAAAAAAAAAAAAAAAAAAAAAAAAAAAAAAAAAAAAAAAAAAAAAAAAAAAAAAAAAAAAAAAAAAAAAAAAAAAAAAAAAAAAAAAAAAAAAAAAAAAAAAAAAAAAAAAAAAAAAAAAAAAAAAAAAAAAAAAAAAAAAAAAAAAAAAAAAAAAAAAAAAAAAAAAAAAAAAAAAAAAAAAAAAAAAAAAAAAAAAAAAAAAAAAAAAAAAAAAAAAAAAAAAAAAAAAAAAAAAAAAAAAAAAAAAAAAAAAAAAAAAAAAAAAAAAAATTGTCATGTCATTGTGTCAATGCATTTCACCGATCTTCTGGGCCATTACCGTAGCATATTGTTGGGGAAAAGGTGCTCGAGTGGCAGCTACGCACAGGTGTTAAATTCAGAGTGGGACGATCCTCTTGCTAATATGAAGCGATGACCTGCGCAGGTTGCGGGAAATCGATGGATGCAGGTGGCTCAGGACCGAGCTTTGTGGCAATATTTAGGCGCAGGCCAAAGTTCAGCAGTGAACTTACTGCAGGCTGTAATGATGATAATGCTGATAATTGTTCATCATCAGCCGGTCACATTTGGAGGTAGGCATCTCCATGTTGAAAGCTTTAGCATAATCGCCATGTTTGTTAGGCGGTTGGAGATCAGACACATTGCAACTTCGGTTTGCAGACCGGTCATAAATCCGCCATCTTTCAAATATTCAACTGATTATGAATAAATATGTTTACTTGTTTGCTTGTTGAGAGGGTACTTGTTGTGTGAATTATCTTAATTTACACGAATTGTTAAATAATATTTCTTTTGTGAGCGTCATCATTTCTTTTACAATCTTACACCGTTTCTTAATGATGTGCCTCGAGAAAAAGACAACCTGACCAAAGAATGCAAAAGTATGTTATTCGTCCATTATTTTGTTATTTTTTTTCTATATTCATGAATTTCATTTAAACGAAACAATTTTAGTCTTTTAGGTTGCGACAGATGACGAAATAATAATTACAAAAATACCAGCGATTAATTTTCCCGACAGGTGACGGACAGTTACCTCCTAGGTGCCAGAGTGCGAAAAGCTCTCCTACTGCCGAAGAAGCAGAAAGACACTATGAAACATAAAATCTTAAAGTCAAAGTGTGCATGACATGCATGGCCCTTGAATTACACCTCTCAGTTCTCTATAGTTGAGTAACTTGTTAGAAATTCAATTTACACCTTCATCTGCAGGTGGTTCGCGGCGAAACAACTTTTGCTTCGCATTGATTAACTACCAGGTAGCTAAATAAGAGCCGTGATAGCCTAGTTCTCTGGCCAAGGTATTAAAGGCAGCGTATTACAATCAATTTAAAAATCTTAATTCATCCCGATCTTCGTTAAAAACATCTTTAAGAAACGTGCATGTCTTCTAAGACATATAATTTTTTAATAATTAACAATTTTATTTAGACGGTATGTGACTAACTCTCACTGGAGTAGTTAAATTTACTATACTTTACTGGGTAGGTTATTTTTTATGTAATAAAATCAGGAAAGAATGTAATTTATAAAACATTTGTTGAACCACCACACTCTTTCCAGTTGCTATTTTTGTTAGTACTTTATAATAAAAAGATCTGATTTTTTTTTTTTGTTCAATCGTTCTCAGTAATGAGATGAATATAACTCATAAATATGTGCACAATCTAATGAGTAATTTACGTGTGTATGAGGAGAAACAAAGTAACATACATTTTATTATATATAAACATGCGAACCCTGTCATTCATCACAGTAGCTATTGTTGAATGTATTATATTTATTATTTTTTTTTTTTTTTGTTCAATCGTTCTCAGTAATGAGATGAATATAACTCATAAATATGTGCACAATCTAATGAGTAATTTACGTGTGTATGAGGAGAAACAAAGTAACATACATTTTATTATATATAAACATACCGAACCCTGTCATTCATCACAGTAGCTATTGTTGAATGTATTATATTTATTTATTTTTGGTTTTAAAATCTTCCCCGTAATTATACGAACGTAACCCATGAATATGAGTTCATGGGTTACGTTCACCTAAATATTAAACACACAAAATATTAAAAACATAACAGCAGACACAGCGATACGAGGTTATTATATATCAATGACATCAAAATCGAAAACTTCCTGATACTGAATGAAATTAAATATGTAGAAGTGTTTGTAATCAATTTTAATAAAATTAACCGTTTTCCGAGACCGCGTTGGAAATTATAGCAAAGAATGGCAAAATGAATAGGTGCTGGTAACTCCGTCTTCAATTTATTAATAATGCAAACGTTAGTTATGGAAATATTTTCCAAATCACAGCCGTGCGAAGCGGTCATAAATAACCCTATTGTCCCCCAACTGCGCTGCAATTTTTAAACTCTTCGGAAATTAATTAGCCGATGTTAATATAAGTTAGACACAGATATTAAGCGTAGTGTGAACATTAGCACACAACACAGATTCAGTTTCATGACTTTAGCTATTTTCATTGATATCAAATTTGAATTATTTTCTATGGGTTAGGGGGCAAACGAGCATAGTCCCTTACCATCATTCACTTGACCGACACCTACGTGCATTGCCGGTTTTTTTGGTGAGGGTGTGGGCGAGAAGGGAAAAGAAACAGGAGGATATGAGCGGTAGGGAGATGGAGAGGGTCTTTCACATGGTAGAGCCAAGCGGCGACTTTTGCTGATGCTCGAATGGGCCGACCCGACCGAATTGGTACCACGGCCTCGCAGAATACCGGCGTGAAGTAGAGCCATCTTGTGCTTCTTCGTTTCGTTCGGTGAGTGAGGTAACCGGAGGCCCACTTTCCCTTCCTAGCAATACCCTTAAAGGCCGGCAACGTACCTGCAGCACCTCTGGTGTTGTAGATGTACGTGGGCGACGGCAATCACTCACCACCAGGTGAACCGCTTGCTGGTTTGCCGCTTTTACCATAAAAAAAAGGGAGAATCGATTACACACAAGATAACAGCCGCATGGCTCTACCACATTTAAAATTATGAGTAAACTTTGCACTCCGCCTTACGTTTTTCCGCACCGTGCACGTACCTAGTCATATTATACTCTGAGATGCGTATTTAAGAAACGTTAAAGATCATCTCGACCAAATAGCATATAAATTACGCAGTACTAAACTATTTATAATTTTCTACGAAGGCTGAAAAGTAAATCTGAAAACGGAACTTCAAAACATGAACGTCTTATGATTTATTTTAATATAAATTTGTAACTAACATTTAATAAAACATTTATTTTATTTAATGTTCCTGGTTAGAAGCAAATACCGACGAGTCTCTGGGATAGTATTTTAGGAAAATAAGACGGAATGGTGTGTACTTAACTTTGTATAACATAAAACTTTAGCAAGATCGGTATAAAAATCAGAATAATTAAAAAATATATACCTATTACAGATTGATTCCCGCCGATCAATACTTTCATACGGAATTTCAAATAAATTCTCCAATGTCATTTTGTGATCATTATAACTTATCTGTGTTAACTATTTTACAATAAATAAAGTAGTCCCACAGCTGGACACAACACAGTGAGAGGCCCGACACGCTGCTCCGATGCACCTTGGCGGACTTACGAAATTATTGCGTATTATGAAATTAAAGCGGACGCTCTGACCTCTGTATCCTAAAATGCTTTAGAATTTTCACATATTAAGCTGTTGTTTGACAAAAACCTGTCAAGGATTATGCGCCGTATGTTCAGAGCAGATATGACATTGTTCAACGACAATACAATGTTGTCGGATACAATAGGAACGATATAAATTTTATCCTTGGCGAGTGTTAATGTATTCAAGATCTGCGACATTAAAAAGTCAAAGGGCCCTTTAAATAGTATGCACTGATCTGATGTGAAACGAAATGTTTTAAATATCATGGAAAGAGTTAAATATCGAAGAAAGGTAAATTTGTAGATTACAAAGTGACAGGAAATTCATATAACTGTAGATGTATAATGCCAAGAAGCCATTGTGATTTTTCCCTCGAATCGAAAAAATAGAAGTCCAAAATAAAGCAGAACCATGACGGCAGCATCTAAGGTGCGAGAAAACATGGGAAAAAACAGAACCCTGCCTTATTTTGTAAAAAAACACGAACACAACGTATAGTAAATTCAGGTAATATCCCCAGTCAATTCCTAATAACAAAGTCTAATATTATCATTAGATATTTATAGGTTGTGTATACTTGACCCTTATTTTATCATAAAAATATTCTAGATAAAAACTAAATATATACTTTTTTAATTTAGTATGCTATTAACATTACTAATATTCCTACTAAGCCTAAGAGCTTTACAATTATCGTACGGCGGGTTCGAATCTGCGATTATTGCAGATTCTTTATGTGACAATAATGTAAAGGAAATACCAACAAATATTTACTCTAACATAAGTAAAACTAGAACGACGTAAATATAATGTATAGTAGTTTCGTATAGTAATAATGGAAAAATTAAACGTAATTTCATTTCGTGCGATTAATATAAATAAAAATCGTATAGCTTTATCTATTGTTCGCAGACTGTGATTTTTTTATTATTTAGAGTGGAGGAGGACGTGTCGGTCGGTTACCCGAAAGCAAGTGCTACGCCAGCCTGTTAAATGCCATGTATATATATACATTTATTTGTGTCATGTCATTGTGTCAAATGAATTCTACCGATCTCTAAATATTATCTGTAAACAAATATTGTTGGGGAAAAAGGTGCTCGAGTGGCAGCCACGTACAGGTACAATATGAAGTGACGACCTGCGCAGTGTTGCGGGAAATCGATGGATGCAGGTGGCTCAGGACCGAGCTTTGTGGCAATCTTTAGGGGGAGGCCTATGTTCAGCAGTGGTCTTGAGATAGGCTGAAAAGATGATGATTGTTTAGCATTCATGATTTGCATTGTAGAAATATTATCGGATCAAGGTTACAAGTAAGATGAATAAGGCAGGATTATACTGCCTTGCAAACATGCCTCTGGTATGGAATTATAGTAGAGAATCTATCCCACTAGAAAAGGCCTATGTCCAGCAGTGGACTGAGAACGTCTATGACTATAGTGAGTATGGTCAAGTATCATCAAGTAAATTATCGTCGTCATAGAACTAGTCTGAAAACGTATTAATTCATGAGGTGCGGGACAAGGCATTCGATGTTAAATACTGAGGAAAAATTATTTACAAACCAACCAACCAAACTATTTAACGTAACAACAGTTAACGCAGTTAGTTAAGGCAAAGTAGGCTTTTTAAAGGAGTTCCTTCCTCAACCTACTTACGTGTGAGCCTGTATAGATGCCGAACTCGCAAAACATGATTAAACACGTTAAGACAGAGGAAGTGAAATCTATGTCACAAATGTTTCTATTAGTGTGGAGTTACTTTGAATACTGGTATACCAAGCCGACCATAAATTCTGTTAGATATTATAATGCATAACTTTTTTTAAAGAATCTTTTTAAATATAATAAAACTATTTATTTTTAAATATTAAACGTAGTCTAGGCGATTAATTAAAAAGCAATTTTATTCAAAGCGGCCGCCTTTGACTTTGATCCAGACCTTTAACCTTTTTTTAGGCTTGACGTTCGGAGAAAATGTTTGATATGTGAAAATCTTTTTTATTTAGTTTACATTGTATAACTGCTAAAATAATTACTTTGGAAAATTACTTATAGAAATTACGAAACTTTGGCTCATTTGTTATCCCATAAAGCTTCGAAGTTGGATTAATGAATGTGACTTATACAAATAGACCCTAACGCTTGGGTGGTTGGTTCGTAATCATGTCAATGAATGGGGGTTGCTCTCGTTTTAATCAAAAAGGAATAATTAGAATGCTTAAACTTTGACGACGTCTCTACCAAGGTAATAATGGTTTTGTACGGGTTCATTTATTAGTGGTTATATAGTGACTATGGTTGGTGGATCAGGAAGAAATTCTATGCCTTATAATCAATAAGTCAATGTGTTTCAAAAATTGTCCCAGTAGTGAAGAATTATTTAAAACTTAATTTAAGATTCAAAAACCTTTATGTCTGAGAAATTAAATAAAAATTAGTCCGAGAGAAACCATGATTGCCTAACAGTCAGGGATCTCGATTTAGTTAATGGTGCTCGAGACCTGGGTTCGATCCCCGGTGCCGGTACCAATAAATGTGTGCCAGCGAGAGAGTGAAAAAAAATATGAAGTCCGCCATACCCACACTGGAGCAGCGTGGCAGACCTATGGCTACCGGCTCCAAAACCCTCTCAGATATTTGAGAAAGAGGCCAGCAGTGGGAACTCACAGGCTGCTACTCTTAGACCTAAGAGTCGTCTGGGTAGGTCACCATCCTTTTAACTCTATCCGCCACTAATCAGAAGTGCAAACACTGTAGACTTACTGTTGAATAAATGCATGCTATGAGATATTCCATCTTAGTCCTCAAGGGGGACAACGCATCCGAGAGCTCCTTCAATTGAAGTTGTTTGCAGGTCCCGGCTTCCAAATCTCTATCAAAAGTGACGACACTTTTAGGCTCCTATATTACTTTAACTTTTTAAATCGACACAAAGTCTCAAGATTAGGGCTCCGTTGTATAAAAGAAAACGAATAGAAAAACAGTGGGGTTCGAACAAGTACATCCGAATACGCCGAACCAAATCCCACAGTCTACTTATACGTTATCCACAGCCCTCGACCCACTAAACCGCCCGCCCTACTCGATTGATTTGATTTGACACCCAAAATATTTCACAAAAATTCTGTGACGTCATTCCTCGATAAAATCACAACGTATTTTTTAGCATCCTAGACATGCTTTCGTTTATTGGTAACCATGTAATGGATAAACAAAGCATGTATGGGAATTTTTATGCGAAATGTTTTGTCTCGAAGCGCATAACGCCCCTGAGAACAAAGATGGAATCTGGCTCGTTACCAGTAAAAGGTTGCAAATGTTAGAAATTCGCAAAATGAAACGTGTGAGTTAATTACACGACTTGATTTATGTCGCGCATTACTGAAGCTCACAGTGGTTTTGCAAACATGAAGCTTATACACCAAAGCGGGTATTTGCGGTTAAAGAAATTTGAAAGCCATTTTTATATCTGAAGTACACTTTAAGATTCGCTATTTTAATACGAAAAGAAATTGGATTCGCGATGAATTAGATATTAAATAGTAGTTATTACATTGCGCCACTCACTCTCACTCCCTTTCTCTCTCTATCTCACACACACATTTGTCAATGCTCTCGTGCAGTAAGGCGAGATGTTCACACATGACTGGGTCACGAAAAAACGTCAAGTTCCGACGTAGGTAGTTTAAGTTAATTCAAACGTTCCTTGTTTCAATGGGTATTCATAATGCTCTTCCCATCTACGGAATAGCGCAGGAGTCGAATTTGGGACCACTTGAGAGGAAATGGGGTAGCACATTGTTAGATAGCAAAACTTTTAAATTTCTAATTATTGATTTATATGTGAAGAAAATCCGTAGATATCCTTCATATCGGGAAATTATAAAATGTTTCGAGTACGATAGATTTCATAGTAGGTAAGAATACGTTAAGCGATTGGTCCGTGAAAACATAACTAACAGTCATACCTACATTCTTTTATTACTGCTATTATTCAGCTCAGGCAAACGCAGTGTAAGACTACCCCCCACATGATGTATTGACCACATGTACAGCGTTGTGGGAAGTCTATTGATGCAGATGGCTCTGGACCGTGCTTTGTGGCAATATTTAGGCGCAGGCCAAAGTTCAGCAGTGAACTTACTGCAGGCTGTAATGATGATAATGCTGATAATTGTTCATCATCAGCCGGACACATTTGGATGTAGGCATCTCCATGTTGAAAGCTTTAGCATATCCGCCATGTTTGTTAGGCGGTTGGAGATCAGACACATTGCAACTTCGGTGGCAGACCGGCCGCCAAATCCGCCATCTTTCAAATATTCAACTGATTATGAATAAATATGTTTACTTGTTTGCTTGTTGAGAGGGTACTTGTTGTGTGAATTATCTTAATTTACACGAATTGTTAGAAATGAAATATTGTATTATAGCAAATAAGGTGTCCTCGGAAGTGGTTATTGTCTAAATCACAGGCTCGGCCTAGTTTAGACGATGGTGATTAACTTAACCCTTTACGCATGGAATTTCTATTAATATAGTTATAGTTTATTATGCAAATAAAAAAAAATAAGTAAAAACCATTTCTTAAAGCTGAGAATAGATAATGGGTACGCACGCCCTAATTTTCATTTTTATCTCTGCACCCTCGCTTCAAGACAAGACTTTCTGAGACATTAAACTAAATTTATTACTAAGTATAAAACGAAAAAAGAATTTTGCTTTATTTATGCCCGTGTCAGGTTTAATTTTCACGGACAATTATATACATAAATTGTATAATTTTTTTATAGTTTATCTTCCTTCTTCTTTCTCTCCTGGCTTTACATGTCCACAGCTGGACAAAACCCGAAGTTGGTAGCTTTCTGATTCTTATCGTGATGGAATTTATTCATATATTATTAACAGTTATTTTTGAGCGCTGGAATTTATTACGTGATCTCTCTTTAAAAATATATTGTACCCTGTTACCTCGGGAATAAGAAACGCCGAAGGTTGCAGGTGCAAGAGTTATCTACCAGAACGTCTCATGCCCTAGATTTCTGTCGGAATAGTCGAAAATCTAGCGGTCTTGGACTAATGACGAAATCTTCTTCATCAGCCTATGTAAGTCCATATCTCTATATTCAGCCTACGCTTCAAAGTGACAGAAGACCGGCGAATATTTCTTGCCGGAATTGGGATTCCCTGTGTAACTAGATGATTATACGACAGATCTGCATAGACGTACATAAATTAATATATACATTATATCGAACGGGATTGGAACCCGCAGTAACCCTTAGTTTCGTAGGCAGCGTCACTACCAACTAGTCGATCCGTCTACCCTTCGCGCCAGTAACAGGTTGAAGCTGGAATAGCCATGTTTAAACAGCAGTGGCCAAGATTTTCGACTCTACGATAGCTACTTCCGAAAAAGCTTATCAGTTTAGGTCCTGCAGTATAAGGTATACTCTTCTTCGTCTTCTTATTCATCATAATCATCTGCTGGACTTTGGCCTCACATAGTGGTAGGATTTGCCATAAACAGTCTGTGTATTTTTTGTCTGGCAATTTTTGATTTCGTTAAACCGCCATCTATCAGATGCCATGGTGTTCTGAAGGCACCTTACTTAACTGTTCGTAACTGGCAACATCCTCGTGGGACAGTGTTCTCAGAGATTTGTAAATGAAATATATGAAGCAAGCTATCACGACCATATACCCACTAATGGTGTGGTCAGAGGCCTAGACATTTTTAGTCACCCACTTTATACTAGAGCTTATTTGGAACAACGTGACAGACGGAGAGTTAGACAGACTCTACGTAGACTTTGTTGGCGCCTTCACTGCATCCAGAAGACACTAAACAGTTCTCATACATCTTACGTAGACGAAAGTATCAGATCGTTAAAGTGACAGTGGTTTAATATACTCAATCATCAATCATCTCGTGTAACATGTTCCTTAGGATTCCCATACAAACAATATCTGAACGAAACCGTAAACAAAGGCTACCTATAGCTAACTATTATGATTCAAAAGCAGCCCTGATAGTACGGCATAAAGACGGATGTACGTACGGCCAGACGAAAGGATAAACGGCTTAGGATTAGTAATAAATGCTCCGTACGGAACCCTAAAAACTTTACGTTACTCGTAGACTGTAAGATCTCAATTTAAAAGAACTAAAATAATAAAATATTTTTTTCAAGATATTACAGAGATAAAACTAAAATGATAAAGAAATAAACACAAACGATTTAAGGGGTATATCGTGTCTAGACTGCCAGCAAAGCTTTTATTATATCCCAAAGGAGACCTATATTTGATTGTAAAATGACGATAAAGCATATTGTTACGAGCTACGGGTAATGAGATTGAAGTAAAAGGCCGGTATCTTGAACTTCTATTTATTTTTACCACTTACAAAGGGTGCTGAGTTTCTTCCTGATGCGCAATCCCACGCTCGTGATCTTTCACGGATCTTCCTGCCGGTAACCAATCCTCTGACTTTTCTTCCTTTTCTCTTCCTTGTATTCGTAATCTTTCTCTTTCACTTACCTCAGAAATCACCACTGAACTGTCCTTAGCGCGCTTCAGTGCTCCTTATATAGTTCCGAATTTCGAACGTATTTTTTTTATGGGAAAGGCGGCAAACGAGCAAGCTCACCTGATGTTCACTGATTACTGACGCTCCAGAAAATTCGGGCGTCAGTATTCCACTCCCTATTCCCCTCCTCTTCCCTCCCAACTCCCAAATATCCTTAAAGACCGGCGACGCTCCTGCATCTATGGTGTTGCAGATGTATGTGGGCGACGGTAATCATTTACCATCAGGTGAACCGCTTGCTCGTTTGCCGTCTTTTACATAAAAACAAAAAAAATCTGAGCAGCCGCCGGTGCTTTGCCGGTCTTGAAGAATGTTTAGTGGGCCTCCAGTTAACACACTTGCCGAACGATACGCAGAAGCACATGATGCCTCTACTTCACTCCGGTGTTACTACCCCGGTCGACGTGGTGGTATACAATAAGATGAGCAAAACTGTCTTATACCACACAATACAACCAGGACTGAAAAACCAAGAATTTGTGTGATTTGAGATCTTGATTATATTAAAATATTCGCCATCTCAAATCGCACATTTGAAAATATAAAGCTGATCAGATGAAACT
Organism: Bhutanitis thaidina; assembly: GCA_029286595.1. Lineage (NCBI taxonomy): Eukaryota > Metazoa > Arthropoda > Insecta > Lepidoptera > Papilionidae > Bhutanitis > Bhutanitis thaidina. Next base: position 14,522,800 of record JAGSMS010000010.1, read on the forward strand.
TTTCCCTGGTAGTTATTTGTTAGTCATTTTATTAATATTAATCTCTGCAAAAAAAAAAAAATACTGCAAATAAAATAGCCGGGAAGAGCCCACCACGCTGCTCCAGTCCGGGTTGGCGGGCTTCACATATCCTCGAAATAATATTTTTATTACTTCTCAGACATGCAGGTTTCCTCACGATGTTTTCCTTCACCACACGAGCACGTGGTAAATACAGCGCTTAAAATTGCTATTAACAATTTTAGTGGTGCTGGCACCGGGGATCGAACTCAGGTCGCACGCGCTCTGTGAAACTAAAGAGAGCGCCCTGACCATTAGGCTACCACGACTAATGGAGTTACAAAGAATGAAATTAACATATTCATTTATCCTCCCACACCGAGCACATAATAAAATCAACATTTAAAATTACGATTTCATACGACGATTTCAGTAGTGCCGCTAATGGGATTCGAACCCAGGTCCATACTATGCAAACGAAGCCGGCGCCTTGACCCCTGTGCTACCACAGCTCTTTCTCCATTCTCCAGAGTTCCAGTAAATTTGTGAAACATAAAAGGTTTCTGTGAATGCAGACAGACTTTAAAATACTCTGTATTCATCGTGCTTGGATCTGATTGAAGTAATTTAAACAAAGACTTTCTGGAAAATAAAATAAAAAGTTGTCGGGCAACTTCGCAATTTGAATGCAGCGCAGGTTTTCAGAATTTTTTTAATTACTACTGTCGCCACTCGTGTGGAATTTCAATGACGACTCCATGCCGATCCCCACCACGGCGACAGTGTGTTCCAAAGAGAACAGAAACCGTCTAGGCAAATGTGTATCCTAGGCCTCATCTTCGTCTTCCATTAAGCGAGATTGAAGTCAAACGTAAGCCTATTATAAATTACAAAAAAAAAAAACTTGCGAATACTATCGGCAGTTGTCAACTGCGCTGGAGATATCATAGTGCCATTAGTGCCCCAATTTGTATGTTCTTCATTAAATGAAAAAAAAAAACTTTATTTGTCGTAATACATTCCGATTTCGTTGGTCAATTGTCATATTTTTTAAATCTGCGAAAGAAACTCCATAGGTATTTTTTTTTTCAAATAATACAACATTACATGAATGGTAACTAAAGCAGAAGATAAAATTATAGAAAAAAAACGCGTCATCTAAAACTTACTTTTTTTCATCTTCCCACATCCGATGTAACGTTTATACGATAAGATAAAAGGAAGGAAGGAAGGGTCGGACACGAGAAAAACAACACAACCAGACACGAAAACCAATAATTTTTGTTTTTGCACAAATATTGAATTCCGCTGGGATTCGAATCCAGGACCAGCACAGCTACGCTACCCTAACCACTAAACCACGCAGTCATCTCATGTCATGTCATAAGTCATTCGATACCATCATACAGAACCTATGACGATTGGCGAGTGGTTAAGGGATCTGCCCCCGATTCAGCAGACCCAAGTTCGGTCCTCTGCGTGGAGTGCTCGTGACTTGGGTACTTCTTCGAAGCCTAAGTATGTGCGAGTAGTCGTTGGTCCGGGTATTAGTACCCGGACGTCATGTGACGTCGACGAACCCGTTAAGTTACCTCGAATAAGGTTTTTAACGCGGTAGAGCCAAGCGGCGGCTTTAGCTGCTGCTCGAATGGGTCCGGATTAATACCACGATCTCACGTGAAGTAGAGGCATCTTATACTACCGCGTTTCGTTCGGTCAGTTAGGTCTATCGCCGCTGGTGTTCCAGAGGAGCTACTGGTGTTGCAGATGTACGTGTGCGACCGTAATCACTTAACATTAGAGCGGCTTGCTCGTTTGCCTGCAAACCCTTAAAAAAAAAAAAAAATATATATAAGCATTTTTCATGATCAGAGGCACATATTGATTGATTTGATGCCATTATTGTAGCATGTGTATTAGTAACTTATTAGAGGCGATTTATTTAGTTGCCAGCAGGGAATTCCGCTCTATGGAGGTCAAAACGGACGACAACGAACTCGATTGAGGTTGATTGCGGGATCGTAAAATAAAGCGTTCAAGTAATGAAGTTTCTACTAAAACTTCAACACTGGTTTAGTTTTATAAGTGTATCAGATTGCGACTAACACAGACCTTTGTTAGAATTTTTATCTGTCGGCTGTGGGTAAAGTTAGTTACCTGGAAGCAGGGATGCTGAGGAGATGTTTTTTTTTATAGGAAAGGCGTCAAACGAGCAAGCGGTTCACCTGATGGTAGATGATTACCGTCGCCCACGTACATCTACAACACCAGGGGTGGTGTAGGTGCGTTGCCGGCCTTTAAGGGTATTTGGGTGATGGGAGGGAGGATCAGGAAGGGGATGGGGAGGAGGAGCCGGCCCATTCGAGCAGCAGGAAAAGCCGCCGCTTAGCTCTACCGCGCTTAGATGTACTTCGACGTCTCACACTTTACTATATTTTTTTTTGTATTAGTTCATCATAAACTTAGTTCGTCACCAGAGTGAGTTTTATTAATTTTAATGAGTATTAAAACTTTATTGGGTAAGGTTTATAATTTAGATGCGTACAGCGCCACGCACGCGTTTAGGAATAGAGCTTTATTGGATACACTATATAGAGGAAGTATTTCCTGTAAAATTATGCATAAAAATTTAATATGATTGTTAAATTTGTGTATTTATTTCAATGTTATTAATATTATTAAAAATGGCATGGAAATTGTCTACAAGCTGTATAGTTCTCATAGACAAATGCTGATGTATAAGGTAATGTTACTTTTGTTAAATCCCTCGTCTGGTATAATTCGGCAAGCGGATTGGGGAGCGCGGTACCCAACACCTCGCTCCTTAGACCCTGCTACCCGTCATCGGTCTGATTAATCTTTTTTGGTATTTAAAAAGAAAGAAATTTTGGTTTTTTTTTCAAGATGCTGCCTTAGTCGCCGAGGGTGGCAGATTGTCAAGACGATACCACACACCAGCTTTTTTAAATTGTTTAGTTAAAAATATGCCACGTTTCTTCCAGTGGGAGCCGTAAGAAGCGACTAAGGAAATAGAATAAAAACTGCCCTGACAATCTTCTGGTGACAGCTACGTTCGGCTACGCTGTGCCTGCTCAAGGAGGTACAAGTTAGAGTGCTCCTTAGGGAATTTGTGATGTCACTATTCAGGGATCATGTCGGCTATGCCACAAAATAATTCCATGTGACATCATTCCCCGATAAATTCGTACCGTGTTATTTATTAGAAGGCTTCATCTATACAAGACATGGTTACCCATAAACGAAACCATGATTGGTCGTATGATTCTATCGCACAGAATTTCTTTGAAATATTTTTGCGGCATAGTGAATTAGGTAACACATAATTACAAATTTCCTGTAATTAGTTTTCTGAATCTCTTTAACTTACTTGCGTACTTCTGCCCTTCTCTAAACCACTTACAAAAAAAAATTAAATAACGTTGTGTTCAAGATAAATTCAACAAAGAGGAAGTACGAAACTCGTTAATTGCATGGAAAATTTCTCTATGGAAATATTTAATTGATAATTTAACGAGGCCACAAAACGCGCAACATCTATGTGGCAGATGAGTATCGCGCGTTCTGTGGCCTCATATATAGTCATGTCCATGACTAGGAACCATCCGATTAGGATCATCGTCGACAGTTGTCGAGGTGCGGAATGTAAAGCATCTTCTGTATGATTAGACTGGGAATACGGACCGGTTCCGGAATGAAATTATAATGGAATTCGTTTCGAACATCGAGAGCCGTGGTAGCCTAGTGGTCAGGGCGCTCACTTTAGTTTCATAGAGCGCTAGCGTCCTGGGTTCGATCCCCAATGCCGGCACAACTAAAATTGTTAATAGCAATTTTAAGTATTCATCACGTGCTCGGCTGTGAAGGAAAACATGTATGAGCGTGGCGGGCCCTTCCCGGCTCCAAAACCCTCTCAGATATTTGAGAAGAAGTCGTTTGCCCAGCAGGTGGTTCTTACAGGCTGCTTACTTTACTTTTTATCGAGAGTTGAACAATGCTGTGCTGAAAAGAGAAAAAATACCTGTCTGTTTTTCTCTCCCTTTTCTATATAATAGGATATGTGGTAGCCGCGTTAAAAAAAAGGTCTGCAACTGCCTCACGTCTCGTGGAGTAAATTCTGAATATTCGAAAAGAATATGTACACAGTTGGGTTGCGAATGCGTCTGTATGATTTCTTTCTTTTTTTATCCTTTTTCTTTATGGAGAATAATTATAAGTTATTTATATGTGTGAGTTGTACAACATAGTTAACTGTTACATTATATATTTTAAGTATGTATAGTATAGAACTAGAACGTAACATACTAAATTTATTTGATGTATCTCAAACTCGAACAATATATGCTCGAAACTCACCATGTGCCATACATAGAACATGTAATTAAAATTTTAATAACAGAGTGAAAATTACATAAGAAAAAGTAAATGGTAAGTATATAATAAATTTTTTTTTTCTTCTTATTTTGTTAATCTGATACGGTGTAAGGGCGGCCGTTGGCGGTAAAAGCCTCCTCCAAAGGCTTCCATGTTTTCGTGCCCCGCGCCGATCTCATCCATAATTTTCCTGCAGTCTTTGCTCTGTCCTCACTTCATCTTTTTCTTTTACAATTTATTTTTGTCCATCTTTCCTCGTTTTCTCGTTGTATGTGTCCTACCCATTTCCACTTTCAACGCATTATATATATGTTAAAAAATGTAATACAGGAGACATATTCCGGGAAAAAATAACTTTTATGCGAGAAGTGCTACAAATATTATAAGATTAAGTAATTTATCATATACACTCATATATATATACTCATGCACACACACACAAACACACAAACAGTTTTAAATCTTATACATGTGAAGTTACAGAATCAAATACACAATAATTGTAACTAATGTAATTCGAGGCACCTCCAAGTGGTCAAAAATATAAATCCCTTTGGCTGTAAGTTACGTACAAAAATGGTTAAAAAAGATTTTGTAAATAAAATAACATATAATATTGTTAAAACCTTTAAAAAAAAATATTTTATCCAAATTTAAATAAAATTCCAAGGCAACACCAGTCAGTAAATTAATTAAATTTTATAGTCAGGTGAACTGAAAGAGTTCAAAGGGAACGTTGAAAATTGTTTTCAGGAAAGTTAAGAGTGCTTTTAATTAATGAACAACTTCAATTATCAACATCCAGCAACTAAGGAGAGACACTGGAGATTAAATTATATTGATACTAGGACAAGGAATAAATACCTTGCTTTGGTATTTGTTTTCTTCGGAGGGTTTCTTCGAGTTTTTTTTTTATAATTAATGTTGGATCGAGCAGAGGTGCCACTTCATCGTTTCCTGTGGTAGATAATTATTTCTGCCACGCAGCCCCTGTCGGGAGGCACGCACAATTATCTATGCTTAAAATAAAATTTCCCGACTGACTGGAATGAATGAATGAATGAATGAATGAATGAATGAATGAATGAATGAATGAATGAATGAATGAATGAATGAATGAATGAATGAATGAATGAATGAATGAATGAATGAATGAATGAATGAATGAATGAATGAATGAATGAATGAATGAATGAATGAATGAATGAATGAATGAATGAATGAATGAATGAATGAATGAATGAATGAATGAATGAATGAATGAATGAATGAATGAATGAATGAATGAATGAATGAATGAATGAATGAATGAATGAATGAATGAATGAATGAATGAATGAATGAATGAATGAATGAATGAATGAATGAATGAATGAATGAATGAATGAATGAATGAATGAATGAATGAATGAATGAATGAATGAATGAATGAATGAATGAATGAATGAATGAATGAATGAATGAATGAATGAATGAATGAATGAATGAATGAATGAATGAATGAATGAATGAATGAATGAATGAATGAATGAATGAATGAATGAATGAATGAATGAATGAATGAATGAATGAATGAATGAATGAATGAATGAATGAATGAATGAATGAATGAATGAATGAATGAATGAATGAATGAATGAATGAATGAATGAATGAATGAATGAATGAATGAATGAATGAATGAATGAATGAATGAATGAATGAATGAATGAATGAATGAATGAATGAATGAATGAATGAATGAATGAATGAATGAATGAATGAATGAATGAATGAATGAATGAATGAATGAATGAATGAATGAATGAATGAATGAATGAATGAATGAATGAATGAATGAATGAATGAATGAATGAATGAATGAATGAATGAATGAATGAATGAATGAATGAATGAATGAATGAATGAATGAATGAATGAATGAATGAATGAATGAATGAATGAATGAATGAATGAATGAATGAATGAATGAATGAATGAATGAATGAATGAATGAATGAATGAATGAATGAATGAATGAATGAATGAATGAATGAATGAATGAATGAATGAATGAATGAATGAATGAATGAATGAATGAATGAATGAATGAATGAATGAATGAATGAATGAATGAATGAATGAATGAATGAATGAATGAATGAATGAATGAATGAATGAATGAATGAATGAATGAATGAATGAATGAATGAATGAATGAATGAATGAATGAATGAATGAATGAATGAATGAATGAATGAATGAATGAATGAATGAATGAATGAATGAATGAATGAATGAATGAATGAATGAATGAATGAATGAATGAATGAATGAATGAATGAATGAATGAATGAATGAATGAATGAATGAATGAATGAATGAATGAATGAATGAATGAATGAATGAATGAATGAATGAATGAATGAATGAATGAATGAATGAATGAATGAATGAATGAATGAATGAATGAATGAATGAATGAATGAATGAATGAATGAATGAATGAATGAATGAATGAATGAATGAATGAATGAATGAATGAATGAATGAATGAATGAATGAATGAATGAATGAATGAATGAATGAATGAATGAATGAATGAATGAATGAATGAATGAATGAATGAATGAATGAATGAATGAATGAATGAATGAATGAATGAATGAATGAATGAATGAATGAATGAATGAATGAATGAATGAATGAATGAATGAATGAATGAATGAATGAATGAATGAATGAATGAATGAATGAATGAATGAATGAATGAATGAATGAATGAATGAATGAATGAATGAATGAATGAATGAATGAATGAATGAATGAATGAATGAATGAATGAATGAATGAATGAATGAATGAATGAATGAATGAATGAATGAATGAATGAATGAATGAATGAATGAATGAATGAATGAATGAATGAATGAATGAATGAATGAATGAATGAATGAATGAATGAATGAATGAATGAATGAATGAATGAATGAATGAATGAATGAATGAATGAATGAATGAATGAATGAATGAATGAATGAATGAATGAATGAATGAATGAATGAATGAATGAATGAATGAATGAATGAATGAATGAATGAATGAATGAATGAATGAATGAATGAATGAATGAATGAATGAATGAATGAATGAATGAATGAATGAATGAATGAATGAATGAATGAATGAATGAATGAATGAATGAATGAATGAATGAATGAATGAATGAATGAATGAATGAATGAATGAATGAATGAATGAATGAATGAATGAATGAATGAATGAATGAATGAATGAATGAATGAATGAATGAATGAATGAATGAATGAATGAATGAATGAATGAATGAATGAATGAATGAATGAATGAATGAATGAATGAATGAATGAATGAATGAATGAATGAATGAATGAATGAATGAATGAATGAATGAATGAATGAATGAATGAATGAATGAATGAATGAATGAATGAATGAATGAATGAATGAATGAATGAATGAATGAATGAATGAATGAATGAATGAATGAATGAATGAATGAATGAATGAATGAATGAATGAATGAATGAATGAATGAATGAATGAATGAATGAATGAATGAATGAATGAATGAATGAATGAATGAATGAATGAATGAATGAATGAATGAATGAATGAATGAATGAATGAATGAATATACTTTAAAGGAACGCATCCGATTAAAAATTAAATAAACAGGGAAGTTAAATAATTTTTAAGTAAGCGAGTAAAACCACCACGAATTACTTAAAATGTTTACAGGTTGATCGAACACAGTGCCGGCTTCACACGCGCTAATGTTGCTGCTCGCCATCACATTCTGAAGAATTCGGCTTCGACAAAAACGTCCGGATAATCCGCCATCACTCGTCAGAGCATTGTTTGCATATAACAGGATTTAGCTTATAACAGGATGCACTATGTGTGGGTAAGCTTGACATTTGGAGGAAAAGATAGTATAATAAGTAAATTAGTCAACTATGTTAGGTGGTAGAACCAAGCGGCAGCTTTTGCTGCATCTCAAATGGGCCGGCTCGACCGGGGTAGTAGCACGGCCGCGCAGAATACCGGCTTCAAGTGGAAACATCTTGTGCTTATGCGTTACGTTCGGTGCGTGAGGTAACTGGAGACTCGCTCCCCATCCCGTCCCTTCTCCTAAAACATTGCTGCAGATGTAAGTGGACGACGGTAATCACTTACCATTAGTTAAGCCACTTGCAAACGAGCAAGCGGCTTAACTGATGGTAAGTGATTTATCTTTTCCGTCTTTCTCTTGTAAAAAAAATTTAAGGCTGTTTGACATCTGTGACAACATGTCAACCAGACCCAAACTAGGGTTCCCTGTGCACCCACTTGCCCAGCGTAGTGAGTATGGGCAAACATTGCTGGCGCTGGCGGAGAAGGCTGTGAAAGCTAATATGTAGTAATAATGATCTAAATCGACATTAATTTAATGCGCGAACTTAAAAAATTTTAATTCCTCCTTTTTAGTAGTTATTATAAATTATGCCATTCGAAAGTTCCATGGATGTGCACAAAAAAGAAACTCATGTGATTGTCACACGCACATGATTTTTCCATACAAGAATCTTATTATTTGAAAAACAAAATAAACAATTGGTCGAATCATATTAAACCACAAGCGATACTGGTAATAAATAAATGCACGCATTGAATGAAGGTGGAAAGAGGCCTAAATTGATTTTATAATTAAATATTGCGATGCAAAATGCGGAATGTTCGAAATTCGATTACATGTGTATTTTTTTTTATGGGAAAGGCGGCAAACGTGCAAGCGATTCATCCGATGGTGAGTGATTACCGTCGTCCACGTACATCTGCAACACCAGAGGAGCTGCTGGTGCGTTGCCGACCTTAAAGAGTATTTGGGAGATGGGAGGGAGGATGAGGAGGGGGAGAGAACCACCGGTTACCTCACTCACCGAACGAATCGCAGAAGCACAAGATGCCTCTACTTCACGCTGCTATTCAGCGAGGCCGTGGTACAAATCCGGTCGAGCCGCCCCATTCGAGCAGCAGCAAAAGCCGCCGAATATTAAATTTGTTTTTCCGTAATAGGTCATGTAATAGATAAGAATTTGTAAAATACGTCTGTTTGATGTAGTATTTTGATAAATAGAAAAATATTTATTGATTTTAAATATTATTGAAATATTATTTTAATGATTTGATAAAATACTGGTATATTAATTAAATAAATGCGCGTGGCACTGAATAAAGGTGGTAAGAGGCTTAAATTGCTTTTATAATTAAATAATGCAATGCAAAATGTGGAATGTTCGCAATTCAATTATATGTGTATTTTTTTTTATGGGAAAGGCGGCAAACGTGCAAGCGATTCATCCGATGGTGAGTGATTACCGTCGTCCACGTACATCTGCAACACCAGAGGAGCTGCTGGTGCGTTGCCGACCTTAAAGAGTATTTGGGAGATGGGAGGGAGGATGAGGAGGGGGAGGGACCACCGGTTACCTCACTCACCGAACGAATCGCAGAAGCACAAGATGCCTCTACTTCACGCTGCTATTCAGCGAGGCCGTGGTACAAATCCGGTCGAGCCGCCCCATTCGAGCAGCAGCAAAAGCTGCCGAATGTGTTTTCCGTAATAGGTCATGTAATAGATAAGAATTGATAAAATACGTCTATTTTAAGGATACAGCAACCGAACATGTTGCGCGTTCTATTGAAATGATCCGCTGTAACATTATGAATTGCTTCCCGTGTTCGAAGCCGTTCACGCGCTCTAATGAGCTGATAATGTTGCCGAGTACAAGTTTCCTCCGCGAGAACACAGCAGCCATATGTAAACATGTATAATATGTTCCCAATATGTATGTATAATATGTTACTTTAGATAAGCAATAGATCTGAATAATATTAATATTCATTTAACTATACTAGACTGTATCTACTGGATTTCCGTGGTTGCCTTTAAGTAAGGTGGCACATGTCTTTTATTTTTAAACATTTTTATAAAAAAAATTGTAATGTGTTAATCATGTTGGTAATCCTTAATAAATAAATAAAATAAATATTTCTTTCACTATAATAAATATTCTATGATATCGTGACGTCCAATACTACAGTCAACTGGTGACCACGGCTGCTGTAAATCACTCGAAATTTCTGGTATATTAATCTACTTCATGATCCGAAACTTCGCGAAGTAATAAAGTTAAAATTAAACAAGATAAATATCGCTAAATTAGTTTCAGTTAAACGTCTAGTATTTGCGTAAATACAAGAAATTATGTTAATATACTTGATTTGCACTTTCAAAAAGCAAAAGCTATCTTATTCGCCCGTGACGTATAGACACACAAAGTTTCGTCTCGCTTCCGAGTAGATACTGATAACAAATAACTCTTTAACGTCTACTTGTAGCTTTTCTAACATTTATGTGAGAAATGATGTATGACAGGACGAGGATAAATGACAAGTGACAAGATTGAATAGTGATAGACTTTCTTACAATGTTTGCCGATAACAAAAGCACATAGAAGGCGCAGCTGTGTAACATGAGATGAAATTGTAAAGAATACAGGCGCTAGGCTACAGATATAATAATAAAGTTTTTAAAGCTTTTCATAAATTAATAACTTCCTTGGTTCATTACTTCACTCCTATACTCCTATACCAGCCTATTTTAGTCAACTACTGCACTAGGCCTCTTCAATACACCGCAGGCAGAAGCCGGTAAGGATTTTTTGAATAGTTTTTTTTTATACAGAGTAAATAACTGGTTCACCTAATGGTAAGTGATGACCGTCACCCACGTACACCTACAACACCATAGGAGGTGCGCTGCCGACCATTAAGGATATTTGGGGGATGGGAGATAGGATGAGATTCACTCTGGATAGGGGAGAGGGAAGTGGGCCTCCGGTTACCTCACTTCGGTCGAGCAGCAGGAAAAGACTTTTGGTACAAAATCATGAGCGTGACTTTGCCCATACTCATCGCGCTGGGCATACCGTTTAACATGACTAGTCTGTGGGATTTAGAATTCGGCAAATTCGGGCGGATATTCCGTCATCATTCGGTCGCCAGATCATGGTTCGTTATCCAGCAGTGTCCACCACGTGCAGGTAAGGTACTACATGGAGAAAAAAAAATGTTTATTTAAAATGGGCACAGAACACACATAGAACACGGACACATTTAAATAATTATTAAACTTAAATATAAGTTACAGTATTGATTGACTAATATTAAAAAAGGAGCTTTTAAAAGTCATTATAAGAGCTTTGAATTTGGTAGAGTGCCACGCTGCAGTACGAATGCGGCTCGACCGGGGAAGGACCACATTCAAAAATACCAGCGTTAAATAGCAGCACAACTCTGCTCTCTTTTGTATCTATATGTGTGATTGAACCGGAGAACCATTTAGAGACGTAGTCATTGCATTTTACCATCAAGTGAACTGCTGACTGGTTTTTAAGACCATCCCATAAAAAAAAATACGTGTAAAATACTCTTGCCTAGGCTATTAGCCTAGTCTGTTAAGTACTAAGTCTGTTAAGTAATATTATACTACTAGGTATATTAAAATACTAGTAATATTATAATACTAGGCTAACACGGCTCTAGCCTAGGCTGTTAGCCTAGTGGTCAGGGCGCTCGCTTTAGTTACATCGAGCGCGAGTCACCCGGGTGCCCCGGTGCCAGCACCACTAAGTTTAAAGTGCTTAATTTACCACGTGCTCGGCGGTGAAGGAAAACATTGTGAGGAAACCTTTGTGCGACTGGTGAAGTTCGCCAACTCGCACAGAAGGAGCGTGGCAGAACCTTCCCGGCTCAAAAACCTCTCTCAGATATTTGAGAAGAAGGACTGTGCCCGCCAGTGAGCACTTAGACGCAGCTGCAGCTTAGTATGGCTACGTATATTAGCACCATTTGAATAATAACACATTATATTATACACGTTTATATTATGAAAAGAAAATAAAGACACGTTTGCAGTCCATGTATACCTTTGATTCCAACAGAGACCTTTTTATCAAATTTTCTTGTGTCGAGTAATGCCCGCAACATATTTACTGTTAACTTATTTTGTCTTGACCTCGTTATTTTTTCATCCGTTTCTCTTCGCTGTCACATCCCGAGGGACCGTGAAAAGGTTTTCCCCTTTTGGTATGTAATTCATTGAACTATTAATCTGTAAAACTAATATTCATTTTCATTATTTTCCATCATTTCAGTCAAGTACAAGTCCACTGCTGAACATAGGCCTCCCCCAAAGATTGCCACAAAGCTCGGTCCTGAGACACCTGCATCCATCGACTTCGTCACTCCATCTTGTGGGGGTCGTCCCACACTGCGTTTGCCTGTACGTGGCTGCCACTCGAGAACCTTTTTTCCCCAACGGTTGTCAGTTGTGCGAGCTATGTGGTCTGCCCATTGCCAAATTTATCGCACAGATACTAACTAATATTTATACGAATATGCATATAATAATAAAGATTTACATTTACACGGACATTACACAGCACTCGAAACGTCAAGAATATGAAAATAAAAATTCCCTTAATAATAGTTTCGTTTCAAATCTTTATGAAGTTGGGGTAGTAATATAAACGCGTACGTAAACTTTTAAGGAATAAGTTTAGCACCGTTTTCATAGCTGTCACGGATATCTTTCGTCTAGACGCAATCGAGTATGAAAAGAGAGATAAACCCGAAACCGTAAACCGTGGTTTACGTTTTCGTAAACCATTGTTTGCCTAATTGCGCGGTAAAAGTCGTAACTCTTATCTTATGTGTACATAGCTTATGCCATGTGTTGCAAACATCATCTAGATTCGAATACGAAATTGAATTGTGATATGAGTAAATTCAATATTTCAATAGCAAAATCTTAATCCGGAGACACTGGTAGTGCCAAGTACACATTCACACACATATTACATATGTCGTTGAACGTGTAGGCGCGAGCTTATAGTATCTCTAAGCTTTATTCGAATTTATTAATTGTATCAAGCAATGTTACATCCTGCTTCACACGTTTGAATTTTGATTGCGCGATTTTTAGTTTACATTTGTTATTAAAATTCAATTACAATTTCATATCGCACTAATTAAACTCAATAGGGGTTTATCCGAGACATACGGCCAAAGAACACGATATTTTATTCCTCATTTAGGTTCTGTTCTGTTTTAAGAATCTTACCATCTATCACGTTATTCCAAAAAAGCTATAGAGACAAGTGGGTTGAAACGGAATTGAATTAATGTCGCTAAACCTCTGACCATTGCATTACTGGCCATAGGTACGGGAATGAGAGCCTATTCAAGTTATTGTTGTTTTCGGGCCACGGCCTTAAAACGAGTCAGCGGTTACTGACGCCCTAGTAAATCTTACCGCCATGGATATTTAGCGAGCCCCCGGTTACCTCACTCGCCGAAGGAAACGCAGAAGCACAAGATACCTACTAATTCACGCTGATATTCCGCAAGGCCGTTGTTTCTACCTCGGTAGAGTAGGTCCATTTTAGCAGCAGGAGGAGCCGCTCGTTGACTCTACCACGTATGCGTCCCCCGTCTCTGATATTGCATCTGACCCTTGCCCCAAACTTATCGCGTAATCGTTACATCCGATACGGGAAGGTGAAAATGAATGAGATCCTGCGAGTTATCACGTACAGTTGCGGCACTATAATATCTCCTGCGCAGGTATGTTCGTATCTTTAATTATAAAATGTTGTCCTCTAATTTAGTGGATCACCACATTCTTGTAGCATACTTTCAGGTGCCTATTAGGCCATACCTTTTATTTTATGATACACATTACAATTATTGAAAAAATAATAATCAAAAAGGAATACCTACAAAGTTTCTTTCCTTTGTTTCTTCTCCGTTATAGAAGCGTCGTTACGAAATAGTGGTAGAGAATAAAAAAAAACATTTAATTTCATTAGGTATCTCGGTCTTGATCATCTACGCCAATTACAGAACATGTCATTTTATCCGCAAAAATCTTTTAATCTTAAAGAATTAAGGATTTCTGTTGGTATGAGGGATTTAACCATTCTTTGTTCAGCAAAATTCGTTGTTACCTCTATTATGCGGATATGAGAAAAAGGTCCCGAGCAAATTGTGTTTTATGCGACCGGCATGTTACTTTCAAGGAACTTTTGTTCCTTTATCAACCTACATTATACGGACAGTCACTTCAGCCGATTCAGATCTTAGATGTAAGGTGGAGTTGTACACAATAGACGTTTTTAGGAACTCTTTTTTATCAGTGCATTTTACTCCTATATTAGATAAAAAAAAATCTTTCTTATTCCATGACTGAGTTCCATGAATGACATGAATCTACGTGTCTTTGTTATTATTAGAGTGACTAATCTACTTTCAATTCCAGCTTTCTTTTATTTTTCATTTTCTATCGCTCATGCAATAAGTAATGTTTAAAGAATTACTTATTGCATGAATTTTATCTATAATTATTTGAAATTAAACTACGGATTTTATCTTGTTTAATTTACTTGTTTAAAACGTTTCTGATGCTCTCTCTAAACTATGACATCAGCACGTCAAACACCTCAGTCCTCCTGCAACCACGGATGCTGCAAATCACCAGAAACGTGGGGATTTAAAAAAGTAAATTAAATGCGATAAAATCCATAAATTATAGTTTTGTTTGAACTGTCTAGTATTCGCGTAAATACAAGAAATCATTAGATAAAACATAATTTTTTAATATAAAGTTTAAACTACATGTACAGTGCATGGAAGTTTCACATTTATTTCAAACTGCATAAAACACTCCAGCAATATTCAAAATGTATATAAACAAATCGATATACAGACGCTTCGTAAACGTTATTATGTTTGTTATTGAAGTAATTCCGTTCACCAAACATTGAAAAATCATATTAATTAAAGTCATAACACAAACTTATTTAACGTTACTTTATTTCAAATTAAAGTCTTATAAATAATAATAATAAATTAATATTTGTTTATTTTCTCCCCATAAAAACAGACCATACATTATTATCTAATGAAAAATTAATATACATTTAGATATCGGTGTGTTCATAGTCTAGGATGTGTGAGGAGCTGGTGTCTGAGATAGGCATAAAAAGCCTGAATTTCAGATCAATGAAACTATTATTTACGGATTTCATAGTGTTTAATGTTTGTTTTATATTCCCGATGTTTCGAGTACTTTACAGCTGCCGTGGTCACGGCTTATTAGACTGAGGTATTAGAAGTCCAGATGTCATAGTCAACTCGGGCTACCTTCAGCTTTTAATTATTAAAATTGGTCCGATCTACGCAGAATGTGCTCACGGTATCTTGAAGTCGTGCAGTCGTATGCTTGGTTAATAATATATTATATGTATATATATATGTATTTTATTTGTCAGTTATCAAATTGTTCTTCCACACTCCTAAATTCATCTTAAAGGAGGTATACGTTCAGCAGTGGACTGTTAAGTTTGTTAAAGGAGGGAGAGAATTTACAGATTCGGTGGAAGGGGCTCGAGAGGTAGGCCCGCGAGTAAAATTATTTCTCTAGTATTTACCTTAGTCTTACGTCACCGGAGGGTTGAGATGGGGTGGAAAATTCTCTTCCAATGTCAACACATAATTTGATTTCAATTTCAATTATAAACGGCGAAATCAATTAACGCCAGTAATAGGTAAAAATGGAAGCGAATAAATTGTTTGAATTACTCGACTTCCTTCGTTAGATTGAGTAGAAATTTTCCAACGTGGAGACATTTTCAAACGTCCTGATTCAGTTGTCACTTGCCAGAAGACCTGGTGTATTGGGTACAGCCTAGCTTAGTAGGTCTGTGGTAGCACAGGGGCAGAGTGCTCGCTTTTTTTACTTTTTTACACAGCCCGCGAGTGGTCTGGGTTTTGTAATCCCGTTTTTTCTTTTACAACTTTAATGTTTTGCACCCTTACAAAAAATATCTCTCCACGCCCCGGGTTGACTGGCAGAGAATGCCAAGATGCATTAAGTCCGCCCTTTATAATATTTTTATAAAGGTATTTAAATAAAGTTTAAATAATTAATCCCTATGTCAGCCACATGCTCGACCGTGAAAGAAAACATAGTAAAGAAACCTGCATTTATGTGAGATTAAATCAATATATTTCAAAGATATTTGCAGTCCGCCATGTTGCTTCTGTGTCGTCACCAAACATCTGTCTATCGGAAAGAGCCAACTGACTAAGTTGAAGACCGAAAACGATGCAGTTATTTCCGCTAAAGCTATGATTTTGAGTGAGATCAAGAGATTTTAAAGACAGCTGTACACATTGAAACTAAACAGAGTAGCCAAGGATTCAAGCTTATCCGACACTATTTCGATGATATCTCAAATGTTAGTCTAAGCGATATTAGGATGTCCCTCAAACAGATTAAAAACACCAAGGCGCCGGGTTAAGGCGGAATTACCGTCTAGTTTCTTAAAGCGAGTGGAAAGCCGGTACTTGAAGTCCTTCATGAGCGGTTTAATTCCATTATTTATGATGGAGTTACCAGGGTAGCATGCTTACAGGTGAGCGCGGAATAGAAGCGTGCTTGTCCTTTTTTTCAAGAAAGAGAACGAGTAAAGTACTAAAAGGGCTATGAACCGATAGAGCTACTAAGCCGCGCCTACGCCCCAAACAGACTAGACGAGCGCACCTAGCCTACGAGAAATCCTTGGGTTCAGTTGATGCTTAGGCGGTGCGAGAGCCTCTTAAGCCAGATAGACTCTCGACATATCGAAGTATTAAGGTCCTTGTACAATGAGGCTACGATAGGTATCCGATTACAGAATGAGAATACGAAACCCATTCAATTCCAGAAAGGTCTAAGACAGTGTGCTGTGACATCCCGAAACTCTTCACCGCTGCATTGGAAGATGTTTTCAAGCTGCTAAATTGTAAAAGATACGTTATTGACATCAAAGGCAAATATATCACTCATCTTCGATTTGCTGACGAGTAAGTACTTATAGCAGGATTGCAGGAAGAACACTGTGCTCAATGACCATAATGGGGTCTCCCAAAAGGTTAGTTTAATTTGGACAAGATGAATATAATAGTGTGTTTTTGCCGAATGCCGGTTGTTGTTCGGAACACTACGCTCGAAGTTGTCTTTGAGTATGTATACCAGGGACAAATTGTCTGACTACGTTATATCTTTACATCGTGTGTACCTCAAAACCTCAAGACCAAAGTGTACATCCAGTGCGTGTTACCCCGGTGGTGACTTATGACACGTGGTCTTACACTGCAGGCAGTAGGAGAAAACTCAAAGTTACTCAGCGGGCTAGGGAGAGTGCTATGCTCAGTACAGCAACGTAGACATCCGCAGAAGAAACAGGGTAACCAACATAGCAGTAAGGAACAACATGCTGAAGTGGCAATGAGGCGGGCACGTAGCTCGCAGAACTGACCACTGTTGCGTAAGATTCTCGAGTGGCAACCGCGGACAGGCAAACACAGTCCATCACGTCCCCCCACAAAATGGAGTGTCGACCTGCACGATGTAGCGGGAAGTCGATCGATGCCGGTGGCACAGGACCGTGCTTTGTGGCAATCTTTTGATGGAGGTCTATGTTCAGCAGTGGACTTGTGACAGCTTGCAATGATGAAGTGTAAGCAATTAGTTACAAGTCTGTTGGGAATGCTTAACAATGTATGAAAAAGTAATTACTGTTATAGTTACTGAAACTGACTTAAAGATAATCATTTTCAGGAACCCCTTTTAAGAAAGAATTAATAATCCCAATAAAGTTAATTTTTTTCGATATATATTTTCGCGAAGGGTGCGAAAATATATTTCTAACTTTCCAAATTCTATTTCCATTACGTTACATTCACGAAAATGTTTTGCAAATAGTTTTTATCTTATACCGTTCTCTTTAACGTCAACATCTTCTTTCAATCCAAAATTAACATTATGTCGATGTACTCAGTTTTTTGAGTATGCGATATTTGTAGAACTTTGTATTTGGCTCATTCTATTATTGACCTATTCGGACTGCAATGATTTGCAGATTGAAACTAAGGCTATGAGAGAAAGATTAATCGGAGTGAAGCCTGACAACCCGCACTGGAACAGCGTGAAAGGCCCTTTCCGGCTCCAAATCCCTCTCAGTTATTTGAGAAGAAAGCTTTTACCCAGTAGTGGGCATTTACAGGCTGTTGCTTTACTTTACTCTGGAACAAGAGGTTTTTTTTTTTTTTATAGAAGAAGGGGGCAAACGAGCGTGCGGCTCACCTGATGGTAAGTGATCACCGACGCCCACGAACATCCACAACACCAGAGGAGCTACAGATGCGCTGCCGGCCTTTAAGGAAGGAATAAGCTCTTTTCTTGAAGGTCCCTAAGTCGTAACTATTCGGAAATACTGCTGGCGACAGCTGATTCCACAAAGTCGAAGTGCGTGGCAGAAAACTTCGATTAAAACGCACTGTGGTGGAATGCCAACCATCAAGGTGGTATCGATGGAACTTCGAATTCAGTCGCGATGTACGATGGTGAAACTCAGCAGCTGGGATCAATCCGAACAGTTCCTCAGAACATTCCCCGTGGAAAATTTTGTAAAAAATGCAAAGAGAAGCAACATCTCTTCGCAAGGCCAAAGGATCAAGCCGATCAGAGAGCTTGGTCGCCGACAATTCGAGCCGCTCGACGTTGGATGCGGTCAAATGGAAGGAGTTGGTACTGGGGTGCCCCTGCCCAGAGATGAGAACAGTATTCCATGTGGGGCCGAACTTGCGCCTTATAAAGTTGCAAGCGGTGGACCGGCATGAAATACTGTCCCGCTCTACAGAGCACACCAAGCTTTGGAGGCCAATTTGGCCTTTCCTCCAAGTGACCACGGAACTGAACGTCGCTCGATATGTCAACGCCAAGGATTCTGATACTGGCTGAGGCAATAAGGGAATGTTCTCAAAAGAGGAGAAACGACAAAGGGATTCTTTTTAGCGGTGAACGCGCAAACCTGTGTCTTTTGGGGTTGAATAGGACCAAATTACGTCGACCCCAATCCGAGACTTTGAATAACAAGGTCTCGACTTCAGACACAAGTTTGTTCCGGCACTCGTCGACGTGTTCCCGAGAAATATTCGCACGGCCTGTATATAGGGCATCACCCGTGCTGTCGTCTGCATAGCAATGAATGCTACTGATTTGTAGCATGTCGTTGATATGCAGAAGGAACAGAGTGGGAGATAGCACACAGCCTTGTGGAACACCAGCATTCACGGGTTTGGGGTCCGAGCATGCACCGTCGACAACAACCTTGATGCTCCGATCCGTGAGGAAGCTGGTGACCCAGTTGCACAATCTCTCAGGAACCCCGTAAGATGAAAGCTTTGAAAGAAGCGCTTTATGCCAAACCCTATCAAATGCTTTCGCTACGTCCAGACTAACCGCCAAAGCCTCCCCCTTAGACTCAACTGCTTCTGCCCATCGGTGAGTCAGGTAAACTAGAAGATCACCAGCTGATCGTCCGCGACGGAAACCGTACTGTCGGTCACTGATCAGCTGGTGTTCCTCCAGGTACCTCAGGAGCTGGGTGTTGATGAGTGACTCCATTATTTTAGATAACAAGGGGGTGATGGCAATAGGCCTGTAGTTGGACGGATCGGAGCGGTCGCCTTTTTTGGGTATTGGATGCACAAATGCTGTCTTCCAAGATTCCGGGACGACGCCTGAAGAGTAGGAGTGCCGGAAAGACGCGTGAGAACCGGTGCCAACTCAGGGGCACACATCCTCAGCACAATTGGAGGGATTCCGTCCGGCCCACTCGACTTATGAATGTCCAGGGGCAGGTGCCTTTCGCACTGAGCTCTGCAGAAACTGAATTTCCGGCATGGAGCACTTACACCACGGGATGGTAGGTGGAGAGTTTCCCCGGTCATCAAGAGTCGAGTTGGATGCAAAAGAGAGCCCAAGAGATCGGCTTTCTCTTTTGCAGTATGGGCCAGCGAATCATCCTCCTTGTGTAGAGATGGGAGAGATGGCTGACAGAAATTCCCTGGACAGCCTTGGCGAGAGACCAGAATGCGCGGGATCCCGATGGGAGGCGAACTAGTCTCTCGCCAATTCGGCCATTGTGCTTTAACTTTGTCGCAGCGATAACTCTTTTGAAGGACCTGGAGCAGCAAGCAGAGTTGTACTCGTTTTTAAGAGCACTGGTTTTTGCATCCCGAGACGCCGATGCATCGGCCCAGGCCTGGTAGCACTTCCGCTTTCGGCGTGACGCTATTTTGCAGGTGCGACCAAACCAAGGCTGAGATTTACCTCCGACAGGCACTGCAGAGAACGGAATAAAAGTTCCATTCCTGAAGTACCACATCGGTGACAGAATCTGCAACGACGTTGGGATCATCCAGCGAGAAGCAAACCTGCCCCCATGGGTAGGAAGCAAAGAAAGACCGCATTCCATCCCAATCTGCCGACCTATAGTGCCACACACGGCGGAACCCCGCAGATCGCGATCGGGATCGGCGCGCGATAAACACTACACTCCGGATCAGACGGTGGTCCGACGAACCAAGAGGGCATCGACTGAGACCAAATATCCGTCCGGGTGTGAGGTCAGCAAAAGGTCCAACAGGAAGGTGTATGACCTTCCACGTCTGGGATCCGCGTCGGCGAGGTTACCAGTTGTGTCAGGCCATATGCTAATGCAAAGTCGTGAACAGATCTCCCCGCATGATCGGTTATGCGAGAACCGAGCCAATCGGTGTGGTGGGCATTAAAATCGCCGAGAATCACGATCTCTGCGGATGGGATCTGTTGTAGCACGGAATCTGTAGCCATTTGGATGTGGTGGATGAGTCGGTCAGTTACGGTATTACCGCTATGGGACCTGTAAAGGCACGCATAGACGCGCGGATGGTCGTCGCTGTCGATGCGCAGCCAAAGGGTAGAAAGGTCCAAACCTTCAAGACTACCGAGGCGTCGAGAACAGATATCATCTCTGACGTATACGCAAACTCCGGCACGGGGCACAAAGGAGTGTTCCAGTTTGTACCCCGGGTAATGGAGATAAGAGGTATCAGCCGGAGACGATATCTGAGTCTCTGTAAGAAAAAGCAAGGCCGGCTTCGCCGTTTCAAGATGGTAATGAACGGCGCTAAGGTTCGAGTGGAGTCCCCTGATATTGCAGAAATCCACGGCGAGCGCGGTAGGGGATGCTATAGTTTCTTTGCTGCGTTTGCCTCGAGTAGGAAAGAAAGAGAGCGGAATATTGCCCCCCCCAGAATACGCGGGGCAGACTGAGCATCCACGATTAGGTAGCGTAGGAAAGCCTGAACGTGGATGCTCAGTGAGGGATTCTCCAGAACCGTAGGTACTGGTACCCTCCTGGGGTAGCTCAAAATTATATACCGCTACCATATTTGGGGAGGGGGGAGGGGGGAGAGGGCCTCCGGTTACCTCACTCACTAATTGGTAATAATAATTATCAATACAATCAGTATAAATACTTAACTAGCTAATAATCACATGCCTTTGCTCAATGTAGAGTTTAGTACATTTATGTAGAGGTGTTATGCACCAAATAAAAAACAATTGTTAAAGAAATTAAAATGTTTTCCAATTTCTATCTCATTTGGTTTTCGCTATAAGAAAGATGAAGATTTTAATTAACGCTTTCTCGATTATCTCGAGGCTTATCGATTTGTTTTAAAAAAAAAAGATGCGGTTTCATGAATATTGAAAGGAAGATATTATGTTTCCTTATTGAACCTTTCGAGGGAACGTCCCTCCGGAACTGGTGGATACTGCAAAGCGCTTGAAACATCGGAAATTAAAAAGTAAAAGTTATTTTCGATAAAATCCGTAAAAAATTGTTTTATTACAAAGTAATGATTAGCATAACTGAATAAGCTTTTCTTTTCAAATTTTTCCGTAGACCCGAATAGTGTAATCAGTTTAAAAAAAAATAACAATCTGTTAACCAAATAATAAGAGTACGTGATGGCAGGTACTCGTACACCATCACCGAACGGCAGGTAAAACATAGATTTAAATTTTTACGATTAAAACTGTGAAACAACATCATATTAACTATTATTACCACCTCTTGTAACGGCAGTTGTCAACTGCGCAGAAGATATTATAGTGCCGTATGTGTACGCTTGAACACAGAGGCACTCACTTATCTTACGATGTATAGACGATAAGATCGAAAGAAGTAATCAGATGCTGTGTCTGACACAGGACACACTACACAACATTGTTTTTTTACAATAATTATCTTCGGCTGTGATTCGAACCCCGGACCCATATCTCAGCAGACAGGTACGTTAACCACTAAGCCACGGGATCGTTAGTAGTTGTAATATGCAGGATAATATAGATAAGACAACAAATTTGTTAGAAAATTGAATCTAAGCTCGATAGACAACTTTGTCCCCTCTTGGGGGCCGCGAAGTATGAAAGTAATGATGTCAATTTAGTTCGGGAAAACTATTCGGTGAACTTAATCTTCAGGGCAATAATAACTTGAGATTATTCTGCTTATAAGTATGAATAACTTTTATTATTCTGTGATTTCTTTAGACAAACAGACTGGAGAATATGGGCACAAATAAACTATGGGCTATGTGTTGTTCATTATACAATTTTGTACCTACTACTATACTGACGTAATGTAGCCACAAAAGCCGAGTGGTAAGGGAATCTGTCTCAGAATCTGAAGACTCGAGTTCGATCCCCTACGAGGAAGGGCTCGTACCAAAGTGTTTTTCGAAACATATATACGATTGGTATCGATGACTTGAACACCAATACGGCGACTGGCTAATCAGCTGATATGTTCTTCCAAAGAAGCTCTAGTTCAATGTGAGTAGGAAGGACAAGAATATCTAGGCCTCGGATCACCCCGGAATTGGGTCGAGAGCTTATTTAATTCAATTTATTTATTGCTACGTCGTCCTGCCATCAATAGAATAGTACTTCCGATTAAACTAGTTTCAATTGTAAATATTTACCACGTTACGCAGTGATTAATGTAACAGACCATCCAGAAATGAGTCCGGAGTTCGAATCCTAAGCGAAGTCAATATTTGTACCCCTCAGCCGATATAGGTTTTTAAGTCTTCTTTTAAATCTTCTTATTATTCCGATCCTATCGGCATAAGCTTTACATCGTATATGACAAGAAAAAGACCGGTACAAGACTCTGTATTTGCGGGATCACTTGTGGCGCTGTAATCTATGTTTCGTTGACAACTGCCGATTGTATTCAGAAGTTGTCATCGTGATCGGCATCGGCTAGATAGGCGTCATTGATTGTAAAGCGCACAATAGGTTAAGACGCAACTGATAATATTTGTACGTGGTAGAGTCAAGCGGCGGTTTTTGCTGCTGCTCGAATGGCACGACCGGGGTAGTACCTCGCCTTCTTCCCTCCTTGTCTTCCTAAATAACCTTAAAGACCTGCAGCGCATCTGTAGCTCCTATGGTGTTGCAGATGTACGTGGGCGTCGGTAATCACTTACCATCAGATGAGACAGTTGCTCATTTGCCCCTTTCCCATAAAAAAAATTTGTTATGCGTTATACTATCTATATTAAAAAAAAATTTGCTGGATTATCTACAAATTTGCACGGTGTGATTTAAAATTAATATCCTGATAAACACTGTAATTTAATTACATTTTCATTGTGCACATAAATTGAGGTCATACCGCCGTTAATGAATGCTGTGGCTTTTGTAATGATCTATAAGCTTATTACTTGGATGGATGGATGACAGACGTGAGCGGTAATATTTTTATCTGGATCTAACAGTTAACAGGACACGTGGTCAGTGGACACTGCAGTCCATGGACATCTGGAAATCATTTCAATCGAAGAAGGTTACATAAAGACATTTATTCCGAGACACATCCACACACACAAATGAAAATTATAAGAATTAAAAAATAATGCTATAAAAAAATAAATGTATATATATCACAAGGATGACTGTGTGTTGTGATGAAGCGACGGAAAGGACAGTCTCGGCTTAAGGCGCTCGGTAACGCAGCGCTGATTTTCAGTCGGTCCCCGGCGTCCGTGTGTAACGGACGGCATTAAGCGACTAGTTATTTTTTATTTATTAATCTGTTACTGATAATTATCGTAGCTATTAACGAAGTGTGATAATGTCATCATTATCATTACATATACGTTGTCACCCTGGAGGATTAAGATGGAATGTCACAGCAATAGGTTCCGGTTTGACAGTATAACTTTCAAAGCGGAACACGACCGTGGTTGCCCAGCTGGCGACAGAAACAAGGAAGAGGATGGCACCTACCCAGACGGCTGTTAGGCAGTGTAGGACTAACCCTTAGTCTACCTAGACTACTCCTAATACTCTACACTTAGTTCTGTAAGACTACGGCAGACAAATTTATTTTTTATAAGATATCGGTGAAAAACGAACTTACAGTCCGTCTGATAATAAGTGTTCACTGCCTATTGACACCTGCAAACCATTTCAATAGAAGAAGGTTACAGATCGTCAGGGGTGACAACTACTGTCACTAAGATGGAATCACTCTCAGCCCGTATTTATACTGACTCTCGATGCCTTTCAAACTTGAACACGAAAATGGGTGCCGAGACGAATCCTAGACAGAGAACGAATCTACAGCCTAGTGTAAACAATACAGTTTATTACAATCGTAATACATTTTGTGCCGGTACGTCAACATCCTTTTAATATGGTTGAGGTGAACATATGCTGCTGAGGCTGGTCTGCGCAAGATCGCAATGCACTGAGGCTGTGGCTAGGTGGATCGCTGTATTTTATCATACCTTCTATTTTATGATGTACATTATTATTATTATTGAAAAAAAAATGCCTTTTATTTATAAGATTTGATATTTGTCAAACGAAATTATAGTTCTTACGTCGAAGAATAAAGCATTATCATTTATTACCTTCATTCATGTAGATCAAGTGATACTTTTACAACTTTAAACACAGGTGTTGCTTCATTACCTGAATACTTTTACCGCCTATTGTTTCTAATTAGTAAGTTTTAGTAAATATGTTGTCGAGTTTATACAATGCTCGAATAGGGGTCAAACCTTAATTGAAAGGGGCGATTGTGTCTGGGGTGGAAATAAAGCGATCGGCTTCGCGAACTCATGAAAATGAATAATGAAAATATAACACTTTGAAACATAGTTCGTGAGTTATTGTAAGGTGGGTTGTTAAATAACACTTTCAGGTATGAATTAATTTCATTGAAAAAACAAAAACAATTTTTTAATGCTAAAATTAAAGAGTACAGAGAGCCGGTAGGTCAGGAGCCAGGACGCTAGCTTGAAGTTTCATGTTACGCGTGTGACCTGGGTTCGATCCCGGTGCCAGCTGTTCCATTGGTGTCGGCACACCACTAAAATTATTAATTGAAATTTGATGTGCTTAATTTATTAATGGTGAAGGAAAATATTGTGAGGAAACCTGCATATCTGTCAAAGAATAAAAAACTTATTTCGAAGATGTTAAATTCGCCATCCCATATTGACGCAGCGTGGCGAATTCATACCGGTTCCAAAACCCTCTCAAGATTATGAGAAAAGGTCCTTGTCTTCTCATTGAATTCACAGTTATTTAGGCCAGGTTCCATTAGGTTAGGTTAGTTAAGCCCCCCCTCCCCCGAATGGGTTCTCGCCTTGTCGTGGCGGGGGGCTTAGTAACCGCGGCTTTGTCTCCCACGGTGAACCAAGAGGAACCTACATGGCCAGCCTGTCTTTGCGGGGATGGCCGCGGGGGTAGAGGAGTGTCTCTCAGGGGGGATCTCTATGAGTCTGCCACCCCTCGTGGTTTTGGAGGCCAAGTAGGTAGACGCGTCCGTGTTCCGGCGCGTCTAGCCCGTATGAAGTGGAAGAAGGGTACGTTCTCTCACGAGAAGGGGCCGTCGAGAGCGGCTGGCGCTGCTGGGGTTGCGGTTGTGTGCGAAAGCGATCCAGTGACCCTACCGACATGCGGCGAAGGTGGAACACCGTGGGGTTTTAGTCGGTACAAGCCCGACATAACCTGTCATTGCCCCCGAGAGGGCGGGTATGCGTTAGACATTTCCACATATAATTAAAAAAATATATATATTTACAGGTTCCATTATCGCCACGCTTGGTTAACAGACTGACGAACACAATACCTGGGCGGTAGTAAAGTCTCAGCAGTAGCATGCTGTGTGTGGGCAGTTTGCCCCATGCGCCACGCAACGCGCCTAGAACACCACACATGGGCCAATAGTGTGCAATGTTTAATACGTTATTTGTGTACATTTTTGTTTTGTTAAATCTTTTGCAATGTTCGCGACGTTCAAATTGTTAGTTCAAATTATCGGTTTTCTTTGTTTGGTGTGTTTGTGAACTACATGTTTGTTTGTTTTTTTCTTTCAATAGCAGATGCTTCACATGTCAGACGCAACTTCCCCTAAATTTGTGAGTATTTTTATATGGTATATTTTAGCGGCTGGATATAATGACAAACAAAATAGCAATTTGGTTTAAAATCTCTTTGGATATGTGCGTGAGTTCGACGAAGTATTGGGACAATCACTCACATTATTTATCAACTTCACCATGGTAAAAGTCCAATGCTGGCCATAGTCCTCCCCCATTGGGAGAATTAAGTGTAATTTACACACAAAACAATATGTTTCCAATGTTGATTTTTGTATTAAGCTCTACAAATATTGACAGTGGTAGCCTAGTGGTCAGGACGCTCACTGTAGTTTCATGGAGGGCGAGTGATCTAGGATCGATCCCCGCTGCCGGCACCACTGAAATTGTTAATAGCAATTTTATGTGCTCGGCGGTGAAGGAAAACATCGTGAGGAAACCTGCATGTGTGAGAAATAATAAAAAAATATAATTTCGTGGATATCTGAAGCCCGTCAACCCGCACTGGAGCAGCGTGGTCGGGGCCCTCTTCCGGCTCCATAACCCTCTCAGATATTTGAGAAAGAGGCCTTCGCCCTGCTGTGGCCACTTACAGGCTGCTACTTTGTTTTACTTTATTACAAATATTATGAACTAAAGTTCAACATACTGAACCAGTGTTTACAACTTGATTAAATTTAACGTGCATTGATAATGTCCAACGTTAATTACAGATATTCACAAGCTGCTCGGGTCTACGTAATTGAATGTTGAATCCACTGATTGATCTCCATATATATTAAATAAAAATAAACGCTATAAGCATAACAATAAAATAATTAATATGCTTTTAACACATGGAATTTCTAGTAGTTAATAATTAAGTATTAATAATTATGTACTGTACGATATGATATACGTTATAACAACTAAACGAATGTCTCCGAAATTAATATTAGTTAGTAAAATGTAAGAAGTCGACGACCCCACACAAGTTGGAGTGACGACCTGATGAGTGTTGCCGGAAGTCGATGGATGCAGGTGATTCAGGACCGTGCTTTGTGGCAATCCTTGGGGGAGGCCTACGTTCAGCAGTGGACTTGTTATGTATGCGCAGTGGCTGAAGTGATGATGAAGAACTCGACATACTTAATTTTGAACAATTTTGTAAAAGAACTGAAGTTGTAGAGTCAAATCAATCGTGAAAAGAGGACTGCCATTTCGATAATATTCAGAACGAATCGGAAATCCATATACCACAGAATACCGGCGTGAAGTAGAGGCGCCTTGTTCTCCTGCGTTTCGTTCGATGATTGAGGTAACCGGAGGCCCGCTCCTCCTCCCCATCCCCTTCCTGATCCTCCCTCCCATCACCCAAATACCCTTAAAGGCCGGCAACGCACCTACAGCACCCCTAATGTACATCTAGTACGTGGGCGACGGTAATCACTTACCATCAGGTTAACCGCTTGCTCGTTTCCCGCCTTTCCTATAAAAAAAAAAAGTAAAGCTTGTTACTGAATTCAAATCCTCTTTAACTGATCGTTAAACTGAAGTTACTAAGTGATCATGTATTAAAATTAATTTCTACTGCAATGCAAAAGGATAAACAATAAGGTATAATAATTAATAAATAAAAGCTGAAGTTAGCCCGAGTTAAGTATGACATCTAGACGTCTAACATCTTAGTCCCCCCGTGACCACGGCTGCTGTAAAACAATCGAAAGGTCGGGAATATAAAAACAAAATTAAACGCGATAAAATCCTGAAATAATAGTTTCTTTTCAAATATGATATAGTTGTAGATTCAAACAGGACGCCGTATCGGTTTAGGCGTAGGGTACAGTCGCATTCAAATGTGCCTCTGCCTTTATTCGAATTTCGATATCTCATAACGAGTACAGTTTTAAAATAAAACAGATACGTGTATCTATGAAACTGCAATTCGAATTAATATGAAAAAGTTAGCAGACTTTGGTGACCGGAATAACCTAGTTCAGACATAAACAACGTTCAAAAAGCATGTGTTGTTTTACTAAAAAATTGCGAATGGTTTTCACAGGTAAATGTTAAAATAATATTAAATGAACTCTCTCCACCCTTTTCCCAATACTGGGTCTGTCAGAAATCTAGACATTTTAGTACTTTAAAACCACTTTTCTCCAGAGCTTTTTTGCGGCATCGTGCCGTGTGGTGAGCCTGTCACCATTTTAGTGTACAAGCCAACGAAACAAAGTTAGCTAGCTCTCAACACAGTGAATCGAACTCGCGTCTCCCGTTTCTTAGGTAGATCCTTTAACCACTCGGCTACAGTGGCTGTCTCGGTTGGTCCCCGTTGTCGGTAATACTAAAATTATTAATTGCGATTTTAAGCACTGAATTTACAGCAGCATGAGGGACCCTTGCCTACTTCAAAACCCTCTCAATTATTGAGAGTGAGCCTGCGAATGTAATTCGGTCTTAAATTTTTGTTAATTTACTTTAATTTTCTATGTAATATTTTATAGTGCACTATAAAACGTAAGGAGACTAATTTTCTATATAATGTTATATAGAACACTATAAAAAAAGTATATAGAAAAAGTAAAGTAAAAAGTAGCAGCCTGTAAGTGCCCACTGCTGGGCAAAGGCCTCCTTCTCAAATACGAGTATCAGAGAGGGTATACATACATATGTATATACCCTCTCTGATACTACGTATATGTATATATACGTAAATACATGTAGAAAATTTAATTGTATATACTTAATATGAAATGAAACTATTGTTACAACTAATAAAATACTCTGACTATTTTTTCGAACAGGCAGAGCTTCGCCTTACGCGTTGAGATTTAATTTCCAATAAGATGCCTTTGCTACAGGTTAATGTGCTTTTATACAGACTTTATGCGGCAATCGACCATAAGTAATAAAAAATAAATAGGCTATTTCCGGTATGTAAAATTGCATAATTAAAATAAACAACTGTTGCTTTCATATTTAATTCACTTTCGTGAATTAAATATTGTATAGTAAATTTGAAGCCCTGTTATGAAATTATTTAATATTGTTGCATTTTTTAACGGAAATACCCTTCACAGATTATCATTACATTCCTTAAATAGACAATAGTCAAATTATAACTTATTTAGAAACTAAACAAAGTAAAGAAGTGATTATAATTGAGTAAAACTAATCAGACAAATTATTAACAACGAAATTATATGAGGCGGATGTACCCTGCCATTTACATTGTATAACACTATTATTTACGGATTTTATTGCGTTTAATTCTGTCCTCCCGTGACCACGGATGCTGTAAAGCAACCGAAACGTCGGCATTTAAAAATCTAAATTTAAACGCGACGAAACCGGTAAAACATAGCTTCATTTAAAATGTGTAGTGTTCGCGTAATTTTTTGTATTTATTGTTTGTACATTATTTTTATATATAATGAGGTATATTAAAATATACTAGTGACGTGTTAATAAATGCCGTCTTAAAAAAGTCTCCTAATTGAGATATAAGTTACATAGATAGATAGATGTGTATAGTACTCCATTACATAACTTCTTACCACTCTGACAAATTTCGTTTATATCCGTTCAGTTGATTAGGAGTGCTTGAACGATGGGACACACGAACTTTCAGAATATAACACCAAATCTATCTATCCAAGTAGCATAAAACATAGCGTATAGAACTTCTGGAATCACGAGTACACGAAACAAAAGAAAAACCTCCTAATAAATTCGTGTTACGTACTTTAAAGCTCTTTAGTTAAATCCGTTAAAATATAATTACATACAAAGAATTTTACACATCAGTATATCTATTAATATATATGGACAGTTGAGCCAGTCACAGTCAGCAACAGGGCTTTAGCAAACCACTTACGGGCGTGGGGATTTGACAATCCCACCACCCGCCAATCAGCTATCCAGCGAAAGCTTTTAACATGGTAGAGCCAAGCGGCGGCTTTAGCTGCTGCTCGAATGGGCCGGCTCGACCGGATTGATACCACGGCCTCGCAGAATACCGGCGTGATGTAAAGGCATCTTGTGCTTCTGCGTTTCGTTCGGTGAGTGAGGTAACCGGAGGCCCACATCCCCTCCCTATTCCTCTCCTCTTCTCTTCCATCTCCCAAATAACCATCATGGTGTTGCAGAAGTGTGTTGTTGTTGTACGTGGGCGACGGTAAGCACTTACCATCAGGTGAACCGCTTGCTCGTTTGCCGTCTTTTCCATAAAAAAAAAAACACTGCTGTAGCACTGTGCTAAGCCTTTTCGTCGATGCAATCCAATACTCTTCTAATTGCAGTCATGCTTTATATAATCTGAGGATTCTGTGACAACATAGACACGCCTTACGGGATGAGTAGACTTACACAGAGTGACAGATTCTCTTATTTCGACCAATTTTTTTTATATTCCAAAGTGTTTTAAAAGTGTCCGTAAAAATAATATTGCTGACTCGAATTCAACGTGAGCGATACTACGGGGAAAAGCGTGTCGCAAATATAACAGATAATGGTGATATCATTCTGGCAGATTTTAATTACGATGACAACTTCCGACTATCGGCAATTGGTCAGCAGCGCATGTAATATTATAGTGCCGCAAGTGTACGCGCAGAGTCACTCATTCGTCTTTACCTTCCCGCATTTAATGTAAGTATATGCGATAAGAGCGAAGGAAGGATCAGATTATGTAATTCTTCGAAATGTATTGCTTCGACTGAGTTTCAAACCCACTATAGTACACACGGTAACTAAAAGAAGAACAAAGATACAACCATTGAAATAAGATCTATCAGCAAAATAGCCTAGTGGTAAGCGTAAGCTTTAATTTATAATACATAGTACGAGAGTGATGTGGGTTCGACTGAAAAATTTATTTAGGTAATAGCGATTTTAAATGCTGGAGGAATAATAAAAATAAATCTACGACATGTTGAAGTCCGCCAACCTGCACTGGAGCAGCGTGAAAGTGAAGGACCGGTCCAGGTTTCAAACTCCTGTCAAACATTGAGAGGTCGAGATCGACAGACTGGAGGTGTGAATCATCATATCTAAACAACTTCTACAGCAAACCGATAGTTGTTACTAGCTACGCATATCAAACGGTAATCCATAACCTCTGCCTAGTCCTTTAGGTCACAGGCGATTTGTGTTTATACACGTAATGTTTATTTCATATAAATATATAAGGCGATTTTTTAATTTATTTGTAGTTTGTCAACAACATTTTACAATATGCACAATAATAGAAAGAAAGGCAAATATACTAATTCTCGGATACATTTCCATGACTAATACGCTATGGTACGACAAATTCAATTTCTTCAATGTATACACTGTGAAAGATAAAGGGATATCGTTTCTACGTCACTATTTTGCGACAATGGTTTACGATTTCGCATTTGTTTCTCTTGTCGTACTCGATTGCGTCTAGACTAAAGAAATATGTGATAGCATCGAAGTCGGTGCTAGAACTGATTTCTCTCACTATAAATAAAATAGAATAGAAGAAATCGAAAATCGAGATGGCTTTAATTAATTGTCAATCAGTGATTTAATATATGTTCTAGAATCTAGAACATCCCATCCCATATTCACCGCACTGGGTAACAGTGCGGTGAATATGTACAAACGTGCCAAATGTATACTGGCACTCTAGGATCGCCAAACCCTCGATCCTACACCGTCCGTCTCGGAGCGGCCTTTTCGACCCACCCATGCCACGGAACTAAGCCCCGTGCCACGATAAGGCACACATTTAAAATTATTTTAAAAGTCGATGTATTGATTTTGTCAAAGGAAAAAGACAAAAAACAAATTAAAACATATAACTGTATGTATTGCCCACGTAACCTATTTTTTTCGTTACCGCACCTTCGTTTTCATGTAACACTTTGGTATAAAGAACATTTTGATATAATTACTACAACATGTGTAAAATCATCATATGACTGGCAATTTTAATCTTACAAATTTTCAAATTTCAATGGCATCAATTTACGATTTTATTATTGATGAAACTATAAAGACACATACATTTGAAACGGTCACAGTATCCCGGTCAGTAGTACTAAGGATTATAGAGGTTAAGCTAATTTCAGCGCGGTCAACTATTGGTCCGGGTGACTTCATAAATTTATTCTCAAGCTTAGATGTGCCGGATTAAATCCGATCGGAAAGAGCTTGCTTTGCGTTTCACTAAAACATTCTTAAATTGTTCGACCACATCTTGTATATGCATGTTTCTATGTGAGTTTGAAATATGTATATTCAATTAAAATTAAACGCTCGCCTTAATTACTACATACATAACAGATGAACTTTCTTTTACATATAGCTAGCGAACCAGCTTAGCATGGATAATTCTGTAATATAGACTAATAATAAAAGAATTTTAAAATATTTTTTTTAAATATACCATATCAAATGTGTATGAACTTATGTGTGAAATTCTCTCGAATTTAGATTATATCTTATGGATTGGATTATGTTTTACAAGTTGAATATTGTTCCTATTTCTTTACATCATAGGCTGCTGAGCCAGTAGACTGCCATGTTTAGATATATGGGCCCTATAGCAACTTTACATCAAGAGTTATTTCTATAAAAACAGTGGTATCCACAGAACCTAACTTTTCTTCATTTGTATTTAATTTTGCTGCCTAAATGTTTAACATAGGGTGTTGAGAATTTTATACATATTTTGTTTTATTTCCATTTGCACAGTTTAGTATGCCGATGGATTGAATAACTTCCTGCTGAAAAAGTGGGTTATATTCACCAATAATAATGCCATCACAACGGCTGATGGCATTATTATTGGAATAGCTAACATACTGGTACCTAAATATTCTAAGAGATAGCGTTAGACAAAAACTTATTTTAAAAGTGTGTGTCAGTGACTTTTCTTTACCTAATAAAACTAGGAAATTGAATCATTATCTAAATAGATAATAGTATCCAAATCGTAATCATAGTCGTTTTCGAGAAACACACATATATATGTCTCATAACTATAGGATTATTAGCGTTAAACTAATGAACTATTTTAACAAGAAGATTTAGAGTAACAAAAAAACTGGTTGACGCTTGATTTTAAAAATTAAGAAAGTATTATCGGCAAACAATACTACTCGTATATCATGTTTATTTCATCCAAAGTAAGGTATGTCATGAATGTAAGTAAGAAAAAGAAATGGGCAGAGAATCGGGCCTTGCGGTACACCATTTATTACCGTCCAGCATTGATTATAACATTTTGAATCCTGATGGTTTCTTGTTACGCGAATACAACAAACTGAATGAAACTCTTATTTACGGATTTTGTTACGTTTAATAACTTTTTCATAATATTCCCGACATTGTGGGTATTTAACAGCACCCGGGGACTGAGGTGTTTGTCAAAGTTAACCCGGCTACCCGGCTACCGTCAGCTTTCTCATTATTAATTTATGGCTGTGGTTGACTTCACTTGGTCACTATAACGTAGGCGCGGGACGCCCGAAGCTTCTTGTCGTGCAGTACTTGCCTGAAATGCAGAAGCTCGAAGATCAAGTGTTACTGTCAGGTTACATAAGAACAGTAGTTTTATCACGAGATTTTGGTGAGTTTTGTCTAGGCTCAAGATATATTTGTGTTTAGTTAACTACACCAAGGTCATCCAGGTCAAAGACATTGTCGACTGTCCTCACCGGCGTCCGCAACCAGCGCCTTAAGTTGCTGACGCGCCGACAATGAAATCCAGCGAGGTCACCGTTCTTGCCGAAGTCATGAAACTAAAAGTCATGACTATTTCATTTGCTTTTTTAGTTTTTTTTTTTAATTTCTTTCATGAAACATATTTTACAATATCTAAGTAATTGTGATCTTGACTTGACATTAAAAAAATGTTTTAGTCAATAATGTCCTTTAAATAAGGACTTTATTTTTAGAAAAGTCTGTAAATATGCACCTCAATTTGCTTCTAAACTTGACTTTCTCCTATATGAAGATACTCGTAGACTCTACTAACAATAATAATATACTATTGTTAATGAAAAGTTACCTCGTGTAATGGAATTTCAATTAGCCTTTGCAGACTAATAGATCATCATCTTTTACACTGCATTCGAAAATCACAAATAAATTAACTGCAATATCAATATGAATTCTCAAAGAGATATTCTTATTACGGTCGCGATATTTTAATTTTAAGACTCTTAACTAAATATAATATGGTCTAAAATAATTCAAAGATTAAGAAGTTATAGTATAACTAATTTAAGCGACTAATTTAACAAATACCTTGCGGGCTTTCCACGAGGAAAATGCCTTTTTGGCTAAAATAATTCCATTGAAGATATAAGATTAGTATGATTTGGGACTGTACCTTAATTAAAAATGTGACTAGCCTCATTTTTCTTCTTATTCTGCCTACAGCTGAACACATGCTTTTTAGGGTTCAGTACGGAACCCTTTTACTAAGCCAACGCTGACAGTCCGTTCGTCTATTTGTACTACCTTCAAATATTTTGAACCGTAATAGGTAGCCGTTTGAATTTTTTTCAGAATATTTCGGATATCCCAACAAATAATTAAAAATCAAAAAAGTAAAAATTAGGGGTAGTCCCCAAACAAGAAACGTGTTTATTTCTAAGTTTTTTTTTTGCACCTTCGTGAAAACAGT
Organism: Bhutanitis thaidina; assembly: GCA_029286595.1. NCBI lineage: Eukaryota > Metazoa > Arthropoda > Insecta > Lepidoptera > Papilionidae > Bhutanitis > Bhutanitis thaidina. The sequence goes on from JAGSMS010000010.1 coordinate 14,558,240, forward strand.
AATACATTCAAGCGTCAAACATGGTGTGATCATTGTGTTGACTCTCAAATAAAACAACAATTAATAAAAACCGGCCAATAAGGATCCTGGAACTGAGTGAAAAACAACACAGTTTTTTTTTTTAATTTCTTTCATGAAACATATTTCACAATATCTAAGTAATTGTGATCTTGACTTGACATTAAAAAAATGTTTTAGTCAATAATGTCCTTTAAATAAGGAGTTTATTTTTAGAAAAGTCTGTAAATATGCACCTCAATTTGCTTCTAAACTTGACTTTCTCCTATATGAAGATACTCGTAGACTCTACTAACAATAATAATATACTATTGTTAATGAAAAGTTACCTCGTGTAATGGAATTTCAATTAGCCTTTGCAGACTAATAGATCATCATCTTTTACACTGCATTCGAAAATCACAAATAAATTAACTGCAATATCAATATGAATTCTCAAAGAGATATTCTTATTACGGTCGCGATATTTTAATTTTAAGACTCTTAACTAAATATAATATGGTCTAAAATAATTCAAAGATTAAGAAGTTATAGTATAACTAATTTAAGCGACTAATTTAACAAATACCTTGCGGGCTTTCCACGAAGAAAATGCCTTTTTTGGCTAAAATAATTCCATTGAAGATATAAGATTAGTATGATTTGGGACTGTACCTTAATTAAAAATGTGACTAGCCTCATTTTTCTTCTTATTCTGCCTACAGCTGAACACATGCTTTTTAGGGTTCAGTACGGAACCCTTTTACTAAGCCAACGCTGACAGTCCGTTCGTCTATTTGTACTACCTTCAAATATTTTGAACCGTAATAGGTAGCCGTTTGAAGTTTTTTCAGAATATTTCGGATATCCCAACAAATAATTAAAAATCAAAAAAGTAAAAATTAGGGGTAGTCCCCAAACAAGAAACGTGTTTATTTCTAAGTTTTTTTTTTTAATTTCTTTCATGAAACATATTTTACAATATCTAAGTAATTGTGATCTTGACTTGACATTAAAAAATGTTTTAGTCAATAATGTCCTTTAAATAAGGACTTTATTTTTAGAAAAGTCTGTAAATATGCACCTCAATTTGCTTCTAAACTTGACTTTCTCCTATATGAAGATACTCGTAGACTCTACTAAATATAATATATTTTATAATAAAATGGTATCTCAATGTTTTCAAAGATACAACATACGTCCCATTTGCCCCATTGGGATAATCAAAGATATCGAATTTCCATTAAGCTCGGGTTTGCACCAACTTATCCTAAGGTGACAGCCATTTCAAGGATTTTCCTTAAGAGAACAGAGTGAAGAAGTGGGAGAAGTGAGTAAGGGAAGAAAGAGATTGCAGATTCTTACGCGGCGGAAGCGGTATCACAAAGGAAACTTCGTCATCCAAACAAACTGACGCATGTAATATCTTACGGAGTAGGCAGAGCTCTCAAAATAAACCAGAGGTCTTATGAGTTATGAAAAAGAAAATTCTTTAAAATTGCGTGTGACGTCATTCCTCGATCAAACCACAGCGCGTTATTATTTACAGCGCAGATATGATTTTGTTTACTGGTAACCTCATGGATAAATTGATATTTGAACCCCGATTGAAATTCATTTTATTAAATATACTTATATTTAATTTTTTTTAGTATAATTATTTTAATTGTCCGGTATTGGCGATTGCCAATCTGCTTGCCATGCGTGGCTATTAGAGAAATTCTCCATGTAAGGGACTCCTATCTTCAACAGTGTACTGTCTGCAGGCTGTTAAAGAAAGGAAGGAAATAAAATATTCCTTCAAGGAACTTAACCCTACATCACACCTCACACACATAACAAAAGAATTTCTATTGTGTAACAATGCGTCAAGAAACATGAGGTTAAAAGATTAAATCAACGACCCCATAAATAAATGAATAAAACTTATTTGTCGTGTATTTTTTTCAACTGAGTATGAAGTTTACCAGTGTCTAGTAAAAATAATTAATCTAAATCCACGAACCTAAGTTGATATTATGCCGAAAGCGTCAAAATAAAGTTAGATAAATACCAATGTAAAGTATTATTTTCCATTTTAAAAACTTTATATGGAGCTTTTAGAGGATAAGTTCATGTCTTCGTTCAAGTTTCTCCGAGCCGATTAAAAATGTCACAATCTATGCTTAGAAAATTCTCAGCTTCTTTTATACTTCATATACAATAGAGATCACTAGAGTCTTGTAAATATAATATATTTTATAATAAAAAATGGTATCTCAATGTTTTCAAAGATACAACATACGTCCCATTTGCCCCATTGGGATAATCAAAGATATCGAATTTCCATTAAGCTCGGGTTTGCACCAACTTATCCTAAGGTGACAGCCATTTCAAGGATTTTCCTTAAGAGAACAGAGTGAAGAAGTGGGAGAAGTGAGTAAGGGAAGAAAGAGATTGCAGATTCTTACGCGGCGGAAGCGGTATCACAAAGGAAACTTCGTCATCCAAACAAACTGACGCATGTAATATCTTACGGAGTAGGCAGAGCTCTCAAAATAAACCAGAGGTCTTATGAGTTATGAAAAAGAAAATTCTTTAAAATTGCGTGTGACGTCATTCCTCGATCAAACCACAGCGCGTTATTATTTACAGCGCAGATATGATTTTGTTTACTGGTAACCTCATGGATAAATTGATATTTGAACCCCGATTGAAATTCATTTTATTAAATATACTTATATTTAATTTTTTTTTAGTATAATTATTTTAATTGTCCGGTATTGGCGATTGCCAATCTGCTTGCCATGCGTGGCTATTAGAGAAATTCTCCATGTAAGGGACTCCTATCTTCAACAGTGTACTGTCTACAGGCTGTTAAAGAAAGGAAGGAAATAAAATATTCCTTCGATATCTTTCATAAAATCTTTTGATCTATGAATTCATAGAAAGTGTACAATCCATTCTCAAAAGTATCTTGGGAAATATATAACACACATTTAAGTTCCATTTTAAAAACTTTATATGGAGCTTTTAGAGGATAAGTTCATGTCTTCGTTCAAGTTTCTCCGAGCCGATTAAAAATGTCACAATCTATGCTTAGAAAATTCTCAGCTTCTTTTATACTTCATATACAATAGAGATCACTAGAGTCTTGTAAATATAATATATTTTATAATAAAAATGGTATCTCAATGTTTTCAAAGATACAACATACGTCCCATTTGCCCCATTGGGATAATCAAAGATATCGAATTTCCATTAAGCTCGGGTTTGCACCAACTTATCCTAAGGTGACAGCCATTTCAAGGATTTTCCTTAAGAGAACAGAGTGAAGAAGTGGGAGAAGTGAGTAAGGGAAGAAAGAGATTGCAGATTCTTACGCGGCGGAAGCGGTATCACAAAGGAAACTTCGTCATCCAAACAAACTGACGCATGTAATATCTTACGGAGTAGGCAGAGCTCTCAAAATAAACCAGAGGTCTTATGAGTTATGAAAAAGAAAATTCTTTAAAATTGCGTGTGACGTCATTCCTCTATCAAATCATAGCGTGTTAGTTTTTACAGCGCAGATATGATTTTGTTTACTGGTAACCTCATGGATAAATTGATATTTGAACCCAGATTGAAATTCATTTTATTAAATATACTTATATTTAATTTTTTTTAGTATAATTATTTTAATTGTCCGGTATTGGCGATTGCCAATCTGCTTGCCATGCGTGGCTATTAGAGAAATTCTCCATGTAAGGGACTCCTATCTTGAGGTTTTTAAATACCAAAACCATTTTTTTAACTAATGAGTTGGGGATCCCCAATGGGGACGGTGCAAAATGTGCAACAGTGATGATACTATTTAAATAAAATATGTTTTAAAAACAATTTATTAAAAATCAAATTAACCAGAGCTACGTGCGTTTCCGGCCTCCGGTTACCTCACTCACTGAACCAAAACGCAGAAGCACAAGATGCCTCTACTTCACGTCGGTATTCTGCGAGGCCGTGGTACTACCCCGGTCGAGCCGGTCCATTCGAGTAACAGCAAAATCCGCCGTTTAGCTCTACCACATACATAATTTAGTTTGTTACAACAGAAGAAAATGCTAAATTCGTAAACCTGGATGCCTGGTAACTTTTTAGAGCTCCTTTTGCATTGGCTGCACCCTTATTTAATGTCGGTTTATGTTTTTGGCTCTACCACATACATAATTTAGTTTGTTACAACAGAAGAAAATGCTAAATTCGTAAACCTGGATGCCTGGTAACTTTTTAGAGCTCCTTTTGCATTGGCTGCACCCTTATTTAATGTCGGTTTATGTTTTTGGCTCTACCACATACATAATTTAGTTTGTTACAACAGAAGAAAATGCTAAATTCGTAAACCTGGATGCCTGGTAACTTTTAGAGCTCCTTTTGCATTGGCTGCACCCTTATTTAATGTCGGTTTATGTTTTGGCTCTACCACATACATAATTTAGTTTGTTACAACAGAAGAAAATGCTAAATTCGTAAACCTGGATGCCTGGTAACTTTTAGAGCTCCTTTTGCATTGGCTGCACCCTTATTTAATGTCGGTTTATGTTTTGGCTCTACCACATACATAATTTAGTTTGTTACAACAGAAGAAAATGCTAAATTCGTAAACCTGGATGCCTGGTAACTTTTAGAGCTCCTTTTGCATTGGCTGCACCCTTATTTAATGTCGGTTTATGTTTTGGCTCTACCACATACATAATTTAGTTTGTTACAACAGAAGAAAATGCTAAATTCGTAAACCTGGATGCCTGGTAACTTTTAGAGCTCCTTTTGCATTGGCTGCACCCTTATTTAATGTCGGTTTATGTTTTGGCTCTACCACATACATAATTTAGTTTGTTACAACAGAAGAAAATGCTAAATTCGTAAACCTGGATGCCTGGTAACTTTTAGAGCTCCTTTTGCATTGGCTGCACCCTTATTTAATGTCGGTTTATGTTTTGGCTCTACCACATACATAATTTAGTTTGTTACAACAGAAGAAAATGCTAAATTCGTAAACCTGGATGCCTGGTAACTTTTAGAGCTCCTTTTGCATTGGCTGCACCCTTATTTAATGTCGGTTTATGTTTTGGCTCTACCACATACATAATTTAGTTTGTTACAACAGAAGAAAATGCTAAATTCGTAAACCTGGATGCCTGGTAACTTTTAGAGCTCCTTTTGCATTGGCTGCACCCTTATTTAATGTCGGTTTATGTTTTGGCTCTACCACATACATAATTTAGTTTGTTACAACAGAAGAAAATGCTAAATTCGTAAACCTGGATGCCTGGTAACTTTTAGAGCTCCTTTTGCATTGGCTGCACCCTTATTTAATGTCGGTTTATGTTTTGGCTCTACCACATACATAATTTAGTTTGTTACAACAGAAGAAAATGCTAAATTCGTAAACCTGGATGCCTGGTAACTTTTAGAGCTCCTTTTGCATTGGCTGCACCCTTATTTAATGTCGGTTTATGTTTTGGCTCTACCACATACATAATTTAGTTTGTTACAACAGAAGAAAATGCTAAATTCGTAAACCTGGATGCCTGGTAACTTTTAGAGCTCCTTTTGCATTGGCTGCACCCTTATTTAATGTCGGTTTATGTTTTGGCTCTACCACATACATAATTTAGTTTGTTACAACAGAAGAAAATGCTAAATTCGTAAACCTGGATGCCTGGTAACTTTTAGAGCTCCTTTTGCATTGGCTGCACCCTTATTTAATGTCGGTTTATGTTTTGGCTCTACCACATACATAATTTAGTTTGTTACAACAGAAGAAAATGCTAAATTCGTAAACCTGGATGCCTGGTAACTTTTAGAGCTCCTTTTGCATTGGCTGCACCCTTATTTAATGTCGGTTTATGTTTTGGCTCTACCACATACATAATTTAGTTTGTTACAACAGAAGAAAATGCTAAATTCGTAAACCTGGATGCCTGGTAACTTTTAGAGCTCCTTTTGCATTGGCTGCACCCTTATTTAATGTCGGTTTATGTTTTGGCTCTACCACATACATAATTTAGTTTGTTACAACAGAAGAAAATGCTAAATTCGTAAACCTGGATGCCTGGTAACTTTTAGAGCTCCTTTTGCATTGGCTGCACCCTTATTTAATGTCGGTTTATGTTTTGGCTCTACCACATACATAATTTAGTTTGTTACAACAGAAGAAAATGCTAAATTCGTAAACCTGGATGCCTGGTAACTTTTAGAGCTCCTTTTGCATTGGCTGCACCCTTATTTAATGTCGGTTTATGTTTTGGCTCTACCACATACATAATTTAGTTTGTTACAACAGAAGAAAATGCTAAATTCGTAAACCTGGATGCCTGGTAACTTTTAGAGCTCCTTTTGCATTGGCTGCACCCTTATTTAATGTCGGTTTATGTTTTGGCTCTGCTATTCTAGTCAAATATTTTTTTTGATGGTATTTGTAAAACGGGACTAGTTACAGGCGGAGTAAACAATAAAAATAAAGTAAAGTAGCAGTCTGTAATTGCCCACAGCTGGGTCACAGATAGGTCTTCTCAAGAGAGGGTTTTGGAGTTGGGAAGGGCCTGCCACGCCGCTCCAGTGCGGGTAGGCGGACTGCACATGTCAACGTAATAATCCTTTTTTATTACTTCTCGGACATGCAGGTTTCTCACGATGTTTTGCTTCACCGCCGTGGTGAATACAGCACTTAAAATCGCTATTAACAATTTTAGTGGCGCCGGCAACCGGGATCGAAAACAGGTAACTCGCGCTCTAACTGAAGTCAGCAACCTAACCTCAAGGCTACCACGGCTTTATACATATAACCTAATCGAGATAAAAATTAAAAAGTGAAAACCGAGTAAAATAAACCTTCAAATATGCTGTCTGTCATCGGTCAGTGCATTTTTGGTCCAGAGGCGACTAGTCCGCCATCTGTCGGCAGGCACGAGATTTGCAACGTCTACCCTTAAGGTCCCTTAGTCAACTTTTACAACAACCACGGGAAGATTAGCGTTGGCAGAGAATATATATCAGTGTTAGAGAATAACATAGCTATTTCGTGTGGTTGTACGGAACCCTCACGAGTCCTGCTCACACTTGGGCGTTTTATATTTGTTGTTACCGTTATAACGACAGAACAAAAACAAAAATGTGTTGGAAATCTGTAACCCCCGTTAATTTGTACTTTTTGGCATGACTTTCTTACTTTTAAATATATTATCGTACATAATAATCCTCCAACAGTCCGCAATCAGTAAATCTACAACGTGTTTGATGTTGGTATAAAATAATTCATTGAGAATATAAAAAGCTTCACGTATAATGAGTCCCAGCCCGCGGGGCCCGTTCACGGGATAATGTATTCAGTCCTTTAAATTAATAATGAAGACATTCAAACGTAAAAGTTAGCGGAGAGCGTTTCAAATGTAACTTTGTCATTATCAAAGAATTATAAAACACATCCAAGACACTAAATCAGTCTTAATTCGAATAGCAAATTAAAGTATCCTGTAAAAGTATTACGGCAGGGCAAAGACCTCCACGGAGCCGTGGTAGCCTAGTAGCCAGAGCGCTCGCTTAAGTTTCTCAAAGCGCGATTGACCTGGATTCGTTTCTAAATGCCGGCACCACCCAAATTGGTTATAGCTATTGGTTTTAAGCGTGGTAGAGCCAAGCGGTGGCTTTAGCTGCTGCTCGAATGGGCCGGCTCGACCGGATTGATACAGCACTTAAAATCGCTATTAACAATTTTAGTGGCGCCGATGCCTCAAAACGAACCCGGGTCAATTGCGTTCAGCTAAATTATTATTTCACTGGTTTCCTCATGATGTTCCTCTTCACCACCAAGCTCGTGGTAAATTTCTGCACTAATAATTTCTATTAACAATTTTAGTGGTTCCGATGCCTCAAAACGAACCCGGGTCAATTGCGTTCAGCTAAATTATTATTTCACTGGTTTCCTCATGATGTTCCTCTTCACCACCAAGCTCGTGGTAAATTTCTGCACTAATAATTTCTATTAACAATTTTAGTGGTTCCGATGCCTCAAAACGAACCCGGGTCAATTGCGTTCAGCTAAATTATTATTTCACTGGTTTCCTCATGATGTTCCTCTTCACCACCAAGCTCGTGGTAAATTTCTGCACTAATAATTTCTATTAACAATTTTAGTGGTTCCGATGCCTCAAAACGAACCCGGGTCAATTGCGTTCAGCTAAATTATTATTTCACTGGTTTCCTCATGATGTTCCTCTTCACCACCAAGCTCGTGGTAAATTTCTGCACTAATAATTTCTATTAACAATTTTAGTGGTTCCGATGCCTCAAAACGAACCCGGGTCAATTGCGTTCAGCTAAATTATTATTTCACTGGTTTCCTCATGATGTTCCTCTTCACCACCAAGCTCGTGGTAAATTTCTGCACTAATAATTTCTATTAACAATTTTAGTGGTTCCGATGCCTCAAAACGAACCCGGGTCAATTGCGTTCAGCTAAATTATTATTTCACTGGTTTCCTCATGATGTTCCTCTTCACCACCAAGCTCGTGGTAAATTTCTGCACTAATAATTTCTATTAACAATTTTAGTGGTTCCGATGCCTCAAAACGAACCCGGGTCAATTGCGTTCAGCTAAATTATTATTTCACTGGTTTCCTCATGATGTTCCTCTTCACCACCAAGCTCGTGGTAAATTTCTGCACTAATAATTTCTATTAACAATTTTAGTGGTTCCGATGCCTCAAAACGAACCCGGGTCAATTGCGTTCAGCTAAATTATTATTTCACTGGTTTCCTCATGATGTTCCTCTTCACCACCAAGCTCGTGGTAAATTTCTGCACTAATAATTTCTATTAACAATTTTAGTGGTTCCGATGCCTCAAAACGAACCCGGGTCAATTGCGTTCAGCTAAATTATTATTTCACTGGTTTCCTCATGATGTTCCTCTTCACCACCAAGCTCGTGGTAAATTTCTGCACTAATAATTTCTATTAACAATTTTAGTGGTTCCGATGCCTCAAAACGAACCCGGGTCAATTGCGTTCAGCTAAATTATTATTTCACTGGTTTCCTCATGATGTTCCTCTTCACCACCAAGCTCGTGGTAAATTTCTGCACTAATAATTTCTATTAACAATTTTAGTGGTTCCGATGCCTCAAAACGAACCCGGGTCAATTGCGTTCAGCTAAATTATTATTTCACTGGTTTCCTCATGATGTTCCTCTTCACCACCAAGCTCGTGGTAAATTTCTGCACTAATAATTTCTATTAACAATTTTAGTGGTTCCGATGCCTCAAAACGAACCCGGGTCAATTGCGTTCAGCTAAATTATTATTTCACTGGTTTCCTCATGATGTTCCTCTTCACCACCAAGCTCGTGGTAAATTTCTGCACTAATAATTTCTATTAACAATTTTAGTGGTTCCGATGCCTCAAAACGAACCCGGGTCAATTGCGTTCAGCTAAATTATTATTTCACTGGTTTCCTCATGATGTTCCTCTTCACCACCAAGCTCGTGGTAAATTTCTGCACTAATAATTTCTATTAACAATTTTAGTGGTTCCGATGCCTCAAAACGAACCCGGGTCAATTGCGTTCAGCTAAATTATTATTTCACTGGTTTCCTCATGATGTTCCTCTTCACCACCAAGCTCGTGGTAAATTTCTGCACTAATAATTTCTATTAACAATTTTAGTGGTTCCGATGCCTCAAAACGAACCCGGGTCAATTGCGTTCAGCTAAATTATTATTTCACTGGTTTCCTCATGATGTTCCTCTTCACCACCAAGCTCGTGGTAAATTTCTGCACTAATAATTTCTATTAACAATTTTAGTGGTTCCGATGCCTCAAAACGAACCCGGGTCAATTGCGTTCAGCTAAATTATTATTTCACTGGTTTCCTCATGATGTTCCTCTTCACCACCAAGCTCGTGGTAAATTTCTGCACTAATAATTTCTATTAACAATTTTAGTGGTTCCGATGCCTCAAAACGAACCCGGGTCAATTGCGTTCAGCGAAATTAAAGCAAGCGCACAAACCGATTGGCTTTAGAATAAACAAACGCTGCGCCCGGGTCGGGCACGGATTGGTATAAGCAGACCTAAGACAGTTTAGAGAATGTAATAATTTCGGTTGCGAAGTAATGGCGTAAAGATTTACCCCCTTTCTTCCCTAGCAACACCCCGGGGGTGACAAACGGAGAAGCCTTGTAAGTCTCCAAAGCAACCTCAGCGCCGAAGCTCAGCACTCGTCCTCTTCTGAAGATACTTCCGAAGATACCTATAATACTATTATGGGTTATAATATATTAATATATTATAACCTATAATATTAATTAATACATAGTATAATTATATATATTACAACCTTTAATAATTATTATAGGTTACTTTTTAAATATCTTTTACTGTAACACCGTTTTAAAGCCTAAAACTGAAGATTGGGTTACCTGGCCCATGTTAAACAATTTTATTTTAATTTGAACAGTTCGTGCTTGCTTTCACTGTAGGAGTTTCTCCTGTGTCGCGGAGGCAGTTTACATACATGAATTGCACACGGACAAACACCCAGACAGGGAACTATCATTTGTAGGCCATACAAATACTAGTCTCGTGCGGGAATCAAACCCGCGACCCACAGCGCCACAGCTAACTACGCCACAGAGCCGTCACTAAAAAAAATATTTCTCTATAAACTGAGAGTAACTCTAATTAGGTAGTAGATGAAAGAATTCACTCAATATTGGAGAGGATTTTGCAGCTGGTTAGAATACTCCAGGCTACTCCAGTCAGGGTTCACAAACTTCATGTGCCTTCGAAATATTTTACATTATTTCGCAGACATGGAAGTTTCCTTGTGATGTTTTACTTTGACCGTCGTGTATATTTTATTATTATTTATACGTGGTAGAGCCGAACGGCGGCTTTTGCTACTGATCAAATGGGCCGGCTCCACCAGGGTAGTACCACGACCTAACAAAATACCGGCGTGAAGTAGGAGAGCCTTGTGGTTCTGCGTTTTTTTCGGTGAATGAGGAAAAGGTGGATGGCAGAGTTCTTACGGCTCAACCATAGGACGATAACGGTCGAATACAATAAGTGACTCTGGTAATCTGGCCAGATAAATTCAATGTATCAATCCATCCACATCAGCCTATTTTAGTCCACTGCTGAACATAGGCTATTCTATGAAAGCGACAGTATACATTTCTTGGAAGGTTCTCGCACTGGTGATGCTGTTTCCCATCTGAGTTCGGCAACTTAAGATGGATATTTCACCATCATTCGGTTGTCAGAGCCTCGTTTGTTTGCTTGCATAGTGCACCACGTGCAGTTGATGGTGGCATTTGGTGAAACATATGATTCGTTCCCCCATACATGTGCTAATAAACGTTGTGATTGAAATCGTCATAGCAACGAACGCGTCGAACTTAGTTAGGCATTTGTTTCTCCAAAGGCACCGACACAATTCGCTTCAATTACTCGCAAGCTTTATTGATAGAGTTTACTCAAGTATGAAGAGAGCTTGAACATTGAAAATTGAAAACGAGGTGCAATACTCATTTGCACACTAAATTGCCAGTGTTCTTTGGTTTTTTTTTTTTGGAAATTTTTCAAACAAACGCTGGACCTGCTATGGTTTACGTTTGCAGACACGCGCCGGACACTTGGCGCCTTAGATTCTTCAGTCTTAAGTCTTCAGTCTGTAATTAGATTAGAAGAATTTAATCATTTTCTTAGTAGACGTTTACTAAAACGGTCTGTCCTTTGATGGGGTTTTTGATCCAGATCAATCCGCCAACATATAGCAAAAGAACCATAGACTGTTATCTGTAAGAATCTGCCATCCCCTAAACGTGAGTCGTTCCATGGGACGTCAAATAGAAAAGCCGAGAAACTTTGACGGCAATGGAATCCCGGTAAAGAGACTAGCCATACATCACGTTGTAACTTTCGGTCAAGGAAAGGGTTAGTTGTTTAGCAGCACTGAGTCGTGTTAAGTTGAATTGTATAGTCTCTGCCTAGCTTTGTGGGTGAACGTCGTGAGTAAATTGATTTTATTTAAAATAAAAACATGAATTGGAAAAATAACGAAAAGCACTAAAAGAACACACAAAATTCTATCGCAAATTCGAGTAGGTAAGCGCCTACCATCCACAGCTCACAAGTGTTTCTTGTAACCTTAACTTACCTTAATAGCCTGTAAATAGACCACTGTCGGACTATAGATTAAGATTTTCCATTATCCGAGCGCTTGGCAAATGGATTGGCATCGCGACAGAGTTCGAAGTTCCATGAATACCACCTATATGGTTGGCATTCCGCCACAGTGCGCTTTAGTCGAAATTTTCTGCCACGCACTTCAACTTTATAGAATCAGCTGTCGCCAGCCGTATTACCGGACAGTTACGACTTAGGGACCTTCAAGAAAAGAGCCTATTCCTTCCTTAATAGCCGGCAACGCATCTGTAGCTCCTCTGGTGATGTGGATGTGAGCCGCACGCTCGTGCCCCCTTCTTCTATAAAAAAAAATTCAGACACCTCCTTTTAGACGTCGCTGACCGTCATTAAAGTAAAGAAGCAGCCTGTCAGTCTCCATAGCTGAGCAAAGGATTTCTCTGGCATGCAGGTTTCCTCACGATGTTTACATTCTCCGGGAATTTTAGTGGTGCTGGCACCGGGGATCGAACAGGTCTCACGCGCTCTATGATACTAAAGTGAACGCCCTGAGCACTAGGATACCACGGCTCTTCATCGTCCGCCGTCTGCTTAATTTGGGTCTGGTATTTTTCGAGTTGCTTTACCCGCCATCTATCGGTAGTCCTTGTGATTTTCAAGGTTTTTGTCTCAGTCGCCTCTTAAGACGAGAAGATAGGGACTGACAGATTCTTACGCCAAAAACACCCGACAAATTTAATGTAAAAACATCCAAATATTTGACAGAATCTCTCTACAGTGTAACAAATATCTTTAGTGGGCAGAACGAGCCATGGATAGGTCTTATACTTTGTATTTACTGAAAACCTATCTCTACATAAAATTCAACTTTATGCACTAGAACTAAAAGTCATTTGTGGAACACAAGGCGTGACGACTTAAAATATAGTTAAGCGTCTCGTTCAAGCATGTTCCCTGAACACTAACTTGTTAATTTTGAATGTACGGGAAGAACATTTAGCTGCTATTAATATCACATTATTCATACGTAGCATGTATTGTTACAATATTTATTAGAGAAATAACATACCCTTATCTCTGTGTATTAACGCCTTTGAATTTTTTTTTTTTTTTTTTTTTTTTTTTTTTTTTTTTTTTTTTTTTTTTTTTTTTTTTTTTTTTTTTTTTTTTTTTTTTTTTTTTTTTTTTTTTTTTTTTTTTTTTTTTTTTTTTTTTTTTTTTTTTTTTTTTTTTTTTTTTTTTTTTTTTTTTTTTTTTTTTTTTTTTTTTTTTTTTTTTTTTTTTTTTTTTTTTTTTTTTTTTTTTTTTTTTTTTTTTTTTTTTTTTTTTTTTTTTTTTTTTTTTTTTTTTTTTTTTTTTTTTTTTTTTTTTTTTTTTTTTTTTTTTTTTTTTTTTTTTTTTTTTTTTTTTTTTTTTTTTTTTTTTTTTTTTTTTTTTTTTTTTTTTTTTTTTTTTTTTTTTTTTTTTTTTTTTTTTTTTTTTTTTTTTTTTTTTTTTTTTTTTTTTTTTTTTTTTTTTTTTTTTTTTTTTTTTTTTTTTTTTTTTTTTTTTTTTTTTTTTTTTTTTTTTTTTTTTTTTTTTTTTTTTTTTTTTTTTTTTTTTTTTTTTTTTTTTTTTTTTTTTTTTTTTTTTTTTTTTTTTTTTTTTTTTTTTTTTTTTTTTTTTTTTTTTTTTTTTTTTTTTTTTTTTTTTTTTTTTTTTTTTTTTTTTTTTTTTTTTTTTTTTTTTTTTTTTTTTTTTTTTTTTTTTTTTTTTTTTTTTTTTTTTTTTTTTTTTTTTTTTTTTTTTTTTTTTTTTTTTTTTTTTTTTTTTTTTTTTTTTTTTTTTTTTTTTTTTTTTTTTTTTTTTTTTTTTTTTTTTTTTTTTTTTTTTTTTTTTTTTTTTTTTTTTTTTTTTTTTTTTTTTTTTTTTTTTTTTTTTTTTTTTTTTTTTTTTTTTTTTTTTTTTTTTTTTTTTTTTTTTTTTTTTTTTTTTTTTTTTTTTTTTTTTTTTTTTTTTTTTTTTTTTTTTTTTTTTTTTTTTTTTTTTTTTTTTTTTTTTTTTTTTTTTTTTTTTTTTTTTTTTTTTTTTTTTTTTTTTTTTTTTTTTTTTTTTTTTTTTTTTTTTTTTTTTTTTTTTTTTTTTTTTTTTTTTTTTTTTTTTTTTTTTTTTTTTTTTTTTTTTTTTTTTTTTTTTTTTTTTTTTTTTTTTTTTTTTTTTTTTTTTTTTTTTTTTTTTTTTTTTTTTTTTTTTTTTTTTTTTTTTTTTTTTTTTTTTTTTTTTTTTTTTTTTTTTTTTTTTTTTTTTTTTTTTTTTTTTTTTTTTTTTTTTTTTTTTTTTTTTTTTTTTTTTTTTTTTTTTTTTTTTTTTTTTTTTTTTTTTTTTTTTTTTTTTTTTTTTTTTTTTTTTTTTTTTTTTTTTTTTTTTTTTTTTTTTTTTTTTTTTTTTTTTTTTTTTTTTTTTTTTTTTTTTTTTTTTTTTTTTTTTTTTTTTTTTTTTTTTTTTTTTTTTTTTTTTTTTTTTTTTTTTTTTTTTTTTTTTTTTTTTTTTTTTTTTTTTTTTTTTTTTTTTTTTTTTTTTTTTTTTTTTTTTTTTTTTTTTTTTTTTTTTTTTTTTTTTTTTTTTTTTTTTTTTTTTTTTTTTTTTTTTTTTTTTTTTTTTTTTTTTTTTTTTTTTTTTTTTTTTTTTTTTTTTTTTTTTTGGACCTTAATAGCCTGTAAATAGACCACTGTCGGACTATAGATTAAGATTTTCCATTATCCGAGCGCTTGGCAAATGGATTGGCATCGCGACAGAGTTCGAAGTTCCATGAATACCACCTATATGGTTGGCATTCCGCCACAGTGCGCTTTAGTCGAAATTTTCTGCCACGCACTTCAACTTTATAGAATCAGCTGTCGCCAGCCGTATTACCGGACAGTTACGACTTAGGGACCTTCAAGAAAAGAGCCTATTCCTTCCTTAATAGCCGGCAACGCATCTGTAGCTCCTCTGGTGATGTGGATGTGAGCCGCACGCTCGTTGCGGCTCACATGTTCTTCTATAAAAAAAAATTCAGACACCTCGCACCCCAGACGTCGCTGACCGTCATTAAAGTAAAGAAGCAGCCTGTCAGTCTCCATAGCTGAGCAAAAGGATTTCTCTGGCATGCAGGTTTCCTCACGATGTTTACATTCTCCGGGAATTTTAGTGGTGCTGGCACCGGGGATCGAACCCAGGTCTCACGGGCTCTATGATACTAAAGTGAACGCCCTGAGCACTAGGATACCACGGCTCTTCATCGTCCGCCGTCTGCTTAATTTGGGTCTGGTATTTTTCGAGTTGCTTTACCCGCCATCTATCGGTAGTCCTTGTGATTTTCAAGGTTTTTGTCTCAGTCGCCTCTTAAGACGAGAAGATAGGGACTGACAGATTCTTACGCCAAAAACACCCGACAAATTTAATGTAAAAACATCCAAATATTTGACAGAATCTCTCTACAGTGTAACAAATATCTTTAGTGGGCAGAACGAGCCATGGATAGGTCTTATACTTTGTATTTACTGAAAACCTATCTCTACATAAAATTCAACTTTATGCACTAGAACTAAAAGTCATTTGTCGAACACAAGGCGTGTCGGCTTAAAATATAGTTAAGCGTCTCGTTCAAGCATGTTCCCTGAACACTAACTTGTTAATTTTGAATGTACGTGAAGAACATTTAGCTGCTATTAATATCACATTATTCATACGTAGCATGTATTGTTACAATATTTATTAGAGAAATAACATACCCATATCTCTGTGTATTAACGCCTTCGATTTTTTTTTTTTTTTTTTTTTTTTTTTTTTTTTTTTTTTTTTTTTTTTTTTTTTTTTTTTTTTTTTTTTTTTTTTTTTTTTTTTTTTTTTTTTTTTTTTTTTTTTTTTTTTTTTTTTTTTTTTTTTTTTTTTTTTTTTTTTTTTTTTTTTTTTTTTTTTTTTTTTTTTTTTTTTTTTTTTTTTTTTTTTTTTTTTTTTTTTTTTTTTTTTTTTTTTTTTTTTTTTTTTTTTTTTTTTTTTTTTTTTTTTTTTTTTTTTTTTTTTTTTTTTTTTTTTTTTTTTTTTTTTTTTTTTTTTTTTTTTTTTTTTTTTTTTTTTTTTTTTTTTTTTTTTTTTTTTTTTTTTTTTTTTTTTTTTTTTTTTTTTTTTTTTTTTTTTTTTTTTTTTTTTTTTTTTTTTTTTTTTTTTTTTTTTTTTTTTTTTTTTTTTTTTTTTTTTTTTTTTTTTTTTTTTTTTTTTTTTTTTTTTTTTTTTTTTTTTTTTTTTTTTTTTTTTTTTTTTTTTTTTTTTTTTTTTTTTTTTTTTTTTTTTTTTTTTTTTTTTTTTTTTTTTTTTTTTTTTTTTTTTTTTTTTTTTTTTTTTTTTTTTTTTTTTTTTTTTTTTTTTTTTTTTTTTTTTTTTTTTTTTTTTTTTTTTTTTTTTTTTTTTTTTTTTTTTTTTTTTTTTTTTTTTTTTTTTTTTTTTTTTTTTTTTTTTTTTTTTTTTTTTTTTTTTTTTTTTTTTTTTTTTTTTTTTTTTTTTTTTTTTTTTTTTTTTTTTTTTTTTTTTTTTTTTTTTTTTTTTTTTTTTTTTTTTTTTTTTTTTTTTTTTTTTTTTTTTTTTTTTTTTTTTTTTTTTTTTTTTTTTTTTTTTTTTTTTTTTTTTTTTTTTTTTTTTTTTTTTTTTTTTTTTTTTTTTTTTTTTTTTTTTTTTTTTTTTTTTTTTTTTTTTTTTTTTTTTTTTTTTTTTTTTTTTTTTTTTTTTTTTTTTTTTTTTTTTTTTTTTTTTTTTTTTTTTTTTTTTTTTTTTTTTTTTTTTTTTTTTTTTTTTTTTTTTTTTTTTTTTTTTTTTTTTTTTTTTTTTTTTTTTTTTTTTTTTTTTTTTTTTTTTTTTTTTTTTTTTTTTTTTTTTTTTTTTTTTTTTTTTTTTTTTTTTTTTTTTTTTTTTTTTTTTTTTTTTTTTTTTTTTTTTTTTTTTTTTTTTTTTTTTTTTTTTTTTTTTTTTTTTTTTTTTTTTTTTTTTTTTTTTTTTTTTTTTTTTTTTTTTTTTTTTTTTTTTTTTTTTTTTTTTTTTTTTTTTTTTTTTTTTTTTTTTTTTTTTTTTTTTTTTTTTTTTTTTTTTTTTTTTTTTTTTTTTTTTTTTTTTTTTTTTTTTTTTTTTTTTTTTTTTTTTTTTTTTTTTTTTTTTTTTTTTTTTTTTTTTTTTTTTTTTTTTTTTTTTTTTTTTTTTTTTTTTTTTTTTTTTTTTTTTTTTTTTTTTTTTTTTTTTTTTTTTTTTTTTTTTTTTTTTTTTTTTTTTTTTTTTTTTTTTTTTTTTTTTTTTTTTTTTTTTTTTTTTTTTTTTTTTTTTTTTTTTTTTTTTTTTTTTTTTTTTTTTTTTTTTTTTT
This sequence comes from Bhutanitis thaidina, assembly GCA_029286595.1. Lineage (NCBI taxonomy): Eukaryota > Metazoa > Arthropoda > Insecta > Lepidoptera > Papilionidae > Bhutanitis > Bhutanitis thaidina. The sequence goes on from JAGSMS010000010.1 coordinate 14,575,769, forward strand.
TTTTTTTTTTTTTTTTTTTTTTTTTTTTTTTTTTTTTTTTTTTTTTTTTTTTTTTTTTTTTTTTTTTTTTTTTTTTTTTTTTTTTTTTTTTTTTTTTTTTTTTTTTTTTTTTTTTTTTTTTTTTTTTTTTTTTTTTTTTTTTTTTTTTTTTTTTTTTTTTTTTTTTTTTTTTTTTTTTTTTTTTTTTTTTTTTTTTTTTTTTTTTTTTTTTTTTTTTTTTTTTTTTTTTTTTTTTTTTTTTTTTTTTTTTTTTTTTTTTTTTTTTTTTTTTTTTTTTTTTTTTTTTTTTTTTTTTTTTTTTTTTTTTTTTTTTTTTTTTTTTTTTTTTTTTTTTTTTTTTTTTTTTTTTTTTTTTTTTTTTTTTTTTTTTTTTTTTTTTTTTTTTTGATTAAAGTATAAAGTTGCCGTTTTAATGAAGGTGCCATTTGGTCCAAGATTCTTGATTTCTATTGTTTCAACATTCAAAATTTAAGTAAAAATGGAGAGCCTAAAAATTTTAATATTTTTCAACGCAGGAGAGACAGCTCGCAGGAGCAATACTGCGTTCGGAGAGGATACAACTAACGGACACACTTTGCATTTTTAGTTTTATTCATTTTTTTATTATTGGAAACCAACTGGTACAGAAAAAAAACTAAACCAAATTCGCAAAATCAGATAAAGCTCAAAATGCAAAATGTTTCCGCGCAAAGCTCAAGATCCTAAAACGTTGCCATCTAGAGTAAATTTTAAAAGTTTGCAACTGAATTGTTCCGATATTCGTAGTATAGATTTAACTCGTTCTGCTTTGTAACCATTCTCTGTTACAAACGGACTTGGATTGTAATGCTTAAGTTGAAACTTTAAAGGTAACTTTTGTAGTTTTTACTTAATGGTAACTTTTGTAGTTCTTACTTCAAAAGAATTTTTAGTACATGCTTTTACATATAAGTGATAAAGTGAATAATTGAATCCGTGATAGACTAAAAGTTCCGGATAATATTGAATTGGAAGATTCGTAAGCGCGTCCACAATCCCTCCTTCCTCCTCTCCCTGTCTGCCTTGCCATGACAGCGTCGGCAAACACGGGTTGGCTACTCCGTGTTGACTTGGGATTCCATTTCGGATCCAAATTTGGTTGACGTCTGCCTGCCCTCCCCAGCTTAAGCTTAAGCTAAGTGAAACTCTTGACCTATTCCATAGACCGCTGAGCAACTTTGGTTCGTTTATAATAACCCACGCCTGATATCCCACTTAGATGTAGGCAGAGATTACAGATTTTCATTTGCCACGACACAGCAGAGCCAAACGATCTTCCGCAACTGACTTTCGATTCTCTAGGAAATAATACTATGATGGCCTCCTGAGTCTGCCATGAGATTTTCAAGGTATGATATAAAAATCGAAGAAGAATCTACGTAGAGTATGGAATATTGTTATTACGCCTTATAATATGCAACTCTTGTGGCTCCACTCTGCTGATGCGGCAGCAGTGGGGGCAGCAGGAAGGTAACGTCGGCACCGTTCTCCGCAAGGCTGATAACCTCGAGGTGTAATGGTGAGCGTTCCTAAATGTATCAATATTAGTACAAAACATGAATTATTGGTTTCCTTGTTTTATTGTGTTGTTTGGCGACACGATCAGATCAGATCAGATCTGATCCTTTCCCGGATCTTACCGCATATCGTTATATCGGATACGCTTAGGTTAAGAGTTAAGACACAAGCCTTAGCCTAAGCGTATCCGATTCGTACCCGGCGAGCCTAGTTCAGTTACCTCAATATTAGTGTCCAACACATAAACTATATGAAGCTGTAAAAGCCAAAACAGATAACAGCAATAACTTCATCGAATAAATAGTGTCCAACAAAGAAAAATTATTAACTTGTTAGGTTCTGTTTCAACGTTACAATATCAAAAACAACCTTCTAATGAGCAATATGATTTCAGGAGCACAAAATTACTTTATATTCATTAACACGTCACCATGTGTTCAGAGCGCCATGGTTGAACGAAGCCTTAACTACATTTTCAGTCTATTCATGTAACTTTCATTTTAAAAACTTCTTTATTTCCACAACGCAAGGTGCAATATCGTGGAATGTTTTTAACAATTAATACATTTTCGATTTTCCTTTAACGTGCAGCTGTAAATGAAATATAATCGTAAGTGGTTCCTAATAAAGATACATTCAAAAGAAACCTATGCTATTAATGGATATTTTCAAAGGCATTAGTGTACTTAGAAATAAATTGTTTTTAATAAATCGCTTTCACTGATAAATAAATTCACTTTATTATTATTACACTGTTTCTTTCAAAAAAGATATGCATTTTAATGTGTAACAGAATTTACCATGGGGAATATTCTGAGGAACTGTTCGGATAGATGCCAGCCACTGAGTTTCACTATCGTACATCGCGACAGAATTCCAAGTTCTATCAATATCACTATATAGATGGTTGGCATTCCACCACAGTGCGTTTTACTCGAAGTTTTCTGCCACGCACTTCGACTTTGTGAAATCAGCTGTCGCCAGCGGTATTTCGGGACAATTACGACTTAGGGACCTTCAAGAAAAGAGCCTATTCCTTCCTTAAAGGCCGGCAATGCATCTGTAGCTCCTCTGGTGTTGCGGATGTTCGTGGGCGTCGGTGATCACTTACCATCAGGGGAGCCGCATGCTCGTTTGCCCCCTTCTTCTATTAAAAAATACTTATGACCATCTTGGGTACGTATATGCTATATTAATACGTAGATAGATTTTTAAATAAACGCCTAATGCAACGGAGATACATCCCTGAAGCAAGGCATTCATCGCATTTCCTTCTATCAATACAATTTAGACTCTAAACTTAGTTGCTGGATGTTCATAATTGTGGGGATGTTATTCATTAACAGCAGACTTAACTTCCGTGAAAACAACTCAAACTTTACCTTTGAACTGTTTATGTTCACCGGGGTATAGAATTGCATCTGTCGTCAAATAAAGTTACTTTACATTTTCTTTTTAATTGGGAGAAAACTGTAAAGTTTTGCGTGTTTTGCGTAATACTTAAATATATTTCGAGATATTCAATAAGTACTGAATACTTAGGAATATTTAAATATATTTCGAGATATTCAATAAGTACTGAATACTTAGGAATATATTTAAATACCGTAGTAGGTATTCTTATTTTTCTTTATAGTCTATATAAGTCCACGGCCGGCCGTATGATAAACGCGACAACGCGAATACTCACTACCCAACATTGAAGGTTTGCCCACACCATAAGAATAACCAATAATACAAATATAGAGATGAAATTCTTGAGCATTTGGCTCAAGCCTTCAAAGTCACGATGAAGCCTGCCGGCTCGCGTTTGTTTAACAAACAAGTCATTTAGGGCTTGCATCGCTCGTACCTACACTAATGTATTAGTTTTGGTTTAGTGAGTGAAAATTACAAATCTTATAAGAAGCTATTTGATAGTCATATCTACTTTATTTATTTGTATTGATTAAAGAAGATATGTGAATGTATTACAAAGTGTTAGTAATTATTTTATTTATGTAAACTTTATTCGTATACCTTTATAAAAGTATTACAAAGGGGGTGGTCAGATATTGTTAAGGACCAAAACGTAAAAGTCGTAAATGAAACAAAAATATGCTAATGTGTTAAGACAGACCGTGGGAGCTCAGTCAGAGTTAGTCTTAACACAGGTCCAGCCAGATCGCGCCACGCCTGTCGCGGCCAGTCGCGCCCCAAGCCGAACCCTACCCACGTCGCGTGTCGACGGTCCGAAACTGCCTGTCGTTGCCGCCATTCCAACGTGTCAAAAGATACGGAACGCATTGCTGTGGTTTTATTCAGATTCAGATTGTTTTTATAGTAATCTTTTTTATAATGATGTTCTTTAACCGCCAACGCGTCATGGATATCGTTTTCGTTTTATGTAGGGGTGACAAGCTATTCCAAAACGCTTCATCATTTTCGCAAAGGTTACAAACTCGAATGTTAGTTCCTTCGTTCTAATCCAATTACATCAGATTTGATAGACCACAAATCCTCGCAAAAGAACACCGATTCCTCCCAATGATCATTCGCGAGGTATGGCAATCAAAAACATCCTATTTTCGATAGAGAAGATGGCTGGGTACTACCACCAATAATAAACAAAATTAAGTCTATAACCAAGCTGACCACTGCACGACCTCAAGATACTGTAAGCACATACTGCGTAGATCAGACCAAAATTAATAAATAAAAGCAGAAGGTAGCCCGAGTTAACTATGACACCTGGAGGTCTAACGTCTCATTCCCCCCGTGACTACGGGTGCTGTAAAGCACTCGAAGCGTGTGGAATTTAAAAACAAAATTATACGCGATAAAATCCGTAAATAATAGTTTCATTTCAAATGTCAAGTCAAATAGTTTTTTTGCAGAAAATGTTTATATTTAAGTTTGTTATATAGAGCATGGTAAATACAAAAACCTGTCGCAAAGTAGATAATGTTTCAAATTATTTCGATGCGTTTTACAATCGTAATGTAAAATATTACCGTAATATTCGGAACACGCTCAGTCAGCTTAAAATTGAATAAAGGTTCAAACGGAATGTATTGCTTATCATTACGAGTGTTTTTATAAAGGGAATAAATTATTTTTCTCGGCAGCCAGCTCTGCGAATGAGGATGAGTTTTACAGCTTTTATTTTATAAGTATCACAACGCGGTCGATTATATTTTATCATAGCATCGCAATTCAATGATATTATTACATATACAGGTTGGTTGCGATTTTTAAATTTCGAAAAAATTTTTTTACGAAAGATATAATGAACCAACTTAATAAGCCTAATAATTCAAATAAAACTCAATCAAGTTAAATATATATATATATCATGAATTTACTGGTCTCCGCAAGTGCGACGACCTCAGAAAATTAGTTTTCGGCGAGGAGACTTTGACCTGGGTGTCATTAGCCAAGTTAACTATTAGCGCAGATATATCTTGTGTTAAAATAACAAAAATTAAAAAATTTAATGGCCTGCAAAATAATACGTTAAATTTAATCTTCATCTCTCATAACGTCGCATTCACTCTGTTAATAAAAGATAAAAATGGCGCTCGGCGCTCGGCGCTCGCTTTAATTTCATAGCATTTCGAAACCACTTTCGAATATTGAAAGCAGGCTTTTGGCCAGGATAGGGATACTTGCACAGTCTTAAATCCACTACTGAACATCAGCCTCCTAGTGATGCTGCTCCCCATCATTAATCTGTGGAATTTAGCTTCGGCAAATTTGGATGAATTTTACACCAACATTTGTACGCCAGAGCTTCATTTGTTAGTTAGCAAGGTGCACTACGTAAAGGTGAGGTTGCCATTTAGAGAGAAAGATGGTACTACTTTACCTATTTTTTTTTATTGGTAAGGCGGCAAACGGGCTTTCAATTCACCTGATGTTAAGTGATAACCGTCGCTCACATACATCTGCAGCACCATAGGTGCTGCAGGTGCGTTGCAGCAAAAGCCGCCGCTTGGCCTTACCACGGTTAAAAAGAAGATTAAGAATATTAATTCAAACGACCATTTTTGGTCCCTCAAGCCGGATCTTAAATAGCGAATGACCAGCACTTCCGAGCCCATACGAACTCGTAGAAGTTTCTTGACATATAACAGCTATCTTATATGTTTGTTCTTATGTCAATATATTTTTAACTCGTTTCGTAAGGTTCTATGCGAAGTCTTTTACTAAGCCCACGGCGTCTGTTCATCCGTGCATCTATCTGTCTTACCTTTAAAGGACTATCCTCTTTTGAACCGTAATAGGCTGCTGGTTGAAATATTTCACGAGATACAATAGATTATGGCGAATATTTTAGTTAGGTCTCCTAGTGGGAGGCTTTCCTATAATCGTCATGTTTGGTAGGCTGGTGGGCGATCCCAGTACCAGACGCTTCGCACCTCAGACGCTACTAGACGTCAGTCTGCCATTATTTGAGATGGTCGATCCGCGGTCGATGCAATTTATTGATGTGTGTGACAGATTTTCTCAGCTCACCACCATTTATTATTATCCCTTTAATTACTGTGTGTATCATTTTATCGTTATTTATAATTTTCATTACGACGTTCTTATTAACAAGCTTTCTTGTTTATCCCAATCGACTTTAAACTAACTTCCCGATGAACCAGTACTTTAAACATAACTCAAAACTGAACGATAATGAAATTTTAACTCGCTTTCTTGTCTGTAACTGTACTGTCAAGTACCAGCGTAAAATAGTTATAGATAATAGCAAACCAATTGACATCTACATGACCCATATCAAACTAAGCCAATCCAACATTTAATTAATTCCATTAGATCAATAACAGTATTTGGGAAATTAGTTATAATGGGTATGTCAAATTAATTTAAATTAATTTATAGTTCGCCTCTTATTTACAGACACAATAACACTACATAAGTTATATATTCAGACTACTCGGCTACGCCAAGTGGCTATGCGTTTAGCTGCAGCACTGTGGGTCGCGGGTTCGAATCCCGCATGGGACTAGTATTTGTATGGACTGCAAATAATAGTTCCGGATAGCGGTGTTTGTCCATGAGCAATTTATGTATGTAAACTGCCTTCGTGACACAAGAGAAATTCCTAAAGTGGACAATATGCAAGACAATAAAACCCAGCCAAATGATTTGTATATTTGTACAAATGGTGACTTTGGCTGGGATTCGAACCGGAACTTATAGCTCAACAGTCAGGTACGCTAACCATGAAGCAACGCGGTCTTCACGAGGATAATATTATGAGCGAATTCAAATGTAAAACTTTAACTTGGACTCTTCTGAAGTGCATTTAATTATACAAAATAAAGATATAAATGATGCAGCAATCAAGCTCACTAGACCCTGTCGCAATCTTCGTATCCATGTCAAAGATACAAATCTAACATAAATTTCGAAAAATCAATGACTCTATAGGAGAGTTATGAGACTGATCTTATAACTCTCCTATAGTGGCTCTATAGTAGATATATAACTTTCTTACAAATACATTTATAGCACGTAGAAAAACTAAATTAAAGAACCAAAAAAACAATTTAAAGTAAATAAAATCAGGCGTTGCTCTGCAGAAGTTCAGTACATTTTACTATATTAGCCTACTTTTATATACTCTTATTGCATGTAAGACTATTCGTTTTATGTTTATATTTTATTATATGTTGTATTATTTGCAATGTTTAAAATCTGTAAATAAAGAGGTGAAGATATATATTGGTCTTTGAACAAATCTTCATTTGGTTGGCCCGAAGTAAGTTAATTTTGTACTATGCTACTACTGGAATGCTATCTTGCTAAGTCTTTCTATCTAATAGGTTTAAAAATTTATTAAACAATAACTTTATAAAAAGGGTTATAATAATATAAAGGAATACTCGGATGATAAGAACCCCTGGGAATTAGTTAATTAGGACCAAAGCTATTGTAATATTAGACTATTAAAACGTGTTGTTTTAAAAATAGGATAAAGACCTACGAAGTTTCTTTCGCCTGTTTCTTCTCCGTCAGAGGAACAGCACTACGAAACGGTAGTAGATTTAGTAAGATATAAATATTGAGAAACGAAATCTGAATTTATTACGTTCATTTCATTCATATTTAGTGTAAGTTACAATGCTTTTGAAATCAAATTAAAAGAATTCAATGCTCGCCATATCCAGACAAACTTTTGTACCCAGAATTCAGGTGACGTTTTTTTTTATGAAAAAGACGGCAAACGGGCAAGCAGGTGGTAAGTGCTTATCTTCGCCCACTCACATCTGCAACACCATAGATGCTGCAGGTGCGTTGCCGGTGCGTTGCGTTGCTTTAAGGATATTTGGGAGATAAGAGGGAAGAGGAGAGGAATAGGAAGGGGGTGTGGGCCTCCGGTTACCTCACTCACCGAACGAAACGCAGAAGGACATGATGCCTCTACTTCACGCCGGTATTCTGCGAGGCCGTGGTATCAATCCGGTCGAGCCGGCCCATTCGAGCAGCAGCTAAAGCCGCCGCTTGGCTCTACCACGCTAAAATACGTTTCACCGAATGTTGAAGAAAAAGCTGTTATGGGGGAATGTATCGTACGCCCTCATTCCCATTCATTGGCGCGTTATTTTTCATTAATTATAGCAATTGATAACTTAAAGTAATGTAATACGTAATACGACCGTTAAGGGCGCTGTAATGTTTCCGTTGTGTTTAAAAAAAAAAAAAAAATTAATTTTAATATCTTTGATAGTCTTGTCTTGAAGCGAGGGTGCAAAGTGAAAGTAAAAATTAGGTCGCGTTTACCACCATTATCTATTCTCCCCTCGGGGTAATTGCTCTAACATTAGAGCAATTTCCTTCCATAATCGTTTTGCCTTTTCAGGAACATATATTTCTAATGAAACTATTATTTACGGATTTTACCGCGTTTAATTTTTTTTTATATTCCCGACCTATCGAGCGCTTTACATCAGCCGTGGTCACGGAGGGACTGAAATGTTTGACGTCCAGATGTCATAGTTAACTCGGGCTACCTTCAGCTTTTATTTATTAATTTTTGGTCCGATCTGCGCAGAATGAGCTCACAGTATCTTGAGGTCGAGCAATGGTGCTTGGTTTTAGATTTAATTTTATTTATTACTGAATTCCAAGTGGTAGCACCCAGCCATCTTCTCTTTTGAATTGGATGTTTTTTGATTTCAATAGCCTCGCGAATCATCCTTGGCAGGAATCGGTGTCCTTTTGCGTGGATTTGTGATCTATCAAATCTGATGTAATGGTTGGGGCCATCAAGGATATGAACACAGACTGCAGACTTTTTAGAGCGTCGGTGTTTCACGTCAGCCATGTGTTCCTTCACAATCAAGCTCGTATACTCCTGCATCTTGTAGAGGGATATTGCACTTTTCGCCGGCTTATAAAACATTTTTATAGAAGCCCTCTTCAAGATATAGCCAATATTGTCAGTAACGCCTCTGATGTACGGTAATACAGCAGGAACTCGCTCGACTGTGGCCGGCTTCACTCGGTCACTGTGAAGGAAGCGCGGAACCCGAAGCTTTTTGTCGTACGGAACTTGCTTGACATGCTCGCTCGACGCTCGCCAAGTGTTTACTGTCACAGATCCCTCGTGCTCTCCGAAACAAAGATTTACCGACAGTGGCTAACTGAGATGGATGGTGGAGAGGTTCACCGTTTAAATATCTGTTTTTATGGGTCTTTTTCCTATACTCACAGTGTGGCTTATGGTGTTATTAGGATTTCGAGTTACTAACACATCAAGAGAAGCTAACGAGTTATTTGCCTCTAACTCCGTTAATTGAATTTTGGTGTTTATGGAATTTAGGTGATTTAGAATGTTCTCGTAAATACAAGAATCATTATAAGAATATATACTGTATAATCTATGCCTTAATTGATCTATATTCATTTATAGTCTATTGTCGAAGTGGCAGAGTATTTAGTTCGCGGCGAACTATAATCTAATCTGTAATCGCATGTTCAATTCAAAGCATAATTCTTTCGAATCTAGATTTTTTTTTATACGAAAACAAGCAAATTGTAAATAAACGTTGAAAAATATTTTATGCAAAAAATAAATTCGAGAAAGACTTTCGCTTCACGTTGTGTGTTCAATTGTGTTAAAGTATTAAACTTTCACGTTGTATTTTATGAAAACCTTTGTTCACTTTTGTACTTAATTTTTTTTTTATTTAAAGTTGAATGTAACTGTAAATATAAATGAAAGGAATTATTGCTGTTTCAAATAACATTAAACTTTAAAACGCAATAATTACATTTTTCTTTAATGCTTTTTTAATTTCGCATTAATTTTGCCTGGAAACATATTTGTACTTAATTAAATATATTCGTGTTAGTAAAAATTGCCATGAAATAACAAATTAATTTAAAACTCGACCTAAATGTTATTTATATGAACGTGTTATTAGACACTGACGACTTAGTGGTTAGCGTACCTGACTTCTGGGCCGTGGGTTCTGGGTTCTAATCCCGTAATGTTTGTAGTAGTACTAGTAAAGTAGCCCGTAAGTGCCCACTGCTAGAGAAAGGCCTCCTTCTCAAATATTTTGACTGGGTTTCGGAGCCGGGTAGGGCCTCCCACGCTGCTCTAGTGCGGGTTGGCGGGTTTCACATATCCTCGAAATAATATTTATTATTATTTCTCAGACATACAGCTCTCAAAATTGCTATTAACAATAATAGTGCCGGCACCGGGGATCGAACCCAGGTCACTCGCGCTCAAAGAAACTAAAGCGCGCGCTCTGACCCCCAGGCTACCACGGCTCTAATATTGGTGGTGGTGTTGTGTCTCTCACACTATATCTAACGCGGCGTCCGCTCGAACACTGACGACGAACTAGCAAACAGACAGACCCATTCTTTATCGTGTGTCCCAATTGGTGTATGCGCGATCAGTGGGCACGGTTAAATAGTTTGTATGAGTATTTTCAACGCGCGACGAAATCGCTTTGTTTTTAGTGCCAGCTGTTGGTAGGACGCCGATTGCGATAGCCCAGTAGTACTAGCTCAAGATATATCTGGTAGAGACCAAAAGCGGCTTTTGCTGCTGTTAGAATGGACTAGCGCCCCAGCTAAAAGCATAGCCACTATCCTACCGAGACATCTGACGCCATGCCAGCAGTCTTCAGCGCAGTTGACAACTGCCGCCAGTATTCGGAAGATCTCTCCGTTGTCGAATTGCCCGGGAGGACATCGTCTTCGTTATTGGTACATGTTTATTTGTTTTGCAGTCATTAATTCTCACCGGTCTTTAAGGCTGTTCGAGAGATGGAAGGGAGGCCTCCGGCTACCTCACTCACTAAACGATGCGCAGAAGCACAAAATGCCTCTACTTCACGCCCGGTACTCTGCGAGGCTGTGGTATCAACCCGGTCGAGCCGGCCCATTCGAACATCAGCAAAAGCAGCCGCTTGGCTCTACCTCGTGTAAAAACTAGATATGCATATGACATATGCCCGACGTTCTTAAAAAAAAAACCTGTACGTAAACACACAAAGCCGCTGAATACATTATGTTGTGCGCAATTCGTCACCGTTGTGTGCGAAAGCAGGAATCCTTGGCCGCCTCCACGACAACGAAAGGACGAGATCGTAACACGATTATGGCGGCGCGGGTCGGTTGTGTTGAAGGTGCAAATTTAATATTCAATTTGGTTAAGCAACATTCATGAAGGGCAGGACTTCTAAATTAGCGACATCGTCATTAATTCGCTATGTAAACAAAATCCTTATTTCGTCACTATATAAATGGTACATTATCTGATGAGAGTCGTGGTTGTACTTTTCATAGTACACGATTGAGCTAGGTTCGATCCCGACGCCGACACCATTAAAATGATAAGGAATGTAATTTCGGAGACATACGAAGTGTGCCAACTACCATTGCAGCGTGGCGGACCCTTCTCTGCCCCGAAACTTTGTCAAGCGATTGAGATGAGGCTTTTACGCATCTCGAGCAAAGAGCAAGGAATTAGCTCATTTCCTAAAGGTCGTAAGTGAACAGAAATTTCAAAATTTCGTTGTGTAATCAGGTGTTTGTTAATTGTTTTGTACTCTATGAAGGACTATGTTTACGTGACATGCACAATGCCAAGTGGAACACAAAGTTGGTTCACGCGGCGCTTGAGATGAATATGCATGTATATATTCATGCCTTGTTCCCAACGGGGTAGGCAGAGACAATCTTCTTCCACTTGCTACGGTCCTGACATACGTCTTTCGCTTCTTCCACTTTCATCAATCTTTGCATGCATGCTCGTTGTTTTAGAGTACTCTTGACCTGGCCTTTTTTCAGAACGTCTCCGATTTGATCGTTAAATGTTCGCCTAGGTCTTCCTCTCTCCTCTCTACCATTGAGGCATTAGGATAGTGAATATTCATTATCCAAGTTCTCTTTACTAACCTTAGTCTAATGCTGGACGTAGCTATTAATAATTGGCAACAAAGCTGGCATTCATTTCATGAAACATTAATACAATCAATCTGAGCCTTAGATTAATATACACACATCAAAAAAGTCTAAGCAACATGCATGATATTACTAATTTACCATTTATATTGAATGAATGATGTATAAAATCAAGACTAAACGTAGCAATAAAAACGCACTTAAATTCAAACAAATTCCCTTTCATTTAATTTTATGAAAAAAACAAAACATAATCGAATTTTTTTTTTTTTTTTTTTTTTTTTTTTTTTTTTTTTTTTTTTTTTTTTTTTTTTTTTTTTTTTTTTTTTTTTTTTTTTTTTTTTTTTTTTTTTTTTTTTTTTTTTTTTTTTTTTTTTTTTTTTTTTTTTTTTTTTTTTTTTTTTTTTTTTTTTTTTTTTTTTTTTTTTTTTTTTTTTTTTTTTTTTTTTTTTTTTTTTTTTTTTTTTTTTTTTTTTTTTTTTTTTTTTTTTTTTTTTTTTTTTTTTTTTTTTTTTTTTTTTTTTTTTTTTTTTTTTTTTTTTTTTTTTTTTTTTTTTTTTTTTTTTTTTTTTTTTTTTTTTTTTTTTTTTTTTTTTTTTTTTTTTTTTTTTTTTTTTTTTTTTTTTTTTTTTTTTTTTTTTTTTTTTTTTTTTTTTTACCTTTTTTAAGTTTACATACCTACGCACTTTGAGTGAGTAAAGACTTAGAAATTAATTAATATAAATGGTAAATTTGTAATATCATGCATGTTGCTTAGACTTTTTTGATGTGTGTATATATATAGTACCGTTTAATTGAATAATTTCGTTTAAATAAATTTGAACACGGTTGTGTTTAGTTAAACGCGAAAAATATTTTGCTGTAAAATGTACTCATATACGAAACGTAGGTATTTAAAGGTCTTCCTTGAAGTTTCTCTCAACCACTCGAATGATCAAAGCTCTGTCCTATTGAACTGGAATATGTTCAAAGATGTAAGCACCGCGTGTTACTAGGAGCGTAATTGCTGTTACCACTACATTATTTTTAATTTAAATATCGCTTACTTACGTTTATAACCACACGTTAGGAGCCACGATGGTTGTGTAGTTGAGAGGATCTGTTTCCGAATCAGGAGACTCGAGTTAGATTAGATATTTAATATAAGCCGCATAGGGTGTCCTATCTGCATAGCTCACACCAATGAGTTTTTCGAAACATACCAGGAGCGTTCAATAAAAAGTAACAATGTAAAGGAATTTTATATCGGCATCGTAACATTTTAGTGTAATATAAATTGTCTTTTTTCTAAGCTTAACATTTATTTATTTTATCTTTTTTTAAATACCTTTATAAAAGTATTACAATGGGCTGACTTAATGCCTTTTGGCATTCTGCCTGTCAACGCGTGGAGAGATATTGTTAAGCTGACAAACATAAAAAATGTAAACAAACCAAAAATAATTGAATAACTTAACAAAACTAAAACCTAAAGATATTCTATGTCCTAAATAAACATATAAAACATTCCCTTTCTAAAGAACTCTTCGTACTGAGCACTTAACAATTCCTGTACTGCAGCGACTACTGCTTCATCATCTTCAAATCTCTCTCCTATCACATACTCCTTTCATCTCAGAAATAGATAGAATTCATTAGGTGCACGGTGAAATGAATACGGAGGATGCTCGAGTATTTCAAAGCCGGCGTCTCGAATTGCAGCCATCGCAGCGGCTTCTGTGCCGGGCCGTTATCTTGGTAAATCAAAACAGTCTATACTAGTTAGCCTCGCCGTTCCTACCGTATTTCGTTGCGCAATTTTTTTATTTGCATACGAAGTGACCGTTACTGTTACTGCTACAGTAGCTCCATGATCGAGACATTCAATTATTGCTACCTCTTGCCTATGCCAGAAGAGAGAGTCCACGATCTCGGAGGGGCTCGCCTCACCAATAAAACATATTAATTTTTTTGCAGTTTAACCAGCCAGTATTTACTTTTTAAATTACAAGGAGTTTGTACCACATTCTCCTTTTTTTTAACATATATATATATATATAGTAAATGACAGCCCCGCGAGATCAGACGGCGCATAGAGAAAATGGCATCGTAATCCAAAACTCCTCTTTCTCCGTGAGCTCGGAGGTACTCAATCTCGCTTACGGTGGGCAGGGAGAGTGGTGCAATGCAACATCGTCACAATTCCACCCACCACCTCGGTCCGACTCGCTCCGCTGTGACAGGCTGGTCAGGTAGGCCACGGCAAATAGTTCCCTGCGGAGTAGAAACTGGTATTATATGAGCGAGAAAGAGATTATTTTTATTTTAGGAAGTCTGCAGATTGTGATCATATTCTCCATCGTCCCAACCATTACATTAGAAGTGACAGACAATTTATCCTCGCAAAAGAATCCCGATTCCAGCCTTTGGCAGTTCCATCGATGTTCTTCGAAATAAGCTAGAATGATATGATCTGATGGCTATAGAAATTGAAAAACTTTCTAATTTCAATTGAGAAGATTTTATAACCCAAGCGGGTGCCACCACCTGCTTGGATTATAAAATTAAATCCAAGACCAAGCATACCACTGCACGACATTGAGACACCGTGAGCTCAGTCTGCGTAAATCGGACCAAAAATTAATAGTTAAATAAAGCTGTGTGTAATCACCGTGACCACGGGTGCTTTTAAGCACACCGTAGCTTCGGGATTCATAAAAGTTTAATGAAACGCGGTAAAATCCGTAAATAACAGTTTAATTTCAAATTGATTTTGATTAAAATTAGATTTTTCACGTCTTTAATATAATTCGCCTATCTAAAACGGGATTGGTCTTTATGAATTTGCGTCACTTAAATCATACTCTTTAGGACAATCCGTCTTAATCCCTTTCATTTGTCTAACTTTGAAGGATTATATACATTTCCAACCGGGTCGGGAATTATTATTCCTATAAGTAAATTTCGAAATTAATTAGGTAGGACTTACGCATTAATAATTTCGGATGTTGGTGTGAAATTTATTTAAAGATTTAAGTCATGTCTGTTGCTTTCCCTTCATTATCGACATTACTTCATTACCCGTTAGAAATTAACCCAATAATTGTCATGTTCGCCGCGCACGGAAAAATGGACTACAAATATTTTTTAAGTCTGGATGTCTGTCCATGTGCAATTTATGTTTGTAAATTGCCTTCGCAGGAGAAAAAAATAAGTTTTCGAAAAAAACAAAAAATTTAAAAGTGGTCATATACAATTTCGGCGAAAGCCACTGGACTATTATATGAGGCGAGGGATTTTGCATCTTTAAGTCCTGTTTAATGTCATATTTAAAAGGAGGTATGACATTCATTTATGTTACCCCATAGCGATAGGCAGAGATCACGGCTTTCCATTCGACACGACCCAGCGTAGCCTCAGTATCTCAATTATTATCCCTATCCAGGTGATAGAACCTAATGTGCGGCGTGCCACGTCGGAACGACACCCGCGGGAAGAAAGGGCGTGGCATATTCTGACACTACCACTACCTACCACTGTGGCAAAATTATATAATGACAAATAAAAAAAAATAAACTATGTTGTATACTTTGCGGCCTGTATTCGAGTAATCGGATTTAGGTCAGGGGACGATTCAATAAAATCCCCTGGAGACTAAATTTATACGGTTAATGAACGTTCCCTTTTGTGATATAAACATTGTCCGAGCATGGAATTAAAGTATCGATTCTACATTCGTTTGAATACAATTCGATTTAAATAATACATCAAAAGGGCCGTGGCAGCATTGTCGGGGCGATCAATTTAATTTTATGTTATGCGAATGATCTCGGTTCGAATCCCAATGCCGGCGCCACTAGAAATGTTGAATTAACCACGTGCTCGGTGAGGAATAATAAAAATTAATCTAGAGGACCCGTGACTTCCGCCCGCCGGGATTGGAACATTGTGGTGCACTTTTCACTTCAAAATCATCGCTAAACTAAAAATGGCACGGAGAAAATCAATAAAGCTTCACCAATCCAATCCAGTCTTTACTTTCATTATTATTTTGGGGTATTTTTACATTTTCTCATCAGGTTGGGCTGTGTAAATAAGTATAGATACATAGAAATTCCTTAAAGCAAATAATATTCAATAAAATATTTTTTTAATAAATTTAAATAAATAAATAGAACACAACCAGACGGAAGCCCTCGGAAGTCGAGACCGGGCGGCCGTGGGTTGGGGAGAAAGGAAAGAAACCGGCGGACGATGCGGGCGGTATCGAGGAGCACCGCCTTCTGCATTTGAGTCACGGAGTCCCAGCCGCCTTAGCCTGTTCCGAAACGCTGACTGAACCCATAGAATATTTTCGTGCTGATGATGTACCGAACTCGGTCTGCCAGGTTACATATTACTTCATTATCATTATTGTTCATCATCTTTATCTCCTCTGCTGAATGTAAAGTAACATCTTCGATCATTGTCATTTAGTATAATGACTTTAGTATATTAGCAAACATCTTAAGAAGAACGAGATTTAAAAGCGTGTAATAACATATTAGTTTTTAATTGTTCTTCACATTACGTAACGTAACGCAGGCAAGTAATTTCTAATTTGAACTTTAATCATAATAATTAAAGCTAGAATTGGAACTTACACCCACTTGCAAAATATATTATTAACGACGGTAAGAGAGAAAATGAAGAAGTGATTTATAATGTTTATTAGTTTTTAAAATTTGCTTCTTTTGACTGGACCGGGCTTTCAAATATCGTGAACAGTTTGAAACTATCTAATAAAGGTGTTAATTGCCACTAAATAGAAAATATTACATAGAATTTAAATAAAAATACCACGATCAGGTCAGGTCAGGGCGCTCACTTTAGTATCATAGAGCGCGAGTGACCTGGATTCGATCCCCGGTACCGGCACCACTCAAAATTGTTAATAGCAATTTTAAGTGCTGTATTTACCACGTGCTCAGCGGTGAAGGAAAACATCGTGAGGAAACCTGCATGTCTGAGAAATAATAAAAATATTATTTTGTGGATATGTGAGGCCCGCCAACCCGCACTGGAGCAGAGTGGCGGGCCCTTCCCGGTTCCTAAACCCTCTCTGATACTCGTATTTGAAAAGGAGTCCTTTGCCCAGCAGTGGCCACTTATAGGCTGCTACTATTTTTTTTTTTTACACATAGTTGTTTATGAAATAACTGACATATTTCGAAGACCATTCGAAGACCATCTATTATATAAATAAATGTAATAAACAAATAGGAAAAAAAAATTCGAGAGGGGTTGACGGTCTTCACAAATGTGCGCACTGGAGTGGCGGCCGAGCACTTCCCGACTCTCAAAACCATCTCAAATATTTGAGAAGGAGGGCCAGCAGTGGGCCCTTACAGGCTGGACAAATTATATTGGCATGTAGGAAATTCTAATATGTATATATCGAAGGATTTTAAGTTATAAATATATAGGTGTATTATCCAATTCCTAATAATAAAGTAATAACGCAATTCTCATCAATCACAATCAGACAATTTAACGGAAAAGTTCTACCGAACTGCGCATTAACAGTAAATCATAACGACTGTGCCTTCCTACCCCCATGGCTTGATAAATATAGCCTTCACTCAATTTAACAATATAGGTTTTACAAAGATTCATCTTAATCACCATCATCATCTTTAAAGCCTCACATTTTATTCACATTAAAGCCTGTTACAAGTCCACTGCTGAGACATCTGTCTCGGGCGGATCACCATGCTAAGTGATTACCGACGCCCACTTACATGTCCAACAGCTGAGTTACTGCAGGTGCGCTGCGAGCCTAGTGCGTGAGCAGGGGGAGTGGGCCTCCGGTTACCATACTCAACGACCGATGGACAACATTCTATCGTTAATACAGTAGCATAAATACAGACGGACAATTGTTACAATTTAATTATTACGATAGTTAAAAAATAAAAAAATAATTATTCACTTGTTCCAGCATTCATCTGTCACTGGTTGATGGATGACACCCGAATAAAATCCAACTTTTAACATTTTGATGGAGGTGGGAAAATTGGGAACTGAGAAAATTTGGTACCGTCATATATGAGTATTGTATCGTAGTATATTATTTGAGTATATATATATATATGAACATTATATTTGTGCGCACCTTTTTACATTTCCTCGGTTCAATCTTTAAGCGATTTAAGCGTGGTAGAGCCAAGCGGTGGCTTTAGCTGCTGCTCGAATGGGACGGCTCGGCCGGATTAGTACCACGGCCTCGCAGAATACCGGCGTGAAGTCGAGGCATCTTGTGCTTCTGCGTTTCGTTCGGTGAGTAAGGTAACCGGAGGCCCACATCCCCTCCCTATTCCTCTCCTCTTCCCTCCCATCTCCCAAATTTCCTTAAAGACCGGCAACGCACCTGCAGCATCTATGGTGTTGCAGATGTACGTGGGCGACGGTAATCACTTACCATCAGGTGAACCGCTTGCACGTATGCCGTCTTTTCAATTAAAAAAAAAATCTAATGGTAGACTGGTAGAGAATGCCATTTGGTATTAAGTCTACTTTTTTGTTCTGTAATGTGCAAATAAATAAATAAAATTATAATTAATGAACTAGTCGAAGTTGAACAATATGTATATCGTGGATAAATAGATGACAGGTACGAGAAGAATATAAGCTTTAATGAACAGATATTGATAAATAAGTATATATTGAGATATTACACCGAAAATTAAAAAGTGTCATTTTCAAATTAGTCATTTGTATAAGTACTAATACCTAGACACTCATTAGTACTTATCTCCTTGTGTAATATGCAATAAGACTGCATTAACCTGTTATCTTATACGATACTATATATGGAAGCATAGAAATACAAACATACTTGTTTTTTTTTATAATCTTTACATATTTTGTGCTAATACTGCACCTTGTATGTAATTTTCTTTCTAAAATGTTTTTTTCAACGATCAAAAGCGTAAGGCGCAAGAATCTGCCATGCCCTTTCTTGCCATAGGTGGGATAGGTGTTAAGTCAAAGCCTATAAAACCGCAATGACTACAGACAGATGTCGGTATAATCGAAAAACAGCAGACCATATTTAAACATACCAATCACGGGCAGCAGACGTCTAACTTGCGAGGTTTTTTTTATGGGAAAGGCGCCAAACGACCTTACGGTTAACCAGATGGTAAGTGAATACCATCGCCCAAGTACATCTGCAACACTAGAGGTGCTGCAGGAGCGTTGTCGGCCTTTAATGGTATTTGGAAGATGGGGGGGAGGACGAAGAGGGGGATGGGGAGTCCGGTTATCTCACTCAGCGAACGAATCCCAGAAACACAAGATGCCTCTACTTTACGACGATGTTCTTCGATGCCGTGGTGTGGTGGAGAGTAGCTGCATTGCGCTCACCAGTCTGCCTTCACAGAGTGGTGAGTGTTTTGGTGGAAGAGGATGGAAAGGGGGAGTGGGTCTCCGGTTACCTCACACACCGAATGAAACGCAGAAGCTCAGGGTGCGTCTGTTTTACGAGGATTAGTTCAGGTCGTAGTACTACCGAGAACCGGCCCATTCAAACAGCAGCAAAAGCCGTCGCTTGGCTCTACCACGGTCTACAAAGTGTCTGGTACAGCGATCGACAATCCGCCTGCCGTGCGTGGCGATCATGACAAATCCTCGTTATGGGCGAGGCCTGTGTCCTGCAGCAGACTATTTACAGGCCTGTTAAGGTAAGGGTAAGGTATCTGTCCGTTAACAGCTGGACCAATGAGTCCTCTGCATTCCTGATAAGATTACTTAGCGAATAGAAACCATTTTAGCAGCATGATTCTAAGATAATAATATACGTATGCGTGCTATTCAGTTTAGTTGTGTTCCGTTCAAATTTAAGGTATTTATCATCTGTAGTTTAAAGCTCCCAAAACCCGTTCATTTTCTATTCTTTTATTGAAAATTATACCAACGTACTTCTTGCGGTGGACTTTTTGTTGACCAACACTCGGGATCATATAAGAAATTGAAAAATTCTTACAGCACGATGTAAATTCACAGAGTCTCCATCTAGTATTCAAATGAATAATCCTTTTTCTAAATAACAAAAAGGTTCAAATATAAGACATTTAGTTTTCTAATTATAACGGACAGGCAAGGTAGACAGTGATTGTGCACACATTACCACGATTTAGCTAGCTATTAATATTGAGTAACTCAATCTATTTATTATATATATAAATGGATCTCTTTGATGGGCCATGAACACGCCGCATGAAATCTTTTGAATTTTTATGGGCCAATTTTAGTACGTATTTTAAGCAAATCAATCAAGCAAAAAAGGTAGAAAGGTAGAAGTATGGCTCGATTATTATTTCCAGCTAGGTTATAACATACCAACGGAGTTATTTTGATTTTTGAACCTGGTTGTTATTGGCATATGTTTGATTTTTTATGGACGAAGATATTCATGAAGGGCTAACATTCGCGAAAACTTTAGAGACCCTTGTACTGAGTGATTTTTTAAGGAAATTATTTTCTGTGTCCTAGCTAGTTGTCCTAGATAGGGCTCCTGTAAGCGTACACGTATATATCAGACTGACTTATCCCGTCCTAATGTCGTCGTCGTCTAAGAGGAAAGAGTCTATTAATATTTTTTATATATATACATGTGCCTAAACCCTTAGTTACTTACCGCAGTAAAAATATAACATACATGGATTGCTTAAGCTTAAGAAACTGCCCTTTCCCCGGTAATATCGTAAATGGCTACTAAGGGAAAAACCTTGAAATTCTCATGGCTATCTCCTAGAGCAAACCCGGCGTAGAGGTAAAGCAAACGTGGTAGAGCCAAGCGGCGGTTTTAGCTGCTGCTCGAATGGGACGCCTCGACAGGGTTGGTACCACGGCCTCGCAGAATATCAGCGTGATGTAGACGCATCTTGTGCCTCAGCGTTTCGTTCGGTGAGTGGGGTAACCGTAGACCACATCCCCTCTTCATCCCCTTCCCCATCCTCCATCCCTTCTCCTAAATACCCTTTAACACCGGCAATGCACCTGCAGCACCTCTGGCGTTATAGATGTACTTAGGCGACGGTAATCACTTACCATCAGGTGAACCGATTGCACGTTTGCCGCCTATCGCTATTTTTCCCGTGAATCTCCCGGAGAAAGAAAGAATGGATAGGGAAACCGGTTTAGCCACGCCGGAACGTGCCAAATGGATATCCGTGATCTCTGCTTGTGCTCAGCGGGAATGTTCATCTTATATATTTTTAAACTTTATCAGGAGTAAGTCGCTCAACGAAATTAAAAACTCAAATATCCCTTCGTCCTATTACCCTTTGATGGCGCATAAAAGTGAACACCGCGACTAAGCGTTGCACGTAGACTCGTTATTACTTTCATAGCTCTATACGACGAACAAACGGACAGTATCTATTGAAAAACCTTAGAATACATTTTCCTTAAAGTATATTACAGAAAATAGAAACAGGTATTACAAGTAAACTAAAGTAGCAGTTCTATTCCACTTCATTTACTTTTAGTTTTTTTATAACATTCATCCACGACATCCAGGCCCAAACTAGGATTTACCAAGATTCCGTCTTGGTCACTGGATGGTTATAAGATAGACAGATAAAATTGATTTACCTAAATACATCATCATCATCATTTCAGCCTATCAGAAGTCCACTGCTGAACATAGGCCTCCCCCAAAGATTGCCACGAAGCTCGGTCCTGAGCCACCTGCATCCATCGACTTCCCGCAACACTGCGCAGGTCGTCACTCCATCTTGTGGGGGGTCGACCTACAATGCGTTTGCCTGTACGTGGCTGCCACTCGAGAACCTTTCTTATCGAGCACTTTCCATAGCGCGCTGAGGAACTTTGAGCTTCCTCATACGGCCTGCAGTGAAGGACCAAGACTCGGATCCGTATGTCATCACTGGCAACACGCACTGGTTGTATACTTTGGTCTTGAGGCTTTGCGGTATACTCGACGAGAAGATATGACGTAGTTTCCCGAACGCAGCCCAGCCGAGTTGGATTCGTCGATTGACCTCTGTGTCGAAGTTGGACTTACCTAATCGGACGTTTGACACGAACTTCGTCTTGTCCATGTTCATCTTAAGACCAACCTGTTGGGAGACGTTATTGAGGTCATTAAGCATTGTACTAAGCTCCTCCAGCAATCCTGCCATAAGAACTATGTCGTCGGCAAATCGAAGGTGAGTGATGTATTCGCCATTGATGTTGATACCGTATCCTTTCCAGTTCAGCTGCTTGAAAACATCTTCCAATGCAGCGGTGAAGAGTTTCGGGGATATGACATCACCCTGTCTTACACCTTTCTGCAGTTGGATTGGTTTCGTACTCTGATTCTGTACTCGGATAGACATCGTAGCCTCATTGTACAAACACCTCAGCACTTCGATATACCGAGAGTCTATCTGGCACCGCTGGAGAGACTGTAGCACCGCCCAAATTTCGACTGAATCGAAGGCTTTCTCATAGTCCACATACGCCAGACATAATGGCAAATTGTACTCCTCGGCCTTTTGTACAATGTGACGAAGATTATGTATGTGGTCTATGGTACTATAGCCTTTTCGGAATCCGGCTTGTTCGGGAGGCTGGAAGTCGTCAAGTCTGTTCACTAGACGATTTGAGATGACTCTCGAAAACAGCACGTAGACGCGGCTTAGAAGCGATATCGGTCTATAATTCTTCAAAAGGCAATTATCCCCTTTCTTGAAGAATAGGACAACCACGCTTCTACTCCACGCTTTCGGCGTAACACCGCCATGAATGACGGTATTAAACAGCTTCTGAAGGACAACAAGTATCGGTTTTCCAACCGCTTTCAGAAGCTCAGCTGTAATTCCGTCCTCACCCGGCGCCTTGCCGTTTTAAGCTGTTTGAGAGCCATCCTAATCTCGCTCAGACTGACGTCCGGGATGCTATCGGAATGTGTGGTTTCAACGACGTTGTGTACAGCTGTCCGTAAAATCTCTCGATCTCACTCAAAATCTCGGCTCCAGCAGAAATAACTGCGCCGCTTTCGGTCTTCAGCTTGATCAGTTGGCTCTTTCCGATACACAGATCTCTGGCGAAGACTTTAGATCCTTCGTTCCGCTCTGTCACTTTTTCAATACAGCCTGTATTAAATTTACGTAAGTCTTGCCTCATACAGTTGGAGATCTGTCTATTCAGTTGCCGATACGCTGACGCATCCGTTGTAGACTGCAGATTTATCTCACGCCTGGCTTTCATGAGTTTAAGAGTGTGATCGGAGAGCTTTGGGGTTAGTTCGTGCGGCGGGTCCTGCAAAACTTAGCTCCTACCGCATGGACAGTTTCCACTAGCCTGCTATTCGTATCGTCCACTGTAACGCAATCGTCTAGGCACTGAAAGCGATTATGCAATTCGAGCTGAAAGCTCTCGGGGTTCTGGATAAGGGCACGTGGTGGGCGGAGTGTAGACTTCACCAGACGAGACCGCTCGAGCCTAATGTTAAGGTTCAGTGTGCCTCTTACCATTCGGTGATCACTGCCGGTTTTTACCCTAGTGATCACAGAGACATCACTGAACAGCTGACGCTTGGTCGTCATGATGAAGTCGATCTCATTTTTTGTGGTACCGTCCGGGCTCATCCATGTCCACTTCCTGTGGGGCCGCTACTGGAAATAGGAGTTCAACATAAGGAATCCCTCCTTTGCCATGAAGTTAGCCAGCTGTTGCCCTCTTGGGTTCCGTTGCCCTACTCCAAAGTTCCCTCCTATCAGCTCGTCGCCTTTTTTCGTACCTAGGTTTGCGTTAAAGTCTCCCATCAACACCGTGTAGTGAGCCTTAGAGCAATGAATGGCTCTTGAAATTTCCTCATACATTGCCTCCACTTCATCATCAGGGTGTGTTGAGGTTGGTGCGTATACCTGTATGACCTTCAGCGAATACCTTTTGGTTATTCTGAGTATAAGGTACGCGACCCTACTCGACACACTTCCGATCTCGATCACGTTGTTGATGGGAGACCTGTGGACGATAAACCCGACACCTCCTTGGGACAGATGGTCACCCTGCCGGTAGTAGAACAAGTTACCGGATCTTAGGATTATAGAGTCCTCTCCCTGTCTTCGGACTTCAGACAACCCTATAATACTCCAGTGTAACTTGCTTACTTCTTCTTCCAGTTCTAGTATCTTCTCGTCGGTCCTCAATGTGCGTACGTTATATGTTGCCAGGTTCAGTCGTTTGGGTTGGCAGCTAGAAATCAGCCGGTGATTCTTCGCACCCCCTGCCTCGCCGTTACCATGGCTGCCACCATAGCCAGGACTAGCGAGGCCGCCGGGGACTGGGGGCCATTGCATTTTCTACCTCTCATCATGAGGGGGGGGGGGGGTTTGCCTTAGTTGCCACGCCTGGCGAGCGGGTTGGCAACCGCAGTTTATTTTTTCTTTTTTTAGTTCTAGTGCAGGAAGATGCTGCTGCCCATCTCCTAATATAATATTTTACCATTAAAACGACTTTTACGACACCCATGGTCAGTCAGGGTTGGCACTATTCTTTACTTCCTAAATACATAAATAAACATATATAAACATCGGCGACTGGGTTACTAACATTTATATTCATCACACATAATGTTTGCCACTAGCGGTATTCAAACCCGCTACCCGGAGCTTCGAACTTAGGGTCAGTATCAACTGGGCTGTCGTATCGTGAACTAATGCTGGCGTAGAAAAATATTTTTGGAACCACGGTGAGTACAGTGCAGCACAAAAGCTTCTTCGACCACCACAGCAACGGCCACAAACATCAACGATAATCGTAGTCAATGCAATCCCACGGCTCAACGCTTCAAGTGCTTCCAAGTCTCCTCTCGGCCAGAAAGCTCCTGACAACTTGAAAAAGCTGTCATACATTTCGAGGCATATAGACTATAGTCATAGCACTATACGCTGCAATGGAATTTCTATTGTTGCAACACTTCATGTTATAGTTTGCAAGAATTGGTGTTTAACTTTATAGGTTAAGTTTATAACGTTAATGAATAAATAAATAAATATTGGTATCTACCCTCGCATTACGATTAGAATTTAAATTCCATCAATTCGAACGGATTTTCCCGATATCCATCGGTCGCCCGTCTCTTCTGTTGATCAACGTGTGCACCGGTTTAACTGAGACTCGAATTAGGTCATGCAGATTCAGCTCAGCGCGGACATAAAAATAAAAAGAATCCGTTTTTAATAACAAAAAATTTATAATCTGTGTCGGTATCTAGAATTTATGGAAAATAAAACATCATTACAATATTTGTTCATTACAACAAGTTCTATACGGATGCGGGTGAAAATGGATTTCCCCAAGGAGGGGAATATATCTTCAGGAGATTTATCAGGACATATTTCTCCCACGAAATAATTAACCACAAACTTCGTAAGCACACCAATTGCCACAGTCAATTGTGGCATATTAAGTTAAATAATTAGTAGTCGTTTTGCTCCTAGGGATAAATAGTTTAAAAATAAAAATAAAAAAAAAAAGAAATTTTGATTTTTCGAAAGAACATCGATATCAGAAGTTTAGATCATTGTCGGATGAGAAACAGTTCATTCAGAAACACTAATTAAGAAGGTAAGAGAGCGCCGGGTTTGCTCCCAATAATAGATAGAAAGAAAAAAAAAATTTTTTTCGATCAAGCGGCTCTCTTGATGATAAGCGATTACCGACGCCCAAGTACATTTCGGAGATTGGAGGGAGGATGAGGATGGAAAGGGGGAGTGGGCCTCCGGTTACCTCACACACCGAACGAAACGCAGAAGCACAAGGTGCCTCTGTTTTACGAGGATTTCGTCAGGTCGCGGTTCTACCCAGGTAGAACCGGTCCATTTGAGCAGCAGCTAAAGCCGCCGCTTGGCTCTACCCGGTTATAACACAACAAACACAATAAATGTAGTAGTTATCTGCTTAATTGTACAAGTATGCAGGATAGCGGCAACGTAAAGATCGCCGACTCATCTTTCGTATTATGCTACGGCAGTGTTACTGCAGCGCAGACATTCTTCCGATGCCCATGCCAAATATCACGAGCAGCCTCATCATTTTCATCATTTCAGCGTATCGCAAGTCACACTGCTGAACGTAGGCCTCCCCCAAAGATTGCCACAAATCTCGGTCCTGAGCCACCTGCACCCATCGACTTCTCGCAACACTCCGCAGGTCGTCACTACATCTTGTGTGAAGTCGTCCCACACTGCGTTTGCCTGTACGTGACTGCCACTCGAGAACCTTTTTTTCCCAACGGTTTTCAGTTCTGCGAGCTAAGTGGCCGGCCCATTACCACTTCAGCCTGCTGATCCTAACGGTTATGACAGTTACCCTAGTTCTCCTGCGGATACCATCGTTGCCGATTGTATCGGGAGTATTCTCTATGTATGTTTGCAGTCTGCAGACATAATTTTTAAAGGTTTTTGTTGTTTTGTTTTTTTTATTATTATTCTTTCTCAGACATGTATGTTTCCTCACGATATTTTCCTTTACCGCCGATCACGTGATAGATTCAGCACTTATAATATAATTCCTGTTAACAATGCGCAAAATGCAAAGTGGAGCCGATCAAGTAACTCGGGTACCATAATAAAGCGAACGCTCTGACCACTAGGCTGCCGCGGCTCAATCAAACTTTAATAATCACCAAATAAAGATCTTATCCTATATAATCGACGGGATAAGAATAAATCGATTTGAATATCATTTCGCGATGATTAATAAACCGATTCCCAATTCAGATTCGTACGATGTAATGTACCGGTAAATTGTACGTTTTTTTTTGGATTTGTTAAGCAAATACTTGAATTTAATGCAAGATTGATTTTTAAGTAATGTATTATTGCGGAAGTGATGAATTAGTGTGTGTCCATTTACCGCGTGGTAACGGCACAAGAATCTGCCATCCCCTTTCTTACCGTGAGAGTCGTAAGAGGCCTTGAAAACCACAATGGCTCCCGACAGATGGCAGGACAACTATATCGAAAAGTACCAGACGATAAATATGCGTGCGTGGCAAGCGGTATTATCTGCCGAACCATTTCATCCTATGGTTGTCGTAAAAGTCGACTAAGTGTTATGCTTAAATAATCTCGTGGTTGGCGCAATAAACATCTTAAGTATGCCAGGTCTAAATTATTCAGTTCGTCGACGAGGAGCAGTGGGTTTATCAATCGCCAATTATACTTTTATTGGGTATTTTATCTATGATGCCAGATTTTCTTACCAAGCCAATATGAGTTTCGATTTCTTCTCTCCTGGTCTGATTCCTTTTTATAAAATCAGTATTCCATTTGTTTTCGTGTCGGTACCTGAGTATGTTTCATGCAATTATCTTAAAATTAAACAGAGAAATTGAAAATTCATGCCACATTGGTATATGAATTTACGAGAGAGAATTTACAAACGCAAAGCTCACGATATCGAAATTCAATAGATATGAACTGAAAAGACTTACAAATGAAAATCACAGTGATTTTAATCGGGCAGGAGCAGTTGACCATAGATAGGTACAACAGACCATTGGAGGTTAGATGTATCAACGATCAACTTACGAACGTGTATTACTCTATGCTGGTGCGGAATTAAACTCAACAACTTACTTTTAATTGTTTTATATTAATATTACTTATTAATATCATATGTATTGTTATTATAATTTTTTTTTGTTATTTATATTTTGATTCCTCATGTATTACAAAAAGCCAAAAAGCCTAACAACTGCTCGCGAAAAAAAAAAGGGTTCCGACAGAATACCTGGGCTGTAGTTGTGGTTATTCATTTAGCATTGCTACAGCATTATACTGAGTCAGACGCCGTTTTGTTGCTGCAACTCGATAAAATATTATTATATTTTGTTATGTTAATTAGGTTTTCATTATGTGTTGAGTTGTGGCAATGAATAAAGTACATTCTACTTTCTTTCTTTCTATATATTTTCAAAAAGACATTCAGTGGAATGTTGAACTGTCACCTGTCTCTGAAAGAGTTAGGGTAGTTACGAATCCTACACAGATACGTGTGTAGATTGTCAATATAAATGATTTTCAGGTTCTGTAAGATCCCTTATCTTTCTAGTTTCATATAAGTAACGTTAACGAACCGAAACAAGTTCAGTGTAGTCGTGATCAGAATATTTAAATAGGTACCTCGCTCCTTTAAACATCGTATTCTTGTGAAACTTATGTATATTATAGTTATAAGCTTATACTACACGAAGAAAAGACATTACATTAGATCTCATATCTTGCTTTCAGGACGTTTATTGGCGTGCCAGGACTTAAACCTTCAGAAGTGTTACCTAAATTATCCTGATTTATGCACAAAATTAACTTCTATTAAGTAAAGGAAATATACATGTGATGATTTCTTGTATTTACGCGAATACTACACATTTGTAATGAAACTATTATTTACAGATTTTAACGCATCTAATTAGCTTTTTAAGTCCCGATGTTTCGGGTGCTTTACCCGTGGTCACGTGGGAATTAAACGCGATAAAATTCCCACATAATAGTTTTATTTCAAATATAGATATGTTGTAGAGAGTGAAATTAAAGTAAATTAAAAAGAGTAACAAGTATTGACAAATTAATAGACTCTCGCTTTAGACACAAATGTTTATGATACCACCAACGCCATCTAGCAGTATGTACGAGAACAACGGTACATATAATTTCGACACCGCAACAATTAATACAATTAATACAATTAATACAATCGAGTATTATTACACTTCGCATTAAATCAATGCCGGTTTTTTTTTTTATGTGAACATTTTTTTTATATGCTAACGAGCAAGCGGTTCACCTGATGGTAAGTGATTACCATCGCCACGTACATCCGCAACACCAGAGGTGCTGCAGGTGCGTTTCCGGCCTTTAAGGATATTAGGGAGATGGGAGGGAAGATGAGGAGTGGGGTGGGAAGGGAGTGTGGGCCTCCGATTACCTCACTCACCGAACGAAACGCAAAAGCACAAGATGCCTCTACTCCAATCCGGCCGAGCTGGCCCATTCGAGCAGCAGCAAAAGCCGCCGCTTGGCTCTACCACGTTTAGATCTACCACTGAATAAAACTCCACGGTGGTCGCCATCGGTGCTGACGTGGAGTCAAGGGGTTGTCGTTCGGAATGCAACCGTGGACCCCCTTTCACTTGTGCTCAACGCATACATGTTTTCACCAACCCGCAAAGTAATATAATAATATAAAGTAATGTAGCGCTTTTGCGTTAAAAGTGTTGTTATTTTGGTATTTTTTTATGTAAATTGTGTAGTACACGATTATTGGCTGCAGCTTGTATTCGAACCTAGAATTCTACGTGAGTATTGTGAGTGCTTGTTTATGTTTTCGCCGAAATGTTATAGAAATCATATACACCTTTTTTACTAATGCAGTGGAGTGATATTGGTTTCGGATGTTTTTCGAGACCCATGCACTAATGTGTTGAGATAGTTATTTTGTCATCTCTAAAAGTGGAAGATGAAATGAAAACACAACATAAACATACAAGGATTTACAAGAGCTAATAATATTTATTAAGCCACCTACCCTGTTCTGTAATTATCATGACTTTTTTTAAAAGTAGTATACCTAAATAAATGAAAGTTGTCAATAGGCATTGGGATTCACGACCCCACCGTCCACTATAAGGTGTAATCAGCCGGTACTCTGTGAAAGTAGAAATCAACCGATCCTAATAACTTAAACCTGGGGTACTCAAATATCTCGTTACTCGGATTGGTACCACTACCTCGCAGAATACCGGCGTGAAGTGGAGGCATCTTATGCTTCCATCTCCCAATTACCCTTAGAGGCCGGCAACGGACCTGCAGCACCTCTGGTGTTACATGTGTACATGGGCGACGGTAATCACTTACCATCAGGTGAACCGCTTGTTCGTTTGCCACCTTTCTCTGTTAAAAAAAAAAAAAAAAAGAGGCGAAAAGTTGCTCCCGGAAACCCGTTTGACTAAACTTCGAGCTGAATGTACGTAATTTTCGCCTATACCTGATCACCTGTGTCAATATGTGTGAAGTTATTTAGAACAAAACACCCATCAAAACATAATGTGAATGTGAATAAGTCGCATGCCCTTGAAATACTTCTATTCAAAATTCTCTATCGTTGGATAAATTGTTCGAAACTCAATTTAGAACTTACTCACTCGCTGCAAGCAAACTTTTGCTTCGAGCTGAATAATCGAAAGTTAGCTGGTGTTAAAATGACATACGCGAACGTGTGTAAGAGCTATTTACTCTTGCACCCGCTTCAGTGAGCGTACCTGACTACTGACTTATTTGTGATGCCACAACCAATAATGGTTTGCGGGACTGGTTGTATAGGGTCGCGACCCGCGTCTCTGACAGCGCATCCGACCCATCGCCCGATCTTATCGGATAAGGCAAATTAAAGACGTCGACGGTCGAACCGGCCCGGAGGGCATTATCGTCATCAGATACTGGCAGGTGTATTGAATGTATCAAGCCGATTCAAGACTAGATAATGAACAAGAACTTACTGAACAGAGGCTGTGCTGTCTTTCGTTTGCTGAATCTTCCGAGCCGGAGAATTACAGCGACTAATTTCGGTATGAGTTGTACCGGTATTTAATCGGTATATAGAGAAATATGCAAGGTTTTTCTCCAATGGTCTGATGGCGGAAAACTCATCCAAATATGCCGAAGCTAAACTCCACAGACTAATGATGGAGAGAAGTAGTACCACGAACAGTGCGTTTTAATCGAAGTTTTCTCCCACGCAATTCGATTTTGTGGAATCAGCTGTCGCCAGCAGTATTTCCGAACAGTTACGACTTAGGGACCTTCAAGAAAAGAGCTTATTCCTTCCTTAAAGGCCGGCAGCGCATCTGTAGCTCCTCTGGTGTTGTGGATGTTCGTGGGCGTCGGTAATCACTTACCATCAGGTGAGCCGAACGCTCGTTTGCCTTCTTCTATAAAAAAAAAAACCACGACCACGCAGAATACCGTCGCGAAGTAGTCATCCCACTCCTCCTCCCCATCCCCCATCCTCATCCTCCCTGCCATCTCCCAAATATCCTTACAAGCCGGCAAAGCACCCAAAATCAGAGGTGTTACTGATGTGGGTGGGCGACGGTAATCACTTACCACCACTTACGGGTTTGCCACCGATGAAATGAAATGAAAAATATCCCATGAAAAAAAATTTCAATAATCTAGACTGATTTGTTATCCAATATTCTTAGCGAAGATTTGAGTAAAAGATAACTCTTTGTGTGAATATGGACTGAATGAGGATACCATAGAACACTTCTTCTTTGAGTGTAGCTACCTGTTTGTCCCTTTATATGTAGTCCTATGCTGATAGGAATATTAGATGTAATATTTAACATCCTATAAATAACCCCTTTTTACTAAACTGCTTATGTTATGTTAAGTTGTAAGTAACCGTAGTAGTTGTAAGTATTCTATTGGTTATAGTTGTAATCCCCACTTATCTCCATAGTATGTCAATACTATGGAGATAAGTTGGTCCTTTACTGCATGCCGAATGAGGAAGCTCAAAGTTGCTCAGCGCGCTATGGAAAGGGCTATGCTCGGTGTTTCTCTGCGTGATAGTCTGCAACGATGATATCCGCAGCAGAACTAAGGTAACCGACATAGCCGTAAAGATCAGCAAGCTGAAGTGGCACTGGGCCGGCCACATAGCTCGCAGAACTGACAACCGTTGGGGAATAAAGGTTCTCGAGTGGCAGTCACGTACAGGCAAACGCAGTGTGGGACGACTTCACACAAGATGTAGTGACGACCTGCGGAGTGTTGCGAGAAGTCGATGGGTGCAGGTGGCTCAAGACCGAGCTTCGTGGCAATCTTTGGGGGAGGCCTGTGTTCAGCAGTGGACTTGTGATAGGCTGAAATGATGATGATGATGATGCCAATAAACTATTTTCACTTAACAATAACTTGTGTTTTTTATTTTCTTTTAGTGTACTCCACATGCCTACAGCTTTTTTTGGAATAATATCCAAAATTAACTTTTCCCTTGTGTTCATCAACCTTGACATTGATAGACAATCATCAATAAAATGACAGAGTTGTTGACTCTATAGAATAAGACGAATTACAATATTCAACCTCCGAGTTTTATTTAATATTCTGATTATATTACCCCCTCATCCAATCTCCAACCATCCACTGAATTCTGAAAGTACCCTAGAAGAAGATGGAAAGAATGTATTTTCTCCCAAGGTAGTGCGGTCAGAATCGGAACATACAATTATAATTGAAATGACTTTGCAAACCATGATTTATAGGTTTTTAAATACTAATGTGATGACTATTTTGACTTTAAAATTATCATATTAACCATGACCAAATTAAAATTATCAAAAAATTTCTCACTAAAATATTTATTAACATCTAAACAAAATATCTAATTCTAACAAGAAAACAATAATTTATTTCTGTTTTAACAGGGACCTCCCTTTTGGTTTTAATCTATTCTTCAAGATGGCTTGCCTCTCTTCCTCTTCAGCTTCTATAATTTTTTGATACCTTACTTTTGCATAATCTAATTCGGAACAAAGCTCGACAATTCGCGAAGCACTCTCTCGATGTTTAAGCATTCTGAGCTTTTGTTTATGCTGAAATTTAAAACAACTTTTTTTAGTTTTAGTTTGTACAGGACATCTCATAGGCTTCCGAAAAAAAATTGCAATGAAGTATTGTCCTGATTTTCATCAGACAAATCTTATACTGTGATAAATTAAATTTTATTACTTTTTATCAAAGAATTGTTTAATTCTAATAGGAATAAATATTTGGATAGCCTGCAGATTTTGTTCTGACCGTATGTGTGAATGTGAAAGATTTATATTTTAAAATTACCTACAACAAGCAACCAAAACAATGGAAAAGCTTTTAATGAAAGGAAATAAAATAAAAAATAATCAACATCGGAGAAGTATTACACTATATCCATATATCCTGCTCCCACAAGTGCAGAAATAACTTGTTAATATAGGAAAATTGTGTCAACACTCGCATAATTATTATATTTACGAATGGCCCATATAATATCTTTGTAATAGTCAACCAGCAGATTATATCTTTTGTTTTAGTCTTTGGCAGGTTGTGTCCATTTATTCTTAATAATAAACTTATCTTATTTATCTTATATATACAACCCAACCAGATGAGTAAATATAGAAATACCCCATACATAACTTATCTTATTTTAAAAACTTTAATGTTTTACTTGTTTCAGAAATTTATTTTCCTAAACTTACATTTAAAACCAACAGATGCAATCCACAAAATTATGTATTAGTTAAATAAATTACCAATAAAGGAGTAGGTCTTCCATCCAAAAACGTGTAATCAGGTCCGTCTGTAAGTATTCCTTCGGCATTTCTATTCACAGAAAGTCCACGTGATACACGCCATTCTTTAGTATTCACAGTTTGAGTACTGCTAAATGATCTGGGAAGCTCTGGAAATTTAAACGAATGAAAGTTAATATGTACCTACCTAAAGAGAGAAGAGGGAAAATAAAAAAAATCTGTTGAAACTAACGCTTTAAGTGAATACTGTACAAGCTTCTTAGCGTTAAACTTGTAATAGACATATTAAAAATATTATACCAGTGCACTGTTATATTATTACACTGTTGTATTATTTATATTTTTTGTTCTAAATTAGATATAAAGGTTATGAATATATTTCATCTGCGATTCATTATTTCAATTTCATTGTAGACGAATTAGGGATGTCAGATGATCATCGATGTTCAATACTACGTCGATGTTTTAACATCTATGTTGCTATATTATGTTAATTATCGAGACATCGATGTCATGAACAGACATACTTGCGAGCTATACATATACGTATTTTAAATTAAATTATTAAATAAAAGAGAAATTTATAAAAAGAGCCGTGAACTAGGGTAGTTCACAGGGCGCTCACTTTAGTTACAAAGAGCTAGAGTGACCTGGGTTCGAATTCCAGTAACCGGCAACACTAAAATTGTTAATACTAATTTTAAGTGCTGTATTTACTACGTGTTTGGCAGAAGGAAAACATCGTGAGGAAACCAAATAGCATTTCGAGGATTTGTGGAGCCCGCCAACCCGCACAGGAGCAGCGTGCTGGGCCTTTCCTGGCTCTAAAACCTTCTCAAAATATTTGAGAAGGACGCCTTTGCCCAGCTGTGGGCACTTACAGGCTACTACTTTTTTTTTATAAAATCAATACAAAGTTTTCCGATTGATTTTTCAAGGGACACAAAAAACTTTGCCACTTTTATATTTTTTTTTTGGAGATTAGACTTTTTATATAATATTCCAATTTTACATATTTTTACTGAATAAAATCAAAAAGTAATGTTAACAATAGTGTAGTTTTTGTTGTCGTGGCCCTACATATATGCAGCAATAGTGATTGTGCACCGTCGAATTTTAGTCGATGCAAACACGACTTTACCTGTCACTGCATCCGTGGCGGCGATTATGCGTTCGTTTCCTCACATATAAAAAAAGGTACTAAGTATAAAATATTTTAAACTGAGGCTCTTTGACTTTTCGACGATTTTAGGCTATTACACTGAACAAAAATGGCGATTTTAGACTACTTATCGGCGACTTGCACCGGAAACACTTGGCAACACTGATTCGTAAACTAACATTTGATGAATATCTGAATCACCGACCTGTTAAAGAAAAGTGTAAGAGGAGATTTGAAAGTGTTTTAGTGATCTTGCACTGTATAGAGATCGAGTGTTCTAGTTTGTGTATTACATTCTAGACTAATTTAGTGCACAGTGAGAAGACAAGGTAACATATTTTATGTGTTTTTGGAAACTGATCGATTATCGTTGCGCCATTCATAATTCCATCTAGTACTTTCTGTTTCCGGAGACTGCACTGTTTGAATTACATATGTATGTTACTAAATGTTTTACACATTCCACTGTTAGGGAAACAAACTTAGTGAAAATAATGATGACGATAGTAATTTTATAGCTATATACGAGATGGCGAATAGTAGGTAACGAAAACATTCGAAAATTGCTTCACAATTTTTTGTGTTTTCATATCCAAAATAGTAACATCTGAGCGTATTACACAATATACAAACTAAATAAAATGAACAGCCTAAATATATTCATTAGTTGATTATTAATGTTCTTTCTTCTAATGATTTGTTGACGTGTTGCAACAAAAGAAATTTTATCCATATGAAACGTGAACGATTCAGTCCTCTACTGGCCGTCTGTTGGAAGTACGGGAACTACCACCCCACCAACTGGGTGAGGTGGGGTTGCAAATTCTTAATAGACAATATACCTGCCACCCACCAGATTCCAGATGAAATATATAAATGCCAATTAAGTAAATATACTATTAATATGTCCATCAAATGATGAGTGTCACATCATGAAAAGTAATTATCATGCTTCTTTCAGATTAGTGTTTCTACCTCCGTAAGTGCAGTTAGATCTAATCAAAACGGCTTCGGAAAAATTATATAGCGATCAGCCCAACTACAACACAATGTGTATGTATACTTTTTATATTTTATTCTGAAAAAATTTTTTTTCTTCAGCATACACCCGAGGACAATGTGGCAAAACCCAGGCGTATATCCAGGAGGTCTCTATAATGATATTAATTACTTTTGTCTCACTGTGTCCCTGTCTAACCCAAATTTAGCCTACAAACTTATTAATGGCTTTATATTTCCTATAGAACTAGCTATTTTTTTACATGCTTTCCTTTTTAAATTCAAACAGTAACAAGCAAATACTTTATACATTGAATACTGATTAGATATTTGAAGTCATTGTACACTATTGTCTTTATATCAGATGTTCTATTTAGGTCTATCCATTTAATAGAGAATACAATAGGCATTGCTTAATGTCAAGGTTACACAACTGTAATATGCAGCCCATTGAAAAAACAAGCTTACTACTATAAACTTTTTCTTAATTAATTGGTACTATTATTTTCAACTAAAATTATAAATAAATGAATTTATGTTTAGTGTTTGTATGGCTGTAGTTAATTGTAAATGCCCCTTTGTTGACAGTTGCTACCATCTCACTGCATTGCTTCCTCTTCACAACTTTTCACAAGTCTAAGGCTGAACATACCCCCAAAGATTGTCACATAGCATAGTCAAAGCAAAAGGCTATGCAGAGTGATACTCCATCTATTGGTGATTGTTCAACACTGTTTGCCAGAATGTTCTCAATAACTTACTCTGTTATCAGTTCTGCAATATTTGATTGGCCCATTCCCACTTTGTTGCTTCATGTTGCACACATTTGCCGGAATGACTTTGTTTTTATTCTATGTTATTAGAATGCAATGTTAAAGTGAATTTGTTAAGACAAATATCACCATTTCATGATGCACATGCAAGTACTAAAATATGAAAATCAAAAATAAGTTTGCCTGTGTGCATGTATGTTTGATTGTTTGTGAC
Organism: Bhutanitis thaidina; assembly: GCA_029286595.1. Classification (NCBI taxonomy): domain Eukaryota; kingdom Metazoa; phylum Arthropoda; class Insecta; order Lepidoptera; family Papilionidae; genus Bhutanitis; species Bhutanitis thaidina. The sequence goes on from JAGSMS010000010.1 coordinate 14,612,212, forward strand.
TATTTGAATGTTAAGTTTACACTCATGTCTGTGTCTTAAGTTATTGTTAATATAGTGATCCTGTTTTTACACCTGTTTTTTTACACACCAATTAGATAAGGCAACAAGTGAATCAAAAAGTTTAACAGAACTGTTTTCAATTAATTTATACTCCCATGTGCCATCTTAGGGGTGTAATATTGTATTAAAATTTATATGAGACCTCCTCGAGATTTTCTTTAATAGAATACATGTTGAACTATCGAAGGCATTCTAGGGAATAAAAGTAGGCTTCATATCTAAAATATTCCGGCCAAACATACTTTCACATTTGTAATTTTAGAAGGATATGTGTACATCAATTTAAAGCAACAATAAGTTGGTGTGGTGTAAAATCAGAGCAAATTAATGAGTCCGTATTATGCCTATATATGTAGTATATAAAGGCCAAACATCTTAAAATTAAACTGAAATAATACTTTCATTTTATTGTCTAGTATTGGAGTTAATCCAAGAAATTAATAAGTTCGAATATCATTCACGAACAATTACTTTTTTTAAAAACTTATACTTTTGAACACTCTTAAACTAACCTACTAGGTATCTGAAGTAAAATTGACATTGGCATGACCAGGTTTATTGGATACTAGCGGCGCTGCACGCGGCTTCGCCTGTGATCATAAATTTTATTCAAAAGAAAACTCTTAAGACATATACCCAATGATTTAATAATACAAAAAGAAGTACGTATCTACGTTACTAACGCACCGAAAATGAAGCGTACAAAAGACTAAAATTGGTACGTCTGGCCTCAATCGCTTTCGAATAAGCAAGCGACATACACGTGCTCGCTGATCGTGTTTAGATTTCGTTTCATAGCTTCAAATGTCGTCATGTGCTATGCTATGTGATATTCCTATACCCTGACACAACCTACGTCTTTGCCAAATTTCCCTCAATAGCCGTATAGCATTTTAAGCGTGATTATAAACATACACACTTTCACATTTAAAATATTAACTTTCAAATGTTTCATGTGTACTTCTGGAATCATGTCTTACATTAAAAAAAAGTTCTATCGATATTCTTTTAGTAGGTTAGAAATATAATAGTTTAAAAAAAAGAGCCGTGCGCAACCTAGTGGTCAAGAGGCTCGCTTTATTTTCACAGTACGAGCGTGTTTCGAATCCCGATGACGGGACTACTAAAATTGTTAAATGCAATTTTAAGTGCTGAACTTACCTGAATGTCTAGGAAATAATAAAAATATTGCGTCGATTTCGAGGACACGTCAAGTCCGCCAACCCGCATAGTAGCACCATGGTGGCCACTTCCGTTTCTAACGGTTCCAAAACCTTCACAAATGTTACTTATATTAAAAAAATATATATAAATAAACGTCAATCATCAATTTGCAGGATTCGCTCGTACTTTTAAGTGTCAAGGATGCATGTACACCAGCATAGACATTCATTAGAGTTGATCGTGTTACCAGACACGCAAAAATTACCTTCACGGTAATAAGTGACCCACACATGCACGCACACCTTAATGACTGATATTTTTTAGTCTACGTGTAGTTGTAATAATGACGTGGGTAACATTGACTCACATATGTACAGTGTGCCTCAACGCACACTTGCGTAAGCATTACGTAAAATGCATTCGTGTTAAATTTGCTATTGTTGTAGCTGTGAGCCGGATCCGTCCTTGCTCGAAAACCTTATAAAATTAAGAGGCCTTTTATCAGCAGTGGGAAATTATACTCTGTCCATTTACTTTTTTAGAGTTCCTTGCGAAATATTACTAAGTCTGCGCCACGTCCTTCTTCTTTAGAACCGTAATAGATAATCGATTGAAATTTTCACAGAATATGTGTAAATCATAAGAAATACAAAAAAAGTTAAACTAAGGAGGGTCCTCAAGAAACGTGTTTTCTTGTTGTTCTTGCAAGCACAAGCGATTGTACTGTGTTTTTTATTGGATTGGGGTGACAAATGTCCCAGCAGTGGCCGCGAAAGGCTGACGAAAAATTCGCGTAAAACTTAGGAAACGGTTTTAATCGTAAATGCATCTCGAAATTTGAATTTTACTATAACGTCTATTTAGCGGTGTGTTGCATCATGAGATAAACAAAATTCACATATACATAGATACGTCTTATCGCACACGACTCCCTTCACCCGTCACTCGGATTCTTTCTCGCTACGTACTAGCTAGCTGTACGAATGGTTGACTCACCGCGGGAAGCCCCGAGACAGTGACAGTTTATTATTGCGGTGAAAACTTAATTACTCATCTATCTTTCTTACTTAATTAAACTCGGTAACACCGACAGACAACGCACAGCCTTCGCCGGTGGGTATGGAAGCGTGAAATGTCGCACAGTAGTTCATTATATAATGTAGACGAACGGCACTTAGAAAGTGTTTTTTTTTTATTTATCTCCTAAGGGGGTTAACAGGAGATGACAGTTTGTATGGTAACGTACGGTGTCTCAAGACGCCTCTGACTCGCGGTGCCGGTATTATGCGAGGCGGTGGTACTACCCCGGTCGAGCCGGCCCATTCGAGGTCCCCCTCTAGCCTCCACCACGTACATAAGTAAACTCAAACCCTGTAATGTCAAAAATGATTCGTGACGCTGCCGTTTGCTTATTTTGCATATTTATAACGTCTGGCCAAACCACGCCTACTTTCCAGTCGGCGCTTTCGTTTTAGATAACATGAAATGTTGAATCTTCTTTCTTTTCTAAATCTTCGTACCTTTCTTTTTTGGGTTCTGCGCTTCAATAAAAAATCCTTATTACATCTCATCTCATTAAGTACGTGTATAAGCGTTCACGACTTTCATCACATAGGTAATATTTTAATAAATGTATTGACAGGGAAAAAATAAAATGTTAATTTCTTCAAATATGTTAAACAGAGATCTGATATAGTTAAGTTTTTAAATATATTTTAGATAATATAACAATTATGCAAACAAAGTAGACAATTCACCGTCGGATCTCGGAAGATCGAATGGCTGAATTATTCGACAATCTTAATTATGTTTACGCATTAATTTCGAAAAACTCTAATTAGGCACCATCAGTTGTGGTAGACCAGTGGTCGGAGTGCTCACTTTAGTTTCATAGAGCGAGAGTGACCTAGGTTCGATTCCCGGTGCCGGCACCACTGTAATAGATAAATTTTAAGTGCTGTATTTCTGAGAAATAATAAAAGATTTTATTTCGAAGATATGCGTAGGCCGCCAACACGCACTGGAGCAGCATGGCCTTTTCCTGTTACAAAACCCTCTTAGATTATTTGATAAGGAGGCCCTCGCCCAGCTGTGGGCACTGACAGGCCGTTACCTTTTCTTTACTTTTAGACACCATTAACAATTTACTATGCAATACGGTTTTGAATCTAATTTGAGCGCTGAAAATAATTTTTTGATGTCATACCTATATAGATACCGCCACCGCGTTCACCAAAGAAGTAGAGGCATCTTGTGCTTCCCCACCCTCTCCCCCTCCTCCTAATCCACCTACCCATCTCCCAAATTTCCTTGAAGGCTGGTAATGCACCTACAGCACCTCTGGTGTTCCAAATGTACGTGGGTGATGGTAATCATTTACCATCGGGTGAACCGCTTGCTCTGTTGCCGCCTTTCGCATAAAAAAAAACACCCGTTGACAGCAAATAGAGTCAGAGATCACTTTAAAATATTATTCGCTCATATCAACACATTTATGGATATACGACATTGAAAAACAAACCGAAAATCGATCGAAGGCGGCCCGCCCCCGCCTCTTTCGAATCGTCTGCTAAAGCTCTTCCCACATTGTACAGTTATGAATGACGTCATCAATAAATATGACGTAATGTCGTATAATTCAATCATTTAGTTGTAAAGATTATGGCATATGGTAGAGGTTGGAGGTATTTATAAACCGCTCTGGTTCACATCAATATTCAATTCATGGGTTCAAATCTGCGATGTTACGTCATCGATCTGCAGTCCTAGTCCAATCTATGCATCAAATTTTAAATAATTCAGACTAATAGAAGATCAAAAAGTAAAACGTATTTATAGCACCCGTATGAAATATCTGAAACTCGCACTTGGCCGATCGTGTTTCAAACTGCTGACTCAAATTTCTGAGAGGGCTATGATAATAGCCCGGGGAGGTTACACGGGAAATGTCAAACAAAAAATTATTCTAGATGGCTCAATAGAAATCCTCTCTATGAATTTCTCGATATAGATTTTTCAAAAAGTGTTCAATGTACAAAGTCACCTCTTTTCTACTTTATTATATATATATATTATAATGAAACCATGTTTCCCGTTATACGTTCGTGCTTGGTTGGGACAGTTGTTAAGGGATTGAGTGCGGTGTAAGTAGGGGATTCGATATCGCATGTGAAAAATATTAGTATAGCTTACAAATAAATATTCCGGGGTCTGGATGATGTTGGTAAAATGTCGCCAATACTCCAGATAAGATCCTACATTTTTCATGGTATATTCCTTGTTGAGACGTCTGGTGGTGAAAACGAGTTGGAAAGTAAAACATCTAAATACAAAATTTCATCCAAATCGTTAGAGTCGTTTCCTTAAAAATCAATGAAATATATTTGTGTATATATACAAGCCGACGGAACCACACTTGGGCAGTTTTAATTAATTGTTATATTGCTTTATTTTCAATACGTGATAGGACTGTAGTAAGATTTAGGGTAGGATTGAAGTTGTTGAGGTAAGATAACCATTGTGCAGTAGCCACTTACGATCAGGCTTGACGACTATGAGCTGGTTTGTCGCTTTACGTTACAAAAGTTTCCTTTAAAATGTCATAAAAATGTATACTATTCTCACAAGTATCTCATTATTTATTTAAACATATATTCCTAACTTAACGTGTAATCTCCATCTAAATTGATTTTAGAAAGATATTAGGTTATGAAGCCGCCACTACTCTTATATGCGCATAATTTATTTGGATATGTGGATATTTTTCGTAGAATTATATATATATAGTTGTTTCTATTATCTATAACTAGGGCTTTGTAGGTTAACGATATGTAGGTATTGCGTAAGTAATCGATAATTGAACCCATGGCGGCAGGATGTCTGGCTAACTGTCGGCTTCTCCTTTATTCACTACCTTGATGGTAATATTTCTTATTTACAGCGTCCTAGAGTTCATTTTTGTATTATCGTTTACTATGGATGAAATGTCATTGTCGTTTATTTTCATAGTACTAAAGTTCATTTTCGTTATAAACTCGTCAAAATCCGTGCGGTAGATATTTACAGTTGCTTCTGGTAATTTCCCTAGCTCTACATTCTGCCTCCCGTGAGGCTGGAAACGTAGAGACGTTACGAGATTCAGTTACGTTTTATAGAATATTCCCGAAGTCGTTGGAACAAATGGGGGCTTTCTGGAACTTTACGAGACTCGTGCCACACTGGACACTTAATAAGGCGGTGTTTTCCATTCCTTGTTATATTTATTCGATAAATCTTGAGAGAGATTGTATTTGAAACAAAAACTTTTATTGCGTATATTTTCTAATTCGAAGAGATTAATGAAATTCAATTTACTTTATAGCGGTTTTGAAAACGAAACGAACGAAACTATGCGCATGTGCAGCAAACGAACAGACGTTACATGGGAATATCGTCTTTAATATAAACGCTGTACTACCTAAAGTGCTCTGCGCAACGAATTTTCAATATGCATTTTGTTGATGTATACTCTTCTGTCTCGTCTGGCATCAATTGTCAGTATTCAGTGTCTTTCGGATCGACACACGCTGAGGACTTACGATATAGTCCGCAAATAAAAATTTGATTTCACCTTTTTCACGGTCATTCGTTTTCGCTTTTTAAATTATGAGTTGTTGTGTGGATCTGTAGAGAAAAGTTCTCTATGTTATTAGTGTCTAGTGACTAGTGTACTTTATTATAAATAACGATTTAAAGTTTTCGAGAATGTTCCCGCAATACGTCGAGAAATAAATAAGTGTTCAGTGGTTTAAGTGGTATTTCGGAAATGAGCAACGCAAAAGGTGTTTCTTTTTGTTAATATACATAATTTATGTACTGACTTAAGTATACCTATGGGGTGGGCAGAGGATACAGTTTCTTATACCTATTTCTCTCCTCTTTGCTCTCACACTTTGGTTTTGGCAGATTCTTACGTAGCTACCCCACGGTAGGCATTATTAACAATTTTATTTAGGAGATATTAAATATTTTTGTTTTATTAGGTAACATAACCATTGTCTTATTAACGTTTACTTTCATTCCCTTTCTTTCCAGTGCCCCATTCATTATTGTCACCATTGCCTGCACTCCCTCAGCCGATGACGCAAGTAAGACTTGATCGTCGGCGTAGAGCAAACATTTAACAGGCACCTCTTTCATTCTTAGTCCACAAACACTCTCCTTCAAATCTGTCAAACAAATATCTATGAATAAACTGAACAGCCATGGGGATGCTACACAGTACTGTCTAACACCTTTATGGATATCAAACCAGTCCGTGTACGTGGACGAAGCTCGGGAACCCCTTAAATAGGGATTTCAGTGCTCGTATCAGATCACTGCTCACTCCATGCAAAGATAGTGCCGACCACGATTCATCCCTCACCACTTTATCACCTATTGTCATTATTTGTCTGTTCCTCACCGCTGTGTGACGGATCTTAACGAAGTATTTTTGTTTCTGTATATAAAACTATGTCACACACAATACCTTGTGCATTTCGAAAATAATGTAAGTAGCAGGATGAAATTTATCCGGGTTAACTATGACATCAGGACGTCAAACACCTCGGTCCAATCCGTGACCAAGCGCCCGAAACATCGCGATTTCAAAAATCTTAATTAAAAGCGATACTATCTGTAAACAATTGTTTAATTTCCAATGTGTAGTATTCTTATAAATACAAGAAATTTAATAACAAATTATGATACAAGAAACACTAATAGAGCTTCAGGGCTTTACAGTAAAAATGTCACATTGCTTTATTTAAAAAAAAAAAATTCCAAATTAAATCAATGGGAAATATTGTTTGCTGCCAGAACGTAAGCATACATTTTGCAGAAGCACTTTCATTGACGACATGGACGCCGGTTTAATTACATCCATTGTATTGTTTATTATTTCCGCTCTCGAGTGCCTTTGGTATTTCTGAACGTAAACAAAAATGCGTTATCCGCATGTTTCACAGACATTCCGTGTGACGTCATACCGCGATAAAAATCATACGGTGTTAATTTTCACGGTTGACAGCGTTTAGTAACCATGTTTTGGAACACCGTACCGATTTCGATCACGGCGACAAGTAACTAATATTATTTGCATTTGACATCTGCTCAGGATGTACTATGGATGACGATGATGACACGGGACGCAACCTTCCAGGGTCCTTATCCGTTATGCCATTAACTTATTTTACCATTCCGTGTGAAGTTATTCCTCGATAAAACCATACCGTCACATTTCACACCCAAGACAGGGTTACGTACGGTAACCAACATGTCTTGGATAAACGAAATCGTGATAAAAATTGCACACTATCATTTTGAAGGGTAGCGATGTCGTGGAATTTTTGTGAAAATGTTTGTGCCATAGTGTGGATAAGGCACCAGACCTGAAATTCAATAATTTGTGGGTCGCACTAACATTGAATCCGACTGGCATGCTACGCTATACACGAACACACGCCGTTAATTTTCGTCGTCATTATAGAATTATTTATTGCACAGAATACGGCAACGAAAATAAGTAATATTTAATAGTTAAGTAAAAAAAATTATTGCAACACAATACATTGGATCCAGCCAGTTTTGTTATTGTAATAATATAAGTAGCCGAATTTATAACAATAAAATTTTCATAACAGTTTAACATGAAGATACACTTAGTCCTGCTGCCGATATTAAAACTAACTTAAATGTTTAATGGATTTAATTTTTTTTTTGAGGGCTGACCGACATAACCATGACCCCTCGAAATCGAATTCGAATTAATCCATAACATCACACAATTTCATAAAAAAAAAAACTAAAGAAATGCCACAAGAGACTCGAGTTCAACTTACCTAACCTAATCTCATTCCTAGTCTTCAATAGGATTCCCCCGGTAACTAATCACGCTACGTTCGGCATACGTCGGCGTGGTTTAACACAAAGCTAAATGGTTCTATTATACGTTACGACGAAAAAACCGTATCGGAATGCCGTACATTACGTCAACTATCGTATCAATAACAACACTGCCTTTGGCTGACAGACGACAGCAGGTCTTACTTCTTTTTTTTTTCTTATGGAAAAGACGGCAAACGAGCAGGTGGTTCACCTGATGGTAAGTGATTACCGTCGCCCACATACATCTGCAATACCATAGATGCTGCAGGTGCGTTGCCGGTCTTTAAAGATATTTGGGAGATGGGAGGGAAAGTGGGCTTCCGGTTACCTCACTCACCGAACGAAACCCAGAAGCACAAGATGCCTATACTTCACGCCGGTATTCTGCGAGGCCGTGGTACCAACCCGGTCGAACCGGCCCATTCAAGCAGCAGCAAAAGCCGCCACTTGGCTCTACCACGCTTACTTACTTTGCGTATATAAAAAAAGACTACCATTACGCTATACGTCTAGAGTCTAGCCGAACCGGCTTCCATGATTCAGTCTTCGCCTACACGGGAAACATACGGTGACGGGAGGCAGACGAGCTCGCTGACATTGCAAAGAGTTTTGCAGGGCTTTATCCCTTAATCGTCCCCCACACGAGAAGTATAGACGTCTCGTTCGGTGAGTGATTTATCCTGACGCCCACTCCCCCTTCCCATTCGCCATCTTCGTCGTCTTTCTAATCTCTCAAATATCCTGAAAGGCCGACAACGCAGCTGCAGCCCGCTCCTCCGGTGGGGTCCCTGTTACCGTGAATTTTTTTGGTCACACGTGACAGTTTCGTATTTAAAATTTAACGTCCTAACAACTTTTTGTCCTGACCTACCACTGCCCGGGGCACTCTTGTTCGTGAACATTTGTGGATTTTCGAGTGCATGCGCCCGTGAGTCATGTTAGATTTTATTGTTAAACCTCACACATACACCTATTGAAATCTGTGTAGACAAATTTCACTCACGTTGTGGCGTAGCATAAAACCTCTCCGCTAATAAGTTTCTGTCCCATACACGCCGTCGAGATTCCATTGTTTTTGTGCACCGTCCTTTTGTGTTTTGGTCACAAACTGTTCGAGTGCAGGAAGGGGCCAATTAGCTTCAAAACTATCGTTGAACCAATATGTAGTTTACAGGTTTAACCGTTTAGATAAAGAGTAGCAGCAGTAAGCATGATTCGATTTGCCGCCATCCTCTTGCTACTGTTACTAGCGAGTATGTTTTCTAAGTGTCATAAAATGTAAAAAGAATACATAAACTCTAAATTTAAGAACAACATTTTTAGTTAACGTGTTCAGGCTCTTTCCAAGCATACAGTTTGCGACCGCATTTTATGTACGCTGCTGCACGAAACGTTGTCGCACTTATAAATGTTAGCTTCTTCCATAGAGCAAGAGACTTAACTAACATTTGTCTACAGATCAATCGGCGCAGGGCGGGTATCCTCAAGGAGGTTACCCACAGGGCGGATACCCGCAAGGAGGCTATCCGCAAGCGGGCTATCCGCAAGGAGGTTATCCGCAAGGAGGCTATCCTCCTGGGGGCTATCCTGCGGGCTACGCGACACCGCAGCCTGGCTTCCAGCCCGGTTATGGAGGCGCGGGATTTGGTGAGGTGAGCACACTGATATAATTCGTACTCTTTATTTGTTTATAAAAACAAAAGCATTTATTTTGTGTTATGTTTTGATCTATTTTGATTTCTTATCTCTAAAATAGCGAAGTCGGTGGCCTATCCCATTTTTTTTACCTTTTCAACAATTTGTACAGTCATTTACCTTTTCGAATTTGACAGCAACAAATCTATTATCCCTAGAGCTGTGGTCTATTCATTTGTGTCGCAATGGCATTATTTTGAAAAATGTAAAATTTCATATTAATAAGTTCCTATTATAGAGTTCTTTGAAGATGGATGCCGGCATACAAAGGTTCTTTTTGGTATTTAACTGTACTAATTATATAAATTAATAAAGAAAACTGAGAAGTATTACCACGTATAGAATTTTAAGTTCTCGTCGTCTGTTACTTTACTATGTACCCAAAACAAACCCCCTGAACATTAAGCCCTGCTGTCTATACGTTACGTTATACATTACGCAATACTGGGGTGATCAGTGGTCTAAACATTTCAATCCCTACAGCCCACTTTTCACCGGAGCTTATTTGGTGTGCAAAGTGGGACCGGCGGTGAGCTTCTCGCCATCATCATCATCAGATACAAATCGTACTAAAGTTTAGGAAGTCTCATTGCTGACGAGGAGGCTGCGCGCACAGGCGCTGGAACTGGAGTCTCCTGGTACGGCGACGGCTCAGATCACGAGAGCGTGACCAAAACAATATTTAGCAGCTGCCGGAATGGACCGGTTCGCCGCGCTCGGCAGCTGGGTTAGTACCACGGCCTCGCAGAATATCTTGTGCCTCTGAGGTAACCCAGGACTCCTTTTCCCATCATACATCCCATCCCTGCAGCTCCTCTGGTGTGTGCAGATATATGTGGGCGACGGTAATCACTAATCACTAACCATCAGGTGAGCTGTTTGCTCGTTTGCCCCTTTTCGCATAAAAAAAAGGATTTAATATGGATTTCTTTTTTCCAGCCCGCCGGTTTCCCGGCTGCGGGGGGCCAGGGCAGCCTGGGCGACGACGCAGACGTCAAGGGCTTTGACTTCAACGAGCAGAGCATACGCAAGTCCTTCATACGGAAGGTGAGCATTTTAATCCCAAATATCCATTGCTGGTGCTGTGTCCGCTAAGCTATGAAAATATTTCAAAGTTCCGTTTGGAGATATTCCGCGATAAAATCGAAATGGTTTCGTTTATATGAACAAATCAAAAACGATGTATTGAATAAACGTAACCATGTTCAATTCTATTTACACACTTTATTTGCATAAAACATGACAATATACATTTCACATAAATGACATGCATATTAATTGTTTTTTCATGTTATGTTAATGTTATCCTTATATATTATCTTTAACCATCCAACTACAAGATAGTCAATTAGTAATTAAATAAAGTTACTTAAATTATTTATTACGTCTATATGTGGAATCTCCCACACATTTATTTGTATTATAATTGATATTATTGTTATTAAATACGTGTCATCATTATTAATTATACTTTTAAACTTTTTCTGCAACTTGAAAGTTTGTATGAAAAGCCGTGGGCCGTAAACGCTCTTAAGAATCTATTAAGGAAGGAAAGCTCGCAGAACTGACCATCCGTCGGGGAGGAAAGGTTATCTTTGGACTATCTTGTACGGGAGAAAGCGGTGAAAGGCAACCTTCACAAGATGGAGTGACGACCTGCACAGTGTTGCAGGAAGTCGATGGGATGCAGGCGAGTGGTCCGTAGCCACCTGCACCAGACGTTCATGTAATTTGTGCCTGGCTGTTAACAATAAGAATGCATTCATGCAATTAAATCATGTTTTTTTCGCTTGCAGGTTTATTCTATCCTGATGTGTCAGCTCCTGGTGACTCTGGCTTTTATTACTCTGTTCGTGTACCACCAACCTACACAGCTGTGGGTGCGCAGGAACCCCTTCATGTTGTAAGTATGACTCTTTCCCCATCGATAATTGATAATAAGGTAGTGGAAAATAAGAATGAATGTAAAGAACAATGTCCTAGAGTTTAAACAGTAAGTAATAAAGTAATTTGTACTCTCTATTTTATTACCTACTTCATTTCATCTATGCATCGTCCAAAGGTTGACTGTTAGAGAATGCTTCTGGCATTAAGTCAGCCTAAAATTCTCATGTATATGAAGTTTAATAAATAAATAAAATAATTATATAATGTTTTTTTGAAAACAAATACTATAAAATATTATATATCCAATATAAAGTAACAACCACCAAAATTTTATGTACTACGTACTAGACGGGGAAGGAAAATATGGTACGTCTGATTAACAAAAGCCAATCCGCACTGAAGCTGCGCGGTGGACAATCTGAAAAGACAGGAGGCCTTTTCTCAGATGTAAAATGATAAACAAGAAATAAAAATGTGCATGCAGATGGTAAAAAGGAAGTCGTTCACAAATTTCGGTTTTACTGTCTTACCCAAGGTGACCCATCTCTCTCTATACAGCCGTTTGATTGGTGCCTGCCAATGTCAGGTGGGCACCATTTCACAGTGCTGAAACAAATAGAATGTGCTAACATGCCCGGCTTTGGATGCACCAAGTGCACAAGGTGGACACCGGCAAACCATTTCAAGCAAAGAAGTCTAACATATGCGCTGTCACCTATGAGGATTAAGTTCTCACGGCCACCAATTAAACTGGTTGCCAATACCCATTCAAGTTGGAACACAATAGTGGTTGAACCACTACTGGCTGGTAGAACACAGACAGCGTTCAAAGGCCATGGGTCAGGTCGTGTCGCATCACCCAGCGCCGAGTCGCTTCTTCTATTACTCGCAGGCGTCCTGCTCGCCAGTCGTTTCCGACCAAACCGAGTCGAAATTGCATCCCGTGTGGCTTTTTAATCGGTGCAACTCTTGCAACGTAGTTCGTGAGATATGCCACCTAGTAAACGGGTGGTGGACTCTTTCTCTAGCCTTGTAGCCGTCCTGGTAGGTAAAAATATAAGCTCTCACAACTGTGTACCCAAAAATAGGTGGGTAATTCACGAGGTTTTAGGAGTCCTTTTGAATAAAAAGAAAAAACAAGAAAATGATGATAGATTGGCGGACGGCGATGAAGCCTAAGCCACAATATAAGTTTCAAAAAAGTCATTAGTACGTGAGCTCCGCTCCACAAACGGCAGCAGATCCCCTAACGACTCGGCTGCATCTTGTCCTTGTAAAGGTATACAGAGCCAGTATGAAGTATTCCATCTTGGTCCTCAGCGGTGAAAACGTGTCTGCAACCTCCTTCGATTGAAGTGGTTTGACGTCGGGTGAACTGTCGGGGCGTTTGTCCATGACCCCGATGTAATAGGAAAAAAAGATTGCACAAGCTGTTTGACGGTAAAACGCCCTTTGCAGTTGGATTGCGTTCGCGACGGTGCTGGTGTGTCTAATCGCCATGGCGTGCTGCGGCAACGTGCGGCGGCAGGCCCCCATGAACTTCATCTTCCTCGGCATCTTCACCGTCGCCGAGAGCTTCCTGCTCGGCGTCACCAGCAGCATGTACGACAGCTCCGCGGTAAGACATTTTCATAGGTAATTTTCATATAATCCAACTAACAAAAACGAGGCATTGATGAGGGAATATCCATTCCAATTTGCCGAACCCAAATCCCACGGATAGGGATTTAGTGATGGGTAGGGCAGCGTCGCTAGTGCGAGGGTACCGGTACAGTCTTCTTCCCGTCACCCAAAATATCTTTGAAGGCTGGCAACGCACCTGCAGCACCTCTGGTGTTGCAGATGTACGTGGGCGACGATATTCACTTACCGTCAGCTGAACCGCTTGCACGTTTGCCTCCAGTACCATAAAAAAATGGTTGTCGTGATCAGCAATAAGTACCGGACCAACCAAAACCACCACAGACAGGAGATGCGCTGTCGGTCCGGTGGCCATGACTACTACGGCGGATCAGAGTTGCGTGCAGACCTCCCGCAAGTGAAATGTGTAAATTGAGCTGATGTATCACATACAGCTAAAAAACAGAAAGTGCCAGTCGAACCTCGCTTTATTAGGTTTCCGTACATATAATCAATAAACTTTTTTTAAGGTGCACATTGTTTTGAGTCCGAGACATTTCATAAATCAAAGATAAAAAGAATCTGTATTTTATACTTGTGATTGTTGTCACATGGTGAAATTGAATTATAATTGAACACCCTGATGATGCCGTAAGGTGAACCCAGTCAGTTACTTATATAAACAAATAATGTGTTCTGAAATTAAAACAAATAATAATAATTGTTTTGTCTTAAACAAATCTTCACTCTTGGCTTAAAGAAAATGTTGTACTGCAGAGTTCTTGTTTTACTTCTTCCAGGTGATGATGGCAGTGGGCATAACGGCCGCGATATGCCTGACCCTAACGCTGTTCGCGCTGCAGACCAAGTACGACTTCACCGCGATGGGCGGCGCCCTGCTCTGCGCCACTGTCGTGCTTCTGTTGTTCGGTGAGTTCTCCACTTCCTCTTCAGCCCGAATCTATCATAGTCTTTTTTATATACATATTTCAAACCATAGCATGTTAAAAGTGTTCACATGGGGTGACGAGCCGCGCCACTCGACAGATTCCATCTCTCATATAACCGAATAAAGGTTTAGCAACAGCTACAAGTTGTGTCACATTGAAATCTATAATGTATGTATTTTTAGTTTCAAGAGGTCCATTCAAAAAAAACATAAAATTACTGAAATAATTAATACTGACATTTATTTATTTATTTGGTTAATTAATAACAGTGACATGTTTAAAACAATCACTAACCAAAGTAAGAAAAAAGCTTATTACCTCTGCTAGCTAGCTCAGCAATACAATTAAAATATTTGTACACCCACTTTCTCCCCAGGAGTGTCGCGTCGTAGGCAGCTAAAGCCATCGCCATCCATAGATCACATTCACTAACAGGTGTAAATAAAAAATATTTCTTTTCCAGGCTTGATAGCAATGTTCATCCCGGGCAACAAGATTGTAACTCTTGTCTACGCTTCACTGGGTGCTCTTCTCTTCTCCCTCTATCTCATCTATGACACTCAGTTAATGTTGGGCGGCAAGCACAAGTACAGTATTTCGCCCGAAGAGTATGTGTTCGCTGCTTTGAACCTGTACCTCGACGTCATCAATATCTTCATCTACATCCTGACCATTATTGGAGCAAGTCGGGATTAAACTGCAGCTCTGTAAGTTTCTAAATATTTATTATTTGTCACTGAAACCTACCATTATACCTGTGTATTACACCTATCTGTAATTATGTCAATGTGACTTAAATAAAAAAAACTAAATTATATCTACAATATAATAAAATTTTTATTGTGACTAAATAATGATAATTACTATTCGAAAAGGTAAGGACGAGTTCACATAAAAACGCAACCTTTTGACAGTTGACAGCTCAGCTCAACGGTCTGCTTGAGTATGCACTTGTGGCTATGGTTTTGTAGATTAATGAATTCTTGTGCTTTCAGTTTCTTCTACGTCAGACGGGCCTCATTACGAAACGATGGTAGATTGTAAAACGAATAATAATAAGATATGAAAATAGACTAACGAAATTATCCTTCTCATGTCAAAGAATAAAGAATTTTCATTCATTTCATTTAAATTAATTAAGATATTTCTGCTTAATCATTTTTAAATTCCACATTCAAAATACGACTAGTGCTTTTACGCAACGTGTCACGTTACACCATGATTGATATCAGATGCTTGATATAAATAAATAAGCTCTCGTGTATATACCCAATACTGGGGTGGGTCAATTATTGACATTTATTTTAGTTGTTTTACACAATTTTTACACATACATAAGCTTTGAAAAACTTCTTGGTAGGAGTCTTCTGCATAGGGGATCAAACTTGTGTCTGACTGTGAAATTGTGTCTTGAGACAAAATACCTAGTACTCTGCTATCGAGGCTATAGTATGTCTTATGTATGGAGAAACATCGAGTTTCTCTGCGCGATTGAGTTTGCAATAGTAGCCGTCACGGCCGTTAGGATCGCCAAGCTGGAGTGGCTGTGGGCCGGCCACATAGTTCGGAGAACTGACAACCGTTGGGGAAGAAAGATTTCCGAGTGGCAGCCACATACAGGCAAACGCAGTGTACGACGACGAGATGGAGAAATGACTTGCACAGTGTTGCGGTAAGTCGAGGGATGCAGATGGTTTAGGACCGAGCTTTACGGCAATCGTTGGGGGACGCCTATGTACAGCAGTGGACTTGTGATAGGCTGAAATGATGATGTGATTTTTTTTATTAATTATAGTTTTTGTTTTTCAGATTAACAACTGTCAAGTCAAGCAAGAAGCAGGTTGTCAAAGAGCACTTCAGCCACTTTTAAGTTATTTTTAGTCTTCTTCATTTGCAGGACAGAAAGAAGAGCCGGAATGTTGTGTTTGTTTATTTAATTTGTTTCGTTGATGTTATTTATAAATAAACATTTCATATAAAAGTTTAATATTTAAATAGAAATGTAACAATATGTAGTACGATTGAAATATTTGTATTTACATTAATTACTAAGAACTGTATTTGTATCTTTATAATAACAAATAAAACCTCGATTGTTGATTCATTCATCCAAAGTCTATCTTTTGTGTAATAATATTATGTTGAGAGCTTTTTTATATGCTTCTGTTCGAATGCTTACAACAGCAAAGTGATTCCAGAAGTTATCTTAGTACAGATTTAAAAAAGAAAATAAATTATGCGCCGTTTATTGTTTCAACATTCCAGTATTAAATTCCCTTTTCAAAATTAATTTTATCACTGTGTAATATATGAAAACTTCAAGCTAAATTATACTACAGTATTGCTGGACTGAATTATAGTGTTGGGAATTAAATGTAGCTTGTGCTCTGTCTAAAGTTATTAGGATAGGTTATGTAATTAAGATGTTTTCTGTATAAAATAATAATATGCATTATATATGGGCCCGCAAGCTCTCCACTGTGTGGTTTCTTGAATAAATTCTGTGATAGATATAACCATCTAAATGTTGTTTAAATTTCCTTTAACATTTTTGTTTTAAATACGCAATGGAATAGAGGTCATTGTATCATTGCCCATAACATTTCTTACACAGGGAACCTAATATTGGTTCATGCCTACCTAACCTACAAGTGTGCTACTGCAGGTGTTTTGTATTCATATATGTGTTGGTACCACCAACCCATGGATACTAAAAATTACTATTTCGGGAATTAGTACCATTAATCATTAGTAAGGATTTGTCTCCCACTTTCTTCCCGTGGGTGTCGTGAGAAGCGACTAAGGGAAAAGCCTTAAAATCATAATGGCCTGCGACATTGCGGGTAACTATCTCCAAAAAATAAGCACACCGATGACGGGTAGCAACGTCTTAAGGTAAGAAGGTGGCTGGTACTATCACCAATCTGCTTACCGAGTCTGGCGATTATGGCAAATCCTGCTTATGTGAGAGGCAAATCCTGCTTATGTGAGAGGCAAATCCTGCTTATGTGAGAGGCAAATCCTGCTTATGTGAGAGGTTTAAGAGGTTAAGTTACAAAACTATGAGCGGGACAAACCTCAAAACGGCTATCATACCGTGCTGCTCGTTTAATACTCATTATGAAGGTTTTTAGATTAAAGCAAATAGTATACTACAAATATTGTGGCAATATCCGAGTGAGTTAGGGTGCGGACTACTAAACATGACGTCGTATGTTCGGACCCGCCATTCGACTATTGTCGTGAACCACTCCGGATACAAGCTGTAATGCATAGTTGGAGGGTTAATAGGAATATTAGTAATGTTACTTAATAAATAACATTGTTAGTATTCTTTAAAAAAAACCATGCCTTCGGAGCGATCGCGCATGACAAGGTACATAATACTATGTCGAATGTTGAGTAAGATTAAAACGTAATAACGATAACCTTATACCTGATTATAATAATAATATCGGTAACAAAAATAACAGACATGAATGAGAAACATTGAATCGACTTTACGGCAGCGAGCGAGCTAAATATAGGCATAAATCAATCGTAAACGTGCGACAGAGAGATCCTGTTACGGTGAGCTACCACAGCCTTACTGCGCATGCGTCGGACCTAATACCTGACTACTGCGACGCCATTCGTGGCAAACTTCTCTCCGCAGGCGTGAACGGGTATGTTTTCCGCCTGCAATAGATATGTTTATATCAGTTAGATGAACAAAAATGTTGGACGTGGATCCATACCATACCCTCCTTTAGAACGTACAATATGTGTGATGAACAAAATATAGTAGCACCAGAAGCGTCTTTAAAGAATCTGCCGTCCCACACATGACGTAAAAGTTGTATATATAAAGTACGATATAACATACATTAAACAATATTAAATATTTTGTTGCTTTAGCAAAGTTAGAGATTCGAAGTGAACCTGAAATTAACAAAATTAAACCTTTTTTCTACTACTACACATAAAATGTAATCCAATGATTTCATTCCTTGTAGTTTAATGTTGTGTAATGTTTTTATACATAAAAACGTTTATTGCTGATCATGCTTTTTAAAAAGTAGCATATTTTATATTACACGCTCAAAAAGTCTAAGGAGTGTATTTTTTTACTAAATATACTTTTTCCAATAAGATTGTCGTCAATTCTCTGGGAATGACGTGACTTTCCGCTTAGAATTCAAAAGGAAATTTTATGAAGATCACAACTGTATATTTATTTTAAGGCTGATACAGTAATTTGCATGAATAAGAATAAATATTGATAAAATAATGAAATTGGCAAGGGGTACGCCGCAGCCATTTTAATTTTTGTCACTGACAGTTGACTGTCAAGCGGAATCTGGGAGGTCTTAAATTAAGAAAGAAGAAGCGTAATAATCTTTTCAATTTAATCATTGCAGGATTCGTAGGAACGATTAAGGGTTGTAGGAAGTAATATTATTATAATAAAGATTTACGCCTGAGCTGTGCTTACTTACCTAATTCCATCCACATACCTAAAATTTTAGTATAACTTCAACTTAAATTTCAGATTTAATATTGCGCCTACTAAACTTAGTTTATGGAGGCAATTTGGCTGCAGTATGTATCATATTTTACTCTCACACCAGTTTATACTCAACACTACAAAATGTTGGGGATTACAAACCCAACAATTTACGTATTGTATTAAATTCAACTTGATATTACCTGGCGAACAGAAGGTCACGCGTTACCGAGGCCTTCTGCTCGCAAGTCTATCGACTAGAATAAAGTCCATGTTTTTTATTAATCTAGTGTATTGTCGGAGGACAGTGACAGTTTTCTAGCATTTTCTTAAATCTTACGTTTACGACATCCACAGGGCGAAATGGGGGGAAACAGTCTAATATATTCTTTTAGACTGCATCAACACGGTATATCTCCTCCACGTGTTAGAAATGGTTATCACACCATTAACCGCTATAGTCGGTTCATAGTATACAACCTTATCAGTGTATCAATATGTACGAGAGACCGCGTATCAGTGATAAGTTGTGTCTAAATACAGCACGACGCGACATGTCTCAGGTAAATTATATTCATTTTTATGATTCATTGAGTGTTTTTATTGTGATTTTTCAAAATAAAACTACACGAATATCGAATACGAAAAGGAAGCATGTGTTTTTCTTATTACATACCGTTCAAATGTTTGGCGTTACATCCGAATACCAAATATTTATTTTTATATCTGCGTGACAAGCTGTTCCAATGATAAAGTTACGAGTACGTTCCGAAAGTCCTGTGTGTTTCCGATTCTGGAAGTTAATAGAACTTTGTATTTCAATATTTTCTCTACGGGTTTTGTAAAATAATTGATGATACAAGAGCGAATAATATTCCTCAAATACGTACCTACACTTGGTACACAGATTTCTAAGTTAAGACGCTACTTCGTGTAAAATCCTCGACTATCTAATGTTATGAATTGGTAAAAACGTAATTTATCGTTCTATATATTAACATAGTATTTCACAAAATTAAATATTAAATATTAACCAAATGAGACCTTATATGTTTAATGTGAGGCCCTAACCACAGAACGACTCTTGTACTTTATTTAAATTTGAATTAAAATAAAACATTGATGCATCCTTCCTAACAGATAAGACATAGTATTTTTCAGTGTAAAATCTGTTATTTAAATCGATGAGAAGTAGCAGGTGGCTGTTAGGTAATAGGTACAGAGTTCAATTCCAACCGAAGTCACAACGCACAAGGTTTTTGGGTTTGATTGTATTTTTCTGTGTACCCCCGCGTCTTGCTTCTGCATCAGATCCATTCTGATCGTATAACCGTTACAGCGAGTAAGGTACGGGCTCTGATGACCAGATCCTGAGCTGACAGGTAAAAGATTTTGCACGCCCTGTAACCCGGTACTGATCATCGGAACATTCCGATGCGTAAACCGATCTTACTAGGTCCTTTATCATGTTAGAAAAATTCATACCGAAATTTTGTGTCACACGCTTACTACGGTGCAAGCAGATACGGTGAACATAGATTCAACATTGACTGATTATAACAAATCTAAAAAAAAGATTAAAAATTTAGTTCTTGGTGTTAAATACAAAGTATACAGATATTTTTAATTACTATCTTATTAAAAAAAATAGTTAAGGTAATTAATAACATTACTTACAAATAGAACATTAAACATTTTGTTTTATACGCTGATTTAAAGTTAAAACCTTTACTTTATATAATATTTCAGCCCTCAGGGTATGTTGGGCCCCAGAGCTTTGGTGAAGATGGTCAGGTCCACGGTTTCGACTTCACCGAAAAGAGCATACGAAGAGGTTTCATACGGAAGGTAAGCTGATGTAACCATAATAGTCCACTGGACATAAGTCAACAAGGAGGATTTGCCATAATCGCCAAGGTCGGCAATCTGCCCGTCATCATCATCATCATCATCATCATTTCAGCCTATCAGAAGTCCACTGCTGAACATATGCCTCCCCCAAAGATGATCATGGGGGGGGGGGGTTGCCTTAGTTGCCACGCCTGGCGAGCCGGTTGGCAACCGCAGTTTTTTTTTTTGTTCTAGTGCAGGAAGATGCCGCTGCCCATCTAATATAATTTTTTACCATTAGTCGCCTTTTACGACACCCATGGTCAGACAGGGTCGGCGCTATTCTTTGCTTCCGACAGCCACACGGAAAATCTGCCCGTCATCGGTCATCAATCTGTTTAATTCTGGTCTGCTATTTTTTGAGATGCTTATCCCATTCTATCGGCAGCCATTGCTATTTTTAAGAGATTTTCCGTTAGTCACCACGTACGACACCCACGGAAAGGAACGGGTGTGGTAAATTCTGACGCCCATACCACACGGCACCAAAGTAAAGTTAGCAGCCTCCTGTCTATAAATATCTGACGGCTTCGCAGAGTCCTCCTCTCATTTTTGACAGGGATGCTGCTCCAATCCAATTTCACCTGCCCTTGAAATATATTTTTATATAAAATCACACAGTGTTATTCTTTTGGCATGGTTTCGTTTATTCAAGTCATGGTTACCAATAAACGATACCAGGTCATGGATTTGAAAAATTAAACGGTATGATTTTATGGAGGAATATTAAGGGGGAAACGGGCGAACGGCTCTCCTGATGCTAAGTGATTACCGTCACTCAAAATCAAGGCCGGCAACGCACCTGCAGCACCAGGGGAGCTTTAAGGATAATTGGAGGATGGGAGGGAGGATCAGGAAACCGGATAGAGATGAGGGGGAGAGGGCTTCCGGTTACCTCACTCACCGAACGAAACGCAGAAGCACGAGATTTACCTCTACTCATGCCAATATTCTGCGACCGCTTAGCACAGCGGACAAGGCCCCTGTATGTCAGGCTCACCATATTTTTCTTTACCTAACTCACATGGTAAATTTAGTACTTAAAATAGCGGCGGAATTCGAATCCTGGTTATCCGCTACCGTGGCATAGGTAAGGTACCGCCTCTGCAACGTAAACATCGAAGAAGACAAGGTGACGAAAGATCGAAGTAAACTTTCGCCGACGTTTTATTTACAAGTTTCTTTGTTTGCAGGTGTACGCAATCCTCATGTGTCAGCTTCTG
Organism: Bhutanitis thaidina; assembly: GCA_029286595.1. Lineage (NCBI taxonomy): Eukaryota > Metazoa > Arthropoda > Insecta > Lepidoptera > Papilionidae > Bhutanitis > Bhutanitis thaidina. Next base: position 14,634,093 of record JAGSMS010000010.1, read on the forward strand.
ATAACCATGGGATTTATAGCACTATTTCTGTTCCACGAACCAACGAAGCGATGGGTTGCGCGAAACCCCTATTTATTGTAAGTCTCATTTAATCCTTATATGTAAAATCACGGTGTCATATTAGCCGATGACGAGCGACATTGTTCAGTTATTTAGCGAAACTGTTAAAAAAAGCATTCCAATTTCAATAGTAGTTCATTATCAATATCATCATTACAGCCTATTAGAAGTCCACCGCTGAAAACAGGTCTCCCCCATAGATCGCCAGAAAGCACGGTCCTGAGCCACCTGCATACATGGACATAATAGTGGTTCATCATCATCATCATCTTCAGCCTATCACAAGTCCACTGCTGAACATAGGCCTCCCTCAAAGATTGCCACGAAGCTCGGTACTGAGCCACCTGCATCCATCGACTTCCCTATAGTGTATTATTTCTATATATTATATAGAAATAGTGGTTACGCCTGGTTTAATTAAATAATTGTAGGTATAGATATAATTAAATATGTGGTAAATATCAACATATAATGTAGGAGCAGGGTCGTTGCTCGCTGGACTCTTGCTTTGCTCGCGTGTCTCTTCCGAGAAGGCGGTCAAAGCAGCCGGGTCAAAGGCGTATCTCTAATTCCAATTTTAAGTGTAAATGTTTTTTTCAACCGTTTTTAATCATCAAAATGTCGCTGCGTCAAGTGGCACATCTATCACCATATTAACATACCACTACCACGTCACAAAGATCACACTTTGATATAATATTATGTTCGCAGCTGGATAGCTATTGTGGTGCTATTGGTGTGCCTTATCGGAATGGCGTGCTGCCCGAACGTGCGACGCACCACGCCCACCAACTTCATATTCCTCTTTCTGTTCACTTTGGCGCAAAGCTTCCTGCTCGGAATAACCACCAGCGTCTACGACGTTTCGGAGGTGAGAGTAATAGTAACTCCAATGTGACTCGCTACTTCGCGTCGACTCTACATAATGATTCCTTATTGGAAAATGCAATCGAATATATTTTAAAGAGTGTTTTTTTATAAAGCAGTAAATTAATATTACTCGTCCCTTATTCTACACCCCACGGGGTTCGTTTTTCGAGTGCACAGGTATTTCATTGTTTAAAACTTTTAATCATAATGTCGCGCTTTAACTTTAAAACTTTAGTACTTGAGACACAATTACAAGAAGAATATCGTGATCGGCTGTGACTTGAGAGCATTAAAAAGTCAAACGGTAACTTTCTAATTATCCATTTCTTCCGTCTCTTCTGGGGTACTGCCCACACTGGAATTGACTCAGTAGGTTATGTTAAAGAAAACGATCCGACAGTAGACAGAACTATAGGCAGAAAAGGAAAAAATTAAATAGGACGAAAATGGTGAGAAAGGATGTCGCTTCACAGCCTTATAGTTGATAGCCAGGATAGCTTCACTAACCTTATCCTGATTCACAGAAGAGAAATGGAATACTGTGACGTATGGGGATTGAATTGAAGATATGTGAGCTACAGTTTGAGATCGGATTAAATGATTTGCAGAAGCAGAAGCAAAATGAATGTTGGTCGTCGTCAAGAGAAATAGAAGGGTCAAGAAAATAAAAGATCCAAATGTACCCAGTCACAATATGAGCTTGAGCTTATATGAAGCGTCAATGTAGAACAGAAAGCTGATCATGGTCTACTACATGATCAGAGAACTCAGATATAATCGGATAAACCATCAGTGTCGAAATTATGATGAATAGTGGAAGAATGTATGTAATAGAATATATGTTAAATATTAAGATTTTTAAATTATATTATGGAGTCGAGCGTTAATAAAAACAGTATTACTCTAATTACTTTCCACAAAATGAGTATGGAGCACTTCTGAGACGTTTCAAAGGCTAGTTCTTTATACTTGAGATGGTTAGAGCATTGTTTCTGATCAATAGAGATTTTTCTAGCATGTTCTTTCGTCGACTTTTAAGACATTAACTTTGTAGATTCTCTTAAACCACAACCTACACACAACCATGGCTACTGATAGACATTTCGTTTTCCTTTAATATAATTAAAGTGACAAACGATGCTAACAGTCCAACTGGTGGTAAGTGGTTACTGCAGACCATGGAGAACACCTGTAAACAACTTCAGTCGAAGGTTACAGATGCACTGTCACCCCTGAGGAGTAAGATGGAATGTCGCATGCCAGTATGTCTTTGACCAGAATGCCAGTATAATTAGAGCCTTGCCCTTCAAATCAGAACATAACAGTGGTTGTACCGCTGATTATAGTCAGAAATGGATAAGAGGGCGGTGCTTAGTCAGCTGCCTGCTTCCCTTCCGCTCAGTTAGTGGATCGTAAGTTTAGCTACATTGTACCACATGTAGAGTCATGCACCTACTTATTTAGGTCCTCATGTTTTTAAGGTGATGATGGCCGTCGGTATAACTGCGGGAGTTTGCTTGGGGCTGACTCTCTTCGCGTTCCAGACTAAATGGGACTTCACCGTGATGGGTGGAGCGCTGGTCGCTGCCACGATGGTGCTGCTTCTGTTTGGTAAGGAAACAACATAGCATGAATTAAATCAAAGCAGCAGCCTGTAAGTGTCCAAGTGCTGAACATAGCCGTTCTCTCGACATTTGAGGGGGTTAGAGCAATATCTAGGAGTTACCGGCGGATAGGTCCACCGCTACAACAACATGGTGATTAAGTCGCTGCATTCCTGGCGTAATCCTACATTGTCCGCTCTGTGACGGGTAAACGTCAGGTATTTCCCCCCATCATATAAAAAAGGTACCTATTGCCAATAAAAATATCTAGGCCTTTGATAGATAACAATATGTATACCCAGCACCCTGGGAGACAGCTGGTTTATATCGGACTCCCACCGACTAAAACATAGGTTGGTGGTCGCCATTAGCGTTGACCTTACCCCTAAATTTACCTGTCCCCGTCCAAAACCTTCATCCTCCGTCCAAAGCATTTACTACATTCTAAGGTTAAAAGCTTGAACATATCATACACTCTGTAATGTCTCTACTCTGTTACAGTCGCAATAAGTGTATAGACGAAATGATATGTACATTTTAGTGTTTTCTTTACGTTACGCGAACAAAGACGCGTAACGTTTAATTTATTGTAAACAGCGTCATATGTTTTACAATAAATTGAACACCTTGGATAACCACAGAACACATTCGTTATATTTCAAATTATATCCCGATTATGTAAGTGTGTTCATCATACTATCTAATTAGCATTTTTATGCGACTTTGTCTTGTATATTTTCGTTATCGGGATTTCTCCTATTTTCCAATAATTAGAAGTCCTATTCTCGCAAAAAAAAAGTCCTTGAATCTTGTCTTACAATTCCGCTGTAAATTATTTACATTCGTGTTGGAGGTTCATATTACTTATTAAGTTTCGTTACAAATAATTAAATTAATATTAGAATGAATAAATGTGCATTGTGTTCACAAAAGGAAGAAGCTTAGACTAAACAAAATGTCACAGCGTGACACATCACGTGAAATGCGTAGGTGGTTGAGACAACTATGCGTAGGTGGTTAATATTTTCTAACAATAATATACGGGCGTCGATTGCAATATATATATATATTCATAGGGCAACAGAGAGACATACATAATATGAAATTGGATATATAGTCAATGAATTGCATTGATTTATAATTATTATTGTCTCTTGTACTTTATATATATATATTGTTATATATATATTAAATTTATTGAGTACATTATTTAACATTAGTTGATTATCTTTATAATAGAATAACTTGAAGATGACGTAAGGAGAAACCGGTTGGTTTTTTTTAAAGTTTTTCGGAAAAACCTTACAGCTATTACTTAACTCAACAAAATATTATTATATATATATAAACAAAGCCCTTGACAAGTCTCCACATTTAAAACAAAAAATATACAAAAATAGAAACAAGCCCGAGCAATGCAAAGAAGTAAACAAAATATTCGTACACTTATATTAAAATATCAACACTTATTTTAATATAGGTATACTAGTATGAAATGACATACTTATTAAATTTTAAATATTAATTTATTTATGTAATAATTAATTAATGTGTTGAGAAACTATTACAAAAGACAATAATAATTTTCAATATGATGAAGTTTCACCGATTGACAACAACCGCAAGTACAAATTATTCATTGATTCATTTTGTCATGAATTCAATTATGATATTTAAAATATGAACAATTTGTGCAAAAAAAAAATTTATGACAAAACAAAGATAACCTAACCATAAGATTATACTACCCGGCACTCGATCCCGCAGTCTCTACACTTTTCCAACAAAAACCTAGAATGTATAATGAACCAGCGTTATTTATTGAACTGTGTCGAAAATATATGTGGAAATGTATCCACACCCCCGAATGATGATTGCATACCAAATAAAAGAAAAAAAAATCTGCACACATAGATAATTCATTCGTATATAATCTTCCTTATATAATCGACCACATTATGATATTGAATAGATATTAGTTAATCTATATACATACAAATTAATGTTCTTTTATTTATGTGCCTTATTGACTCGCGTATCACTAGATTGTGCTCAAATTTATAGGTTATGTTCGGCTCAATACTGGAAAGGTTTAAAAGAAAAAAAATCAGAACCTACAAAAATAGTCAGTCTATGAAGGGTGACAGGGTTTAGCTAGTAGATAATAAAATAGAAATTACAGACATTGATACTTCTGAATAAAATACAGAGGGTGACTTTTGCTGCTGCTCGAACGGGCCGGCTCGACCGGCTTGGTACCACGGCCTCGCAGAATGCCGGCGTGAAGTAGTGGCATCTTGTGCGTCTGCGTTTCGTTGAGTGAGTGACGTAACCGGAGGCCCACTCCCCCTCCCCATCCACCTCCTCATCCTCTCTCCCATCTAAATACCCTTAAAGGCCGACGACGATCCTGCAGCTGATGTACATCTGCAACACTGGAAATATTTTTTAATAATTTTAGATTTTTCCTGTGGAATTCTAAATATTACCTGGGTAAAAAGTAGAATAATAAAAAAAAAGACAGTCAATACCGTTGCCGGTATTCATTAAAAATATTCACATCTCCAGGACTGATCGCGATATTCATCCCGCGGAATAACATCGTGACCCTGGTGTACGCGGCGGCGGGCGCTCTCATCTTCTCCCTGTACCTCGTGTACGACACGCAGCTGATGATGGGCGGGAAGCACAAGTACAGCATATCGCCGGAAGAGTATATCTTCGCGGCGTTGAACCTGTACTTGGACATTATCAACATATTCATTTATGTACTAACTATTATTGGCGTCGCTAAAAACTGAGGTAATTTCGTGTAGTTCGTATGTTTGTACTTGCGGTACAGAATTAGTTATACATACCTATGTTTAAATACCTTTCATGAATGTGTTTGAAAGAATAGACTTTATTCAGATGTACAAACATGTATAATATGTTTGTAATGTAGAAATATGTACGACTTTAGGTAACTTATAACTATTATAATATGACCGAATTGAATATGTTTCATATTATTTATAAAAAAATATATAACATTAATCACAATAACAATACGAATGAATAAGAGTTGTTATGTTTGTTTTTTATATAAACAACCCGAACTGGCTTTGCACTAAAAGATATTAAGGATTCATATTTTTAAATAACGGTTATATAGATAAATTTAGGTTTATCAACATATCTCTCTCTCTTTCTCTCTCTCTCTCTCTCTCTCTCTTTATATGTAAATACTTAGTTAATAATATTAGTACTCAAGAAACTGAGCAGAATGAAAATTAAACATGGTGTAAAATGTGCTGCGAAAATCAACAAATGAAATAATATCAAAAAGATCAATTTTATTTTATTTTTACCTTATTTTGTTCATTCTTTCTTTTTATCTTCTATGCATTATATAGTAAATTTTCAAAGTTTAACAAGTCCGGAGGCCTAAATCCTTCTCCTCATCCTCTTTTCATCTCCCAAATATCCTTATAGGACGCCAATGCACCATCAGATCTACAACACACACACAACAAAATCTACCTTCACAAACAAATAGCAAGATGCTATATAATTAACCCAAAGAAAAATATTTCAAATTGTCATTTGAACCGTGGCGTGTTGGGCAAACATACAAGATGCAAGTGGCTGCGGACCGTACTTTGTGACAATCTTTAGGTAGCTCTATGTTTAGGAGTGAACTTAGGACAGGCTGAAATAATGAACGGGCTTCAACTCTTATACCTAAAGGTTTTTGGGTGAGCGGCAATGGATCATGCAACTTATTGTCAAGGTAAGCAATATATGTAAAATTAACTGAACACGTTTATGTTGGTTATGCTGAAAATTCCAGGGGTAGCTATTTGTTCTATATCCCTTCACACGTCACTACAGAAGAGATTGCAGGCATTCAAATGGCATTCAAAAGCCTCTACGCTAACGCTAACCATAATTAATAAAGTCAAATCCATTTGACAATAACTTTGACTGGCGCCTGGCGTTCTTCAACCCCTGGGTCTTCTGAGGTTGAACTCCAACAATACACAAACGTATCGGTTTACTCCAATAAGGAGCCCGGTCACCATGGCCACTACTTCCCAACAGTAAAAAAAAGGTATCTTCAGGGTACACCGACCGACTTTAGTTATTAGGAGTTAAAATATCGTCGAACCTTAACTTTGCAGTTCGTCGTGATGCAAGGAAGCTGGGAATCCTCGCAAAAAAGTGCGGCATTATTTTACACCGAGAGAGCTTCTAACCATATACAATGTTCAGGTCTAGTCCTGTGTACAATACTGTAGTCATATTTGGGCAGACGATGCTGCCACTCCGTGCCAAGAGTCGATCTTCAACACAGTCAAGCCTCCAGTGAGTGAGTGAGTGCGGTAACCAGAAGCCCTCACGCTCTTCTCCTATTCTTCCTCCCGATTCTCACTCCCACTCTCTAAATATCCTTAAAGGCAGGCAACGCAGCTGCAGCTCCTCTGCTGCTCCCATGGGCGTCTGTAATCACTTACCATCAGGTTAGCCGCTGTTGTTGTATCCGTTTATCACCTTTAACGTAAAAAAATATGTTAACTCAACTTACCTTAACAGCATGTAAATAGTCCACTGCGGGATATAGGCCCCTCTCATGGCAAGGTTCTGCCATAGACGCCATGCTCGGGAAGCGGATCGGCAACCGCAGTAACAGACAACACGGGACTTCAGACGCTGGCGCTCGTCATCGGTCTCTTATTTCTCGAGATGGTTATCCCGACATCTGTACCCGTTGCCATTTTCAAGGCTTTATTTCCCTTAATGGGTTATTACGTCACCAACGGGAAGCTCTCTAGCACACCCTGTGCTAGATTCTTGAAACGATAAAAATAATCGTTGAAAGATGGATGAATGTGATCGGCTTCACACAAACTTTACCAGGTTCCTTGGTAACTTCTTCGCTGTGCAGGCTATATGCTATGTAATTACTTGTGAGACGAGCGTTCAATAAGTGCTCTTTGTAAGTTTTTTTAAGTTTTCACACATTATAGTCTGTGACCGTGCCACAGACTCTTCTTCCATTAGTCCAGTCTTTTTACCGTGGTCACTTTATATACTTATTTAATCTTTGTTACCATTCCTTTATACAGAAGAACACAAAAGGCTGACTTAATGCCTATATGCATTCTCTACCAGGCAATCTATGGTGTGGTGAAATGTAATGGCAGGCGCAACAAAATACAAGGAAAAAAACAAAAAAGTTTTATGAAACATTCATTATACATCTTCAATGCAATCAGGCGATACGACGACGAAAATTGCAATCAATACTTGTCGGTAACAAGTATTAAAGTTGTGTGAGTGCATCGTGGAGCACTGATGCAAACAACACACCCACACTGCTGTATTTAGTCTCGCTCATATCTAAAATTCCCAGAACTGAGAACATGACTTATGTGCTATTAGACCAGTATTTTATTAATTGCATAAGCAATGCCCTGTCTTACAATATATATAAAAATTCAGCTTCCGTGTATTTGTGAAAGTGTAACTTTTGAGAGACTCGACCGAGGACTTTCTACAGTAAATTTGTACTGCCGAGTCTATGGTTCATAGCTATTATAGGACCCGAGTGATGGAGTTATTAACACATTTTATATTTAGGGACAAAATATCTCATATACGCAATATATTTTCGTTTAAGGCCGAAAAATAAAATTACAAAATCTAAACTCGATATATGCCACTTAAAGGGAAAGGGAAGATGAACATGTCACATTAATGGCTTGCTCTTATGTTTTAAAAGGGAGCCCTGAATTGTCTGCCATAACCCACCAGTGCGGATTGGGGGATTACACAACTTGACGAAGTTCCTATAAATAAAAGAAATTATCCCATTCTTCAATCATTTTTATTTTAAGAAAATATTCCACGTTTAAGAATAGGAAAATGAGTTGAAATCGGTTGTTTCTCTAAAACTTTGATTTTAATTCACTTCTTTGTCTATGTTGTTTCTATGTTAGTCTATATCAGTTGCCCGTAAAATGACCTTTGTCTCTGTCTATCAATACAGGCGCGCGCAGAGCCCGGGAATCACCTGAATCTAGGAATTTTTCAGAAATATCGCGATGAAAGACTAAGTTTAAGTTACGTTTAAACAGTCATTCATCGCGATATTTCTAATATATGAATATATATATATATATATATATATATATATATATGATTATGATTGATATGCTGATACATTATGATTTCTTGTATTAACGCGAATACTACACATTTGAAATAAAACTATCATTTACGGATTTTATCCCGTTTTAATATTCTTTTTATGTTACCGACGTTTAAAGTGCTCTACAGCAGCCGAGTTGACAATGACATTAACAAAATTAAACGCTATAAGATCCGTAAATAACAGTTTCAGTTCAAATGTAACAATATATTATTGAGATATTAACGAGGCACAACTTAACCAGACATTTTAAAGTACTTGCGCGCGATGGTGCTAATACCTCGATCTGAGTAAATGTCAAGAGGAAGTCTGCATGTCAGAGAAATTACTGAAAATATATTTCGAGGATATGTAGTCCGCCAACCCGCACTCCTCTCTAATATTGAGAGGAGACCTTTACCGCCACTTTTATTTTTACCACTAGTATTATATAAGAGTTTGGGAACAATTTTCATCTCAAGTTCTAGAGAGTTCTGCAATTGTTTTGAGTTGGGGTGGCATTATCATGAATGATTATCACTGAGTATATAAAAAAAAAACAGAAAGTTCTTTAAATAAATTACCAATAATACAGATTCGATCGGACAAGTGCACCTGCGCTGCGCAGAACGCAATGCGCAGTTGCCGGTTAGTACGTGTCGTAAGGTACTTTCTTGCCGGGCGCCGGCTCAACAGTACATTACGGCAGGGGAAGCCTTCGAACCAGCTGTTTAGTGCCGAGCTTGTGTTGCTCCGTTGTTCCTTATCAAATTCGAATAGTACATTACTACACAATGAGGAACTACATTATGATACACTTCGTAAGTAATGCGGATTATATTTTAATTGTTGTTGTTTTCTTTTTGGCACCGATATGGTGGCTGTTTAAGCATTTGTTTTTGTTTATTTGTCAACGCATCGTATGTTTTTGTTTATGAATGTTATAAATCATAACTGTAGAAGTAAAGCTAATGGACTCTGGAGATTTTCACTTATATATAATAATAAAAGCAACAATAATAGTCGTCCATATGGATCGCAAAATTGTATTTGTTTAATCTGTGATTAGTGTACTGTATTGTAACTGTCTGTCAAATACTTTAAATATAAAACCGGCGAAGAGCGTATTGGGCGCCCTGATAATGGGTTTCCGTAGCCGTTCCTACTGATATTCTCATCGACTTTTACACTCCATCAGCTTATTTAAGCCCACTGCTGAACATAGGCCTCAGTAAGGAAGCGTCGAATAAAACCCCGACATGTATCTCTTGAAAGGTTTGTCTCACCACGCTGGGGCAAGAGGCTTTGTTAGTGCAGTGCCGGCATCTTACTGTCGCCGAGCAGTGGCTTTTGCTGCTCAAATGGCTCGACCGGGCTAGTATCCTGGCTATTCCGTACTCATTCATTCGCCAGAGCCTCGTTTGTTAGCCGGCAAGGAGCTCCGGATGCAGGTAAGATTTGCATATGAAGAAAGAATCGACTACAAGTGTTTCTCAGTTACACTTATTAAGGATCAGCATGCTGAAGTGGCTGTGGGTCGGCCACATAGCTCGCAGAACTGTCAAAGTTGGAGAAAAAAGGTTCTCGAGTGGCAATCACCTACAGCATTGTGGACCGACAAGATGGAGTGACGCATGCGCAGTGTTGCGGGGGGTCGATGGATGCAGGTGGGAGGCTTTTGTTCAGCTTTGGACTTTGGTAATGATGATGATGGGACTTATTTTTGTCGTCGTCGAAAGTATGAGGTAGGTTGTGTGCTCAAAAGTACGTTTTGTAGAATTAGGATTTATTTCAGTTTGATTCATCCCAAGTATTTGTTTCTTTGTCATTTATAAGATGGTGTTTTTCTTAGCAGAATCTAACTGTTTTTAATGTACATTTCGTAATTATTACCATATGTTGTTATTTTCAATGGAAGTTGTTTTAATAGGGCGCCTATTAGTCCTTTTGTTTATTTGCTAATACAATGCCTGTGATTGGCTGTGAACATTTAAAAGTCGTTATAGAGAAGCAAAGTTATAGGAATCTGAAGTTTTTTTTACTAAATATTAATAATAAAGCCCAAATAATCGATGCAAAATTGAATTCTTTATCTGTTATTCGTATTATTAGTACTAGCGCTATGAATATTTTCTTATTAGTTTTTATTGTGTTCTCAGTACTGAGTACTTTGCGATGAGCACCATTATAAGAAGTTAAATACGTCATTTAACCAACCCGTGGATTTTTTCGCGTGAAATAGTTCCTTAAGAAAGCATCTTCAATCAGAATAAAAAGCTAATTTGTCCTCCTGATAAATTATATCAAAATCCGCTGGGTTGTTGGCGTGATTGAGGGACAGACATCCAAACACCTAAACAGACGTTGAAGTATTAAGGAAAAACGATGTGACTTCGTATGGATAAAATAAAGTATCGTGGGCGATATCCCAAGCATAGCTAGCTTTTTAATATTCTTAAACATAAAAAAGGTAGTGAAATCAAGTAAATCAATTAGTCGCTGCAGTACATGAATTTGTAGATGCTCTACTGAGCACTACTGCTTCATCATCTTCAAATCTCTCTCCTATCACATACTCCTTTCATCTCAGAAATAGATAGAATTCATTAGGTGCACGGTGAAATGAATACGGAGGATGCTCGAGTATTTCAAAGCCGGCGTCTCGAATTGCAGCCATCGCAGCGGCTTCTGTGCCGGGCCGTTATCTTGGTAAATCAAAACAGTCTATACTATTTAGTCTCACAGATAGTCCTTCAATTTTGGAAATAGATATCAATCACTAGTATTTCAAAGCCTACATCCTCGAAATGCAACGGCGCACTTATGCGCCGGGCATAATCATGGTTAAATAATCTTTACATGTTTACGTCTCCGTTTCTAGCGGAATCCTTTATATGTGTTATATGTTCTGTACACAAAATGCACGTAATAGTCCCAGAATAGAGAGTCCATGATCTCATTGGGAGAAGGACGCGCCTTGAAATTTTTAGGACTTTTTTTTTTATGAAAAATAGGCTTGCGTTCGACCTCAATCTTGCCCGATGGAAGGCGAAGATGAGGCCTAGGATGGAACACGCTTGCCTAGATGTCTGTTCACTTTGGCCTTAAAGATATCCAGATTATAGTTTTCCGGAAAAACTGACCTCGGCAGAGAGTTCCACTCCTTAGCCGTCCGCATAAAGAAAGAAGAGGCAAACCACTTCGTGCGTAATGGAGGGATGTCTACAACATAAGGGTGGAACTGCTCGCCGCGTCTAGTCGTTCGGTGATGAAAAGGGGAAGGGGGTATCAGCTTATGGAAAACCTCCCACACTCTCCGAAGGAGATGATAGTATTTTACAAGTCCTAGACTGTAGTTTCGTCCATTGTTTTCGATCGAGCCAATGAACATCGTGTTGTAACCCTTTCAAAAAGCCAAAATGGGAAATATCGAGGCTGGTTTGTTTCCGCGCAGTGTAAGCACTCTGGGTCCATTCATGCGCGGATACATTTTTCATCCCCAGGCGTTTACATTACGTTTACGAAATCTTTGTTTCTTCACCAACAAAATGCACTGTACACGACGATACTTAGCAGAAGTTGCCTTTTCTTCCGTGAATTTTCCGTGGATGTTCTTCCACGTTTAAATTCGACGCACCAACGTACAACTGTAGAATACGTCGGAGCATTTATCCCTAATGCATCCCTAAATATTGATTGAGATATTCAGTTTACTTTATTAAATTCTGAAGAGTTGTTTCCTCTTACTCGTTTTATGGGGAGGAGGTCTTTACTTGTAGTGTAACATTATGTGCACCCACTAAGCTTCGAATTAATATAATTCCCTAGAAATACACATAATTTTGTTTTTAATCATAGATTCGATTAGCATACTGTATAATATTTACAGCTGCTAGAGAATAAAAATGTTGACAGCATTACCTGTAAATATGTAATGTGCATAACGACGTAGTTATGGTCTACATAACCTTATACATAATTTTAGACGTATTTATGAAATTATAGCGATCATTCTGACCACACAGGAAGTCCCAGTTTGGGCATGTATGACGAGAGAGTGACCAATAGAAAAAAATATAATACAATAAAATTTCAGCCCCGATTGAAAGAAAAGCTGAAAGCCCTGGTAGGGGACTCGGATAAAATTCCAACTATGAAATATACTGAAGGCCTAAATTTGATGTCGGATTCACCATGGCAGTTGGCCGAGGAAGAACGACAACAAATGGAAAGAAATATGAAACAGGATTCATTGGATTCGGTAAATTTCTATTTATGTTTAGACTAGATTACCGCGACGGCTTCCCGCGGACAGATCTGTATAATATACTTTAGCTAAATTTGTATCTTCTACTTATACTTAGATGTTATATATATAAATAAATATGAAACTTGCTCATAAAATTTTCTAAATGACAGTACTTAAAAACAATTAGAAAATTAGTAGTAATAAACGTTATTCAAAACATTGTAACGGCTTCTGGCTGTGGCTGTGACATTTTTATTTTTAGCACATTCCCGCAAACACCGAGTGCAAGGACGTATTGTGTCCGGGTTTCGAAACGAATTATACCCTACGGTGTTCCACCATCGTTGTATATCGGCAGGGTCACGGTAACGCTCACGCATACACGGTACAGTAACGGCCCCAAAGGGGACCCCTTCTCATTCGCACGGCAAGACACGCCGGAACATGCAGCGCTCCTTCCCACGGTATCAATCACCACATGGGCAATGGACCTGGCCTATTTCGACCACGGCGAGGACTATTAAAACTAGTTCAACAGTATACTAGTTTGACGGCTGTCATCTACGCATGATATATAGCGGTATACCCTGCAGTTTAATACACTAGACTCTAGCGACCGAATGATGACCGAAAATCCATTGGAATACATCGGGTTCGGTAACCGATGTGCAGCATCACCAGTGCGAGGGTAACGGCGCTATGCTCACCAGCTCACCTGCCCACCTGATGAGCTCTGCGACGCTGTGGTACAACCCTTGGCTCTACATCATAGATATATATATACATAAGATATAATTCTACGGAGTTATTAAATATAGATGGCGTTAGTGAACAGTATTCGCGTTTCCTGTATGACGTTGTCGCTCTTCTGCGGGTTTAGCGAGCAACTTCAATATTTATAATATAGTCGGTTAGTTGTCTAGGTGGTGATAGATCAGGTCTAAAATCCTGTATAACCTTAGTGAGTTAATGTCGGCATATCTTTGCAGAACAGCACCACAACGATCACTGTGCCCGTCGATGATTCGGTCGACAGATTTTATTCGACAGAGTTTGCCGATAAATCTGTGAGATTGGGATTTATTCAGAAGGTGAGATTATGATATTTTTTTAAATTTATCTTGTATTACTCACCTTAGTTAGCCGCGGTAGCCTAGTGGTCATGGCGCTCTCGAGACTTTACTTTCATAGAGCGCGAGTGATCAGGGTTCGATCCCCGGTGGCCGTCAGCACTAAAATTGTTAATAGCAATTTGAAGTGCTATATTTACCACGTGTTCGGCGGTGAAGGAAAACATCGTTAGGAAACCTGCATGTCTGAGAAATAATAAAAATATTATTTCGACGATATTTGAAACCCGCGGACCCGCACTGGAGCAGCGTGGCGGGCCCTTCCCGGCTCCAAAACCCTCTCAGATATTTCAGAAACATCTTTGCCCAGAAGTGGTCACTTACAGGCTGCTATTTTTACTCGCGTTAGGGGAGTCTGCCTCCGAATCAGGAGACTCGAGTTCGGTCCCCTGTGAGAGTATTTTCGAAACTCATGTACGATTTGTATCGTTTGCATACACACTCAGACGGCACTGGCTCCATCAATTATCAACCCACCACATTGTTGGATGTACGATCGTAAGAGCTTGTATATTCTTCAAAATTTTGGTATTCGTAAGTAGATTTAAAATTAAAAAAAAAAAAGGTAACATCGCTTTCGAGGCCCAGCTGCAGAATGCAGAACACAACTGGACAGTTGTGTTCTCAGGTTCTAAGATCAAGCACCGGCCGGACCGTACCCCTCGGTCCGGACACTGAGTGAGCAACGATACTATACCCCGTGGGTTGCTGTACTACTTACGGGTATTAACAGACGGACATCGTTCATCTTTACAGATGTATAGCATTGTCATGGTGCAGCAGCTCATAACTTTCTGTATTTCTTTCGGTTTGAAGAAGGAACCTTGGATTGGTCAATATGTCTTAAGCAATCTCTGGATTTTATTGTAAGTTGAACTATATTTTTGTTATATTGACAACCTATAAAACAAAATTATTTGATCTAAAACATGTGAAAAATTATGTTCAATGAATCCATAGGCCTCGAAAACTAGTAAAGACTGTGTTTCAGGAGGCAGTGCCTTCCCCCATACGATAAAGCTATATATTTCTGTCTTCACTAAACAAACATTGATATAAAGTTAATTCACTAACAAGTAAACGAGAATTTACTATCTATGTAAAATACATACTTACTAAATAAAAAAAGAAAAAAAGTAACGATGAAATATTAATAATAGCGTATGAGTGTGTATATATGTGTTTGTGTCTATGCGTCTGTTTGTCTATGTACTTCATTCGCGTAATCAAGGATGTTTCGAAGCTCAGTGGCAAAATCCGACAATAGACGAAAAAGACCTAAACCTACCAGACAGTCTTCCGAGGGTAACAACAACACCTCAGTCTACCTCAGAGAAGCCTGTGAGCATACCTTATCTCACAAGTCATTGGCGATTACAACAAACCGCCGTAAAGGAAAAGAAGAAAAAGAAGAAGAAGAAGTAGACGAAGAGATGCGTGTGTATTAATTAGTTATAATACTTAATATATACGAAGAAAACTGCAAGCCATATGCTAGGGATTTCCTTAATATTTGTTTCAGAAAATTTGAACGATCGAACAGATGCAGTAACATAAAAATTATTTGTTACATTGATCGAAAATCCATTTTTATTTACTTTGTCATTTTATAATTGCCATTAGATGTAGTTGCTAACATTTTTTTCTGCTAAATATAAGATGTTTCAGAAAAATCTATAAAAAAAAATTTGAAAAGAGTAAAAAAGGGTAAAGGTATATTGTTATTTGGTTAAGTGTTGCAAAAAAAATACAATTTAGTAAGAAGAAACATCCCCATTTTAGTGGGTCTGTGAACATCTCATTCTTTCTTCGTTTTTTCTTGAAAAATAAACATTTTTGACTACCAATTCTGCATGCAGCTGTAACTGCCAAATTCTATAGGAAGTGTCCAAAGCCAAAATCCAGCAGGTATATAGATGCTGTTGGACGTGAACGTTGACCGATTTCCTGTCATTGTTGCCATTATGTCGAGCAATGCTACGTCGCTAGTGTAGTTGATCTATCTTCACGGCCTATGGTGATGAAAAGTGGAATACCTACGACAACGTGCCAAAAAGATCATGGCCAAAGGGCAGACGAGCTCGACAGACTGTAGCGAAACCTGGATTAACTCGCAATAAGGTGATGCTGTGTATGATGGGGTTGGAAGGGCATTGTTCGCTACGAGCCACCGGGCAAAACCATGGATTCGGATCTCTACTGCCAACCACTGACGAGACTCGAAAATGGCGGAATTGACAGAACGGGTCTGGTTTCTCATCATTATAACGCAAGACCACATATATCTTTAGCTAAGCAAATATTGAGAGAGCTTGGTTGGGACGTGTTAATGAATCCACCATATAACTCTGTCGATTTTTTTTTTTTATGGATAATCTGGTAAACGACCAAGCGGGTCACCTGATGGTAAGTGTTTACTGACGCCCACGTACAAATGCAAGACTATAGGAGCTGGAGGTGCGTTGCCGGCCTTTAAGGGTATTAGGGAGATGGGAGGGCGGATGAGGAGGGGATGGGAAGGGAGTGTGGGCCGTCGTTTAAGGATATTCGCGGAAACGGAACGAAACGCAGACGCACAAGATGCCTCTACTTCACGCTGGTGTTCTGCGAGGACGCGGGTCTACTCCGATCGCTGTAATTATTGCCGCTGGAGTGACACAGTAGAGTTCAGATATTAAAAGAATTTTTGTTTGGTGACCCGAAACAGTGAAACAGAATTTACTTCCAGGATACCGATATTCGCGATGTTCATAACTTTCATTTTCGCTGTTTATTGGGAAGCTCAAGCCAGGAAAGCGCCTTTCAACTATATACTACTGATGGTGTACACAATTTCACTTTCCTGCTTGGTGGGACTGATCGGCAGTTATGACTATAATGAATTGGTAAGTAAACTTGACAACAGACATTTCTCGTATTCACGCGAACACTACACATTCGAAGAGAAACTATTATTTACGGATTTTATCGCGTTTAATTTTTGTTTTATTGACATACGGACGTCTAACACTTCAGTACCCCTCTGATCACGGATGCTGTATAGCACTCGAAACGTCGGGAATATATAAACGAAAATGAAACGCGATAAAATCCGTAAATAATAGTTTTTTTTTTATAGAAGAAGGGGGCAAACTAGCGTGCGGCTCACCTGATGGTAAGTGATCACCGACGCTCACGAACATCCACAACACCAGAGGAGCTACAGATGCGCTGCCGGCCTTTAAGGAAGGAATAAGCTCTTTTCTTGAAGGTCCCTAAGTCGTAACTGTTCGGAAATACTGCTGGCGACAGCTGATTCCACAAAATCGAAGTGCGTGGCAGAAAACTAAAATTTTATTGAAGTTTAATTAAATTTAACTTTTAATTTCAAACAGACATTTATTGAAAACTTAAGCTACAATTACACATTTTTACGTTTAATCTACTTAAGCTGAGGTCGATTCTTCGACAGCGTCGGTGCCACGAACAGAAATTCCAGAAGAGGTTGGTAAACATGACCTGTCTCTGCTGGACCGATCAAATCACCAACTCGTGCAAGGGCCGCGTCGTCTTTAGTCGAATACAAAATTATCCCCTTGCTACGTGATCTCAGGTGTCAGCACTAAATTGTTTTACAATTGAATCTACTACATGCACGAGTGTGAAGGAAAATGTGGCGAGGAAACGTCAATGACTTTTTTTTTTATGGTAAAGGAGGCAAACGACCAAGTGGCTCACCTGATAATAAGTGATTACCGCCGCTCACACACATAAAGGGAGGCGGTGGGGGGGTTGGTCTTTACGGCTTACCGGTTCGGTGAGCGGGGAGTCACCGAACGAAACGCAGAAGGAAGGTATGCCCTCAACTTCACGCATATATTCTGCGTGGTCGTGTTACTAACCCAGTCGAACCGCATCAAAAGCTGGCGCTCGGCTCTGCGACGTATAAGTTGTGTCTAAAACGTATGTACCATGTCTGAGAAGATGAACATCACCCACCCATCACCTCTTTGAACTAGGCGATATATGCCATTTCAATATTAAGGCTTGCGGAATTGTGCACAAAGATTTTGAATAATGTATTTCACACAGAGTAACGCCTCATTCACCAAATAACTATTAACTTTAAAATCAGGGAGGCCAGCCTAAGGTCTAATATACTATTACGGGGGAAAAGTTACCCCTATAAAGCAATCCATGCAAGATTTTAAATAAAAATAAAATACTTAAAATATTTATTAAAATGATACTATATGAATAATTTAATAAAATGATCCATTGAAATGGATCGAACGTGAAGGAGTTCTAGTTCTTTATCCCGACGTTTCAGCCGCTCTACTGCGAAATGCAGTATGTAGTGGTTCATGTCAATTGAGCGCATAAGTTTGAGAATCGTTGGCATAAAAGCCTGCGATGTAGCGAATATCTATTATTCTCCAGCATGCATTCTTGCATTCCTGATTCTTTGTTAACAATAGGATACCACGATACGCTATAGTATAACGATGAGAACACAAATCTAATTTTTATCACAAATGCTTGTGAAAACTTGGTAGTTGTATAAATGCAGTTAAATTCAAAGTAGACTCTACATTACATATATAAAATAATTTATAGTATTTAGGTGCGTACTTCTTTCATTCTGGGTAACGCCTCTTTCATTTCACTAACTCTTTATTTGCCTCTTTTCAGATCTTGGCCTTAACGATAACAACTTTTGCGTCAGTACTGTCGACAATTCTATTTGCATTCCAAACCAAGGTGAAGTTAGGAGTGTTGCAAACCATCTTTTTCTTTATATTTCCTCCTATCGCATCTATGGGTGAGTATTTATTTTTAGTTTTTCCCGGGGGTGAGGGTGAGGTAACTAATACAAAACCGTAGGTTATCCAACCTACGGTTTTGTATTATTTATTTTCCAAGGTAAGTTTTAGTTTATTATTTGAACAACCCCCCTTGCTTGGTGAGAACACTGTTTCGGGAAAATTTCGATTTTAGAAATCAGGGACTCTCATTTTGGTGGGTAGTTTGCAACGGCCTTTAGGATAATATATAATTACTATTAAATTTTTATTTTATCTTTTATTAAAACTCAATGATACGTGAGGCCGGCCACATAGCTCGCAGAACTGCCAACCGTTTTTTTATTTTATTTATTTATTTAATCTTAATGCACTAACTCGTAAATATGGCGGACATTAAGTCCTAGTGCTAGAGGCATTCTCCCAGTCAACCATTAGGCTAAGCAGATATATATACATAATAGAGGCGATACAACTAAGAGAAAAAAAGAATTGTATAGAAGTAAATCCGAAGTTGCTTAGTAATGACCTGACCCCCAAATCACGGCTTATCCTAGTTTGTGGGGGTCCAGGGGAATATTAAGAAAAATTATACCTTTTTTTTTTTGGAACAAATAAAGATTTATTTGTTATTATTATTATAATGCATAAAAGCATTGATATACTAGAATAGCGCATAAATAAATATAGTATGTATATATATAAATAAAATAATACACGTCATAAAAATAAATAAATACACTTATTTCTATAATAATAATAAATACTTTTTATCTCTTATCTTTTACAGTTATAACCATAATGACCATGACCCACCAATGGGAGAGCAACAATTTCGTGATGTTTTCATCTATGCTAGCGATAATCTCCGTAATATATATTTACATTTATTATCATACATATTTCATATTGAATGGATTCCACTGTTCCCAAATCAAGGCAAACGAGTGCATTTTCGCGGCGCTTCTTATTTATATCGACGTCGTGCGCTGTTTTGCGTTGTTATGTACTTGTGGTCGTACTATTTTACATGAAGATGCAGACAAGCCATACAGTCTGAACTAAATATTGTATTGTCATTTTTGGAAACCGTAAACCGTACATTTTTTATCAATCATCTTTCCTATGTTATTTAACAATTAAAACTAACGTAATCCAAATAAAATTAATATAAATATAAGAAATTTAGTAGTATTAAGATGTAATTTGATATCGTATAAAAAAATTTATTCGATCGTCGGTCGGGAAAAAAGTTTTTTCTTATTTTTTATACAAATTCAATATATTTTTATCATAGTTTATTTACATTTGATTAAGATATATACTTGTGATATTTTGTTCAATAACTTGTCATATTGTACGTAGTGACATAATCCCCATTGGTGTAGAAATTTTAGGACTTCTGATCAAAGAACCGCGACAAGTAGTTTTGACAGTCCTCGTTCGGTATCATTACGTACTTTTTCGAATGTTTCAACACTACTTTGTGGACCTAGCTCTTCAGCTATGTCGTATCTACTAAACTTGCTCCACATTTTCAAAATTAGCATCGACTTTATACGTAACAGGTCGACCAGAGCGAGCTTCTTATTTAATAGTATCAAAACCAGTCAGATACAATCAATGCAACCGAAGAGATTTTATTGCAACTTTTTACTTTTAAAATACGAAAAAATATTTTTCCCTGCTATTTATATCATGTATGTAAAATGTATTTTAATAAACGATATTATCTCGAAGTTTGGTGTTTTCAATAATTTCTTTAAATGTTACACATTTCTTTCGTCTTACGTACATCTAGTCTTTGGGTACGTATTACGCAACTATTACTTAATCTGTACCTTGACGTAGGGTTCTGCCAATGGGTGGATCTCCAAAGCTTGCCAAGCGGCAACAGTAATAGATCGCAACCTAAATGGTGCTTCTCGTTTTGGGTCTGATATTAAGGTATTGCATATATATTCAAATGTATATACTATTTTTCACTAGAAAAACATAATATTAAGGATTACAAAAGAAGAACCTTTGATATAGGTACAATAAGGTCTTACCGCTAAAGAACGATCTCTTCCGGACATGGAAATTTTACTACTCAATGGAAAGTGGGATTGTATGTAATAAATTACATGCCATACATATCCAAATTAACTGAAAAAATATGTTATATTATAATGACGCAGTAGTAAACTGATATATACAAAATAACCATAACAGATACATAAACAATAATTAAAAATATATAAGAAAAAACAAATAATTCTTATATCGTTAATGGCGAGATTACAGAGATTAGTGATTACAGAGATTAGTGATTACAGAGATTAGTGATTACAGAGATTAGTGATTACAGAGATTAGTGATTACAGAGATTAATGATTACAGAGATTAGTGATTTCAGAGCGACGTTTTCACACGTCGACTTCGCGGAGGTAATTCGTATCCTAAGTAGATGGCTCGTGAAGGAATTCTTGAAATTGTTTGTTTCGAAACGTATGAGGTGCCAGAATGAGTTCTCCGGCTGACGGTAGAGCTGTTATGACCGAGAAACTTGAAAGTTTACGAGTCAAAGGATTGAACAATACGCAGTATAGAAGAATGACAGTTTGAAAAATTTTTAACAGAAACCAATCATAGACAAAATAATAATCCCTTATGGTAATTAAGATTACTAGTTTTTTTTTTTTTAATAATGAATAAATTGCACTCAAAAATAACAAAAAGAGAATTGAGAAATTGATAAAACATCAAAAAGTTATAAATACTATAACAGTATGAAAAAAAAATCAAGGCATTATTTGTTAAGATAACAGCAATTTCCTCTTAAGCCTGATGATGAAATGGCATCTGAGAACAACTCTAACTTTTAAGTCTTCGCTAGGTTATTATATTTCTTGACTATTTGATTAAGAGATATTAAAATTTATTAAATCGTACGACGATTGCCGTTAGAGATTAAACGCATTCATTAACAATTGCGACAATGCAAAATATTAAAAATAGTTAAATATTTAAATATAGCCAGTTAGAGGGCAAAGCAGAAATCGCTTGCTCCATAAAAAAGTACGATAGTTGGTCTTCCCTTAAAGACTTCTTAAAAAACCAATACGGTGAGTGAAAACATTACGCCCACCTCCTTCAACCCAACTTCAAGAGTATAGGCAGAACAATAATGAAACAGTAAGCCAATTGTCCCTTACGAGTCGAAACATGCCTGTCCGAATTGATTTGAAAGGCCGGCAGCGCATTTGTAGCTCCTCTGGTGTTGGGATGTTCGTGGGCATCGGGGACCTCACATTAAATTATTTTACTATTTTTTTTTATACCCAGCCCCCTGGGGGATAGCCGGGTGATGTGGGACTCCCACCGACTAAAACCCCACGGCGGTCGCCATCAGCGCTGGCGAGGGGTCACGGTATTCGGAACACAGACGTGGCCCCTCTTTCGGGTGGCTCGAGACCACTTCGAGTCACCGTCCTCCTCGAGGTTACTATGGTCCTACACCTTAGGATATCGAACATAGATGTAAAGATCCGCAAATATTAAATGAAAACTTATTTTCAAATAAAAATATGGTTTCATTACTAGAATATAAAATAATAACTTAAGGTATTTTTTAAATATTAAATATGTATTATATTTTATTACTTGTAAATCCAAAGTGAAGTTCAAATTATCGTATTCAAAAATACATTATTAAATACGTTTTCGTGTTTGAAGTTGCACTTCTAAACGTGACGATCAATGTCAAATGGGGGGCTCGTTACAATAGGAATTACCTAGAAGTGTATATAATATTAATTGCTGAGACAACAGTCTGGTTGCATTTGCACGTGATACATTGCATTATGCTTATTGTACTTTCAATTTCATAGGTAGTCGCTTTTATAACTTCGTAAAGGACGCATTTTGCAAAATCATTTTAATAGTCTATTTCCTATTATACTATTTCTTCACTATGTCGATAATTTTTTTTTAAAAGACTTTTTCGACCCACTACGTAACAGTCTCCCGTCTTTTGCCACCCTCGTCGGTCCGTATAAAAGACGTTTCGTAGTTTTCAATGTTATTTTATTTATTAAGGATTATCGACAAGGTTAACACATAACAATTTTTTTTATTAAAATATTTAAAAAAAAAGGTATGTGCCACCTTACCTTAAGGCAACCACGGAAATCCAGTAGATACAGTCTAGTATAGTTAATTGGATATTAATATTATTCAGATCTATTGCTTATCTCAAGTAACACTCATTATTATGAATACACCGGCGCTACACAGTCACGTGAGATGGCAGCCTGTTCACGGAGTATATTATCCCCAGTTGTGTTTCTTCACTTGTGTACTATTCTTTTTTGCACCGCAATCGAGGATCACATAGTGACTAATAGGTCTGTACTTCAATATAAGAATTAAATGCTTTATTAAATTTCATTTAAATTTTTTGCCCGTCATTCGTATTTCAAGTTGAACCCTGCCTATATGCTAGGCTTCTGCAGGTAAGCTTGGGTTCTGCAGGGTCGCTTGGGTTCTGCGGGGTCGCTAGGGTTCTGTAGTGTCGCTAGGGTCTCATCAGTTTTTATTGCCTTTCCGAATTAAAAAGGAAAATAAGTCTTAAATATCTTCGTCCAACCACTAAAAGGATTACTTAGGAAACAATTGATACATTGTCAACAGTATATTTTATGTTTAGTTGTTTAGTTTAGTTGGATCTTTAATGCTTTGTGATCTGGTTTAACTCCATTTAATATAGAGATCTGTTATTTTACAGTTAACTATAATATTATGGAGATGGTGTTACTCTAGTTGCCTCATTAAAAATAAAGTACGTTATAACAATTAAAAAGAAACACAAATTACTATTACTGTTTCTTTGTTTTACGACTAGGTATATTTTTTTAACTTCAATAAAAAAACTAAACATATTTTATACTTGCGATTGTTGTCACTTGGTGAAACATCATCACATTGACTATTATTATTATCATATTATAATTCAATTACATAATTATAATTATATTATATAATGGAATTGGTCAGTTCGTTACATAAATTAAAAAATGTGATCTGAAACTAGAATTAGCAATTTCACATTGACGTTCAACAGAGTCTGTAATGTGTGAGAGTGTATGATGAGTGAATACTTTTTTTTTTTTTACGGAAGAGACGGCAAACGAGCAAGCGGTTCACCTGATGGTAAGTGATTACCGTCGCCCACATACATCTGCAACACCATAGATGCTGCAGGTGCATTGCCGGTCTTTAAGGATATTTGGGAGATGGGAGGGAAGAGGGGGGGAATAGGGAGGGGGTGTGGGCCTCCGGTTACCTCACTCACCGAACGAAACGCAGAAGCACAAGATGCCTCTACTTCACGCCGGTATTCTGCGAGGCCGTGGTACCAATCCGGTCGAGCCGGCCCATTCGAGCAGCAGCTAAAGCTGCCGCTTGGCTCTACCACGCTTAAACCACGTTTTCTTTCTTTTAATTTTAATGTAATACCGACACGTACGGTAACAAAAGAGACGGTAGATTCTTAAGACGCTGCCACAAGGCATCGAAATACCATATATAATATATAATAATAGTATAAAATTTGTGAATGAATAGTATATAATTTAAACCGGACGATAACAGGGATATTTTATACGGAGCTTCGCGTTAAAAATTATTGATTATAAAAGAAAGTGTTCGTTTCTATAACAACGGTATTTTACTTGCATTTATTAATTTTTTTTATATTCAATAGCACTTAAAACATGTTTAAAATACAATAAAAAGGACGAATATTTTGAAACATTTTGTGTTTTCTTCAGTTAGGTATCCTATTGGGTGAAAAATACAATTGATATACTTATCAGATAATTAATATTTTTACGTAATTTAAAAACGAGTTATGAAACTTAAATATGATTTTATTTTAATTTCAGTCCAATCTTTTTTCCGTACCGCTTTCATTCCTACCTGGCTAACTGGATCGGGCCACGCAGCTTCCTGATCATCTTCCTCCTGCTGTTCACAATGTCTACAGCGTCGATGCTGGGAATCATCGCTCCTCCGTTACACTGTGCAGAGTTAACTCGCGTTATTACAGCTTCAACCGCTCGCTCTTTTTAAAATTTAGGCGGGAATCATCTCTAGTGCCTTTACGTTTTCTTTGAAACTAGCTGCTAAAATTATTTATTTATTTATTCATTATTGTGTACAAAAGGAGGAGTTAATGCCTTTTGGCATTCTCTAACATTCAACACGGGGTGTGATCAAATCTGGTGATAAGTGCATCACATTTAATATAATATAAATATGAAATATACTATATAATTAAAACAAATGTATAAGCATATATATCTACAAAAACACATAGATATAATAATACATATTATAATATATACAAAAATACCTACACAGATATACATACACACAAACACATTAACACAATCATATATAATAAATCAGAATAAATACTAACAAGTATCAAATGGTAAGTAGTATCAGATGGGAGTATCAAAATCAAAGTAAATTGCCGATAGGTCTAGGACGGAGTAACAATATTTTCAATCAACGGCAAACTGTGTTGTTTGAACGTGATTGGAGTACTTACTCTTAATCAAATAGTTATAAATGGCCAATAAGCGATAAATTCCTGTATTTATGT
The DNA here is from genome assembly GCA_029286595.1 of Bhutanitis thaidina. Lineage (NCBI taxonomy): Eukaryota > Metazoa > Arthropoda > Insecta > Lepidoptera > Papilionidae > Bhutanitis > Bhutanitis thaidina. Next base: position 14,659,611 of record JAGSMS010000010.1, read on the forward strand.
ATATAAATGAATATATGCAAACGGCTCAAACGATTTGGATATAATTTTGTGTTTAGATAATGTTTTACTTTCCATCCATCCATTCCATCTTGATAGTTTATATTAATAATTATCTTTTTAGATAATATATGATATATATTCGGTTATAGTAATAAGGTGGAACTAGTACGTTAGCTATTCAACAAAAGGTTGAATCTTATCTGAGGCTTATCGTCATTTTCCTTAGCCAAGATGTTAACGAATTATGTGAATGAATGAACGATGTGAAGTAACATTACTTATAGTCTTGTTAACCCTATATACTAAGCTTACAGCTTGTATCTGGAGTGGTTCACGACAGTAGGCTCGAATTTACGACGTCATGTTTCGTAGCCCGCACCCTAACCCATTTGGCTATTGGCGCTTTCTTAGAGAGGACGTTTAGTTGAAGAAAAAGAACCAACAACAAACCATAGGCCAAATGCTTTTTAGTCACAGAAAAATATCGAAATATGTCGTTTCGTTGCGTACTATTTCGTTATTATTATGAAATTAGGAAGTATTTAAGAATACGAGATCGCGAAGATACACCTGCGCTGTGCGGTGTGAAGTTACCGGTTAGTATCGGTGATCTCCTCGCACGAGGCGGCCGGTTCACAGAGTATACCTTAGAGGGGAGAAGGCTTTCGATCCGGTCGCTTGACCCCCAGTTGTGTTTCGCTATCATTTTGTGTGTGTATTCTATGCCAAATTATATATCAATCCATATCCGAGTGTTTGAGATAATTTGTGGTTTTTGTGAAAGCTTTGTGAGTATCTCCAGAGATATTTTTATAGTAGTCGTTCCATTAATTTACACCGAAATCCGGGCTATTATATTCGCTAATACGTTTGTACTTCCTTGAATGTTTAACAAAAATGTCGAAGTCAAGTAAAAACGGAACCTCCTCAAGTATTTCACTATACGAATTAAAAGATTACACTATAATAATTAAATAAGGAATACCAAATTGTAATTTTCGTTCTAAATGTCATTCATATTTCTAGTTATAATATGAACGTTTTTTAATAATTTGCCTTCTCTGAGTCAGTCTGTCAAATGCATTAAATAAAACGCTGCCACGCTACCCGTTGTCATAGCGTTTTATTCCCTTTCCGAATAAAAGCAGAACGATTACTCTAAACAGCTTTGTTCAGCGCCTCGCCGATGAAAGTTCCGATGATTCAATGTCATCGTTCTTCGGTGAACGTTTATTTATAATGAACGATTGTTCAAACGCTACTGTTTTACCTCAGAAGCCTATTTTATCTTTGCCGTAACAGTAGGTTTGGCGCTGCATATTATTGTTAATCTATTGTGATTTTTATTATTTTTATCATAGAATAGCGCAGGTTAGAATAATTGAACAATAGGTTTTATACACGTCATCAAAAAAACAACGCAAAAAAATTAAAAATTAATGGCGAGGAATGTTGAGTATCAGAGTGCTCCTTTATCGTGGTTTCAGTTGATGCACCCGCCATACTTCCGGAGTTGCTTGTGATTTTTTCCTTTCTACATATTTGAAAAAGCGCTGGAGTGGCATAAAATTTGACGGAGATGATGAAGTCACGTGTCCTTTTTGGATAGCCGAGATCAAGTAATTTTTCTGTGATTTTTTGTTGGTCATTTACCTCAGAAGACACTTGATTCTTGGTCACATTGTAACTTAACCCCGAATAACACTGATGTGCGATTAAATTTAATGCGACACTAAACGTAACCTGGTATTATACAGGCCATTTCTATAAACGATCAAACATACCAATGTCAATGAGTTAGAATTCATAATTACAATGGCATCTATTTAATTTTGTTCTTTTATTAAGCAAAATGTGACAGAGGGCAATAATCAAATGTTTGTAAAAAGTGTTCGTGGGATAAACCCAACATGTGCAGAACAAGTATCTAAGTTATGGCGTGCATTCCACGACATTTTCCTGTTACCCAGTTTAAGTTCAAACTTGTTTAACCGGTTGCATGATTTCACGAATCACTGTAAATTGTAAATCAACGAAGAACCTTTATTTAGGACTGATTTATTGCATTATAACATTCTCTTCCAAACAAACCGAGGAGTGTAGAAATTTCGAAAGGTCTATTTGAAATGTGTACAAAAAGTTATTAAGTTATCTCATAACAGTTTTGATAGACAGCCCGCCATCATTTCTAAAAATTGCGCTCGGAGAACAGATATTTTCGTCAAATAAGGAGGCCGCCGAGTAGTATTTGGAAAGGGTTAAAGAGATGGGAGCATCGCTGGGAGAAGTGAACGGATGAAAAAATATCTAGTATCTTTGTTAGGTCGCAAACTTTTCGTAAATATCTCAACAATGTTAATAAACGTTCCACACTCGTATTAAGTTTGAACTATTCTACATTATAAAATGTATTAGGTATTGTAGCATACTTAATCGACAATAGTTGCCAGTCCTTCACTGAGCGGTTCTAATGTTACGGATCTGTGCAGTCTAATGTAGCTTAGACTGCATACATCTGGTGATGATGTTTTCAATGTCCTTTACTCGACAGTAGTTTTCGAAATATCAAAAAAAAAAAGATTAGGTAGCACTTCTTGATTTATATCGAGCTTATATGGTTTGAACTAATTCTTTACATCGGTGATCACTGGATGGAACGTTATCAACTTATCGTATTATTAATAAATATAACTATAATTATAGTGTTACTAGTTTTCACTCAAGATCACGAAAGCCTTTTCTCAAGTCTTGGACAAAATTTTGAAATACTGTGAGTCTGAATCGTATGTTCGAATCATCACCCCCATCGCTGCGTCACGCCAGAGCATTTGGCTGCTGGCCTGTGGGATGTCAGTTCAATTCAGGCACCGGAAACGGTAAAACAAATGTCAGAGTCTTGCAGTGGAGGCAACGTTTTTTTTTTTAAGAAACTAAAGTAAATTAGACTAGTAATAAATTATCTAATACAACAAAAATGCTATGATCACGAAAGCTTATCCAAGCGTTGCAAAAAATATTGAAATCCACTGGTATTAGTTAGAATCCATGACTCTGACCCAGTGGACCTGACCTCTGAGTCACGAAGTCGATCGACTTGACTTTAATTGGACCGGTATCGTGGTGGCAAAACATTTAGCTGAGGTCCGTTATGCAGTTTATTCCTGTATAACTTCTCTACTACACAAGAGAAAGTCTCGTAGAACGGAAGCGTTTTTTTTAAACAATGAAAATATATTCTATGGTTCTATAGTTGTGGATTTATTGTTAAAACTTAGATTAAGATTTCTTCTTTTAATAGTATGTATTCGAATTGTGAGCGACCGCTACATTGTACAACTAATTACTTCAAAAACATAAAACTTTTTTTACGAATTAAGTATCAGACGAAACTGAACTTTAACTGATATTGGAAAACGTTAACTTACGATTATTTAGAATAAGTCCGCCGTGGCCCATAGCTCTTTTCAGGCCCTGGGTCGTAAAAAACCACTTCTTATTTTTGATCTTGTCTCTGTCCGCCTCGACCGTCGAGCTCACTTAACGGTATCTGAGAATGAGTTTTCAACCATGAGCGCAGAGCGACAGCGATTTCACTCAGAAGGTGGGAAATACCTTTAGAGTGAAATCGCTGAGGATAAAAATATGGAAGAAAAACACGTGAAAATTATTCTACTGCATTTCTTAAAGGAGATTTGAATACATTTCTGAACAATAAAAATAAACACAAAATCAAAATAATGAAAAAAATCCGTCAAGAAATGACGGAAATTAAACAGGAAACCCTAAAAATAAAAAATTCGATGGAAACCTTATTTACACACATAATAAGAATTGAATAGGAAATTATGAAACAGCAGAACAAATTTCCAGTAAATATTTACCCAACTCGATAGATAATTTTCCAATTAAGTAAACGTATTGTATGTAAAAATCGATACACTATCATATGTTTTGATTCTCAGGTTCCTGTGAAATATATATTACTATAATATATCTTTATATTGACAAAAATTAAAATCATTCGATTTTTTTTTAAATCAACCACCCGCGCTTGCGGCGCTGCTTACAGAACATTATGGATGAGCTTGCTCAGCGCCAGCAAAGTCGTGAAACAAGACAGAAATAAGTATTAAATATACAATTAGAATTGAATGACCTGAAGATGCCGTAAGGCGAAACCGGTCGGTTGCTTATATAAATATGACCAAGCTACACCGAGTGAAACATGTCCTATGCCCTCAATTATTTCTGATCTACATAAAAGACATTTGGATACCTGAGATTCACCGGTGAAGTATTTATATGCTTATATGCTGATGATGCACATACTCGTATATTTTATTTTGGAGTTTCAATCCATAAGATATCTGGCGCACAAGCACATACACCACATGAATGGCTTCAGAACCACTTGCTCTCTATAAATATTGCTTAATATTTGCTGATTTACGCTGCGAAAAACAAAAAGATTCTAAATTCGACCTGTTAACTCTAAATATCCAAGTAATTAAATAATCAGAAACAGATAAATATCTTGGTCTAAGTTTCGATTCTAAACTAACACGGAGAGCTCATTTAGATTACTTGCAGTTAAAAATAACATCGCTAACTCGAGCTTTGCATGGATCTGCATGATGTACAACTTCAATTCGATTTACAATTCACTTACCAAGCCTTTACAGTAATATTGATATTGATTTTAAAAGATGTCCAAATATCTCAAAACAATTTAAAAGCTTTGTTCGAACTTGACTTCCGCTTTCCAACTAAAGAATATAAGTAAACCAATATAATAGTTGAATCGTCAATAAACATTCATACTAGTTATAAAAATACTCTTTGAATCCATTATCCTTAGACGAATTACTTTTAAAGCTAAATCACATAAACACTGTACACGAAACAAACATAAATTACAATTATCAAAAGTAAGTTCGAATACTAGAAAGAAGGATACAAATATAGAAAGGTTTGAACATACAACAGTTTTAAGACATGATCATTCGTAAAACAACCATAATAGTTACAAACTGTGTCACAGTTGACTACGCCCACAGCGAGACTAGGTGAAAGTATTGTCAAGACTAACAATTTGGTAAATTAATTTTACTTTTGTGCAAATATTTGAAGTTTTCGGATATTTATATACTAATTTTAAGTGCTGTATTTACCACGTGTTTGGCAGAAGGAAAACATCGCGAGGAAACCTACATGTCTGAGAAATAAAAAAAATAGCATTTCGAGGATTTGTGGAGCCCGCCAACCCGCACAGGGCCTTTCCTGGCTTTAAAACCTTCTCAAAATATTTGAGAAGGAGGCCTTTGCCCAGCCATGGGCACTTACAGGCTGCTACTTTACTTTTTTTTATAAAATCAATACAATGTTTTCCGATTGATTTTTCAAAGGATACAAAAAACTTTGTCACTTTTATATTTTTTTTTTTTGGAGATTAGGTTTTTTATGTATTCCATTTTTACATATTTTTACTGAATAAAATCAAAAAGTAATGTTTACAATAGTGTAGTTTTTGTTGTCGTGACCCTACGTATATGCAGCGATAGTGATTGTGCACCGTCGAATTTTAGTCGATGCAAACACGACTTTACCTGTCACTGAACCCGCGGCGGCGATTATGCGTTCGGTGTTGTTTCCTCACGTATAAAAAAGGTACTAAGTATAAAATATTTTGAACTGAGGCTCTTTGACTTTTCGACGATTTTAGGCTATTACATTGAACAAAAATAGCGATTTTAGACTACTTATCGGCGACTTGCACCGGAAACACTTGGCAACACTGATTCGTAAACTAACATTTGATGAATATTTGAATTACCGACCAAGCAGAAATCGAATTTGATAAAGAAATGTGTGAGAGGCGATTCGAAAGTGTTTTAGTGATCTTGCACCGTATAGCGATCGAGTGTTCTAGTTTGTGTATTACATTCTTGACTAATTTAGTGCACAGTGAGAAGACAAGGTAACATATTTTATGTGTTTTTGGAAACTGATCGATTATCGTTGCGCCATTCATAATTCCATCTAGTACTTTCTGTTTCCGGAGACTGCACTGTTTTAATTACATATGTATGTTACTAAATGTTTTACACATTCCACTGTTAGGTACACAAACTTAGTGTATGTGTACCTAATATATGTACCTATGTAATGATGACGATAGTAATTTTATAGCTATATACGAGATGGCGAATAGTAGGTAACGAAAACATTCGAAAATTGCTTCACAATTTTTTGTGTTTTCCTATCCAAAATAGTAACATCCGAGCGTATTACACAATATACAAACTAAATAAAATGCACATCCTAAATAGTTGTATAGAATAATCGGAGGATAAATAGAATTAATAATTAATAAGTTTACCTCTATTTAATTATGTAGTTCAAAGGAGCGCTACAATGGAATAACAATGGAATTATTTAAATAAAATTATAGTGTATGTCGCCGCAAGAGCCTCTTCTATTTAAATAGTCTAGTTTATCAGACGCCTTTAAATTATTTTTATAATGATTGCAGTGTATTGATTACCTAATTTGTAATAGATTTATAGTTTTCTCTTAAAGATTTATCGGGTAGAAATTCCCGCCATCTATCGGGAACTTTAGACACCTCACTCGAGGTGGCAATAATGTCTTGTTTTCGTTTAATTAATTACGAGACGTTATAATTATAATTTGATTACCACGTTATAATTTAGAGTGAAATTATTGATTGCCTAAATTTGTTAGTAATAATCCGATTTACTTATTTTCTAATAGTGAATTAAAATTTAATAAAGATTTGTGTTCACTACTGTAAAATTCTAGTAGTAAGTTTTCGTTATTGAGTGAACACCGGCAGAGGGACACTTGAGTTGTGGCATCGGTCTTGTAGGTCGTGTATTCTTTCACAGTTGTGTTAATCAATTTTTAAAGAGTGATCTGTGATTTAAAATTGTTAAAAGCGTAAAGTAAATAAATTAATAAGTGAAAAATGAGATCCTTATTTTTAGTGGATCAAGAAAAGGACAGCACTGCTGAGCCCTTGTCACATGGGGACACCAGTGCTGCTCCCCCAAAAAATACTAACATAACATAATTTGTCATTAGAAAGAAATAAAGAAGTAAAGAAAAGTAGTTATTGGTAAAGCATAAAGAGACAACACACACACAAAATATAAATCAAAAATAATAAAAAAAAAGCCACAAGGTACAAAATAAATCAAAAATAAGACTTCAGAATTAAAGAAAAATAATACATGGTGCGTGTCTCATGACTAGACCAATAGGTCTCCAGATTAGTTTATTGGTTTAAATGTTCATCACGGTTGTGATTTTAAGCATACTAAAAACATATATTACGTAAACCAAAAAATAAGCATAACATAAAATATAAAATAAATGAATGCGATACTTCTATCTAATATATATATATATCTAATACCCATTTATCCAATATAAATATATTCTTTCTAAAAACATACATACATTATTCATATAAATGACGAATTAATATTTACTATATCAAGCTTCCGTTGTGCATCGACTAGATATAGCCGAAGGCTTAGTTTAAAGGAATCACGGTTGTGATTTAAAGCATACTAAAAACATATTACGTAAACCAAAAAATAAGCATAACATAAAATATAAAATAAATGAATGCGATACTTCTATCTAATATATATATATATATATCTAATACACATTTATCCAATATAAATATATTCTTTCTAAAAACATACATACATTATTCATATAAATGACGAATTAATATTTACTATATCAAGCTTCCGTTGTGCATCGACTAGATATAGCCGAAGGCTTAGTTTAAAGGAGTGTAGTTTTGTGTGATCTTATAGGCGGTGGTAAGTTATTCCATATCTTAGATGCTGCATAACGGAAGCTACCTTTGAATGCAACTGATTTGTGTGGTGAACTGAAACACCAAACATAAGACACGCCAAGTGCAGCTTACGCCTTGACTTCATTTTTAATACAAAACGTTTGTTGAGGAATGGGGTAACGTGGCACCTAGGTGGAATCACGTAACAAAAACGAGCAAATGCATTTTGATTAAGCTTAAGCTTTCCTGTGTTAGTGAACTTTTGTGGAAAAGTCTTAATGGAAAATAAACTCATCTTAATCTTCTATTTTTAAGCAGAGCTGATGGGATCTTCCTCCGCATTAAGAGAACCGAGTTCGATGTTCGACGGCTTCACTTTCGTCTCATATATTTTAGTCTATTTTTCAGATAAAAGATGGCAAAGGTTGGACCCGCGAACATGGATCAAATAGCAGTAACAAAACACAATGAAATCAGTCAACCACCGCCACCGTATACAGAGGAACCTTTACGTTATGTTTACAAAGAAACCCCTGAAAATCCAAGCCCTACGGTTTTTCAACAAGCCTCTGGGGAATATGACCACCACCTGTCGGTAAATTCCATTTCACAAATAAACTGTAAATTGCATAATTTTTTTTTAACATTTAGTATATTTTTTACACTATTGAAGGTAGAAACTTACACGTGGTAGTGCCAAGCGGCGGCTTTTTCTGCTGCGCGAATGGGCCGGCTCGACCGGATTGGTAACACAGCCTCACAGAATACCGGCGTGAAGTAGAGGCATCTTGTGTCTCTGCGTTTCGTTCGGTGAGTGAGGTAACCGGAGGCCCATCACCCTCCTCATCCTCCGTGCTATCTTCCAAATACCCCTAAAGGCTGGCAATGCACCTGCAGCACCTCTGATATTGCAGATCTACGTGGGCGACGGTAATCACTTGCCGTCAGGTGAACCGCTTGCACGTTTGCCGCCATTCCCATAAAAAAAATAGCAGTACACCTGATGGTAAGTGTCTGCTGCTGCTCATGCGCACAGATGCGCTGTGACTACCAGGGACTTAGATGGAATGCGTTCACAGTCAGCAATAGCAGTAGTACGAGTACTCTGGCTCTTCATACCATTCTAACCGGAACGGGACTGTGGTTGACCTGCCGGATGGCAATGGCGTATATAGGAAAGACAGCTGGGCAACTATCATCATTTTTGCCTATCACAAGTCCACTACTGAACATAGGCCTCCCTCAAAGATTGTCACGAAGCTCGGTCCTGAGCCACCTGCATCCATCCACTTCCCGCAACAGTGCGCAGGTCGTCCACTTCATCTTGTGGGGGGTCATCCTACACCGAGTTTGCCTGTACGTGGCTGCCACTCGAGATCCTTTTTTCCCCAACGGTTGTCAGTTCTGCGAGCTATGTGGCCGGCCGATTGCCACTTCAGCTTGCTGATCTTTACGGCTATGTCGGTTACCTTAGTTCTGCTGCGGATGTCATCGTTGCAGACTTTATCACGTAGAGAAACACCGAGCATAGCCCTTTCCTTAGCACGCTGAGCAACTTTGGGCTTCCTCATACGGCCTGGACAACTATACTATCATATAATTACTGTCATTGTGGTATTCCATCCAAGATTACACGACAAATAGTCTACTTCTGAATATAGGCCTTCCTCATCACAGATTGCTCCAAAGCACAAAGCACCCCCGGGACCGTGTGAGGGCGTAGTTCCATCTCGGGTTACAAATCATTGTCTGGAGGCGCCTAGTCCGCCTAGAACTTTGAAGTATATCTATTCAGAGAGCCCGCTTCCCGCTATGCCGAGAATCTCCTGTCCAGGACAGTAAGAGCGCATTAGCATAGTAAGTACCTGATTGCTCCCACTCAACACCCATGCACTTGTGAACTTTCCATTGTTAGAAATGCCAAAAGTAATAAAAAAATTATAGTTTCGTGTCTTTCTTTTTTAATCATATAAAATATAAATAAGGTTGAAACGCCGTTTTAAAATATTTCGCAAATGGACCTAAGCTGGAAAAAAATTTTTCTCTTTGCAGAACACCATCATATCATTTCCTGAAATTATCAATAACTCCGACACAGGTACTCTTGTAAAAAACATGGAGTTCTCGGATAAAACTATAAGACTAGGATTTATCAGGAAGGTAAGATACTGAAGTTCGTTACATTTTCTTGGGTGACTCACTGATCTCCTGGCTCACGGCCCGAGATTCAAATACCACCAACATTTAACACACAGCAGCAAGCACACTACTTATTGTAATTACGTCCTATGTCTTAAAACACTATCTCATCCCAATACAGATTGAATAAAAGTAATAAGTTCAGCAGCAGTAGAATGCCCCTCGCTGAGGCAAGCCTCCTCTAAGTAAATGAAAGATCGGTGGATCCGGAAAGGTCCTCTGTTCAGCGCGTGTCGGCGGACCTCACACGTCCTCGAAATACATCTTTATATATATTACAGACATGCCCGTTTTCTCACCATGGTTTCCATAACTGCCGACTTCACGTTGTAAAGTTCACGATCAAAATTGCAATTAACAATTTTAGCGATGCTTTGTTAAGAACCATGTTAATAATCTTAGGATTATCTCTGGTTAATTAAGATAACCTTGATAAAGTTAAGTGAAATGATTCAATTAAAAATGATCCTCGCTCAGCTATGCTTTTTCTATATGGATTATTGATTCCTATATCAGAATAGGTAATAAAAAAAATCTAATATATTGCTGGGTGCACCACGTGCTGCACGCTATAGGCATATACCTAATCAACAATCTTTAATTAATTTCAAGTTTTTATTTCATTAATCATAAAAAAACATAAAATATATATTACTAGTCCTTACAAGTCCCTAAGGACTAAGAATCGTTAATAGAAACTACCGAACGCGTAATGATTGTAACGCGCATTGATTCTGATGTAAATCGAATAATTTTCTCGATTCTCGATGTGGATGTTTATCGAGGTTGTGCACACTAGATGTCTTCTGTGACATTTCTATCCATATCTAAAAATAACCATTCGAAGGGTTTTAATATTACCGGTTATTTAGAGAGTAGCCTAGTGACCAGGGCGCTCACTTTGGTTTCATAGAGCGCAAGTGACCTTGGTTCGATCACCGGCGGCCGGAACTAATATAATTTTTAATAGCAATTTTAAGGAAAATATCGTGAGGAAACCTGCATGTCTGAGAAATAATAAACCTATTATTTCGGGAATATGTGAAGCTCGCCAATCCGCACTGGAGCAGCGTGGCGGGCCTTTCCTGGCTCCAAAACCCTCTCAGATATTTGAGAAGGAGGCCTGTGCCCAGCAGTGGGCACTTACAGGCTGCTACTTTACTTTACCATTTTATAAATAAAACGTTACGCCCGTTGTAGGAATTTCTCCTGGCTCGCGAAAACCCGGAACAATTATTTGTATTCTATACAGATACTTGACCTGTGCGAGAATTGAACCCTCGACCGGCAGCGCCGTAACCAAACGCTTTGCGCCAACGAGTAGTCAAAATCAAGTGATTTCTTTAAGCTTCAATGTATTTCTATTTTTTATGACACGTTGCGTCTACCGCAAAGCTCGACGATACTTTTAATAACGTTTTATCTACAGCTTAAACTACTTAAAGCTACAGTTTGGAATATTGTTAATTTAATATTAGGTCTCCCAGGGTTTGTTACCAAGATTAACGTTATACAAAATTGTAGCTTTGTATCTAACACGTTATCAAAATGGAGGCTAGCTCTTAGACTATTAACTGTTGTGAGAAGTGTTAATGACATAAATTTGCGATGGACTTCAACGCAGAGTCGCAGGTTCGAGTCACGTACGGGAGTAAATTATATATTTGTATATCCTACATATTAAATAAAGATTATAAAAAAAAATGTATAGTTTTTCACAATTTTTGTCTTTCCAGGTCTATAGCATTGTATTGGTGCAGCTGGTAATAACCGGTCTCATTATTTTGGGATTCATGCAATTTCCTGGGACTCTGTACTCCAGAAAACATCTACCGTTTGTTTTGTAAGTTGAAGTTTTCATTATATTTGTATGTAGTATTTACAAAAGTTAAAAAAAAAACGAGTAGATTTGAAGTCAACCCTTGATGCCAGTAATGATGTCGATATAGGAGGAGAGGAAGGAGGATGGCGAGCCATAATTGTGTCAACCGTTTAAACAAATATTGAATCAACCAATGCTGACGCGGTGATGTGATGTCGGATATGAGGTTCACCCACAGGCTCATCGTCGAGGATATCAGAGACAACGACCATAGCGGAGAGCCAGAGAGCATCGAGAACTGCGCTCACCAATCCGCTTGCCCAGCGTGGTGTGGGCAGAGCTATCATGCTGGCTTTTGCTGGCGTTATCTTGGAGAGGTCTTTGTTCAGCAGTTGGCTTAAATATGAATTAAACAGAGGCATAAAAGTGAAAATCACAGAGAATGACCCATATACATACATACATACATATATTCACGCCTTGTTCCCAACGGGGTAGGCAGAGACAATATCCTTCCACTTGCAACGGTCCTGATATTTGTCTTTCGCTTCTTCCACTTTCATCAATCTTCGCATGCATGCTCGTTGGTTTAGAGTACTCTTGACCTGGCCTTTTTCCAGAACATCTCCAATTTCATCTTGAAATGTTCGCCTAGGTCTTCCTCTCCCAACTCTACCATTTACACTCGCCTCATATATTTGTTTCGTCAACCTACTTTCATTTATCCTCTCCACATGTCCAAACCAGCTCAGCACCCCTTTCTCAATTCTTGTCACAAAATCGTCATTCACGCCACAATGCTTTCTGATCACATTATTTCAAATGACCCGCATAATCTAACATTTTTTTTATTCTGTTCTGAAATTGTTGGTGTGGCAGTAAGTATTGTGAAATTGGCCTTGTGACCTAAGTAATTTCGTTTTTCATTTAGACTTATAATCTAGCAAAAGTAGTAATTAGATTTTTCCTTATTTTCAATTATTTTGTTATTGATTTAGTATTTGCTTTTGACATGTAATTTTCTTTATATCTAAATTAATAGAAATTAATTTGATTATTATAGTTTTTTTTTGGGATGTTTAATTGATACAGAGTAACTATTTAAAACATTTTTAGCATAGACGTTAATATATTTGCCATTATTCGACATCCACACAGCTGTCTATATTATGGTCACCCCCTGATGGAATTATTTAATTCGGTTAAACTCAGGGAACTGTTTTATAGAACGTTATGAAGCTCCTTGAAAATCTACAGCTATTTAAAGATTGAACTCGGTATGATAGAGCATTCTAAGGTTTTCCTCTTTCTTCATTCCCAGTATTAAAGTAGTCCACTTTTGGACATTGTTCGTTATCGCCACGCTTGACATTTGGCGATAGCCTTAACGGGGGCATAACGTTCCTTAAACGAGACGCTTTGAGATAATCTACTGTGACCGATGATCTGGGCAAACCAACGGATGGATGGTTTTTTTGTTTTGAAATCTAGGACCCTGAAATAACTTTTTGTTCGCTTCCAGGTGCCCGCCGATAGTCGTGTACTTCACGACATTCATAGCCATGTTGTGCTTCGAAGATTCGAGGAAGAAAGTGCCTTACAACTATATCTTCCTCCTGCTGTTCACGATGTCCTTAGCTTCGCTGGTGGGGATCATCGCCACTCTTTATCAGTATAAAGAGGTAACACCCCATTAATCGCCAACTCGCGTTATATTATATTATACTTTCTTGAAACAGGCTACGAAACAAAAGTAAAATTTCAATCGATCTCTAACGGAGTAGGCAGAGCAGACTATTTTGTACGTGGTAGAGCCAAGCGGTATTAAGCTTTTGCTACTGTTCGAATGGGCCGGCTCGACCGGGCCAGTACCGCGAACTCGCTGAAAACCTACGTGTAAGTAGAGGCATTTTGTGCTTCTGCGTTTCGTAGCGGAGGCTCACAACCCCCTTCTGATGCTCCCTCACATCTCCCAATTATCCTCAAAAGCCGACTGTCTGTCGGCAGTAGCGTAGTGTTACTTGTTGATAAAAGGGGTTATAAAACGCTAACAAGAGTTGCCAACTGGTTGCCAGCTTAAAGCAGCTTTTATGACGACACTTTAGACGTAAAACATTAATTAGTTACCTCATGAGCCTTATATTCGATCCGATATTTACGTCACGTAATAGACAACATATTATAAATCGATGTTTAAATCCATTTCGAATTATACCTGAATAACGTGTGTTGTATTCGAGAGGAGTTTAAAAACAACATTGACAATGCGCTACAAACTCTTTGGAATTTCAAAATATTAGGTCTGGAAGGTATGCCTGTAATCGGTGTAAGATACCAAAAAGAATTAAACTAATTATCTTTATACCTCTGTATCTGATATCCCTTAAAAAATAATTGTTTCGTTGCGATAGCTGCAATTCTAGATGCTGGCTTTTAAATACTTTTGGTACCTAGTGATTTCAATATGTTTTCGAGATTTTTAAGGTGATGAAGCGGTAGTCGCTGCTGTACAGGATTTTTAGGCGCTCAGTAACCCTTTCGTAACCTAACCTAACCCTTTCGTTTTTCTCTTTTCAGATCTTACTCGCTGCGGGAATAACTTTTGCTATGGTACTTGCATTTACTCTGTTCGCTTTCCAAACCAAGCTGGATTTCACGATTCTGACCGGCACTTGTCTGAGCATATTATTGGCTTTAATGTTACTAGGTAAGCACGACTATAAAACACAGTATTTCCCTTCGGTCTGTACCCACCTCAGTCGTTGATATCGTTAACGGAGTGGTGGAGATGGGAGTAAACGATCCTGTCCTGTCCTGTGACCAGCAGTGAGACGTTTATATACGTGATGTACACTTAACAAACATTTCTGTGAGAATCCACTCGCTGCACGAAGCTATTAGGGTCGTGGACGATCGTAAATAATTTCTGTACGGACGTTCCCACAGGTATAGCTGTCCTGACGACGTCGTACGGCCGCATGCGCTTGCTGTACACGACGCTGGGGATCGTCTTCATCTCTTTCTACATAGTGTGCGATACGCAGATGATAGTCGGCGGGGAGCACCGTTACAGCATCTCGCCCGAGGAGTACGTTTTCGCAGCGCTCATTCTCTATACCGACGTCATATATCTCTTTCTGAGAATATTGCGTATGATACGGTAGTCGATGGAATTGATTAGTATTTGAATGTCAACTATATTTATTAATATCCTATTTATTATTTTATAATTATAGATTTTTAATTTTTTTTCAATTTCGCACCTAATACAATAGGTA
The DNA here is from genome assembly GCA_029286595.1 of Bhutanitis thaidina. Lineage (NCBI taxonomy): Eukaryota > Metazoa > Arthropoda > Insecta > Lepidoptera > Papilionidae > Bhutanitis > Bhutanitis thaidina. The sequence continues at coordinate 14,674,747 of JAGSMS010000010.1, forward strand.
CGAATTTAGTAATATACGTTTTTAATTTTAGTTTCCTTTTTGAATTTGTGTTTTTCAAACTTAATATTTTTCATTTCGCAGTATAAATTCTAAACCAAAGTATTCGGCAAACAAAAGGACATTCCTAATTTATTTTACAAAATACACTGCTTATAAAGCTATGTAAGGACTCATCTATCTAAATTTTTCAAAATGTCTCTGTGATTCCAGAAGTGCTATAGGCTGTTTCAATGTGAAAGTTTGTTTGTTTGTTCGTTGTTCTATTTATTACGCTTACAGGAGATTTAATAAACGAAATCTGGAAGATGTAGATTATACCATTTAATGGTACATGAGATACTTGAAGCGTTCTTATGAAACAAAACCGCGGGCAGCCACCAGTATACGCATATAAAAGCACTCACTCTCCTCATTCACATGAGTAGGAAATTAAGGACAAAGGTCAGCGTTACCAGACGGGATTTCGCAAACCACTCTTCGCCTCTGCGTAACAAAGAACGTAACAAATTGCAAAGCCTCGGGATAGCTCCTGGACATTAACTTCTGTAATATCAAATATTAAAACACATATTTTTTTTACAATTTTTTTTAAAACTATTTAATGAGACAGCGAAAGATAGAATATTAGTAAAACAAAATCTTTACACAATAAAAACATTATATCAAACGCAGTGTTAAGTTCTGCATTCTACAGTGTGCCTGTTTAATTCTCAAGGCTTTGTCCGTTGGACCTCTCTTACGACACCTACGCTAAGAAAGGGATGGCAGATTCTTACACCGCTACCATAAGGCACTAAAATACTCTCAATTAATCTATAATAATGATTTCGCGAATAACTAAATGTGAGGTTACCGATGGTATTCTTTCTATCTTACCGTTTAAAATGGTATGTTTAATATTTTTAGAAGAAAGTTTTCCTTTTGTTTTTGTCAACGGTATTTTACTTGCATTTATTACATTATATTGTTGTGCTAAAAAAACATAAAACATGTTTAAAACTAGAATAAAAAGGACGAATGCTTTGTGTATGTTACGTATTCTTTATTTTTCACTCTTAAAACTTAAATGAGAAGTTATATTTTGAATAAACAGTTTTTCCTAAAGTTTTGTATTCATTACTTTCCCTATTTGTATCATCATTCAATAATGTCCTATTTATACGTGGGAATATTCCAAACTTCAATACCCGCCCTCGCAGGGTCAAGAGCTGATTACGTTGGGTTTGGACCGACCGAAATCCCGCAGTGGTCCGCTATTGCCGGATGTCGGCAGCGCCACAGGACAAATAAATACGCGACCTCAGCAGCACCGGCCACCCTAAGACACTCGCTTTCCCTCTCCATCTCCCAGACATGGAACACGAACACGCCTTCCGACTCGGCCTCCAGTCCGTTATTGGCAACGGAATCCTCTGAGCCCGTCACGGGGTTCAGAAAGGCGGGTTCCGCCGCCAATCACGTTTTGGGAGTGGAGAGTAAGGAGAGCAACGCATCGAAATACCGACTCTCCTCTCACCATCTTCTTTCCCACCACTGGAGCCAGAATGGAGAGAATCAGCTGGTGATCTTCTAGTTTACCTGACTCACCGATGGGCAGAAGCAGTTGAGTCTAAGGGGGAGGCTTTGGCGATTAGTCTGGACGTAGCGAAAGCATTTGATAGGGTTTGGCATAAAGCGCTTCTTTCGAAGCTTTCATCTTACGGGGTTCCTGAGAGATTGTGCAACTGGGTCACCAGCTTCCTCACGGATCGGAGCATCAAGGTTGTTGTCGACGGTGCATGCTCGGACCCCAAACCCGTGAATGCTGGTATTCCACAAGGCTGTGTGCTATCTCGCACTCTGTTCCTTCTGCATATCAACGACATGCTACAAATCAGTAGCATTCATTGCTATGCAGACGACAGCACGGGTGATGCCCTATATACAGGCCGTGCGAATATTTCTCGGGAACACGTCGACGAGTGCCGGAACAAACTTGTGTCTGAAGTCGAGACCTTCTTATTCAAAGTCTCGGATTGGGGTCGACGTAATTTGGTCCTATTCAACCCCAAAAAGACACAGGTTTGCGCGTTCACCGCTAAAAAGAATCCCTTTGTCGTTTCTCCTCTTTTTGAGAACATTCCCCTTATTGCCTCAGCCAGTATCGGAATCCTTGGCGTTGACATATCGAGCGTCGTTCAGTTCCGTGGTCACTTGGAGGGAAAGGCCAAATTGGCCTCCAAAAAGCTTGGTGTGCTCTGTAGAGCGGGACAGTATTTCATGTTTGCAACTTTATAAGGCGCAAGTTCGGCCCCACATGTAATACTGTTCTCACCTCTGGGCAGGGGCACCCCAGTACCAACTCCTTCCATTTGACCGCATCCAACGTCGAGCGACTCGAATTGTCGGCGACTAAGCTCTCTCTGATCGCCTTGATCCTTTGGCCTTGCGAAGAGATGTTGCTTCTCTTTGCATTTTTTACAAAATTTTCCACGGGGAATGTTCTGAGGAACTGTTCGGATTGATCCCAGCTGCTGAGTTTCACCATCGTACATCGCGACAGAAATCGAAGTTCCTTCGATACCACCTAGATGGTTGGCATTCCACCACAGTGCGTTTTAATCGAAGTTTTCTGCCACGCACTTCGACTTTGTGGAATCAGCTGTCGCCAGCAGTATTTCCGAACAGTTACGACTTAGGGACCTTCAAGAAAAGAGCTTATTCCTTCCCTAAAGGCCGGCAGCGCATCTGTAGCTCCTCTGGTGTTGTGGATGTTCGTGGGCGTCGGTGATAACTTACCATCAGGTGAGCCGCACGCTCGTTTGCCCCCTTCTTCTATAAAAAAAAAAAAGCTTATCGAAACACCAAAACTTCTGCCCCTCGCGTCTCCTCCTCGATGAGCACGGAGAGCGTTGCAAAGCCACGATGCAAGCTTGGCGTTTCCTCGTGGTTCACCGTGGGAGACCAAGCCATAGCAAACTAAGCCCTCTGCTCTCTCGGTACGACAAGGCGGTAAGCAGTACTCTGTCTCTGAATTTACTCCTTCAAAGATTTAGCATAAAGCAAGTAACTAACTTTTAAAAGAAAAAAACCTTTTTCAAACAAATTAAATAGCCTTAGAATTCAAATAAAACGCAAGCGTTTTTCTTTATGGCTTATAGTTTAATGACCTCGGCAAGTGCGAAGACGTCGCAGGATTTCAATGTACGTCTCCGTGGAGTGAGCAGCTTGTAAGTGCTCACTGACGAGTAAAGGTCTCCTTTCAAATATTTAAGATAGTTTTGGAGGCGGGCAGAGTCCTCTAACCTGCACTGGTGCAAGTTGGCGGTATACACATCCCAAGTAACAAAGTAATAGCGCCAAAAGGTTAGGGTGAGGACAGCGAAACATGAGGTCGTAAGTTCGAGCCCGCCATTCGACTGTCGTTCTGAACCGCTCAAGTTACAAGCTCTAATGCTTAGTTTGAGGGTTAACAGTAATGCTACTTAATAAATAGTATTCTTCTTTTTAAAAAAGAAACTTTTAAGTCTCACGATTCGTATGAATGTGGTGTTATAGCAAATAATAATAACAAGTTATATAAAATCGTCTAACTTAACAAAATGCATTTTTAGTGATATATTGAAGATAAGAAAATGATTATACGACTGACGATTGACTTAATATATAGGTTAGGGGCCTTAAATTTGGCTATTTAAGAATAATTTACATATCACTCATATGAGTTTTGATTGTCCTCTTAACGAATCGAAATAGCGTAATCATAATTAGTGTAATAAACGTAAACTTAACTAGTGTAAAAATACTAATAAAATTATATTATGCCATATGAAAGCGTGTATCTACAACGGGCCCCAAAAAAAAACGAAACTGATTTAAATATACTTTATTAGGAAATAAAAGTTACAATTGATATACTACATCTAAAATAGCATAGAAGCCGATCGATGCTAGATCTAGAATCGATTTATTTCATTACATCAAAGATAAGGTAAAGTCGGTAGTCGAGCTCGGGTTGGAGATCCGATGACGTCAGAGGCGCTCGTTCCGCTGAGTTGCGCCTCGTGCCGCCGGCATGTATCGGGGCCGCTGCTGTGTAGGCTCCATAGGTCTGTACAGTTGTACATTGTACAATAATACTTTCAATATGATGAAGTTTCACCAAGTGATAACAACCGCCAGTATAAGTGACACAGTTCTCATATAAAAGTGGCACGAAATAAATGACGTATTCATTCATAAAAAATTACCTATCTAAATAAATATATACGAGTATATATGTAAGAGTATGGTAAATTTAAGCATATTTTATGACGTATCATTTCTTACGACTATTAAGCTACATACAGATAGCAGTTATTGGAAGCATTCCTTTACGACCCTATCCAGACGACTCTATCCAGACGACCCTATCCAGACGACCCAATCCAGGCGACCCTATGCAGACGACCCTATCCAGACTACCACACAGAGCAGGAGAGAATGCACGAGATCGTTTTTTGTCTATGGGATTTAAGTTAGTTATTTGCGGCATAGTGTATAAGGAACTGTCATAGAACATTCTGGAAAGATATCCTCACACAGGCTGTGGCGAAAGGATGATTACATAAATTGTCGTCTGTAAGCCTTAGGTTCCAGATGGAGTGAGAAGAGATGTCAATGTATCAACTTTCGACGGGGAATTGTAGCGCCTTTTGAAAACAAAATGGCTCATGGCGATTGAGTCGTTTTTGATTGAGTCGGACAACAGTTGCGATGGAGTCGTAGGCGACTCCCCGGCGATATCGTCGGGCGTTTACAAATATATCACGTGTCCACACGGTGTAAAGGCATTTCTGCAGTTCCTTGGGTTCACGAAAAGACCAGAAGTTCAGAGTTCGTTACCGCTGCGCACCGCCGTCCGTACATAATCACGCACACAAGACGGAACCGTGAGACGGAAACACCCGAAGTTTTCCGATCTGCAAGTTCCATACAGAGATACGTGCCACGCAATTCACGTCAATTTATTCAACATACATAACATACTGCCATTTTGACGTGGCCAGACGTAATTTGAAGAAAAGAAAAAGAGAACTGTATATTTGATTAAATTATGCTATCTTACATAGATAGGTCGTGTATTTTTAATAATTACTTCCGATTTTGATGTTTTCATTAATTTCTTTTTAGTTACTCCTTTCTTTCGTCTTACGTAAACCTCGACGTAGGGTTCTGCCAATGGGAGGATTTTCTATAATCGCCATGCTTTCGTAACGGATTTCCGATCGCAGTACCAGGCACATACCTCTCATAGGTCTGTATATTTAAGGTCAATGCATATTTTGTAGATGCGATTTAATGCATGTAAATGTTTTTTTAATGCATGTAAAAAAAGATTACTTTAGCCAGCTATAGAGTTTAATACTATAACATGATCGTCGTATAATGCGGTAAGGCAGCTTATGGCAACAAGTTATAGAGAAGCTTAATTTTTTGTTTTTTATAAAAAATGTCGGCGTCTTCACGGGTGGAGCGAAATTCTCTTCACAAGAGCCTAATTCACACAGACGTTTATTTGACATGTGTAACATAATTTATATATGGGGATAAACAAAAGAAAAAAAAATAGCAGTCCTATAAAAGTCGCACTACAGGAAAAAGGCCGTCTCTCTGTATCTTAGGGAAGGTTTTTGGAGCCGGGACGGTATCGCTTATGGTATAAATAAAATGCTTTATGCATGTATTTTTTTCAGGTCTGATCTCTTTACTTATTAATGTTGGAAAGTGGCCTAATCAGCTTAAAAAAATAATTGTTATTTTTGTAACGTTTTCATAGAATTATGTTATGTCCACTCTTTGAAACCGTACATTCGGTTTAGTAAGAACTTTTTATTGCCCTTTTAAATTAGAACCTAAATAAATACCCAAAACAAATATAACCGGACTTAAATCAGTAAAATACTTCTGTTATGTATCTTCTAAATATGTATATGAAGTGAAAGATAGCTTTACGATGATGTTATCCTGGTAGTTGTCGATTTATAGGCCGTAAAGTTACGCACAAACACAGATGCACTCTCTTGTATTTACCTTACCATGTCCGATGTAACGCTTATGGGATAGAATCGGAAGGAGAGTCAGATGCAGTGTCAGAGACGATAGAAGACAGTCAAAAGACAGATAGAAGACAGAGATAAGAAATTAGTGTTGACCCGGACGAGCCGAACCACTATATGCTAAATGCGGCCAATATCTATACAACAGGGCTTTACAAAGTACATGTGTAACATATTACAATCCATTACATAATAAGACGCAAGGATTACAACATGGGGTGCATATACTCCCCATACCATCTCCGTCGCCAAATGTCTATCTCACCAGCACGTGGCGTACCCTGCCAACAGCCACCCAGCTACAGAAACGTGGCCAGGTGATCGAATGATCGCGTAATAACCATCAGAATTAACCGAACCCAAATCACACACAGACAGAAGCTGCGTTGTTACTGAGAGGGTACTGCTGCGCTCAGCAATCCGCTTGGCCGGCGCGGTGTGTATGCCAGCTTTTGCTGGCGTTTTCTTGCGGAGGTCTATGTTCAGCAGTGGACTTAAATAGGCTGTGGAAAGAAACAGAAGGACAAATCAAAGGACAAAAACGTCTTTGTCACAGAAAGATAACAGAATTTCACGTTTCGTATCATTGTGAAATCATGTAGTGTGAATATATATTATATGATTGCATAAATATATCAACGCTGTGCAGTAAGTAGTTGCCAGTTAGTATCCGTGGTCACCTCTCGCGGAGCGGCCGCTTCACGGATTATATTTTAGTGGGGGGAGGCAGGCTTTCGACTCGGTTACTCGTTCCCCAGTCGCGCTACTCTGATAATATAACCATTGCAGAGTTTTTGAGTTAAATTGGCGTTTTTATTAAAAGCTTTGTGAGTATCTGCAGATTTTTTTTTTATCGAAGTTATTTAATGTTTTACACGGAAATTGCAAAAAAAAAAGGTTCATTCAATAACAAATTTAAAATTGTTATTGCCTTTTTATCTGACGAACATTACATACTTGCCTCGTTTCTGATTACCGGTTGATAATTTATCTCAAAATATGCATGATTCTTGATCATATTGGAACCCGTAATAATACCTTTAATGCGATAATTGAATTTACCCTTATATCCTATACTTACTGCGTTTCTGTAAACAAAGTAAGAAACAAAACAAAGCAAAACATTAATAAAATGAATAAACACCGCAGTTCAATCACAGAATACTTTATAAACGAACTGGACATAGATTCTTAGTTACAATGGCATCCATTACATCTTGTTTTTTTTTTTTTTCGAATAAATAAAACACGGCAGCGAGCTAAAATCGTATCCTTATGCATGGGTAAAACCCAACGTGCGCCGAACAAGTAAGCATCGAAGTTATGGCGTACATTCCGCGACGTTTTCCTGTTACCCCAAATTAAGTCCAAACTTGTTTAACCAGTTGGGTGATCTCGCGATTCACGATAAATTGCAAATCAACACAGATCACACTTTGTATATTATGCTTTATAGAGTTCATCTTAAATGTTTAAAAGGCCCGATTAGGGAACAAGTCCGTGCCTTTTTTTTAGCATTCCAAGGGCAAAAGGAATGAATCAGCTAAGCCACAATTACTGAACATTGCAGTTTAGATGATCAAAGTTTTCATAGCATTCTAAGGCTGACTTGGAAATGCTGCTATAACATGAGTTAAGTGAGGAATTTTGTATGTTACATTAAATATAAAATTGTCCAATAATGACAATGAAAGTTCCAATCGTCTGGTGAAAATCCTGAGACCTAACCAGTTTTACCCATGAATTCAAGCTGTTGAGTTGACTTAAAACTAAAGAAAAGGCTTACTAAATCATTTCATATTAATGAAATTAGGTTTACATTTTTTTTAATTTTTTTTTTTGTTTATACTGTTTTGTATTATGTTCATTATTTAATTGTCTATTGTGAAAATGTTTAATTATTATCATCATCATTATTCCTTTGAATGAAGTTTTTAATGAAAATTATCACATTTTAATATGAATTAAACAAATTTAGCTACAGCAACAAGCGCATATCGCAAACAAACAAACAATAACAGACGTCAACGTCATGACATTTGTTGGTTGCGTTCCGTTTGTAGCACCTCTACTTACGAAGAAGAGATTAAATCTTGGCTTAAACTGGTTATTCACAAATAAAGACAAGATATTACTAAATCTTATTGAGATACAGCGAGATTTTACCTTGTTTTAGATAATTACGCGAAGAAATTTGCATTTATGTATATGCAAAGATAAAATTAATTTGAAAAAAAATGGCGCTTAGCCGATTCGTCACTTAATCGTCTTCATATGGACGTACGGACATCGGGTACGTTTTTAGTTTACAGTTTTTAGTGTAGTGCCGACCGTTCTATTGGCCAGCCTTTCCATCTGTAAGACACAATGAAAGAAAGAAACATTTATTGCGCAAATACACCGCCGTCTGTGTTATCTTATTTTAATGATTTCTTCTACATAAGCGAATACTACATATTTGAAATTAAACTATTACTTATTAATTAATTTAATTAATTGTCCCATGAATGGCCACGGATGAGGTGTTTGACCTGACCTCAGTCGGTTACCGTCTTCCCCATAACCACGTCGGGGTTAAAAAGTAAACAGCAAATTTTAACGCTAATAAATCCTTAAATAATAGTTTTGTCTTATATATAGGACAGTTTCAGTATAAAGTTTTTTTTTCTATTTCAATTGGGATACAATAAATTATTGACACAAAAGGTATAACAACAATTTTTGGAAAGTTGTCGGTGGACTTTCACTGCAGTGTAAATTTGGGTCGAACCGTTATAATAATTATTATATGTCGTCACGCTGTCATTTTCTAGAGCTAGGCAGAAAGACGTAATTGTAAATGTGTAAAAAAAACGTATATCATACAAACCTCTCGAAAAATTTAGAAGGAGCTTTCAACACAGTGTTTCTAAGAAGTTTAATCGAAATTTACATTTTCTATAAATATATAAAAATTACTTTATCTAAAATCATTAATTAGATGACTTATAGAAAGTATTATGAAAGTTTTCGAAATTTATCTTTCTTTGTCTGTTTGTTTGGTCGCGCTTTATGTAAAAACAGCACACACACAAAAACATAGGTCACTACTCGGAGTTAGGTTAGAACATTTATTCTTACCTCACTCACCAAACGAAACGCAGAAGCACAAGATGCTTCTAGTTCACGCCGGTATTCTGCGAGGGCGTGGTACCAACCCGGTCGAGACAGCCCATTCGAAGACAGCAGTAGTTTGACCGCTCGGTAGCGCAGTGGCAAAAGATTTGTGCTGGGTGCGTTGTGGGTTCAATTCCGGCACGGGACAAGTATGAGTACAATTCTCATTCTCAGTTTTTATTGAACACCCCTAATATTCGTAAAGTCTACCAATAGTGACATTTAATAATAAATTTGATCGTGATGACAGAGTATTTAAGGACCGGTGGTCCGAGTTCCGATCCACTATGTAGAGAGCTCGTCTCTGTGAGTCAACTTTCGTGAGAGCTTATTTTTTGTATTTTATTTTTCAGATACAAGATGGCAAAGGTTGGACCCGCGAACACGAATCAAATAGCTAAAACAAACCACAATCAGCTCGACAATGTGACCTGGATACCGCCGCCTTATAAAGGGTCAATGAATAATTTACATTATGATTACAAAGAAAGCCCTAAAAATCCAAGCCTAGTATTTACTAAACAGGGCTCTGCGAAATCTGTTCACGGATCGGTAAATTAAATTTTATATTTATATATACATATTTAATAATAAATCATAAACTCAGCACATCTTTCAGTGGTCAACATACCTAACGGTCCAGCTGATGGTAAGTGACTTCTGCAACTCATGGACACCAGCACCTGCAGACGATTTCAATCGAAGGAGGTTACAGGTTCATTGTGACCCCCTGAGACGGAATAGCGATATATATATTTTGAATGCTGTATGTATGTGTATATGTATAATTCTATATATATATGTATTCTTATTTGTTTATATGTATTTATTCCGTCTGTATGTATCTAATTGTAAGTTTAGTTTTTTTTTTAACAAATTTAATGTTTGGCACCCTTACTATATCTCTCCACGCCCCGGGTTGACTGGCAGAGAATGCCAAGAGGCATTAAGTCCGCCCTTTGTAATACTTTTGTTCAAAGGTATTTAAATAAAGTTTAAATAAATAAAGTATCTCACAGCGTACAGTTATGCTGACTCTATACCCTTCAAACCGCCGTGGACTGAAAAAGACAGATGTCTCAGTGGCGCCCGTGGTCACGGGGAGACAGTTGCCGGGTTGTCGATGACAACAACCTAACACCTCACCCCTGGTCACCCGTCTCATCTAATCTCATTAAAAATTTATCGTTGCAGAGCACCATCTTATCATTTCCTGAAGAGAAAGGCAACTCAGATGCGACTACCCTTGTAAAAAATTCTCCGTTCTCCGATAAAGTTATAAAACTAAGATTTATCAGAAAGGTAAGATACTTAAAGTTCGTTACATTTGTTCGCGTGGCTCACTTGTCCAAACGACCCGGTAATTCAACACACAGAACGTTCCTACTTAATATACACACCCATATAGTTCCATCGATACCACCTAGATGGTTGGCATTCCACCACAGTGCGTTTTACTCGAAGTTTTCTGCCACGCACTTCGACTTTGTGAAATCAGCTGTCGCGAGCAGTATTTCCGAACAGTTACGACTTAGGGACCTTCAAGAAAATAGCTTATTCCTTCCTTAAAGGCCGGCAGCGCATCCTCCCACGTAGCTCCTCTGGTGTTTTGGATGTTCGTGGGCGTCGGTGATCACTTACCATCAGGTGAGCCGCACGCTCGTTTGCCCCCTTCATCTATAAAAAAAAATAAAACATATAAGCGCACATATATATATTTTTATATATATATATATATACATATATATATTATGATTATGTCCTATGCCTATGTAACCCGCGGTAGCCTACTGATCGGGGCGCACACTTAATTTCATAGAGCGCGTGTGACCTGGGATCGATCCTCGGTGCCGGCACCACTAAAATTGTTATTAGCAATTTTAAGTGCAATATTTACCACGTGCTCGACGGTGAAGTAAAACATCGTGAGAAAACCGGCATGTCTGAGAAATAATAAAAATATTATTTCGGGGATATGTGAAGTCCACCTACACCCGCACTGGAGCAGCGTGGCGGGCCTTTCCCGGCTCCTAAACTCTCTCAGAAACTCGTATTTGAGAAGGAGGCCTTTGCCCAACAGCGGGCACTTACAGGCTGCTACTTTCCTTTTTTATTTTTGATACTTGAATCCTATTACAACAGCATACAGCCTGTAAATGCCCCGCGCTGGGCAAAGGCCTCTCAATATTTGAAAGATTTATGGAGCCGAAAACCTTTATCCTCACTGCTCCATTGAGTGAAAACATTTTTATTTGTTAACTGGTCTTGTTTTTATATAGCTATATTTAGTAGTATATAATTATATTTTTTAAATGTAGATTATTTTCGCATGCCCCATCCGGCAAACATGAGAACTAGAGAGAATTAAGAATGTTACCATCTACAGCATGTACCATGTTAGCGAATAAATAATATTATTATTTTTACTTAGGTGTTATTTACATATGTACTCGTCTGGTTGGATGGTATATACAATAATTTCTATACCTACATAACAAAGCTTGTTTTCATTTTATGAAAATTATCCTATTTGTGAACCGAGGTAACACAGGGGCCAGGGGCGTGTTCATTTCAAAGTACGCGAGTAAATAACTCTTCTCCTGTCGAAATTGTATTAGTCGAAAAGGTTTTAACACGTCAAGACTTGTCTCGATTTTTGATGACGAGTTTTAGCACATTAATGCTCTCTGTAATTTCTTGCTACATTTCCAATAGGTATGTCACCGACTTGAAAAAACTAATAATATAATTTTCCCTTTTTTTCGATTTTTTCCGACATGTTTATTGTTGTGACAGGATAAGTTTAATAACACCAAGATAACCATGCTGGAATATTAGATCTAGTAATAGAGATAGTCAACAAACGTAAAGTGTTTCCTTTTCCAGGTTTACGGCGTTGTATTGCTGCAGCTGGTGATAACAGGTCTTACTATTTTCCAATTCATGCTATTTCCTCGCATTACCCTGTTCATTCGAAATCATATCTGGGAATGTTTGTAAGTTGAACCAAATTTTCATTATGTTTGTAAATAGTATATGCAAAAATTTAAAAAAAGTAAAGTTCACGGTAGTAATCTACGCGCATTAGCGTTATCCGCGTGTCCCCTAATATTCGGGGACGAAAACACAAAGGGAGGAGTTGGCGAGGAAGCGGAAGGCTAAGCATTCAATTACTGCGCCAGCCAAATACCCCAAGGTCTGAGCGAAGATAGCCACAGAGGTCTGCGCGGAGCAAGACATATCGGGTCCCTTCGAGTCATTAAAGAACATCAAAGCATTTTTTTTTATGGAAAAGGCGGCAAACGAGCAAGCGGTTCACCTGATGGTAAGTGATTACCGTCGCCCACTTACATCTGCAACACCATAGATGCTGCAGGTGCGTTGCCGGTCCTTAAGGATATTTGGGAGATGGGAGGGAAGAGGAGAGGAATAGGGAATGGATGTGGGCCTCTGGTTACCCCACTCACCGAACGAAACGCAGAAGCACAAGATGCCTCTACTTCACGCCGGTATTCTGCGAGGCCGTGGTATCAATCCGGTCGAGCCGACCCATTCGAGCAGCAGCTAAAGCCGCCGCTTGGCTCTACCATGCTTAAGAGCATAACAAAGTCTGCCTGGCTTACAGCAATGGCGAGCTCGGAGATCGCATAGACCTGAATCTCCAAGCCATAGGAAAGGTGATAAGTTGCTCCCCCAACTTGAAAAGTCACTTCGTCCGCTGGCTGGCCGTTCGCTGCGTCAAAGCTACGGCTGATGCCAGCGTGAACACAGATGCGTCGATGACATGGAAGACGTAATTAAACTCCTCGTGCGGATTTTAATAGGACCACAGTTATTAATATTATCTTTTATTTTATTTTATTTTTCGACATATTCACCTACATATTCACGCTTGGAGTGTCTTTTATTTACGCTTAAAATTCTCATCCTAAAGAACTCTTCATCCTAAGCACCCTGAAGCACAAGCTGAAAATCCCTGTACTTCCCCTTCTACTACTTCAGCTTCCTCTTCAAATCTTTGTCCTCTCAGATACTCCTTCAATCTCGAAATAGTTAGAAATCACTCGGTGCAAGATCTGATGAATATGGAGGATGTTTGTTCGGCCAATGCTGCCGTAAGGAATACTGTGGAGGTTTATCCCACGTTCATATTCGAAGCACCAAGGTAAAAAAGAATATGGCGGATCATTTACCTTAAGTAAATGTTAATTGATTCGTTCCGTAGTGAAATGTTTCAAGCACAGATGATTAACAGCGCTTAGTTCAGTTATTCATACATTATCTTATTAAGCTTATCTATTATCCCGATAGTAAGATTTCTCCGGTACCATGTACAACTGCAACTTCAAAGACTCTCACGGGAATTCCTCACAACATGGCTCTTTATCATCTGTCGATGGGTTTCTGCTTGATACAGACATACATCTTGGTAGGTAAGACCTGCTTACCCAGACGGACTCCTATACAAACGAGGAATCCAGCCATCTTGCGAAGATATATAAAAATATTTCAATTGTGTAAACAACAACACGGGTTTGTGAAAATGCAATTTCCTTTTGCAACCACAATTCTACAATAGTTTTAAATATAGTGGTGATAAAATTGACTGAGACAGAGATAATCTGAGCAAAGACGTTGTTTTGGTAGGTCCCTCAAAACGTTTTAATTTGTTTTCAGATGTCCAACGATAGGCATGTTCTTGGCGACTTTCATATGCTTTATATACTGTAAAGGTCCAAGGAGAAAAGTGCCCTACAACTACATCTTCCTCCTGCTGTTCATGATGTCTTTAGCTATGATTTTCGGGATCATAGCATGCATATTCAATTTTAGTGAGGTAACTACCCAACTCATTGAAAACTAGCGAAATTAACTTAATGAAAATGTAGTTCTATGTAAGTTTTTTACACATTTCATTCATACAATAAGGTGGAATAACGCTTCGTTCGAATGCAACATCCATCAACAACAAAGTAATGGAAACCCGCCGTGATTCTTTATGTCCAACGTTGAAAATGGAAATGAAATATTATTATCATTAGTAAGAAGTTTTCTGACACCAACAAACTGGTAGCAAATCAGCATGTGACGTCTTAATTTTTGTCGAATGCTGCTAATTCTGTGACGTATTAAAAGCAAAATTCAATGTCCTTAGGCCCTAATTGAAAAAGTAATGAGAAATGACTTTTTAACTTTATTAATTCTTTCTTTTGAACTTTTCAGATCTTAATCTCCGTGATAGTAACCTTTGCTGTGGTACTAACATTGACTCTATTCACATTCCAAACTAGGTGGGATTTCACGATTGTTACCGGCTTTTGTCTGAGTATATCCATTACTTTAATATTACTAGGTAAGGACAACAAAAAAAACACAATATTTTTTCTATTTCTGCTCCTTGCCCGTCTAAGTCATTGATTTTTTTGACAACACTCATTAAATTCATTCTCAATCAATTGTAGACGACGATTATAATAACTTTGTAACTTGCCATTACCATAATATAGATGATCCTTGATTTTGTTACCGGATCATAACTAAAGGAATCCTAACTTAACAGACCGGTGAAGATTTTAAATGTTTACAAGAACTTCAAATAGTCGTACATCTTAATCATCATCATCACCATCAGCCTCTCACAAATCCACTGCTGAACATAGACCTCCTTCAAGAATTGCCACAAAGCTCGGTCCTGAGCCACCCGTATCTATCGAGTTCCCGCAACACTGATTTAGTCGTCACTCTCACTTGTGGGACGTTGGTCACACTAGTTCTACAGCGGATGACATCGATATTGATTCTATCACGTAACGTAACATAAACGTACAGTAGATGTACTCCTGTACATCTACTTAAAGCATTAACGCCCGCGGCCTCAAGGACGCAGGCGCAAACCTATGAAGCTGTAAAGCCAAAACGGCTAACAGCAATAACTTCATCGAATACATATACGCATAAACGTAAACGTTAACACTCAGTATTGCCCGAGAAGATTTGATGTAGGTCTCCGAACGTGATACAGCCGAACTGGATTTATCTACTGCGTTATGATGATTGTTAACTAGTGAAAATTCTAAGAAAAATTTATGAGAAGTTGTGAATGTTTCGAGGATATATTTAATATTGGTTTTAAAAAAGAATACTGACAATGCTATAAGCATTACTATGAGTATTAATCCTTCACCACTCTACCAACCCGCATCGGCATAGCGTGGTGGACTCTGAAAATGAGAAGAGTCCTGTCTCCAACAGTGGGATTGATTTATTGGCTGATGATGATTGTACTTAATAGATATTCTGATTCTGATTCTGATTTCGTTTCAAAGAGCGCGAGTGACATGGGTGCCATACACGGTGCCGGCACCACTAAACATGTTGATAGCTAGTTTAAGTGCTGTACTTATGTGGCCGGCGGTGAAGGAAAACCGCTATGTGAAACCTGCACTGGAGCAGCGTGGCGGGCCCTTCTCGGCTACAAAACTTAAATACAGGGCTGCTACTTTACTTTACTTTAATTTATCTAAGTGCTTTGTTTACGTTCTTGCAGGTGTAGGAGTTCTCGCGATATCGAACGACCGTATGCGTTTAGTGTACACGACGTTGGCGAACATCTTAATATCTATATACATAGTGTGCGACACATATATATTAGTCGGGGATAATCACCGTTATAATATAACGCCCGACGAGTACGTTTTTGCAACGCTCGTTCTCAACACCGACTTCATGTATTTGTTCGTGATGTTCTTATGGCGCATGTTTCGACTATTGTTTCTATAAATTATGGAAATGATAGATCGGCGAACGCAAATACAATAGGAAGCACATGCATCTATGTAAAGTGCTGTGCCAAATGCTTATTACAAACAAGCAATGGTGTTTTAGCAAGCAATTATGGCTTACAGCCAAATACAAAGTTGTTGTACAAATATTAAGCGAAATACAAAATGATAGACCATGCATTTCCAATACCATTTTTAAGCTTAGATCCATTAAATGCTAATTGGTATTGAGCCAAAAGTTTTATTTAAGACTTTTTATATTTATTTTGTATCAGTATGTTAATTATTAACCAAAGTATTCGCCACACACAAAGACATTGTAAGTCTATATTAAAATTATACCGCCTTTATAGTTATGTATGGACCACCGAATATAACTTTATATATAAACCACATGAGTAGGCAGAGATTACGGACTTCAATTTGGCACTATATTTATACTACAAACTATATACCATTAAAATATAAACTAAATGTGAATGTTATTATTCATGTAAACCTTTATCAAGTTACATTCTTATTATCATTTTCTCAATGATGTTGGAAACCGAGACGGTGAGAACTTTAGAAGTGGTAAGTTACATAGCCATACGTGAAGGCACAGCCGCCGACCTTTGTTAATTTTGGGCGCGTAAATTTTTAAATCCGTAATATTTTATAAGTTATTAGATTAAGTGATATGATGTACCGGATGTTAAATGATGTTGTTTTCTTTATAATCACTACCGTAAAAAGTATGTATTTATGTACGTATGAATGTATGCATGTATTAACAAATGATGTACTATATATATACGTACGTACGTATGTTATTTCACCAAACCATAGATTGACTGGTAGACAATGCCATTAGGCATTAAGTCCTCCTTTTCTGTTCTTTTATGTAAAGGAATTGCAAGAAAGATTAAATAAGTGAATAAACGTAAAGGAGAAAATCGATCTTGAATAAATACTTAAGTAACTAAATCACACCACGCCATAGATTGATTGGTAGACAATGACATAGGTATTAAGTCCTCCTTTAGTATTCCATATGCAATAAAATTAAATAAATAAATAAATAAAAAGGAGAAAATTGATGAGGACTAATACTAAGTCAGCCAAAATACAGATATAGTTATGGGTTTCACTAAGGAAATAGATATATACCGTCGTAGACATTTTGTAAATTTAAATGATATATAGTTTATTGTATTGTCACCTTAGAACATATAAGCGCCCTAAAAGTGATTTTTTTTAAGGGAAACATCTGTAATTCTCTATCTCTATTTCTCTTTATTATTTATTTTTAGACTAAAATATCCTTGTGAAATTTTCTAAACGATGAAAACTCCACTTAGACCTTTATAAGTTATAAACGAATACACAGGATTGCGGATTGTGACTTTGTTATATATACTATATTAGTTATATATTTAGATATTACAGATAACAATAAAATAATGTTTTTTTTTAATGAAAGATATTTATATAATTTGTGACGATCACGATGTTTTTTATTCGTAGGTTAAGATTAGAAATTATTGTAGCCAGAAAAAAGTTTCGTTACATTTTTAATGTCTATAATAGTATACTTGCATTTATTCAATTATACTAGAGTTTTATATAGTAGTATAGATAAAAGACAACTATAACTGAATAATATATTTATTTTTATAATAAATGGTGCTATTTCTTTAAATTAAAATTCCATTTTACAAATGACTGCTATATTTTAAGAGAAAAGAAAAATGAACTCCCTAAGCCTGTAAGTAGACGAAGTCAAAAACTTGTTATTATTATTTAAAAACGACCTCTCACTGCTTTGCCCGCTTAAAGTAGTTTCCAGCGAAGTTAGTGTGATCCTGTCAAAATCCGCCCACAGGTTATAAAGTAGTAATAGGTATTGATACAACCAGATTAATACAGCACAGCCGGTATTACAAATTCCTTTTACCCGTTTTGTTTGTGGTAACTGCATCGTGGACCGAACTCAGTACACTTAGGCCGATTGTGAAGTAGACTCGTGTACCGTGGGTTCTTTTATTGGGTATGAAATCCTAAGTGCGACTCCGTCTCGCACTTAGCCGTTTTTTTTTATTATTAATTGTTGTTTAACTTTAGAGTTTGCTCTATGATCTCACCAAGTTTAATGCTTGTATATATGATGACTACAGAACAAAAAACGTTGAAAAATAGGTTTTTTTTATGCGAACCCTTAATATTTCCTTTTTGTTTATACATTATAAAAACACATTCTCTATAATAATTAACATTACTAAAAGGATGAATTTACTGCACTATAAAAAAAGACTTCTGTCAAAATAAGAGCAACGCGGTTCCACAGCGATTTAAAGAAACGTTACCAAAAAGTCGAACTGCTACAAAACGGCAAGTATAAAAACATTTCTGCAGAACGACGTGTAGAACGTGGAATTCCACAGGGATCTATTTCGAACCCATTACTCTTTATAATATACTGCACCATATATCATCAGAAATAGAGGGCATTGTGAATACCACATGTACGCTGACGACATACAAACATAATTATATTTATTTAAGCCTTGCGGTGTTCACGCGGCGGCGGCAAATCGTATCTGGTCTGGATCGTATATCTTCTAGTGGTCTGAACGTAACACATTGACGCAAAATTTTACATTAATCATATATAAATCAGTAACTTATGACCCTAATATAAAAAAGATTGAGCTGTCCTTACCAAATCAGTAAGAAAAGTTTTTACCGATAGACAATATGAGACACGAGCTTGTTATTTATATACGAGTGACTTTAGCAGACCCGAGACGCTGAATCTTACCTTCGTTGGCCAACGCTTTAACCTGATTACACCCTTAGAGGTGATTAGGGCTCACAAGCCAAAATTGTCTGCGACAAACGCCCTAAATATCCTTTTGTGCACATACGCCTTTGCGAAGGGATTGGGTTAGAATCAATTTCGATACCATAATAACAATGCTATATGTGCCGATGTAAGAATCAAAAATTTGGCAAGTTTGGCATTGAATACGAACATGGGACTCTAGTTTCAAATAAGTACACTCCTTGGCAAATAGTTACACACTGTCTCAGTGCATACTAAAGCGAAAAAACACTCAAATTCTCAGCAGATCATAAATATTAAATTAACACTGGAGTATTAAACGCTAATAGATGCAATTACATAAGAATATCTTGCCAAAATAATGTAATTGCATTTTTTTTTTTTTTTTTTTATAGAAGAAGGGGGCAAACGAGCGTGCGGCTCACCTGATGGTAAGTGATCACCGACGCCCACGAACATCCACAACACCAGAGGAGCTACAGATGCGCTGCCGGCCTTTAAGGAAGGAATAAGCTCTTTTCTTGAAGGTCCCTAAGTCGTAACTATTCGGAAATACTGCTGGCGACAGCTGATTCCACAAAGTCGAAGTGCGTGGCAGAAAACTTCGATTAAAACGCACTGTGGTGGAATGCCAACCATCTAGGTGGTATCGATGGAACTTCGAATTCAGTCGCGATGTACGATGGTGAAACTCAGCAGCTGGGATCAATCCGAACAGTTCCTCAGAACATTCCCCGTGGAAAATTTTGTAAAAAATGCAAAGAGAAGCAACATCTCTTCGCAAGGACAAGGATCAAGCCGATCAGAGAGAGCTTGGTCGCCGACAATTCGAGCCGCTCGACGTTGGATGCGGTCAAATGGAAGGAGTTGGTACTGGGGTGCCCCTGCCCAGAGATGAGAACAGTATTCCATGTGGGGCCGAACTTGCGCCTTATAAAGTTGCAAACGGTGGACCGGCATGAAATACTGTCCCGCTCTACAGAGCACACCAAGCTTTGGAGGCCAATTTGGCCTTTCCTCCAAGTGACCACGGAACTGAACGTCGCTCGATATGTCAACGCCAAGGATTCTGATACTGGCTGAGGCAATAAGGGGAATGTTCTCAAAAGAGGAGAAACGACAAAGGGATTCTTTTTAGCGGTGAACGCGCAAACCTGTGTCTTTTGGGGTTGAATAGGACCAAATTACGTCGACCCCAATCCGAGACTTTGAATGACAAGGTCTCGACTTCAGACACAAGTTTGTTCCGGCACTCGTCGACGTGTTCCCGAGAAATATTCGCACGGCCTGTATATAGGGCATCACCCGTGCTGTCGTCTGCATAGCAATGAATGCTACTGATTTGTAGCATGTCGTTGATATGCAGAAGGAACAGAGTGGGAGATAGCACACAGCCTTGTGGAACACCAGCATTCACGGGTTTGGGGTCCGAGCATGCACCGTCGACAACAACCTTGATGCTCCGATCCGTGAGGAAGCTGGTGACCCAGTTGCACAATCTCTCAGGAACCCCGTAAGATGAAAGCTTTGAAAGAAGCGCTTTATGCCAAACCCTATCAAATGCTTTCGCTACGTCAGACTAACCGCCAAAGCCTCCCCCTTAGACTCAACTGCTTCTGCCCATCGGTGAGTCAGGTAAACTAGAAGATCACCAGCTGATCGTCCGCGACGGAAACCGTACTGTCGGTCACTGATCAGCTGGTGTTCCTCCAGGTACCTCAGGAGCTGGGTGTTGATGAGTGACTCCATTATTTTAGATAACAAGGGGGTGATGGCAATAGGCCTGTAGTTGGACGGATCGGAGCGGTCGCCTTTTTTGGGTATTGGATGCACAAATGCTGTCTTCCAAGATTCCGGGACGACGCCTGAAGAGTAGGAGTGCCGGAAAAGACGCGTGAGAACCGGCGCCAACTCAGGGCACACATCCTCAGCACAATTGGAGGATTCCGTCCGGCCACTCGACTTATGAATGTCCAGGGGCGGGTGCCTTTCGCACTGAGCTCTGCAGAAACTGAATTTCCGGCATGGAGCACTTACACCACGGGATGGTAGGTGGAGAGTTTCCCCGGTCATCAAGAGTCGAGTTGGATGCAAAAAGAGAGCCCAAGAGATCGGCTTTCTCTTTTGCAGTGTGGGCCAGCGAATCATCCTCCTTGTGTAGAGATGGGAGAGATGGCTGACAGAAATTCCCCTGGACAGCCTTGGCGAGAGACCAGAATGCGCGGGATCCCGATGGGAGGCGAACTAGTCTCTCGCCAATTCTGCCAATGTGCTTTAACTTTGCCGCAGCGATAACTCTTTTGAAGGACCTGGAGGCAGAGTTGTACTCGTTTTAAGAGCACTGGTTTTGCATCCCGAGACGCCGATGCATCGGCCCAGGCCTGGTAGCACTTCCGCTTTCGGCGTGACGCTATTTTGCAGGTGCGACCAAACCAAGGCTGGGATTTACCTCCGACAGGCACTGCAGAGAACGGAATAAAAAGTTCCATTCCTGAAGTACCACATCGGTGACAGAATCTGCAACGACGTTGGGATCATCCAGCGAGAAGCAAACCTGCCCCCATGGGTAGGAACCAAAGAAAGACCGCATTCCATCCCAATCTGCCGACCTATAGTGCCACACACGGCGGAACCCGCAGATCGCGTTCGGGATCGGCGCGCGATAAACACTACACTCCGGATCAGACAGTGGTCCGACGAGCCAAGAGGGCATCGACTGAGACCAAATATCCGTCCGGGTGTGAGGTCAGCAAAAGGTCCAACAGGAAGGTGTATGACCTTCCACGTCTGGGATCCGCGTCGGCAAGGTTACCAGTTGTGTCAGGCCATATGCTAATGCAAAGTCGTGAACAGATCTCCCCGCATGATCGGTTATGCGAGAACCGAGCCAATCGGTGTGGTGGGCATTAAAATCGCCGAGAATCACGATCTCTGCGGATGGGATCTGTTGTAGCACGGAATCTGTAGCCATTTGGATGTGGTCGATGAGTCGGTCAGTTACGGTATTACCGCTATGGGACCTGTAAAGGCACGCATAGACGCGCGGATGGTCGTCGCTGTCGATGCGCAGCCAAAGGGTAGAAAGGTCCAAACCTTCAAGACTACCGAGGCGTCGAGATGCATAATATTGTTGTTACAGTGAGTTGATAATAACTGAAGTCCAGCAAAACAAAATCGACTTTCACTGTGACAATCTGTCCACTACACTATTATTTAATCTTATCAGTTATTGAACTCTTATAATATATAACGCATTCAATATACTCGTAGCTGTATTCAACGTGTTGTTAATTCTAAGCGTTAAAAATAGCAGATGTTATAATCGAAATCATAACATTGCTTTCTTGTTATTATACAATAATTACTACTGTTATATATTATGTACAGAAGCGTTTATTCTACAATTATACAAATTATCCAATTATAACTGAAAAAGCCCCAATATTAGTGATGACTGCTGTATTTCCTAAACCGAATGAAACAATTTTTTTTTAGTATTACATGTTTTTTAGTATCACCATCAATCACCTAAGCTTATGTCGGGATCAACATTTAAGATATTGGACGGACTAAAACCCCCATGATATATACCCCATTGGCCCGGTGGCTTGATAGCTTCAGCGGTAGATACTCGAGAGCAGAGAAATATGAAAATCGTGATGTCTCACATGATCTCTCATCTTCATATCTCTGAAGCCGAAAGTAAAAGATTGCAACTAACGATGAATGTAATGAAAATGAAATACACTTTGTTGTACACCAATAGCAAAAGTAGGAAAAATAAATAAATAAAAAGAAACATAAAATACACAAAGGTACAATTGGCGGCCTTATCGCTTAGAAGCGAACATTCTATGCGACTCTACCAGGCAACCATTTTGCAGAGGAAATAATGACCAGTGTGAAGTTAAGTTATTAAGTGTGTACGCAAGTTACAAAGAAGTGAAAAATATAATATAATAAATATATATTGTGTAAAAAACAATGCGTTGTGGTAAACATTGGTATCCCTCATTGGATCGATACTTGTTCCTATTCTTGGTCTTCGCAAATGATATTCCACGTATTGCACAAAAAATGTCTTCCATAGTTTTGTTTGCCGATGGTACCTCAATGGTATTTAAACTGTAAAGAAACGATTGTACACTCGAACGACCCAACTAAATACAGAATATTATTACCAAATGGTTTGCAGCAAACAATTTACTTCTAAACACAGAAAAAACATAATTACAGTTTACTACAAGAAAGTCGTCACAGAATGTTGTAATTAAGTTAGAGAATACAAATCTACATTTTGAAAATTCGACTGTATTTCACGGAATCTCTATTAATCATACCCATATCATAGCTTCTGTAAAGTTTTGATAAAAATTTGTTTAATTCACATACTTCCGTAGTATCATGTTCTATGTCCGTGTGTATACTGTGAGGATCTGCAGCTGAATTGGAAAAATTATTAGCTTTACAAAAGCAAGCGATACGGGCAATCTACAACATGGGTCCTCGCGAGTCTATGCCACCTAGCCAAAGAGACTAATGTCATGATACTTCCGTCGTTGTATATTTTTGACAATATTATGTACGATTAATAATAAATATATTTAACAAAAAATTACTATCTCCTGTAGAACGGGTCGAAGCGATACGCTAGAGGTTCCTAAATTTAGATTGGCCAAAACTGGAAAGACTTTTTTTGTGTAAATACATAATTTTTTACAATATAATCCCTAGTGCATTTAACAAACAATATTCAACGAATAGTTATGCGAAATATTTTTTATCACATAAAACTAAATTTCAAACTATCCAGAGAAGCGTAAATTGTATGCTTTGTAAAAGCGTAGCTATTCGAAGAAAAATTAGAACTAATAAAAATAGCAATATTCAAAACGCGCTTACAAATTACTTAGGCACATCACTACGGACTAAAAGTGTGATAACTAAAAGCAGACTTTTCATTATCTTTCATAGCACCAATTCAATTAGTTTACTAAGTGACATACGCCCAAAATGTACTTGTTTATTGTGGCTGTATTGTTTATCCTTTTAATATTATATAGTGTTAAAAAGAAAAATCCGGAACCCGTTTTCGGAATATACTCGGTGCCCGGGAAGTGGTATTATTTAAAATATGCGGTGTTTGCATTCCTTTACTATTTCCGAAAAGTAAGTTCTTTCAATTATTATATTTTTTATATTTTACATTATAAAGTGTAATTATTATAGAGGTTTTGTTGGCAATATTTTTAATTTTGTTAATATTAAGTAGATTATTATTTTTATGGTATAGGGCTAAACGAGCAAGTGGCTCACCTGGTGGTAAGTGATTGCTGTCGCCCATGTACATCTGCAACACCAGAGAGGCTGCAGGTGCGTTGCCGGGCTTAAAGGACATTTGGAAGTTGGGAGGGATAGGGCCTAAGGTTATCTCATTCACCAAACGAAATGCAGAAGCACAAGGTCGTGGTACTATCCCGGTCGAGCCGGCCCATTCGAGCAGCAGCAAAAGCCACCGCTTGGCTCTACCACGTACAAACATAAAACTTTACAGGGTGATGGAGGCCTCAGGACTCTGCCAAACCAACTCTCCCTGTAGGTGTTCTGCAGCAAATCAGCAGTGTGCCCATGGGCTGCAGTAGACACTTACCATCGAGTGGACTATTAACTCATATGTAACCCGAATCCAAAAAAAAAGCGAGAAAGGCGAGTTCGTCATCAGAGTCCGGAGCCGTCTATTTAATCCCAGGCATATTACAAAAGTAGCCAAGGGTATAACCTCGGTGCTTCCGACAGATGGCGGCTAAAGCCATCTCTAAAATGTCAGACATTAACCGTGCTGGTGACGGAAAACAACGTCTAAGGTGGTGGTATGGTAGTAAAAGCTTACCGCTGAGCAAGTCTTACGAGTATGTCCAGCTGTGAACTGCTTCAAAACCGATGATAAAGTACGTGGTAGCTAAGGGACCGGACGCTCACCTCAAAACCACATTAGGATCTATTTAACTGCAGTTTAAAATACTTTCGTTCATTATTTTGAATGTTAATTTATCTGTAACCGTGGTAGAGCCAAGCGGCGGATTTTGCTGCTGCTCGAACGGGCTGAATCGACTGGGTTGGTACCACGGCCTCGCAGAATACCGACGTGAAGTAGAGGCATCTTGTACTTCTGCGTTTCGTTCGGTGAGTGAGGTAACCGGAGGCCCACTGCCCCTCCCTATTCCCCTCCTCTTCCCTCTCATCTCCCAAATATCCTTAAAGACCGGCAACGCACCTGCAGCATCTATGGTGTTGCAGATGTATGTGGGCGACGGTAATCACTTATAATCTAAATAGACGTTCGGTATCTCTTTTGACTACGTTGTGTAGTGCCATATGGTAATCCGTAATCAGAAGATATAGATTAAGATGGAATCAGTAGATCGCCAGACCTCAGACAGCGTCCGTTTGTGAGCGAAATTCACCGCGAATGCTTTTTCAATGAATTATCAAACAGCGATGCACTGAATAAAAAGGTTGATAGTTTAAAATAAAATATATGACAAAGTATATTACCTCTTAAGTGATCAATGTATTCTAAATCATAATTCAGTTTAACGTTTAACACAGTTAATGACGTCTGTCTAAATGAAAATTAATCTCACAGATAATTACTGATTACAATTTTATCTCGCACCTGCGGGTTTATTCTACAGTGTGATCATTAGCGTTGTTGCTATATGTCAATTAAATCATAATCAATTCTTAACGCATCGTGTTCTATCTTTATAACTAGCATTCGCCCGCGACTTGGTTCACAGGCTAAAGAATATCCTTCCTGAGGGTTGGACGTATAGTTTTTAGTTTTAACCTGTTTAGTGGTTTAGCGAGAAACTGTCACAGATTATCGAAGATACAAATATATGATATTTTGATAATATTCCATTCACACGAAGTCCCCGATTTATTATTTCCGCTGATTACCGATTTGCGGAGAGAAGGGGCGAATGTGCTGCATTCATGAGGTGAATGATTACCAACGCCCATGAAGACAGCAACACCAGAGGAGCTGCGCGCGCAGGTGCGTCCGCCGACCTTTCGCCGAGGAAAAGGTTCATTTTTTTTAAGGTCCATAGTCGTAATTGGAGTCGTCAAAGGAAGTGCGTGTCGCATTAGCATTGGCGTTAGCGGTATACATCCTGCAGCATTAGCGGATCGCAGTACCAGACATCTCCGCTTTGATGCTGCTGCCAGACATCGGTCTGAATAATTTAATTTAGTTTTGGCATGCCATTAAAAAAAATATCTTTATTTCCGTAAACACAGAGAATACATGTAACGATTATCTGGCGACTCCTTTTAAGCAGATGTGCCAGGAGACGCCGCTCTTCCTTATCTTAAATTAACGAGAAATATTTTCTATATTTACCAAAATATTAATTATAGAGTAACATGCGTGCAGAGTTAGTTTGCATGTGTATATGTGAGTGTGTGTGTGGGTGTGTTTGTTTGTGTATGCGTGGGTGTGTATGTGTGCGTCAAGGGAGTAAGTGTATATGTGTTAGTGCTTTCCAAATTACTTCACGTATTCCAAAAGTTTCTCCGTTTCATCATACGTTAATGTTTTTAGCCATTGTGTTAATACAGCTTTTCAGTCACGATGAGATTTAGAGTGTATATCGATTTTTTTGTTAATTTTATTATATAAAAAAGCAGAACGTTTCTTATACTGCATACTTGCAAATACCGTTTTTACTGGGGCAGTGTTTGCGACACTATATTTCCTACGTTTAGGTTTTGTGTTAATATCAAGTGGTACTGCTTTATGAGTTTTTAATGCAATGTGTAATATATACAATTGCCGTACGGATAATAAGTCACTATTTTCATATAAACTATAAGTAGGATATATTATTTTTTTAAAGTTCATTACTTTAAGTAACGCCCTTTGAGCTCGTTCCACTACAAGGAAATGAGTTTTAGCAGCACCACCCCAAATCGGTAACCAGTATATTAGTATAGACTGCACTAAAGCGATATAAACATTGTTCAATGTGTTATTTGGAGAGCCAGGTATATTTGACCTATTATTAGGAATAACATATCTTAAAGTTTTAAATAACCAAATAAATTTTCGAATTCTTGCAGTAATCTGCTCGATTTGGGGATACCATGATAATCTACTGTCAATTTGAATACCTAAATATTTTGTATGGTATACCTTATTTATGTTTGGACAGTTACAATTATTGCTAGTTATGTCATTACAGTTATGGATTTTAATGTTGAAATTTGGATTAGGTTGTGCGTTGTTATATATACTAAAGCAGATATAGTTTGTTTTTGCCGTATTTAGTGTCAGTAAATTATATTTTAGCCATTTAGCAACGTAGACCATACTTTGTTCAGCTTTTACATTAACATCATCCCAATTTGATCCCGTAAAGATAATAGCTGTATCATCGACATACGAAAAGATGTTTGCATTTTCGATACTCATATTGCAGAGATCATTAACATAGATTAAAAATAAAGTAGGTCCGAGAACACTACCTTGTGGTACGCCACATGATACACCCATATCTTCGCTGATGTATTGCTCTAATTTCACCTTTTGTTTCCTATTTTTGAGATAATCTCTAAACAAAAGTTCTTGACCCTGATTCCTATTTTTTCTAATTTTTGTTCGAGGATGGAATGGGAAACGGTGTCAAAGGCTTTTTTTATGTCGATAAATACGCCTAGACATTTTTTTCCTATATCGAGACTATCTGTCACAAGGGTGGTTAAAGATGTAACTGCGTCCTCTGTAGATATTCCCTGTCTAAAGCCATACTGAGATGGCGACAGAATGTTGAATTTAGTTAAATAACTAAGCAACCTAGTATTTAACAATTTTTTTAAAACTTTTGAAATGGCTGGTAAAACAGAAATTGGCCTATAATTATTTACGTCGGTTCGATCCCCACCCTTGTATATTGGAGTGATTATAGACTGTTTAAGTGGTGTTGGAAAAGCGCCTAATTTAAAGCTAAGATTGGCCAAGTGTGTTATGGTTGGGACTACTTCCTCTTTTATATATTTTAGGTATCTCGTAGAAATATTGTCCCATCCATTTGAGTTATATTTTTAATGTTTTTCCAAAGTTTTTCTTTTTATTGAATTAGTTAGTAATTTTTTTAATTTCATTATGTGGATCATCACGAGACTGTTTCTGGAGTTTGTTACGATTTTTTATACATCTTAATATCCCAGTGGTAATGCACGGCTTTATGATTCGTTTGCTTTTAGGGATAATATTAATAATTGTATTTGTTTTAAAAGAATCTGTAAGGTGTTGAATCAGACAGTTTGTTATTATGTCAGGGTCATTACAAAAGAGGAGTCTAGCCAAATTTTTTTCCTGTAAATATTTTAAGGCTATTTTCAAAGTCTATAGAAATTGTTGTTTTAGGTGCAGTTTCATGATTTTTTATCTTGGACAAGGATAAAAATATTGTAAAGTGATCAGTAATGGAAGTTTGTAGAATGGGAATAAAGGCAGATGTTTTAGTTTTTTTAATTTTTAACATAAAATGGTCGAGACAATTGCTTTCTCTGGTAGGCAGTGTATGTCCGGGAAGAATACCATGCACCGACAACATATTTAAGTAATATGTCCGATTATTGTATTCATAAGTGTGTTCAGTTAATTTATGCGTAATATTAATGTTAATATCTCCCGTTATTATAATATTTTTTTGTGAATTTAGTCTATCTAGGTGAGAACATAATGAATTAGTAAAATTTTCTGCATTTTTATATGAAGGGGATCGGTATATGCATAGAATAGTGTTATCTAATATGTCTAATTGCAGACAGGAAGCTTGAGCTAACTTTATTTCCGTTACATGACATTTCAGTGTATTTTTTATGTAAACTACCACCCCATCGTTTTGATTGTTTTGACTACCAGTAGCGTAAGAGTTGTAGTTATTTAGAGTGGGTAAGGGTTTGTCTGGATTTATCCGACATTCAGTTAAGACCATTACATCTAACTCAAATGTGAATGTAGATATATTAGTTACAAAATCGTTAAAGTTACAATATATGCTCCTAATATTTTGTGATATTATTTTGAAATCATTTTTCCTAATATTGCAGTGCCTAGTAATTTGTGAAATATCACACTCAGTAGATCGTGCTCTTTCTATGTTATCTATGTTTGTTATATTTTCAGTGTATTAACCATTTCTATAAATGTTAAAAGATACTGAAATCGTTTCGCAAACTGGGTTATATTTATAAAATAAATAGTATCGTATCATTATTAATATATAAATATCATACGAGTCTGTACAAAGGTGCAATATGAGTAACAAATTGGTACAATTTAATATTTTATGAGTTATATAAATGAATTGTCTGGGCAGTGGCAATCTTGTAAGTAATGGGTGTGTTTCATATTCGTTTACTTCCATGGAATAAAGATAAATGTACAAGCAGTGCCTGATGGTATGTGAGCGATTAGTGTGTATATTTGAGATATTTTGGATTGGTATAATTACATGCCTTGGTGGAGGATGCATTTGTGTCTTTAGGTAAATATAGTAACAATGCAAAATATTTTTTAAGTGACAGATGTATATTTTAAACATAATATTATTCTCGTAACTTGAGTATAACTGGTTTGAATTATTTTTAACTAAAAGTTTTCTTATGGTAATATTAATCGTTAAGTATTTTTTTTTTTTTTTGGAGAACGTGCTTGTAATTGTTGTTGGGAAGGAGTGTGTAATTGGAGGTGTGTTTTTGAGAAAGTATTTTTTTTTCTATTAGTAACAAATAACTTATCTATACGTTTACAAAATATTGTGCAAAAAATGAGAATAGGTAGGTTATTATAACAATCAAGTAAAAAGAAAGAAGGAAAATTTAACCTCATTAAATTCGCTATATAAAAAGTTATACTAAATTTAATTATTTTTAATGTATGTAGTAGTAGTAGGTATACAAACGAATTAAGTAGGCTATTATAAACATGATAAGTGTTTATGAACAAAAAAATTGCAAAATATAGTCATTTATCATTAATGAGTATTTGTGATTCACTCTTAATTAATATGACCGGGGAGTTTTCTTCCTTTCTTAAATAGACTCTTCCGTACGCGGTCCAACAGTACTTGTATTTTTTCGCCTTAACGAGGTCTCGCGCGAGGAAGTGTAGTCGCGCTCCTTTAGCAGTGAGTTGCTCAGTAATGTATATAGGCACTTCCTCCGGCAAGTGCAATCCTAGATGTTTAGTGCTAAGTTTATTTTTTTGTTTTAAATTAAATACTTTGCATGCTTTCATGATATCGTTTTTTATTATGGTAGAGGACGTTTCTATCACGATAGGCGTGTTTTTGATTGTATCATTCTTCATGCGTACTCTATATACATCTCTGATGTAATTTTTGTTCATTTGACAACCCACGGAATTGGACAGACTGATAACCATATTTATTAAATCCTCCTTGTTTTCAGATGGTTTTCTTGGAACACTTTTCATTTCAAAATTTGCTTTTTTACTATCTTGTTGCATTATTTCTATTTTGTCTTCCAATACAGTTATGTAATTCCGGTCTGATTTTATTTTTTCCTCTAACATTTCGATTTTATTTTTAAATTCTTCATTTTGTGCAGATAAGAATGCGACAGAACTTTCAATATTCACACTAGTCTGTTGGATTTCTTTTAATGTGGTGGAATTTTTTTTAAACTCTTTCTCTTGTGCACTCATTAAGGTTGAGAACATGCTTTGCATCTCTAGTCTGAGTTTTGAAAGTTCAGCAGCAAAATCATCATCTCCCTTTCTCTTTTGACGGGATGATACAAACTTAGGTGGCGTAGTGTGAGATTGTTCCAACTGATGCATTTCCGTGTCAGAGTGTGACTTATCAAACATGCTGTCCATTTGAATAGACCAACGCGTGTCACCGCAATATCTATGCGATTAGAGATTGTCATTCCGATATTTGCCGGAAGCCAAAAATATTGTAGGTATTTACCTAATCGACTTTAACGACAATCACCTGAAGAAATGTTGAGTTCGGTTTGTGTATGCCGTCGCCACACGGCCGGCAATACGATATTTGAATTAATAATGGAAATATAATTTAATAATGATCAGAGTCTATTTGTTCAAATGATCTATAACATAGAGTTCTGCTTCAACTACTTCACCGGGCTATTGAAACCTTAGTTCAAGCAGATAGCAGATTTTTTGGTTCAATTAAAGCGCTAAATAGTAAATTAAAATAAAGATCTTGAGAAACAACCGACTTTAACTCATATTTTTTTTTTATTAACACCCTGGGGCGGAATATTTTTTTCCTGTATTTTGGATTCGGCAAATTGGTTGCATTTAGAATCAGTCAGGCGTCAGAGCTTCGATTGTTAACTAGAACCCCCTCACAGGTGAGAACGGGACCTTAGCTCTAGTGCTCCCGATCGATATTTTGTTTGTGTTATTGTGGCAATAAATAAGTGGATATCCTAACAAATAATAAAATGCAAAAAAAAATATATTTTAAAGGAGGTTCTCATACAAAAAGCATTTTTTTGATTTTGTTCTTTCACAAACATACTTATGTCAAACTTGCCGTAATTATAATGCAAACTCTATAGTAAAACAACAGATAATAAAAACAGGTCAAGTGTGAAACGGGCACGCGCTAAAGATCCCGAACTGGATGAAAGAAAACACCACTTTTATAGTAAATGCATTACACGATATAGTGCGATTCTACGTAACCCTCGGTCCGAGAGTCGACTCGCACTTGGCTGGTTTTTACTTTTTTTTTTCTTAAACGTCCTCGATTCTTCTCCTTCATCAGGCGTTCGTACACCCGGATACAGATAATTTATTTACATTTCCTTCGTGTTTCTTTTACACTTTTTAAGATAACGATCAGATACCAAGATCATGACTGAGCTACATGGTTAATTAAAAAAAAACAATTATGTTTCCAGTACACGAAAAGGAACAAAGCTGCGGGCTCGGATGGACGAGCGGGGCAAGGTGTGAAGGCTATAGCGGACCCCGCGGCGATGGACTGCGCACAAATGCTAAGCGATCACGCTAAGGTACATGATAACAATCAGAAACCCATATATTTAAACTTTTTTTAATCATCTTCGAAGGTTAAAACCTTGAACAAAGACAGCCTATAGACAAAGCTTTCTTATCGCAAAATAAGTATTTAGTATTCCGTTTTTTTTTCAGTATTTCCGAGTCCTGCAATCATTTCATTTAATATCTTGCAATCTTGACGCTTGACTTGCATATTCATTTTCGAAATAGCAGTAATTTCGTTCTTAATCATCCCGATCTGTTCACAACGGCAAAATATGTAAGTCCGCGTAATACAAGAAATCGACAGACTTGTTTTCGGCCACCGTCCGAAGTTGACACTGTGTCATAAAAATTGCTATACCATGAGTGTCACAGTACATAATAAACTACCGACATCGCTGAAAGACCATTTACCATCACGTGAACTGTTAACATGGTTTTTCACATCACATTTTAGTCTATAAAAATATGTAATTTACAGGCGTTCGATGCAGTTTTCTTCATATCAGCTTCGAAAGATGAAAGTGATAAAGGGATTTACGTGATATCGGGGTGCGAGCGCCGCACAATGGGAATGTGCAACGGTCTCTTTTACATAGGGGTAAGTACCTGCACGAACTTAGCATAATTACAATGATGTCTTCCTCCTTTATTTCAAAAGGATCTACCACTTTATGGACTAACGAATCTTCTTCTTCTACATCATCTATGACGGTTATTAAATTATCCAAGGCAGGAGGTCTTTTCCGAAGTAAGGAGTTGGCGTGCATATTCTTGGCAGAAGATACGCGAACCCATATCCCAGCACTCTGGAAGCCACAAGGTTTTGCAGGCATTTCTTTATTCGTCGCTAATGTTACTCATGCAGTAATGGAATCAATCTTTATATAGTGAGAGACATGAAATATTGAAAACTTAGATAACGGAATCAAAAGAACTCAATATTTATGAAAAAAAAAAAACACTGTGTACAAAATATGGGTTACGTTAAAATTACAGTATTAGTTAAGACATCCAGTACTCTTTATGAAACTAGCTTACAGTAATTATTAACAGTTCTCGTTGTTTTATAAAAGGAAATGTATCAGATTGCACTGATTGAAGATTGTATATGGTAAGTTTAATTTGAATCTATGAGACTAAACAAAAAGATCACAAGAGATCTGACTGGTCTGTGTTTAAAGCCAAGTCAAACAAATCAATTTACATCATCTGTGGAGCACTTTTCATCGATCGTTTGTTTGTAAACAAATGCAGTCAAAGCAAAAGTATTATTAGTTTTCTTCAATTATGCCATACGGAATAAACAATTACTCAAAGGATTTTCAGCGCCCACACTAAAGCTTCCTCTATGATATCTTCAATTCTTCAGTTACTTCCCCAATTAGCTGTAGCCCTTTTTTTTTTTTATTTTGTTACTTAATATACTCATATCTTAGTGCACAACAGTAATAGGTATAAACATTAAAGTAAAACTATAAATTAATGTATAATATCATTATATAGGTATTCAGGTGATGATGTTACCATTTTGAACAATTATATTCAGGAAAAATAATTAAAACGGTATCATGTTTTGATGAATTTAAATAAAAAAAATAGAAAGTATATAAAAAAACCAAGAAGAAATCAAAACATACTTAGATTTATAAACATATGACGAAATTACAGGAACAGGTAGACTCCTTCTACGCCAAGGAGTTGTCTGGATAGTTACCACACTCTTACTCATTTCTGCCAAACAGCTGTGCGATTACTGTTGTGGTCAAGGTATAGAGAGCCCGTATAATTTCAGGCTGACACATCTATAACCTTCTTCGATTGAGGTTGTTTACAGGTGTCCACGGGCTGCAGTAGTCACTTACCATAAGGTGGACTTTTAGCACGTTTTTCACCTTAATCCAATAAAAAAAATACGAGATGTTATTTATACGACATAAGCTACATAAATACATAAAATAAAATGCACAAATTTTGAGTCAACCTCGGTTCGTCCTGTTAAAAGTCAGGATGCAAAATATTATTTCAATATACGTACATTTGTTACGTATATGTTATTTACTTTCCAGTTACCAGGGAAAGGCCTCTTGTGCAGCAAGAAGATCCCCGACACAGTTCTATTCGGGGCTCAGATAGGTGAGTTTGCCGCAGAGGGCATCAAGATGGAGCCAGTTGAGCCAATGAAGAAATGGTCTGTGTCCTACAAGGGTAAGATGTGGTAAGTTCCGTGCTACAACATGTATCCAGTTTGTAATAAGCCTTCTTTTAATCTATGGAATTTAACGGATAGACTTGGAATTTCTACAGAGCAATAAAAGATATAGAAGAAAGAGAAAGAGAGATGTAGTGCTTTATTTGATGAATATAATCTTTATTAAATCAGTCTGTTTTCATAGTTGTTATAATTTAGCTATTTCTATAATTCACTGTTGGTATACGAGTGTTACAACCTTCATAAGTACATTACGGTGGAAATCAGAGATGAAGAAATGGTTATATCATAAAATGTATTAATGAAATTAAATGAAAAGTTTTCACCAGCATAAAATATTACCGTCTGTTATCATATCTTCCAACTTTATTGCCCGTTGCAATCCGTTACTATACATATAATAATTGTTACTCCCGATATCACGTAAATCCCTTTATCATTCTCATCTTTCATAACTGATATACAGAACACTGCATCGAATGCCTGTAAATAATTGACTAACGCATGACGTGTCGCAGCAATGTAAATTCTGTTTTTATGGCAAGAAGCTAAATTATTTACAAAGCGTGACGCAGTGTTCGTTCTTAGACTTAATTCCGTGGAATACGGAATCCTAGTTGAACAAATTTTATGCAACATATATAGTTTTCTAATATGGCTATAACGTGATATTGTGTAGGAAATTTTTAACTATTAGCTGTGACTTTCCATCGTATATATTTCACTCTTTCCTCTGAGCAATCTATAGAATTGTTTAATACGTTTTGTTACCTTCAGTTAATCTTAAGACAGGCGCTAAGCTTTTCGATTTATATTTTATTACCCATCTTACCGTAGTAGACGAAATACTACCACCAAAATTAACATTCCAGT
Organism: Bhutanitis thaidina; assembly: GCA_029286595.1. Classification (NCBI taxonomy): domain Eukaryota; kingdom Metazoa; phylum Arthropoda; class Insecta; order Lepidoptera; family Papilionidae; genus Bhutanitis; species Bhutanitis thaidina. The sequence goes on from JAGSMS010000010.1 coordinate 14,709,746, forward strand.
AGCATTATTTAAAATTCCTTTATACTCCCGAACAGGATATAATAAAGTAGTTAAGTAAAAGTGCTGGGCTAAGGCCTCCTTCTCGAATATCTGAGAGGGTTTTTGGAGCTTAAAAGGGCCCGCCACGCTCCTCCAGTGCGGGCTGGCGGGCTTCAAATGTCTTCACACCGCCGAGTACGTGGTAAATACAGCATTTAAAATTGATATTAACAATTTTAGTGGTGAATCCAGGTCACGAGCGCTTTTTCAAATTAAAGTGAGACCCCTGACCCCTAGGCTATATGGGATATAGTATGAAGATAATATGAGCTAAATTACGATACTTCTTATACTATATGTAAATGCGCAGCAGTTTTCAGTTGCAACTATCAAAGTATTTGGCAGCTTTGAATATCAAATGGCGTCGAATGATCATACTCAGATCCGTTGTGTTCTTAAGGATTGAGACAGCTGCGTCCATCTTCTTTACGTTCTGACAAGGATAGTACATTTTCAACATGGTCGGCTTAACCATTACATATTCCTGTCGCATCAGTACGTACGTAAAAGTGTGTTGAAATGATGTCAAGGGCACGAGGTGCATATTTAAATCGACCGCGTTATAATCGTAACACCCGACCTGAGGTAACTTGTGGGACTTCTGCCCGGGAGTCTTTACCGCCGAAGCTGTAAAAGCCACCGCGCCGAGCTTATCTACCGTGGGGGGTCTAAGTCGGTCCGGCATCTTCAATGCTGATCCCGACATAACCAGTCGCCGTCTCCGATGGCTGGTATATGCGAGCACCTTCCCCCACCTAAACTTTAAAAAAAAAAAGTAACACGCAAACTTACACCTGCGATAAATACCTCACGGCGTCGACAAAAGTGGCTACATTTCAAACTGTCAACGAACAAGGTAATTACGATACATATTGTGTTTTAAGGTTTCAAAACGATCCTAAGAAACTGGTGGACGTAGAGTTCCAAGGGGATTGGATAGCCACTAGCAAGTGTTTCGACTACGACACGGACCTTCACCCACCGGCCGTCATTCGTTCAATTGCGAGGGAGAAATGGAGTCGCGATTACTTTGAGGGCCTCAAGGAGTAAGTAGAAACTCATTTAAGAATGAGAATATAAACACAACCATAGAATATAGCAGAGGTTGAACGCTCATAGAATGACACGCAATTTCTTAACAAACAAAACAACACGGCCAATTTGCACATACAGTATAGTAAAAAAGGAAACTAAAGTGCTCTTTAAAACTAAAGTGACATTGGCCATAGTGTGCCTAGTGGTACTTAATTTCATTAATCTTATTTTAAATAATTTATTCTTACCTAGTCAATATTTCACCACAAAACGTGGGTCTGTTTTAAGAATGGTAAGTACTCTTTATAATCGTCACGTTATAATGGCGATTGATTGTCAAACTCAGAATTCCCGATGTCCGTTGCGTATTTTAGATCTAGTATTGTGAGATGGTTATAACGTCACCAGTTTCCCTTAGTTTAATTTTACGATATCCCAACCGGATGAAATCCAGCAACGGAGATATCGAGTGATAAAAAGATTATTATTATTAACGTCAACACCAATGGTAGAGTCGGGAGAGGAGGACCTAGGTCCTAGGCGAACATTTCACGATCGAATCGGAGACGTTCTGAAAAAAGGCCAGGTCAAGAATACTCTAAACCAACGAGCATGCATGCGAAGATTGATGAAAGTGGAAGAAGCGAAAGACGTATGTCAGGACCGTAGCAAGTGGAAGAAGATTGTCTCTACCTATCCCGATGGGAACAATGCGTGATGCATACAAACATCCACACCATATACTGTCTGTTTCCAGGGCCCACCAGTCGCATTACGAACAGTTTGGCGTGATGAAGTGCAAGTTGAAGATTGAAAATGAGCCTTTTGAACTAACGCTGCCTTCCTTCAGGGACCACAGCTTCGGTAAATTAACATTATACAAGCACCAGGCTTCGCCCGACTGGTCACCTCCAATTGTTTACCATCACAATCTCTCTTAATAGAGATAGAGAGTATCCTATATAGTATTCCATGACATAATTCACATCTCTGAAAATCCGTTCACTACATATATATAAAGAATTTTTTACATTAGTACAGATAAAATTAAACTCCACTTTAAAGTCTAAATATACAGATAAAAAAATTTGTTAACTCTCAAACAGGCCACAAACGCGACTGGAGTTTGATGCACCGATACGCCTTCCATCACATATTCCTCGAGAACGGGACCAGCATTAGCGTTGGAGTTATCTGCCAACCGCTTACAGCCACTACGTAAGCTGTTTTTATTTGTCATTTATTGAGCATCTGTTTTCTTCTACTCCTGATCAACAATATTAAATATTGTTTAAAATTCAAAATGGGAGACAAATAGACAATAGGACACATCTTATTATAAACCCTTTTTGAGTAAATTGTCCAGAAGCTGAGAGCTGCTTCCAGAGCTGGCATTAATTTTATGTAAGAACTCATAAACGGCGGTCGACAGAAAGCCAGCCAGCTTGAAATGCATAGCGTTCGGTGAGTGAGTTAACCGGAAGCCCACTCCCCCTCATCCTATAAATATTCGTAAAGGCCGGCAACGCAATTGCAGCTCCTCTGGTGTTGCAAATGTATTCGTGAGTGAGAGCAATCACTTAACATCTGGAAAGCCACCTGCTCGTTTGTCATCTTTCCCAAAAAAAAAAATTGTTCTAATTATGAAAACAAAGCTCTTTTCTTCTTTAACCAGTGCGAAATGCCAATCACTCATGGAACTTAGACGAGCAATGGAAAGGACTCTGAGACAATATAAATGGACGCCAATGTTCAGCTATTACCTTGTTGGTTTTTATTTTAGAGAAAAAATTTCGCCATGGAGTGCGTGGCGTTATGTCGATACGGGTAATTTCAAATACTTTCTATTTTTTATTATTCGTACAGGTTTCCTCACTTTCATTCTCTACCACCGAGACTGTAAAAAATCAACTATACAATATTACTCACTGCAGCGTTCTCCGCAGACTGGCAACAATATTCGTTTCTTGACTATTAGACAATCGAAATTAAACAAGAAATATGACATACGAGAGCTTCGCAAGATATTTTATATATGTCGTTTGTAGTATGGAGGCTGGTGCGGTGGGGTTACCTAACGGTGAAACGCTGCCGATAAAGTGGGCGGACTTGAAGCTGTACCAGCACGGGGAATGCGGGACTGCTCCGAGGGACTACGCCTTCAGGTTCCAAGCCGGTGACAAGGTCTACACAACCCAGGTAACTATTTATATTACCACAGCATAACTATTAACTCTTTACCTTAACATTTACTTAGCAGCCTGTATGTAGTTCACGACGAGATAAAGGCTTCTCTCATGAGGAAGATTTGCTATAATCGCTATGCATGATTTTTTTTTCATGGAAAAGGCAGCAAACGAGCAAGCGGTTCACCTGATGGTAAGTGATTACCGTCGCCCACGTACACCTGCAACACCAGAGGTGCTGCAGGTTCGTTGCCGGCCTTTAAGGGTATTTGGGAGATGGAAGGGAGGATGAGAAGTGGGATAGGAATGGCGAGTGGGCCTCCGGTTACCTCAATCACCGGACGAAACGCAGAAGCAAAAGATGCTTCTACTTCACGCCGGTATTCTGCGAGCCATTGTACCAACCCCTGCGAGCCGGTCTATTCGAGCTGCAGCCGCTGGTACCAGTCATCGGTCTGCTTTATTTTGGTCTGATAAAAGGTTATCCCGCCGTCTTTCGGTAGTCATTACAATTTTACCTTTTTCAAGCAATTACTTCTTTAGTGTAATGTACACTAAGTATCCTATAAACAAGTAGCCTCATCATCTTTAAGCCGTGACGGTCCAGGGAGCTTATATTTATCTCACTTGGGTATTCAGTTTTTTTAGTGAGATCTGTATGTACTTTAATTAGCGGATATCATGACTGGACTTTCTATTATATACAAATGCTTTGATATTATATCCATATTCTGAAAAGAAGCACCACTCAAATTTCCGATTGAATCTAAAGCATTTTATTGTAGTTAAAAGTATACACATCACAATCGGCATGTCGTGTATGTAACGAACTGGACGTCAGCATATACTAGGGTAGCAGGCGAGAGAATAGAAAAACACCATTCACAATGCAGCGCGATTAAGAAAGGACCATCTTGGTATAGTGAGAATAAGAGGCGCAATTTCTGTCATGAGACGTTTCATCTTAGTGTATGTGTGTAGTACGGGGCCAGTCCGACGCCCGTCTCAAACTTTGATCCCCGATCCGTGCCTACGTCGCTAAAGGTTTATTAACAATGTCATATATCGGTTTACCATGTCGGAGGCTGTAACATTGTGGAGACATTCAGTTTCATGTCTTAGAAATTAAAAGCAATCTCTTCAAAAGACTACGAGAAGTTGAACATTTAGTCCATCTACTGGCACACTGGGTTCAGTCTTATTAACAGGGGTTACAAACCTATAGAAACAATAAATTTTTTTTAAATAATGATATTTTAATTATTATTTTAACAATCCATTACCGTTGTGATCGATCCAGGTGCTAGTGGAATACGAGTCGGTGCACTACGTGTCGTGTGAGTGGGAGGCGCGCATGGTGGAGCGCTTCTGCAAGTTCACGGTGGACGGCGTGCCGGGGCGCGGCGTCTCCGAGTTCCACTACCGCCACTGCGACGGACGCCCAGACAGCGTCGCCATGGACGACCCGGAGTGGTACAGGAAAATGTGCCATAAGATATGAACGATAAACCGACTAACTGCTTGTGTTCGGTTTGGTCGTTAATGCGCTTATTATATTAAAACGGAATGACTTCTTACGTACATTTTAATTTTAGAATTTATTTGCCGAACTGCCTGTAATTTAATGATTGTTATTGAACTAAAGTTTATTTACATTTTTTTTTATTCAAATAGCTACCAGGAAATTAAACCATTACGAAAATTCAAACGTTTTCATTTTTTTTGTTTCTGTTAAATAAATTTTATTTGAATATGTTGTTATATTTATTTATTAGAGTACGATTAGTCCTTCACATAATACGAAAAATAGCTCTAATTTTTAAAACATAAATGTGAAAATTCCTCGGTGCCTGCATCAAGGACTCAGCATTTTCGGCATCTCATTCGTGGGTATCCGTAAAGCCAGAATACCAGAAAGAAAAATCTTGTAGTCCCCGACAGATGGCGTAGTAACGATGACGTAATAAAAATCAAACGTCCTAGCCTCAAGTGAGCCTAAGGTGTGCGACGTCTGATACTCGTACTATGATCGCCTAGCCGTCTGCCCAACCTACCACAGCTGTGTCCAATTCTTCCATGCATGACACGACATTGACTGACACTCACACTTTAAAACCTTAAAAGCTAGCCTACTCCTTCTCTGCCAAGGAGTCGTCCAGGCCAGAACCGCACTCTTGCCCATATGTACCGCCAAACTTCAGTGCAAGTATTGTCGTGTATTGATTTGAAAGGTATAAAGGGTTTGCATAATTACGCCATTATATGTTAGTCCGCAGGGGTAGCAACTAACCTGTTACTTATCCAATACAATAAAAAAAATACATTAGCCTTTGCACCTCTCGCCGTTTTTTTTTACACGTTTGCCCACTTCTCTATACAATAAAAACACTTGACGTCAGGAGAACATAGTAGGTACATTACAATGACGACTTTTAAAAGACACTTTCAAGTACAAACTTTTATTTTATTCTGGTTTAGTCTGAATTTGATTATACACACACATACATATAGGCGGAATGCCGGTACCGGGTTTGCGTGAAGTCGATAGATGGAGGTGGTTCAGGACCGAGCTTTGAGGTAATCTTTGGGGGAGGTCTGGCAGTGGATGATGACATACATACATATGTATGTCATCATGTAGATGATGTATAGACTACCTGTCCTGTTTTGCGAATATCGAGAACCTGACAACAAGCTACAAGACTCTCACAGTCTTTACTTATATCGTTGTGCTCTAGTCTCCATTGGTACAGAAAAAAATAAAACATCGTAGTGTAAATATAATATTAAAACAAATGTCCAGCTTATCAGCAGGATGTGAATGTGGGTTGTGGGTGCTTCATCTTCGGATGTGAAGCGCAGTGTGCCCCCCACTCCGACCTTGCACGGGCAACCCGGGAGTTGGCCTTTCGCCGCTCCAATTATGCGCCTAATCGAATTGAATGACTGCGCCCGGTGAATGAGATAATTGTGCACGCGCATCCCATAACGTATACTGGGTGATGTGTAATGAAACAAAACTACGTTCCATATTTGAAAGTTCGAATTTTCTTTTGAATTTTTTCGAAATATGAAATCTACAGTCTTTTTAATTAAACTTAATAGTTGTCAGTCATCTAATATATAAGGTAATAATAATAATTAATAATGTTTTGAAAGTTACATGACTTTTATTCGACATAAAATATTGTAAAATTTGTATGCCAAGTTAATCAAACATAACGGAAACGTAGCAGGTTCTCTATGTTTTTTCTTTCCGCTAAATTATAATTCAGCTTTTGAGTGAACTTTCCAGCTATTATCAGACTATAAGAGTGTAGGACTATAAGTAGTACAGAAGAACTGTTTCTTCTACGATTTACCTGAAGGAAAAACATCATAATAAATTTAAAATTTTAAAGATGTTTAAGGTTAACGTGTACTTCCGCTGCTGATATTCGCTGACATCTAATGAAACTTCAGTGTGTAGAGAATCCAATAAGCATTTTCATTTTATCAAGACCTTTTAACAGCTCAATCATTGGAGTCAGGGGCGAGTTAGGAAAGTTGACAATGCGTTAATGAGAAAAAAGGCTGTGAAATCCACCGTCATCATCATCATCATCATCATTTCAGCCTATCAGAAGTCCACTGCTGAGCATAGGCCTCCCCCAAAGATTGCCACGAAGCTCGGTCCTGAGCCACCTGCATCCATCGACTTCCCGCAACACTGCGCAGGTCGTCACTCCATCTTGTGGGGGGTAAAAAAAAAAAAATCCACCGTAAAATCATTTAATATGCAATGCTCTACATATTAACTGTACGTGGTAGAGCCTAACGGCAGCTTTTGCTACTGCTCGAATGGTCCGGCACGATCGGGGTTGTATCCACGACCTCGCAGAGTACCGACGTGAAGTAGAGGCACATCTTGTGCTCCTGCGTTTCACTTGATGAGTGAGGTAAACGGAGCCTCTCTCTCACCTTCCGCCCTCCCCTTTACCGCCTCCGGATCCTCCCACCAATCCTCTAAATATCCTTAAAGGCTGGCAACGCATCTCAGCGGCAGATGTGGTCGACGGTAATCAGCCAAGGTTTGCTCGTTTGCCCCCTTTCATATAAAAAAAATATCTAAATAAAAACCTTAAAAGGACGTCTACTACGTATGCTATTTATCATTACAATTAACTATTAACTATATTTCATTAATGTTTTTATAAATATGGATAATGTAATTAAAAGTAGCAAACTTGTTTTTGGAGATAATTTTTTTTCATGCGATTTTTCTGACCTTTTTGCATTATACGTCCCACTGTATACGGGACCGGTAGTACTTAGGGTCCAGTGAATAGGGTGCGCTAATCATGATTACAATCTAACAGTCGGCCTGACCAAGCCGGACCGCGACGAACGCACCTACGCGTACAGTGGTACCTGTATTTTGGACTGTGGGAAACAAACGTGAGTAACTAACAATTGTTTACAGAGACAGTAAATTTTTATACAATCGTACCATGAAACTCTCTTTTAAATAATCCTTTGAGTTTTCAGTTTTCATGATTATTGTCTTAAATAATTACAACAATATACCGACAAATTTACTTAAACTTTGGTGAAAATTAAAAAGAAACTGTTGTTCGAAATGAGTTTCGTTACGTAGACGATGTTTAGAGTAAATGCCCACTGCTGAGCAAAGGTCTCCTTCTCAAATATCTGTGAGGGTTTTGGAGTCCGGAATGGCCCGCCACGCCGCTCCAATGCAGTTTGGCGGGCTTCACATATCCTCAAAATACTATTTTTTATTATTTCATAGACATCCAGGTTTCCTCGCGATGTTTTCCTTAACCGTCGAGCACATGGTAAATACAGCACTTAAAAGTGCTATTATAAATTTTAGTGGTAGTTGGATCGATCCCAGGTCACTCGCGCTTTATGCAACCAAAGAGAGCGCCCTGACCAATAGACTACCATGCCTCCTACGATGTCTTAATGAGAAAAATATTTTCAGAAAAAGAAAACAGTTTTAATTATAATTCAAAATGGCGGAGTAGACGTAGGATTAGCGTTAGTGCCATACCGTGGATACACGGCGTATAAGCCGCATGTGGTAATTATTTTTAATCAGACTGGGTTGATAAACAAACTAACAGTCCGCCTGACGGTTAGTGACTATTGCAGCCCAGTGGTAAACCACTTTCAATATAAGGAGGTTACATATACTTCGTCACCCCTGACGACTTAGATCGTATCCTTTGCAGCCTGGAATTATCACGACACATTATACCGAAGAAAGAGGGGTCTCTTTCTTCCTATTTGTGCCGTAAGTGCTCTGTGTGCCTAGTAGAAATCCGTAAACTCTACCCTTCCCAGAGGGTGTAGGGTATAAATGGTTATGTAGGCGGTTCGACGAGCGCAGTACCAATGCATAACTTTATTCCGTAATATTTGATATTCTGGATTCTCTGTCTTCTGATTTGAAAAACTGGATTATTACAAATTTATGTGGATTATGTGGTAGAGTTGACAAGGATGCCCTAGAGGGAAGATCATGGACTAAATTGGCGATATATTGAAGTAGGGCCAAATTACTCGGTACCTATAACCGATATGCATATATTCGTAGATGTATGTATGTGGAAGGCACGAGGGAGGTGTGTCAGTATCGTGCCAAATAGAAGTCCGTATTCTCTGTCCACCCCTCTGGATGACAAGCGTGAATGTTTATGTTTATACAAGTATATGTATGTAATGTATCTGAGATAGCGTGTGATGGCATTATAGGTAAATCTGCTAATCAACTCCCCTGACTGTGGCCACCAAATTTAACGGACGATCACGTTTACAAGAACTTCGAAAAGTCCAGCTGGTTCAAGAAGAAAGATACGGATTTTTCTGATTTTTCCCTTGGGTCTAATGCCCCCTAAGTCTGTCAAAACAGTATATCTATAAAAAAAACGTGTGTGTGTGTTTACTTATGTACGCACATAAGAAGTTTTACTTCTTTAGCGTAACGAAACAAAAGTAACTAAAAGTAATAATTTATAATGTAAACAAATAAAAATAACACATGCCGATAGTTAACCCCAAATCTATAAACACACTTAAGAAAGAATATATTTTGAAAAAGACTCTTCTGTCACGAATACGCCCAATAAATTATAATTCATCACCACATGTAATTTAAAATTACGTGTTGTAGGTTCATATATATTTGAATAACTACCTTGAATATAGTTATCAGTTCTCACGAAAACTTGAGAGTAAATTACCAACCAACTTCATGGTGTCGCTTTTAGATGTTGGTGTGCGCGCGCATCGTAAAAATTCACACACGTCCTTTTTTCCCAAAAGAGCCAAAAGAAGTATAACTTCAAAAAAACGTATAAGTTTTACAAAGATTACAAAGTTTTGGAAATGTGAAGAGTACGTTACTTGTGGTGCTGAAGCGGTGTTCTTGGCGGGAATATTCACGAAATATGTTTTTGTTTAGTAAGGCCGATTCCCATACATTTTAATTCACCACTGAGAACGAGGTACAACACTTAAAATTGTAATTAACAATTTCAGTAGATCTAGAGTTGAACCCGGTTTGGTTATGGAAATGCGATTTTTGAAGATAGTCCAGCTATGATATGGCTCTTACTCTATATTTAAAAAAAAATATGTCGGTATATTTGCAAATTCGAAACAAGTTGCAAACTATTAAGATAATAATTTATTTGCCATTTATGAGTTACTGACCTTAAATGAAACAAAAACAATGCATCTCTTTTAGACGTTATTATGGATTTCGACGCGATCTTGGAAGACGTCGGAGTCTTCGGGAAGTATCAAAAGCTAGTCATCTACTTCGTGCTGCTGCCGGCGGTGATACCGTGCGGGTTTCATGCGTACGCGCAGCTGTTCATGGCCGGAGACGTGGAGCATTGGTGCAGAGTGCCAGAGTTGGATCACATCGCCGACGTGAAGATTGTTAAGAATTTGAGGTGATTAAACATCGTAGAGTCATGATGATGTCCTCGTGGCCGATTTCGATCATGGGCACACTACGACCAATTATCGACAATGTTTAACAGCGAGGAAGATTTTATAAGGCTGCACCTGTGGGCGAAAGCACACGGACTCTCGCTCTTCTTTAACTTCGCGTACTCGATGTAAGATCTATGCGGTAAGACTCCTGGGCGGGCGGGTTGGTGAGCGCAGTGCCGATACCCTCGCACTAAAGACGCTGCTTCCTGATAGGATTTTCCTTCCGCATATTCGGACGGCCGTGTTGTATCGGCGTGAGAATCCGCCACCCTCTTTTTTCCCCGTGGGTAACGTAAGGGGAGTCTAAGGGAAAAGCTTTGAAATTCGCAGTAGCTACCGTCAGGTCAGTACCGTCTATTCGAGAACCATCTAGAAAAATACAAGAGGAAAATGAAGCAGAGAGATTAAGGGCAGCACCGGTCTATATTGCGAGATGTCTAGTCCTCCTTATGGTAGAGTCTCATGTCTTACTGTGGAATACAGACTGTAAAGGTGAAGTTCAGGTAAGAGTACAGCAAACAGTTATATTACTGTGTTTCTTATTTATATTTATTTATCTATCTATATATATAATAGTATATTATTATGTATATCATGTATATGTATGTATTATTTCATATTTTTATTCATTAATTTTATTATATTTGTTTATAGTTAGTTTAAAATAATTTTATGACTTAGTTAATTTACTAAATAAATACACCTGCTACGGCTATCTCACCAACCCATGGGGTTGACTGGCAGAGAATGCCAGTAGGCATTAAGTCCGCCCTATGTCACCTCAAATTATAAGGGTGTAAGCAAAAAAAGTTTAAAAAAAAAAAAAAACACAGATACACGCACTCGTGTTTACTTTCGCGTACACGATGTCACACCTATGCGATAAGACTCCTGGTGATCGCATACTAAAGACCCCTCTTCCTGACAAAGTTCGCCTTCGTCATATTCGGATGGATGATATCAGTCAGTTGTCATTGCCTCGTCCGTTATATGCCTCGTCAGCATCGAGTACAGGTGAAGTCGACCTTTGGTATCACAGCTGGCATTGTTGGGTAGTATACCGGCGACCAATCGCATTTGCTTCCGGACTCCACCGCCGACACACGTTTAAGATTCCAATCTATTTGTAATTATAGTGACGAATCAACCAGCCTATATTCATACAGTCCACTTCATTACGAATAAGAACCCTTACAGGTGTAATCCTGGCTTTGCATAATACGTCATAGGTAACTTAAATGATTAAACAAACTTTAAACTTTTGCTTTTTCTTCAAAAGCAAACATCTGTTCGTTCATAAACAGATGTCTTTATACTAACTTCCAGTTTCTGTTTCTGAAACAATGTTAATGAAATAATGCAATTTCAGTATCCCGCTTGAACTCAAAAACGAAGTTCTAGAGTATTCTAAATGCAGCATGTACAACCTAAACTACAGCTCTATCGCACGGAACTATCCGAACCTTGACGAAGCGGATAAGTCTGCCGATATAATACCATGCACGAATGGCTGGACTTACGACAAGAGCGTCTACAAGAATACTGTTGTTACTGAGGTATTTTTTTCTTTATAGTATTATAATAACAAACTGTGAACAATAACGTATTCTAAACTAGCGAAATAAGAAAATTTAAGATAATTGATAAATTAAAAAAAAAATCTTTTTCTCCTGTGTCGTGGAGGTAGTTTACATACATGAATTGCACATGGACAAACACCCAGACTGAGAACTATTAATTGTACAATATACATATACATATATACATTACAAATACTTGTCCCTTGCGGGAATCGAACCCGCGACCCACGGCGCCGCAGCTAAACGCTTAGCCACTACGCGACCAAGCTGTCAATGGTCTCCTATACGATTGGAATAATACAAGAAATCTTTCATTCATCATTCTTTAATACCCCAAAAAAAATCTGTGATCTGCCGTAATGGTTTGGCACAATCGACACGCTTGGCACAATTCGTACCTGAGTTCCTTTGGTCTGTGTATTATCGATTTTTCTGTCCCTGTCGTTTTTGTGGTGATTAATCCAGTTTGTCTCATATTTTTTTCAAGTTAAACATTTTTTTATAGAAAAGGGGGGCAAACAAACTAGCGGCTTACCTGATGGTAAGTGATCACCGTCGCCCACATATATCTGCAACAGCAGATGAGTTGCAGATACGTTTCCCGCCTTAAAGGATATTTGAGTGATGAGTGAGAGATAAGTGGGTCACCGGTTACCTCGCTCACCGAACATAACTCAAAAGTACAAGATGCCTCTACTTCACGTGGGTATTCTGAGAGGCAGTACCAACGTGGCCGGTCCGACCGGGTTGGTACCACGGCCTCTAGATCGAGCAGCAGCTAAATACACCGCTTGGCTCTACCACGTTTGGAGTAATAGAAATATCCTGAAGAATATGAGGTTTAATTTAATGGCGAGCTGCAGAAAAAGCTCCAGCTTAGTCCCACCACGTACCAATCTCCTACATATAAGTATACAATTGCATTGACTTGACATTTGAATTGTTTTCAGTGGAACTTAGTCTGCAATAAAGACTTTTATCCAACACTTGGATTGGTACTTCTAGCGGTTGGTGGTATCATCGGAAATTATATATTCGGTTATCTACAAGACACAATCGGCAGAAAAGCTTCCTTCTTCATTTACCTTCTCATCGAGAGCGTCTTCGGGGTGGCTACAGCATTCGCCCAGAACTATCCAATCTGGATTATCTACAGAATTGGTGTGGGTTTCACCGTCCCCGCTATAATGGCCACGCCGTACGTTTTGGGTAAATAAACAAATTATCTAGTTTTGTAAATTGCAATTCAATTTTTTTTTCGGTTTTATTTTACAGCCGTGGCAAGAAATGGGCTTAACAAACTTATTTAACATAACGATTTCTTTTTATTACGCGTATACTAAATGTAACCGTATGACTACATTTAAAATGAAACTATGATATTATTTACAGATTTTTACTTTACTTTTACTTTTCTTACTTTACTTTATCAGCCTGTATAGGTCCACAGCTGGACATAGGTCACTTTCGATGAATGCGCGCCAACAATAGCCGGTATGCCAAGCATAAAATATTTGCCATTCTAAAGACGCTGAGCGCGCAGGTTGGTGAACCCATTGCCGGTTTGTTTGGACCGGTGATGCTGCGGTAATTGTGTTACTAAGCACAATCACACAAATTATTTAATCTCAAACTAGATAAAATGTAGAATCAATTATGTTACATAATGTTGTTGTTTTAGATTTTAAAGTGTATTTATACAAAGGATTTTTCAACTGCTTTCCTGGTAATGTGCTTCACAATCATACAATATTGACGCCTATTTCTTATACTCCATTGAATTTCTCATATTTATTTCAGTCCCTCATTTATGAAGCGTAGCTATAATTACAAAAATGGCTGTCTATTAACCTCACCTATTAACCTCAAGTCTAATTACCAATTCTTCACTAATATCTAATGTTAATGGGTTATTGGTTTGTTTAGTCGAGTATTTTTTTTTTTTATGAAGTGACGGCAAACGAGCCAGCGGTTCACCTGATGGTAAGCGATTACCGTCACCCAAATACATCTGCAACACCATAGATGCTGCATGTGCGTTGCCGGTCTTTAAAGATATTTGGGAGATGGGAGGGAAGAGGAGGGGAATAGGGAGGGTGTGGCCCTCCGGTTACCTCACTCACCGAACAAAACGCAGAAGCACAAGATGCCTCTACTTCACGCCGGTATTCTGGCCGTGGTACCAATCCGTTCGAGCCGGCCCGAGCAGCAGCTAAAGCCGCCGCTTGGCTCTACCACGCTTAAGTATATTTCTATTCTTCATTCGCAGAGCGTTTGGCTGGTATTCATTCAACAAGAACTAATTATCTGGGCGCCATAAACGTAGGTAATTCTCGGTAGACTGCGTGGCTTTATGGCTGGTTTCGATTCCTACCGAAGCCAATATTTATATAAAACTCCTATTATTTATTGGTTTTTGATCTAATTGTATCATGTTACTTCCCGTGTCTGACAGCATCAAACCCTTCCTTCATTTACCTTCTCATCGAGAGCGTCTTCGGGGTGGCTACAGCATTCGCCCAGAACTATCCAATCTGGATTATCTACAGAATTGGTGTGGGTTTCACCGTCCCCGCTATAATGGCCACGCCGTACGTTTTGGGTAAATAAACAAATTATCTAGTTTTGTAAATTACAATTCAATTTTTTTTTCGGTTTTATTTTACAGCCGTGGCAAGCAATGGGCTTAACGAACTTACTTAACATAACGATTTCTTTTTATTACGCGTATACTAAATGTAACCGTATGACTACATTTAAAATGAAACTATGATATTATTTACAGATTTTTACTTTACTTTATCAGCCTGTATAGGTCCACAGCTGGACATAGGTCACTTTCGATGAAAGCGCGCCAACAATAGCCGGTATGCCAAGCATAAAATATTTGCCATTCTAAAGACGCTGAGCGCGCAGGTTGGTGAACCCATTGCCGGTTTGTTTGGACCGGTGATGCTGCGGTAATTGTGTTACTAAGCACAATCACACAAATTATTTAATCTCAAACTAGATAAAATGTAGAATCAATTATGTTACATAATGTTGTTGTTTTAGATTTTAAAGTGTATTTATACAAAGGATTTTTCAACTGCTTTCCTGGTAATGTGCTTCACAATCATACAATATTGACGCCTATTTCTTATACTCCATTGAATTTCTCATATTTATTTCAGTCCTCATTTATGAAGCGTAGCTATAATTACAAAAATGGCTGTCTATTAACCTCACCTATTAACCTCAAGTCTAATTACCAATTCTTCACTAATATCTAATGTTAATGGGTTATTGGTTTGTTTAGTCGAGTATTTTTTTTTTTTATGAAGTGACGGCAAACGAGCCAGCGGTTCACCTGATGGTAAGCGATTACCGTCACCCAAATACATCTGCAACACCATAGATGCTGCATGTGCGTTGCCGGTCTTTAAAGATATTTGGGAGATGGGAGGGAAGAGGAGGGGAATAGGGAGGGTGTGGCCCTCCGGTTACCTCACTCACCGAACAAAACGCAGAAGCACAAGATGCCTCTACTTCACGCCGGTATTCTGGCCGTGGTACCAATCCGTTCGAGCCGGCCCGAGCAGCAGCTAAAGCCGCCGCTTGGCTCTACCACGCTTAAGTATATTTCTTTTCTTCATTCGCAGAGCGTTTGGCTGGTATTCATTCAACAAGAACTAATTATCTGGGCGCCATAAACGTAGGTAATTCTCGGTAGACTGCGTGGCTTTATGGCTGGTTTCGATTCCTACCGAAGCCAATATTTATATAAAACTCCTATTATTTATTGGTTTTCGGATCTAATTGTACTGCGTTGCTTCCCGTGTCTGACACAGCATCAAACCCTTCCTCTGATCTTATCGCATAAGCCTTACATCGGATATGGGAATGTAAATCGCCTCGTTGTTTGCACTTGCAGCACTATGAAACCGACGTAGCCGTAAGGATCAGTATGCTGAAGTGGCAACCTTTGGGGTAAGAAAGGTTCTCAAATGGCAACTATGTGCAGGCAAACCCAGTGTTGCGGGAAGTCGATAGATGGAGAAGGCACATGACGATCTTTTTGCCAATATTTGGAGAGAGGCCCGTGTTCAGCAGTGGACTTGAGACAGGCTGAAATGATGAAAAATTATGATAAGAAGATTCAAATCTCATCTGCCAAGCTTGGTTATTGATTGATGTAGCCATTATAATGAGATGTTGACTTTAGCCAATGTTTCCTCACCATCGGTCAGCTGTACGTTGTCATCTTAATACAACAAGTAAATCATCAGCTCTACAGCTGCAACGTTTAAAGGGATCCCTGTTCTTCTGTCTACTATCTAGATTAAGAACTGTTCAAGTGACTGGGAACTCAGAAGGAAAGCGATCAAAGACTTTGATTATTTTATTAGATGCTGATGTCTTTTGTTCTTTGGCAGTTGTCAACTGCACAGTCACAGGTTACCCCAGTCCTGGTGCTGATGTCTTCGTTCCAGATTCTATCACGCAGAGAAACACCAAGTATAATCCTTTTCTTAGCCCGCTGTGCACATTTAAGCTTCCTCATACGGCCTCCAGTGAAAGACCACGTCACGGTTTCGTAACATGCACTTGTTGTTCACTTTTCTCTTGAGGTTTTGAAGAATACTGGACGAGAAGATATGACTGCCCAGCCGGATTGGTTTCGTCGATTGCATGATAATGATCTTATAAGATAGTAAATGAGCTTGCTTGATCTTACACCAACCATTCTAATATGTAAAGGAGATGAGTCTTTGAGATCATTTTGTCACTACAATATCCAATAGTGCGTATTTTACAGAAACCTACGTGACATTGGCACTCTACTGCGTGGGAAAGATGGGGATATCGTCATCGTTCGTAGTGCTGCCGCTGATGGCCTCGGAGCTGTATCCGACGGTAGTGAGGGGCCTCGGCATGAGTCTTAGCTCTGTATTGGGAATGCTTGGACCTATCTTTATACCACTTGTAAACTACTTAGTGAGTATTGCACTTTATTTTAAATCGTGGCTGAATATTCTGATAGTACGTCATAGTTTCGGTCCGAAGCATAGCCAATATTTCCTTTATCTATTGAATGATTGAATAAATGAATGAACGAAAATTCTTTATATGACGTAAGAAATTCAAATTTTGTTTGTCAGTTGTCATTTTACTTTCAATCTACCACTGTTTCGTAAAGAGGTTCCTTAGGCTGAGAAGAAACAAACTCCGTAGGTATCCTCTCTATGAATTTTTTAAAAATTAAATTGCTGGACTAAACCTCTTCAAGCAAGAGACAGCAAAAGCCAACAAGCATTGTATTTGCCTTTCAAGCAATTAAATTCTTGAAAATAGTGCTGCTCTTCATCAGGCTATTTAAGTCTACTGCTGAGGGTAGGCCTCTTCAAGAAAGCGCCAGCTAGAGTTGGTATGATTGTCTTGGAAGATTTACCCATACTCACCACGCTGGGCCAGCGAGTCGGTGAGCGCAGTGCGGGTACCAGAGCACTAGTAGTATATTCCCTATAACTTGGGCACAGACACCCTCTTTTCGTCCACTGGAGCAGCGTATTTATCAACCAAAAACTGTGTTAAAAATAAGTTATGGTCTTTGCCCTACTGGGGTCGCAGAACTTATAACTAAACTTCGTGAACTAAACAACGCGAGGGCGGGGAATATTATTAATAAATATTTCTGCTTCACAGGGCTCCGACATTATGGTACTACCGTTAATCATCATGGGAGCGCTCCTAGTGGCTGGTGGTATCGCGAGCTTGTTGCTTCCGGAGACCCTCAACCAACATCTCCCTCAGACTCTGGAAGATGGTGAAAAAATGGGCCTCGACACGGAGTTCTGCTGCAACCCACCCGTCAGGGAAACGAAGCCGAGGAAGACACAGAACGATCTATTTGATAATTGTAGGAAATGTAGCTCGTACTGCACATGTCCGATAGTCAGCGTGTCCTTAGTAGAAAACGTTGGCGCTGTGGTGGAGAAGGCTGGTGAAAATGTTGAATTTATATTAGTTAAATAAATGGGGTACACGGCGGTATCGTATGTGTTATAGATACGAAGACACACTTCGATAATGTTGATTTAACAAAAATACCACACGTGTAGAATCTCAATGAATTTACTAATGCAAATTTTAGTTAATAGAAACCAGAGCATAAACCGTTTATTTAACGTTTTATGATCCCGGACAACAACAAGCAAACACTGAGTCGAATCACATAGCTACAAAACAATGATACACAATGCACATGCATGTTACCACGATATTTCGACGTTTACTTTTAGTAAACAAAATTATCCCTTAACCTAAGAGCTTATGTAAAATCAAGTGAACTATGATATGAACCAATAATATTGTCTAATGAGATGTAAATTGCGTACAAATGAATTTAAAACTAACTCTTAAGGAAACAACCAACTTCAACCCCTATTCTGGTACATGTTGAGGTAAGTATTTAGAAGCTACTAAAAAAAAAGAAGTCATGAAAATTGGTTTAGTCAATCGGCGAAGATATCGCGTAGCATACGTACAAAAAAAATACAGACGCATTTATAACCTCCTCCTTGTTTGAGGTCGGTTGAGTTTTCAAAACACTTATGAATTATAGACTAACATCTTTCAGATCAGAGGAGTCGCATTTTGCAGCTCGAACAGAGTAGACGTGCATCAGACCCGGCTCTGTGGACTAAAGTCCCTATTCCATTAAGGATAAATTAACATCATCATCATAATCTTTCAGATCAGATCTTTATTACGAATTAGTGAACATATGTTTTTTTTTGTTTTATTGATATAATGTTAATAATTAAATTTAATACCTCCAACGATTACACTACGTAAGTAAGTGACTTTGACACTATAAAAAACAAATAAAAAAATAGAGACTAATAGTATACCCAATATTTATAAACAATTTAAATCGTAAATAAGATTTATATTATTTTGTAATTGTAAAGTATACAAATTACGTGCGAAGACGGCTAAGGTACAGGATACAACTGAAATATGCATCTAGTTCAATGATTTTATAATACAGATACGTCACAAGCTCACAAAGAAACCGAAAAAATGTTCGGAAAGCAGCGGCAGCACATATACAATTTTAGTTTACTTACGTTACATACAATTAGTGCATTAACGCATTACACATGACGGCAATTGAACCTATTAAACGAAATCTTAACACGGTTAGCTGGAACTGGGAAGCACGTGTATATCGGCTACGTATTCGAAAGAGACTGAGGCCAGAGGCGACAATTGTAGTCTTTTGTACGGTTCATTTTCGATGCGCTAGTCGACTATCGACCTCCTTTTGTATTATAAAGTCTTTGATTTACGTAACTTGTTGTAATATTTGTATAATTCTGTATAAGTTAGTAGTTATATTGCAGTTATGTCGTTGTAGTAGTTATTTATATTGTAGAGTAAAAGACCGTCAGACTGCCAGACAAATTACTACAGGCAGTTGCTCATAAATTATTAACATTTAATAAAATGGTAACATGATAAGAGTCTTTTTTATAACAATATACAGTGGATTAAAAATATAAAAAAATCTACAGCTCTGTAGCAGTTTTAACGTTACAGATCGCCTGCTCAGTAGCCCTTCTTCAAACACCTTGTATCTCTGAACTCCTTTCAAAATTTGACCGCTAACCAATTCGCGGGGTTTTCCACTATAATCTTGTCTATGGCGACCTGCGCAATTCCTTTCGTCTTCATTCTTGGCAGCACGTTATTTATGATATGGGAATAGCCATGTCCACCGAAATCGATCTGAAATACGATGTTAATTTTAAAACAAGAAACCACTCTGTTTAAGCGCTGTAGTATACTTGTAATTTAAAACTGGCAACATACAAAAAGGATTTGTTATTTATAGAGAAACTACAGTAAAAATAAAAGAAAATCATACTAGTCTGTGTTTGGTATGAATGTCGTGAGACATGAGTATTCTATTTTCCTTCCCTTCTTTAATAAGCGCCTGTATTTTCTCTAAGCGTTGCGCGTCTGATGGCATATCGACGGTTTCATTTAATTGATAATATGACACTTCCGTGCCGAAAAGATCAAATTGGCAGTATGAACCTAGATCGGCAAACTCCAACAGCTTCTCAGTCTGCAATAATGTACCTAGAAAAGAACATGGAATGTTACATAACTCCAACTTCTACGAAATCTACAAGCTATTTACTAATACGTTTAGTGAATTTAAGGGTCTAAATGCCGAACTAGACAAGTCGGTGCATGACTATCGGCACTCATCAACCCGTCTTGCCGGTTTGGATAGTATAGTTAAACACTCCAAGAAATATATGCCGGATTGCTAGTTGAGGGCTGCATTCAGCATTAGGCTTAAAGAGACTGTTAAAGAAGAAAAAGCCAATGATAACTAGCGAGCTTGTGATAAAAGTGAGCTGGAACTCACAGCTTACACTTTACCGATCTCTGATTCACTTTTCGTACTACAGAAAATAATGGATGCCTCATGTCAGGCCCTAGGCGTGGCTGGTAAGTTACTTCAATTTGACTTCATTGCTTTTTGCGTCTGGGGCTATTACACAGAACTTGTTAACGCTTAAGAATGTAGATAATGAGAAGAGCTTTCTACGAAACTAAAATGGAAAAAGGTTAATTTTATTCGTAAAAAAAAGAAAAAAGATGAATTATTACTTAACGCAATATTATGAGTTATCTAACGCTTTAAATTAACGCAACGTTATTTGTTAACTGCAGCCAAAAATTAGCGCAATATAAAAATATACCTAACGCTTGAAATTAACGCAACGATATTTGTTAATTGTAGCTGTAAATTAGCGCTATGTTATGCGTTAACTAACCCTTTATTTAACGCAATGTTATGTGTTACTTGAAGAAATCAATTAGAGCAATATTATGAGTTAACTAAAGACATAAATTTACGCATTACGTGTCCTTTTACTTATTATATGTCACTTATCCATATAATAAAAAAAAAATCAATTGTAGTTATGTTCGATCGGTATTAAAAACCGGTCGAGTAGGGACCACTAAAGTTGTTAATTACAATCTACATATGAGTGTAGTTCGGCGGTGAAGAAAATCATCGTGAGGAAAACTGCATGACCGAGAAATAAGAATATCTTAAGTCCGCCAACCAGTAATGACTGTTCCAACATGGCGGACTCTTCCGAGCTCATAAACCATTGTACTGTAACGTGTTGAATCGACGGATAATATTTAAAAAGCAAGCACTTGATTGAACTCACGGTCCAAATGGGACATAACCGCCTTGTCGACCCTGCCGCCGGCTTCTGTGTACAGGCGCATTATCTCGAAAGGGGCTTCGGGGTCGCGATGCGGGTGGAAACTGACTCCACAGCGGAGCTGAGCTTGCACTTCACCCGCGGCTGCGATCGCTTTGCGCTCGAAATCTGTGAAAGTTATTCCATTCTTATCGTATCCTTTCCACCAATCTCTAATGCCATGTTGGACATAAGTATCCACCAATGGAAGGATTTGCTATAATCGTCGCGTCCACGCTGGCGAGGTGACGATCGGAGTATAAACACGCATCCTGCTACCATTTGACACCGGCCTAGATAATTAGGGACTGTCCGCAATCTGTTAAACGCCACTTGATTTTAGTACCACTCTTTTTTTTTTAATCTTTATTTAATGGAGGGTTTGTTCGTATGTACCGAACATGTCACCCTCAAGGTACCACTCTTGTAGTCGACTTTAACGACAGTCTTTTCTCTGTTTTTCTTTTCTTTAATTGTATTATTTCTCTGTTAACTTCTGTCGAGTTTTCTCTATTGAAAAGTGTGATTAATAAATAACGATCCATTGTATACGCTTGCTAATCTGAACCTAACCTTAGGTTCGTGTCTTATGATAAGGGAAGAGAAATCCGAT
Source organism: Bhutanitis thaidina (assembly GCA_029286595.1). NCBI lineage: Eukaryota > Metazoa > Arthropoda > Insecta > Lepidoptera > Papilionidae > Bhutanitis > Bhutanitis thaidina. Next base: position 14,731,485 of record JAGSMS010000010.1, read on the forward strand.
AAATGGCATTAGCAATGTAGTAGACCATCATATACTTACAATCGGGAGCGTTGTTAGCTCGGTTGTCATCTTTATTAAAAACAAAAAACAGCTTCGGTCTACATTTGCACCTGTGACACGTAATTTAAGAACTGTCTATCTTTTGTTTTTTACTAGTAATGCTTTTTTATTTTATACTTGTCCGTGAAGTCAGTGAAGGACCCGACTGAAAAACAGTGCTGTGACATCACTGAGACGGGAACCTTTTTGACATCGCACAACAAATTAATCTTTTTCATGTTTTATGTTTTTTTTTTGTTTATTTAATTTGTTTTTATTTTGTGTTTTGTTGTGTGATTGCCAAATAAATGTGTTTCTTTCTTCTTTCTTTCTTTCTTTCTTTCTAATCCGTAATCGTGACGTGAAAACGTGACGTATATCCACAATCTAGATGGCGGCTTCGCTTATCGACGAGCCACACGGATGTCAAGCTAAGACAGTGCAGTTGAGCATCATGATTATCCGTTCCATACGAACATTAAATTAAACCATCGGTCTCACTTTCATACAAAAATCCAAAGATAGCGCTGAATTATACAAAAAAAACCCTACTTGTTTTATTGTCGTATCATTTAATTGCAATACAACATAAATGTTGTATTGCAATTAAATGATTAGATTTTCACTTAACTTTTATAGGCCAAACACTCGCTATCTCCCCCATGAAACCTGCCTTGACTGAAGGAAAATCAACACAGCCTTCTGTGAGTTCCTTTAACATATGATTATAAAGTTCCTCCTTTTTCATTGAAGAGTCTGGTTGTAGATCTGCTATGTAGAAACCTGTACCAGCCACGACATGCACGCCAGTGTCCGATGAAACTTTCTTCAGGAATCCAATGTTCCTCTCCAGACCCACTGTTGAGTTTTCCACGATCGTACCTTAAAAAAAGATTTTTGTTTTTTCAGATAGAAATGCTAATAAGTAGATCGGCACGACCCGTGCCACACCGCGGGATTCAAAGAGGAAATAATAATATGGACATGACATGATTCGCAAAAATTAAGAGTTATGTATTTGTAAATAGACGTCAGAATATTAAATAAACTCGTAAAATGTATCATTTAAAGAAAATATTGATAATTTATGGTTTCATTTTATACTGCGTAAAATATTACATGCACTCATATAAAACATGTAAGTGTTAAAATATAATCATTTGAAGTGCATAACGACCCTTCATAATTAATTAATTATATTGTATTGTGCCTACCTCTTCTATGTAACATTCTTTGTGATTAATGATTATATACACCACCTATTTTGAATTTCATGTTGTTTTATTTTATGGTAAAAATCATTAATCTTATCGCCGTTACGGACTTACTGTAATGAGAATATATTATTTTCGTTCGCCGATTCGAAAGCTGGAATCCCGGGGACTATCCATATTAACATAATGATTGAGGTCATTGACACCATGTGGCACGGGTCGTGTCGATCTATGCTAATAAGAAAATCCTAACGTGGTATAAGGGTAAATATGCCTCCTCTTTCTCCAAATGCCAAACTCACCTGCACTTGGTTCACCCTGCAAGCCAATAAACGAGGCTCTGGCGTCCGAATAATAACAGAATATCCAGAAATTTTTCGTACCCAAATCCTACAGGCTAGTGATGGGGAGCAAGATCACTAGTGCCGGTACTCACCAAAACCGCTGGTCCAGCGTGGTGACTACGAGCAAATCTTGCAAGAAATATGGCGCTTTCTTGGAGAGGCCAATGTTTTGCAGTGGATCAAAATAGGAAACGGCAGTACAACAAAATCTGCATGAGATAAAGAAACCACTTCTTAATCTTCTTTTGCTAGACTTGCTAGGTACGGAACTAATTGTTGTTGTTGTTGTAGTTCATTGTCTTCTATGCATTTCCTGAGAAAGAGACAGCAATAGACGACGTGCTCGCCTCGCCGAACAGATGGAACAGCGCAGTGCCAAGCACCCTCGCATTATTGATGCTGCGCCTCATTATCAATCTATGGAGTTTGGAAAATTTCGGACATATACAGATAGAATTTATGCCATTACTTTTGCCACGAGCCCCTGTTCCCAGCCAGTAGAATCTACTATGTGTAGATGTGATTGGAATTTTGAGAGAAAACCTGATATACCACGTTAAATGACCTCATAAATTAAGCAATTGGTCATAAATGCCTACGCGTTATATTAAACGCGATGAATATTTACGAGTGTATAGCCCGTGTTTCGGCCACTAGACATTGTTTGATTCGAACTCTAATTATAAATATTTAAACTTCAGATTCCGATCACAATTCATCGTGACATCAGAACTCGAAACCGGAAAAATTTGCTTAAAACTCTTTCAAAAATGATGCAGCGATTCATTAGAACCAAAATTTATTAGCTTAATATGCTGCTGACCGAAAGCGATTGCAGGCCAGCACACGTAGCCTAAGTTTCACATAGTGAGGAAGGGAGAGCGAATCGATCTGCCGTACGCTGTATTATAGTCAGAGAGCCGGAAAAGATCCTCTCAAGTCCCTCCTCCCCTCCACCCGCAACCTCAATTCAATGTAAGGCGTTGGATGTAGGAGTGAAATTTCGTCGGTAATGTAAGGCCTCGATGTGGTGCGCGCTTATATAGGAAGAGAGAGTGGAGAGTTTCAGCTGTAAGCCAACAGGAGATCTACCGTGGGAGTTTTAGTCGATCCGGCATCTTCAATGCTGATCCCGACATAACCGGTCACCGGAGACGGTGACGGGTAGGTGCGAGCACCTTTCCCCCACGTTAAGCTAAAAAAAAAAGTTTCAGCTCGTCTACCTAATGAGAAGAGGCCCATTATTTTCCACCGACATCGGAACTGCAGTTACATACAAAATTACTATTACTTACCACCACCAAATGTTTTAAATGCTTTAACATCGTTTAAGACGGCACGCTCAGAATCGGAGTCATTAAGAAGCAGGTTGGATTGTGAACTGTACGGGTATTGTCGTAAATATCCGACTGTTTCGAGAGAAAACGCCGATCGAAATTTGTCAGCAATTTCTTTGGGCGGATGCCTGTAGAAATGTGTAAATTGCATATGCAAATGTTCGTGGGTCAGGGTCACGCCGAGTACACTGGGATCCACGTCTCCATTAACTGAAATTAGAAACATTGTATTATATTTGTAAGACTTTCACAACGCAACTGTTCTGGATTCCCTGTATGATCTGTATTAAAAAAAATGAGCAGACCTGACCGGGTAATACTATAATCTGTGATTACGACCGTAAAGTATCAGCATAACGTTCCTGCGTTAGGTCTGAAGTGTTACAAGAACAGGAGGGGACACCGTTACTGGCAATTAGACTTTCCATTGTCTCTTAAATCTCGATATAGAGATGGATAGGTTAGGATATATACTAAACCTATAAATCTATTGGAGTGAGACATCCGGTACCTACTGCGATAGCCAACTTTGGCGCTTGCTAATCTTTCCGATTATAGCAAATCTTCCTATTGGGTGAGACCAGTATATACAGCAGAGGACCATTTACAGGCTGATGAAGAATAATTAGAAAAATAGTCCTCTGTTACTTACTTAAAGTAGTAAGTAAAGTCTACAGCCGAGCAAAGGCCTACTCTCAAGCTTTTACTAGCAGTTTGCGCCAAGTGTAGGGGAATTTGGTATTTGAAGAAAGATACGGTATATCCCCCCTTACAACTCAACATATATCCATATGTGCAATGTTTTTTTTTTAATATGTATATGAAGGGTAGCTGATTTCCAAAAAAGAAATGTTATTTCAGTGATTCAAAATCGCCAATGGGCGTAGGTTTTGTATACTCTTTGGTCACCAGCGCACGCCGGTTATGGAAAACTGTCCATATTTAGATTGTTGCTTTTTGTTTAATAATACGTAATCATGATTGAAGTGTATTAATGTCCGATACATCAATGACAATTTCATCAAAATAAACTCTACAACTTTATCAATACTTATTATTTAACGCGCATACAAATTAGGTTCCTTTGCGCAGTTTTTAATCGTACGATTCGAAGTAATAGAGATGTTAAAACACTCGGACCTATCATTAACTGTACAGAGCTGTAACTTGTTATCGCACTTGTAAAAAAACTGTCAAACATGGAATTGTCATCACTGTCAATTTCACGGGGGGTCAGTACGAGTAAAAGAGATAGCTCATGTAAGTTTGTAATGAGGCACTGTATGTAATTTGTTTCAGTGTACGAACAACTAGTCGGTCAAAACTATACGGTTTGGTGCAGCAAAATGTAAAATATTAACAAATCTCATCAGTCTGGCTAGAAGTTTAGTGAAAGGGTGAAAATATACTGTGTGCAGCGGTGTTTTGTTTCACCAGCACAACTAAAAGTAGCGTAAATATCCAGAATTCTCATTTCATACGCAATAAAATACGCAAGTCTTTAACAACTATTTCATCGTTAACGACAGCGATTTCTATTCCGAAAATCCTAAAAGATTAAAGATTTATATGTTATCAGTAGCAGTTGTTATGTTATATTCATAAAAAACGACGTAATTGACACGTATATCCATATAGTGTAATAATTGGTCCGAACTAAAACACAACTGTTAAGTACTATCATAGAGTAGAGACACACTATTTTATTTCGAAGAGCATTTGGTATTATTATTATTCTGTGATCTCTAATGCAGTATCCATAGAGTAAGACTATCACAGAGTTTTCTTTGTCGCATTTCTCTATGGACGTAGGTACTACTTCCATTACTATTTATAGTTTCTTCTACTAAATAAATGTTCTCGTGAAATCAAAATGTAATACTTATTTGTTACCTGTTTGAACTCTCGCGCTCATTGTGCAGAACGATAGTAACTTTTAGACTGGTATTCAATATTTCACAACCTAACCGATATTGTAAATATAACAGAAATTCTAATGGGCGTAAGACAAGAGCCAAATATTTTGTTTTTAACAGTAGAATAAACTTTCTGTTGACACTGCTGTTATCAGCTTTCTTATCATTAGGTCCTACATGTAGTAACTTAACTACGACAAAATACTCTACATATATAACACCTATACTAGACTACAGTGTTGTCTGATATTATAAAATTTCATCTATGAATAAAATGTACTCTGTGGTAATCTACAACGAATTTAAATTTTATACGCTTTTTGAGTTAAATAATGTAATTCATAAAGGTATGTCGAAAGTGGATTTAAATTTCATTATTTCACTAATTTATTGCAAAACTTTTATAAAGCTTACTTCAAAGGAGAAATGTAAAATTAACTGCAACATTAATAATTGCAAATTCTCTCTCTCTCTTTTCTGATATAAATCATAAACTGCCTTTGATTTTGTGGTACAAAAAAGAAATGGAATAATACCAAAAAAATGCTCGTAATTTTCTCTCCTATTACAAAACTATAACGTATTGTACATTCGTATGTACAAAAATTACCGTAATGGTTAATACAAGATGGAAGTATTTGTGCATAAATGCATTTTGTTTTTGTGTACTTTGTTTATATTAATCATACCATGTAGTATCGGCGTAACAATCTACCTCCCCCTATCTTACCGTCGGTGTCGTAAGGTAGAAGAAGAAAAAAGTAGAGTAAGTAAGTAGAGAGAAGTAGTAAGAAGGCAAAAGTCTTAAAAATCGCAATGGCAAAAGTCTTAAAAAATGTCAGTAACAAATAGCAGGATAACCATCTCGAAAAATACAACACCTTAATTATGCAATCTGATGACGGGCAGCAGCGTCTAAGGCGCGAGGTGTCTCGTACTGCGATCGCCAATCCGCTAGCCGTTTATGGCGATTTGGCAAATCCTCCTTATGGGACAGGCCTGTAGTGGAGTATTTACAGGCTATTAAGGAAGGACATACCATAAGTAATAACTGCTCTTTATTTTAAATTAGACCAAAGTATTGTCGGATACGGATTAATGTGTATAACGATGCACCGCTACATCAGCATTTCTTGTTTAAAAATAATAACGTCAATTACACAAAATGTCGGTAACCTTTAAGCTAAATTATGTTCAAAATTTCTGCAAATAATTAGGTAAAAACTTAAACTTGGCTAAGCGTTATAATAAATAATATTAAAGATGATACAAAAACAACTAATTCTTGGTTTACATTTTAATGATATATATACATTTCGAGGATAGTACAGTTTATAAGAATAGATACCATACCAAAAAAAAAATTTGCAGCAAACACTTTTTATGAGTTTAATTTTTAACTTGACTGTTTGCGAGTATTTACCAAAAGGTGCAGCAAGTTTTTGCTCTAGTTGTGAATGTAAAGACGTACGTATCATACATTTCATTCGTTTGCTTATTAAACTCTTACTTTGTAGAAATCGATAATTCTATGCGTTATTATCCTAATAATACATTCGAGTTCTAAGTTCAATTCAACATGGCAATATATATAAAAAAAAACCTAGTGTTATATACTCTTTGACTAACTTATCTACAGTGCGGCAAGAAATCGATCAAACTAATGTCGTCTTGGAAACGATGAATAAAGTGGCATAATAGTTACACAACAAATTCATATATTAAGTGCATACGAGTTTAATTATTTTCCAAAATGCCAATTTTAGTGAAGGATTTCACGTGGAGTCAAACTACTAGCTCAATAAATATAAGAATTCCTTTGAATTCGACAAACAGAAACAAAATTGATATTTTCACAACAGATTCTTATATAAAAATACATTTTTCTCCGTTCCTGTTTGAGATATTCTTACTGCATGATGTGGACAACAATAAAAGTAAATGTACAGTACACGATGACATAATTGTCATAGATATGGTTAAAAGAAAAGATATTGATTGGGAGCATCTGGAAAAAAGTTTAAATAAGGAAGAAAAAAAGGGACTGAGGCTGAAAATATACGAAAAATGTCAAGAAGAAGCTAAAGAGCGAGCAGAACATAAATCTATAAGAAAGAGTCAACTTGATAGGTTTAGTGTTCAGCAAGCAATGGATATAGATTCTAAACAGCATTCACTGATGGACTCCAGAAAAGATACAGAACGCAACAAAGCAATGAATGAGTTGGAACAATGGCGCGGAACTTTAACAAATAAAAATAATGATGAATCTTATATTAGTAACAATAGGCTTCCTCAAACAGAAATAAAAAGTAGACCTAATAAAAGTAAAGCTGATGATATAGACAGCACCGTTAAAATAATCGAATTGCCGTCTTCTGACGAGAACACGAACCAGAAATTTTCTAAGAAAACATCACAAAAACATCAAATAAAGAAAAATCTGCCATTTCCTTGCAAGCAAGGAACACCTATAAAATCAGAATTCGTTGAGAAGAAGAAATTGGAAGCTGCCACGAGAGTGTTGCCTAAGTTAAGAGAAAGTAGACAATTGGAGATCAAACATACTCCTCGATCATTTCAGACACCCAGTAGAGAATCGACTGTGCAGGAAGAAGAAGCATGGTTAAAGAATATCACGCAAGCCAGGAGAGCTATTGGTTACTTTCATTTTGTTTACAACTGACTTAAACCTGTTACTAGTTTGTTATGACATGATACATCTTGTTAAGAATAAGTACAACAACCTGGAACTTGTAGTATTTGAAACTGGCACACGCACACATTATAGACCGAAGGTCAACTCACCATAGACAGAAATTGTTTTAGTCCCTCCAGTCTTGATGAAAGATGATTGTTACTGCACATGACCCATAGCAATTACTACCACCAGACTGTGTCCCATAACGGTCGTCACATATATATAAAAAAAATCTTCTGTGTTTGAACTCTTTGACAGAGTCGAGTTCAAGTAAACCACTGTTGAATATAGGTCATGGTGAGGGTAATTGAGAATAATGCTAGGCGAGTTGGTAATCGATCTTGCTTAATATAATACTAGGATTGGCAATTTGCTGTATCATGGTTGGTACAGAAAGAAGAAACTGCCCAAACTTTAGTTTATCTCCCTCTCTAACACGTCTGTAACCGTGAGTCTCTTACGGCACGCATTACACTTATGTATTACCAAAAATCGAACTTAAGCAAAATAATTTGTACGGCTTTTTCAGGATTCGTCAGCGAAGATCTTCGCCCCGAAGAACAAGACCCTCAGTGGTGCAAGGAGAAGGGTGATGAATTCTTTCGCAACGGAAACTTTTTGGGTGCAATAAGCGCATATACGCATGGTATTTCGCTCTCCGACAAATTGCCAAGTTTGTACTCCAACAGAGCAGCAGCACATTTTGCGCTTGGAAATTTTAATAAATGCGTAAGTTTATCCAGCTACTATAGTGAGTGTGTAGGGGCCGAGGGACCACGACCGGGGTTAAAAATAGAATATATCAGTGGAGTTCTAAAAAAATTTTGAAAGCGGCTGTCCGTATTGACTGGCTGCAAGAGTTAACATCGCGAACGAGTCATAATCGTCTATAATTTTAATTGTTATCCAAACTAGGCGCTATAAACTGCCGTTATCGTAGAGTTTTGAATATTACAACAGTGCATTTACTCGCGCCGCGATTATTTTGTAACACCAAGGGGCAGTGGCTACTACTCGTATGGGCTGGATCAATCTGGGTTGTAAGGCGTTAACTAGTGTGCTTCTGTCTTTCGTTTGGTAAATGAGTCAACCATGGCTCTGACTTCCCTCTGCATTCTCTTGGTTTCATTCGACCGGATTGGTACCACGGCCTCGAAGAATACCGACTTGAAGTAAGAAGCATCTTGTACTTCTGCGTTTCGATCGGTGAGTGAGGTAACCGGAGGCCCACTCCCCCTCCCTATTCTCCTCCTCTTCCCTCCCATCTCCCAAATATCCTTAAAGATCGACAACGCACCCGCAGCTGCACTGGTGCTGCAGACGTACATGGGCGTCGGTAATCGCTTAACATCACGTGAGCCGTTTACCCACTTTCCCCTAAAATAAAAATTTACTCGTTTTTGAAAATAGTAATCGCAACTAACGTGACCACTGATAATGCCTTCATGTTCAGGTGAATGATTGCTCCACTTCTCTCGATTTGATGAAACCACCCTGCGAAGGTAACCGACGAAGTCGCGCCAAATGTATAGCTCGCCGCGCCGCCGCCCTTACTCGCCTGGGGTACCTGAGTAAAGCCATCGATGAAATGAAAGCAGCGTCAAAACTATTACCCGATGATGAAAAAATTAGAAAAGACATTCAAAACATGGAAAGAGCGTGGGAGCAAAATCCTGATTCAGACTGACTTATTAATTTTTTAAATGCAGTTAACCGTTACGTCCTTTGTGCGACAACTTTCATAGATTAAATGGGAAACAGTGGATGATATTAGTAAGACTGTGTCATTAAATAATTTACTGTACTAGAAATATATAGTTTTATTTCATTTTAGTTAGCATTAATTGATGTCACCGCATTTGTATTTAATATTGCTGATAAAAAATAATGCTACGTTCTAATATGGGCCATGAGAAAAGGTTTGTCAAAGGAAGCATTTGGTTACGTAAAAGATATCATCTATTGAACAAAATCATAGTCTTTCTGATCAAGCGCCGACAGTAATAACGGATAAATTTGGCAATTACATTCACATATCTTAAGAAAACAGTGGTTGTGTTCGAATTTCACCAATTACTATATTTTGGAAGCATGGAGATGTAAATTTTTGTGTTCATCGTCAAACAATTTCCAGGAAACTAGATCATTATGGAATAAGTAGAGCGCTTCAATTTATTATAACGTATTTAAGTAATCGAATTCAAAAAGTTGTACTCAATGGTGTGAGTTCTTCCGGATTGTGGGGTGTTCGGCAGGGCTCCATTCTCGGACTATTTATTTTTCTGATGTAAATTAATGTCTACGTTACTTAGTATAATAGTTGAATAGTATAAACATAATGATTTCTTGCATTTATGCGAACACATTTTAAATGAATCTATTATTTACGGATTTTATCTCGTTTAATTTTGTTTTTATATTTCCGTCGTTTCGATTGCTTTACAGCAGCCGTTATCACGGGGGGAGTGAGGTGTTAGACTTCCAGATGTCATAGTTAACTCTTCTACCTTTGGCTACCTTCAGCTTTTATTTATTAATTTTTGGTCCGAGATTCGCAGAATGTGCTCACAGTATCTTAAGATCGTGCAATGGTGCTTGATTTTAGATTAAATTTTGTTTATTACTGGATCCCAAGCCGGTGGTAGCACCCAACCATCTTCTCTATTGAAATTAGGATGTTTTTGACGTCATGTATGTGTTATTGTATATGTGTATATATGTATCTGTATTACCGAACATCAGAGATGTTACTGACAAGATTGGCTATATCTTGAAGAGGGCTTCTATAAAAAGTATTTCAAGCCGGCGAAAAAGATAAGTAAATTTTTACCATCTGTCAAGTGTAATATCCTCTACAAGATGCAGGAGTACACAAGCTTGATTGTGAATGTGGTATTTCTTAAATAGGGAAAACTAAAAGATCTGTAAGAACCCGCTTGAAAGAACGCATAGCTGACGTGAAACACCGATGCTCTAGGAAGTCTGCAGACTGTGATCATATCCTTGATCGCCCGGCTGTGATCGTCTATCTGTGATCATTCAGCAGCAACTTCTTCCATTTTTTTATTTCATAAATCGTCGCTGAAGTTTCAAATTATCTCGACATAAAAACTTTTTCTTTTTTAACCAAAAAATCATATAAATGCCTCAAAAGGCTTAAGGGTTCCAAAATTAAAAAAAAATAAGCAAGGCATCTCTGTTATATAATTTGTCTGGGGTTTTAGTCGGTGCAAGCTAGATATAACCTGTTCTTGTCCAGTTACACATGGTTTGATATTGCATTAAGCGTTAAGTACAAACGATAAAAAATCCTATTCTCGAGAAACAGAATGTTTTCAAAAGCACACTGTAAGGCGCATTGATGAAATGTAGTTAATGACAATGCATATTATAATGCTTGCTTAGGTATCTTTCCCAGTTGAAGTATTTTCTATTTCTCACATTTAATACGTGTTCCAATTCAAAATTGTTCATTTCATTCATTCAAAAATATCGATATTCTATAGGTGACGCTGGTATTAATTAATCAGTAGATCTGTCTAATTTTTCAACAACTCGGGCAATATATATATATATATATATATATATACTTTTTCCAATTTACACATTACAACACTGACATGCTGACTCTTGCCACCCTGACTGTGAAGTGTGAGCCTGAAGTCCTGAACTGTGACAAGTTGTCAGTGTCAACAACATATGTAATTTAGGAATAATTCAGATTTCCAACTAATTACTAAATATACTTAAAGATTATGAAATAAGTATAAAACTTATTTATATTTCTATAAAAAATATGGCTTCGTTTATTTTACGCAGAAATATAGTAAGTCGACATTTCAAGAGATCCTTCTATCAGAACAAACGAAATACGGGATACGTCGTATTGTAAGTATTAGAGTAAGCTTAAAGAATTTTTATTTAATTTAGAAACGTAACTATAAAAGAATCAATTTTTTAAGAATAGCTACATTTTAATTGATCGATGTTTTGTATTGATATCAGCTTATAATATACAAGTTAACCTCGCCGGCTTCGCAGAGGCATAATATATATATTATCTGCAATATATATATATAATTATGTGCAATTATGTATAATACATCCATATTTACCTTCCTCATGAAATGTACAAAACGATGGTGACAATGATGCATTGAAATCCGTTTTATTTATATGCAAATTGTAAGCAAATATACAGACAAAAATGTAGATTGCATTGTGACGTTGTTTCATACTACTTAGAGTATATCATAGTAAAGTGTTCTTAATGTATATCTCAGAAAAAAAGGGTATTATAATCTCACACAACTCTTTTTAAATATAGGAAGCAGTAACAAAATCAATAATTTTTTAGAGAATAGTGTTTTGAGAATTTTCTAAAATCTAAGGTGTAATCCTTCTGGATGCTACGGCAACTAAGTTGCGCAATTCAGTTCCCAACATAAAACTCTTTAAAAATTATATGTATATGTATGAAATTAATATATGCAAATTTCACATCTTCCCATTGATAACTAAAACATAACGAATTTGAACTTCTACTTTAATGTTAATTGATAATTTTGTGTAATTCTTTTATAATGTTATTGGAAAACAGACACTAAATTTTCAATCTTTCAATTCACCTATTGCCAAATAAATTTCCTGATCAAAAACAATTCTCAAAATATTTACTATTTTGTATTAATAATTATTTTGTGTATTTTATTGTTACCTGTTGCCTTTAGGGTTATTATCAATGTTATAAGAATCTTTTTTTAATACGACTCTTTTATTATTTATTATTTAGGTAATATCTTTAACATTAATCTCAAAAGCCATGTGTACTTATTATGCTTGAATACCCAACCTTATAATCATTTACATGATTGCTTATGTTGCATGATTTATTTTACCCACGTGGAATAGGAGGCTGTGTAAAAAGCGCTAGTCGTAACAGGTTCATATTAGAGATTTTAATTGTCTGTTGTTTTCTTAAAGTAAATCCAAATCATTAAAATTAAACTAATATACTATTTTGAAAATAGCATTAGTTACCTTAGTCAAGTGTCACGGAAAATTATGCTATGTCACGTTTTGACCAAACATGTAATCCATTAATTTTATTTTTCAGAATTCCAGAAATTGGTGAAGATGCTGATAAAAACACATTATTATCAGATAATGGCTTGCCAGAGTTCAATGACATCACTATTGAAAAATGTATAGCGTCTATCAGCAAACAAAGCTTGGAATACGAAAGTGGAGTGGGACAGATAGAAAAATCAGCGGGGGACTGTAAGAATGCGTTTGTGGAAATATTTCAGCCATTAGAAAAGCTGGACGGTCAACTAGAGTTTACTTGGGGCATGGCGAAGACTCTGTATCTAGGGAACAGTTCTCTTATGCCCACGAAATCATATGTACAGATACACGAGAGAGCGCACAAAGCCAGGACCTCTAAATTTAATAGCATACCAATTTTCCACGCTGCAGTCAATGAAAAAAACCGATTGAAAAAACTAACAGACGAAGAGCAAAGACTATTAGATAAGTATATATTAGAAGGCAAACTAAATGGCTTAGATGTTAAAGGTGTAAAACGTGAAAGGTTAAATAGTATTTTAAGTTCTCTGCAGAAGGAGAGAAATATTTTTCGTCAGAAAGTTACTGTCGCTACCAAAGCTTTCAGTAGTATAATTAATAATGAACAACTCGTAAAAGAATTTCCCGAAAGTCTCGCGACAGCTATGTCTGTAAATAATGATGCAAGCAGAGGACCCTGGAAAGTGACACTGCAACCACATATCTACGAACCTTTCATGGAATATTGTCCAGATAGAAATCTAAGATGGAACACCTGGCAAGGATATGTCCAGCGATGTTCGGGTTATGGTAACAAAGATTTTGAATCGAGTACCGTTGTGGAGAAAATCCGTAGTTTGCGACAGGAGCAGGCCAGTATTTTGGGCTTTGACACATTTGTCGACATGAGTATGGAGACAAAAATGGCGGGTTGCATAGAAAATGTTAATAATGTTCTCGATAATTTACTTGAAAGTGCTCGCCCCGTGCAAGACATTGAATTGGATGCATTGCAAAGTTTTGCAAACGATAGAGGTTTCGACAAAAAGCTGGAGCATTGGGACATCCCGTACTGGCAGAGGAAACAGAAATGGTCATTGTATAACTTTAACGAAGATCGAATACGTGAATATTTCCCGCTACCGAAGGTTCTAAATAGCTTATTCAACTTGTGCAGTACATTATTTAGAATTCAAATAGTAGAGAGGTCGGATGTGCACACGTGGCACAAAGATGTTAAGTTCTTCGACGTGTTCGACGAATCCAGTAACAGACCCATAGCCGGCTTCTATTTCGATCCGTACGCTCGGCAAGATGAAAAGATCCGCGTGTACGACGATGCCGGATGGCATATATCTATTCGCAACAAATGTTCTGCAACGCAAACGTTGCCTCTATCTGCGCTAATATTCAACTTCCAAGCGCCGGTCGACGGAAAACAATCATTACTGTCGTTCAAAGAAGTCGGAGTGCTATTCCAGAGATTTGGGCATTCGTTGCGTCATTTGTTAACCAAAGTTAACTATTCCGAAGTGGCTGGCCTGTCCAACGTGGAATGGGACGCGGCTGAGGTCTGCGGGCATGTAATGACGCATTGGCTCCACGATTCGCACACGTTACATGCAATCAGCGGACATTACAGCACCGAGGAGCCGCTGCCCGATGACATCGTACACAACCTGCAGAATGTTCGACAACACATGTCCGGTTACAAATTGTGCAGGGAGCTGTATCTGTCGCGATTAGATCTTGAGCTGCATTCGAGGAAGACGTTCTGGAGGGACATTGTGAGGGAGATCTGGCCGAAGTACAACACGCTGGCGTTTGATAAATTCGACTCGCATCCGTTGTCCTTTACGAAAATCTTTTCCGAGGAGTGGGGCGCCGCTTACTACTGCCATTTGTGGTCGAAGATGATAGCGGCGGATATCTTCGGCGCTTTTGAGGAAGCGAGGCAAGGCGACGAGGACGTATTGGCCGTTGGCAGCAGGTACAGGGATGCGTTCTTAGCTAGTGGCGGTGCATGCCACCCCAGCGAAGTCTTCAGAAGGTTCCGTGGCAGAGATCCATCACCCCATGCTCTTTTAAAAAATCTTGGACTACCCAAGAAGGTCGTAGAAGAATGAAGTAACATGTATTAGTTGTGTATTATAGTATAAACTTCTTTATAATATAATGTGTCTATTATTTTTCCGACTCTTGTTTCGTTCAACCATCCACAGCGATGTCTTTCAGTGGCTATCTAGATAAGTGTCTATTTTTACATTTACGATATATTTATATTTCACAAGATACTTGTAGGTTGGACTATATTAATGGGTTTTAGTTTACATTGTACAGCAGGTAATAATATGTTCTTAAATATATATTTAAAATAATATACTTGCCACGTTTTTAAAACTATCTAAAACAGATAAGACATGGAAGTAAGATAATATTGACATCCAATTCTGAGTAAAATTCCAAGTTTTGCTCTTCGGGAACTTAATTGATAAAATGAAACAGACAAGAAAGGGAGTTAATTAAAAAGGTAGGTAGTAACAAAAGATTAAAAACATGGTAAAACAACAAGTTTGCACCAATCCGATGAGAAAAGAACCCAGTTTTTCGAAGCCATGTCTTCTTCCACAGAGAGATTGATTTATCTGTTTTTTACTTTTGAATAAATAAGGATATTCAATTTAGTTAAGTTTAATAGATAATGATATACGTAGTCATAAAACGTAACGATGTAACGTGTTTCTGGATTTGATTCATAGCTTTAAAAACATAAGAAAAATCTTCTTAAAATTATTATTGTTGGGTGATATAAGAATCACATTCACAAAGAACTTACATGCGTATTAGACAATTTAAATAATGCTTTCTACTAGAACCTATCCGAGTACACTTTAATAGAAATTTCATGTAGATGAAAACGCGAATCGACAAAACTAATAATTTATAAAAGTAATTGGACGCTTTCTAAACGGTTATTAGTTAAAGAGACTATGTTGCTAGGTAGAGATTAAACTTGGAATGTTTAAAATTTTGTTAATAACGTTTGAATAGTTGTTTAATAAATTACAAATTTCTTCTCCTTCTGAAGGCGGAACCTTCTCATAGAACAGTGTCTATTAGGTCGTGGCTTGATTTTTTTATTTACAAAATTTTGTTTTTGACATTAACAGAAACTGTTTAAATAGAGTCTTTACCACCTTTTACCATTACTTAATATTTACAATAACTCCGTAGCTAACACGAGAAAAACTCGTATCGGCCCGATTTATTCAACTACAGTTTTGTTCAGTTTGGTCTGAACGGTTCATAGCTTTGAACATACTTTTCACAAGATCCATTTGTTTTGATCACAGAGTACATGCGATTCGAGTCGACGATAACAGACATTACATCATATATTAATCACTGACCTTTTTGTCTCGAATTTGAAGTAATAAATTAGACTTTTATTTTATTTTTAAGGTTATTAGCAGTGAAATTTTAAATAACACTAATATATTTAATCATTTTCACCTACATGCTACTTCGATCTTTTGTGAATCCATTCTTTATAGTTCTGTTCGAACCGTTTCAAAATAGATCTTTTAAAAATTACGTTAGTATTTGGAAATTGAAATGATATTAATTTCGTTTATTGCAATACCACGGCTAATAGAGCCATGGTGGCCTAATAGGCAGGGCCATTTTGCGCTGGAGCAGCGTAGATGGGTTCCCGGCTCCAAAACCCTCTCAGATATTTTAGGAGGCCTTTGCCCATCAATGGGCTGTTACTTTACTTTATGCAATACGGCACGCAGGGGTGATTATGCGTTCCGTTAGGTGTGAATCTTTGTTTATAATCACCATGTCCGTTTTCAGTTGGAAGTTTTCATAGTAAAATTCTAAACTAAAAAGAAATACAGCAAACCATCAATAAATTTATTTTAAAATCTCCTTTAATTATATATACACATTTTCTTAAAAGACAAAAGTTTAGTCTTCTAAGTCCAAATTTTGGAGTTCTTCGTCCAGTTCCTCATCAAGGAAAAGGTTTTCATTAATTGGCACAGCTGTTCCAGAATCGTCCGGAGAATCGCCGTTGGCTGCATCACCTTCGTCATCTCCATTCTGCAGGTCCTTGCTAAGCTGCTGCAATCTATCTTCTGTAGCTTTCGTTCCCGAATCGTCCACCTACGAAAATATAGAATTGCATTTGTATGTGCTAGAAAAGTGTAAGTGATTATTTTCAAATTTATATAATAACTCACCTCACAGGCCTCCATTCCAATGAGATCGAACTGCACCTCTCGATACTCCGTGGTATCTCTGTCCTCCTCATCGTAGGTGCCCAAATCGACGGCTTCGTCACCTTCCTACGTAAACAATGATCACGCATGGATATTATTTAATATAGCAACGTTTCTTCTACAACTTTAAAGCATGGATTTTAATTTTGAGTTTAAGCTTTTTCAACCAACCATATACCGAATACTGGTGTAGTCACTTTTCACAATAAATTATTTGCAACTATGTTAAAGCCTATAAAAGTTGTACAAAAGTTTCGAAAATCTCATAGGTATGAGCCCACCACATGAGCGCATCAAACTCGGATATCTGGACTCAGAGGCAGATCATTTCGATTTTCATTAAGCTGGACAGAGAAATTTTTTTTTTTTTCGAAACATTACTATTCTATTAAAAACAACATCTTAATTTAAAAAAAAACTAGTGAAACTAAGTTGTTAGTTCGACATCTATGTGAGCTAGCTTAGTTTTTGCACTAACAACTGAGCACGGGTCATGTATTTAAACATAAGCTGACCTACAAATGAACATCGAAAGATACCTGCAGTGGGGGTAAAATTATTTATAGTTTCATAATGATCAATGCATAGTCGAGTTCGAACCTCATCGGCGTCAGCGGCCAGCGCCGGGTCGAAGGAGAACATCTCTCGGCCGGACAATCCGACGGCACGGCCGGCCTTGAAGTCGCTTCGTCGTTGCTCTTCCGCCTTCGCCATGTTATCCTGAAAAAGAAACGTTTCCCTTGAAATAAAAGCTTAATAAAAAAATGCTTTCTTCGTCCACCTATTAAGATAAACTGCTGAATATGTTCAGAGAGCTGGCATGCATTTCTTGATACCCTCGCCCTGATAACGCTGCTTCCAATGACCTGCCCCTGGGTCATGGTTCGAACAAATTAGGATGGCCTTTCTGCAATCATCCAGTCTACAGTCTTGTTTGTTACCAAGCAGGGAGGACAACATTGGTATTTGAAACACACCTATCATAGAAAGTTCATACGCAGCGACATCTATGATGAATTTGTAGAAATAATCAATTTTATACTTTAAATCAAATCTGTATAATCAATAAATTACCCATAATATATTGAATAATGTTTTCTAGTTACGCGAATACTCCACATCTGAAATTAAACTATTATTTAAGGTTTTTATCGCGTTTAATTAGATTTTTTAAATGCCAATGCTTTGAGTGCTTTACAGCGCCCGTGGTCATGGGGAGACCGAGGTGTTTGACGTCCTGATGTCATAGTTAACACAGCTACCTCTGGATATGAATTTTCTCGAAGTAGCGCCTGATTGCATTTACTACAAAAAGTTGTGTTTGCTTTACCTTACCTTAACAGCCTGTAAATCCTCCGCTGCAGAATATAGGCCTCTCCCATAAGGAGGATATGCCATAGTCGCCGCGCTCGGCGAGCGAATCGGGGGTCGCAGTAACATGTACCTCTTACCCGAGATGCTTTTTTTTTTGTTGGTTATTTTCGTTGCATTTAAACAATTTTGGTTGTTTCGAACTAGATTGACGTGATCGCGTATGACGCTTCCGCTGAGTGTGCACCTTTTGTTGTCAACAAGTGATTGCGTTTTTGAAAATCTCTTTGGTACGTGACGAGTTACGCCGCGCGATCTCCGATAGAAAGTAGTCAATGTTTCCGTTTGTTTGTAGTTTTATAAGCGTCAATGGTAAGTACGAAAAGAAATTCATCTTTTAGCTTATTAACCATACATATTGAAAAAAAAAAAAACACCAGATCTTCTGGTTAGTTCTTTTCAGAAAAAAGTATTTTCTTTTGAACCAATGCAGATTTGGACGTTTATAAGGGCTTAAAGTAAACCAAAATTGAACAAGTAAGAAAATTGGACTGTCTAGAGACAGACACCTACTTGACCAACTACTTAGTGAACTAACCTGTTTGTCCTTAATCTTCTTCTTTTTCCAAGCAAGGAAGGTTTCCAGTGTAATCTTTGTCTGATTGGAACCTAAAGCAGCCCTCTCGCGTTCGATTAGATCAACAAGAGAGATTTCATTCTTCTTCTCTTCCAGCTTCTTCTTATCACGCTTGAGAACGAAACCGGCTGGCAGGGCATGTCTGTATATGCATTTCGTTCCAGACGGACACTCCCAAAACCAACCATATTTTGATTTCTCGACCGCTTCTAAGAAATGTTTGCATATCTGTGAACAATAAAAAACGAGACTCTATGTGTATTGATATATTGTTGTGTTTTAATATAGCAAATTTTCAAGATGTTCTACACTTTCAAACCTTTGAGCATGTCTTTAGAAATTAGGTGGCAAAGAAAAATAAATTTATGCAAGTAGTGTAAAAGTTTTTTTTTTATATAATATATGCTACGTTTGACCTCAATCTAGCTTGATGGAAGGCGAAGATGAGGTCGATCATGGACTGGACATCTTTAAGGCGAAAGTGTCTGTTCACTTTGGCCTTAAAGATGTCCAGATCAGTTTGTGACCCAACCAATCAACAAATGGAATTCCACCAAGAAATCTGCTGTAAATTAGTGTTAATTGGTGTGCTACCTGACCTAATAATTTTATCTATGAAATGGTTGGGTATGATACTGGTGACCAGGACTTTATTATGTTATCTTACCAGCAAATTTAGTGATGAGCTCAATAATTTACCAAAACACTTATTGAATTCCTCGAAGTAACGTCTGATCCTATTTACTTTACCTTACCTTGCATTACCAGCATTTAAATTGTCGGCTGCAGGACATAGGTGTCACCCATAAGGAGGATTTGCCACAAACTCCGAGCTTCGGCAGGCGGATTGGCGATCGCAGGTCCGGACACCAAACACCTTAGACACTGCTGCCTTCCTTCGGCCTGCTTCTTTAAGTCGCCCCCTTACCTCCCTCGGGAAGAGAGGGCATCGCAGATTGTAAACGCCGATTCCTCTTCTTTTTCTCAGAACCCAATCTGACATGGCTTGTAAAAGGAGGCATGTGAGTTGATTGCCAATTTTACAAGACAACAATTTCGAAATGTCATTCCAGCTTTGTTATTATATACATTATATAATATTCAATTACACAATTACTTATTTTACATTTACTATTGTAAAAAACATTGTTATTTGTAAATTGTGTGCAGTACATAATAAACAAAATTAAAAAAAACAGATACATATCATATTTAACGTCACTCACAATATCTGTAGAAGGCCGCTGTATGTCTCCTTCTCCATGCTTCTTCTCCACTACCTCTTTGAGTTTTTCTTCATCCCAATTGTCCATAGTGTCATCATCGTCGCGCATATCCACATAGAGAGATCGTTTCTCGGCCTAAACATAGATTTCAAATTAATTCATGGTTTCAATAACATCACTGCAAATTTTTATAGATTATTTAATGGAATGCTAAACATTACATCATCACTGTCAGCATATAAATAGTCCATTGTATATCCATATACGAGTATAATTTTAAGTCAAAAGTCAATTAATACAAGTAATTTTTAATTTAGGAGAGGGATTGGAAAATACAGTTTTAGACATCTCACACCTTTGATGGTTCTGCTAGTTATTATAATATAAAGATGCCGTTAACATCACTTTTACAACATGGTCAGGACGATGATTAGGCCAACTCCTCTAGCCTAGGAGTCATCTGGGTAGGTTGTTTTTTTCACCCAATTCCAATAAAAAGTAGAGATGAGGGTATCTCTACTATATTATACACTAATAGTAATACACTGTTCAATGTACACATATACATAAATTTTATATAAAATAACACAGAGCTTAGCAGGAGTAAAGTCAAAAACGTACTCAACATGTATAAAGTTAATAGATGTTTTATTCTCATTGGCACATTTGGTTGAACTATATCACTTGGCAAGCAGTTTGTTAAGCATGATATGATAAATCGAATTAATCCTCAAGATATCCCAATGAAATAGGGACCTAAATTCACTTAATGCTGTCAAATATGGCTATAAAGCAAACATTACTCTTATTCAACTGATCCCTGATACTGAATACCCTAGGTAAATAGCATATTATTTGTTAAGCACTGCAATTTCAATTATATGAGAGACAGATCTAATTTACCTTTCTTTCAATGGTTAAATCATGTGAAAATTTGCATTTGTCGCCTTTAAAACATTGACCTTGCTTGAAGAATGCACAAACAACTGACTTGGGATCAGTTCCTGAAAATCAAGAAAAAAGATTACTTAGTAGTATTTAAAGTAGCTCTATAAATGTCCCAATACTGGGCAAAGCCTCCTCTCATATTTTCGACATTATTGTACCCAGGAATAGTCTGCCACACAGCATATTGGCAGATATAGGAAACTAATTAATAAGAACAATACATTATTAATATATTTATACTCATTTCCCAAGTCATCGCCACCAACCTTTATAATACCTTTGTCCAGCACAGGTCTTCTAAAGTACACTCACTATAATAATGACCTCTGTGTCTACATCTTTTCAAGCTACCGTGAAGGAGCAGCTGGAAAGTAGGAAGTTGAAAGTGCTAACTAGTAAGGGTGCAGTAACTATTAATAACAACGGTGCGGAGAGTGATTTAAACAGCCTGTCATTTCTAACAATCTCTGAGACTCTTTTGACTGTCACCGGCTCATATTTGTATAACTATTCCACCTTCTGTTGGTTGCCTGCCAGAAGGGCACACATTACATGTGGGATATGTTGGCATTAAAAGAGAGAGATGGTATTTTATATTAATGGTTGTGAGAGATAGTCTGTGGGTGAACTTCGGTACCTTTTTCAACTTTCTGTGTTTGAACAGGCTTAAACAACTGTGCCAACTCCTTCTGTTCTTTCATCTTCTGTTCTTTTTCCTTCTTTTTGTCTTCCATTGGCTTAGCGGGATGAATGCCGCCACTTTTTACTTGCTTTTCCACTTGCTGTATAAACTTTTGCTGCTTTGCACCTTTCTTGTTCTTCAAACCAAATGTCTTATCCTTTGTGATAAAAAAAGTAAAAAAATTAGGTTTGTATCCTGACTATGAAATAAAATTACAATTACATGGAAATAAAAGAAAATTTTACAGAATAGCAACAAGTTAAATGTTATAGCTGAATTGTTCATGTATAAGAAAAAAAAATGATATCCCTTTGGGTGGCGGCTAGCTAGCTCCTGACAACCCATAAAAACTAGAAAGAGAGGCAACTAGTCAGCTACTAACATAGCGCGCGGGGATATCACTACACTGTACTTAGCTATATAAATACTTTAATGAAAGACAAAGATAGAATGTATGTCTCAAATGACACCAGGTCATTTAAACAAAATCATTCAAGTTTGTGTGTGGCAATTGGTTATTTATTGTGTAGTCTTTTTATAAGGTATACGGTGTAATTTTTTTTATTGAAAGCTACAATTTTTTAATGTAGTAAATATTTAGAAAAAGTATTGCGCTTTTTGTGCAATAAACATGCAAAAATCCGCTCACCTTACATTCAACTTACAATTGCAAGTTTATACAAATGGAATTGTTTAAAAATTCTTCTAGAATCAGTTTGCTTAATTTATAAACATTTAGGTATGCATACAAAATGTTTGAGAAATAAGTATTTAAATGACCATGTATCAATATAAGCCCAACCACTTACTGGTTTTCGCATGAAGCGACCACAGCCACCCGAAAGGACATTGCATTGATATTTGTGCATTATTTGTCATGTAAGAAATCATAAATGTAACTAACATTAACTTCGGATCGTTATCACTCAGTTGTTGTTAGCATCGGCCATGTATTATTCGCCATCAGCCAGGGGTGACGGGTAGAGAATGCCACAAGGCGCTTAGTCTGCCCATTGTAACTCTCAGCTTAAGATGTCAAAAATATAGAATAAATAAATGTCTCACAAATAACTTTCATTTAATAGCTATATAAATTTCACATAATTCAAAAGCTTTATGCAAATAACAATTTTCTATCTGGTAAGGCAGAAACAAACAATACAATGGTTGTTTTGTGTTAATTCTGTTCAAAATAAAGCATATTTAGGAGATGTTGGCTCTGCTGGTATTGTGGGTATATGATTGGTATTTGTATTTTCAGATTTCTTCTTTTCAATTAACACCTAGAACAATTATTTGTGAAGGCTACCAACAATTCCTCCTGGTACATGTAAAGTCCATGTAGGAGCAGAGGAGGAGACTTTTGTAAGAAAAACTAATAGACACTAGAAGAATGTTATTATTATTTTTTTTAATAGAAGAAGGGGGCAAACGAGCGTGCGGCTCACCTGATGGTAAGTGATCACCGACGCCCACGAACATCCACAACACCAGAGGAGCTACAGATGCGCTGCCGGCCTTTAAGGAAGGAATAAGCTCTTTTCTTGAAGGTCCCTAAGTCGTAACTGTTCGGAAATACTGCTGGCGACAGCTGATTCCACAAAATCGAAGTGCGTGGCAGAAAACTTCGATTAAAACGCAGTGGTGGAATGCCAACCATCTAGGTGGTATCGATGGAACTTCGAATTCTGTCGCGATGTACGATGGTGAAACCCAGCAGCTGGGATCAATCCGAAAAGTTCCTCAGAACATTCCCCGTGGAAAATTTTGTAAAAATGCAAAGAGAAGCAACATCTCTTCGCAAGGCCAAAGGATCAAGCCGATCAGAGAGCTTGGTCGCCGACAATTCGAGCCGCTTGACGTTGGATGCGGTCAAATGGAAGGAGTTGGTACTGGGGTGCCCCTGCCCAGAGATGAGAACAGTATTCCATGTGGGGCCGAACTTTCGCCTTATAAAGTTGCAAACGGTGGACCGGCATGAAATACTGTCCCGCTCTACAGAGCACACCAAGCTTTTGGAGGCCAATTTGGCCTTTCCTCCAGGTGACCACGGAACTGAACGTCGCTTGATATGTCAACGCCAAGGATTCTGATACTGGCTGAGCCAATAAGGGAATGTTCTCAAAAGAGGAGAAACGACAAAGGGATTCTTTTTAGCGGTGAACGCGCAAACCTGTGTCTTTTTGGGGTTGAATAGGACCAAATTAACCCGACCCCAATCCGAGACTTTGAATAACAAGGTCTCGACTTCAGACACAAGTTTGTTCCGGCACTCGTCGACGTGTTCCCGAGAAATATTCGCACGGCCTGTATATAGGGCATCACCCGTGCTGTCGTCTGCATAGCAATGAATGCTACTGATTTGTAGCATGTCGTTGATATGCAGAAGGAACAGAGTGGGAGATAGGCACACAGCCTTGTGGAACACCAGCATTCACGGGTTTGGGGTCCGAGCATGCACCGTCGACAACAACCTTGATGCTCCGATCCGTGAGGAAGCTGGAGACCCAGTTGCACAATTTCTCAGGAACCCCGTAAGATGAAAGCTTTGAAAGAAGCGCTTCGGTGAGTCAGGTAAACTAGAAGATCACCAGCTGATCGTCCGCGACGGAAACCGTACTGTCGGTCACTGATCAGCTGGTGTTCCTCCAGGTACCTCAAGAGCTGGGTGTTGATGAGTGACTCCATTATTTTAGATAACAAGGGGGTGATGGCAATAGGCCTGTAGTTGGACGGATCAGAGCGGTCGCCTTTTTTGGGTATTGGATGCACAAATGCTGTCTTCCAAGATTCCGGGACGACGCCTGAAGAGTAGGAGTGCCGGAAAAGACGCGTGAGAACCGGTGCCAACTCAGGGGCACACATCCTCAGCACAATTGGAGGGATTCCGTCCGGCCCACTCGACTTATGAATGTCCAGGGAGGGGAGTGCCTTTCGCACTGAGCTCTGCAGAAACTGAATTTCCGGCATGGAGCACTTACACCACAGGATGGTAGGTGGAGAGTTTCCCCGGTCATCAAGAGTCGAGTTGGATGCAAAAAGAGAGCCCAAGAGATCGGGTTTCTCTTTTGCAGTATGGGCCAGCGAATCATCCTCCTTGTGTAGAGATGGGAGAGATGGCTGACAGAAATTCCCCTGGACAGCCTTGGCGAGAGACCAGAATGCGCGGGATCCCGATGGGAGGCGAACTAATCTCTCGCCAATTCTGCCAATGTGCTTTAACTTTGCCGCAGCGATAACTCTTTTGTAGGACCTGGAGGCAGAGTTGTACTCGTTTTTAAGAGCACTGGTTTTTGCATCCTGAGACGCCGATGCATCGGCCCAGGCCTGGTAGCACTTCCGCTTTCGGTGTGACGCTTTCGTGTTAGCTGGACATATCAGCATTTAATCTAGTATCTCTGAATTATACATAACATAATAATAAAATTTTAAGTAATTAAAATTTACTACCTTTGTGGTAATTAAATTTACAGTTAATATAAATCAAAAGTGAAAACTATGAAAATCTATTACTTTAAAATAATTTATTGTTACTTAACAAACTTATGATTGTTATAATATAAGTATTCAACATTATTAGGAGATTTCGGAGTCTGATATTGGACAAAGACCTTACCTTGAAAGAGCCAACAAAAGCTATTTATCACAATCACAATCAAAATCAACATATTTATTTTTCCAAATAAATTACACTACACATTTGAAATAAAACTAATATTTAGACATTTTGTGGCATCTAATTACAGCAGCTGTGTCCATGGGGGATTATTACTGGATCATTGACATCTGGATGTCTAACACCTCAGTCCTTGTGTTAAAATCCGTAAATAAGTTTCATTTAAAAAAAAACAAAGGGATATTATGCTATGGAAATAACTAAAATAAACTATTCTAAGTTTTTCAACATCAAACAGACTTCTTGTTTTCCTTACAGTATAAGCTACAGAACTATGTCCTCTAGCAAATTTGGATACATGGGACTTTGAAGCATTGCATTAGGAGTTATTCCAAGAAAAAAAACAGTGGTATCCTCAAGTTTTAACTCTTCCCCATTTATTAGTACATGGAGACCTAAATGTTTAACATTAGGTGTAAAATCCAGTTTAATTGCCATTTAACAGCAAATTATTGTCATTAAACTAATGAACTAATTTTAATCTAGCATTATTCACCTCATGGTGTGAATCAAGTTGCTTAAATAAAAAATTAAGTATCTTATACTAACAAGGTAAGTTATTAATGTAAGTAACAAGTGATGATATGGAGACAGATTATTCGGCTAAGTTCTGAGGTCTTTGTGCTAGCATTTGAGGGAAAAGCTGACAATTTCATCCCCTGCCACTGAGGGTGTTAGGAGTGTTGAGAGGGAGAATAGCATATCGTGTATATAATATGTATTTTAACATAGCTAAAACATATTATTCCACATAGAGAACAACTTCATGTTAAGGCACAATTTACCTCAATAACTTTTTCTTTCTTCTTTTGCTCCGTCTTTTTGCTGCCAGTGGCAGCAGAAGGTTTCTTCGGCGGCATGGTTGAATTGGATTTGAGAACGTTGAACTAACAAATATTTTTTCTGTAACGATTATATCAATAAATCCTGTCTACTACTTGTTATTAACTTAAATGTTAAATCTGTTTCTCATAATATTTAAAGGATACCTAAGCAATTTAAGTTAAAAATTAGATTAATTCTTCGCTCCACAAATAAAGAAATTCTCTGCGTGGAACTCAGAATGAAAAAATTATAATGACAAATGAAATGACAACTGACTTTCTAGGGCTTGCAAGACAAGCTTTAATGGCAACAGTTCTTAATTATTTGCCAGTGCTTTAGTGATAACATTATTTTGATAACGTGCTTGAAGGAATCAACTTATTTACGTATATCAACAGTAGAACGATAGATAAACATGGTACAGAATCAGAAGTATTAGCAGCATTTGAATTTTTTGTTAATGAGAAAGTGACTAACGACCATACGGATCACTTGGTTGAAAGTGATTATCGACGCCCACGGACATCTGCAACCCCAGAGGAGCTGCAGGTGTGTGGATATTTGGAGTAGGGAAGGGTGGAGAATTCTCTCGTTGTTCTACCCCGGTTGAACCGCCATCTTCGCGCAGTTACTAACGCAATTGCTTGGCTCTACCACGTACTGGATGCTGCTCAATGTACATTAAATGCCTGCCGTTTGGGCTGTTCGGTTAACTAATTTCTCTTTGGCAGATTATGTTAAAGTGTTATGTTTACTACATATAGTTTGTCTTCGGCAACGAACAAATGACTGAATCTAAATTGTGGTCGTAACCATTTTGGTGAACTTTGCAACTGGTTTTCCCGTTTAGTATCTGTTTAAATAAAGGCGTACAAGCCTTAAAATATTTATACTTTAAGGTGAATATGCTAATTGATTTTTTTTGTTTCTAATTCAAAAGGTGAGCTCAAAATATGACTGACATATTTCAGACATTTTTTAGATAGAGTAGGTTGACTGGCAGATTTTCAGTTAGTGTAGGGCAGATTCTCTATTTTCATTATGGTCACACTGCTGCTGCAGACAATGTGCTCTATGGAGCCGACTGCTGTGCTGACTGAAACAAACAAGAAACAACAGTTGTGAAAAGTAGGCCATGGCGAACGTTAGTTCATGTAAAATTCCGAACAGTGGCGTCAAATAGGTCGCAGTTGTGTTTATTTTAACGAAAATCGCCATGGAATTAGTAGATATTGAGGAGTGTCAGCCGGACGTAACAGCGGCTAGTAGAAAGAAAAGTTTGTGGACAAAAATTAATAATAGGACAACGTATAGCTATTTAATTAACGTTGTTATTTCTATTTTGTTACTTACGTGTTTAGTCTTAGTGCTATATTTCTTCAAAGAATATCTAAAAACTATTTTATATTGGGTCGATTTGCAAGATCCGAAGATAATATTTTTACTTTTTATGGGATTGTTTTTGATTGTGAGTTTCCCGGTGACTATCGGTTACCTAGTGTTAATAATAACTAGTGGATATTTGTTTGGAATATTAAAGGGGTTGGGAACGGTGGTGGTGAGTGCAAACTTTGGAGTTGCAGTTGCTCATTTTACCCTTAAATTACTACGAGGGTACCTTCCACTGGACCGGCTTCTTAAGAATGAAACTGCCAGAGCATTGCTCAAAGTGATTGCTGGACCTCAAGCATTTAAAATCGTTTTCTTTGCGAGACTGACTCCTATACCATTTGGACTACAAAATACAATTTTTGCAGTAAGTGCTATTAAAGATTTTATTTAATCATTATAATAAAATAAACACATAATATAGTTTTTAGTAAAGGATTATTTTAAATCATCCATCTATTTAATCATTATTTATTTCGTTTTATGACATGATTCTTTCCTTTTTCTTTTATATAATATGGGAAAACTGCACTAGGCAGGGTGCTGAATATATATATAAAGGGGCTGGAAAATATATATAAAGGTATCAGCAGTGCACACTGTTGTCCTGATTTGAAAGTTATAGAGTGCCAGTACAATTACAGGCTGTGAAGTATTCAATGTTAGTCCTTAGGGGTACCAATGAATCTGTAACCTCATAAAAAAAATTAAATTGATGTGATAGTACCATATTATTTTTGTTTTATAGAATTTTCATATTCAGTAGTTTTTATGAATGAGAAACAGATAGCAGAACATTGAACAAGTGTAAAAATAAAAGTATAGTAGCAGCCTGTAAGTGCCCACTGCTGGGCAAAGGCCTCCTTCTCAAATACGGGTATCAGAGGGGGTTTAGGAGCTGTAAAGAGTCTGCCACAGTGCTCCAGTGCGAGATGGCGGGCTTCACATATCCTTGAAATAATATTCCCACTATTTCTCCCCACAATTTTTTCCTTCATCGCTGAGCACATCATTAATACAGCATTCAAAATTGCTATTAACAATTTTAGTGGTTCCGGCACCAGGGATCAAACCCAGGTCACTTGCGCTCAATGAAACTAAAGTAAGAGCTCTGACCACTAGGCTATAACAGCTCTTAACTTTAAACTAGTGTGGAAAATAGCAAAGTGCAGTAAAGCCACTCTACAGATGTAACTACTTTCAAGTAAATTTGGTTTTAAAAGAGGCAAATAATGCCTAATACTTGATATATTTCAATGAATTTGAAGTGAACATGAACAACGCTTTCTATGCTGTTTCGTAAAATATAATTAGATTCATATTTCAAAGGTCGAGGTCATATGTCAGCTTTCTTGAAACAACTTAAGTAAGGTACTACGCTACAGAAATTTACTTTTCAATGTATTCAGTACCTAACATACATTTTGTGAAGCTAATAGTATACTAGTAATTAGAGTTAGTAGGAAATCAGAAGGTTGCTTTGGGTATACAGAAATAGTGCCAAATGAAAATACTGAATCTCTGCCTACTCCTGTGTTGGGCAGGTGGTATTGACATAATTACTTACTGTATTATTATTTTTATGGGACTAACAGTACAAATATAATTATTATAACAAACATCTTAAATAATTCTTAATGCCAATAACAGGTTCATACTTCATAAACATAACGGAAAAATTACAATACAATCACTTGTTACAGTGTATAAATACCCAATTACTTATTTGGTAATTGAGTTGTTTTCTGACTGAATTTAAGCAAAATAATAATAAAACAAAACGAAAAAATATTAAAGAACATAAATAAATAATGTATGCATTTGGCTATGGTTAGTAGTCATTTGTGTGTGGGCTCAAGGGCTTGTGCGTGTGTGTAAACGTTAGAGGGTTTTTATTAGTGTGTATGCGTGAGTTTAGGATATTATGTATTGTGCATTTATTTGTGCTTACGTAATTTTTTTTTTGAAGATTAATTAGCTTTGGCGGATAATATCTGGCAAAGAGAATTTCAAAAATAAAAATAAGTAATAGACTGGGAGGAGGGTATCCATCGAAATGCAGGACCTAAATCCCATAGACTAGTGAAGGGAGGCAGCATCAATAGTGTGAGGGTACCGACACTGCGCTCACCAACCCTCCATCTGCATGCGTGATGAGGAATACTCGACTCTCGGTTGTATAGTACAGCGTGACCAACCTTATTTCTAAAATTTACACGAAACACTCGACTGTGACCGCACTCACTGCCGCCGTTTTGGCAGCTGTAATAAATAAAATTTAAATTCAAATCTAAGCGTACCACACGATCTCAAGATACTGTGAAAAATAAGTTTCATTTCAATTAATTTCTCAGTATTCATCGGCGACGTAACAATCACAAGCTACCTCTTTTATTAGCCGAAAATGTCGAAAGAGGCGACCGAGGACGAAACCCGACGGTGAAGCTCGCCAAACAGCGCCTCTTTGTGGTTCTCACTCCCGGAGAACTGTGAGGCGTATTACACAAGCCGGTTTGGTTACGTTGAATCGTTACGTTTGGGTTAAACCGTAACCTCTACCTACTCCTATGGATGACAGACGTGACTGCTTTATAAATAAATAAAAAAAAAAATTTCAAATTTTCGTACAGCACAAATTGCCACGTTATCGTCATCGACTGGTGTACATCTTTGTTCAAGACATTACGTATTTACTGAAGCAATTTCAAATATGAAAAAAAAAACCGGTCAAGCGCGAGTCGGACTCGCGGACCGTGGGTTTCGTACAACCTTACAACTGTCTGTGTTATAAATTTACCGGCCTAATCGAGCAGCAGCTAAAGTCGCTGCTGGGCTCTGCCACTTATTATACTTAACTTCAAGTATAGATCAGGACTTTAATGGTTGACTGCTAGAAATAAGGCTTTCATAATGGGAGAATTTTCCATAACCGTCACCTTTTGCTTGCAAGTCATGGTATATCTCGCATCGTAGACGCTACTGCCCGACATCTGTTTTTAATCAGTCTGTTTTTTTTCTGTCTATGGCATTTGTTGAGACGTTTTTTTTAAACAGATGGTAGATTCCTTCTCAACCTAGGAGTCGTCTGTGCCAGTGCCACACTCTCACCCATTTCTCCCGCCAAACAACAGTGCAATTACTGTTTTATTCCAGTTTGAAAGGCATAAAGAGTCAGTATAATTACGGGCTGTGAGGCATTCCATCTTTGTCCTCGGGGGTTAGAACGCATCAGTAACCTTAGATTGAGGTTGTTTGCAGATGTCCATGGGCTGCAGCGGCCACTAACTGCCAGGTGGTCTGTTAGTTCGTTTTTAAACTTAGTCCAATAAAAAAATGGTAAATCCACCATCTGTCTGATGCTATGAAATATCATGGCTTTTGTCGAAACTTATACGAGATTTTATTATTACTAATTTAATTACCCATTACATTATATTCATTACCTACCTACCTTATAGCTAGTTTGGCCATAAACATTTAAAATAAAAACGAATATTAAGCCTATATTTTGCAAGGGCAACACTTACAACAATGAAGTCAATGGGTTGATAAGTGTCGCAGCGCGTATTATGAAACCAAAGGAATAACATTTCTATTTTTCTCATGCGTCCCCTACATTCACACGTAGTTCAATTAAACGAGTGTGTAAAGATGTGAAGTTGTATAATGTATACACGATATCGATAAAGTCACCACTATAAGTTCGATGCATTTGGATTAAACTTATGGTACTTTCCTATAAAGTGGTACATCCCTCGAGTGGGTTTTCGGGAACATCTGGAAGTGTTCTGAGAAACTGTTCGGAATAATCCCAGCCGCTAAGTTCCATCATCGCACATCGCTACAATACAAAGTTCCGTCAACACCGTTATGATGGTTGGCAATCCACCACAGTGCGTTTCTTACGTAATTTTTCGCCACGGTCAATGACTTTGTGGAATCAGCTGTCACGGGCGGTATTTCCGAACAGTTACGACTCGGGGACGGCCGGCAACGCACCCGCGGATTCTCTAGTGTTGCGGATGTTCGCCGGCGTCGGTAATCGCTTCATCCGTCACTATCAGGCGAGGAGCGTGCTGGTCCAGTCCCTCGGGCCAGTCCGTCTGACACAGCTAATTTCCTCGGAAGTCACGACACTGAAATTTATATTTTAAGTATACGAGTGTGGCGTGGTGCTCTTGGTGTCAGTGTGTACACGCGCTTGAATCGAATGGTTTATACACAGTTTTGTTTATTTTATTAAAATCACATAAAGATATTTTCTTTGATGATGATTCTATTTTACTATTTACCATATTTTTCTGGAAATCACTGTACAATATTTTTATAATTATTAAACCAGAATGTATAATATGCTACCATAGATCGTGAATGCGTCTGCATATGTAATGATATATACATATATAACGTTTTTTTACTCGTGATAGAGCCAAGCGGCGGCTTTTGCTGCTGCTCGAATGGTCCGCCTCGCCCGGGTTGGTACCACAGCCTCTCAGAATACCGGCTTGAAGTAGAGGCATCTTGTGCTTCTGCGTCTCGTTGGGTGAGTGAGTTAACCGGAGGTGCACACCTGCTCCCCAAGTATACTCATAATACATACATCCACACAAAGAACACACACATTCATGCATAGAAAACGTAACGCGTAACCGTAACCAATATTTTCTCTACCCTGCCCAAAAAAATTTCAATTCAATTAGGTATTTACACGGTTTTTTTTATTTTAATATGTTATTTATTTGGTCATTTAATATTATTTATTATTTTCAACGTTTACGTCTCTCGACTCGTTATTTATATTGTGATTAATTCATAATGTTTTTAATTTTCCTTTGCCGAAAAGGTGCTACTCTATTAAGAAATTGGTTGTAAATGAAAAGTAATAGTTCAGTTTATTACTGTGACGCAAGCGATCTATGAGAATGTGGCTATACAATCTCTGTTTCCATAATGTACGTCATAGATATGACGTAAACACGTGCTTTGCTCAGGGACGGATTTCAGATAACTAGTTGTGAGTAAGGTTGTGCCTGTTATCTAATATAAGTATTTAATTCTTACAAACCTTATAAAGTTTTGCTACTGGTTCTTCAGAACGTAGGTCTCTGTTGAATTATAGACAGGGCTGGTTATTACGCGCTCGAGTTGAAGACTCATAAACGACCCAATTTATCAATATTTATCGTATTCAAAATAGGAATTTTCATTTTAGCACGTCTCTAGCGAAACGGGCTCTCAAAACACACTTTTCGCATCTACGAGAGATATAAATTGACGGGTGGCGGGCCGCGTCGCTGTGGTTGCTCCCGGCGACGGAGGATTGCGGTTGAGATTTTGATGGCTTTGCCATTAGTCACCTCCTACGACACCCGTGAGAAGAAAGGGGGTGGTAGATTCTTAAGCCACATCCCCATAACAAACGGTACACATAACTATAATAAACAAATATAAAAACATTTGAAATTAAACCACATTTAACTGATTTTATCGCGTTTGATTTGGTTTTTATATTCCCGAAGTGTCGAGTCCCCCCGTGACCACGGGCGGCTGTAAAGCAATCGAAACGTCGTGAATATAATAACAAAATTAAACGCGATAAAATCTGTTAATAATAGTTACATTTCAAATGTCTAGTGTTCGCGTAAAAACAAGAAATCGTTAAATATAAAAACGTTTAAAATTCAAATTTTTATCAAACTCGTGTTGTGTTTCTGCCAATATAAAAGTGCGATGACCAAGGGTAATTTATATCTCTAAGATCAATTCAACAACTCTTTGGGGATAAAAATTGTTACACTTTAAAGCTTGCTTGTATTTCTGGCACACGACCAATTCAAAGTGGGCCTTTTATCTCAATGCACTTCAATAAAGCATTTCTGAAGATAAAAAGAGATAGGGCTGCGCGTGGTGGAACGGTTTTATGCAACGTCAAGTTATGTGACCTCGGATAAAGAAATGTAAATAAAGAAGATAGATAGAGCTATCATAGTAATATATCATAAGGCTTAGCACAGATTAGCTAATATTTTACTACGTACTTATGTGTGCCTAGTAATGTCTTTCTTTTACATTACTTATTTTACAAAATGTAATAATAGCATTTAGGTAATTCTAAACACCAAGGACTAGAGCCGAAGAACTATATCACTAGTAAAGCAGCAGCCTAAAAATGCCCACTGCTGGGCAAAGATCTGAAAATCTAATTAGTCTTTAAAAAATATCTGACATGGTTTTGGAGCCGGGGAGGCTCCGCCACGCCGCTCCAACGCGGGTTGGCGAACTTCACATACCCTCGAAAAGATATTTCTCAGACATGCGGGTTTCATCACGATGTTTTCCTTCACCGTCGAGCACGCTGTAAATTCAGCATTTAAAATCGCTATTAACAATTTTAATGGTGGTGGCAACGGTAATCAAACCCAGGTCCCAGGTGCTTAATATAAGTCCAATGCTCAGTGGCTCTCCGAAAAAGCGATAGCAAGATGGCATATATTTCTTGGAACGTTTGCCCATACTCACTCACTTACTGGGCGAGCGGGTTGGTGAGCTAGTCTGTGGGATTTGGATTCGTTGAATTCGAATGCATATTACGCCATCATTCGGTCATCAGAGCTTCGTTTCTTTGCGACCATCTTGCAACACGTGCATGTTAGTTTGTCATTTGAAGAAAGAGATGGTGTATTAATAATATAAGAAAGAACGAAATGGTACATCCATTTCGTTCTTTCTTTCAAATTCGTGGTAGACGAAACATGGTAGAGCCAGGCCGCGGCATTTGCTGCTGCTCGAATGGGCCGGCTCGACCGGGTTGGTACCATGGCCTCGCAGAACACCGGCGTGAAGTAGAGCATCTAGTGCTGCGTTTCTTTCGGTGAATGAGGTAACCGGAGGCCCACTCCCCCTCCCCATCTTCTCCTCATCCTCCCTACCATCTCCCAAATACCCTTAAAGGCCGGCAACGCACCTGCAGCACCTGGTGTTGCAGAAGTACGTGGGCGACGGTAATCACTTACCATCAGGTGAACCGGTAGCTCGTTTGTCGCCTTTCCCATAAAAAAAGACCTTACAATCCTTTATAACCGGGGCATCAGACGCTGTCGTCCAATTAAAACATCTTGCAGCTTCTATTTCTACGTTGAAAATGTTCGCATCTGTACCTCGCTACGTATGTACGTTAAATTGCATCGTATTATAATCAATAAAATGTTAGATATGGACGCCATTGTTCTTGGCGCCATTTCTAGGACGATGACACTATTGGCGTGTCGAGATTTTCGCATCAGATATGTGACGGAGTGACGAGGGCGCTCTACGCCCTGTCCAAATGTTTGGCAAATGTGTGACGACTTGTGTACCAGACTTACAAGCTTTTAAATGTCTTTGTTTATATCTATTCAGACCGACACGAGCCGCGTGAAACTCTATAAATAAATATATATTAGGGTTGTCACAGGTATAGTTTTTCATTTCGTGTCCAAACTTTTCAACGGGGTTTATTGGGGACAATCGACAATGAAAAATCTTAAATATTTACTAGAATATTAGCCTGGCGCCTCTACTCGATCTACTATAATCATTTAAAAAAAAAGTGTTCGCATTGTTGTCCTGCCGCATATTCAGATTCAGGTTCAGAAATATCCATATCAAATTTCAACTCTTATCTCATTTGGTTATAGAGGTAAGGGATGTAGGAAGTTTTATATAACGTTTTCATTTGCTTACAGATTTGTAATAATAAAATGATTTCATAGACATTGCAAGTAATATAATATGCACTATTACTTATTTGTATAGAATTGATATTGAAGGGTAAAAAAAAATAACTAATTTGTTTAAAGAAAAAAGTGTATATACAGTGGAAAAATCAACCGTATGGGTTCAGAAGTCCTCATATAAAATTTCAGGCATCTGTCTCATTTTGATATCTAGATAAGGGTTGTGAAAAGGTATAGATATATATATACACATTTTCATATGCCGATATGAAACCGGACGCAGAATAACAGCTATATAACAGTTTTTTCTTTTAAAAAGTGGTAGAGCCAAGCGGCGGTTTTTGCTGCTGCTCGAATGGGCCGGCTCGACCGGGTTGGTACCATGGCCTCGCAGAACACCGGCGTGAAGTAGAGCATCTTGTGCTTCTG
Source organism: Bhutanitis thaidina (assembly GCA_029286595.1). Lineage (NCBI taxonomy): Eukaryota > Metazoa > Arthropoda > Insecta > Lepidoptera > Papilionidae > Bhutanitis > Bhutanitis thaidina. Next base: position 14,767,227 of record JAGSMS010000010.1, read on the forward strand.
CGTTTCTTTCGGCGATTGAGGTAACCGGAAGCCCACTCCCGCTCCCCGTCTTCTTCTCATCCCATCTCCGAAATACCCGTCCCGTTAAAGGCCGTCAACGTACCTGCAGCACCTGGTGTTGCAGATGAACGTGGGCGACGGTAAGCACTTACCATCAGGTAGACCGATTGCTCGTTTGCCGCCTTTTCCATAAAAAAAAATAAACGTTTATTTATACTACGAAAGATAAACAAATCTGCTCTCGAACCTATTTACGACGAACTTAGTTGAATGCCACTTGACGTAGTAATACGACTTACCTGACCCATTTCTACGGATGCTCATTTATGGGTGGATCTATATTTATTCTAAATATATAGAATACTAGCTGACCCGGCAAACGTTGTTTTGCCATGTAAATAATTTCTAGAGAATTTCTAGTGTAGAAAAAATAACTAACTTATTGGAAGTGTATAAGGATGTGGAATATGAGTGAAAAAGGCATGGAGCGCTGTGAACGATGAGGGAATGTTGTTTAAAAACAACGAAACACCAAACACAATTTTTTTTTTAATTTATTAAAATTTATAATTATTTATATCATTAATTCATTACATATTATTAATCTCTTAATGCTACAGCGTGAACAATATTATTTGTTAGAGCGGGATAAAAAATTATAAATTTATGAAAATGACTATTAAAAAGCAGGGGTTGGTGATAGAAAAGTTTAAATTTAGGGTTGTATGTATTTCTTAATGCCATATAAAATAAAAAAAAAAATTAATAAAAAAAAAATTTTTTTTTTTTTTAATTTATTAAAATTAATTATTATTTATATCATTAATTCATTACATATTATTAATCTCTTAATGCTACAGCGTGAACAATATTATTTGTTAGAGCGGGATAAAAATTATAAATTTATGAAAATGACTATTAAAAAGCAGGGCTTGGTGATAGAAAAGTTTAAATTTAGGGTTGTATGTATTTTAATGCCATATAAAATAAAATAAAAAAAAAAAAAAACCTGTAACTGACTATTTGAAAATGGAAAAAAGTCGATTCGATTGCGCGAGTGTTTTATCTTCATATTCCTAAAGCTTGACGGCTCTACTCGAGCTAATAAAGTACAATGGTTAATTTAGTTACTCAAGTTATTACATTACGCCAAGCAAACATTTCCTCGAGGTAAGTTATTCCGTGACGTGACGCTGTAATGTTAGCTGCCCACCCATCGACTTAGACCCTTGTCGTCGAAATGCTAATGCGTCCTCCACATTCGTCCAACTTACCGCAGCCCATTTTTCCCTTGACTAGGCATGCCCGTGGCACATTTCTCATTAACTATGAGCGGTATATCGCGGGCAATGGTAATTTCAAAGATAAGAAATGTATGTAGTAAAAAACAAAATATCCTTGAGTAAATAAATGTATGCGCAATTTACTGAACCGGGGACACGCAATTCATTGCGTATGCCCGGTTATACGTGTAAGATGTGACTTTTGCAAGCATTGATATTAAAAAGGGGTAGGCAGTTCTCTGGCACCGGCTGCCTCGTGGGTCGGACGGGGATTTTTGAGACGTCAACATCCGCTAGACAAAATTAAATTCTTTATAATTTTTTATTATAAAGTGCAGTGGCTGCAATTATTTTAGACTTAAAGTTTGTGGTAAACCGGCAAGGATCGACTTCATGTCGATCTTCTGAGAAGAAATTTCGAAGAATATTATAATGAACTAAATTTAATCAAAAGAGTTACAATACCATTATCACTTGTGTCTGTCTGCCATCAGCCTGTCATAAGCCCACTGCCAAACTTAGATCTCCCCAGAAGATTGTCACAAAGCACGTTCCTGATCAACCTGCATCCATCGACTTCCCGCAACACTGCAATTCGTCACTCCATCTTGTCGGGGGTCGTCCTACACTGCGTCCGCCTGTACGAGATCCATCCCGTGATCGAAATATTATTTCGATTAGGATTTTCAAACGTTGTTCTTACAGAAGTATTTAATATTTAAGCAAATTATGTTGTGATGACGTCATCGGTGATAAGACCTCGCTGCGTAATATACGCCGCTATTATAATTCATTAAATATAATGGCGCCTGCATTATTTTATATTTAAAGTAAGGGGAATGTACCATCTCCTTCTCTAAATGCCCAACCTCACCTGCACGTGGTGCATCCTGCTAACCTGCAAATTTGGGAATTTCCAATGATGTCATTCGAAATTCCCAAATCCAAATTCCACAGACTAGTGATTTGTTTTTTTTTATCGCTACGACGGCAAACGAGTAAGCGGTTCACCTGATGATAAGTGATTACCGTCGTCCACGTGCATCTGCAACACCAGAGGTGCAGCAGGTGCGTTGCCGGCCTTTAAGGGTATTTGAGAGATGGGAGGGGAATGGGGAGGGGGAGAGAGCCTCCGGTTACCTCGTTCACCGAACGAAACGCAGAAGCACAAGATGCCTCTATTTCACGCCGGTATTCTGCGAGGCTGTGGTACTAATCTGGTCAAGCCGGCCCGTACGAGCAGCAGCAAAAGCCGCCGCTTGGCTCTACCACGTTTAAATAAGATCACATTCATTATTCCTCCCGTGGAATCAGTTCAAATTATGTAGAACGTATCACAAGAGCATTCCATACCAACACGACGTTTAGCCGTATGTTAAAACATTATCCAGAGACTCGTTTTCTTTTCTTCCTTTGTTTGCTGGCATGGCCCGCCTCGTTCAGGTGATGTTGGCAGTTGGAGAAAGAAATACGAGTAGTATATTCTTCCTTACAACATATTCGTCCATTGTAAATATGAATTTCCACTTTCCAACACATCATGTGGTATGATGATTGTGCCTCGTTGTGGCTGCGCAAGTATCTGTCACGCGGGTGTCATGACTTGCAAGCATTGATATTAAAAGGGTAGGCAGTTCTCTGGCACCGGCTGCCTCGTGGGTCGGACGGGGATTTTTGAGACGTCAACATCCGCTAGACAAAATTAAATTCTTTATAATTATTTATTATGAAGTGCAGTGGCTGCAATTATTTTAGACTATAAGCAAGCATGGTCTAGGAACTCAAATATAAGGTTAAAGTTTGTGGTAAACCGGCAAGGATCGACTACATGTCGATCTTCTGAGAAGAAATTTCGAAGAATGTTATAATGAACAAAATTTAATCAAAATAGTTACAATACCATTATCATTTGCGCCTGTCTGCCATCAGCCTGTCATAAGCCCACTGCCAAACTTAGATCTCCCCAGAAGATTGTCACAAAGCACGTTCCTGATCCACCTGCATCCATCGACTTCCCGCAACACTGCAATTCGTCACTCCATCTTGCCGGGGGTCGTCCTACACTGCGCCCGCCTGTACGAGATCCATCCCGTGATCGAAATATTATTTCGATTAGGATTTTCAAACGTTGTTCTTACAGAAGTATTTAATATTTGCCATAAAAGTTAAAATTACGCTTTTGGTAGAGATTTTGGCACAGGCAGTACCTGGTACTCTCGCAGAATAACCGGCGTGAAGAAGAGGCATCTTGTGCTTCTGCGTTTCGTTCGTTAAGTGAGGTAACCAGAGGCCCACTTCCCTCTTCCCTATCACCCCCCTGTATATTTATTATATTATATTTTCACTTATTAGTAACTGGCGTACATCCTTAACCCTTGCTCACTGGTCATTATTTCCTCTGCAAAATGGTTGCCTGGTAGAGATCGCTTCTACGCGATAAGGCCGCCAATTGTACCTTTGTGTATTTTATGTTTCTTATTATTTATTTATTTTCTTATTTTTGCTAATTGGTGTACAATAAAGTGTATTTCAATTCAATTCACCCCTTCCCTTCGTCCCTCCATCCCCCAAATATCCCCAAGGACCGGCAACGCATCTGCAGCTCCTTTGGTGATGCAAATGTGTACGTGATCGACGATAATCAGCTACCATCAGCTCAGCTTCTTGCTCTATTGGCCCCTTTCACATCGATTAAAAAATGTCTTCTGGACCGCTTTAAATAAACGTACAAAATGTGAGTTTCTCTTAGGTTTTACATTTCACTGCTTTGAACGTAAATCATTAATACATAAAATGGTGGAATGTTGTTAACGCTCTTAAGGTATTATTACATTTGTACTGAAACTCTGGAATGCAAATCGCGTCGTGCGGCCGCGAGATCCGATTTGCTAAAGATTATTATAATAGTAGAGGGTTGGGAGGAGGAGGAGGAGGACGAGGAGTAGCTATTGTATTCTATTAATTAACACCACGATAGCCGAGTGGTTAGGTGATCTGTCACCTCATCAGGAAACCCGAGTTCAATCAAAAATCATTTACGATTTGTCGACAGTCTCACCACCTGTCGCGTAATTTTAAAAGCTCTGGTGAAAAGCTAATGTGTTGACCCCTGACAATACTGTGGGTATTGGTTCAGGTGTGTAGATTAAATTTATTTTTAAGATGATGGACAAGAAGGAGAAGAATGCCTTTAGTCAAATTCATGTCTATGCATTGCATAGAGAATTGTATACAAAGTGACTATATCAAATGAAAATTTGTCCGTCAGTGGATTTTTTTTTTTTTTGCGATTATTGTCTCTTGTTGACACTTCATCATTGCGGTAATTATTATAACCTGTTGTACTAATTTCACGAAAAAAATATTTATTTATGCAACGAACCGACCGGTATCGCCTATTTAATTATACATAGGTATTATATAAGATGCCGTAAGGACAGACACTTTTTTCCGCTTTAATATTCATACAAATTTTGAAGTTTTCTCTGATGCCAATGAAATCTATTTGGTATTTATATTATATACATGACAAATACTTTGATAATCCTTGATGTTTGCTTCGCTTCGAACATTATTTGCCTCGCGACTGCTCGAATCGAAGACGTCGCGCTCTAAATATAACTGCGCGTACGCTTCGCTTCAACATGCCTGTTTGTTTTGATGTTAACGCGAGTGTTACGACGAGATGGAGAGGTATGTGACGCACCGAAGGTTTTGTGTTCGAGTTTGTATGCATACTTAATCTTACTTTAACGCGGTAGTGGACAAGCGGCCGCCTTTGCTGCTGCTCGACCGGGCTAGTACCGCGACCTCGCTCAACACCGGCGCGAAGTAGTGGCTAGTGCAACCGGAGGCCCACTGCCGTGGAGTCGCGGTAGTATGAGGAATCCGCCTAACATAAAATTTTCCCGTCGCGATTTAAAAGTAAATTGCAATTTCAGTGTTACGTGAAGAAAAAATTAGTTGTATGGAGGTTAAAGGAATATTTTGTAAAGAAGTCCGCTCTATCTCACGCCGTATTCTTTCTGACTCACAATCATGAACATTTATCTTCTAAGAGGAAAGGTTTCGTTTTTTTTTAGTTTTACGGCGGGGGAAAGGTGCTCGCACCTAACCAGTCACCGAAGACGGTGACTGGTTATGTCGCGATCAGCTTTGAAGAAGACCCAGTCGGTCTTCTTACCTCTTCTTTAGACCTCCCGGCCCGGTGGCCTTGACACCTTCGGCGGTAGAGACTCGCGAGCAGGAAGCCCGCGAGTTAAAGAGGAAAGGCGAACAGTTGCTAGACATTCGTAGGCCGTTGCATATTCCCTGTCGCTAGGTAGTGGTGGTACCGTAAACCGGTAGGGAGCGTTGCGTGCGGGGAAAGGGGAGGGCCGAAAGCAAGCGAAAGCGCACCATACCCTGATATGGTCCGTGTCACGATTAGGTCGGCGGGGCCATGGAAGGTGGTGAGTTGTGTCTCCAACGCTGAGTCGTAACCTTTCTTCACTCTTGCCGTATAGGTGTTATATCGGATGTTAGGAGAGCACACTCACAGCCTCCTACGTAGACGAGGAATTTAACTATTATGGAAGAGAGGGACGAGGTGACGTGACATGGTTACCACGCGATCGGCGATGAAGGTGAATATCGTAAGGAAACCCGTATGTTAGAGAAATAATGATAAAAAATATTTCGTACACATTTGCGAAGTCCGCCGTCCCGGACTAGCGGCTTGGAGAAACCTTCCCGGCTCTGAGCTATCTCAAACATTGAGAGACAGCCTTTGCCCAGCAGTGGGCAATGTACAGGCCGCTATGTTACATTACTTTCGATACTCTAAAAGGTTCTTCATGCGATCATTTCACAGCTTTTTTAATTGCTAATGAATCAAAACCGCGTCGCGTGTTCACCCTCATTATGCTTGAATGTGGCGCATTTGTTATTTAATTTAACTATGTAATTTCGTATTAAGAGCCGTGGTAGCCTAGTGGTCAGGGCGCTCACTGTAGTGTCATAGAGCCTGAGTGACCTGGTTTCGAGTTCCTGGCCCCGGTGCCGGCACTACTAAAATCGTTAATAACAATTGTAAGTGCTGTATTTACCACGTGCTCGGCGGCGAAGGAAAACATCGTGAGGAAACCTCCATGTCTGAGAAATATAAAAAAAAATATTTCATGGATATGTGAAGCCCGCCAACTCGCACTGGAGCAGCGTGGCGGGTTCTTCCCGGCTCCTAAACCCTCTCTGATACTAGTATTTGAGAAGGAGGCCTTTGCCCAGCAGTGGGCACTCACAGGCTGCTACTTTCCTTTTTTTATGTTATTGCGGCCTGTAATCATTTCAGCGATAACGAAGAAGTTTATGTGAGCACAAATTGATGCACAGTATTTTGACGGCTCGGTGGTGCAGCGGCTCAGCGTTTAGCTGCGGCGCTGTGGGGCGCGGGTTCGTTTCCCGCACGGGACTAGTATTTGTATGGACTACGGATAGTAAGTTCCGGATCTGGGTGTTTGTCCATGTACGATTTATCTACATAAACTGCCTCCGCGACACAAGAAGACATCCCTACAGTTAAAGGCAAAGTGATCATTTAAGCATTGCGCACCGGGCTTTCTTAACTTTTGTGATCACTTTGTAGGTCAAGTTGAAATGCATTTTAAATAACAAAGTCTGATCACTACTTGCAACAAAAATATCTTCTTCATCAGCCTCTTCAATAGTGAGAATACCTCATGAGGATGGCCTACAATCGCCCTCGCTTAAAAGGAGTCGTTTGTAAAAGATACAGCGCACCGTTGGACGGTGTTGCCCGTCTTAGGTACTATATTGAACATATTGCACCTCACATAACGCAAAAGCGTTTGAGAAAGTGCATTATTAACAACTGTTCAAAGTAACGTGATTAAAAAAGAAAAGTGCCCACTGCCGGGCAAAGGCCTTCTCCTCAAATATCTGAGAGGGTTTTGGAGCCAAGTGCCCGCCACGCTGCTCCAGTGCGCGTTGGAGGTCTTCACATATCCTCGAAAATATATTTTTATATGGTTTCCGCCGAGCAGGTGGTAAATGCAACTCTTAAAATTGATATTAACAATTTGAGTGATACTGGCACCGAGGTTCCAATCCAGGACTAACGTGCTCTATGAAACTGTAGAACTGAGCCTAGTGCGATTCACAACGAACTTATATTTTCGGTAAGGCATTAATGTGATCAGAGAGCGTTGTGGCGTGAAAGACGATGTAGTGACACGGATTGAAAAATGGATGTTGAGCTGGTTTGGACATGTGGAGAGGATTTATGAAAGTGGAAGAAGCGAAAGACGTATGTCAGGACCGTAGCAAGTGGAAAAAGATTGTCTCTACCTACCCTGAACAAGACGTGAATATATTCATACATTGTTTGAGATGGTTAATTCGTATGAGTGCAGAACTGTACATATGTCAAATCTTAAGCCTCGCCATTTGAGATTTAATTTTTCATCGTGATAGTCGAATTACATTGTGGACATAAGTTTTATTATGAAAACACTGTTTCTGTCTTGAAGCCGCACTATCTAATTTAATTGTCAAGATAGAGATGGAGGATGGAGGAGATACATAACAATTCTTAAAAAAAATATTTCTATCTGAATTTGAATTTAATATGGATTGCGTTTATTGTGTAAGGAGTTTCGATCTATTTGCCGCCATATTGACTTTAAATTTTTCACCGTGATATTTGAATTACACTGGACATAATGATTTCTGGTATTTACGCGAACACTACACATTAGAAATTAAACATTTTTTATATTCCCGACGTTTCGCTTGCTTTACATGTATTCGATGAAGTTATTGCTGTTAGCCGTTTTGGCTTTTACAGCTTCATAGGTTTGCGTTTATGCTTTAAGTAGATGTGCAAGAGTACATCTACTGCTTACCTCTTTATAGTAAGCTATCTGTGGACCCTCCGAGGGAGCTTCGGGCCTCGTCTCTGACGGTCGAGGTGTTTCGATAGAAATGGGCGGTAAGAACCACCCTGAATCCCGAGTGTTTTGTTGGCACGATACGCTCTTATGCGTCGGCGGGGGATTGTGTAATTGTTTCTACTCCTAACTGTATGTACAGTGTGTGCTTGAGTAGTGTTACCCGAGACTGGGTCGGTTAGTCGGTCTGTTATTTTCTTGCTTTACAGCAGCCGCGGTCACGGGGGGACTGAGGTGTTATACGTCCAGATGTCATAGTTAACTCGAGCTACCTTCAGCTTTTATTTATTAATCTTGGTTCGATCTGCAGAGCTACTGGATAGCTGAAGGTAGCCCGATATATCGGTATATATATAATACATAGATATAGAAGAATAATAGTTTCATTACCATTTTGGACATAAGTTTTATTATTATAACACTTTTAAAAAAGAAATGCATTTCAATGTATAACAGAACTTATGGTAGATTACGCCAATAGCCAAATGGGTTAGGGTGCGGACTACGAAACATGAGGTAGTAAGTTCGAGCCCCCCATTCGACTATTGTCGTGAACCACTCCAGATATAAGCTGTAATGCTTAGTTGGAGGGTTAACAGGAATATAAGTAATGTTGCTTAATAAATAGCATTGCTATGAAGTCTTTTAAAAAAAAAAAAAAAATTTGCCTTTTGCGATTTGAATTTACAGCCGGACAGTGGTTGTTCAACAGCAAACGTGTTTACTTTCTAAACTAAACCCGAGTGCACCGGCTTCGTATCCCAACTATAAACAACCTATAACAGTGTAATGAATGTTTGTCATCATGTTTAAAAACCTTTGTTGCAGGTAAGCGACGTGGGCGGTTGCGGGTACCATTTAGCTACCATGCTGGGTCTGCTGCCGGCGCAGGTCATCAACGTGTACCTGGGCTCCACGTTGCGTTCGATACACGACGTGCTGCACGAGTCCCATCTCACAGGATACGTGGTTTTCGCCTTTCAGGTGATCTTTTTTAAATAAAGCACAGCGGGTAATCTCTGTCTAGGGGTAATTTTCGCAATACAATTTTTTTCTTTCTGCGTGTAAAAAAAAATTTTTCATAATCTTGTTCCCGTATGAAGGAAGACCTTTCAGAATTGCTGAGATTCCTTTATTTCTTAATAATGTAACCATGAACCTGCTATATACACCGATAAATATATCTTTTCTAAATTCACGAACCAATTGAAATGAAATTATTATTTACGGATTTTATCGCGTATCATAACTTTTTACCATGACCACTTTTTTCGTTTCAACGTATAGTATTCGCGTAAATGCAAGAAATCATCACGAGTCATTGTTCTAATTAATCGGTTACATCGTTACACATTTACTAGAATATTCCTTATGTGCTCTACACTAGTCCAGGTCATCATTTAATTGAAGCCACACGTGTGATCGAATTAAGACAGTGGTTAATTGAATGAGTCAAGCGGACTGGGGTATGTGAGACGAGCTCGCTCAGGGAAACGTGTGATATGATTCAGTTCCGACCAAACAGTATATTAAACACTATATTATGACTATCGTTGTTACGTAAAAGTTGACATCCTTGATTGACGTTATATATATATTTACCGTAAAATTACCAGACGCAGTATACTCCCACTTTCGTATGGTGTGCGATAGTGGCGTAAGAAACCACCACCCCCTTTCTTACAGTGGGCTTCGTTAAAGGAGACAAAAGAGGATAGTTTCTAAAACGACGATAACTTCGCAAATCTTCATGTAATAGCTCCGAATGAGGCTAATGATGGCTGCGCTACGCCGATCGTGCCAAGTGAAATTCCCTAGTCTCTGTCTACACCCATGGGGTAGTTTTGGATATACATGTTGTTTCAAAAACATTTCCTTTAGTTTCACTCATATATAGCCTGTTCCTTTTCTCATTTTATCCTAAAAACGTTAGGATTTGTGAGATCTAAACACTTTTCTTCAACCCTTAACGTGTCATAACAAAAGAACTTCTATCGTTGTCCCTCACGTCATGAGTTATGTCATAATTCCGCTATTTCATCCAGCATTAGACACGTAGCGTCCCGCGACTGGCGTTCGCCGGTTGAGTTGGACGAGAACCTGATTCGGCCGCCTTACGAACACTGTACACTGCGGTCGTGGAGCCGATATCTGTGCCTCTAAGATCAACAGCAATGAAACCTGCTAGTTTAACGAACTGACATTGCAATTATAATTTATGTGCTAATAGCTCTGGCGAAATCGCGTGCGTTTCACCGGCAGATTCCTGAAGAATTTTTACATTTTTAGATAGGTCTGGTAGATTTGACAGTACGTGAAAAGTATCAAGGTGGCCATGACGGTAGTCTGAATGTGTTAATTTTATGTTGTTTTCATTCTGCCATAATTGAAATTAACCTCGAGGAACGACCTTGAACAAATGGCGACTTTTAATATTTTATGGTATCGAACATAGCAACTGACCATCTGAGAATGTAATAGGTTAACTAATTTAAAAATCGACAACGAAGTTCCAGAGATTACCCGCACATTATAAACAAACTCACACTATATCTTTATGATAAGTTTAGACGTGTGCACCGGCGCCAGCTTTGATGAGAGTGAAGTCAATGCGTATTTTAAAAAATTTAAAATAAAACAACTATATTTACGGACTTATATTTATTATATTGATTTTTTTTTTAAGTTACATTTGTCATTTACCTCTACTAAATGTAACCTTTTATCATACACACATACCTGAAATAATACCCGATTAAACCCGCATATGCTCATGAAAACTTGTTTAAACAAACACAGACTTACTATACTTTTATACTAGTAAACCACTCCGAACTTGCACGGACAGACCTCTAAGGTCATGTAACTATATCTCAAAATAAGTTACCTTACCAGCCTGTAAATAGTCCACTGCAGGACATAGGCCTCCCCCATTAGGAGTATTTGCAGTAATAGGCGATCGCAGTACCAGACACCTGGAACTCTGCTGCCCGTTAACGATCTGCTTAATTTTGTTTTGGTAATTTTCGACATGGGTTATCCCGCTATCTGTCGGTAGCCATGGCGATTTTCTAGGCTTTTCTCGTAAGCCTACTCTTACGAAACATATGGGAAGAAAGGGGATGGCAGATTCGTCGTCGATACCACACGGCCTAATACCAATATAAGTACAGATGAACACTGCATAGTACCTACAGCTCCTGCGTTCCCGATCCCCAATCAAAGATACCATCGCTCATTGTTCATCGAACAAACAGTGTGTTTCCTTAACCTTAAAGACATGATTATCGTCTTCATCATGTCACAGAAACATTTTGATAAAACATATTAAAAATGGAAAAAAATATATATTAGGAGACTTCATCGAAAACATTGACTTGAGTTTCTAGAAAGATACAGTAGAGCTTTTTGAAAATATAAAAAGGACATAAAATTATCGTCGTATACTTACAACGATATCATGCTCGTTCAATTTCCCCTTCGACTCTGTTCTCTGCACTTCACTGCGACGTTCTATATTTTAAACGTATATCTCGTTTACTTTCTTGTTGTGTCATATTTGCTTGCAAGTTGACTTATATTCTACTGAACAACATAGATAAAGCGTAAGATAAAGAAGATAAAAAAACGTTCAATTTTCTATTTAATTATTTTGATTTGAAAGCGTTTAATTCGCTTTTTTCTTTTTTAATATCCGGGGTAACGGGGCCACTGAGGAGTTTGACGTCCTGATATCATAGTTAACCCGGTTACCGACGGCTTCATAATTATAAATTTTTGGTACGATCTGGGCAGAATGTGCTCGCGGTATCTTAAGGGGGTGCAGTGGTATACTTGATCTTGGATTTAATTTTATTAATTACCGTATCGCTAGCAGATGGCCAACCAATCTTCTCTATTGAAATTAGTCTGTTTATATAAATTTCAAATTAAAAAAAAAACATGCTTACCGGCAGTCGTTGTTTAGCCTCGCGAATCATCCTTAGCAGGGATCGGTGTTCTTTAGCGAGGATATGTGGTCTGTCAAATCTAATGTAAATAAAACGCGTATAAAACCCCTACTTATTGGTTACGTTTCGATATGTAGTATTCTCGTAAATACAAGAAACCATTATTTGTCTATAGTTATTTAATAATTAATTGTTATTGTCATTATAATAATTAATTATTAGTGTAAACGGTAGGTAGAGTCGGGAGAGGAAGACCTAGGCGAACATTTCACGATCAAATCGGAGACGTTCTGAAAAAAGACCAGGTCAAGAGTACTCTAAACCAACGAGCATGCATGCGAAGATTGATGAAAGTGGAAGAAGCGAAAGACGTATGTCAGGACCGTAGATAGTGGAAGAAGATTGTCTCTGCCTACCCCGTTGGGAACAAGACGTGAATATATACGTACATACATATACATGCATACTTATTTAATAATGTATGTAGTTCAATGGGGACATTTGTGATAAGCTGTTCTGGTCTTTGATTTTGTCGTGATTTCTATAGACTGTGCGAAAGGCAAATATATAAAATCAATCAAAGAAAAACAATCTTTATATCAAGCATTAACCAAAATCCATGTTACATAGATACAAAAAAGCGGTCCATTGGCAAGCGTGTGGATTTTATGTACAGTTCTAGCAGCACTTACGATTCATTGCATAATCGTAACTGTAACAACCGACGCTGCCAATGGAGTATTCCGGTAGGGCTCCAAATTGCCAGAGGGATGTAACATGATGTGCGATGTAACATGGGCGATGTGTAACACGGTTCTCACAACCGATTCTGTAAGTGAACAATTGTCTTTTCATAGATTTTAATCTAAATTTGTTTAAGAATTAGCTCTCTTTCTAATTTTGTCTTCTTTGATTTATATACTACCGAAGTGATCGATATAAAATTTGTATATCTATAGATCTTTGAACAATCAAATGTAAAGTTTATAATCGTCCTAGAAGCTCTCTTTTTTTAAACTTGGAAAGCGGAAATTCGTGGGCTTTTTTTTTAATCGAAAATAATTAGTTGTCCGATGTCCTATCCACACGGCTATCGTATCTCCTCTATTAAAGAAATAGTACACAACCTGTTTTTAGAAATAGCTTTTTTAAGTTTTTAGAAATAGCTTAAATAACCTTTTGGTCTTGAATTAAATACTTAAAGTTGCAATCAAAGTCCCCTTGCCTTAACCTTAACAGCAATATAAAAACGATCTAATATAAAGACTAACTTTATATTCTACTGGACCGACTGTAGTTGTTCTGGCTTTTCCTGTAGATGGCGCGATGAGTATAAATATTGATAACTCGACCAGAGCGCCACCTATCGGCTCCTAACATCGATCCAGCTATGAACCGTCGTCTCGACTGCACAAATATGTTATGTGAAAATGTCCTCAGGTCAAAAGTTACACGATCTCTAACAGAGTCCCACAAGATATTCCACTGCAGGATATAGGCCTCTCCCGTATTTATCATAATCGCCACGCTCGGCAAGCGGATTGGCGATCTCAGTACCAGACACCTTGCACCTTACACGCCGTTGTTCCGTCAACGGTCTGTTTAATTTGGATCTGGTATTATATCTGTGTAATTACTAAAGGCCGGCAGCGCATCTGTAGCTCCTATGGTGTTGTGGATGTTCGTGGGCGTCGGTGATCACTTACCATCAGGTGAGCCGCACGCTCGTTAGTCCCCTTCTTTTATATAAAAAAAAAAATCCTCGAGACAGTTATCCCGCCATCTGTCGGTACAAGGCTTTCCCTTAGTCGTCGTTTAAGACAGAAAGAAAAGCCGGTTATACTTACCGGCGTCGTAAATTCGTTTTATCTTTTACAATATTTTTTGTCATATCTAGAAATTTGTATTGAATCGAATTGTACAAAATGACAGCTGACTCGCTAGCGAAGTAAAAAATTCATTCGCATACACTTTTGTTATTTATTAATATTAATTCTGTATGTGGCATTTAAAGGTCAAAGGATTTACAATTGTAAATATCTGAAGTGGCAATTTGTCTGCACTGAACGGACTGGCAACGAAACGAGATCCGCTAATTGATTTGTTGTTTGAAAAGAGATTGTCGTGTATCAATATTTATTTTAAAGGCGCCATGTCTAGGTCAAGTTTACAGACTGCCACACTTGACGAAGTACGAGCCAGCCATAAATAACTATCATTGTGAACCAGACATTAAGTTTTTAAGCGAAGTCTACAGCGCCACCTATCGGACCCTAGTATAGCTATGAACCATCATCTCGACAGTACAAATATATTTTTGGAACATGACCTCAATCGCTTAAGTCGTTTAGAAGTTACACGATGGAAAATGTTTATATTAGGTCGGTGAAAAAGTTTTTTCGTATTTAATAAGTAAAAAATTGCAGTAAAATCCCTATGGTTGTACTTTTTATATCTGGCTGGTTTTGATACTATTAAATAGATGACATTTTAGAAACAGAAAATTAAAAGGTAAAAACGGTTTCCCGCGATTTTTCTATTGTTTTTCTGTCCGCCAAAATGAGTGAATCTAACGAAGAAATTCGATACATTTTGAAGTTGTATTATAAAATAGGTAAAAACATTTTCGAAGTTTATGGGCTTAACGCAGTGTCAGTAAGAGTAGCACGAACTGGTTCAAGCGTTTTCAGTCCGGGAATTTTGATGTCAAAGATGAAGCTCGCTCTGTTCGGACCAGTTACGGATAAATTCGATCCCATTTTTGAAAAAGTGGAGCAAGATCGGGATATTAGTTACGACATAGCTGAATATCTTGGGGTTGACCACAAAACAGATCAAAAAACTGCGACAAGTAGTTTTGACAGTCCTCTCTTGATGTTAATCTAACACTTCCGAAAGAATTCTGTAAGGACCGAAACCGGTGAAAATCTGATGGTGCAAGGATCAGGGCTATATAGTGGATACATTAACACCATGCTCTCAATGTTTGCTAAGTGTTTTAAGATGTGTGTGGTCTAGCGTTGTCATGATGAAAAACCACACCCTTTCTGTTGATCAATTCTGGCCGTTTTTTCTCTATTTCAGGCTAGAGTCTCATCAGCTATTGGCAGGTTTTGCCCGACGGTAAAAGCTCATAATGAACGATGCCCTTCCGATCCCACCATACACACGGCATCACCTTATTGCGAGTAGAACCAAATACCAATAAGAGTTTACTGCAACTTTTTGCTTATAACATAGGAAACAGCGATGCATTCTGAATATAATTCTGAATTCTGTGATCTTGTTCGCGTACACTTTTATATTCCTATACATACAGAAAAAAAAATTTAAAAGCAATCATCGCTGTAATCCCCCACATAACTATATCGATATTTTATTATTTAATATACAACACTATTAACTTAACAAATTTCAAATTTATATTGGTTGTGTAAAACTTGCATGTACAATTCAAACCTAAATATAGATAGATAGAAAAAAAAACTGTGTAATGAAAGGTTAATGAAAATGGTTGTTGTGTTCAATCTAACAAAATCTCATCGTAAACTGCACATTTCACCTTTAAACTATATACGGTCTCGTGTGTTACAGTATCGGCTAACTGCGGTGTGGGCTATGGTTCCGAATGCCGACTACAATATTTACGCGTCATATACACATAACTCACGCCTGTAATTCCACACAGAGTAGGCAGCGTGTGATATTACTATAATAATACACTGTCCATGATATATGGTACAAATATGTTATATTATCACTCGAAGAGCTCTGTTATCTCAGGAGAGTCGTTAACACGTGTAGTTAACACACGGGCCAGTAGCCAGGGCCTTTAAGTTTTTAACGTGGCAGAGCCAAGCGGCGGATTTTGCTGCCGCTCGAATGGGCCGGCTCGACCGCATTGGTACCACGGGCTCGCAGTACACCGGCGTGATGTAGTGGCATCTTGTGCTTCTGCGTTTCGTTCCGTGAGTGAGGTAACCGGAGACCCATACCCCCTTCCCATTCCCCTCCTCATCCTCACTCCCATCCCATCTCTCAACACACCTGGTGTTGCGGGGATTCACGTGGGCGACGGTAATCACTTTGTCATCAGGTGAACCGCTTGCACGTTTGCCGCCTTTCCCATAAAAGAAAAAAAAAGTTTCATGGTACGCGTGGTGTGTACGATCCCCAGTGACTAGTAAAATTGTGCTCTGTGTTCTAAATTTACCACGACCGATCACGACGAAGGGAAATCACCGTGTGGAAATATTTGAAAGGTTCTAAAATTTGAAGGGCGTGTAAAGTCTACCAGTCATTCAGCATTGGAGCAGTGTGGCCAAATATCTAACACCCTACCTCAAAAAAAAAAATGGTGGCAGTGCTCAGCCGTGAGACATTTATAGGCTGCTGTTGATATCTTACTTTACTATTACCACTACTCGTACTTGCAGCCACAGTTCAAATTTAAAGGCTGTCCGCTTGTCATTAAAAAAAAAACAAATGTTCCGGTGTTATTCTGATAATTGGAAAATTTAATTTTAGGGCAACTGATAATACCGTCGTACGATTCGTTTAAAAAGATAATACATTTTGTAGATAACTTTATTGATGCCCCTTTTTGCTTGGTTTTTAATCCACCCAAGGCGTATCTTGCATTCTTTACGCTTCGTGACTCTCTGTACGTCGCGGAATACGTCTCCTAAGTAATTCACGTTATCAGCGTCCGATTTGACGACGCACGTAAATCTCTAAATTCATAACATCGATAAGGGAAGTACAGGGGTTAGGGTGATGGTACACTGAGCTGTAACGCATGAGTTGGCTCTGTGTTTTCGCACGATGTACAAAGTCAATGTGTAATGTAATGTGTAACGAGTAACAGCCTGTAATGATATGATGATGATGATGGGCCGCTGCGATTAAGTTTGCCGAGCGAGGCGGTTATGGTAAGTAAGGTAAGGTAATTATTAATACTGCATTATATAGAATAACATACATTTTTATCTTTTCTGAAGAGTTTACTTGCCTAAACATATCAACTAAGCGTGGTTCACGACAATGACGACGTCAGACTTCGTAGTACGCGCCCTAACCCATAAGGCTAATGGCGCCTAAAGGTGTCTGCTATAAAAATTAGAATGTAAATTATAAGGCAACAAAGAAAAGTAAATAGCTAAATTAAAATGTTCACATTAATGGAATTTTATCATTAATTATGTACTACGTATGGCATGCTAGAGTAATAAATAAAGGCTTATTATTATACGGTAATTATGTTGACCAACTCCAGTGTGTTGCAGTCTTTAGTAATCGTCGTTTGTCGGCATAGTTACAACATTCAACTCAGTCCACATGCTCTGTGATCGCGTGCTCTGTCTCCTCGCAACGCACTGTGTCTGTAATCCGACTGAGTCGTAAGTCACTAGTATTATTGACTGTCTGTCTGTTTCGTTCGCCGCGTTTGCATGTTGAATATATAAATGACGCATGATTACAATTGAGGATATTGTTGGGATAATAAATAAAAACAGACGGCTCTTTGGTAGCGGTAAAGGAATCTTCCACGGCGTTTCTTTGTAAGAGCCGTCTCGGGGGATCTCCGAGAGCAAACCCAGCAACCTGGCTTACATTAACTTTTTGACGCACACCTTCTTCTGTCTCCCGGAAACGCGAAATGTAGGTCACGGACGCCTTTTTGGCTGCGTTGAGTCGTGTCAAATGAAAATCCATAATTTCTGTCCACCCCTGTGGGTGACGGGCGTAATTGCTTATGTATTATTTATATAATAAACAGAAACGGAAAAGTTATGTAATAAACAAAGACTTCAGACAGTGTGTCAGAGACTTGGTAGATAAAACAAGTAAATCTAGTAACATTTTGTTCATGTTCTTTTTAAAAATATATTTTATGATTATTGTTTATCAATCTTTATCATTCACAGATTCGTTTAATAGTCCGTATACAGCGAGGGCATTGTATTCTATTAATTGGCATTCTACTTGTGATATAAGAGTTATAAAAGACTTCCTTAGAAGCGCTATCAATTATAAATAATATATTATTGGCGATTGATATATTACTTACTCTTTCGATTTTTATTATATATTTATTTATGTATCGTTTTATATATTTGTATACGTGTTAGTGTATTTTATGTTATAAATATTTATTTAATTATACATGGTGTGTTTATATGTATTTATAAACTTATTATTGTTGGGGTCTACCTATAGTTTTTTTTTTATTCCTAGTTTTGTACCTGCCAACTACCTTTCACCACAACAAGGGTTTACTGGTAGAGAATGCCACTTGTCATTAAGTCCGCCCATTGTAACCTTAAGCTTAAGGCTAACAATAAAGAATAAATAAATAAATACTAGTACATATATGGTTCAGAAAGAGGTCTACAATTTAGAGGGGATCCGTATGCACCGAGGATCGAACACGAGGCGACCGTAAAATGGTTTAATAGAGGAGCCATGGTAGCTCAGTGTTCGGGACGCTCGCTTTTAAGTTCTTCGCTCGCAACTGACCTGGGTTCAATTCCCGGTGCCAACGGTTATATTTAAATACACACATCAACGGTTTAGTAGTCACGATAGCCCAGTGGCTAGAGTACCTTCCTCCGCTGGAGACCTGATTTCGTTTCTCTACTGAGGGCTCGTAGAAAATATTTTTTCTAAACGTAACATACGATTTGTATCGTTGGCCTGAATAGGGACTATTCTTTCATCTGGGGAGCGCCATAATCGGCGATGAAAAAAATTAACATTTATACAAATAATAATAAATGAAGAAGGTATAAAATAACCTTAATTAATACTCGAGCCTCAGTTTCAGACCCTCGAGTGAATTGGTGTTGGCAATAAGATGCCTCTTGAAGCGAAAGCTCCAATTTAAACGCCAATAGAGCTTATTGCTCAATATGATTTTTTTTTAACTTTTCTATAATACAGCAATCTGGTGCGGCTGGGGTTAAACCTTACCTTGTCAGCCTGTAAATAGTCTACTGCAGGACATTGGCCTCTCCCATAAGGAGGATTTGCCACAATCGCCACGCTTGGCCAGCGGATTGGCGATCGTAGTACTAGACAGACACCTTGCACCTTGGACGCTGCTACTCGTCATCGGTATTTTTTATCATTACTCAGACATGAAACCTGCATGTTCCTCACGAAGTTTTCCTTCACCGCCGAGCGCTTAGAAAATGCAGCACTTAAAATTGATATTAACAATTTTAGTGGACCACCGGGCATCGAATCCTGGTCTCACGCGCTCTAGGAAACTAAAGCGAGCGCCATAACCACTAGGATACCTCGGTTCTAGCCACATCGGACGGTAGCCATTGCTATTTTCATGGCTTTCTCTTACGACTCTTCAAGGGAAGAAAGGAGCTGGCAGATTCTTACGCCAATACCACATGGCAGGGCATTAAGCAGTAGGAATAGTAAGGGCCATCAGAAAGATGCTCTGGAATGAGACTCGTCTCACTTCCGAAGTCAAGAGCATCAAGCGCTACCAATCGAGCATGCCGTTCGCCTGATGGTAAGTGATGTAACCGTCGCCCACGTACATCTGCAACACCAGAATTGCTGCAAGTGCGTTGCCGACCTTCAAGGGTATTTGCGAGTTGGGAAGAATGATGAGGAGGGGGATGGGGAGGGGGAGTGGGCCTCCGGTTACCTCACTCGCCGAACGAAACGCAGAAGCACAAGATGTCTCTACTTCACGCCGGTATTCTGCGAGGCCGTGGTACCAACCAGCTCGAGCCGGTTCGTTCGAGCAGCAGCAAAATCCGCCGCTCGGCTCTGCTATGTATAGACAAAAGACCTTATTATTAAAATTTATCCTGCCCAGTTGCTCTATTGAGCGTTCCGCAGGATTCATGACTCATTGGAATGCTGTCCACTGAGTCAAGCGGTCGTCAATATTATCCTCATTGATTCTGACAATGAGTTTCCAACCACATTAAAATGAAGTAACTTCACTACGCTGACTGACAGAGCAGAGAAAGGCGGACTCAAAAGGCATTGAGTCCGCCCCTTGTATTGCTTTCTTAACGTATGCAAATATAGTATAAAGAAATAAGTAAATAAAAGATAGCAAACGAGCAAACATAACAGTGTGAAATTTTTATTAACGCATAACTAAACGAATCCACAACGCGTCCACTGACGTGTGAAATTACTTAGTTGCCGAGTATATTTTATGATTCGGAGAAAAAAACGTATCGAACGATTGGTATTATAAATGCAATACTTTCGGAAGGAAATTACTTATACCTATACAAGAAAGATAAGTTTATTAAACTGAACTTATTATCCATCGTTCATCGTTTTATTTTTTACAAACGTAATACATTTACAGTTTCACCATCGTACATCGCGACAGAATTCGAAGCTCCATCGATACCACCTAGATGGCATTGGCATTCCACCACAGTGGGTTTTAATCGAAGCTTTCTGCCACGCACTTCAACTTTGTGAAATCAGCTGTCGCCAGCGGTATTTCCGAACAGTTACGACTTAGGGACTGTAGCATGTTATGGATGTTCGTGGGCGTCGGTGATCACTTATCATCAGGTGAGCCGCACGTTCGTTTGCCCCCTTCTTCTATAAAAAAAAAAACATATTTGACAACATCTTTAGCTTTAGTTAATTTCCTTATAGAGGAGTTTCTAACATAATCTCGCAGTTTGAGTCTTATAAAGTTTCTTTCTATTCCTCTTTGTCCAACTCTTGCTTAATTTAATTTCGAAAGGCACAGCTAAGTACCTATTTATCAAGATAAGTAAAGTAGTAGTAAGTTGAGCTAACATACATGCATACATACGTAGACTGCTAAAATCATAACCGTCTTCATAGTCGGGTATAGATCGACACGATTAGTACCAGTAGTAGGATTAGTAGTACCAGACTCCTCGCACCTTAGACGCTGTTTTCCGTCACCTGCACACTTGATTGGACGCCATGAGATTACAAGAAAAAGGAGTGGCAGATTTCGTCACCCGCTATCATGGTAATGGTATAATTTACCGGTGTTTGGCCTTTATATAAATACGGTCCCAACCTAATAGGTACACCGAATTTTAACTCTCATTTCTATAGGTTTCGCGATCAGTCAGTGAGTGGTATTGGACATTTTTGGAGATTTTCTTCACTTCATAGATTTGATTCACGGAGAGGACTGCGCCTTAACACACCAAGCACGTTTCGGCCAATAAAAACCAAACGTTTTATGTGTGTTTAGACGCGCATTGAATATTTTCCCCAATTAAATTTGGCGTGTAGTTTAGCATTAAACTGAAACAAAGGTGCTATAATGCGGTGTCGCGAACTGGAAGCGTTCGACCGGGGCCGCTTAATGCAATTAGAATAATATCATTGTATGTGCTTATTTGTATAAAATAGTACACAGTAGTTACGTCGTATTCTATTACTTATTTATATGTAATTTAAAAGAGTTAGGGATGTAAGGGGACCTCACCCGCACGTGGTGGTTGCAGCCCTGCGAACTGACAACTGAGACGAGGACAATCCATCTCAATTTGCCAACCCTAATTTTATATTATGGGAATAGCGGCAAACGAACAAACGGTTCACCTGATGGTAAGTGATTACCGTCGCCCACGTACATCTGCAATACCAGATGAGGTGTAGGTGCGTTGCTGGTCTTTAAGGGTATTTGGGAGATGGGAGGGGGATAGGGATGTGGAGTGGGCTTCCGGTTACCTCACCCACCGAACGACAAGCAGAAGCACAAGATGCCTCTCCTTCACACCGGTATTCTGCGAGACCGAACGAGCCGGCCCATTCGAGCAGGAGCAAAATTCCATAGACTGATGATTGGAGCAGCATTATGAACAGTAGTAGAGGGTACCGGCACTGCGCTCACCAAGCCGCATGCCCAGCGTGGTGAGCATGGCTAAATCTTTCAATAAATGCATCCAGGCTTTTACTGACATTGGTCTATGTTCAGTATTACACTTAAATAGGCTGATATAGCACTAGAGTTTTTTTTTATTGTTTTAGAGGCAGTTTACGTACATGAATTGCACATGGATAAACACCCAGACCGGGAACTGTTATTTGTAGTCCATAGAAATGCTAGTCTAGTGCGGGAATCGAATCCGCGACCCACAGCGCCGCAGCTAAACGCCTTAGCCACTACGCCACCGAGCCGTCAAAAGAGACCGTCACTAGAGTGATAATTAACGCCGTGTAGTGTTCAGCAGGACTTAGTCACGGTGTGGCAGTGGCTTAAGGTGCGATGATGGCTTCATTGATACATCAACGGATGTTCAGTATTGAAACTAAATCTGCTGACAACGTAATGAAGTTTAAAGCAATACCGAGTGATGTTCAGCAGAGGGCTCAGTCATGGTGTGGCGGTGACTTCAGCGGTACTTCTCCGTACGTGTGGTACATTACCTCGATACTGCACTGTCACGCTACCATAGCCTTTCTCGAAGTTTTTTTTTGATTAGTGACTATCAATTGTAGAGTTCATTGTAAATCATTTCATCATTCTGAATGTCGTTTCGTTCAAGTACACTACAGCATAGTTATTATGAATCGGACTATCGTTTTGCTGTCTGTTCTGTTTTCTTATCATACCTTGGATTTGGTGTCGCGACTGCTCGTTATGTACGCTCGATCACAGTGTTAGACCAAACCAACATTGCAATAGGACACATGTCTGGACAGTGTTGAATTCTAGAAAATGCCCCGCGGACTATTTGTTACAACTGCCTATTCTGGTCTAGCTGTTGTCATTCATGATCATTGTTTCCGAGGTCGCGGGTAGAGCTTTGTTGATTGTAATGAGGTTCAACGACGCACGAATTGAGATTCATCCATCAGGGACCTTAATCGCTTCGCCATAAAACATTTCCTCTATGAAATCATACCGTGTCATTTTTCATATCCAAGACATCTACTTAAACGGATCTATGTCTTGGATGTGTAAAATTATATGCAGGTGAATTGTGTGCACTTGTGGGCGTAAGTAAAGTGGCAGCCTGCCCAAAGCTCTCCTTCTCAAATATTTGAGACGGTTTTGGTGCCGGAAAGGGTCTTCCACGGACCTTCTTCCACTTGACGGACTTCTCGTGTCCACGAATTACGAATTTTTCTTGTTTGGATTTTCTCAGACATGCAGGTTTCCTCACGATGTGTTCCTTCGCCGTCAAGCACGTTGTTTAATTCAGCACTTAAAATTGCAATTAATCATTTTAGAGATACTGGCCAGGCATCGGGGATCGAACCCAGGTTGCTCGCGCTCTATGAAACTAAAACAAGCGCCCTGACCACTAGGATTGCGAGAGTGTTACGTAAAAATTACGAGATTAAGTAGCTCCTCCAGTGCGGGATGACAGACTTCAACATTTTCTCTAAATATTTGGTATTCGTTTAAGTCATAGTTATTCGGTACTTAAAAATACAATTTATCGATCGTCAGTACCACCACCGAGGATCGAACCATGGCCACTCGCGTACTATGAAATTTCACGCATGCCCCGACCTCTGTGCTACCGGGGTCCTTCGCGGCGCCCTGGTGCCGGATCCCACTTCACAACTTGATTCTACACAAGGGAAAAATTAATGCCTCCAATTGCGCTGACAATTCTATACAGGTACAAAGTGAAGTCAATGAAGGAGCCGACTGAAAAACACTACTGTGGTATCACTGACACGGGAACCTTTTTGACATTGCACAACAAATTAATCTTTTTTATTTGTTATTTTTTTTTTGTTATGTGAGCGTGGTAGAGCCAACCGATGACTTTAGCTGCTGCTCGAATGGGCCGGCTCGTCAAGGTTGGTACCACTGCCTCGCAGAATACCGGCGTGAAGTAGAAGCATCTTGTGCTTCTGCATTTCGTTCGGTGAGTGAGGTAACCGGAGGCCCTCCAATCTCCCAAATATCCTTTAATACCGGCAACGCACCTGCAGCATCTATGGTGTTGCAGATGTATGTGGGCGACGGTAATCACTTACCATCAGGTAAAACGCTTGCTCGTTTGCCGTCTTTCTCACAAAAAAAAAATGTGATTGCCATATAAATGTGTTTCTTTCTTCTTCTTCTTTCTATACTTTATACTTTTTTTTAGATTAGTTTAACGCGGGGGAAAGGTGCTCGCACCTACCCGTCACCGTCTCCGGTGACTGGTTATGTCGGGATCAGCATTGAAGATGCCGGACCGACTAAAACCCCCACGGTAGATATGCTGTTGGCCTAGTGGCCTTTACAGCTTCATCGGTAGAGCAGGAGGCCCGCAAGTTAATTACACTATAACTCCGGCGCAGATTCATAATATATCTGTCTGTTTGGATAGCCACCAAATCAACCCCAACATCATCATCGTATCGTCATTCAATTCGTTAGTCTAAAGGCGTTTAAATTTAAAATAAACTCGTGTTTTCATTTGGCTGCATGTCTAATCAAGCTTACGAGTAAAACACAATGCGGGGCCGACCTTCGTTACATCATATCTCTTATACTTACACGTGACACGCGTGCGATTCAAAATGTACATTCGTTTTCATGACAGAGAGCTTATTTTAGCTCTACAGACCGTTAACCCAATATCGGTGTGGTCAGAGGCCATGTACCAGGGCTGATTTAGAATAACCTGGCAGACGTTGGTCTTGGTGTTCCGACGATACAATTTGTAGGAAACAAATTTTTCGAAAGAAACATTATATTACTGATATATTGTAATAATTGTCAATAAAAAGAATAATATACATTGGACATTGTATTGATTTTTTTATTAACTGTAAATGATATTGTAACCTGGCAATAAAACATAAAAGACCCCCACAGTTTCTTGCCGGTTCTTCTCTGTGAAGATCATGTACTGCGAACCGATGTAGATGTTGACGTTCATGTCGAACTTTAAACAAAACTAAAGTAACTTAATAGCCTGTTAGTGTCAACTACTGGGCAAATACCTATTCTCAAATGTCTGAGAGGGTTTTTGGAGCCTGGTAGGCTGCTCCAGTACTGGTTTGCGGGCTTCGCATATCCTCTGAATTATATTTATATATTATTTCTCAGACGTGCATGTTTTCTCACGATGCATTCCTTTACGTCCGTGCACGTGTTAAATACAGCACTTAAAATTGCTATTAACTATTTTAGTGGTGCTGGCTAGGGGAACTCACTCAGATCACTCGCACTGTATGAAACTAAAGCGAGCAGCCTGATCACTACGCTACCACGGCTTTTTAACACGGAGCTTTAAACATGGCCAAATTGAATAAAAAAGTTTTGACGTTGAATGATTAGGGATGTGAATTGCTTACACTGTCTTGCAATGTCTCTCCCTGCTCAGTTAACATTGCGAATAACGGGACTGAGCTTTTCGACTGCACTCGTCTACAATCACAGTGTTCGTTATCGGCCGCTCCTCGGGTTAATGTGCCACAGTCTGTTGTTTGTGCCATAAACGATTTCGTCATGTCACTGCCATCGAATACTTAATACAAGCCTACAATTATACATACAGTATACCTACCGGAGATTGGATAAGTTTTGTCATTCATTTATTTATTCATATTGTATTATGTTTACCGAGATGATTACAAAGGGAGGACTTATGCGTAAAGGTATTACTCTGACAGTCGAACCTAGGGTGTGGAGAGATATTGTGATTGGTGCAACAAATTGAAACAGATATAAATAGGCTATAGGACTTAAACGTATTAAAAGACATCTTTTATTAAAAAAATATATATTGTAAACACATGCCTTCCGAGTACATATACACATTTATATAAATGAAATGAAAATGAATCGCTCCATATTTACCACAGTGAGGCAGCCTCAACGCGGTATCGTCTCCGAGAACCCCAATAGTGGTCAATTACCGTCGCGAAAATTACAATTTACATACCCGGATGCTTATGGCAGTTACTTTACTCCAAGAGTGTCAGGGTTCTTTCTTGATTCACGAATAGCGGTGTTTCCTAACAGTTACGTTTTAGGTACCTTCAAAAAAAGAGCCTATTCCTTCCTTAAAGGCCGGCAACGCATCTGTAGCTCCTCTGGTGTTGTGGATGTTCGTGGGCGTCGGTGATCACTTGCGCCATCAGGTGAGCCGCACGCTCGTTTGCCCCCTTCTTTAATAAAAAAAAAAAAACTTATTCAACAGAGAAACTTCGAGCATAACTTATATTTCAATCAGTCAGATTCTTAATATGAGAAACGAAAAATTATATACTTATTGTAATCTCATTACCGAACACAGGCCTTCCCCCACAGATTGCCACGCAGCTCTTTAGAAACTTAGGAGATGTTCCAATTTAACAAGGTTTTTGTTTTCAAATTCCAGATCTTGATCGGCATAACCCTCATGGTGTGGGTGGTGCAGAAAGCTCGCAAAGAGCTAACCATCGCGATAATGGCGGCGGAACTGGGCCGGGACACGCTGTCGAGCTCCAGCAGCTCCACCGTCAGCTAGCCCACGGCGAGGGCCGCGGACGTGGGCAGCGTCTCCGAGCGGTCGAGCTAGTGCGCCGCCCCCGGGTGCCTCGGCGCCTGCTGCTCCGAAACCTATGTGTAAAGTGTTCGGGTTCACTCTCCTGTGATATTAAGTTACGTGTACCTCCGAGAGGACTCGGACAGATTAGTTTGTTCACGCGAAATCACGTGCAGTTATATTTAAGTGCTCGTGGGGTGTCCGGCCGGGGAGTGGCTGCAGTATTTGTCAGAATGTGGCATTTTCTGTTCAATTTGTTACTTAATAATCTAACCTGGCATTTATTAAATATAGTTTCTTCAGTCAATGATTTCTTGTATACACACGAACACTGCGCATTTTAAATGAAAATATTATTTACGGATTTCATCGCGTTTAATTTTGTTTTTATATTCCCGACGTTTCGATTGCTTCACAGAATTTGAATATAGAAACAAAATGAAACGCCAAAAAATCCGTAAATAATAGTTTCATTTAAAATAGTTTTTTTCATTCAAAAGTTTATTGGTTTTACGAAAACCATAGAAATCATCATTATGAATTTCCGGCTCGTGTTGTTAATCATCAATGTATTGACAAAATTCAACGTAGGCGTGTAAGTAAAAATGTTCTATTATTTATTATTAGTAGTTCTATTGTTTATGTCAAATGTCAAAATTCCAATGTAATCACACAATGATCACCAATATAATCACATTAACAAATATCACATGTTCTATGTCATACGGTGTTCTACGCACAGACCTGTGCAGACACATAGCAGAGGACCGTGACCCATTTGCAGTAAATACCTCTGCCAAGAGACAATTCCCCACTTTTAATCTCGCCCGGGCCAAATATATATCCGTGTGTCGTAAATTATTGCAACGTTGTTATTTATTTGTTTAATGCAATTGATTTGACAAATTAATCAAGAGTACCTAGCAACGAATAAGTTAAAAACATTGTTCTAAAAAAAAAAATTTTTTTTTGTTATATCTTCATATTTTGATACGACGGCAATGAGTGAACGGGATAATGTAAGGTTAGATAAAAAATTACCTTGGAATAAAATTTAAGTAAAATTAGAATTAAGCGGATGAAACTGCAGGGGTTAGTCGCTAGTTATATATATATAGAATAACATATAAGCTCTCAAAACAGTACACCCAATACTGGGTCAGAGGTCTAGACATTTTAGTCCTTTCGAGACACTTTTCATAGGAGCTTATTTGGGACAACGATGCAAATTGTACATAAGTTTCGAAAACCTCACCGCTACGAACCCTATCGATCTCCAGTCTCCTGGCACGGAGGCAGATGCCCTCACCACTCTGGGTATAGTGGCTAGTTATTAAAATTCATTGGGTTAATGTAGCGAATTTTTATATTATTAAAATGAACAATTTCGAATTATTCATGTCAGACGTTAGAATTTTCCTGTTTTTCCTGTGGCACATTCTGACAAATTTGAATTGAGACACCACTTCACCGATAACATGTAACGATACCAGCAAAACAATTATATTTAATTCATGTTTAATCCAACATAACATTTCTCCAGTATCCGGACAATTGATTACAGAGTTCCCGTGTGACGCTATGACTTAGTGCAATAATATAATACCGATTGTGAGATTGCTAAACTATCATTACGATAGTAAAATACGTTTGTACATTTTCACCATCATACCAATTGGCAGCCAATCGTGAGTTTTTGTCTTATTTCCGTTTACATTGTACCAACTGTTAACTTCATAATGTTGTGACTATTTACATATTTACGTATAACTATATAACGCAATGAAAACGTTTGCGTTCAGTGCGCCGTTAATGTTTCTTTATAGAACAAACAGCGAAATCCTTGTACATTTTTAGACCTACTGTATTATTAATCTAGACTAGACTATAAATAGGGTGACCATTTTCTTTTCGGACGCTCAGAATCATAATTACAGCAATTCGACGACAGATTCAAATATAAAAACAAAACGTTTGTGTCTGTACTTATGTACGGCACTTAAGAAGTTATACTTCATTAGCGTAAAAAAAAAATATCAAAAATAATATCCCGTGTTTGAAAAAAAGACATTAACTGCAATTGATAACGGTTTAATTAAATACATTATCATTCACCACCATATATAATTTAAAATTACACACAAATACACTTGTATAATTATGTACGAACATATCTTGTTATCTCGACTGATATAAAACAACGTATATTTGAAAAAGTACCTTGAATATATTTATCAGTTCTCACGAAAACTTGAGAAACAATTACGAAACAACTTCATGGTGTCGCTTTTAGGTGTCGGTGTGCGCGCGCATCGTGAAAATTCCCTCTCATCTCCCAAACGCGCCAAAAGAAGTATAACTTCAAAACAATCCTCTTTACATCCGAAGTAGTTGTGCGATCAAACACTGGCGCTATAAGGGAGGAATGTACCGTCTCTGTCTCCAAATGCCTAACCTAACCTAACCTCGCCAGTACGTGGTGCATGCTAGGCCAACAGCGACACTCCGACGACCGATTTACGGCGGTCGTGTATCAGAAATTGCCGAATCCAAATACCATAGACTGCCACAAGGCATTAAATCTCAGTCTGTTGCTGGGTCTCTCTTAAATGGGAGGATTTGCCATAATCACCACGCTTTGCAATAAGGTTGGCGATTGGAGTACCAGACTCCTCGCATCTTAGACGCTGTTGCCCGTCCTCGGCTTTGTAGTTTTTGATCTGTAACCTGACGCCATGTAATTTTGACGACATTTCCCTTGGTCGACCACTTTCTTTAAATTTCGCGTTGTTACTTAAGTAAATGTATATGTTTCCGAGGAAATTTTAAACGATGGTTATCCTATCGAATTTACCTGCTGCTAACGAGGCCATTGCATTGTTTGCGTTAACGACTTATGAATAGTTATAATCATTTCCATACGTTTTCCGTATCCACAAAAGACAATATATATGCCCAACACTAAGTCAACTTTGAAGCCTTTCAGTGCTATTTTTGTATGTGAAATATTTTTTCCGCGTTCGGGGCTTCCACGCTTGTCAAAGGCTTAGGGGGTGCCTTGGACTGAAATGTTCATAGTATTAGAATATTCTGAGTACGATCCTCGGTGCCGGCGCCAGAAACTTGCCATAATGCCAAATGTTGATTGACAGCACTCGCTTGGCAATGAATAGGCTATCCTGAGGAATGATATCTTGGAACAGTTTAGCGGGATCTTTTCGGCTTCACAACAAAAAAAATTAGAGAGCTTCGCCTAGCAGAGCGACGTGTGGCTTACGTTATACAGGATGTATTTTTTTTATAGACTTTTTCTTACGATAAGACCAAATGCGGGTTTTTATAATCGGGATTAGGAACTCATTGGTAGAGCTTTTAGACTTACACTGCAAATAATCATCGATTTTACAACGATGTTAATTTTATCTACTTACGACATTTTTTTAAAGAGAAAACATTAATCGTGACTATAAATTACGCAGCCAATGGCGTCGAACTAGAACACGTTTTATTTATTCCCTGCCTAAATGTTTTTTTTTTATTTTCATTCAAAACTATTGGAAGTGATCCAAAGCGTTACGCCGCCGGTTTATAGAATTGTTTACGCGTTCCGAAATAAAACAAATACAGCGATGACGGTGCAGTACACTCGTACACTGGATTTGTTTTTTGTTATTTTTACTGGCAACATTGTTGATTTTTAAATACGTGCAAAAGATTTTCCGCATTATGTCTTCCTGGAATCGTCTAACATTGCGCGTAATATTAAAAAAAAAAACAGATTTATTATAGTTCAGATGTCACATCCAGTATGTCTAAATATCGTAATGCTAAAGCACTTACTCAGGTGCCACATTTCACAAAAAATCCGTGCGCAGTTATTCCTCGATAAAATCATGCCGTTTTATTTGTCCAAAACATGGTTTCGTTTTCGGTAAGCAAGACTTGGATAATCAAGATAAACAATAACATTGTGTTATATTTAATCAAAGAATATTTGGACACGAAATTTTTGTGATTTTTTTATGGCATAGCACTTACCGAAAGGTCACTTCGGATTCGAGATGTAGATAACATTGTTATTATTTGAAAATTGTACAAAAATAAGCCGTGTAATAAAAGTTACATTGAAACATCAACGGAAACAACATTAATCAACACGATATTTTTTTTACTCCTTGTGGTAAAGTTTATATTATTGCACGGCCATCTTACCTGTCACTGAAGGCAGGAAGTGACAGGTTATGTCGGAACCAGCGTCCTACGCCGGACCCACACGGACCCTCTCTCACGGAATTAGGGATAAGCCGTTGGTCTCGGTGTCAAGGATTTTTTTTCTATTACATGCTCACTTCACACCGCTATCCCTGCCCTGTCCATCCGATATCTAAACAAAAAGCGATCGCCGATAAGCCACTTAGTTATGTAACAATTGTATTTTAATTTGCTGTTATCGCACATGTTATCGGTATAAAGCAGTTAATCGCTAGATAAACGTTGCTCACTCGGCGCGCGAGCCGCGTTTTATAACATAACGTT
The DNA here is from genome assembly GCA_029286595.1 of Bhutanitis thaidina. Classification (NCBI taxonomy): domain Eukaryota; kingdom Metazoa; phylum Arthropoda; class Insecta; order Lepidoptera; family Papilionidae; genus Bhutanitis; species Bhutanitis thaidina. The sequence continues at coordinate 14,798,414 of JAGSMS010000010.1, forward strand.
AAATGCTAATTTGTACTCTTATGTGACTGGCGTTAAGATTATTCTACTTCGACAATATTTATGTGTATTATAGATACGACGCGAAAGATGTGTACGTATGTATGTATTATAACATTCGTAGTGTCGCCAAAAGAGAAGATAATTCTTCAATATATTTTCTAATTGATAGTGCTTAGTACTTTTCTGATATTATACTAAGGAACTGCGTAGATTTTTTAAACAAATTAAATCAAATCATTTATTCAAAGTAAGAAACATACATTTCACTTGTCTCTTTTTATTTAAAATCCACCACCGTTTCGTAATGAGGTTCTTCTGACGGAGAAGAAACCGGCGAAAGAAACTCCGTAGGTATCCTCTTTTTTGTATTCTTTTTTCAAAACACCACGTTTTAATAGTCTAATATTATTGTTAATATAATGTTGCCATATATTCACACTATCAAAAGACCGTATGTACTTCGTAATCTTTAGTCTTTAATCTTATTTAAAAAAAAATCTCTTTTAAGCATGTACTAAAGTTTTGACAATTAATCAAATTAATACCTTACCCTATAAGTATTAACGAACACAGAATAGAAACTAAAAGATTTTATAGATACTGACACAGTCTGTAACCTTACCACAGAATAGATACACGTGACGACAGAGTGGCTTAGTGGTTAGCGTACCTAACTGCTAAGTCATGAGTTCGAATTCTAGCCGATGAAAATATTTGTAAGAAAACACAAATTATTGGCTTTTCGGTCTGGTTATGTTATGCTCTTTCCCGTGTCTCTGACACTGCATCTGACCCATCCTCCGATCTAATCGCGTAAGCGTTACATCGGATACGGGAAGGTAGAGACGAGTGAGTGTCTGTTTTTGTGCAATCATTTACGGCACTATAACATCTCCTGCGCATTTAACAACTGCCGAAAGTATTCGGAATTAGTCACCGTGCTCGACATCGGCCAGAACTATTATTGTAATAATTAATAATAGAAATTAAATAATTGTATTATGTGCGATGACATTGTAATAATACTAAACAAAGGAAATTGGCATTTTTTCTTATGATATTGAGACTAAATTAATCTAGAAATGTTATTTATTTTAAAATTATCTTATAAGAAATCGTAGTGTCGGTGTTAGAAAGTGTGTAAGGTACTTATTGCAAACATCCTGTCAGATATTAATAAAAGTTATTATATGTTTACAGCTTGTTACGTTAAAAATAACTATTGCCTTATAGGTTATTTCATAATTTCTCCTAACCTTATCTAGTATCCCAAGCCCAAGTTATTTTATGTGTCTGTAAAATAACCAGTTACCGCCAAAATGTTTCAATTCTAATTAAAAATTGTATGTTGCTTATGGTCTGCATGACTTTAATTTTACTTGAATAAATTATTATATAATTATGTTTCACTAATACCTTAACATTTACATAAAAATAATATTGTAATGGGTTAGCGCTAACGATTTATTTATGATTTGTTGTCGGTTTATGTACAGTAAAAATATTCGATACTCGCGTGTATAAACGGACATGCTATTTCTTACAGATAATAAAATATGTCAAATCCGTTAACAATTAAAAAAAAAAATCCGTATAATATCTGTCAATAAAATGTACGATCCAAAACACCACAACCTCATTTGTTATTTAATTTCAAAAGTCAGCGACATCCCCATAAAGGTGGGGTTGAAAAAATTAGTGAATAACGTATTACATTCGTGTTTATATACACTTTATATATGATCCTTCATGTTAAATACGTTAAATTTTAGTGAAATATTGAATATACAATCCATTTTATTGATCTAAAACGATACCTGCACCAAGACCATGGGGCCACTCTCTAATACCACCGGGCCTAATGACTCGTATCTTTGGCCATGCATTGATAGATACATTTTATTATAAAAAGACAAAATAAATATATAATATTTGGGTATTTTGCTATTATTTGTATGAATTTAGTCCTAGCCTACTATTGAAAATTAATTTCTTACATTTAATGTTTTAATTTTTGGCTGTAAACGATTCTTCCTTTAAACCACCAAAGACTGATTTTACATTGTTTGCGATTTTTATTTCTATCTGTCGAATTTAAAGTGTTACGATGATTATGTTTCAATTAATCGAATCATGATAAAATAATAAGGCCCAAAAACTCAATAACTACGCTACCTAGGTTTTTATATCTATTTTATATCAAAATTGTCGATATCTCTCTCCATATATAAATATTTTCCGATGAATATTGAAATTAAAATAATCTATCTGATTCTTACACTAATTAACCTCTGAAATTTTGAATACCTATATTGCCGAATGTAAAACGTGTTACTTGCATTAATTAGTGGTTGGTTGAAGCTAGCTCAATTTGTGTAATTTACATCTAAACATATACCTCGTGTAGGTAGTATAAGGTTAGAAAATTTATTGAACAGCTTTTGTCTTTCAAACAACGACTTGTGCCATATTATTTGATATTCGACATCGAATTATTGTTTTAATTCGAACCAATTTGTTCAAATTAAGAAAAAATAAATGCATTTGGATACCAACCTAATTACATTAATGTAAATTAACTAAAAGCACCAACAATCTGTCTATTGATACTTAATAAGTAGTGAAATATTTTAATCCAATTTCATTTAATATTGGGTTCCGAAATTAGTTACTAATAAATATTTTACATTGGCAAATTCACTAAAATCAGTGCCAAATCATCTTGACCTTTATTCTCTGTACATATGAAACTTTCTGTTATTATACTATTATTCACACGTGTTGTTATCTTTTAAATTCAGTCAGACGTACCAACTTGTAGCGTTAGTACCTTTCCGAGTTATTTTGAAATCTTGAGAAATTATAAATTAAAATTTGTAACGCTTCGAAGCTCTATATTATATATTCATGCTCATACACGTACGATACTATTTTTGTATGAATTAATCCTGTAATGTTATACAATAATGCATTTATTGTAAACGAATTTATTTTGTGTTGTTTATTTAAAAAAAATGTTATAACACTAACTGTATAACGACTTTTCATTCTGTCGACATTATATGATGCAGTCAGTTAAATATACGATGTAACAAAATTAATTGTCTTTTATTTTACATTTAAATGTCGTGTGTCTAAAGTGTTTTAAAAATACATTGTTTGCGAACATGCGAACAACCATCTTTTCACGCTGTTGTCACGTTTTACCTTTGTAAGATAGCCTAGTGGACAGGGCGCTCACTTCATAGAGCACGAGTGACCTGGGTTTGATCCCCGGTGCCGGCACCACTAAGAAGGAAAAGATCGTGAGGAAACCTGCATGTCTGAGAAATAATAAAAATATTATTTCGAGGATATGTGAAGCCCGCGAACCCGCACCGGAGCAGCGTGGCGGGCCCTTCCCGGCTCCTAAACCCTCTCTGATACTCTTATTTGAGCTCCATATCAAGCAGCTCCTTTGCCCAACTGTGGGCACTTACAGGCTGCTTTTATACTTGAGGTGCGTACCTCACCCGGCAAAATCTAAATGTGTATTTATCTCGACCCTGTTAACTATTTAATATTCCCACGTATAGGCTAGTGCTTCATATCTACTCAGTGGAAGGACGAAAAAAGAAACTTGTGGGGGGACTCGTCGTTGATTGAGGCACACTGCATAGACACGAGGACCGTGTCTTTTTGTATTCTAGCAGGTTACATTTCGGAGTGTGTACACCGATGACCGACCGTGAACACAATACCATATCCAGTGTTAGCGGGTCCGTGTTACCGTCCAACGACACGATGCATAAGTGGATGGTGTTGGTGATTATGGTGGGGGCCTTACGTCGACCATGCGACCAGGATATGTACGGTGTACAAAATAATTTGATTTGTCGTTTCCGATAGGCACAGCGAGCGACACTTTATCGGCATTGGGATTTCTAGCCGAGTATAGCATAGGACTGTTCAAGATAAAACTGAATTCGTATATTCTAGGCTAACTTGATTACCACCTTGAGCCTTTTCAGTTTACCAACTTCCTTCGTAACTTTGTAACGTCAAGACAAACGCTGTGTACGTTCTAGGAGCCGGTGTGAATGTTTCAGCAGCTAATATACAATTTTTTTTAAAGTATATTTCTAGACACTTCAAAAACCTTATTTCCGAATTATATTTTGACACTGAACACGAAGCCCCACACGAGAGTACAGCTCTAGTAACGCACCTTATACTCTCATGTAGAGTAAGCAGGACAACCGGTCAAACGCCATTTGTTGGCAGCGTCTTACCAAGGATGTCGTAAAAAGATGGATAATATTGGACTAATCTCCCCCCATAAATCGTGAAATGACCGTCACATCTAGATCAGAGTTATCTCCGATCTAAATTTTCTGCACCGGCGTTTATGTTTCGAGTTATTTATGATAATAACACCAATAATTTTACTTTCTAACAGGCTTATATTAGCATTGGCCTGTATAGAGTCTGTTAACTGTCGGCTATAAGCGTATCTTTTTAATCCGTCTTAGCTCAGTGCGCAGAGACTGCAATCTACTAACATTCAATATCCAGTTCGTTCAACTTCCTATTGCTGTTGTAAATTTTGGCCGTGTGTCAGGTGCTCCCCTACCTGTTGGTGAAAGCACGACCGGCTGCGTCGGGATCGGCAATAAGTTTCGGACCGACTAAAACCCCCAACGGAATTAGAGATACGCCTTTCTCCCGCGTGGCCTTGAACGCTTCGGTCGTGTCTCTTGCACGTGAGCTAAAAAAATAGATCGCAGTGAATATTTGAAAACCAGCTTTTTCCCACGACTTCACACAGGTTGAATTAGTAGCCCCTTTTAAAGTGCATGGCGCTCGTGCCCAGCAGAGGGACACTAGTCTAAAAGAAAGTTTTGGCGTGTCTACGTGTGGAGCTTAAGAAAATCTGGCACTCGGTCATCCGCTATGTGCCGTTTGATGGCGTAAAATTATGGTTTTATGATAGGCAGAAATTTATTTTCTAAACCGATAACGGGTAGCAGCACGCATGCGCCATACTCGTTAACAGGCGCTGCTTCTTGTAGCACGCTTTCAGTTGCCTATGGAACAATTTTCATTCACTTCATTTAGCGTTTAAAGAGCGACGAGCCTGGTAATGCGATCACCAACCCGCGCGGCAGTGGACTACTGAATAGAAATTCTATTATTATGACACGTATACACTGGCGACGACGGTAGAGGATATTCTTAGCATGTAAATTAAACCAAAAATATTAATGACTTGAACGGAATTCTATCCATCAATATTCGTAAATGTATCTCTTTATACTATTCCGTTCCGTTTGTCTGGCGCCAAAGGCGTCTCTAGCCCATGTAGCGCCCGTGTGCGATTATTACCCTAGCGCCCTCTAGTAAGTACTTTCATTGAAAGTTCCGTGACCGGCGCCCCCTAAAGCCGCTGCGCCAGTTGCAACGCACACCCTGCACCATAGGTAAAGCCGCCTCTGGCTGGCACAATTAAAGAAATAAAAAAAGAAAAATTAAAAGAAAACAATTTAGGAATTGAAGAATAATGTAGTATATTTTTCAATTAGCCTTTTCATTTTTATATTATTTTAAATTTGATGCACCTAACACCACATTTCTTCACGCCCTGGGTTGACTGTTAGAGAATGCCAAAAGGCATTAAGTCGGCCTTTTTTCTCCTTTTGGTGTAGACAATAAAGTATAACTAAATAAATAACATTAGGGAGTCATTTGTACATTGATCATAGAAGTCAATTTATGCCAAATATGTTTACATTTGTGTGATATCCTCATGACCGATTTCGACCACGGCGAAATCATTCAAATACTATGTGTAATTGCAGTTGGAGGATATGATATGTAGATATATATAAAACTAAGTGAAAAAAATTTATTATTTATTAACTAGCTGTGCCCGCGTCTTCGGTTGCAATCAAGTGGGATTTGAAGCTTCGAGGCGATCGACCAATAAATATATGTCAGACTTAAATCTCAAAGGCCAGTGACATGAACCAGATGCTGGTTATTATGCTGCGATCACCAATATGTTTTCCAAGCGTAACGATAACGCCTAAAATCCCTACTTCGGTATTGCATATTATGTATTAATTAGTCATAATAATTAAAGCGTCGAAATCTGAAATCAGTATCCTGCAGTGTTTTCAAGGACTTGTTCGGTATTTTTTTTATTGCACTGATATGTATTTAATTCAATAACAAAAAAAAATATGTTGCCAGAAAAAGTATTTTAACCCAAAAATTCTATTATTACATTGATTGAAAAGCCAATTACAATGATTTTTATCTCCGTTGTCTAATAAACTGGAATAGGATTGATCCAGTATTTTCGTGAGAGTTCATATTATGCTTATCTCCAACTCGTCCATAAAGTGCCATATTTATTCGATTGAGGGTTGACGAAAGACATTTATGAAAATGTCTTAGCCTCTGTTAAGTGGGGAAATAACTATCTTCAATATGTCAAATTTATAAGTAAACCTGCATTGCATTAACTAAAAATTAAAAAAAGAATTGTTCTTAGAACCTAATCCAATAATATGTCATTGTGTAAAAGGTAAGTTCTACGTGGAAGAACCACTCGGCCTTTTCAGTTGAACACATGAATGGTCCAACTCGATCGCGTATTCTTGCAAAATCCCGCTCTGTTTACGTCCTGCTCCCGGCCAACTGCGCTACAAAGTTACGGTGGGTACATCTTGCCACGCTCACTGTGCGACCTCAGGGAACGGACAACGTTAAGATTAGAATGAACATACTTATTTTTCATCCCACCAATTGTTTCTTTTGCAAATATGTAATTATATTAAAATGTTTTTCTTTTAATTCAATCTTCCTCGTAACCGTTTGAACCACTATGGCAATTTTCAGCAGAAGTTTAAATGCGCAGGAGATAATAATAGTTCCGTAAGTGTACGCGCAAACGCAGAAACACTCACGCGTCTTTACTTTTGACATCCGGTGCAATGTTTATATAGCAGATGCAGTGTCAAAGCTGCAGGACACACCACAACCAAATTTGAAAACCATCAGTATGGGTTTTGCAAAATATTTACTTCGAATAGGTTCTACTAACCAATATTATTAGGCCTAATGAATAAATATTTGAAAATGTTAATAAGTAAATATTTGAAAATGTTAAATTCGCATATCTCCGGATTGTGTGTTATTTCGACTGTATAGGTCTAAGTTTTTCTAAAAACTCCATCCAAATCGGTTTTTAGTTTTTATATGAAGTGTAGGCCAAGAAACAGACAAAACACATATCCATTATTCGACCACTTAATTTTTGTGAGAATTCGAGTAATTTACAGACACGAAAAATTTACAATTTTATCATATATATAGATAATACATTTATGATAGACAACCCCAACCTACTGTCTAGCTACTTTAATAGATAGCATGAAGATAAATAAATTTTGTTTCTATAACGAAATCACGAGGACCGGCGTATTTTTCACTCTTGTCAGTCTTGACGTATTCTCTAGTATTATCTAGAAGGTTATATTTCGGAGTGTGTACCGATGTCGAACGACACGATGCATTGGTATATGGTTTTGGTGGTGGACCTTACGTGGACCAAAAGTGTGCTTTATTTGGCAAATTAAGCGATGAGGCCTTCTGGGCAATAAGAAAAATTAAATAAAATGCACTCGAAAACGAAAGAGAAAGATGTGACGTGAGAAGTGTGTTCAGACAACTATATCATAACCTCGTTCAGCAGCTTCTAAGCAAGACTATGACGGATTTAGAGCTTCAAATCAACAATATATATATTTACAATATCGCATTGACAATTGCTAAAACATGCACACTTTTGGAGGATGATTAAATTTACCGGCAGTAAAAGAAGTATTGTACTCCATAATAATCGGCAGATATAATACGAAAAGTTCGTTTCGGAAGTATGGAATGTATCTAATTTATCACCTAGTCTGGTTACTAGATTGAGTGTTGGATTCTTTTTCAAATGCCAACACAGCGGGATCATCCCAATTAAATGAACAACTTACAGAACTGACCATAAACGAGGAATTAAAAAGTCAATCTTGCAACTATGCCCTGTATTAAGGTTGATTGTTCAATAATTTCTGATAACATTCTTGTTATCCCATTCGTTTGAACGTGATTTAGTATAGTAGCAACGTTGCTAACTAAAAAGAGAAATCGACGGCATGTTACTGAACTCTGCGATTTAGGGCTGCTTTTTGGAAATTAGAGGATATGATATTATATTAATATACTCGTTATAGTTAGTCCATCAAATTCAACTTTCGCATTAGATACATTTTAAATTCAATCGTAAAATATCCGTTTTAATTACTCTCACTGAAACATTGCTCTTTGAACTTAGAAATACGACATGGGCTCATATATAAAATACCCCATCGATCATATCCATGTAACAGATTGAAGATAAAAAAATTAAGCTCAGACTGGGCAATGGCCGAAATAAGTTTGAGAACCTCTTTGCTATCCAGAATACATCGCGAGTGAAGCTGATTTAATGATTTAATGTATTTACGCGAAGTATTCGCACATTAAAACTTTTATTTACGGATTTCATCGCGTTTATTTTTTAAACCACTGCACGACCTCAAGACACCGTAAGCTCATTCTGCCTAGATCGGACCAAAAATTAATAATTACAAACGTGACGGTAGCAAAATTGACTATGACATCAAGACATCAAACACTTCAGTCCCCTCGTGACCACGGGTGCTGTAAAGCCCCCGAAACGTCTTGATTTAAAAAATCTAAATAAACACTACAAAACCCGTAAATTAGTATGTTTATAAACTCGCTCATATTTCAGCAGAAGTTCCATTTCATTAACTATTTTGATTTTGTTTGTTTTTGTTTTGGTCTTATAAAAAAAATGTAAGTGATAAAAACGTTAAAGACATGTTTTGGGATATTTTTGATTTCAAAATGTAGTGGATTCTGTGCATGGTTTGGGGGGAATGCGTGACCATATGGCAATAATGTATCAAGTATCAACCTATCAAGTATCAATCAACTGTCATTCTCATTATCATGGCGGAGGACGAAGACGGTGTTTCAAATAAAAATTCACCACAAAATTCAAATAATGCGGCGTCTTTCCAGGAAAATGAACAGAATACTACAAAGCCTGACCTAGGTATCGAAGAAGCAAAATATAATAGTAAAGAAAATGGACATGCATCTACCACAGAACCCAGTTGTTCTTCATCCAGTAGGTGTTTTCCGAATTTGTTTTTTGTTCTCTAATTATGTAGGTATCATTATGATTGTAATTTTTTACAGGGTCAACAGGAGCAATGCGTAAGGAAGAGAACCCATTTTCCTTACGGCATTTTCTCAAACGAGACTTGTCGTTGCCGGGCAACTCAACATATGAGAATACGGGTGCCAGACCTAAAGTTTATGCAAACACCGTGCAACATTCACCTACTAAAATAGATATTCACTTGGATACTAGGCGTGAGAAGAATCGTTTGAGCGAAATTCAAACCAAAGAAAACACAAATGAGGGCGTCAGTCATCGCGTCAATGATACTACACCTTCAAATAGTTCTATGAACGTACCGTTTAGCGTAGCAGGGAACTCGACTTGTAAGAATAACTTCTATTCAGAAAATTCAGATGCACCTTTCTATCACAGACCAAATTTGGCATCGGAACCTATGGGAATGCCATCTCTGCCTGATTTTGTACAAGATCATATTTTAGTGGAGCAGGCTTATTTAAATTCAAATGGACCCATGTCATTAGATTTGGACAATTTGCCAGACTTCACATTTAACACTAACTTTAATGCTGGCTCTTCTTCCTCACTGGGGAGGAGAAATGAAATTAACTATGGTGGAAATAGAGGCTACGATTACAATTCATATATGGGAGCTTCAACATCATCTGAATCTGGACCATCCAATCGAAATATTCCATTAGATCTTCCAGCAGGTGCTGGAGCTGCTGGTCCTGTACCTTTAGATCATCACATGCACCTTAGTTTGGATCTCACTGAATCTGTAAACCCATCAGATAGGAGGAATATGTCACCAAGAAATACTTTTCCACTGGATCTACCCCCTAATGCAGGTAATTTCACTAATATTAATAGTAATATAAATATTCTATTCTCATGTATAAAAATATAACATATAATCTTATAAAATGTTAAAAGATTCTTCTCATTTAATTCATTTTATTTTTTTGAATATACGTAGTACTTTTAACTTAAACTTTGATACTCATTGTTAAAGGTTTTTCCAGAATATAGAACAGAAGGTCCATACATATACATGAGAGCAATGGCTTATTCATTAATAAACTTAAGTCACATCTTATTACCTTTTCTAATGAGTACTAGAAACTTTGCATACAATATCATAGAGCGCAATGTTCTATTAATCAATTAGGTGTTTTTAATGTAGAGTTCATTAATTTGATGGCCTGTTAGCCACTAGACTCTATTACTGACAAATCTGTAATATATAGATTAAATGTCAATATTATACTTATAAAACATACTTGTTAAAAGATAGTAAAAACCGCATTGAAATTCATTTAAAAGTTATATGCGAATACACAGGCAAATGTGGATTATGTCTGTTTTGCTTCATTTAAAGATATTATTATTTGTCTACATAATAGGTGCTGAATCGAAGCGGCTACCAGACTTCCTCCCAGTGCATCCAGGACGAACATCCCCTGAGCCTGAGCATCAGGATGAACAGTTGCAGCAAATAATATCAGAGTTGGAAAGAACAAGGTAATAGACTTACAAAGGATATCATAGGGTGACAATAAAGAATTCACTGCTGAACATATTGCTGGTTTCTCCAAATAAGGATTAACCATAGCATGTTGACAATTGTAGAACCAGACACATACTACCTTAACAACGTGAATTTGCCATAGCATGTTGGCAACTGTAGATTCCGACTCATACTACCTTATCAATGAGAATTTGCCATAGTAGGTTTACAATTGTAGAACCAGACACTTAATTGCCAGTCACTGATTTGGTTAATTAAGGTATGGTCAGCCGTGGTTACTAACTAGTATTATTAAAAATAAAAAAATGAAACAAATATGCAATTACATTGTTACACATCAATACATTAATTAGATGGATGGAAGCGTGGATAAAGGTTCAGTTAACAATGGTTAACATAACTTGCCAGCAACAGCAGTGCAGTACAATATATTACTTGAATACTTTCTTTACTTATGAGGGTGTGTGAAAATGTGCAGTTTTTTTTTAAATAACTCTTGATAAAAGACTTTGTATATGTCTGAACAACAAATTTGATTGGTCTCTATCCACTTTTGCTTATATATCTTACTAATAGCGGAAATAATTTAAAAACTTTGTTAAAAATAATTGGACAAAACACTTTAGTGGAAAAGTTAATATGTTGGGTGTGCAGGTCGGAATTGTTCGCGGAGCGCAGTCGGCGCTGCCGCGCTGAGCAGGACGCTGCCAGTGCGCGTGCGCGCCTCGCACTACGCGACCACGCGCCGCGTGACCCCACCGCCGCCCTTGCACCGCCGCTGCCAGCACCCGCACCTGCACCCGATGGCGCCGGCGTGAGTATATCATCCGTATATCAGACACAGCGCTGGCAATTTGTTCAGTTTATTTTTTATCTTCTTCTCTATATGAAATTGTAAAGCATTGTGGGATGTACACTGCTCGAATGGGCCGACTCGACCGGATTGTACCACTGCCTCGCAAAATACCGGCGTAGGGTAGAGGCATCTTGTGCTTCAGCGTTTCGTTCGGTGAGTGAGGTAACTGAAGGCCCACTCCTCCTCCTCATTCTTTCTCCCATCTCCCAAATAGCCTTAAAGGCCGGCAACGCACCTACAGCACCTCTGGTGTTGGAGATGTACGTGGGCGACGGTGATCACTTATCAGAAGGTGTACCGCATGCTCGTTTGCCACCTTTCCCATAAAAAAAAATTCTTGGGATGAAGTTAATACAACAATTTTTTGAATTATTATCTGTGTCACAGTACACCCACATTATGTAAAAATGCTTGTATAGCATTTAGTCTAGCTTAAAAACAGCAAATTTTATTTCTAATTGGTTGAGTAGATCCAAAGTTACAAAGTAAGCTTGATCTCTGCATACTATGCTGTCCCATATGCACTAAAGTACTGCTAAAGAAGAAGGAATATCCTAAATGATTTTTAATTAAAAGAAATGTTTTCACTTATATTTTTATTTTGCAATTATTTGTCATCCATCCTGTGCTATGTTTAACATCTTAAGTATCTAGCTCATCATTAATTTGGGTTCAGTGTCACTTATATAGCCTTCTCCATTAATTTTTTCCTTAAAACAGATTTATTCTATGTATAGATTTACTCAGGACCCAGCTAATCAATAAAAAAACGGTTGTAGTAAATGCTTTAAATGTGTATGGCGCGTTCACCATACGCATTCCAACTTAATACATTTGAGGCATAATTCTGAAGACCATACAGCCATTTCATGTTATTGTCAACTTGACCACTTTCTCTGTTCTATAGTAAAAATGATTTGAAATGCAGAAAACTTGCCTTACAGACAGATTTTACTTATGTGTTATAATTGTAATAATTGTTGCATGTGTTTTGCAAACCAATAAAAATTTAAGTTATAATTTCAGGTATGTGCAGGAGATCCTGAAGCTGTTGCTCTATTAAAAAGTGAAATAAAAACATTGAAGGTAAATTAAATTACACAATAAAAAAATTCTAGCCTGTGTAGATGCAAATATACCTAATTAAGCATAAGTATTAAAATTTTTAAAATAAACCCAAACATGAGAATTCAAAAATCTCAAATTGACTATTCTATTTTACTATATTGTCCAACATGTCGAGTTCAAAACAAATTTAGTGTGTATATCCCACTTATTTTTGTAATCAGACATAGTCACATCTTGCAGAATTTGCATCTGCTATTAAGCAAGCTTGTTACCAAGTATCCTCCCTGTTTATTATTTGTTTGTTCTGTCTGTTAATGTCCCACTGCTGGGTAAAGTTCCCCTCTCAAATGGAAATTATTTATAGCCCGGAATGGTTCATCATGCTGCTGCAGCAGCTCCAGGGTGGCAGAGTTCACTAATCCTTGAAATACTTTGTCTATGATTTTTCATACATTTTGCAATCATAAGGTAAATTCAGCACTTATAATTGCAATTACTATGCTAAAAAACGTTTGCTTACTAAAAAAACTTAAAGCGAGCGCCCTGCCCCCAGACCTACCGCGGCTGCTCTATGGTCACAGTGCCTTTATTGCAAAGTTCGCATAATTTTCAGGACCAATTGCGCGCCTCGCAGGAAGAGGTCCGTACGCTACGCAGCGCGCAGGCCGGCGCCGCCTCCGACTTGCGGCACGCCTCGCGCGTCGCCGAGACCTCGCTCAGGTGAAGATAAGCTCTCTCTCTCTCTCTCAGTGTGTGTGTATATGTTAGTTTGAAGCCGGTCCGACCTCCGGCGCGCGTCGCCGAGACTCAGGTGACGTCAGGCTCCGTGTTAGCACTAGGGTTGCCAGATAGAAAATCTTAATGGTAACAGAATGAAAAACCTCGCCTCCGGGGTTGCTTGAAACCGAAGCTTGCAAGCGACCCACTTCTACCTGAAGACTGAAGATGTTCAAAATTACAACATATAATTGTTCCACTGTTGACTAAGCACTTAACTAACTAAAACAACACACAGAGCAGTAATGAATCTAACCGACCTAGTAGTTAGTATCTAGGTCTAGGTATCTAACCGACCTAGTAGTTAGTATCTAGGTCTAGGTATCTAACCGATCTAGGTAGTGACCGACCTAGTTTAGTGATACTAAATCCATATATTTTTTACTTTTCAGAGAGCTTCTAGCCGGACTGGAGCAACTTAAATCGCTGAGCTCCACACTAGATCCGACATGATAGTGTCATGCACAAGATTATAACGAATATAAATAATTGTTTTAACCACAAACGTGTGACATTCTCCCTTCGGCGGTCTCTTCCCGGTTATCGATTTGACATGGGCTGTGTAAATAATGACTTAATATCTGTCAAAATTAAATTGTACTTGTTGAGGTGCGAGTGTAATGTTTCAAATTTTTCCTATGGAATGGTTCCAAAGGCAATTTTATCTATGGTGTGTAGTAAATTTATTGGCATGTTGCGATTTAAAAAACAGGTAGATCTGGATCATCGTTTCTTGATTTAAGATTATTGCAGTCATGATTCCGTAATCCTCATGTCCTCATTGTTTTTAGTAGGTTATTTATTTTATTCCAGAAAAATCTTTATACATAACATTTCTTTAATACAAATTTAATAAAATATCTTACTTTAGTAAAAATGTGAATGAAAGTGTAACAATTGAAATTCTATTGATGTGAGTAATATTAGGACGCTGTTTTTGAATTATGATTGTCCTGTTGATAAATTTAGTACTTAAGTGATGGCTAAAGAGAGTTATAAAAACAATATAAAGCATAAGGTGCTGAGTTGTATAGTCTGTGGCTTTAATTTTGACAGATAATAAGTTTCTTTAATGAAATAAATATTAAATTTGGATGCGTCCACATTGTACTTGAAAGTAATGTTAGATTGTATCATAAATAAAGATCTGTGTTAATTATGTTAGAAGAAAGAGGGAGCTATATATTTTTACATGAAATATTGAGCTGTTGGAAAGATTCCTTTGTCTAGTTAACTGTAAAAATTATGTAAAACGTATGTCATATTGTCAATATCGTATTTTGCATCATGCATGCATTTTTTATCTTATTAAGTTTAAAATGCACAGAAACTACATATTTTATTATTGCAGCCGGCACTCAAAGTAAAAAAAATTGTCTTATATAAGGTCAGGTTGGGCAACCTTACTATAATATATAGTATTGTACTGTATTTCGGGAATAAATAGAACGTAAACTTACTGTATTGCTGTTGGATGGATTAATCTTTTTTTTTTCTGCAACTCTGAAATGAATAACTAACAAATCCCTCACTTTTACGCTTTTCATAAAATACTTATAACATATTTTTTTGAAGTGTAGTACTATATATTTATAGATTACTCCTAAACACACTATAATCAGCCGAAACGATGTTGGCAACCCTAGAAGTTGGTATACTATGATAATAAATTTGTGGCTTTAGTATATGCTCAGACATGGCCTGAGTGATTTTACCTTCTCACCATAGTGTGTATTTTTCATTGTAGTACATATCTATAAAAATTATTAACTTTCTTGCGGCATTTGTCCAAACTCTGGACGCAAGAACAAACGGACGGATCTCTAGGGATGAGCAAAACTACCGCCAAACCAATAACACAAATGTAAGTAGTAGCCGGTGCGTTTGCAAGACAAAGAATTTACAAATCATGTTAATTAGCAAAAAAGGTATCGTCGTCGCGCTTAACACATTGTAAAACTTGTGACAGAAAACAGAAGACGGACTGACCTTTCGTAGGCATTGCTTTATCGTATGAATTCTGAATGAATCTTAAAATCATATGTTTCATAAGAGAGTAATCATAGTTTTATGATTGAAATAAAAAGTGATTTAATAATTTCATTACAGCCCTGATTCCTGAAGTAGGGTAGCCGTGTATCAGAAACCATATACCAGTATTTTAATGTTCTTAAAGAAGATATGTTCAACTACCGGCAGTTCAAGAGTGATCAATGAATTTTTGCACTCGGTACATCATTTTATTACTTTTTAATTGCGATGGTGGACTATTGATCAATTATTCACGGTTTTTGTCGCGTTTAATTCTTGTTTTTATGTTTCCAACGTTTTGAGAGCTTTAGTTTTAACCGGCGGTGACGGAGGTTACGGGGGGGGGGTAGACGTTAATGGCATTGTTAAGTCTGGCTACCTTCAGCTTCTAGATCAACATGCTCTTTAAGCACATTCTGGACAAAAACAACAAAATTTATAAAATTAAACGCGATAAATTCCGTAAATAATAGTTTTAATTCAACTGCGTAGTGTTTGCGTAAATATAAGAAATCATTATTGTCATTCTATTTTGACTTTATGGAAACTGTCCGTTGTAGATAATGTCCGAATCGAAAAGGTGAATTATGGGACATAATAAAGCATGTAATCTATGTCTATAAAAATCTAAATTGTAAGGAATATTAAATATGTACCTATTATATCATCATCATTTCAGCCTGCCACAAGTCCTCTGCTGAACATAGGCCTCCCCCAAAGATCGCCACAAAGTTAGGTCCTTAGGCACCCACATCCATCGACTTCCCGCAACACTGTCGTTTCCCACACTACGTTTGCCTGTACGTGGCTGCCACTCGAGAACTTTATATGCAATGTTCTAAATACTGTGCGGTATAGATATTTAATCGTATATCTCCTACGATATTTACGCGCAGAAGGACCACAAAACGAACACTGGCCCCCATTACTGCTATATAAAATAAATGCAAGAAAAAATAACGGAACGTCAACCGACATCAGCAAAAAGTTTATAATTACTGTTGCACTGACAGATTAAAAATATATTTTTTCCGGATATAAAGGCTGTATTTGACGATGGAATCATGTGGTATTCGTTTCAGTATATTTGTTAAAAATAATAGAATTAAATCATAATTGTGGCGGAATTATTAGTGCAAAAGGGCAAAATAAAGTGCACCTACGTGTTATTCTAATAAGGAAAACACTTGAAACTGAATATTATAACTGAATACACGACCATTCAATATATAATATTTTGTTAATAATCTTATGTGCAAAACATGTAAATAATAGAAATAGTTTGCATGTCTGTCTGTATGTGAACCATTGAGGCTGAATGAAATAAACGAGCAGTGCGACGTTTCCCCGACTGCAGGCGGCACGAACTAGGACACAATATTTTCTAACAAAACACAGTTACCATAAAATATTTTTTTAATCACTGGTTTAAACAAGAATGTGTCATATATTTAGACACTTATAGTTATTGAGACTTAAACTTTAGTTTTATGAGTAAATAAAACCGTATCATTTGTTCCATGGAAGTCTAAACAGAATTTAACACCGAACTTGTCTCCAATTCAATTGAGCATGGACAATAATTGTATTGTCTGTGGGTGTGTGAGATTTTAGTGAATATATGTTATTGTAAAAACCCGAACTCCGGTAAAACCTAAAATTTACCGACTCTTAACGGTAAAAGTCCGTTCACCTAACCTAACCTAACCAAAACCAACATTTACCAGGCGTCACTGCTAAAATCTAGCGTGTACTAAATTCTAAGGGTAAACGGCCGAACCGATCGTTGCTTTTTTTTTTAATACCCTACATTTACCAACTCATGTCGGAGGAGGTTAACCAATAAACGGGCTTTTAAAGTAACATACACCTTCACGAAATAAGTTGCATGGGTGCTAAATTAAGGTTCATGTTATGCGGTTAATTATTGCCTGTTCATTTCTATGTACGGGCGAGGTAACAATATTTGTAGGAAATGCAAAGGTCTCGCAGTGCTCCTCAGTCAAAATAACCGTAATAACTGACTTTAACTTCATTGTTATATTATACTTTTGTGACTTTTATTTTGGTAATTGTAATTTGTATCCTTTTTAATTTTTAAAGTTCCTGTACTAAAAATATTAATTTAAAAATTCAAAACTAGAGACATCACAATTTATTAGTATATAATAAGGTAAGGGCGGTATTGACTGTGAGGACGATAGTGTCAAAGACTTCGGCTACAGATACTATAGACTTGCCTGATTGAAACAGCTTACCAATATTGGCTAATCGAAGTGTATACATGTTTATTCTGATTGTATGTATGTAAGTATGTATAGATGCAGTGTATTTATATTTATTTAGGTCATTGGATCTCTTTAGATTTTTCTGTTAATGTTAGTACTCATATTTTTATTTAAAACTTTATTTTAATGGACCTTAAAAATATCTCTCCACTCCTCGGGTTGACTGGCAGAGAATGCCAAAAGTATTGCTTTCCTAAAGAATTCAAATAAATAAAATGTCTGCTTTAAATAGCAATATACTAGAAAATCATACACGCTGGAGTTGAACAATGCTTGTAATGGCGTATTATTAAGTTAAAAATTTACAAATACATCACGTTAGTTCGTCTGTCACAAAATATTTATTATTATACTTGTGTGGAATGCAACCAATGTAATGCACAATTTTATTATATTGTTATAGTAACTCTATGTAACATTAGTAAGCCTATAGTATCTAAAGTTTAACGATTCCGTAACTATTCTCGGATTGTGTTTTTCTTGGGATACTTTGCCGAGACCTGGCAGCAGACCGCTGTACGCAGCTGTTCGTGGACAAGATGTACACATATGGTTTGGTCAATATAATGTTAAAGAATTGAAATCGCAAAATGTAACTTATATGTGAAACTAAACGAAAACGAAATAAATAATTAATTTTAAAGTTTGTTGTTTTCATTAACCATTTAACATTGAAGACTCGCTAGAAATACATATTAGTTTTAGGTCCTGTAATAGTCTATAAGTCAGTAATGAATTTTATATTAGACAACAGTCTGTAAATAATTCCACCACAGGACATGGGCCTCTCCCATAATCGCCACGCTCGACAAGCGGACTCATCGGTCTGCTTAAGTTTCGAGATGGCTATCCCGCCATCTGTCGGCAGCTACTGCGATTCTTACGCCGATATCACACTGCAGTAGTCACATACAGTAATCTTTATAATGATAAAGACTAGACTAGATACTGTATGATACTCTAACCAATCCTTTTGTATGACTAGTCATGTAATTGTAAGAAGCTGGCTCGTAACAGTGATTTAAAAATATAGATACGTTATGTGCTCACAAACCAACCGAAAAAAATGTTCCGATAGCAGCGGCACACATTTTTTAGTTTACTGACGCTACATACAATTAGTGCATTTACGCATAACACTTGACGCTATTTGAAGCTATAAAACTAAATTTAAACACGGTCAGTGTCAGTGGAAACTGGGAATATCGTGTATATCGCCTACTTACTCGAAAGCGACTGAGACCAAAGGCGATAATTGTCGCCTTTTGTACGCTTCATTTTCTGTGCGCTAGTGACGTATCAACATCCCTTTGTGTATTATGAAATCATTGTCTCATAGCAGTTGTGTCCTGCCGAGTATAGTGTTCTGTGGTGTAGCGTCACTACACTGGACTAGATGTGGGAATTAAGGATATTTGTTTGATTAAAAACATTAGTTCAAACATGCAAGATTCGAACAAATTATTCGCATTATCACTAACATAAAGCACCTCCTAATAGGAACTCATTTAAAAGACTAGTTCGTGATTACCTAATGGATCTTTGACAATATTCCGGTTATCTATTTTCCATTTTTATTATTTGTTTATATATGTACCTTATCATATATTTGTGTATTTTATATCATAAATATTATTTAATTATATAGTGTATATATTAATTTATCAATTTTTGGAGTCTCTTCCTCTAGTTTTTTAATTCTTTGTCTTTCACCTGCCAACTACCTTTCACATGTGGCTTTAGGGTTAACCCAAGACAAGGGTTGACTGGTAGAGAATGCCACTTGGCATAAAGTCCGCCCATTGCAACCTTAAGTTCAAGGTCAATAAAGGATAAATAAAACAAACTGAAAGCTGTAAGCCACATTTTAAACATTTTGAAACAGTGGCTTTTGATTTTGCTGATGGGCCGGCTCGACCGGTAGGACCACGAGGTAGGATATCATGTGCTTCTGCGTTTATTTCGGCGAGTGAAGATCCCGGAGGCCTACTTCTCTGACCCCCCCGCCCCATCATCCCTCACATCTCCCAAATATCTTTAACCACCAACAAACCTCACTTACCATCAGGACAGCCGCTTGCTCGTTAGCCACTGTACCATAAAAAAACATATTTATAATATGTAACTTTATTCGACGACCCAGATTTTTATTGTTATAAAGGTGATGTACATACCCGACGATACGATTCCCGCCATAAACTAAATTATCCCTAAAATTATTACTATTTTTTTTTAGGCAAATGAGATACAGTGTAAGTAAAAAAAATATTACATCGTTGGGAGAATATTTATATTTTGAAATTAATACGATTGGATGTCCGCCTCACATACGCGTCACAATGCCCGCCAGCGCGACGCGAACGTGTTGTGCTTTGTGATGTTCTGATTGTATATTATTATTGTCGCTGTAAAACAATGTAAATAAATAGGAAAATGCAATTTGTTGCCATGACAACGTTAATGCGCGCGTATGTCTACACTTCCGACTACGTGCAATACCTTTTATTTAAACTCATTTAAGTAATAAGTTGATGATGATGATACTAATTTATCCCTAATGAGAAAGGCAAAGGGCTTTAGTCCATACAGCCAGGTCTGATGCACGTCTACTCTGTCCGAGCTGCAAAAAGCGACTCCTTAAGTAATAAGTAACATCCATGAAAGCGGGGTTGCTACAGTGTTACAAATAACAAAATACTATTTAAAAATATAATCACATTTATTTTCAATTTAAGTATGACTTTTATTTTTGTTAATACCATTCTCGGAATATGGCATAGTAATTACTAAATAAATAGAAAATTAAAAATAATAGTGTATTCAGATCGCTAATATAAAACAATTAATAAGTAAGTATTCAAGTTGTACAGTGCGCATAAGTCATTTCTCCCATTACCGTTATGAACTTCCTTTTATTTTAATATATTATGCTGTAAATACTTATTACTAAGTGAATAACAAAATATACATTATTAGTACCTAGCTCGTTATACTGAACGATAAAAGGTAGATGTAAAATGAAACTAATATTCACGAATTTCTATTGTGTTTAATTAGCTTTTTTAAATCCTGACGTTTCGAGTGCTTTCCAGCCCGACCCCCGGGGTCACGGTCCGCTCTCACGGTGTCTCGAGATCGTGTCGGCGGTGTGCTTGGTCTCTTATTAATTACTGGACCCCGAGCAGGCGGTAGCACCCAGCAATCTTCTTTATGTATGGCGATCTATTTTAATTACAATGGCCTCGCGAATAATTCTTGACACGAATCGATGGTGGTGTTCCATTTGCGAGGATATGTGGTCTGTCAGATCGAGAATATGATCACAGATGCAGACTTCCTACAGCGCACGAAACGTCGCGGTATTAAATAAGCTAATTAATAGTTTCAGTTCCAATGTGTGTAGTGTTCGCGTAAATACAAGAAATCATTATATAAAACCTAGAAGTAATTTTTTTTTAATATTTTTAATACCAAATTAAAATTAGTAACTCAGATAAATATGTATATCTTTGGTCATTATTAGTTTTAATACTTTCTGCTCTACAATCTCTAAGCAATCAAAGACAAACCTTCTTTTTTATTTATCAAGATGATGGTAAGTGGGCACTGCAATCCGAGGACCAGCGAACGACTCGCATCGCTGAAGGCAGCGGAGTTCAGGACAACGATGGCTGTCTACGTGTAGGTGTTGGAGTAGAGATGGTCCCAGTGCGACGGGCACTGCAGGAAGTACTTGCGGCAGGCGGCGCAGAAGCGGCGCTTGTACTGGTCCGGCGATAGCACCGTGGGCTGCCCGGAGCCCAGGTTCTTCTTCACCAAGTGCTCCAGCTTCTTGTCCCATGTGAAGGTCCGAATGTAATCTGGAAGACGTGATGGCAAGGCAGACGTTGTACTTTCGTCCTTCCGCAGTAACCAGTATATGACCTCTGAATTATAAGGAGATTCAAACTCTTAATGTCTATTACTTCATTCCACGTGGACATTAACGACCCGATAGCTCTAGTTGGTGACCCTAGGGACCCTGGCGTCGAAGCGGAGGGATGCGGGCCCAATGATTGTTCCGTGTCCGGATGCAATATATGCGTACAAGCCACTCTTGTCTGGAACGCTCTCCCCGATGATATCAAGAAAGCTCCGAATAAAAACTGTTTCTAAACCCGCTCCGTCGTCACTATCTGAAGGCAAATTCCGTCTGAGATTTTCCTCTCCATATTTAATTTGTTTATGTATAGTGTATTATGAATGTTATATGTTTGAAAGTATATTATAAGGGTTATGTATTTAATATTAATATTTAATTTATATTTATTGTTTATTTTGAACCTGCCAACATGTTTTCTTTCTCACCCAGGGTTGTCTGGTAGAGAATGCCAAAAGGCATTAACTCCGCCTATTGTATTCCTTTCATTTTAGGGACACAATAAAGAACAAATAAATAAATAAATGTGTAATACGTTTTATGTTCTGTCCCCTATGGTGTGGAAACGCTAATAACAGTTATGTAATGCCATAAGTGTTAGCACGACTTAATAGGCAGGCGATAGCTGCTGGATTCATTAGCGAGCTCTGGAGTGGAGACCACTTCTAGTATAACGTGATGTGTAATGCTCCGTGGTGCAATGGATAAGTAATAATGATATATTGTACGCTATTTCGTCCCGATATCCGCCGTGTACTTATATATTCAACAGGTAATTTTTAGGTAGGTATTAATTAAATGACTACAGTAGTTTAGTCACAGGGTTCAGTGCTCGGTAGTCTGTCACGAAATGTATTTGTGGCAAAGTTCATTAGACTTAAGTGGCTAAAGATCACAGACCTTCTCGACAAGATATAAGCGGGTCGGGATTCGCCTTTTTATTATTTTTAAATGTTATTTTTACAATTTTTTTATATTTATCATTCATCGTTAGCTTTAAGCATCTCCATTTATCCCACACTTAGAGCTGACGGCGTACGCAAGAGTGTCTGAAGCTTTCAGGCACAGATTAAGAAAATTCTTCTGTTCTGTTCTTTTTGGCATAACCAGCTGCAGTCGTGAGGAGGATATATGACGAGAGGTGAGCGGAATTGGAAGTCATATTGTCTGTGGCCATCGAGTAGAAGAATCTTGGAGAGACTACTTTCGTGCCATTGGCGCAATCTCCATCCAGTAATGAGCCGGTTCTCGACCACACTTCGATGTGCTTTGCGATTCCACCACGACAGGGAAGGCTTGGGAAAGCACAGTCGACTAACTTGCAAGCTCATGCTCACGAGACTTGGCTAGACAAGCCCGCTCGGCCAGCTCTTTCGTTCACTGTGAGTAACGAGGCCAGGGCCAAGAAGCACCCTCTGCGTTATGACAAGTTGTCCCTAACTCTGTGAAACAAGAAGTGCCAAGCAGTAAAAATTTCGCCCGTCCCCCTCAAAACTGTTGGAGGAACTGCGTGTCGTGCTCCAGGCATACATACCTATGACGCCGAGCACGAGCGTGCCGCGCTGCAGGCCCAGCAGCAGCGAGTAGTCCATGACGCCGTTGGCGGCCAGGAACTGCGTGTCGCGCTCCAGGCACGCCCACAGCCGCAAGCACGTGTGCGACGGCACGTGCAGCTGCGTCTCCCACCGCACTGCGGACACGGCACGGCCGGTTAGCGATGCGCGGGACGGCAAACGACTGCACAACACATCGCACATGGGCGGGGAGGCTCACGCTGCAGCAGGTCCAGGTCGAGCAGGACAGCCGCGGGGGGCACGAGGGGCGCGGCGGGGGCGAGGCGCGGGCGCGCGGTGCCCTTGAGGTCGAAGCGCAGCCCGTCCGCGCCGTACCACACGTTCTCCATCACGAGCACGCCGCTGCCGCTGCCGCCCACGCTGAACACGCCCAATATCCGAGCTGGAATACACAAATTGCGCCGTTCAAGGCCTCAACTACTAAATTGAGCACCCGTGTGAAGGTTAGAGGTTCCGATGGAGCGACCGCTAGCTTACAAGAAACAGGAAATATCAATATTGGTCATTGAACGTAAAAAAGGAATCCAATGTATACAAGAGTACGTTAAATAAGACTTTAGCGACTGTTTTAATCTATAATCTTACACTAATCCCTTACTGCTGTCGAAATTAAAGAATTGCTCCACGCCTATCTGATTATGCGCATTATAACATCATCACACGGCTAAAGCGCTCTAAGCGATCAAATTTATTATATATAAAGATATTTTTCATTATATATAAAGGGCACGGCAAAGTTGTTGGCAGATTTAATTTCCAGTGAAATGGATTAGGTGTAGAGTGGACATCCCATGCCACTAACTAATAATATAAGACTAATCAAGAATTAAAGTAGTTATAAAAAAGTAGACAAAATTCAATACAGATTTTTAATTACATAAAAATTGAGCTAAAATTCGAAAGCAAGCCAGAGCAGAAATAATGAATGAGCTTCTTATGTAGTGACATAGATGTCGCCACGACAAGTGTAAACATTTTTTTAATATTAATACCAAGACATTGCTCAAATGTTAATCTAAACAATCTACTGAAATGAAAGAAGATGTTTGTTTTCATTCCGAAAAAACAAATAGCGAATGGTGTTAAAGTCAATCCCTTTCCCCTAAACCCCCTCCTCCTGCAGCCAATGGTAAAATTTTTAGCTTGTTTTGATTCCAATAATCAAATCTTCAGTAAAACTAAACTATTATATTATTATCAATCATATTTAACGCGCTTTAAAGCCTCCGGAACTTAACAACAGAAATTGTGCATTTAACAAACTTCGACACTGGCAACAGGTTAATTCGAGCTGTCATGAACAAACTTACCCAATAGGCTCGGCTGCTTCCTGAGCCGGCAGTTGGTCACATGGTTGAAGTAGTGGGGAGCGAATTCGAGGAATTGCTGCCACTCGGGTTTAGTCATCTCCTTCAGTACATATCTATCGTCTGTGAAAAAGGGTACGTAATTTATTATCGTACGAGACGTGGAAAAAAACGAAGCGATGTTCGTCTAACAGTTAGTCCTTACCTTCGGTCTTGCAGAAAGTGGAACCCGACTTGCCTCCCCGCGTTGCCCAGGGCACGCAGTGCGCCAGAGAACGAACGAATCCTTCTTCAACGTCGCACAAGCTTTTGCCTAAAATATTCTTTTTTAGTTACTTGTTTTCTTTTTTTATGTTCATACATTTTATTATTTTAAGATATGTTAGTGTGGTGGTGAGTTTATAGTCCTGAACAAGTGATGACGCACTTAAAGATTACCAGCCTTGCTGGGACTAAAACAATGTCAGGAGTGACAACACAGTTATATCATTAAGTTTAAACAAAAATGGACGCTGTTGTCTAAGATACAGTGATCACTTATTATCAAACGGATTGTGTGCACGATTTTGATTCTAATGACACAAAAATAGACACCATTATTAGAGCAAGAAAGTTTATATAGATATATAGTTTAAGTTAATTTTAATATGATACAAAAATGACATGCCAGCGAGTCACATTAATGTTTAGGATAAAGTGAAGCGAGATGCGGCGGAATAATCATCTCAAAAAATTTTGACTTGATTATTCCGCCAGAAACCGGCTTTCAAGTGATGGCAAATAAATCATTAAAATGCCAGTTAGGAAATGTGATCGCCAATCCGATTATGTTCAGCGATAGAATGTTAACAAGCTGACGACAATTAAAGCGAAGGGTCTTTTTTTTCGTGCATCGCGCGTGAATTTTTCACAAGAGAAGAGAGTTCAAGATTGGGCCACACGAAGCTATCCGGGGGTGGATGTCATTGCTGATGGTGAAGCGGACGGTCACCGTCTCTGTCTGCGCGGTCGTCGCAGAGGCAGGCTCCGGCCGGCGCGGCCAGCAGCGCGTGGCGCAGGCGGTGGAACTGCAGCGCGTAGTACACGCGGCACGCCAGCCCCTCCTGGACA
Organism: Bhutanitis thaidina; assembly: GCA_029286595.1. Taxonomy (NCBI): domain Eukaryota; kingdom Metazoa; phylum Arthropoda; class Insecta; order Lepidoptera; family Papilionidae; genus Bhutanitis; species Bhutanitis thaidina. The sequence continues at coordinate 14,824,122 of JAGSMS010000010.1, forward strand.
CGTACACATTGTACCCCACGAGTACGAATACTAGCACCCGCTCAGATAACAGCCAACACAACAACAACAGTAATAGCTTTCATTGTCCCAGTGCTGAGGAAAGACCTCCCCCCCAATTTTTTGAGATTGTTTTGCGGCCGGAAAGGGTCGGGTCCGACACGCCGCTCCTGTGCGCGGCGAATTTTTTTTCGCTTGTTGTCGGTCTGTATGACATCTGAACGTCCCAACACCTCAGTAACCCGATGACCATGGATGCTGCAAAGCTCCCGAAATGTCAGACAGTAATAAAAATTCAAACCGCATCTGTAACCTCTTTCGATTTAAGTTGTTTGCAGAGGCCCAGTAGTCACCAGTAGATGGACCGGTTATTAGCTCGCTGTTCATTCCAATCGAGAAAGAAGATCCGAGTTCAGTAAAATCGATTTCGTTTCAATAAAAATATGTCACGCGCAACGTACCTTCAACACCACTTCAATGTGCTCGCTGAGCTTGCCCGCGTTTGACTTCACCTTTTCGGTGTCGAGTTTCTCTTTGCCCGTCGCATTGTCCGCGTCGTCGTGCTCGGTGTGCGTGCTGACAATTATATCGAGCAAGTGAATGAAAATGAAAGAAAACTACTGTTCAATATGTAAATGATTGTGTGAGATAATATAGCGAATTATGTCGTCGAACAAGATGGCACTAGTCACGTCATGTTCCCATGATTACGTATCGTTTTCTGTGATTGTCAATAAATGAGTATATGACGAGCGCACAGTGTGATGATTTGTTCCGAGAGCGCGGACGAGTCGACAACGACTATTTGCATTTCATACGATCGTTTTAGTTTTATTGAATTTATTCTTTTTTTTGCCGCGTTTAAGAAAAACGTTGAAGAGTGAATTTTTACGATGCGCGCGCACCGTAGTATGTATGTAATAACACCGTAGTATGTAACATGTATGAATATACACATGTATATTCATACATAAATATACATGTGTATTTGTGTGTAATTTTAAATTATATATGGCGGTGAATGATAATGTATTTAATAAAACCGTTATCAATTGCAGTTAATGTCTTTTTTTCAGACACGGGATAAAATGTTTAGATATTTTTGTTTTGTTACGCTAAAGAAGTATAACTTCTTACGTTACATAAGTGCACACGATTTTCTTACTGACCATTTATCTACCAAGACGCCATAACATTTAGCAGTCAATATTTGCGTCATCGTTACCTCCGCCTGCCGCAATGACATAAGTTTGCTTTTACAAGAATGAGTCAGTTACCGTACAGTTAGTAAGATCTGTCCATAACCGGAACCCGGGAGAATGCGCATGTGCACTCCCTTCCTTCCCGTGGGTGTCGTACGAGGAGGCTAAAGGGAAAGACTTGGAAATAGCAAAGACCACCGATAGATGGCGGGATAACCGAATACCAGACCAAAATGAAGCAGTTTTTTTTTATGGGAATGGCAGCAAACGTGCAAGCGGTTCACCTGATGGTAAGTGATTACTGTCGTCCACGTACATCTTCAAAACCAGATGTGCTGCTGGTATATTGCCGGCCTTTATGGGTATTCGGGAGATGCAATGGAGGATAAGGAGGGGGATGGGGAGGGGGAGTGGGCCACCGGTCACCTCACTCACCAAACGAAACGCAGAAGTACTAGATGCCTCTACTTCACGCCGGTATTCTGCGAGGCCGTGGTACTTCCACGGACGAGCCGGATAATTCGAGCAGCAGCAAAAGCAGCCGCTTGGCTCTACCGCGTATAAAACCTTCAAAGTTTCACGTAGTGGGTTTTGTTTGTCATTTCTGTTACTGTTATTCGCACGTGAGTTTTGGGTTATCACTAAACTGACATTCGATATATTTTGTACCCCGGCGCTTTTTTATGCGATTGTACTTGCGCATGCGCACTAGTTCCGGAGCGACAAAGTTGTGTCACTAGCAGTGCGGCCGTACCTCAGCGTGCGCAGGTGGGTGAGGTAGGCGAGCGACGCCAGCGTGGCGGCGATCACGGAGCCGACCTCGCCCGCCCGCACCACCACCGGCACCACCCCGCTCCAGATTATCATGCCGCTCTGTAAGCATCGATAATCATCTTTATACTAACATATAAAACACTTCGTATTTATGTATGTTTGAACTGTATATAACTAAAAAGCAGCTTCGCGAGTTTTGCTAGAACATTCCTTTAAATACGTGGCGTGCGGCGCGAAGGTGCACAGTGGCAGGTCGGCAGCGCCCGCCGACACGCATCGCAACCCCGTGGCGGCAAACTCTTACTAGGTCTCTGCCTATCCGAGTGTGGTTTATCTTATTCATAGACGGGCCGTTGAATACTAATAAGAGATGTAAAATATCAATAATATGAAGACTTGTCGCAAGTTTATATTTTTCGTAATGAAAGAAATGTGAACCAAATGCTCGAAACGTTTTTTATAAAGGCGTCATTACTCCCATTTGAAACTCCCTTCTGCCATCCCTTTCTTCCTGTGGGTGTAATAAGAGGCGATAAGTCTTGAAAATAGGCTACCGACAAATGGCGGGACATCCATTTCGAAAAATAACTAATCAAAATTTAGCAAAACTCTGTCGCACAGCAGCGTCTGCGGTGCGACGTGTCTGGCACTGCCAATCGCTATGCCATCGACTTGCGCTTATAGCGTCGCGATTATAGCAGATTATCCTCCTTATGGGAGAGGTCTATGTCCTGGCAGTTGGCTATTTACAGGCTGTCAGGGTAAGGTAAGGTTACCTGATTGGCCTGCTGATTGCTAGACAGCAACTGCGACAGGATCTGTTTCACGGTCTTCTTGTCGCCTCTCTCTTCGTCCTCTTCGTTCGCTGTCGAACGTTAATTGCACATGAATAATAGTTTTATTAATAAAATTAACTTTGGATAGACAATTTATAACATTTACATCGTTCACTCGTAAATCTGTTACGTTTGTATTATTCAATGGACCGTTTGAGATACTCGTTTAACGCGGGAATTGAACTTGTGACCTGCAGAAGCCAAATTAATAGTTTAAGCGCTGCGCAAACAGCGTCTAAAAAGATAAGGATTCCTTTATAAAACTTCCGTAAATATATTACCTTCGCCGTCTGTACTGACGCAGCATTTCGAAAGTATTTATTTACTGTAATAAAAACGTACATGTGTGCTCCTTCTCCGAGTCCTTAGAGACGCCGTCTGTAAAAAAAAAATAATGTAAACAAACTGAAAGCGAGATAAAATTGTAGTATTGATAAAGTTGTAAAATTAACATCAACTTTTACAGAAATTGGAAAAAAAAACAGTATAAACACCTCACCTGAATTGTCTCCTGATTCACCGCCTGATTCTTCAATTTCTTTTTCATCAACTGTGAAGAGATAAGTAATCATAATATGTAATATGTAATACAGAATTGAAATTATTGTATTCAAAGAGATAACCCCAATCACAAATCCAGATAAACTTTTGAATCAGAATCATAAAAACTTTTTAACGACGATATTCTGAGATTGACGTGCGGCAGAGCCGAGCGGCGGCTGTTGCTGCAGCTCGAGCGGGTCGGGAGCGCGGCCTCGCGGAATACCGGCGTGATGTAGAGGAGTCTTGTGCTTCTGCGTTTCATTCGGCGAGCGAGGTAATCGGAGGCCCACTCCCCCTCCCCCATTCCCCTCCTCACCCCCCTCCAATCTTCCAAATACTCTTAAAGGCCGGCAACGCACCTGCCGCTCCTCTGATGTTCCAGATGTAAGTGGGCGACGGTAATCACTTATCATCAGGTGAAACGCATGCTCGTTTGCTGGCTTGCCCATAAAAAAATATAACAGTTGAACGGAAAGTACTAAGTATGAAGCGAGCAGGAATGTACTTACGGTTGATTTCGGGCTGCGCTTTAGTGTTCTTCTGCGTCGGACTGGACCACTTGTCTTGCGCGTCGCGCAGCATCTTCTCACCCATTATTATGTTGTCGGTGACATTCCAAAGGTTTCGCACCACACCTGTGGATCAAATCATAATATATCTTCTTCATCGGCCTGTACCGATCACAGCAGCAGGGCATTTCCATCAATACGCGAACTAAAATGGCATGCATGGATGATTTGTTCACGCTGGACAGACGAGTCGGTGAGCGCAGTGTCGGGACCCGAGCAGGAGTACCAGAGGAGCACATCTTGTGTTCCTGCTCCAATACCCACAAACCCCACCAACCAAATCCTACAGAGCAGTTGATCTCAGCTGCTCTCCAGCACTAGTCTGCACAGGTGGATCTGCTTCGGCATCGGCGGACGTATTTTCCGTCACCAGCCGGTTGTCAGAGCCTCATCCGTTATGTTATCACGGTGCATTGCGTGCAGTTGAAGGTTCCACGTTTTTTTTTATTGTTTTTATGAGAAACGCGGCAAACGAGCAAGCGGTTCACCCGATGGTAAGTGATTACAACACCAGATGTGCTACAGGTGCGTTGCCAGCCTTTTAAGGGAATTTGGGAGATGGAACGGAGGATGAGGAATCGGAGAGGGCCTCCGGTTACCTCACTCACCGAACGAAACGCAGAAGCACACGATGACTCTACTTTACGCCGGTATTCTGCGAGGCCGTGGTACCGACCCGGTGGAGCCGGCCCATACGAGCAGCAAAAGCCGGCTCTGGGCTCTACTTTCCCTCCCCTAAATCTATCTAGCAATATAATATATAATTATATAAAAATCAATGTCCCTTACCGACTCGCAAGGCACTCTACCGATTGAGCTCAAAGTTATGGGATATATTCGACTCATCGCTGGAAAGGTTTAGGAGGAAAAAACCGATTTATTTCTCCTCGATCCATTGACCCACTTACTGGCAAAGGTGGACTGCTCATGTAGGCTAGCAGACGTCAGAGCGAGATGGATGTGCTCCATGTGCTGCTTGAAGGCTTGGTACTCTTTCTCCTTCTCTGGTTCACTTTCGGCGACAGTGCTGAATGTCTCGTGTCCTGAAAAAACACAAACCAACTTAATACAGGATACTATGACTGTTCCTTTACCGTTCGAGCTGCTCTCCTCTGGTACTCCCGATAAGATGAAAGTAGCTCCTAATGGGAATACATTGAATAGGTTAGTTCGTGAATACCTAATAAATCACTGACAATTTTCGACCTGTCTAGCTGCATAATCTCTAGAATAAGTCATAACAGACTTATATTAATATTATTTATCTTTTATATGTTTGTATGCCTATTTATGGATTTTATATGTATATATTAATCCAGAGTCTACCTATTATAGTTTTTTTTAAGAAATTTAGTATGGGGAACACAACAAATTAAAGAAATCCATTGGCCAACAGTGAGGCAGAGCGTATTGTTAAAACTATTATTCTTATTTTTAAATATTCTTTCATGTCTTCGTCTGAGTTTGTTTATATTTTTAATGTTTGCCTATATTTTTTTTTATAGAAGAAGGGGGCAATCGAGCATGCGGCTCACATGATGTACGCGGGCGACGGTAATCACTTACCACCAGATGAACCGCTAGCTCGTTTGCCGCCTTTCCCTTAAAAAAAATAACTATTTTGTAAGATTTGTATTAGGATTTTTGGTCTTCGATCGGTTGCCAGGTCCTAGGCCGTACGCCGTGCAGATGAGATCGACAATTGGAGAAACATGCACCACGCATTTCCCTCTCTCCCCCACAATAAGAGTAAATGTTGATTACCTTTTAGCATTAAGTCGTTAAGCTGACTGATGAGCGCATCCCTCATTTGCCTCGTATCGTAGTTGATGGATATCGCGTCGGGCGGCAGCTGGATGTCGTATGTGGATATTTTGTTAAACCTGGGTACAAAATACGTATGTATTATACCCACAATTTAACAATATAATTGCTTTTAAGTTTAAAAGTATCGATGAACACATCCTTGGTCCTTCACAATGGCGTACCTGAAGCAGGCAGTGGTGAGGCGCGCCACGAACGCGTGCGCGTGCGTGTGCAGCGCGTGCGGGCAGAGCTGCGCGGCCGCGTAGCGCGTGGCGCTGAGGCGCATGCGCACGTACTGCGCGAGGGACACGGACAGCGCCGCGCGCGACATGCGCCGCCCGCGTGATTTCGCACCACACTGCTCGCATCGCGTCCATAGCCTCACCTGCGTACGGTTTGTTAACTGTTCAAGTCTTAGCCAACTTGTTCCATTTGATTTCATTTAAAATTTTACGATTCAAAAAGTTGTAATCGATGGGGCCAGTTATACCGGATCGAGGGTAACAATGGGCGTTCCGCAGGGTTCCATCCTCGGCCTATATCTTTTCTTACTTACATGAATGACTTACCTTACTTAGTAGTGTGTATCCCACATGATAGAATATTATTTGCTGATGATTGATGAAAAATTCTTGATCCGGACCCAACCGCGTTTTATACTGTGTTTTATAAATTTTAAACTTACTTCTCGACTTTGATCTTCTTTACTTTTGTCCACGTTACTGTGCCCCACGGTGTTACAGGTGATCGTGATACACGCGTCGCCGTGGACAAACCTGGGAACGAAGTACACATCCATAAATATTAATTTAAATGGCTGTTACAAGACAGTTTCCATAAACTAAAGTAATTGTTCAATGTACTGACCTCCGCACGTGCCTGTTCATGGGCACCTGGCAACTGGAGGACGGACAGCGGTGCTCGGCGTCGAAGCAATGTCTCTCCAAGAACGCGCCCAAGGAGATGTCGTGCCGCCCGTACATCTCCATCGTAACTATCCTAGATCAGAGGATAGTCGTGTTTTATTTGTGGTAGAGCCAAGCGACGGCTTCTGCTGATGCTCGAATGGGCCGGCTCAACCGAGTTAGGACCGCAGTCTCGCAGAATTCCGGCGTGAAGTAGAATCTTGAACTTCTGCGTTTCGTTCCGAGTTCCGAGGTATCCGGAGCCCCACTCCCCTCTCCCCCAACCCCATCATCGCTCCCATTCCGCAAATATCCGAGGTACGTGTACGCCAGCTCATCTGCCCCAGTTTTCATAAAAAAATTATGTCATTAAAAACCAAACCAAAAGATGGGTGTAAGCGGCAAACAAACGGCCCTGGCCCCGAATGGTGGCGGAATATACAATTCCGAATTTTCCGAACCCAAATCCCACAGACTAGTGATGGAGAGCAGCGTCACTAGTGCGAGGCTGACGGCCATATGTCCAAACCTCCCGAAAGACACCGTCTTTCACCGACTCTTTCTCGGAGCGGCCTGTGTTCAGCAGTGGACTGAACTAGGCTAATGTAGAAGTAGCAATAAAATAAAATTAGTCGTGACACAGTTTTAAATATTTGTTTAAAAGGAAGCCGTTTTTGATTTGTGTAAAAAGGATAAAGGGTTATTAATAAAAAAAATATTAGCCTGTTTTAATCGATCCGTTAACACGTTTTCTTCACGGCCTCCGAAGCTATCACGAGAGTCCTTGATCACTTTTGTCACAAGTATTACTCACCAGGGATTAACGCAGAAATCAGGCACGTTAGCAGATTTATCACTGTAGCTGTACAGTAGTAAGCTCAGACGTTGGTGGTTTTCAGGTGCGAGAGGATCCAAAGCTTCGTTCGCTTCGCTCTGCTTCGCAGCGGCTTCCGTCTCTGGCTCGACTCGTTTTAATACGGATGGTTTGTATTGTGGACACTCGGCTGAAGTTGAAATGAGTAGATTTTATTTGTAGTGACGATTTTTCTCAAATTAAGAAAATTATAGTGTGATATGAATTCGAATGGGACGGCTCGACCGGAGTTGTACCACGGGTGCCCAGAATATCCGCGTGAAGTAGAGGCATCTTGTGCTTCTGCGTTTCATTCGGTGAGTGAGGTAACCGGAGACCCATCTCCTCTCTCCCCTATTCCGCCTCCCTGTCCTCTCTCCTATCCCCCCAACATCCATAAAGGCCGGCAACGCACCTGCAGCTCCTCTGGTGTTGCAGAAGTACATGGGCGACGGTAATCACACACCATCAGGTGAACTGTTTGCTCGTTAGCTCCCTTTCACGTATAAAAAAAGTTTATAAATATACATTACATGATGAAGTTGCGAGATACGACAGATATTCAGTATAGGCGGTGTCATGCAAAACTAGTTTGTGCAACAAAAGTTGATGCCACCTCAGTTTGTTATGGGATAAGAGGCCTCCCATGTACACCTGCAACACTTGAGGAGCTGCAGGTGCGTTACCGGTCTTTAAGGATATTCAGTGGCTGGGAAGAATGATGGGGTGGGGGCTGAAAGAGGGGGAAGTGGGTTTTTAATGTAAACTTACTTCTTATATTTATTATCATGTTAAATTGAATGATATTGTAGCATCACAGTTTAGTTTAATATTCCGCTTTGCATTATTAACTTGTCTGCTAAAGTCATAACTTAGAAAGTTTTTATTCCATTTTGCTACAAAATTATTAAGTTGTGTGGTAACCTTCCACTTTTCGTCATTCTCTTTCTCGGCTAAAATAATAGTTTCCGGTCCTTCGACATAACACAACAATTATGCAATAATTATTATTATTTAAATAATATTTAGTGATTAACAGATTCCGCGTCTAATGTCTGTTTACTTAGTACGAAGCCACCTCTAGCGGGACGACAACACAGAATCCCTATTCTAAATGGTATCAATATATGTACGTTTGTGCGTGCCGTTGAGCAAACGCGCGCCCGTAGCGCGGTAGCTGGCCAGCGAGCCACGCAGCGCCGCGTCCTCTGCCGGGCTCGAGATGGCCATCTTTATGAACGGGTGGGCTTCCTGTACAGTTTAATGCATTTGAATTATTTCTTTATGAGAGAATACCAGAATAAGAAAGACCGAATGAAAAAAAAATAGTATATATAAGTCGAAGAAATCTAAGGAACCATTAAAAAATTAAATAATATTAATGAATAATTTAAGTTTATTAGTGGCCGAGGGGTGTGTGGCGGCGGGGGAGCCCGCAGCTCCTGTATCGGCGCCGGAATCACTATGTTGGGCGACATCGACAGCACCACGTCGTCCGTTGACCACCTGCACAAAATTCCCGATTTAATATTTTCAAATAAATTTCTTAATAATGTATGTAGAATTTTTAGTACGTATACTTTTAAGTACATATATTTAAATTTATATATATCTTGCCATACTTAATAACTTCATAGCATGTGATTATATTTAATAAGTAAACACATATAATTTCTGTAGCACCAACTTAGATTTTTCTGCTGAACTTGAGGCTGACGGGTCAAGAATACCTTATGATGATATAATAACAAAATAGAATGTAATTATGAGAGTAAATAAAATACCTAATGGAACAAATTGTCCGATTGACGAATCCAACTCGGCTGGGCTGCTTTCGGGAAACTACGCCATATCTTCTCGTCGAGTATACCGCAAAACCTCAAGAGCAAAGTTTACAACCAGTGCGTGTTGCCAGTGATGACTTATGGAACTGAGACTTGGGCCTTCACTGCAGGCCGGATGAAGAAGCTCAAAGATGCGAGCGAGCTATGGAAAGGCTGGCGCTCATAAGCACCAGCTTTCCCGGCACCCCCGGCGGATCTGGTCTATGGCTCCGCCGCCGACCACGTTTCGGCCGCGGAGGGTAGGGAGAACGGCCATCGCAACACCGACACTCCTCTCCCCCCGCGGCCACGGCCCCATCAGCGGTGCGGCCCCCGCCAGAGTCGCGAAGGATAGGGAGCAAGAGACCTGCACGACGAGGTGCGTCCGCGGCGGGCGCGTGCTGAGGCGGCGCGGGGCCCGGGGCGTGTGTGGAGGCGGGGGAGCCCGCAGCTCCTGTATCGGCGCCGGAATCACTATGTTGGGCGACATCGACAGCACCACGTCGTCCGTTGACCACCTGCACAAAATTCCCGATTTAATATTTTCAAATAAATTTCTTAATAATGTATGTAGTATTTTTAGTACGTATACTTTTAAGTACATATATTTAAATTTATATATATCCTGCCATACTTAATAACTTCATAGCATGTGATTTATATTTAATAAGTAAACACATATAATTTCTATAGCACCAACTTAGATTTTTCTGCTGAACTTGAGGCTGACGGGTCAAGAATACCTTATGATGATATAATAACAAAATAGAATGTAATTATGAGAGTAAATAAATTACCTAATGGAACAAATTGTCCGATTGACGAATCCAACTCGGCTGGGCTGCGTTCGGGAAACTACGTCATATCTTCTCGTCGAGTATACCGCAAAACCTCAAGAGCAAAGTTTACAACCAGTGCGTGTTGCCAGTGATGACTTATGGAACTGAGACTTGGGCCTTCACTGCAGGCCGGATGAAGAAGCTCAAAGATGCGAGCGAGCTATGGAAAGGGCTATGCTCGGAGTTTCTCTGCGCGATAGAGTCTGCAATGATGATATCCGCAGCAGAACTAGGGTAACCGACATAGCTGTAAGGATCAGCAAGCTGAAGTGGCAATGGGCCGGCCACATAGCTCGCAGAACCGACAACCGGTGGGGGAAAAAAGGTTCTCGAGTCGCAGCCACGTACAGGCAAACGCAGTGTGGGACGACCCCCCACAAGATGGAGTGACGACCTGCGGAGTGTTGCGGGAGGTCGATGGATGCAGGTGGCTCAGGACCGCGCTTTATGGCAATCTTTGGGGGAGGCCTATGTTCAGCAATGGACTTGTGACAGTGCCAAAATTGTTGTGTTATGTCGTTGTATCTTACCTTTCATTATGCGAATCAGCTTTTAACTTCGCCTCTTCTTTGTGCAGAAACACTTCATCGTCTAAAGACATTGTGGCACGTAATGGGTCACTAAAATCTCTTATAGGCACTCCGCAACTTAAATTCTTAGCTTTCTGTAAGGAGTCATCGCATTCTTTCTCCGCATTTTCCTCACAATTCTTTGAAGACAATTCTTTGTCATCAGTTATATCACTGGTTTGAGCTTTTGTTTCAGTTTTATTTGATGTAAATAAATCAACATTAGCATCCTCCACATCTGTAACGTTTTCAGTTCGCTCCGTTCTCTCCGAAGTGCATTTTTGGGATTCAATTGACTTATCCTCAGTTTCAGTTTTGGATATTTCACTAAATAAACTTTCTCTATCAGTACAAATATTAGAATTTTCTTGTAAGTTTTCTGTTTCGTCTTGTTCAATTTTCGGAACGTTGGCTATATTTGTCTGGTTAACTTCCTTATCATCATTTCTATTGTCCTCGTCATCGCCGAAAGACATTCCCGGTTCAGGTAATACAGCTTCAATATCGGCTAGAAATGCTCTTTCAAATTTCCAGTTGTAAAATGCCAGTAACATGAATTTAGCAACTTTCTTCACTCTTATAAGTTCGGGTAAGGAACCGCCGCGTAGTAACATGCAGCAGCCGAGATTTGGTTCTGCACAACCTTCCAACACCATCAAAGTTTTACCCGAATCTGACAACAAAAATATAATTTTATAATAATTAATTAAAATACGTTTGGGGATGTCTCTCTCAAGAAACAACAAATTTATATAAACATGAGAAGAAGAAATAGAACCATAAACCCTAGACGAGTGTAAGTAACTAGTGTAGAGTAATCATTTTCAATTAAAGTCACAGCTTTCGGGACTTGAGCCACGAGCCCTGCGTAAGATTTTGGTAGTGGTTTCATGCTAATAATTTAACCTTTTTAATGCAGCAAATACTAGATATATTACCAAATATACAACAGTTACAACAGTATTTTTGGGGATCACAATTGACTATACGCTGCAATGGTACACTGCACACTTACAGTTGCGCACGTGGAACTGGCGCGCGGTGCCGAGGCGCGGCGCGGCGATGCGTGCGTCGACGGAGGCGACGAGGTCCGCGCGCGCGCAGCGGGCCACGCGGCGCAGCGCACGCTCGCGCACGCCGGCCGCCAGCGCGACGCCGGCGCGGCGCAGCACGTCCTGCACGGCGCGGGCCGCTCCGCCGCGCACGAGCACTACGCGCGGCTGCAACGCACTGATGCGCGCCGCACACCGCACGAGATACTCCTGCTCCTGCGCATACAATTAATATCGTCGGCCCACCGGTGGACTCGCTGGCGCTCTACATACATTTTGTTATTTTGGGCGATATGGTTAAAATTGAAAAGAATGCGATAAAAGGGCAACCGGGCGGCATCTTCAATTTAAATAAAAATGATAATTGTGTGTGTGCGAGTGTGTGTAAACAATACTTCAAACAATCCCTACTACAATTATTATTTTTTTGGGGTATTTCTATATTTACTCATCTGGTTGGGTTGTATAAATAAATACATATATAAGTAATACTTTATAAATTATATATATAATAAAATTAAATAGATAATTAAAAACCAAACAGATGGAAGCCCCCGGCAGGGGAGACCAGACGGCCGAGGGTTAGTGAGAAAGGGAAAGAAACCGGCGGACAAAGCGAGCAGTATCGAGTAGCACTGCCTTCTGCATTTGAGCTCGGAGCGGTCCGTCACGGAGTCCCAGCCGCCTCAGATGTTCCGAGAGGCTGACTGGAATTAACCCATTCGCAGAGACGACGATCGGAATAATTTCGGTCGGCATACCACCCCACATGTAGGTTACCACGTGAGCCAGGTCCAGATATTTTGTCTTCTTATCTGTTTCGGCTTTCACAAGGTTCTCGTCATATGGAATGGTGATGTCGACCAAAAATATCCTCGACTGTGCTCGGTCCATCAACACGATGTCAGGCTTATTTGCATGAATCGTCCTGTCCGTGATTATTATTACTATTATTATAGCTGCGAGTCATAAGATAAATAGTTAATTTACCTGCATCAACAGTGGCTCTAGTGATGTTAACTTGCCCTCGACTCGCTGATACGCGATGGAACAGTCCAAGAGCAGCACTGTCGGATTCGATATCTCCTGTGGCATTCCTCTAAAACAATATATAACCTTGCAATATTAAGATTGTGTCAGTGCAATTCCGTTCAACAAAGACATGAATAGCTAACAGAACTTATACGAGTGTGACACACAGCACGCAGAACAGTTGGGGACAAAAGGTGTTCACCTTGTACAGGCAAGGCCAGTGCAGGACGACCCCTGTAGTGTAGTCGTCCCACACAGCACTATATTATTGTAGTGTATAGTTTTCTAGATACTCAATAAAGATCTAGTGCGCTAAACACGTCTCTTAATTAACTACCAATCAGCATCACATCACATCAGCATTGTGACAATCTTCGGGGCAGGTGTATGGTCAGCAGTGGACTTGTCACGGGCTGAAATGATGATGATGATGCTACGGGTGTACTTAACGTGTAATTAGTTTTAACAATTACTACAGTACTTGCGTTTGTCTACGATGTCTATGAAACGTAAATAGTTTCAAAAAACTTTTTTGTTTTCGTAGAATTTGTAATAATCTAAAAGTCTGTAGTAATTGTTAAAAACTCACTGTTCTTTTAGGGACGAATAATAATTCCAATTTAAATGTTTTAAGAACCTTTTTGGCAATCAGATTTGCAGTTCCGACATAAACAAGTAACAAAATTTTGAAAGTGGCAAAATGTTCCTGGCTACTGCCATAAATAACACAACAATACATACAATCTGTTTTCCTTATTACCGCAAAATAACACCTAGAACTTTTGGCGCGAATTCGAAAAGTGAGGGCTGTATACTAATGACAATGTATTGTACCGCAAGTGCTTGTGAATATGTAAAATAATTGGAAAATACAATTGAAAATCGGAAATCGTCGTTTTTCGGTATGGTGCGATCAGTCCAACAGGTCGTCGGTAAAAGTTTACTATCGTTTAATTGTTACCCAATTATATAATACCACTTTGACACTGGCAGAAAGTCAACCACTGCCTACATATAGGGCTCCGAGCTTGAGAAAAAAAGAACACGAGTAATTCTTAAAGAAGCAACACATGCCACGTGCAGTGTAGCCGCGGCGGCCGTACCTGTGCGCCACGTTCTTGGTGAGCACGACGCCGTGCAGCACGCGGCTGTCGGCCGCCGCGCCGCCCGGCACCTTCTTCACCTGCACGTAGTTGCGCACGTCGATGTCGTGCCCGTACATGTCTGTACAAGACGCAAGTGCTAACGAACCTAAGGGGTTAGTTATATTCGCTCTGTTGTGCAATGTACGGCAGATTATATCATCTCAACTTCCAAAGCCAGCCTCACCTGCGCGCGGTACAACCTGCTGGCCAGCAAACGAGACTCTGGCGACCGGATGGTGGCGGGATATCCATTCAATTTACCGGACCCGAATACCATAGACCGGTGATGGGGAGCAAGATCATCAAGGCGAAGGTGTTGACACTGCCCTCACGAACCTGCTTGCCCAGCGAGGTGAGTATGAGCGAAACAAAAAACGTATGCAGGCTTTTGCTGGTGCTTTCTTGGCGGCCTTTGACCAGCAGTGGACTGAAATAAACTGATTTAGCAGGATGTAGTATTGTGAGATTGTGATGACCTGAGACTGAACGTGACAACGCGTGTCAAAAAAGATATGAAAAAAAAATTATTTTTATGATTAAATTATGATTGTTTAGAAATGATTGTTTGCTATTCTTAAGCTTCACGTGCGGTGAAATAGATGTCGCCATAAAATTATAAAGAAATCATTCACAGGTACAGACTATTTAGCAGACAGTCATCGCTTGAGTTATGAGAAGAACGGGTTTGTCCGAATACAGGGACACTGCTAGAAACCGATTGGGCGCTGTGAGACAAACCTGGCAGGATGATGTCGGCGGCCTGCTGGCACAGCGGGTACAGCACGTCCTGCCAGGAGGATGCAAGACCGGTGCGCGCCAAGCACTGCCTTAGCAGTAAGCGCAGATGCTCAGCGCCAGATTCCTCCACAGCCTTGCAAAGCGGCGGCGACGAACTTCCTATAATGATTGTATTTGACATTAGCGGGAATACAGATCAACTGCGTAACACAGTATTAGTCTCGACTTTTAGTACGTGTTAGAGTCAAATGGCGGTCTTTGCTGCTGCTCGTACCCATACGATAGGATCGACAGGCGGTGGTACCACAGCCTCGCAGAAATTGCATCTTATTACTTCAGCGATTCGTTCCATGTGCGAGGTGACCGGAGTTCATTTATTAGTTCTGCGAGCTAAGCACTGTCCCATTATAGCTTGATGATCCATAAGACTTTATCGGTTTATCCTGTTCCGCAGATTCTATTTCGCCGAGAAATACCATGCAGTCTTTCCATAGACCGCTGATCAAACCTGATCTCGCACTTGTGAATTCCTCCCTGACATTAGTCTGTGCGATGTGGGTTCGGCAATATCAGATCAATTAGCCGATTTGCCTTGACAGCCTAGGCTAGCCTAGAAACTGTCTACTGCGTAGGCCCCTCCCATAAGAAGGATTTACCATAATCGCCATGCTCGGCAAGCCTATGGTATGACGGTTGGCAGTACCAGACACCTCGCACCTTAGACGCTGCAACCCGCATCGGATGTTTCTCACGCCATCTATCGGTAGCCGTTGCTATTTTCAAGGCTTCTTCCTTAGTCGCCTCTCACGACACCCACGGGAAGAACATGGGTGGCAGATTCTTACGCCGAAACCACACGGCAGTGTTTAATTATCCGCCATCGATGGCGGATGTGCAGCTGAGATAAGCATTTGAAGAAAAAAAAATGGTATACTCCGTTTTATTACAACAGCGTACTTATGTTAACTGCAGAACATAGACCTCTCCAAAAAGCACCAAAAAATCCGGTATATATATCTTGGATGGCTCACCCACACTCACTAAACTGGGCAAGAGGGTTAGTGAGTTGAGTCCGGAATGATTAACATTATTCTTAATTAACATTGATTCTAAAAGTCAAGATACCTTCACTTTGATCCAAATTCGGTTGATCTTCCTCACTAGACGGAGACTTGCTCTCTGAAAAGAAGTGAAATTTCAATATCACCGAATTCAGTTATCCATTTATTTATATTGTAAATACTCGTAATTGACACATTTACCTGTCTTAGTGGCTCTTATAAGCCTCGCGGAGTTTTCTCCTAGGTTCAGATCCAGGCAGTAAGAGGATACGCTTTCCACTAGCCTGGTGCACTCATCTCCTGGAATCACACAAGAGCATGGCTGAAGATGAGAGAGAGAGAGAGAATGTTGCAGCTTGTGGGAAAGAGATTTGACAAATATTGTATGTGTATTTGAACTAAATCCATTCATCTCGTCCCATGTGTGTCGTAAAAGTAGACTATTTTTTTTTATAGAAGAAGGGGGCAAACGAGCGTGCGGCTCACCTGATGGTAAGTGATCACCGACGCCCCACAACACCAGAGGAGCTGGTGTTGGAGGATGCGTTGCCGGACTTTAAGACTATATGAAATGTGACGACCTAATTTCGTTTCCTCTTAAATATTGGCAGAATAATAATCTAAAATGCGCAGGACATTGCGTAACCATTAACCGAAGCCAAGCATTCGCCAATCCGACGGCCTAGCTTGGCGCATTCGACAAAACCTACCAGAACGGGTGTATGTTATCATACCGAGGGTTAGATGCTAATTGGTACTATTTTTAATGAAACCAACGAATATCTTGATTTAGGCGTATATTTTACAAAATCATCTGTCTAGGTCATTGATTTTGTGTCGACCTCTTATTGGTGAGTTTCAAACAACCTGTGGCGACATCTATTATCGACAAAATAAACATTAACTTCACTTACATATAAGTCGTGAACAATGGGAGAGGTTTTTGCTCAATGGTGTTGGTACTGAATCAGTACAGTTCAGAGTCCTATGTCGCATGTCCAGTTATCAATAGAAATAGCACCTGCTGTTAACAGGATAACATAGGACAGCAAGACTACATCCGACCTCTCCTTCCACTTTATCATATTACGCGTTACCTTAGGTTTCTACAGGTGGTAGACTCCTTGTCTGCCACACTCTTACCCTTCTCTACCGTCAATTACACTGCAATTACTGTTGTGTTCCGGTCTGAAATGTATATAGAGCCTTATGTATATGTCACCTTAGTCCCCAGAGGTGACAATGCATCTGAAACCTTCATTCATTGAAGATGTTTGTAGGTGTCCTTCATGGACTTCATTAGCCACTTACCATCAAAACATCGGACATACAAGAAGGTGAAGACATGTGCCTCTGTGTATGCTCGTACGATTGCTGTGTTTCACAATTGCCGCTATTATTCCGAAGTCGTTCCGTTACACTAACCGTCAGCACCGGCGGGCGCTGGCGCGGACGCAGGCGCGGGCTCGGGCTCGGGCTCGCGCGCGTGCCGCGAGTCCCGCGCGCCGGCCCGGTAGAGCGCGTAGTCCGCGAACTGCGGCGGCTCCGTCACGCTCTCCATGTGCCCGGCCGCCAGCAGCGCCTGGCACACCACGCCCGCCTGCGCCCTGCCCATAACCCACTGTCAGACTCTCCTTTGCCATTATTACGTAATTATCGTTACGTCATATTACCCTGTGGTGGTGACATAAGAGAATCTTGAGACCCCGTGTCATGACGGGATAACCATCTCAAATATGCCAGAACTTAATTATTTAGGGTGCGAGGGAGGAACATAGCATATTTTACTCCAAATGCCAACCTCACCTGCACATGGTGCAATCAGCAGGCAAACGAACGAGGCTCAGGCCGCCGAATGATGGCGGAATATCCATCTGAACTTGTCTATTCCAAATGCCAAAGACTAGTGATGGGAGGCAGCGTCACTACCGGCTCTGCGCACGCCGACCCGCTTGCCCAAAGTGATGGGTATGGGCAAACCTTCCAAGATAGATTTGCCGGCTTTCGCTGGAGCCTTCTTGGAGGGGCCGATGTTCTACAGGGGACTAATATAGGCTGAAGTAGAAATTACATAAACCGGCAAGCGGCAGCGCTCGCTTAGCGTGTTGATTACAGCAACGCCTCCTATTAAGAAACTCTGTGGCTTTTGTCATCCGATATCTGACTACGCTATTGACCAGTTTATAATTATTACATACATACATACATACATACATACATACATACATACATACATACATACATACATACATACATACATACATACATACATACATACATACATACATACATACATACATACATACATACATACATACATACATACATACATACATACATACATACATACATACATACATACATACATACATACATACATACATACATACATACATACATACATACATACATACATACATACATACATACATACATACATACATACATACATACATACATACATACATACATACATACATACATACATACATACATACATACATACATACATACATACATACATACATACATACATACATACATACATACATACATACATACATACATACATACATACATACATACATACATACATACATACATACATACATACATACATACATACATACATACATACATACATACATACATACATACATACATACATACATACATACATACATACATACATACATACATACATACATACATACATACATACATACATACATACATACATACATACATACATACATACATACATACATACATACATACATACATACATACATACATACATACATACATACATACATACATACATACATACATACATACATACATACATACATACATACATACATACATACATACATACATACATACATACATACATACATACATACATACATACATACATACATACATACATACATACATACATACATACATACATACATACATACATACATACATACATACATACATACATACATACATACATACATACATACATACATACATACATACATACATACATACATACATACATACATACATACATACATACATACATACATACATACATACATACATACATACATACATACATACATACATACATACATACATACATACATACATACATACATACATACATACATACATACATACATACATACATACATACATACATACATACATACATACATACATACATACATACATACATACATACATACATACATACATACATACATACATACATACATACATACATACATACATACATACATACATACATACATACATACATACATACATACATACATACATACATACATACATACATACATACATACATACATACATACATACATACATACATACATACATACATACATACATACATACATACATACATACATACATACATACATACATACATACATACATACATACATACATACATACATACATACATACATACATACATACATACATACATACATACATACATACATACATACATACATACATACATACATACATACATACATACATACATACATACATACATACATACATACATACATACATACATACATACATACATACATACATACATACATACATACATACATACATACATACATACATACATACATACATACATACATACATACATACATACATACATACATACATACATACATACATACATACATACATACATACATACATACATACATACATACATACATACATACATACATACATACATACATACATACATACATACATACATACATACATACATACATACATACATACATACATACATACATACATACATACATACATACATACATACATACATACATACATACATACATACATACATACATACATACATACATACATACATACATACATACATACATACATACATACATACATACATACATACATACATACATACATACATACATACATACATACATACATACATACATACATACATACATACATACATACATACATACATACATACATACATACATACATACATACATACATACATACATACATACATACATACATACATACATACATACATACATACATACATACATACATACATACATACATACATACATACATACATACATACATACATACATACATACATACATACATACATACATACATACATACATACATACATACATACATACATACATACATACATACATACATACATACATACATACATACATACATACATACATACATACATACATACATACATACATACATACATACATACATACATACATACATACATACATACATACATACATACATACATACATACATACATACATACATACATACATACATACATACATACATACATACATACATACATACATACATACATACATACATACATACATACATACATACATACATACATACATACATACATACATACATACATACATACATACATACATACATACATACATACATACATACATACATACATACATACATACATACATACATACATACATACATACATACATACATACATACATACATACATACATACATACATACATACATACATACATACATACATACATACATACATACATACATACATACATACATACATACATACATACATACATACATACATACATACATACATACATACATACATACATACATACATACATACATACATACATACATACATACATACATACATACATACATACATACATACATATGTCATTTTAACTTCAAAAGAAACAAAGTAGCAATCCGTGTTTGTCTGTGAAATGGCTAATGACTTCTAAACTTCTTATTAGTTCAATGCGGGTTTCACAATCATTATATTAAACATACATATTAAAGTTTATAAAATGCATAATATATTCACATTTATATATTACAGATCTGATCGTGCAAAGTAAATACATAAATAATACATTATAGGCCGGGCCATGGCTCATATTACAGAACACCGTTTAGATCTATGATTCCTGGTACCTCACACAGGCGAACGCTATGTAGGACGCACAACACGCAACGTTGCATGACGTCGATGGATACAGGTGGCTCCACGGCTTGGGCTTCAGTATAAGACTCCCGACCTTTAGTTGTTTCGGTTTGAAATGACATTTAGTCAATAATATTACATAATAGCTGCGACTCTTAAATATATTAGATAAATCAAAACCCAAAATCTTTAAACTAAGATAATCTTGGTCACCTATGTTGCTGTGTGGGCAGGCTGAAGGACAGCTGCCGATACAAATCGTGAAGTGACCGACAGTACAGTTTCCGTCGCGGGCGATCAGCTGGTGATCTTCTGGTTACCTGTCTCACCGATGGGCAGAAGCAGTTGAGTCTAAGGGGAGGCTTTGGCGGTTAGTCTGGACGTAGCGAAAGCATTTGATAGGGTTTGGCATAAAGCGCTTCTTTCAAAGCTTTCATCTTACGGGGTTCCTGAGAGATTGTGCAACTGGGTCACCAGCTTCCTCACAGATCGGAGCATCAAGGTTGTTGTCGACGGTGCATGCTCGGACCCCAAACCCGTGAATGCTGGTGTTCCACAAGGCTGTGTGCTATCGCCCACTCTGTTCCTTCTGCATATCAACGACATGCTACAAATCATGGTTGGCATTCCACCACAGTGCGTTTTAATCGTTTCTGCCACGCACTTCGACTTTGTGGAATCAGCTGTCGCCAGCAGTATTTCCGAATAGTTACGACTTAGGGACCTTCAAGAAAAGAGCTTATTCCTTCCTTAAAGGCCGGCAGCGCATCTGTAGCTCCTCTGGTGTTGTGGATGTTCGTGGGCGTCGGTGATCACTTACCATCAAAACATCGGACATACAAGAAGGTGAAGACATGTGCCTCTGTGTATGCTCGTACGATTGCTGTGTTTCACAATTGCCGCTATTATTCCGAAGTCGTTCCGTTACACTAACCGTCAGCACCGGCGGGCGCTGGCGCGGACGCGAGCGCGGGCTCGGGCTCGCGCACGTGCCTGGTCGCGCGCGCCTGCCCGGTAGAGCGCGTAGTCCGCGAACTGCGGCGGCTCCGTCACGCTCTCCATGTGCCCGGCCGCCAGCAGCGCCTGGCACACCACGCCCGCCTGCGCCCTGCCCATAACCCACTGTCAGACTCTCCTTTGCCATTATTACGTAATTATCGTTACGTCATATTACCCTGTGGTGGTGACATAAGAGAATCTTGAGACCCCGTGTCATGACGGGATAACCATCTCAAATATGCCAGAACTTAATTATTTAGGGTGCGAGGAGGAACATAGCATATCTTACTCCAAATGCCAACCTCACCTGCACATGGTGCAATCAGCGAGCAAACGAACGAGGCTCAGGCCGCCGAATGATGGCGGAATATCCATCTGAACTTGTCTATTCCAAATGCCAAAGACTAGTGATGGGAGGCAGCGTCACTACCGGCTCTGCGCACGCCGACCCGCTTGCCCAAAGTGATGGGTATGGGCAAACCTTCAAGATACATTTGCCGGCTTTCGCTGGAGCCTTCTTGGAGGGCCGATGTTCTACAGTGGACTAATATAGGCTGAAGTAGAAATTACATAAACCGGCAAGCGGCGGCGCTCGCTTAGCGTGTTGATTACAGCAACGCCTCCTATTAAGCAACTCTGTGGCTTTTGTCATCCGATATCTGACTACGCTATTGACCAGTTTATAATTATTACATACATACATACATACATACATACATACATACATACATACATACATACATACATATTGGTAGTAGCTTCTGACATTTATTGGTAGTAGCTTCTGACATTTATTGGTAGTAGCTTCTGACATTTATTGGTAGTAGCTTCTGACATTTATTGGTAGTAGCTTCTGACATTTATTGGTAGTAGCTTCTGACATTTATTGGTAGTAGCTTCTGACATTTATTGGTAGTAGCTTCTGACATTTATTGGTAGTAGCTTCTGACATTTATTGGTAGTAGCTTCTGACATTTATTGGTAGTAGCTTCTGACATTTATTGGTAGTAGCTTCTGACATTTATTGGTAGTAGCTTCTGACATTTATTGGTAGTAGCTTCTGACATTTATTGGTAGTAGCTTCTGACATTTATTGGTAGTAGCTTCTGACATTTATTGGTAGTAGCTTCTGACATTTATTGGTAGTAGCTTCTGACATTTATTGGTAGTAGCTTCTGACATTTATTGGTAGTAGCTTCTGACATTTATTGGTAGTAGCTTCTGACATTTATTGGTAGTAGCTTCTGACATTTATTGGTAGTAGCTTCTGACATTTATTGGTAGTAGCTTCTGACATTTATTGGTAGTAGCTTCTGACATTTATTGGTAGTAGCTTCTGACATTTATTGGTAGTAGCTTCTGACATTTATTGGTAGTAGCTTCTGACATTTATTGGTAGTAGCTTCTGACATTTATTGGTAGTAGCTTCTGACATTTATTGGTAGTAGCTTCTGACATTTATTGGTAGTAGCTTCTGACATTTATTGGTAGTAGCTTCTGACATTTATTGGTAGTAGCTTCTGACATTTATTGGTAGTAGCTTCTGACATTTATTGGTAGTAGCTTCTGACATTTATTGGTAGTAGCTTCTGACATTTATTGGTAGTAGCTTCTGACATTTATTGGTAGTAGCTTCTGACATTTATTGGTAGTAGCTTCTGACATTTATTGGTAGTAGCTTCTGACATTTATTGGTAGTAGCTTCTGACATTTATTGGTAGTAGCTTCTGACATTTATTGGTAGTAGCTTCTGACATTTATTGGTAGTAGCTTCTGACATTTATTGGTAGTAGCTTCTGACATTTATTGGTAGTAGCTTCTGACATTTATTGGTAGTAGCTTCTGACATTTATTGGTAGTAGCTTCTGACATTTATTGGTAGTAGCTTCTGACATTTATTGGTAGTAGCTTCTGACATTTATTGGTAGTAGCTTCTGACATTTATTGGTAGTAGCTTCTGACATTTATTGGTAGTAGCTTCTGACATTTATTGGTAGTAGCTTCTGACATTTATTGGTAGTAGCTTCTGACATTTATTGGTAGTAGCTTCTGACATTTATTGGTAGTAGCTTCTGACATTTATTGGTAGTAGCTTCTGACATTTATTGGTAGTAGCTTCTGACATTTATTGGTAGTAGCTTCTGACATTTATTGGTAGTAGCTTCTGACATTTATTGGTAGTAGCTTCTGACATTTATTGGTAGTAGCTTCTGACATTTATTGGTAGTAGCTTCTGACATTTATTGGTAGTAGCTTCTGACATTTATTGGTAGTAGCTTCTGACATTTATTGGTAGTAGCTTCTGACATTTATTGGTAGTAGCTTCTGACATTTATTGGTAGTAGCTTCTGACATTTATTGGTAGTAGCTTCTGACATTTATTGGTAGTAGCTTCTGACATTTATTGGTAGTAGCTTCTGACATTTATTGGTAGTAGCTTCTGACATTTATTGGTAGTAGCTTCTGACATTTATTGGTAGTAGCTTCTGACATTTATTGGTAGTAGCTTCTGACATTTATTGGTAGTAGCTTCTGACATTTATTGGTAGTAGCTTCTGACATTTATTGGTAGTAGCTTCTGACATTTATTGGTAGTAGCTTCTGACATTTATTGGTAGTAGCTTCTGACATTTATTGGTAGTAGCTTCTGACATTTATTGGTAGTAGCTTCTGACATTTATTGGTAGTAGCTTCTGACATTTATTGGTAGTAGCTTCTGACATTTATTGGTAGTAGCTTCTGACATTTATTGGTAGTAGCTTCTGACATTTATTGGTAGTAGCTTCTGACATTTATTGGTAGTAGCTTCTGACATTTATTGGTAGTAGCTTCTGACATTTATTGGTAGTAGCTTCTGACATTTATTGGTAGTAGCTTCTGACATTTATTGGTAGTAGCTTCTGACATTTATTGGTAGTAGCTTCTGACATTTATTGGTAGTAGCTTCTGACATTTATTGGTAGTAGCTTCTGACATTTATTGGTAGTAGCTTCTGACATTTATTGGTAGTAGCTTCTGACATTTATTGGTAGTAAGTCGGCTCCGTCACGCTCTCCATGTGCCCGGCCGCCAGCAGCGCCTGGCACACCACGCCCGCCTGCGCCCTGCCCATAACCCACTGTCAGACTCTCCTTTGCCATTATTACGTTATTATCGTTACGTCATATTACCCTGTGGTGGTGACATAAGAGAATCTTGAGACCCCGTGTCATGACGGGATAACCATCTCAAATATGCCAGAACTTAATTATTTAGGGTGCGAGGGAGGAACATAGCATATCTTACTCCAAATGCCAACCTCACCTGCACATGGTGCAATCAGCAGGCAAACGAACGAGGCTCAGGCCGCCGAATGATGGCGGAATATCCATCTGAACTTGTCTATTCCAAATGCCAAAGACTAGTGATGGGAGGCAGCGTCACTACCGGCTCTGCGCACGCCGACCCGCTTGCCCAAAGTGATGGGTATGGGCAAACCTTCCAAGATACATTTGCCGGCTTTCGCTGGAGCCTTCTTGGAGGGGCCGATGTTCTACAGTGGACTAATATAGGCTGAAGTAGAAATTACATAAACCGGCAAGCGGCAGCGCTCGCTTAGCGTGTTGATTACAGCAACGCCTCCTATTAAGCAACTCTGTGGCTTTTGTCATCCGATATCTGACTACGCTATTGACCAGTTTATAATTATTACATACATACATACATACATATATTCACGCCTTGTTCCCAACGGGGTAGGCAGAGACAATCTCCCCCACTTGGTACAGTCCTAACATCGACGTCTTTCGGTTCTTCCACTTTCATCAATCTTCGCATCTTGACCTGGCCTTATTCCAGAACATCTCCGATTTGATCGTGAAATGTTCCTCTCCCGACTCTACCATTTGCACTCGCCTCATATATTTGTTTCGTCAACCTACTTTCATTCATCCTCTCCACATGTCCAAACCAGCTCAGCATCCCTTTTTCAATTCATGTCACTACATCGTCTTTCACGCCACAACGCTCTCTGATGACATTTATAATTATTACATTGTTAATAATCTTACACTTCACTTTTCAATACGAACAGTTTCTTGTTTATGTACTTCATTGTCAAATTTATATTTTGTGAACTGTTTGTTTTATAATAAATTTATATAGAGAGTGAACGCTTGCATATTTATTTAAAGCCTCGCAGATTCCTTACCGTAGTCGGGGGAGGTGAGTCGCATGTGTGTTTGGCTCCCTTTTACTTAAAAAAAAATGTCAACTCTTGCCACATTTCGTCAGATATTATCAAATGTAAATTACCTGGTTTTGTTATCGGTGTTCTCCATTATCCACTGCATGATATCGCATCCTCGCCAGACGCCGTTGTACCTCACGAGCCGGAACCTACAAAATATCGATCATCTGCAGCCATAACACAGCTGGTCGTGAGCCTCTCATACCATAGTTGTAAGATATTGCCGACCAAAAAGAATCGAAACCGTTAACGGTTTTGAACGTAGATATTACGCAAGTTCCGAATCATGGAACAGGATACCAAAGGAGGGCAGATACCAAAGAGTTTTTCGCACGATTTGTAACGTAACTAAAATAAAAGTGTAGATTTATGGATCTCGGAACGCCTGGGGCTGGGGATACAGTTGTGTGAGCTTATATTTATATGTCATTTTTAACTTCAAAAGAAACAAAGTAGCAATCCGTGTTTGTCTGTGAAATGGCTAATGACTTCTAAACTTCTTATTGGATTTCAATGCGGGTTTCACAATCATTATATTAAACATACATATTAAAGTTTATAAAATGCATAATATATTCACATTTATATATTACAGATCTGATCGTGCAAAGTAAATACATAAATAATACATTATAGGCCGGGCCCATGGCTCATATTACAGAACACCGTTTAGATCTATGATTCCCTGGTACCTCACACAGGCGAACGCTATGTAGGACGCACAACACGCAACGTTGCATGACGTCGATGGATACAGGTGGCTCCACGGCTTGGAGCTTCAGTATAAGACTCCCGACCTTTAGTTGTTTCGGTTTGAAATGACATTTAGTCAATAATATTACATAATAGCTCCGACTCTTAAATATATTAGATAAATCAAAAACCCAAAATCTTTAAACTAAGATAATCTTGGTCACCTATGTTGCTGTGTGGGCAGGCTGAAGGACAGCTGCCGATACAAATCGTGAAGTGACTCCTTGGGCGAGGATCTTAAATCACATCGCTCGTCCTGCTCCCCCGCGAACATGAAGTTGTCGCGCCCTTTGCTTGACTGCGCCCTGTTGTCTGGAAACTTTACCTGCATGGAAAAATACATTATTGAGGTATAAAGCTTTCGGTGTAACCCACGCGAGTTCTGGAAGCGCAAGACATTATTGGTAGTAACTTCTAACATTTATTGGTAGTAAGTTCTGACATTTATTGGTAGTAACTTCTTACATTGATTTGTAGTAAGTTCTCATATATATATTGGTAGTAGCTTCTGACATTTATTGGTAGTACTTTCTTCCATATATATTGGTAGTAGCTTCTGATATTTATCGGTAGTAGCTTCTGACATTTATTGGTAGTAAGTTCTAACATTTATTGGAAGTAGCTTGACATTTATTGGTAGTAACTTCTTACATTGATTGGTAGTAAGTTCTCATATATATATATTGGTAGTAGCTTCTGACATTTATTGGTAGTACTTTCTTCCATATATATTGGTAGTAGCTTCTGATATTTATCGGTAGTAGCTTCTGACATTTATTGGTAGTAACTTCTTACATTGATTGGTAGTAAGTTCTCATAAATATATATTGGTAGTAGCTTCTGACATTTATTGGTAGTAAGTTCTAACATTTATTGGTAGTAGCTTCTGACATTTATTGGTATTAAATTCTTACATTCACTAGGAAAAGCAAACTCGTTAAGAGACTTTTCGTGTCGTCTGATACAACCAAGAATTCTCCTTCAATATATACGCCCTTGACATTTTCTATGCACATGTGCACACCATCTGTACACTATCTAGGAGCACTCCAACAAATGTGGATGAAATAACGTCTAAAGATGGCGACGTTACAGAATCTGCCAACCGTCTCATATCATTGGTACCATAAAGTCGTCAAAAAAAAAAAATTACATGGCTTCCGACAGATACCAATTCTGTCAGGTGCAATATACTAAAGCCAAACAAGACGGGTGAGGAGTAGCAGCGTCTACGTTGCGAGGTGCTGAATGCGTTTGATTTTCGGAGGACCCACAGACATTAAATGCTACATCCGCAGACGACTAACCTGTAGATTCTCTTGCAAAGTGCGCAGATCGGGGGAAATGTCGGCGGCGGCGTCGTTCTCGCGTAGGTAACTGAGCACCACGTTGCAACAATACGTGCAGACGCGCAGTCCGCCCGCGCATCCAAATATTTGACCTTTAAATAGAACTGTTGTTAGATAATAATTCTTTCTTGTATTTATGCGAATACTAAACATTGAATAGTAATTAAACTAAAGTTTTGCAGGCAGTAGAGCCAAGTGGCGGCTTTTGCTCCTGCTCAACTGGGCCGGCTCGACTGTGTAGGTACCACGGCCACGCAGAATACCGGCGGTGGAGTAGCGGCATCTTGTGCTTCTGCCCACTCCCCCTCCCATCTCCTTCCGCACCCTCCCTCCCATCTACGAAATACCCTTAAAGGCCGGCAACTCTCCTGCAGCACCTCTGGTGATGTAGATGTACGCAGGCGACGGTAATCACTTACCATCCGGTCAACCGCTTGGTCGTTTGCCGCCTTTCACATAAAAAAAAAGTAGCAGCCCGTAAATGTAATAATGCCCACAGCTGGGCAAAGGCCTCCTTCTCAAATATCAGAGAGGGTTTTTACATACAAATACATGGCTGTGATTTGTGCATTTTATCCGCCCCCTAGGGCGCACAAAACGGTCTATCTAATACCGTTTTCTAGGATAAATGAGATGGGTCATACAAATTTATTACAGTACAACCTGGAACGCGTTGACTGCAGCAGCGCGAGCAGAAAATCTGTCCACAAACGCGACAGTGATGTCGGCGACGCAACGTTCCGAATCGCGCCGCACACTCGTAACATTCGCGAGAGATGTCATCCGGCATCCAGTAACGTGCCAGCTCTGTATCCGCATACCGAGTGCCTCCCTGAAACAATTGTAGAAGCATAAAATAACAATTGAGTGGCTTAATTAATTCATCACAATGATATTACATTTTATATATGCAAGGTTTTATTTGCCTCATCACTATTATCTCAGCATAGTATAAAAAAATCATCTAACTATCCCCAGAAAACATAATAACGATATGAGTAATTCTACCTGCTCAATGGTCTTAAGGACTTTTTTTAGAATTCTATCTGTTTATCTCTTTCTCCAGGTATTAGATAAAGCTACTGAACTAATTTTGATGTAATTTTCACTGTTCAGATGTTTACGACTCCACTAGACTAGACTTCCCTATTTTTG
Source organism: Bhutanitis thaidina (assembly GCA_029286595.1). NCBI lineage: Eukaryota > Metazoa > Arthropoda > Insecta > Lepidoptera > Papilionidae > Bhutanitis > Bhutanitis thaidina. The sequence continues at coordinate 14,853,424 of JAGSMS010000010.1, forward strand.
AAACCCTTAATAATTCCAAGTTTAACCAGTGTGGTACCAAAGTCAAAGTCAAAACTATTTTATTTAAAGATCTTATGAACATCAAAACCTGCACTGGTTAGCAAAACAAGACCTTCTTGGAGAAGAACTGGCAAGAAAGTTTGGTAAGAGGCTCACCTGATGGTAAGTCATTACTAATGGCCACAATTCCCTGCAGATATCTGCAACACTGTAAGAGTGTTGCCAGCCTACATCTGTAACGTGTGAGTGTACTCCAGGTGTGTACCGAGAGAGTGAGGTCTTACATTACTTACCTTAAATGAAAACTTCTGAACCACCACTTTGGATTGTGTTTATCTTTTGAAATTAAATTATTTTCATTATTAGGAATTCATTATTTATTTATATATTAATTAATTATTAGGAATTTATCACATTTAATTGGACTTTTTAAATGCAGAGGTTTCGGATGCACCTAATTTTAATAGAGATGATAGCTGAGTGCTTGGTATCCAGTAAAAATTAAATTAAATCCAAAACCTTAAACATTAGAATAAAATGAATAACTATACAGATTAGGGTAGCAGGGTTAACTATGATATCAGGATGTCAATTGCCTCAGTCCCCCCTCAGCATCACATGTATTTAGGTAAATAATAAATCATGTTTATATTTTTAAAAATCCTTATTAGTTCATTCAAACCTTTCAAACCTTATTAGTTCATTCAATAATTAAAAATAAAATAGTAATTGTAATAGTAATATTAAGTAAAATAGTAAAATACAGTATAAAAAAACTATGCGTCGTTTCTTGGTTTTCTATACTACTTTATATAAAATCAAATCCAAAAATTACAACAATCAGAAATAGCTGTAGCAGTGAGCTTCTGAATAAATTATGTGATCAAAAATAATTTGAATACTAAATAATAATAATAATAATAATAGACATACCCCGGAACCTAGTGCAACGAGACTACTAATTCTCTTCAAAACATTAGGTAAACTCCTTCCTTCAAATTCGACCGCATAAGTTCCAGATTCCGCCTTAACTTCCTCATCACCTTGCGCAATTTGCTGAGATTGAGCATCTGACTGTTTCCGGTCAGCCATGGTTTTATTTTCCGATTCCTCTATCGTTTCGTTAGGAGAAAATAGTGGTAATTTCCAAAGTTTATTGAAGAATGTTGTTACACCACTCTGGTTAGATTCTGGTTCGAATCGTGGAAATTCAGTCAGTTGAGAAGTATCGTACTTGTCCATATTAAGGATAAGATACAGGTTTCCAAATTATAGTAAAACAAATTTATGGAAACAAAAACTGATTAATTTAATAAATAAACAATAAAATGACACTGCTGATCCTGATGGATGACATTAGGCATCCAAAAAAAAATTTGCTGTCAATTCAACAGTGTCAGTATGACTGTCAGTTGCGACTGTCAAATAAAATATAGAAAATAAATTTCGTTGCCACAGGAACTGCCTGCGCCCATCTTTGATCTATACATATACACATTTAATACAATAGAAAACTAAACATATTCCCATATATATAATTTCAATGTTGTTAAATATATTTTGTTCAATCACACTTATGACACATTATATAATGCTATTTTTCATGTGTAGCTACATTCACTACTACAATTACCGTACAATCATGAACCGTGCCCTGTTTTTTCAAGTCATCCACTGTATCCAGCTTAGTAAAGTCCATGATGTTGAATAGCGAATGTATCAAATTATCTTTTAATTATAAAACAAATAATACTAAATGGTTAAAATTAAACAGAAATTACAGCTCCTTTAAATATGTGTATTCGTTTGATGAGTGAGAGTTTAAGGTACGACTGTGCATCTGTATAAGTATATACATGTCTGTATATATAGGTATGAAACACTGGACAGAGTGGGCAGCCTAAAATACGTGTCAATTCATCATTCTTGTAAATTTTATTTTGTGAATAATATAAGACTGTAAGATGAATATAAATTTTAATGATTAATGGTTATAGGAACAAGAATCGCATCAGTTAACGACACAAATCTTTATGATGATTTACGTATGAAATGACAGTTCGGAATATTTTACCCCACGGATACATTTTTAGTTTTTATTAATAATAATAATATTTATTAATATTTTTCTTTCATCCTGCAGTGACGCGAAGTACACGCAAAGTGTGACGATGCCTAACTGAATTGAGCTATATCCGTTTCTCATACTGACGATCCGAGAAATTGACTGAGATAACAATACCTCGTCTGTGAGTTTTCTACAAGAGCGGCAACTAGGATATGTACACTTTTTTGTTTGATTTGGAAAGCACGAAGATGACGGAAGACCGTAGCTATAAGGCTTGACATACTGATAATGATTTATATCTTTTTATTTAATAACATATTTTCCAATAATGCCGAAAACTAATGCTGAAAATTGTCGTTCGGTTGAAATCGTTCGTTGAAAAAATTGAGAATCGACGAAAAAAAAGAAAATAAGGTAAAAAAGATTTCAAAAAATATTATGTGGTTTAATATATCTTGAATATGTAAATATATGAAATGTAATATTTTGCTTTTGGAAAATTTAAAATAATTTTTAAGCTTGGTAAATGATACTCTATATTTATCTCGTTCTCTTGTAGGCTACTTTTCTGAAGTTTGTCAAGACATATGTCGTGTTTGAATTGTGCACACACACTTTTTTTTTACTTACCTTATTGGTTAATTTTGTCAGTTTTATTCTGCTTCATCGCGTTGTACATCTTTTTGGCTGAAGACCTTATAACCAATGCCACAATAATAAATAAACTTTTGACAGTTAGTCTATTTCATTTGTACATTTACATATTCTGAATTTCATATCATTCTGATTCTCAATGTTTTAGCTCAGCTTACGTTAATAATTTACTTCCCCAGTTTTATTTGGATCAACACGTTTACATTATCTGATCTGTTAAATAATCGTCGAAATGGGTGAAGTATCTCTTGAAACGACGGCGTATGCAAAAATTATTCTTCACGCGGCTAAATATCCTCATTGCGCTGTAAACGGAGTGCTACTAGCTGACGGTACAAAAATCAGAGATGGTGTTAAAAGCCAAGATTTAGATATTGTGGATTCAGTGCCCTTATTTCATCATAGCCATTATTTGTCACCTATGGCAGAAGTAGCCATGACCCAGGTAACTTTTTTAATTTAATTTATGTTACGGGCGAAGGTGCAGAGTTAGCACTATCCGAGTCTTAAACATTAGTATACCAAGATGTTGAATGGGAGAGTTGTAAGTGTAAGGCATCTTTTGTTCAGGTCAGTCAGGTTTATGACATAAATATATTATAGTTAATGTATCAATCTTAGTTTAGATTATATTTTTCACATAGCAAATAGAAATTATCACTTTTCTCTCTTTGTTATCTAAAACTCCACCTGCAACTGTTTCTAAAAATGTCTTACTGGGATTTTGACTATAACAACTTTCAAATAGTTTCAAGTATTTTGTAAATGCCGAAAAAAAATAATTTGGATTAAAAATAAATATATTGATCAATTAGTGTAAAAAGGTATGTTTATGTCCTGTAAAAATATAATATCATAACAATCATAATATCATCATATTTCTCTATATTGCAGTGACCTAAGTTCAGCAATAGACTATAGCTATAATAATGAATAGGTTTAAAAGACACAATAGCCAAGTGGGTAGGGGATTTGCCTCTGAATCAGGACACCCGAGTTTGATCCCTTAGAATGGGGTCATACCAATGAGTTTTTGAAACATACAATTTGTATGGTAGGCCTAAACACTATAAGTGTTAGGCTGTCACATTGTTTGGAATAGCTCTGGTAAAAGTTGGTTGAAACTACTAATAACGGTGCAGAACTCTGACTACCTACTGAGTTTTAGGTATATGGTTTGCGAGTGCTTATTTTGTTTTTAATTGTGTTGTACCTAGGGAAAGCATTCTCGTGAGAAATTGTAAATGGAGAGATTGACAATTAGATTAATTGAGAACTACAGAAAAGTAACAAAAAATACTAAGGCATTATAATTGTTTAGAAAATAACTTTTAAGGAAGAACTTAATATCTAATGCATTGTGTGACATTAATGGCTTCTAATTTTACAAGCTAAGAAAAGAAGCCTGCTTCAGAAAATGCTCTTTCAACTTCAACACTTATAATTATATTATATATATATAAGCAAACAATATTGTTGGTGAATTGAAAGAGATAACATTACATGTTGTTTGCAGGTGATTTGTGTATTTAAACATGGAATGTTCAATAATCTTCATTCATAACATTTTTTTGAGTAACAGGATACTAGAAGTAATTGTAATTATTACTATTCAATATATTATTAATTATTATTATCAAATGGTAAATCAATTTACCATTTGATATTACTGCATAAAATTGCATAAAACACAACAAACTTGATTTTAGTTTCACATGAATTATAAATTTCCTTAAAGATGTAAGAAGAAACATACACAATGTGTAAAATAATGTCAAAACATATGTATTCTATTATTTATTTAACAGATAGATACAGTAGCTCAGGCAGATAATCGAGTTATAGCAGGCTACTATGCTGCATGTGAAAACTTCAGAGACAGCACAGTTGAAAAGTGTCCCGGGCAGAAGATAGCTGAGAAAATTGTAGAACATTTCCCATCAGCTGTATTTATTGTGGTAAGGCTTTTTGCACAAAGCAATCACTGAACATTTATGAATCCTATCAAGTACGTTTTTTTCATATAATATCATTAACTAAAAAAATGTATATGTTATATAAAGAGTGTTATTTAATTGGAATTTTGTTCAATGTTATTTTATGAACATTAAACAATTTTGTTAGTAAGAAAGTTTTTAAAAACCATGTTATAGGTGGACAACAAAAAAGTGATGCAGCATCTGGAAACACCTGCAATCAAAATACACAAATACTCTGATGGGAAATGGAAACCAAAAGATGCAAATAAAGTCTTATTCCGTAAGTTCAAACAAGTGTTTTTTTACTTAAATATATTTTAAAATAGGGTTTTTGGGAAATCTAATCTCAGAGGGGTTAAAATTGGAGTTCTTAGTCTTCCTGGCCATTTGCCACCAAAGTGACAGATTTCAAATATCTTCAATCAGCTTCTCTAATTTTCTACTTGAGAAAAGTTGTAACTCTTCAGGCAATATAAATATCATGTATAATATAGATCTTATACAACTGTCTGTAGTGATTATGTGAATGATGGTAATATTAATTTCTATTCTAAGAAATTGGTAGGGATATTTTTATTTCAGTTGCTTAGTTTATTCAGAAATATAATGGATGGATGGAGGGTTCGAAATAATGTGATCAGAGACTGTTGTAGTGAGAAAGACGATGTAGTGTATATAACACATTGAATCAAGAGGAGTAAGAAGGATGGAGCTAAGAAGGAATATACCATCTTTTATCATCCAAATGCCAACTTCACCTGCATGTGGGGCATAGTGCTAGCAAATAGATGAGGTTTTAGTAACTGTGTTATTGTGGAAAATCCATTAAAATTTGCTGAGCCCAAATCCCATAGACTGGTCATAACGACAAACACAAGACAATCACAAAGCTGCTTCTCCTGATTTGTGAGAATGGGCAAACCTTTTAAGAACTGCATGCGCAGACCTTGTCTGTTGCTTTATTGGATGGCTATATTTAGTAGTGAATGGTGTGAGACGATAAAGAGTAGAGAATCAGAAATTTAGCATTTACACACATAGCACAAATGGTTTAATAATTTTAATGAAATTTCCAGAAACACCGTATGTCTTGGAGACAGTCTCGCATTTACTTCAAAGACATGTACAAAAGGATCTAGTCGATTTCGACAACTATCTTGATGATCTATCGCAAGATTGGACCAATCTAGGCATTGAAAAATTAGTAGCCAGTATCAACGCATCTAACACTATAGAATACAAAGAAAAAGATTATTGATACTAAAATTATGTTCATAAAAGTATAGTCGAAATACAGATTGTGTTAATTAAAGAGTGAATATAAAGATGTAATAGCTATGTAAAGAGCATTCTTTCATTCTCAAATTCCATTATAAACTCTACAAGCAATGTAAACCTTAAAAGTAAAGTGTTGATAAGACATTTGTATATAAGCACTAGCTAATTTATTATATAATCTGTAATAACTATTGTAGTATATTTAAAGGGAGTGGTATCACAAGACTAAAGAAAAACTGCAAGTAGTACAAGTAATTCAAACAAGCAGCTTCATATAGAGCATTTTATTTTATTCTAGAACTGCGATAGAGATCCTATTGCTAATGAAAAATATGAAGTGAAAAAAAAAATTTATGTATTGAAAGAATTGTCTTAAGATGTAATATAATTGTGGATTCTTAATTTTATTTTTTTTATTTATGTCATCACTAATGAACCGGCATCTGCTTCACACAGACTGCTCCGTAATATTTAATAAAAGGGGAATTTGTTATACATTAGATCTTCCCCATGATAAGTTCTAAATGATGTTGAAATCCACTTAGAAATTATTGCAAATGCAAATTACTTTGTTTTATGAAAGTAAAAATATTTACTTGTTTGGTATTCTTTCTGTCTGAAGGAAACTTAAAAATAAAGAAAGAGACAACATTTTAACAACATTAAGAGTTGTAATAACTTTAAAAAGATATTGACCAATCTAAATGAACAAGAGTTTTTAACGAATTATAATAATACAAGTAAAAAATATTATATGTTTTTATTGTCATGTGAGCCGTGAGGTATTGGGCAAACAGACCACAGTCCTAATGCTGCAGTTGAGCTAAAGTGCTGGTTTTCAGTGGGTTTGTGTTGGAGATTACTTGTGCTACTTGTAGATAGGTTACTCGAGTAATCATAAATTATGATTTATCATTAATTATACTAGTTGCCTTTTTGGCTCCTCATCAAATTGAATTTATTTGAAAGTATAAACAATTTCAATATATTATTATATTTGTTTTTGACAATGAAATAGTTTACAGCAGTGATACAAATAATATACAGACAAACACAGTCCACTTAATGGAAAGTGGTTGCTGTGGCACTTGTCTGCTGATGGCTTGTCGCCCTTAAGGTCAGGCTAGCTAATCTGTATTTCAATTTAGAAAATATTCTTTAGTTAAAACACACCTATGATTGGTTGTTTTATGTTATTTTTATGTATAATCTAAATGTTTATTACTTTAAAACAAAAAGAGGCATTTATTGTACACAATATTTTATTAGTATTATGGTAATTTAGTAAAATATTCCTCGACTATCTTTTTGCATTTATTAATCCCTGATAAGTCACCGGCCTTGCCCTGAAACTTGCCATGTTTAAAAGCACCTTTTGCTTTTAGAAGCTCCGTTATTCTGAAACAAGAGTGATTTTGGATTTAGTATTTCGATTGGAATAATCATGTTAGTTTCGCAAAGTTAACTTATGTTTATTCAAAAGCATATGTTTAGTATTTGGATTTCTGAAGTCCTGTGTCACCCACTCTTTATTGTTCAGATATACATTGTACATTCTTAAACCAAAAGTACGGGGTGGATGCGACGACGTTGTGACATTAACATTAAACTTCATATTCTAGAGACCATTTCTAGATCACATATGAAATATTTATTTAAATAAATACAGTACTTTTTTAATTAATAATTTTAAGTAAGTTCTTTCTCCAGTTTTTGTTACTTTGACTTAAGATAATTGACTTATGATTCGGGCTAATACGTACGTAGGCTGTCTGGTAAGGAAATCCTACGATGACGCCGCTCTCTCTGAAACCCAGTCAGAAACCCAGTTTCCGATACTAATGGAGTTTGCGTTTCATCATTTCGATTATTAGGAAATTTAAATTATTGTTTTTATTTCCTTCGTAAAAGAAACAGTGAAAATCGCTGTTTCTAAATAATAATAAGCACTTTATGGCCCGGTCGAGCGAACTATGCACTTAGAGCTGATACCATCATATTCATGGCCGCATTCCGAGGAGTTGCCAAGTTATTCTGATGAGTAGTACTAACCAAATTACCACTAAATGCCAATAGTGTCGCATCCAACCTGTACATTCTGTTTAATTTGATCAGAACAATGGCACAATACCATTCATGCATTTATACGATTTTTTTCAAATGTACTATGGATCGCGTTATGTTTGAATTTATTTATAATCAACCTTTTCAGTCTTCCCATCACCATGTAATAACATTTTTTCTAAAGAAGAGATCTGCTGTCCAAATATATATATATCTAACATCTCTTTCTAAATGCCGAAATCATCTGCATATGGTGAATCCTGCTAGTCAACATACGAGCCTCTAGTTACCAAATTATGGCGAATAATCCATCTGGATTTGCCGAACCAAAATTCCACAGATTAGTGATGAGAGGAGCGTTACCAGCGTGAGGGTACACCAACGACCCTGCATTCACTAACCCGCTTGCCCAACCATTGAAAAAATCAAGTCTGATTTTGATGGCCTATGTTTAGTAGTGGGCTAATGAAGAAGAAGAATTAACCAAGGTATCAAACAAAAATTACTTTTTACAATTTAGTGCATGATGTATACTCACTGCTGTCCCAATACATTGCAATGTTCCTCCGGGCCTAGTATTACAATTTGACCTTCTTTAGGCTTGTCAGGGTCTACAGAGGCGAGGAATATAAATAGCCCTTCTCCCTCCAATCCTTTGCAAACTGCACGGTTGAAGTCTGGTGTTGCCTCTTTTTTAAACATGAACACATATCCGGGCTTAGGGTGTGCATTTTTTATCTTTTCCACTTCAAACTGTGCCAGCTCAGATAGCACATTCTGGAGGTTCTTGTTGGCAGCTTTAACATTTTTTTGCAGTTTTGATACTAATTCCTTGTGTTTACTAGGTTCATTTCTGTAAAATCAACAGCTTTAGGTCACAGGACACAGGTCACAGAGTATAACAGGTCCATTAAAATAATTAGTTATATGAATTGTTTACACAATTTTATAATGTTTTTTTTTTTCTAAGGGAATTTTAAGTTCGTAGAAAACTACCAGATCGCAAATATGCGGCGGATTACGGTAAATATTCCTATCGTAGGGGAGAGGTAGTTGGTAAAAAAAATTAAATAGTTTATTTCTAAGAATGTTTGTTATTACTTTAATAACGGTACAATACATAGGTTTTTTGAAGCCCCAAATTCGGATTGTAACTAGCACTATAACTGGACATGGATCGTTTAACAAACATCTGTTGACTATAGGTGTTACAGACAACTCAGTGCCTGCATGCATGGAGGCAGAAGAAACCGCGGACCACGTTCTGCTGCAGAGTCCGACGGTCGCGGAATACAGGGCTAAGCATATACGCAAAATATGCGCACAGTCGTGGAGTGGAGAAAACCAGCCCGTTCATTATGTAATATATATATAGGTAGTATTGACATTATATGGATTACAGTCAACCTTCGTAATATGATAAAATAATTTGAAGGAGTTGTCCTTCAAATTATTTTATCAAATTAGATTTTATTCAAATTAGTTTATAAAAGCTTACTTCAATAATGCTGTAAGTGATCTCTCCTTGTCTAGCATATGCTGAAATGTTTTGATCACTCTGTTGCCAACGAGAAATTTTAAATTTGTTTTTCCTTTCTTTCCTGGTTCCACACCAATTAATTTGATCACTTGTAACTGACTGTAAATTAATTTAAAAAACTTGTTTATCATTATAAATCATATACATTGTTACTGTTAGTTTAAGGTTAGCAAATTGAGATACGTTTTGGTAAGTAAGGGGCGGGGACGAGATTTGATTCATGTGACATTGATTCAATGCAGCCACTGCTTAAAATGTGAATTGCAATTTAAGTGCAGAATTTCAGTTTAACATGTTTTCATGATGAAGTAAGGAAAGCGACTTGTCAGAGAAATGATAGGAAAAATATTTCAAGGACACGCGAAGTCCGCCAACCCGTACTCGAGATTCGTGGTGGACACTTACCGGCTCCAAAATTGAGCGAATGCCTAACAGTGGGACATTTGCAGGCTGGTATTTAACTTTACTTTATACTATGATCCTTTTAGGTATTTAAGAGAGACAAAGACCCAATCAACATTCATTACTTTTGATCTGTACTAGTTAGAACTAGTTAGAACAAAGGAAGAACTATAGGAACTCCTGCTGTGACGCGAAGGCAGTTTACATGCATAAATTGTACATTGATAAACAGCTATCCCAAAACAATTATTACAAATAATCCATATCCATAAAAATACTTGTATCGTGTGGAAATCGAACCCGCAATCTGCAGCCACAACTGCTAACCACTGTGCCACCGAGTCGTGTGTTAAACTCCATTTGATCGTCATCACGCAAAAACTATCTACTAAGACATGTAGTTATGAACCTACATCTGTTATAGTTACCATCAGACTATCTCATGTAAGGAGTGAACAGAACATATACAAATTTATCATTTAATTTAATTCCATTACGAATACAGTGACAAATGCAGAGTACTATAGGCAGTTGTTGATAGAGGAGTTAGTTAGTATAAATTTAGTGCTGCCAGTTAGATGTCTTTCTTTACATGCTATTGAAAGAAGTGGTTTAAACATGGACCACAAATGTTTCACTCTAATTTTGTTTACCTTAGATTAGAGACGTGGGTGCCACAGCACAAGTTTTCATCTATGTCTCCAATGCAGATAACCCTTATTGTATCCATGCAATCCTTCGGCAGACCTCTCGTGTGCGCCTACAAGGTAAGTATAGGACACACTTTATTAACTGTAACCTGCCACGATTCACAGTAGAAATTTTTAAAAGTATTGAGTGTATTTTTTTAGTTAAAAAAAATAGCTAATTTTATAACCCACAAATTTGAGCTCAATTGGACACAATTGCTCATTGAGTCTAAAGGGACAAATAAAGAAACATTAATTTTCACATGTATAGATAATTTTTGATTTTTATAGAAGATTTTAGAAATTTAGATGTTCTCCCTATATTTTTTATGCTGTTTCTGTCACCTTGCTAACCCATTAGATATGATGCTATGGGCCAGGACATAATTGTTGTGAAATATTTTCTTGTGGATAAGGCTTTTGGCAAAGATGTATCATATACAACATGAGTAGGATATGGCATTATGGGTGCTTACTTCGTCCAAATCTGGATCATTAGCCTTACAAAACTTCACTTTGACTGGAACAGCATCACAGATCAGGTTGTTGCACCTGGATTCCACCTTCGCAATGATATTGTCTCCTATACTAGTTGTTTCCAATTCCACATAACTTTCGTCAGCTCCAAGCCACCAGCTTGTTGTGGGTAATGCATATTCCTTTTCTAGTATTGCGGATAGAAGATGTTGCCCTATTTAAATAAACAGTATGAGGAATAGAGAATTGTACATTAACATTACTAGTCTATTAAAATATACATTTCTGCTATTCTTAGAGCACAATTAAAAAACATATATTATCTAAAGGAAATACTAATGTCAGTTACCCATAGGGGTAGGTAGAGAACACATATTTTCACATTTGGGATTACTCTGCCTAGCCTTTTCGCCACTTTGAAGATATAATGCGACAGGTGGTGAATCTCATTAAAAGTATTTTTTTAAAAAACATCTCCATTCTATTACAAATCCATAACTAGGTCTACCTTTCCAAAAGTTCACCTGAATGTTGTTGCATGTGATCAAACCTCCGATGCCAATCTACCCTCTGTGTGACTGCTGTGCCAATGGCAAGGGGCTCTTTGGTGAAGTGAACGGCTTCATCGCCTTTACGCAGCACTTGGAGCACTTCCAAATTATTCAACCAGCCTATATCATAAGGCTAGAAATTAGAAATATAACAGTAAAATGCAAATATTACTTCATGCACCACTTGGACATTATACAGCCAGTCTACATCATGAGATTAGAAATATATAAAGTATCTAATTTTATACATCTTGGTAATAGTAGCATAATGGCATATATCAGGTGATCGACTTAAATTGGCTGATTAAGATATGGCAGATGAAGGTGTGATGGAAAATGGTAGTTACTCACTGGTTCAGGTGCGGCATCTTAAAAAGTTTTTTCCTGATTGATGGACTGCCATTTAGTGACATAGATGTCGCCACATAGATTAAGAAATTTACATAGCGGGAAATCAAATTGAATAGGTTAGGGACTACAAAATATTGTTGTAGGTTCGATCCCTCATGCAGTAGTAAGGAAGATTATATATTTAAATATATAATTTAGAAAATTAAGATTATTTGTCACCATTACAAATTAATTATTTATATTATATTTAAATAACAAAGATACTACCTGCCCACCTCCAGCAGGGAACAGAATGGTGTTCTCTAATATTACTTGATATCCTTCAAAATTTGATATCTTGCCATAATCAACAATGGGTTCTTTAGTCTCTTCACATTTTAATACTTTGCATGTGTACTGTCAATGAGAAAAAAATGTTAAATGGATTAGTTGAACTAAAGATTGCTATGCTGCTATATGTAGCACCCTACTGAGTAATAGACAAGATTCTGTTGGTCAGTAAGGTGAACAATTACCTAATACTACTTCTACTAGTGCCAGTGATAGTTCAATAAGTTGCAATTATCCATGACATGCTTGAATACTTGTTCAAGTATATTACCAGTAGAAAAATAGACAAATTCTATTGAAGTTTTGTTCCACCAATAGCACCAAAATAAATATCAATGATTTCCGACCTTCAATTGAATTTTCCAAATTACTATACACATTCACAAGCACTAGGGCACTTTCAAAGTTAACATCAAATGTTTAAAAGGTATGTTTAAACCCTTTTAAAGTTTAATATCTATCTTGATAGCATATTATGCGTTAAGTGTTTGTGAATGTGTAGTTATTGGAAAATTCAATTGAAGGCTGGAGATTGTCGATTTTCATATTGCTGCCAATAAGTCCAATACATCTTTGGTAAAAGTTGACTATCATATTACCTATGATACTTATACTTGAACAAGTTTTGAAGCTTTATTGGGCTTGGAGCTCGAGATAAGAAAAGAAAGCAATACCTCTTTCAAAAAACTATCTTCTTGACATTTAAAAACCATTTCTAGACTTAATGACAGGTTGTTATAATTTGAAATATAATTTGTCTTTGGTAATAAATATGACTTTTTGACTAACACTTCTCAGTCACAGTAAAACAGACACATTAAGTAGTCGAAGTCAATATATTTATTGTATGTTAGACGTTACAGAAGAACTATTTTACTTATAACTTGAGAACCCTTTTCTGGTATTACTTTATTATTATTGATACAGTATTACATACTATAGCAGTACAGTGTATAGTAGTTATTTTACCCAAAAAAAGTAAATAACAAGGAATGAATACATATGGCTATGTCATCAAAGTTATTTCATAATCATTAACTTAAGAAAAGATTTTAGATTAAGAAAGTCGTCATAATTTGGAAGGTATTATATAAAAACTTGATTTTTGACACTTGACAGTGGCAGTGTCATCATGCTTAGCATTGACATTTACGAGAGCGCAGATATGCTATGTATATATGATAGACTGTTATGTAAACATTGGGTTATCCACCTCTATACGCCATTACATAACAACACACTTTTCTCTCAACAACACTCTTCTCAACAACAAATGGAGTCCAATACTGCCTTGTTCAGTACTATTACTAAATTCACTTTTATGTTATTAAACGTGTTTGTAACATTTTACGAAACGGTTCCCGAATCACACTAAGTAACGCATCACGTTTGTAATGACAATCGAGTGTCTTAATTTGGGCCTCAAATAATAATACAATATTAATAATTTTGTTAGCGGGTCGTCAAAGCTTTAAAATTTACAAACAAGCATTGTTTTTTCCAGAGCTTCAATTCTTTTAAGAATAACGATTATCAAAGTACTTGAATTTTTAAATTGTAAAAAGAAAACTATAAATTACTCTTAATAATCGATCTGGCGCGAACTCGACACTAGCAGCTTGTTGATACTATTGCCCTCAGGACTCAGAGACCGTGAAAAAAAATGTATCCAACGTCATTTCTTCCAGCAGGTATATTTAAGTTAAATAATTGAATATTAATATATTTCAGTAATAATCTATATGAAACTCAAGCGCCATTCATAATGAATTGGATTAGGAACTAACTATCTTCCTACGATTTTACTCGGACCTGAGAAATTAGACACAGTATTTTATTACCAAGAAATATAATAACAAAATTTAATTCAAATACAGTATAAGTTACTTTACTATTAGCATTTATGTTGTTTCAATGCCTTTTCGAGAACGGATATAGAAAAATCTACATCATCTTTATTGATGCACATGGGCGGTTTTATTCGTAGCACCTGAAACAGAAGTAATATCAGAATAATCGAATAAGAAATATTCCAACACGACCAGAATTATTTGATTTGTAAAATATTTTGCTAGATTTTCAGGACAAAAGCCCCAAGGTGTTGTTCTCGTCCCCTTTCTGCGGGGCACAAGAACACTTTAGAATACTACCGCTGCCACGAGGCGCAAGGGAAGACCGTGCACGCAACTCGACCGTGGCCGCTGCATGTTTGCTGTTTTCGAGTAGCGCCTCGAGTCACGCGTCCGTCGCTTAATATTAAAATATCGACAAGCAATAAATTCATGTCATTCGACTGTATAAAGACTGAGATCTCAATGTATAAGAATTACCAAACGTAGTTCTGTTTCCGTGTTAAGTTCAGTGCATATTACTGTGTCTTAAATAAAATTAGCACTAATGAGTTTTCGAGGAGGGCAAAACAGATGTCTTATATAATGCTGCCGTAGTCCCGTGCCAATGTATGCAATGCTGTCTCTGTGTGCACTACCAGCTTCAAATTTAAAAAAATACTTTTTATCCAATATTTAAAGGAATAGGGTAATCTACATCTCTGCCAAATTTCATTAATATCCGTTTAATCCATGAAGTGTGATTGCCCGTCAAATATTCCCATTAATAATACTAAGTAAATGATAAAACATGCTTATAGCACTTCTGGAATCAAAAGGAATACCTCATCCTCCTTCCCATCTCCTTAAAGGCCGGCAACACGTTTGCAGCTCCTCTAGTGTTGCACATGCACGTGGGCGACGATAATCACTTACCATCAGGAACTTTACCTTTGCTGCCTTTAGCATAAAAAAAAACCTTAAAAAATATACATCATAATCTGTGTAATTGCTTTTAAATTAAGTCCGTTGTATACAATAGAATATTAGTATTGTTAAGCAACACTGGGTACGCCACTTATTTAATAAACTTACATTGCTCCATCTTCCACCGCGACCTATCAATATACCAAGATCCTTTATGGTCTCGAAAACATCTGCGAAACGTTTTGCATTTAATGGTTGCTTGGTTCCTGGATTGACCAGCTCTACAGCTAACATCAAACCCTTTCCTCGTACGTCACCAATGATTGGGTAATTTTTTTGCAGTTGCATCAACTGTTCAATGAAATATTTGCCCACGATCTTGCTGTTTTCCTGGAGATTCTCTTCTTCGATAACCTGGAATAGTTTAATTTATATTTTGAGCATAATGAAAAAGCATATATCTAGTTAAAAATTATGCAGGTGGCTCTGGACCGAGCTTTGTGGCAGTCTTTGGAGGCGGTCTATGTTAAGCATTGGACTTGTGATAGGCTGAAATGATGGTGATGGTAACCTTGCCTTACCTTACCTTACGTTAACAGCCTGTAAATAGTTCACTGGAGAACGTAGACCTCTCCCATAAGGAGGATTTGCTTCGCCTGGCAAGGGGATTGGCGATTCTAACGCCGATACCAAATGGCAAGTATGGTGACACTTACTTCTAAAACTGCTTTTCCAGCTGTTGCTGCCAATGGATTTCCTCCGAAAGTATTAAAATATGCTGCTTTGGTGTGTGCGGCTGCGATCTCTTTCGTCGTGACCACCGCCGCCAGTGGGAACCCGTTGCCTATACCTTTAGCCAATGTAACTATGTCTGGTGTAAAACCCTGACTTTGGAACCCCCAAAAAGCATCGCCTGTCCGGCCAAAACCAGTTTGTACCTGAAAGAAAAAAGGAGCGTAACATCTGTTTTTGAATGTGTCAGTTTCAAGATTATAATAATATTTGTATCTATACGTATTTATATATACAACTCAAACGGATGAGAATACATAGAAATAGCCCAAAAAAGAGAAACTAGAAAATCATAAATTTTACCTTAATAAAGTTAAGAATTCTTTTCTGGGTCAAAGCATACGCTTATACAGTAAAATTCCAAAATGAATTTTTAATCTTTCAGAAACAAAATTTTATTTTTAAGCTTTTAATAAATGAATAATAATAATTAATCTTCATTTGTTACAAAAAGAAAATGTTCAATTTTTCTTAAAATTACCCTGGACCCCCAAACTAGGATATCCCGTGACTCGGAGGTCAAATATTACGTATATACGTAATGATAAGGAAGCATGGAATAGTGACCAACTATCTTTGTAATCGTATATAATTAATTTTTTTTTTCGTGTGATCTCCGGTCTAAAATAGAAATATACTTTATACATTTATTAATTTTCATTCGCATTATTGTCAAATAGTCTTGTAGAAAATTGTAGGTGTGCTCTATGGGTATGTTTGCTGGATTGTCATATGTACATATGTGTATTGTAGACTTTAGTATGTCATGTTCGCTTAGAGGCCGCTCGTGGCGGCGTCGTGTGGCGAGCTGTCTTTAATATGCTCGAGGGGAGCGATGTCTGCCACGTGCGCCTTACTTGTGAACAGGTGCTGCTTGTGGAGGCCGGTCTGCTCGAGATTGCAGTGCACATTTCGTACTACTCACCTCATCAGCTACAAACACTCCACCGTATCTATGTATAAGCTCCTTGGCTTTCCTCAGGTAACCTTTCGGAAATTGCACCGCACCGTTCACACCCTGTATACTCTCCGCGAACAACGCCGCCGCTCGACCAACTGGCACGGAGTTATCTAAAAGCTAAAACGATACAAGTTTTTTTTTATTTATGGGAAAGGCAAGTGGTTCACCTGATAGTAAGTGATTACCGTCGCCCACGTACATCTGCAATACCAGACGTGCTGCAGATGCGTTGCCGGTCTGTAAGGATATTTGGGAGATGGAAGGGAAGATGAGAAGGGGGAGTGGGCCTCCGGATATCATACTCACCGAACGAAACGCAGAAGCATAAGATGCCTCAACTTCACGGCGGTATTCTGCGAGGTAGTGGTACCAATCCGGTCGGGCCGACCCATTCGAGCAGCAGCAAAAGCCGCTGCTTGGCTCTACCACGTTTAAAAGTTAGTTAACAGGGTCTCGTGCTACAGCCACTACGCTAGAACGGTAGCTTTAAATATGTGTGATATACAAAATTAGTGTGTACGTGGCTTAGTGGTCAGCCTGGCTGCCGACCCATGCGTCAGCAGCTTCAAATTCAATTTTCAGGTTAAAATCCCAGCCGAAGCCAATGTATGTGCTAAAATACAAATTATTGGTTTTCTTGTGTGGTCGTGACGTCTGCTCGTGACGCTGACGTCGTCGATGTGTGTTCGACGTCGTCGATAAAACTTACGAGGCTTTTCTATTTTAGTTAAATCTTACAATATAGGCACCGAATGAGATTGTGTGGCAATTGGCCAACTCTCTTACATCGTCACAACCTAGCGATATGTATTTTCAAGCGGATTTTTTCGCCTTCGACGCTTGCCGAACCCAAATCTCACAGACTAGTGATGGGGAGCAGCTCCACTAATATCGATCTTGCGCACACCAAAACGCCAGATCGGCATGGGCGTGACATATTTATAAATTAGTTTAGCATTTCTGTCAAAGTATCCATTGATAGTTGGAGTTGACATCTTAAAAAATCAAAACCGATTCTTTCATACTGTTAAATAATTTTCTTATATACCTCACTCAGCTGATGCACGTACTTATCAGAAGATTCACAATCATCTGGACAGGAACATGCGCCTAGTACCTGAGACAAAGAGTCTCTGCACCCACCCCAAATTCCTCGGTAAGGGTCTGGTAATAATGCCTGGAAAGCATTGGAAAAATTTGTAGTAGTCTAAAAAAACCTATCTAGTTATCACGTTTATAAGCTCTGGGGTAGGTATCCATCTGCAACGTGACTACAGATTTTTTTTATGGGAAAGGCAAGTGGTTCACCTGATAGTAAGTGATTACCGTCGCCCACGTACATCTGCAATACCAGACGTGCTGCAGATGCGTTGCCGGTCTGTAAGGATATTTGGGAGATGGAAGGAAGATGAGAAGGGGAGTGGGCCTCCGGATATCATACTCACCGAACGAAACGCAGAAGCATAAGATGCCTCAACTTCACGGCGGTATTCTGCGAGGTAGTGGTACCAATCCGGTCGGGCCGACCCATTCGAGCAGCAGCAAAGCCGCTGCTTGGCTCTACCACTAACACGATAGTAGAAAACACATACGTATAACACATGAAATGAATTTTGCTCACGTTATAGAATCCTGACGGTGTGATCATCGGCTGGCGAAAGGCCTGAGTCGATGTGAGTCCCATCAGACCACTGGCGCAGCCGTGGTAGCCGCTCTGAAGAGATATAATGTCGTTGTTGCCAGTGTACGCTTTCGCTAATATCACGGCGAGGTCGTTCGCCTCCGTCCCGCTGTTCACTAAGTACACAACCTATAAAAATATATTTTGAGTATTATATGTGTTCAACCCTTGAACCCCTTCAACTTACTTAAAAATGATAAATCGGTAAGTTTCTTTTGCGGTAAGATTGTAGAAAGTAACATGGTAACAACAAACACACACATGGAATCACGCGCACACACTCACGCACAAGTATTATATTTTTAATATTTAAATGCTTGAAAGTTAGTACGTGCAGTGCTTACTTTCAAATTTCCCGGGAACTTTGATGTTAATTTTTCAACATATTCATATAGTTTCGGATGTCGATAAATATTTGTTATATGCCAAAGCGTATCTATTTGCTCGTGTAAAGCCGCCGTCACTTTCCTGAAAAAAAAATTGTGTCTCATGGAGTGTTGCAACAATAGAAATTGTATTATTATGACACGACTGGTAGAAAAGTGTAAATGCCAGCAAAATCTCTTGGCTTTTGATAGATAGCGGAACCACCGTCACAAAGATGACTGACCTAAATTATCTAGGCAAAGGCATCGTCCTCATGGAGGAGGTTCTAGTTCAGTTGCGGACTTGCAGGCTCTGAAAGAATTATAAAGGAGGTCAAGGACATTCGCGTAGTTAGCCACCCAAAAAATAGGATCGGCACCCTCGGTATAAATCTATAAATTTTAATTGACAATTATTATTATCTCTTACACTAGTTTCTTCTTCTTCTAGGCATCTTCAGGATTTATAAATGCTATAAGATGATACCGATTGGTTACATGACATAAATAAATAATATGTGTTGTGAAACTAGAAAGAAAGAAAGTACTTCATTGCCACAACTCAAGTAACACATAAGTAAACTTAATTAACATAACAAATAATAATAATAATAATATTTTATTGGGTTGCAGCAACAAAACGGTGTCCGACTCAGCATAATGCTGTAGCAATGCTATGCCACAACTACAGCGCTGGTATTCTGTCGGAAACCTTTTTTTTATTTTTATTTTAACTAACTAAACTACTACAAGAGATAATAGTAATTATCAATATGATGAACTTTCATCAAGTGAAAACAATCGCAATTATAAATTATGTAAATTTCAATCTACGCTGGCATTGAGTTCTCTCCTTTCCCGGTATCTCACTAACATAATTGGTTTCACAAAACATTCAGTTCGTATCTAAGCTTCTAGCTTTAATTGAATAGACGTTGGAAGTTCGGTTTAATGACTTCTTCGCATTCGGAGCCACTCTTGTACTACCGACGTAGATTCTCTCAGGCTCTGCTGCCGATGTCCTTTCGGTCTCTACTTCGCCCGGGAAAGTGCTGACGCCCATTTGCACATCTACGACCTAAACAAAGTATATCTGCTAAGTGTAAAGGAACGATTGATTAACTTTTATAAGTTGCCCGTTGAAGCTTTTCTACCACTACTGGACGTCTGCGTCTTGGCTGAAATTACTCTGTGGTCTTGTACTGCTGTACTTACTCCCAGGGCTACTCGGTCACCAATAACGCTTGCTTGTTGGTTAATGAGCAAACTCGCTGTTGGATTACGAACCCTCCACATAGGAGATGAACACGAGTCTGGGAGACTGATCCGATAAGCACTCAGCCCGACATAACCAGAAAAAAATGTTTGGGGATAATATTTATAATAGCCTGATGTACGAGAAAAATCCTGCTGCCCATCTCCTGAATAATGCCTGGCCCGAAATTCAGTTACTTCCTTTGGCTAATATTCGAACCCTGCCGCGTTTTAAAGTGTCAACTTTCCATTGCAGTACACTTTAAAATAAAACAAAGTTTGAAATGATAGCAAAATATGATTTGTTACGATGAAAGTCTTACGGGTGACAGTGTCCTACGGAGACCGTGACGATCCCTCCAAAGAGGTCCAAGTACCTCCGTCCGTCGTGGTCAAATAGCCATTGCATGTGACCTTGATGTATAATCAGCGGTTTTCTATATATGTCATACAAAGCCGGTGGTATGTGATCTGTTTTAAGTTTGTCTGTTTTCAGCATCGAAGGACCCTGAAAACATTTTTAAGAAAACTTTCGTGCAATAATGTTTAAACTTCTTTCTAAGAACTCCTCTCGTAACGTTCCATCCATTCCGCCATATCCATTTTCAAATGTCAGCTCGGAAACCTGCGTGGACTCGGTTTTTAGTAGATACTGGAGCCGCCTAATTAATATGAGGCAAGTAAAACTATATCGGCTCAGTTTACAGGTCGATCCGATCCATCAGTATTCGTATGCTATGCTAACACCTCGTGTAATTCCGTTTACATGTGATATGAAAGATAAGTTCCACTAGGAAGCATTCTCTTTACAACTGAGTTTGCAGAGAGCGTAGACAATAGATAATTTTGCTTATGCCTTCATTGTCACTTTGGAAGAATGAGTTGATATAAAAACAATCATTCTAATTTTTTTAATTCTACGACAGTAATGTGTCTATTTTAAGTTCTATTTATTGATAATGTTTGGAAAAAAAGTGAAAGATCTTCATACACTTCTAACGGTCGCTGCGATAAGAAATTTGCTAACGTAGCATTATAAATGTATGTCAATATATCTTTTTTTAATGGGAAAGGGGGTAAACGAGCAAGCGGCTCATCGGATGGTAAGTGATTACCGACGCCCACGTACATCTGCATCACCAGAAGATCTGCAGGTGAGTTACCGGCCTTTAAGGATTTATAGGGTGAGTAGGGCTTCCGGTTACCTCTCTCGCCGAACGAAAGGCAGAAACCCAAGATGCCTCTAATTTACGTGGGTATTCTGCGAGGCCGTGGTACTACCTCAGTCGAGCCGGCCCATTCGAGCGGCAGCAACCGCCGCTTGGGTCTAGCGCTTATATAATAGTATCGGCGAACTGGTATAATGATGGAACTGGAATGTGAGTACTGGAACACGACATGGCTCCCAGCAGATATATCGACTTTCTGCTAGTTCGATTTTTTGATGAGATCAGACGAGTACAAATGGCGATGAGTTTGTGAAAGTGTTTGTTTTTTAGTTTTATTTCATCCCAGTGAAATTAAAAGCTTTTTTTTTAGTTTTTATTATTACTCACCGTGTATTGTTTCTGCACAATCTCAGATCGCGGCAAATTCGAATGAGTGCTACAACGTCTGACGAATTGATTTAAGCAATACTTTACCACTGCGAAATGTGTAAAGAAACAAATGTATATTTACAACAGTTACAAAAAATAACAAATTTCCGAGTACTATATAAACTGTGAAATATTGGACGCCTCTGATGTAAGACAGAGTTAAAAGAATAATGTAAAAACTAATTAACAGCAATAATTTATTAATGAATAATATTAATAACTTATAAAAGGTTGGATTTAACACAGTATATCCTCTACTTGAGACAAACAAAAAAAAAGTAAATATTGTTTTTTTTTAATAATAAAGAACTTAAATTAAACCTTTTTCAGCCATGGCGATATTACAGCTAAACAATTTAATTATCACTGATACACTATCACTTGGCTAACACAATATGACCGTTGTCACCCGTAATGTTGATTTGCATCCGCTTTGTAATCAACTATTAACATAAAGATGTGTTCATCGTAATTATTTTAAATTTAATTAACACGGATATGCAACTTATATCCCATGTTGACGATGTATAGATATGCAAAAAGTTTATCACTTAGTATAAAATACTTTTCGACGTAATTAAAAATATATATATAGCATTAAAAACATCAGTAGACGTAATAACATATTTACTACGTGGTAAAGTCAAGCGGCGGCTTTTGCCGCGGCTCGTATGGGCCGGCTTTACCGGGTTAGTAACACGGCCTCGTAGACTACTGGCGTGAAGTATAAGCATCTTGTGCTTCTGCATTTCGTTCGGTGAGTGAGGTGACCGGAGGCCCATTCCCCTCTTTCCCCTCCCCCCTCCTCATCTTCCCTCTCTCCCTCCAAATATCCTGGCACCTGCAGCTCCTCTGATGTTGCAGATGTACGTGAGCTATTGTAATCACTTACCATCAGGTAAGTGCTCGTTTGCCCCCTATCCAAAATAAAAAAAAGTCTCTTAAGAACATTTTCCCACCTAATATATATCGTTTACACAATATTTATATACTCGCAGAGTACCGGCATTAAGTAGAGACATCTTCTGCGTTTTGTCCGGTGAGTGAGGTAATAGAAGAGCTATTTATAATATGCCGCGAGGCATTTCTTTAAATAGTTCTCTAACTATTTAAAGAAATCAATACTTTAACATTTATTTACGAAAATGTATGTATGTGTAAACATGAATCATTATTCTTGAGATATAGTGGCCGACATAATTTTGTATGAAGAAATAATAATAAATTAGAAAATCAAAGATTTAGCCTAAATAAAGATAAGAATTATTTTTAGGGTCGATGCACACGGATATATAATATATTGAATCTCTCAGAGACAAAAATTATATTAAAAAGTGTTTGTGCTCATAAGCTTACTATAACCTTAATGATTATCTTAATGATAAGGAAGCATGGAATAGTGACCTTACAGTTCATTACGAACTTTGTTGTAACTAGACGCCGCTATTTGTAACTAGCATATAATTAATTCGTTTTATTTGTTAATGTGAAATTTATATTTGTTAAAATGTTAATTTTCACATCGTTGTAAATGGTCTCGTAGAGAATTGTAGGTGTGTTCTTTGGGAATGTGATAGTGTTTGCTGTACTTCTCATATCTATGTGTATTGTAGACTTGAGTATGTTATGCTCGTTTATAGGCCTCTGTTTGTGGCGGCGTCGTGTGCCGGGTCGTCCGCTTCGCTTTAATATGTTTGTGGAGGGTGATGGCTGCCACAAAGTAGTACTTGTGGTCAGGTGCTGCTTGTGGAGGTTGGTCTGCTCGAGTTTGCAGTGCACTGGTGCTTTAATTTAGTGGATCACTGTATTCTTGTGGCATGGCTTTCAGTTGTCTATGGGATCATACCTTTTATTTTATGACTTTATATTACATTATATTTATTGAAAAAAAATAATCAAAAAAGTGGATACCTACGGAGTTTTTTTCGGCCGTTTCTTCTTCCGTCAGAGGAGCCTCATAACGAAATGGTGGTAGATTGTAGAAATAATAAGATTTGACAAACGAAATTATCTTTCTTACGTTCTATGAGTGCGTCGACGCACAGCCACGAATGGTTATGTTACAGATTTTTTTGTAATATGAGTAACCTATGAGTAATGTGTCATATATAGCTTGACGTCACAGCACAACATTTATACTTTATAGCCAGAATGTCACAGTAATAAAAATAACAATTTGTAGTTATTCGTACATATGTAATAATTTATGGTACTCTGTAACTACTACCTATTAGCTATAGATAAAACAAAATGTTCAAATTCCAGTATATGGCTACTAGGATTTACTGTAACTTGAGCACTAGATCATAATATGTATATACAAATATGTATATAGATGTACATAAAGGCTGAAGGCGACGTTACAACATTAAATTTAACTTGCGGGCTTTCTGCTCCCGAGTCCCTAACGCCGAAGCTGTAAAGGCCACCGCACCAACAGCGTATCTACCGTGGGGGGGTTTTAGTCGGTCCGGCATCTTCAATGCTGATCTCGACATATCCAGTCGCTGGCAGGTGCAAGCACGTTTGCCCCACGTTAAGATAATAAAAAATATATTTTACCAAACCTACTCATATTATGAGTTTTAATAAATTTTTCACGGAATGTCTATTATGAATAGATATAGAATGTCTGTTTATGTATACATTTAGATAATACGTCAATTACAATCCATGACGACATAAACATTTATATTCATAACACAAAATGTTCACCCCATCGGGATTCGAACCTGCAACTCTCAATCATTGTAACGTTTAAAGTGGGAAATTCAAATAGTCTTTGTACTGCTAGATGGCGCTTCGTATAGTATATCCATCATCATCATCATTTCAGCCTGTCAAAGTATATAAGTATTGTATCGTAGTATAATATTCGAGTATATATATATGAACATAATATTTTAGGGCACCCTTTTAAATTTTATCTGTTCAATCAAATGCTAGACTGGTAGAGAATGCCTCTTGGCATTAAGTTCGCCTTTTTTTCTGTAATGTGCAAATAAAGTTTAAATAAATAAATAAATAAACGTTCACAGCTGAACATAAAATAAAAATGTGAAGATTAGATCTATGGAAATTTGCGTTGCGGCTGAGTTCCAACCACCAATTAATAGTTTTCGATAAAAAAAAATGAGAATTAAAACTTAACTCACAGCACAATCAATTAATTAATTGATTGTGCTGTGAGTGGATGTCAAAAAAGTAAAGTTGAAAGTCAAAAAATCTTCGTAGATGGAATCACTTTTTTGATTGGCCATCAAAAAAGTGATTCCATCTACGAAGATTTTCCGTCCATCCATTTGAAGTCAAGCCAACATTTTAGTTCTTCACTATCGAAAGCAAATAAGTTTTCCTGGCCCCCGCTTACGAATTGTGAACCCCCATTTTTTGTCACGTCAACGTAGACCCCCGTTGAGTCGCCCGTGGACCCCTGGGGGTCCACCTCGATCACGGTCCTTAGTTCCCAAGGCACTAGAGTGTGGTTTCAACGACGATGTGTCCACGAAATCTCTCGATCTCACTCAAAATATCAACTCCACCGGAGATTGCGGCGATTTCGGTCTTCAACTTGGTCAGTTGGCTATTTCAGAAAGACATTTTTGATGAACACTTTGTAGCATTAGTTCCGCTCGGTCGCTTTTTTTTTTTTTCCGTTAATGGCAACCTAATGATTACTGCCAACGTCCAGTCATTAAAATAATTAACGAAAAAATCTGTTATTCTGATTATAAGCCGAAATCATAATAACTATGATCTAATGAATTGATGTGAAACTAATTGTACTAAAAATGCAAAATATATTAAAATAAATAAAGAGAAAAAAAAAAAAGATCTACCTACTCTATTAAAAATATTGGATAGTACCAGGTCATACTACAGACAATGAACTAAATATCATAACTTAATGTTATTTGTATCTAAATATTCTACAAGACAGTTAAAAATATTTTTACTATCTTCGGAAACAAATAAAAGAGAGCATATTTCTATAGGAAGGGGTATTTTAAGCTTTATTAAAGAGTTATATAGTGAGGAATGATCATATAAAGGACACGAGAAGAAAATATGATTAAGGTTGCCAAAGTCTAATCCACATTCACATATTGAAGAATCTTTTATATGAAGCCTAGCAAGATGAACCGAATTACAGCAGTGACCCAAGCGCATTCTACATATCATTGATGTATATTTCTTACAAAAGGTTAATTTATAAAACCAAGGCTTACTAGGAATATTGGGTTGAATTTTGGCATAGTGAAAGCCTTTCGTCATTTTGGTTTGGTTCCAATACTTAGTCCACCTATCTCTACATAACGATTTCGTTGTCGTTATAAGGTCATGGCAATAATTTTTAAAAAGAAAAGTATCCCCAGACAGACTATAGCTTGTTTAGCAAGTTTATCAGCATATTCATTACCAGATATACCAACATGACTCGGAATCCAAACAAAGGAAATGTTAACATTTTGAAATTTGAATAGGAATAAAAATTTCTTTATTTCAAATACCAAAGGATTGCGGGAGATACCATAGAAAGGGTTGTGAACTAATGCCTGTAAAGAACTCAGAGAATCGGTAAATATAACGCTAGTTTTAAATTAAAAAAGATAGCAATATTTTATTGCTTGTAAATGGCTAGCATTTCTCCTGTAAAAACAGAAGATTCTGGAGGACTTTTTATTTTCTGGACTATTTTCCAATTTTGGTGATATATCGCATAACCAGTACAACCTTTTTCGTCGAGTTTGGAAGCATCAGTAAAAATACGATGATGGTCTGGGAAATGTTTATCTACTGCAAAAGAAATTCTTTATTTGATTCAATGGAAGATTTATTTAGTCCAAAATCTAAGATAACTGTTGGACTGTAAAGGACTACGTCAAATGAATTGGAGAAAAGAGGTAGAGTAGCAGACCGATGTATAGGATCTAGCAAAGCATTATAATGTTCATAACTTTTTACTAAATTGGGTGTTGCTTTGGTATGCCAGTACTTTCCTGAATTCATTAAAATGTATTGTGAAAGTAAACGAATCTTAGGGATTAATGGATGGTTGGAAAATTGAAGTGCCCTATAAAAAAAGGCATCCGATAAATATTGCCGTCTAATATAGAGAGGTGGATCTCCGCACTCAATCTGCAAGGCGTTTATAGGCGACGAATTTATAGCACCTAAGATTATTCTTAGAGACTTGTGTTGAATGACGTCTAACATTTTTAATCCTCTTTTATTAGAAGGTTCAAGAAGAAATGAGGCATAATCTAAACGACTTCTTATTATTGCATTATAGATTAATTTTAAGGAATATGGATACCACCACCCCACCATACCCCACACAAAGCTCTTAATATGTTAATATTTTTATTTCACATTTTTTTTAGTATAAATGACATGGGGCATGCCGCATAATTTGTTATCTATAATTAAACCGAGAAATTTCACTTGCTTAATATTTTCAAGCGGATAATTAATAAAATGTACCTGTACTTGTGGTACAACTCTTTTGCGAGAAAAAAGAATAGTATTGCTTTTATTTGGGGAAATTTCTAGTTGATGCTCATCTAACCACGTTGTCATAGACAGAAGATCATGTTCTATTGCATTAACACAGTATTCTATACATTTATCATTTACATAAACTAAAATATCGTCTGCATATTGTAAAATCCTGCACTTTGAAATGTGCTGGTCTAAATCTGATGTATAAATATTGTATAATAAAGGGCTTAAAACAGAGCCTTGCGGAAGGCCTTTGAACACCTTTCGAGTTAATTTTATGTCATCAATAATTTTAAGATGAATAAAGCGGTCTAGAAATAAATTGATTATAAAATTTGAAAGTTTTTTGGATATATTAAGCTTATACATTTTTTCTTTAAGAATGTTAAGCCTAACATTATCGTAAGCAGAAGTAATGTCAAGGAAAGCTGCAAGGACCGATTCATTTCTCGAAAATGCTAATCTAATATCCGTAGTGAAAATTGATAGACTATCATAGGTGCTTTTACCTTTTCTGAATCCGTATTGAGTATTAGATAATAATCCATGACTTTCCACATACCATTCTAGCCGATTTTTGATCATGTGTTCAAAGGTTTTTATTAACGTTGAGGATAGAGCGATCGGTCGATATGAATATCCGTCATTGGGGTTTTGTCGGGTTTCAAGATAGGGATAATCACTTGAGTCCTCCAAGAATCAGGAACCAAACCTTTATCAAACAAAGCGTTAATGATATTTAAATAATAGGTTAAAATTTGATCATTACATTTGACAAGTAATGAGTATGGAATTCCGTCTAGACCTGGAGATGAATCATGAACATGTGAAAGAACAAATTTTAATTCTTGTAGAGAAAATGGACATTCTAAGGGATCACAGAAAGACTCATGTGGAGTAATTTCAGGTAACTCCTCTCTCGAAGGAACGTAAGACGGGGCAAGTTTATCCAGAAAATTATTTATTGATTGTGGGGGAATGGCACCTCGGTAAGTACTAGTTGAAAAACTACAGCAAAACTTTTTTATATTGCGCCAAACGACTGATGAAGGAATAAATGGTGATATTGAAGAACAAAAGGAATGCCAACCTGACTGTTTTTTTAAGCGACGGGTATTTTTGCTTTCTTCTTGAATACGTAAAAGGAATGAAAAATTTTCAGAAGTCATTTCTAATTTATACCTTTTTTCAGCATTTTTTCTTTTTCGGATGGCCTCCGTACATTCGGTGTCCCACCATGGAGGGGAGAGCCTATTGTTAATGCTTTGTGATTTAATAGGTATCGTTTGATCTGCAGCATTTATAATTGCGTTGGTAAATGCTTCTACAATTGAAGTTAAATTATTATCGGAAATAGGTGCGATTTTTAAAATTTCATTGTGAAGAAATACATAATACAAGGTCCAGTCTGCCTTATCTAATTTATATTTAATGCACGGTTTTTTTATTAATAACAGACGTTTCTTTGGTTGGATGAGAAATCAAAATTGGAAAATGATCACTGCCATGAGAACTATCCAAAACTGTCCAATTTAAAAGGGAGGTTAAGTCTGGAGTACAAATAGTTAAATCTACAGCACTTCTAGATTCAGTAGGACGCGATCGTTTTGTAATTTTACCAGTGTTAAGGACACAAATGTTAAATTCATCGAGAATCTCAACTAATAAACTACCACACCTGTCTGATTTATCGCCCCATAAAGGATGATGACAGTTGAAATCACCAAGAATTAAAAAGGTTTGGGGAGAGAGGCAAACAAATATTTTATTCTGCGAAACGTATGTATAGACGGGGAGGAACATATATAGAAACGAAAGTAATATTTTGAATTTTCACTGCTACAACATTGTAGTCAAATATTTCATCGGAAACATCTATACAGGAATAAGCTACATTGTTTTTATAAGTAAAGCACATCCAGCGTAACCATCTGACCTGTCATTTCGAACACAACAAAAGCCAGGAATTCTAATGTTGCAATCCGGTTTCAGCCATGTTTCTGAAATAGCAAGAACAGAGACATTGTATTTTTTTATTAAATAAATAATTTCAGTTCGTTTATCTAACATGCTTCTACAATTCCATTGTAGGATCCTTGTGGGAAAGAATGTTATGTACAATTTGGGGGATAGAATTTAGTAAGCGAGCAACGTGGGACGGTAACTGTGAAGAATACGAAGATATGATTATGTTTATAAGAAAATTTATAATACTTTCTAAAGAATTAAAATTTTCCTGCGAAAAATCTTGTAAAACTTAAAGAGCACAACCATTCTCTGGTTGCGGTATTGAAAATTATTCAATCACTTTTTGGTGACTTTTTCTGTCATAACCTGATTGTTCATGTTGACGAAGTGTTTTAGGAATAAAGAAGGTTTTTTTATAAGAATAATTATGAGATTTAGCTGATTGAGGAGGAGAATGATCCATTGCAGGATTAGAAGAAGAAAAATGATTTGCAGAACTTTTTGAGATTAGAACATCAGCATAAGATTTTGTAGAAACAGGAGGATATTTTTTTGATGCCTCTAGGTATGATATTGAATTTTGTGCCATTTCGTTTTTAATATTATTTTGTCTCGTGCGTTCAGGACATCTAGAATCGGTGGCTTTGTGGTTTCCAGAACAGAATAAACAATGAAGGGATTCATCATCTCTGTCACAAGAAGAAGAAGAATGATTATCGCCACATTTAGAACATCTTGGTTTTGAACGACATAAATCTTTAGTGTGTCCAAATCTGCAGCACTGAAAACATTGAATCGTTGGGAGTTTATAAATTTCAACGGGAATAGATGAATAACATAAATAAACCCTAGAGGGAAGAATTTGGCCATCAAATGTGATAACTACACTTTCGGAGCTTTCATATCTAGTTTTCTCTTCATTACGTACTCGATAGTTTAATCTTCTTGCTTTTAAGATAGGGATGGCGTTTGGATAGGCAGATAGTTCAGATATAATCTCTTCCGGCGTCCAATCTTTTGGTACACCTTTTATTACTCCCATACGTGATACTTGGAAGGATGGAATAAACGTTTTATATTTATCATTTAGGTATGGATTTTCTAAAATAGGTTTGCATCAATAAATTTAGAAAATTCAATAGTTATTCTGTTTCTACCAATACGTTTTAGTCCTCCATTAACAATGTTTTGAACATTCAATTTTTCAAAAAGTGACCAAATGAAATAGCGTTTAAAGTTTTACCTGAATTAGGAATATCTTCTTTTATTTGAACATGGACTATAAAGGGACCTGTATCTGTAGAATTATATGGACGAAGAGATTGAAATCTTTGAGAATCTACTTTTATATTATTATTATTTATTTGCATACAAAGAGATGTAGGAGGAAGTTGACTATTGTTAGAATTTAGCGTTTGTGATAGAGGTATGTCAGATGATTGTGAAAGAGGAATTTCGGATGTTTGAGCACAGGCAATTTTTGACGATAAAGACATGGGAGATTCATAAACACTTTGACCTGATAAAATACCTTTCATAGAATTTGAATCCGTTATTTTAATTTTAGATGTTAAAATATTACCAGTATTGCAGTCCGACTCTGAGAATGAGGAATTGGTGGAGCAAACTGAAATTTTTCTATGTAAATCAACTCGATTAGCATGCTCCTCTTTCTTCCGTTCTTTTGTTTTATGTTTCCGTTTCTTTTTATTAGAAATAATTTTAAAATTATCACCGTATATTTCTTGCGATATCGACGACTGCCATGGTTTTTTAAAAGAACCTTCTAAATCGTTATGGACTTCAATGTATGCAGCTGGAGAGGGAAGAAAGTTAATATTAGGATCAGAGTAATACGGATCAGGAGGTTTAGGCGGAATTGGTGGTTCAGACATGGCGTCTAACACGAAGTTTAACTATGAAAAAAAAAAACTGATAATATGAATATACAACTAAATCTATAATAAATACTACAGTAAATAAGGAATATAATCAGAAGATTAGAGAAAAACTGAATATTATTAATTAAAAACCAAAAACACGTAAAACCGTTCTTGACGTTCAGTTGACCCGGTCGCTTTTGCTGTACGGGCTGCATTGAATTTGCGATGTTTCGTCTCATAGATTTTAAGACATTGACACATGATTCATAGATTTAAAAATTCTAGCCCATAAATAAATAAATAGGGATTTATCTTCCAGAATGTTTGTACAATATAATGAAAAACAAAACTGTTATTTTTACATTCAACTAAATTAATAGTGTGCAAATATTATAAGAGATTAAAATTTTAAATGATGTTGTAGGGTACTTTCCTACTACCACTGACGCGTAATTACTAAAATAAATTATAAGCATTTTAGTCCTACGATTTCAAATCAACAAATGTCAAATCAGATTAAAACAACATTGTTCATTATTATTGTTTTATAATGTCTACAGTTCACAGAACTCTTAGCAGTTTGAGAGCTCTACATGTTAGTTTTTCCCACAAGGTAGAGCCAAGCAGAGTTTAGTACCACGACCTTGCAAAATGCCGACGTGAATTAAAGGTAGATCTTGTACTTGTGTTTCGTTCGGTGAGTGAGGTAACCGAAGACCCACTCCCCCGTCCCCCTCTCCAACCCCTATCCTCATCCTCCTTCCCAACTCCAAAATATCCTTAAAGGCCAGCAACGCATCTGCAGCTCCTCTGGTGTTGCAGATGTACGTGGGCGTCGCTAATCACTTAACATCAGGTGAGCCGCTTGCTCGTTTGCCCCCTATTCATCAAAAAAAATAGTCTATATCAGTCAAGTTCATACTGGCGCGAGACGCCTGGGGATGTTTTACTATCCCATCATATCACAGAGGATAATTATAAAAACAAAATGTAAGTCAGAGATGTTATGGTAACATCATTGATTTATTGTAAACATAAAATGTATGTAAACTTTTTAAATGTATTTTACCACAAGTTTCATACTAATTAAAAACTGTATTTAACATTATAAATACGGAAAAAGAAAAATATTGTTATAATCAACAACGCTTTCAATACTGTTGATTAACTAAGTTCGGTAAAATCTAAAATACGGTAAGATTTACCGGCTACAAGAAATCACTAATGTCAGAGAATAGCTTCCACGTCAATCGAGTTGGAAAGAAAATTGGCATTGGTTTGGAAGTATCGCGGCGGTGGTTGTTACATATTGCTAAGTGAATGGCCTTATAGTCTACACTGATCATTTAGTTACAATTTTTCTACATTAAAGAAAAGAAGTATAGCTAAAAATGAAGTTATTGTATTTAACTTTTTTGATTTTACCTGCAGCGTTACTGTGCTTCCAAAACGGTGAGTGCTAAACTTTAAATATTATAGTTTATGTGAAAGTTGCTTTATTAGTTACGTGGCAAATAAAGTTATGTATTTTGAGTGAAAGTTATTATAGTTACTACATAATTTAAACATGAAGCCTGGAATTTATCATTCTTTGGTATAATCTAGCTGTATTATATAAATTTTTGAACACAGTCTAGGTAACCTAAATATTATTATTCTCGAGAATAATAAAATTTCAGCCGATAAAATGTATGAGCATTCATCGTTACAACAATCTACTGTAATTATGCTTAGGTTAAAAGTTTAGTTTGTCTTGTTAAATAAATAGATAGAACTTCTAAATGTTATTCCTCAGTGGCACAGTAAATCTAATTGTATGTATAATGTTCTATGTTAAATATAGTGTTTTTTAAATGCCAAAAAGAAATATAAATGTTTAATCATAACTGCAAAAGAACTTAATATTTAATAAAATTAATACTAAATAAACCTTTACAGTTACAAAAGTATTTTTAGATTGTGTGGATTACAATCTGTGTAACATCAAAATGTATAAAATACTTGATATTAATTTTTCATTCCAGCTAACACAATTTTAGCACATGCTGAAGAAGACGAGCTTGATGATGTGGTAGATATTGAGGGTGAAGACAGCCAGGTGGTTGGGGATGACGCTCTTGGAGATGATGATGATTCGATAGTCAAATCTTCTCAAGATGTTGATACAACTATATTATTCATTAAGCCCATCACAAATTATGGGGACAATGCCTTTGGTGAGAATCAATTGTACTATAGTATGTTTCACTGCTCTGTTGTTAACTAATGATAGCCCATATTGATTGCCTATAAAGAATTATAATGTTCATTGTCAATTGTTATGCCTACCAGTGAGGCCCAGTTTCTTTAAATACTCAGCAGTGAGAGTGTATTACCCTTCCCAGAGTTACCCTAGTTAATAGTAGTAACTACTCTATGGTTGGACCACAAACAAAACAAATTTTAAGCAGTAACAATTTAATTTACTTCCTGATATACTAAGTCAACTTTCCTTAATTTAGTAAGATTATACTTACATTTGTACATGTTCCTAAAACTTATTTAATTTCGATTTAACACCCAACTAGTTTCACCCTTCAAAGGATATATTTAAATTTTAGCACATATTGTATTGTTGCTAATGTTAGTGATTTATTTGAGAATTATTTAAATGGGTATGGTACCTTTCAATGAATGCTTTTGGCTCTCCAAGCAAGTGTCAGCTTTCTTGCAGAGGCCCATTTTCAGTAGACATGAATAGGCATCAGCTGATGAAGAACATAAAGAAATTAGGGTTGTTTGGTTCTTCTATTTCCTAGATATCCCATTTAGCTGCCTTTGTTTGTTATAAGGTGCTTTTGATAGTACTTTTACCAGCCTTTTTAAATTTTCTAAATTTGATAATCCCTATCCAATGCTGTTTATAGTGTCCAATGTGTCCAAGACCTTGTGCTTGGTGGTTTAGATTTTTTCTAATGACTTATGATTGGAAACAGTTTCCTGATGCCATAATGGTATTAACAAATTCTGGTAAGAATAAATTCGGTTGAGAAATCTGGTAAGAAACCTACATATCAGGTTTTCTCATAATAGTCTCCTATATTGTTAAGCATGTAAATCAGCACTGTGAAGACAACTTTTCTGATTTTGGCACAAGGTATTAATTGTGATACTTGTGATAAAATTAATTTTAACTTTTCAACAGACCTTCAAGCTGGTTATCCAGTTGAGTTCCTTGTTGGCTTTGTCAACAAAGGAAATGAGGACTATGTTGTTGAAACTATGGAAGCCTCCTTCAGGTATCCCATGGACTACACATATTATATCCAGAACTTCACAGCATTGCCGTACAATACAGAGGTGAAGCCCAAACAAGAGGCTACTTTTGCATATTCCTTCATACCTAATGAAGCTTTTGCTGGAAGACCTTTTGGATTAAACATTCAACTTAACTACAGGGATGCTAGTGGCAATTATTATCAGGTTTGTTTATTTTTGTTTCTTTGTTTTCTCTATAGATTTGTTAACATGTATAATTTATAAGATAGGCATTGATTAATTAATTGTTTGTGTTATAAATAGAACATAACAAACTGTGTTCATTACAACCTATTTTATTGTTTCTATTTGTAGTCAAGTTAATTAATTTAAAAGTTTTGTGTTAATCACATAGTCAATCAACAATTTCAATATCATAAATTCAATGTTTATGTAGTCAAAAATAATCTAATAATGACAATTTTTCTAACAGGAGGCTGTATATAACCAAACTATAAACATTGTTGAAGTATCAGAAGGCTTGGATGGAGAAACATTCTTTTTATATGTGTTCCTTGGTGCTGCTTGCGTACTGATTTTGGTGCTAGGACAGCAGGCGCTATCCTCGTTGGCTCGCCGCCGCTCCCCTCGTGCTGCGCCTAAACCTCTAGAAACTGGCACTGCTAATGATGTTGATTATGACTGGTTGCCTAAAGAAGTTGTTAATCAGCTCAGTAAGTTTCTTGTCAGTTCTTTTTTGTTTACTCTATTTCTTTTTATTAATATATTTGATATATAAATTTTTTAGAATGAATTTTTTTATTTCAATTAATTTGAAAAATTATTAAATAAAATTGAAATAGAAATATTATCCAAAATATAATCAAAGGAAATGCTGATAATGTAAATATTAATAAATCTTATAAAAATTAATTCAAACAATTTTATTGTTTTTGTTCATGAGAATAATGCTTTAGTTTAAATCAGACTAATATTGTATACTTAATAATAATGTTATCCATTTAATTACAGAAAAATCTCCTAAAACACCAAAACAATCTCCTCGCATGAGGAAAGCAAAGAGATCTGCTGGAGATGATTAAATATAACATCAATTTAAATTTAGAGAACACCAAACATTGCCTTGTACGGGCTCTGCAACCTGCTGGGTATGACTGAGATATAATTAAAATAAGAATTGGCTGAAAATGGCATTTCAATGACCACAATGTTAATGATAATAAAAGTAAGTTCTAGTATTGCTATCTTTCAGCCCAAATCTTATTTTAGTTTGTTTCCAAGTGTACAGACTGTGTGGTTTTTAGTTGCTAAGTGTTGTGAGAGTAAATTATGGAACAAATAAAGTGTGGACAGCTTTTTAATAACGTTCAAGATAATGAGAAGACATTATTTAATAAAAATGTTAAATTTTTATTTGTGGAATTTTTATTTATAAGAGGAAAGTAATAGCTTTTACATCCCACTGCTTAATATATTATGCTACATCGCATTTGTATTTCACATAGCCTATTTCTAAATTCAAATTTGAAAGTATTGCAGTGATACAGGCATAATTACTGTGTAATGTACAAAATCTATTTATAAAGAGGATACCTACGGAGTTTCTTAGCCCGGTTTCTTCTCGAAACGGTGGTAAATAAAAAAAAAATACCATTAACTAACAAAATCTGAATTTCATTTCATTAAAATAAATACATTTTTGTACACTACGCATTGACAGAATGTATTTAAAAACTGACCTAAGAATTTACATAACAATGTTTAATTTTCAATGATTTTAAAAGATGTTAGCATATGTGACTGCTGAGACAGGTTCTGGGTTCAAATCCGGGCTAAAGACAATATGTGCAAAAACACAAATGATTGGTTTACGGGTATGGGGGTGTTATGTTATGTCTTTGACATGGAATCAAACCCTTCCTCCAATATTATCGGATTTGGGAATGTAAATAATTGTGAGTGCATCTGTGGAAAACGACAAAAGGAGCTGGTATCAAGGTATTGAAGATTTACTTATGGTCATTGTACACTCTCGTCGAGACACCACGCAACAAGTCTTGCCTCTGCGTGTTTCGCGTCGTCTCGGTGGTTCTCCGTCGCGAATATCATGTATGCCGGAGTTAAAGGGTCTAGCATTGTGAGTACGTTGTTGCACACTCAGCGTTACTGACGCTCTGGTGTATTCTATCATCTCACAAAACATCATACTACTCTAAAGGTCCATCTTCTAGGACTTCACAATTGCAATTAGGGTTGCCAACCTTACTGCCTCCCTTTACTATTCTTACTCTGTATTGTACTGTATTTCGAGTCTGCGTACTATATACTGTTGAAAACACTATATTTCATTTGGATAGATCAATCTTTTATTGCAACCCCGAAACTGATAACAAACAAATCCGTCATTAGGTAAACACATTAATACAAATACATGGTCACATTTGGGCACAAGCGAGACGTTTTCGGCGAGGTCTGTGCCTAAAACCATAATGTTCCTCTCGCTGTATAGCACAATGTCGATACATAGAACAGAAGAATTGAAACTATTGTCAACCCACGCAACGGAGAAGCTGCTCTCTGACACTAGTATTTGGGGTTAGAATTGTAACTGCTATGGAATCATCAATACCGATTTTCAAGATTTTAGATATAACATCATTAATAAAATAAATTTCAGTATTCAAAGTTACAATTTTTAGAGTTGTGATAGGAGTGTATGGATTATCGTAACTTCTTAATTATTGCCTGTAATAAACAATATTAACACTGAATATATAATATTGTTGGTCCTTACTGTACACAGAAATTTAACCTTATAATTTACCAAAACATTTTAGGGTTTTCCTGTTTTTGTTGTAATTATATTTATACTCTTTATTTTATTGAGGGACACGAATGTGGTGTGTACATACATAATCACAGGAGTGTCCTGTACAATACGGAGCCTCAAATCAGACCATAACGATACAGACGACTTGATTTTGTCAAATCTGTCTTGTTGTCAGGTACCTATAAAATTATTATACCTTGAAAAAGATATTGGATTGACACGATTTCGCGCCGTATCAGACCAAATCGGGTATCGGAATCTTCCGCGTCTTTACATGAAAAGATAATGTTATATGTATTATCTGTGACATAAGTCTATGTCTGTGGTTTCCTTTTCTTTTTTGGTCTATGCTTTCTTTTTCTTGTACACGCTAATAGTGTGGCACGTGTATTTGCGTTTTCGCTCAAAAACTAATACAAAATGGATAAGCCCAACGTTCTTGCTCGTGTTGTCAAGGTATTGGGCCGTACAGGATCCCAGGGACAATGTACCCAGGTCAAGGTTGAGTTCATCGGAGAAACCAGTCGTCAGATCATTAGGAATGTAAAAGGACCAGTTCGCGATGGTGATATTCTAACCCTTCTTGAATCTGAGCGTGAAGCCAGGAGATTGAGATAAATGGTAATTGTTTTTTTCTCTTCAATTTGTTAACTGCACTTTGTTTAATTTGGAGGTTATGTGTGTATAGGAAAATTTATTTTACGTATCGAAGAGCAAAAGATAAAAGGATTGATCTTGTAGGCATCGGAGATCAGAGATTAGACGAAGCGTTTACTAGTACTATTATCACAATTGTAGACCAGTACAAATTAATGCAGTTGCAGTCTCTTGTATCTCTGTACAGCAGGACCAAAATTAAAATATAGTTCTGTATATGGATTTTAACTAATTTATGCATACCATCATACTGACTGACCTGTGCTGTAATGCTTAATAGTGTGAACTAAAAAGAGCCAAGTTCTGAGTGATTGATTCACAGAGGATATAAAACTGATGACCAAATTGTGACTGCCTATTCTAACTTTTAATCACATTTTTGTGCTTAATATGTTCAATGGTTGCTTGCTCCATCCTATTTCATACTTTATTCCGTTTTATTGCATTTCCTATTCCTGTGATAATATACTACAAGAAGGAACATGTGGCTTAGTAGTCTGCATGCTTGACTATTCAGCCATGGGTTTTGGGTTCGAATCCCAGATGGTGTGGAGTCACTATTTATACTACACTTAGTGTTCAGGTCAGTGTCCTGTGGCTTAGACACTGCATGTAATCCTACTTCTGACCCTATTGGAAAAGTAATATATCAGGAATGGGATGGTTAAGATTTGCAAGTGCATTTGTGTTTGCTTGTAAATTTACTGCACTATAAATAACCTGCGCAGTTGACAACTGCCAATAGTTTTTAGTACTTGCTGTGGTTGAGATCTGCCGGAATATCTTTCTTGCAAAAGTGAAATGCATAAATAATGCCTGTACATTCTATGCAAAATTGTGATATTTACAATAAAGTAGTACATTACTTAATCCAAGAATTCTATAGTTCAAGTTAGTTCACTTATCAAAATTACAAGCAACCATTAGATGATTTCATTTTAAAATGCCTTTAAGAATTTACTTTATTTAAAAACCAACTATATAGTCAAAGATTAAAAAGTCACTTTAGAATTGTAATTACTATGTTTACTTACTATTGCGAATTATCTGTCAATACAGCTGTGTTATTACAAAAACATAGCCCATGCCTGTAATCTCTCAGCAGGTCACTAGCGGTGGATCATTGATAGTTTTCATGGCAGTGCTTTTAACCATTTCTTTTAATTAATTAGTAGGCTGTTTTGAGGTGGTTTTTAGAAACATGTTTTTTGAAATTCCTATATTCTTACTGTCAAAGGCTAAAAAAGAATATACTAAAATATAAAATGTATATGCAATTTAACAAATCAAGCCAGTTTCTAATAGGGTTTATAAACTACTTCTGAATTAATACATGTCTATCCTTTCAAAATAACTTTGTAAAACTTGTTTTTCATACATTTTAAGACACTAATTTCAAATTATTTCATCATCAGATCTTTATTACTGCAAATAACATAACATGTTTTTCTTTCTTTCCAGGTAGGAGATAATTCATAGGTTTAAGGTTCTTTTCATTTATTCTCCAAATAAAGTTTTCTAAACAAAACCATCAAAGATGACCATTTTATTGTAAACAGCTTACAATAAAAACTTTAATGTACACTGGATTTTTATTTAGTTTGTAATGTTTTAATTATGGCCAACATTCAGCAATGCCCTATTTTTTTTTATTATCCACAGAGAGAGAGAGAGAGGCAAAGATTACTGAACTTCGCCTGTCATGAAATATCCAAATGGTCTGCCATATTCAACTTTTATCATTTCTGAGAAGTGACAAGCCATGTCACAGAATTTGCGTGTTGCTAGATTGCCATTATATTTTGATGGCATTTCCTCTTACAACACCCATGGGAAGATAGAGTGGCAGATTCTTATGAGATGGCCACATGGTATTAGGCATGGAAGGTAAATGGAAATATGCCAAATTCTTTTCTCTAAATATTGATTTTACCTGCATGTGGTGCTGTGTAACTGACAGATAGCTAACTGAAAATACAACTAGATAGTTGTATTTTCAGTAAGGAATAGATATTTGAAATCCAAATACACACAGGGTTCTGGCACTGCACACAGATTGACATGCCAAGCATACTGACTGATAGGGGAAATAAATAACAATTTATGTACTTATGCAAAATCTTCCCACAAATGGATGCCAGACTTAAAGGTGATAAAAAAAGGAGAAGAGTTGGGAAATATGTTATTTGAGCTGTTACCCATTTTGTCTCTTACTGCTATACCAAAATCTGAAAGATTCTTGAGTGGCAACCTTATGCAGGCAAATGTGTAGAGTGATCTCATGGTTGGAGGACAACATGGTGGTTATTTTAGATAATGGGGCCTATTCTGTAATTCACAGCTCTTCAAATCGGTCTTTAATAATAAAAAAAGTACAGGCTTTAAGTATTTCACAACAGAATTTCAGCCTTCTTTGAGAGAGTGATCTGGAAAGTTATGTTATGACTACACTGTTCCAAACCAATGCAGGTCGGCAGATCTCACAAGTCGTCGAAAATCATTTCTCCTCCATAAGTACGAAGTCAATCAGCACTTAAAATAAATATTAATATTTGTGGCACAGTCTGAACTATGATACATATTATGTAAGAACAGCTTAGCTTAGTGGTTAGCCTACCTTACAATTGGAATCCTGGGGTCTAACCCCAGCAAAAGTCAATTTGGGCAACTTAAAATGTTACGATAAGGTAGTTACCGATTAGTGAGTGCTCCGAGTTCTGGATTGGAATGCCAGGTGTTCGGTTTTTTATCGATTTGTAATTTCAGTCCCGTGTGACAAAGTACCGAAGTATGAGCGTTTCGGTAGTTTTCAAAACTCCATACATATCAATAATTCATTTATTTGGAATGTGAGTTAATTGTGATCAGTCTTGGGCGATGGTTAGGTTTTTTCTCAATAAATACAGATATAAGAATAATTTAGTATTTAACTACAAAATTAATGCAAATTGTAGATAACATCAATACAGTTTCACTTCGTATTCACGTGCTGCTAACCTCGGATATAGAGTAGTAACTTTCTTTAAAACTTCAAATAAATATACCTTCTTACAATCTTTGTGCACTGATTTTAAACTTAATAATTTTGGTCAAAGACGTCCTTTTTCTAATATCACTCGAAGCGCCAACTAGCGGTGTTTGCCAGGTGACAGCCGTTGTTACCGGGGGGTTTAGTTTGAAATTCGTTGGCGCCATCTTAGCCAACGCCAACTCGCCATCGCACGAGATTTCGAATTATCAAAAAGAGATGTAAATAAACTTGTTTCCTTTGTATGTTATATATAAGGATATAAACATGTATAATACTTACAATTATTAATCATTCTATTCTTAATTAATGGTTTTGAAATGGTTTCGAGATATTGCCGTTGCCCTTACACTAAATGGCATTAATGATTGCCTGATTGACTACAGATGGATGACAGACGAGATAAATTAGTGCACCCGCGTTAGGGCCGATATCGAGGTAGGTTCGAGCGATGCACTATACAGATGAAGACTACTCTGTACAGTTTATTTTTTTTTCATCGTCGAGTAATTAGCTTGCGGATACCTGTCACTGAGGGCAGAAACCGGTTATGATGGGCTATGCATTTAGTGCAAACCGTCTAAAACCCTACTGAAATGAGCACACATCTGTTTTCAGCGGCGTTTACAACTTCGGCGGAAGAAATGCGCTTTAGGGGTTGTTGCAAACTTGGAGGACCACAAGGAGGTGCACAATTATAAATAATGTATTATTAAAAAATATAACATTTCCTTCTAAAGTAAAGTAAAGTAGCAGCCTGTAAGTGCCCACTGCTTGGCAAAGGTCTCCTCAAATACCTGAGAGGCCGTAGGAGCCGGGAATGGCCCGCCACGATGTTCGAGTGCGGGTTGGCGAGCTTCACATATCCTCGAAATAATATTTTTTTATTATTTCTCAGATATGCAGATTTCCTCACTATGTTTTCCTTCACCGGCGAGCACTCGGTAATTACAGCACTTTAATTGCTATTAACAATTTTAGTGATGGCGGCACCGGGGATCAAACCCAGGTCACTTGCGCTCTATGATACTAAAGTGAGCGCGCTGACCACTAGGCTACCACGGCTATCACGGCCTTCTGTAAGATATTAATAGTGTAAACAACAAAATTATGTTTACTCTATTCTGTTCATATTTACACAACATGTTACATTGTTTGTTAAAGGAAGTTATTGAAACTCGAGTTCAAAAAGGTGATTCAATCCATACATAAAGATCATGAGATAATATAATAAGCTACTGACATGGGTTCATTGAAAGTGCTGCAATAATCAATGAATCAAAATTGTAATTACCACTGTTTTAAGTGTTGATTTATTAAATACAGGTCTGTGAAGGCAGATATTGCAAGAAAATCTGCAACAAAAATCAACAATGCAATTTTCAAGTCAGGCCTATCCACATTGGAGCAGTATGGCGGAATCTTTCCACAAGAAAATAAGGGAAGGCTATAGCCTAGTAGTTGATCATACTTCGGTAATATGATTGTTTAGCAAATGAATGCTAAGGCTTAAAATGAGTTTACAGTTAAGAAAAATCTCTCAATGTTGGCTGGTTAATGCTAATGTTGATTGACTTTATTAGGAAATTTTCAAATAACCAAGACTAAATTCTTTTAGTGTAGTCAAAAGAAAATTTGTCTAAAACTACAAAGACATCTGAAAGTAATTGTCATACTCGAGATAAGCACCATCCTGCTTTTTGGCGATTTCTGATGGAAGACTCCTCATTCTTAAGTTTTTTACCCATACAATATGTAGATATAATGGAAAATTTCTTTTCTGAAATTCTTGGTAACAATATTTACATAAAAAGTTTGTTTCTATTGGTGTCTTATGATAAAAATTATATTAGATATAATATACTTATTATTTCCCACTTTCATTGAATGAATCCTGCTTTATTTACTGATTACTTCTAACTTTAATATAAAGGACTTATATACATACTGCTTTCCAATTAGATCCCTTTTAGAGGGTTCTTTTACTTGGTGGATTATTACATCCTACTAGGAATCTCCCTGACAAATTATAAGATTTTAGGGACTATAGTTCTAGAGATTTCATGATTAGGCAGTGATATTTTGCTTTTAAATATATAGAGATTTAAGCTGTGTATAATTATTTAAAATATTAAAACAACATTATTTTAGTAATAAAAGATCAGTATTATTTGGAAGTTACATTATAATTCACTAACAATAATCATTACTGTACACTCATCATCATCACATATTAATAATCAACACAAATGAGATACATAAGTACTTATCGCATGTCACCATTAACATCAAACTATATTAACTATACACAACAATAATGTAAAAAAACAAAGTCTATTTACAAGAACACAAAAACAAAGAGTAGTGTAATTTGGGCGTTGTTTTGCCTGTTGCATTTTGGCGCAATTTCTAGGTGAAAGGAACACTTGGTTGCAATTGAGCACTTGGGAAGTAAACTCTGGAAGGCTCATGGGATTTACTAAGTATCGTACTTCTCGCCTTCACACTGACTTGCCCAGAACAAACAGTTGCCAATGCCGCTGTAACATATAAGTATAACAGCGGCAAGGAAGACTACGCTGCACACAGTACACGGTTTTCTTTCGAGGAAAAATCCAATCAGGTACAGCACCATGAACATAACGTGAGTGTTCACAAGTGCTGGGTTGACAGGCTTTGGAATTAAAAGCACAGGAATCAGCCATTGCAAACAATACATTTCGCCGGCGAGGCGTCTGCTCTGCACGTTTATCGAACTAGAATTAGAAGAGTTAGTAACAAGGTTGTTATCGACATCTTTTGTAGTTAAACTTCGTTATCTGAGAAAATTAACATGGTAAACTAATATATGGTACTTAAAACAATGTCGACGCAAATAATTTTGACAGTCTGACTGACATCAACTAAGCATAGAGATGATCGATTTAACAACGTTGTTCTTAAGAACATCGATGTTTTATCATCGATATCAGGTTCTCTGTTTGATTCTTCTATATGTCATTAATGTTAATAAAACATACACAAAAAGCCTTCCACATTTTTTTGTCATATAAATGTAATTGAGCGTAGTGATGCTGCCAAATTATGTTATTTTCTATTTCGAGCGACTTAATAAAACAACCATGTTGTTTTGGTGGCATTATCCAAATCTAAATGTAATCGAAGTAAAACAATTCAGTTGCGCACAAAAGTAAGCTTAAATAAGCAACTACTCTATCATTAAAACATTCCATCCTTCAAAGACAAGTTTTGAAGATTTATTAGTATTTCATTAAGTACTCCTTACGGTTTCTTTTCATTGTACTTAATTTTTTAGGTTTGAAACAGACGACAGATCCTCCGAAGGTATCAATTAAAAAATTGTCATTGATTTTGAATACTTTTTTAAATAACTGTTGCTGCTGTAATATTTTAGTTTATTGGAAAGTGGGCAAACGAGCAAGCGACTCATCTCATGGTAAATGGGAAGAGATAGTAGGGCTCCGGTTACCTCACTCACTGCGGTATTCTGCGAGGTCGTTGTACTACCCCGGATCAGTCGGCCAGCATGCATTCGAGCAGCAGCAAAAGCCACTGCTTGGCTCTATCACGTACAGAGTTACA
The DNA here is from genome assembly GCA_029286595.1 of Bhutanitis thaidina. Taxonomy (NCBI): domain Eukaryota; kingdom Metazoa; phylum Arthropoda; class Insecta; order Lepidoptera; family Papilionidae; genus Bhutanitis; species Bhutanitis thaidina. The sequence goes on from JAGSMS010000010.1 coordinate 14,897,943, forward strand.
CAATTTATCGTGGAATTAGATACAAGGTTATACATACATATATTCACGCCATGTTCCCAACTTGGTAGGCAGAGACAATCTCCTTCCACTTGCTACGGTCCTGACTTTCGCTTCTTCCACTTTCATCAATCATCGCATGCATGTTCGTTGGTTTAGAGTACTCTTGACCTGGCCTTTTTCCAGAACGTCTCCGATTTGATCGTGAAATGTTCGCCCAGACCTAGGTCGTCCTCTCCCGACTCTACCATTTAGACTCATCATATATTTGTTTCGTCAATCTACTTTCATTCATCCTCTCCACATGTTCAAACCAGCTCAGCATCCCTTTCTGAATTCGTGTCACTGCATAGTCTTTCTCGCCACAACACTCTCTGATTACTTTTACTATATAAGGTTCCTATAGGCACTACTATAGCCAAAAGTAAACTCGAATAATAGTGGATGCAGTATTATCCATATAAGTTAAAAATACCAACGAACAGAAGTCTGTGGTACTAAATTATCTAGGTCCCACACCTGTGTTTCCCTTTGACCCTGGTCTTAGTATATATAGTATATTATAAACGCATCATGGTGCGAAGAATCGCCCGGAGCAAACCCAGCAAACTGGCTGGCCTCCAGTCACTTTCTATGTCCACGAACGGCGAAAAGTGGATTGCGGAAATCCGTTTGTCTTTGCTAAAGTGTGTGTTTGTGTAGAAAAAAATCAAAGGCTAACCCACATGGATCTTATCGTCGCACTTGCGTCTGATATAAGAACATCGTGGAGTCTTTAGCCGATAGGAATCGGACAAAACCCTATCATTGCCTCACATTGAAGACAGGAACGAAAGGGTTGCAAACGAAATTATTTTGTCGATGACGACTTGAGCTGTTTGGGCTTGTAACGAAAATTTTTTCGCGGGCATGATTTAAATAATACACGAATAACTCAACGCAGATGTGGATTTATTTATTTATTCTTTATTGTTCACGTCTTATACTATGGGGACAACACTCTCGTGACATTCTCCACCAGTGAAACCTGCACGATGGAGAGAAATTACATGGTTGTTGGTAGGTGCTCACTACTAAGATAAAATTTAGATTAATATGAGATTAAATGATGTAATAAAATAATATTCAAAGGTAAATTTTCAAACTTGATTTCAATGGGGTTGCCATCATAACTTAGGACATTACATAAGGAAGCATGCATGGTCTGTCCGTGCGAAGTCGCGCGGTTCGCTACTGTATAAGATACGAGTATAAATATACACATACATACATACAAACGTACTATGAATGATAATCAGATGAACTACACAATATATTATTTTAAAGAAATAAAAAGTCTATTCCACATTTATTTACAGTAATCCTTTCACGCTGCAGACTACCAATCTGTGCTCTTGCTGTGCTGCTTTTTTTTATCGATATCCGACATGCCAAATCTCTGCATATTTTTAAAACCCTGGTAGCTGAACACTTTCTGTCATCGCTAACTTCGAGTACGTCGCCTTAATTCTTATTAATTATGAGAGCCGTGATAGCCTAGTGGTCAGGGCGCTCACTTTAGGTTCACAGAGCGCGAGTGACCTGAGTCCGATCCCCGGTGCCGGCATCACTAATATTGTTAATAGCAATTTTTAGTGCTGAATTTACCACGTGCTCAGCGGTGAAAGAAAACATCGCGAGGAAACCTGTATGTCTGAGAAATAATAAAAATATTGTTTCGAGGATATGTGAAGTCCGCCAACCTGCACTGGAGCAGCGTGGCTGGCCTTTCCCGATTCCTAAACGCTCTCTGATATTGGTATTTGAGAAGAAGGCCTTTGCCCAGCGATCGACACTTACAAGCTGCTGCTTTATTTAATCTTTCTATTTATCATCATTGTACTGTAAAAATATTGTATTCTGTTTTGTGTTTTTATTCATCGAATTTAACACCGGGCACAAAAATTAGCGTATTTGATTTTGATTCTAGGTTTCGAATCCCAGCCGAAACCAATATTTGTGCAAAAATACAATAGATTGGTTTTCGGGTCTGATTGTGTTGTGTTGCGACCCGTCTCTCTGACACTGCATCTGATCCTTTCTCCGATCTTATCGTATGAATGTAAGGATTATTAGTTATTTTTGCAAGAAAAAAAATAGTCTCAATGAAAGAAAAATTCCTATCTACAATATATAATGTACTCGATCTAGTTCCCTCCGTGGGTAATATCGCCGTGGGATACTTCTATAACTTAAAATAATAATTAAACTATACATTATAATTAAATATCCAATCTGTTACACTAGATAATTTTGGAAGGTCCTTTCTTCTATTGTCTCATCATCATCATCATCATCATTTCAGCCTATCAGAAGTCCACTGCTGAACATAGGCCTCCCTCAAAGATTGCCACGAAGCTCGATCCTGAGCCACCTGCATCCATCGACTTCCCGCAACACTGCGCAGCTCGTCACTCCATCTTGTGGGGGGTCGTCCTACACTGCGTTTGCCTGTACGTGGCTGCCACTCGAGAACCTTTTTACCCCAGCGGTTGTCAGTTCCGCCGGCCGGCCCATTGCCACTTCAGCTTGCTGATCTTTACGGCTATGTCGGTTACCTTAGTTCTGCTGCGGATATCATCGTTGCAGACTCTATCACGCAGAGAAACACCGAGCATAGCCCTTTCCATAGCGCGCTGAGCAACTTTGAGCTTCCTCATACGGGCTGCAGTGAAGGACCAAGTCTCGGATCCGTATGTCATCACTGGCAACACGCACTGATTGTATACTTTCGTCTTGAGGCTTTGTGGTATACTCGACGAGAAGATATGACGTAGTTTCCCGAACGCAGCCCAGCCGAGTTGGATTCGTCGATTGACCTCTGAGTCGAAGTTGGACTTACCTAATCGGACAATTTGTCCCAGGTAAACGTACTCGTCTACAACCTCGAGCCTATTGTTCCCAACAACAACCGGTATTGGTGTGACATGGACGTTTGACATGAACTTCGTCTTGTCCATGTTCATCTTAAGACCAACCTGTTGGGAGACGTTATTGAGGTCATTGAGCATTGTACTAAGCTCCTCCAGCGATCCTGCCATAAGAACTATGTCGTCGGCAAATCGAAGGTGAGTGATGTATTCGCCATTGATGTTGATACCGTATCCTTTCCAGTTCAGCTGCTTGAAAACATCTTCCAATGCAGCGGTGAAGAGTTTCGGGGATATGACATCACCCTGTCTTACACCTTTCTGCAGTTGGATTGGTTTCGTACTCTGATTCTGTACTCGGATAGACATCGTAGCCTCATTGTACAAACACCTCAGCACTTCGATATACCGAGAGTCTATCTGGCACCGCTGGAGAGACTGCAGCACCGCCCAAATTTCGACTGAATCGAAGGCTTTCTCATAGTCCACATACGCCAGACATAATGGCAAATTGTACTCCTCGGCCTTTTGTACAATCTGGCGAAGAGTATGTATGTGGTCTATGGTACTATAGCCTTTTCGGAATCCGGCTTGTTCGGGAGGCTGGAAGTCGTCAAGTCTGTTCACTAGACGATTTGAGATGACTCTCGAAAACAGCACGTAGACGCGGCTTAGAAGCGATATCGGTCTATAATTCTTCAAAAGGCAGTTATCCCCTTTCTTGAAGAATAGGACAACCACGCTTCTACTCCACGCTTTCGGCGTAACACCGCCATGAATGACGGAATTAAACAGCTTCTGAAGGACAACAAGTATCGGTTTTCCACCCGCTTTCAGAAGTTCAGCTGTAATTCCGTCCTCACCCGGTGCCTTGCCGTTTTTAAGCTGTTTGAGAGCCATTCTAATCTCGCTCAGACTGACGTCCGGGATGTTATCGGAGTAATGTCGGATAAGCTTGGCTCTTGGGTCGTTACTCACATCAGTGTGTGGTTTCAACGACGTTTTGTACAGCTGTCCGTAAAATCTCTCGATCTCACTCAAAATCGCGGTTCCAGCGGAAATGACTGCGCAGCTTTCGGTCTTCAGCTTGGTCAGTTGGCTCTTTCCGATAGACAGATCTCTGGCGAAGACTTTGGAGCCTTGGTTCCGCTCTATCGCTTTTTCAATACAGGCTGTATTGAATTTGCGTAAGTCTTGCCTCATACATTTGGAGATCTGTCTATTCAGTTGCCGATACGCTGACGCATCCGTTGTAGACTGCAGCTTTATCTCACGCCTGGGTTTCATGAGTTTAAGAGTGTGATCGGAGAGCTTTTGGGGCTTGTTCATGCGGCGGGTCTCGCAAAACTTAGCTCCTACCGCATGGACAGTTTCCACTAGCCTGCTATTCGTATCGTCCACTGTAACGCAATCGTCTAGGCACTGAAAGCGATTATGCAATTTGAGCTGAAAGCTCTCGGGGTTCTGGATAAGGGCACGTGGTGGGCGGAGCGTAGACTTCACCAGACGAGACCGCTCGAGCCTAATGTTAAGGTTCAGTGTGCCTCTTACCATTCGGTGATCACTGCCGGTTTTTACCCTAGTGATCACAGAGACATCACTGAACAGCTGACGCTTGGTCGTCATGATGAAGTCAATCAAATTTTTTGTGGTACCGTCCGGGCTCATCCATGTCCACTTCCTGTGGGGCCGCTTCTGGAAATAGGAGTTCATCATAAAGAATCTCTCCTTTGCCATGAAGTCAGCCAGCTGTTGCCCTCTTGGGTTCCGTTGCCCTACTCCAAAGTTCCTGGCGAAAGGCGATGAGCTGATAGTGGTATCAGCTCATCGCCTTTTTTCGTACCTAGTTTTGCGTTAAAGTCTCCCATCAACACCGTGTAGTGAGTCTTAGAGCAATGCATGGCTCTTGAAATATCCTCATACATTGCCTCCACTTCATCATCAGGGTGTGTCGAGGTTGGTGCGTATACCTGTATGACCTTCAGCGAATACCTTTTGGTTATTCTGAGTATAAGGTACGCGACCCTACTCGACACACTTCCGATCTCGATCACGTTGTTGATGAGAGACCTGTGGACGATAAACCCGACACCTCCTTGGGACAGATGGTCACCCTGCCGGTAGTAGAACAAGTTACCGGATTTTAGGATTATAGAGTCCTCTCCCTGTCTTCGGACTTCAGACAACCCTATAATACTCCAGTGTAACTTGCTTACTTCTTCTTCCAGTTCTAGTATCTTCTCGTCGGTCCTCAATGTGCGCGCGTTATATGTTGCCAGGTCCAGTCGTTTGGGTTGGCAGCTAGAAATCAGCCGGTGATTCTTCGCACCCCCTGCCTCGCCGTTACCATGGCTGCCACCATAGCCAGGACTAGCGAGGCCGCCGGGGACTGGGGGTCGTTGCTTTCTTTTACCTCTCATCATGGGGGTTGCCTTAGTTGCCACGCCTGGAGAGCGGATTGGCAACCGCATTTTTTTTTTTTGCTCTAGTGCAGGAAAATGCTGCTGCCCATCTCCTAATATAATTTTTTACCATTAGTCGCCTTTTACGACACCCATGGTCAGACAGGGTTGGCGCTATTCTTTACTTCCGACAGCCACACGGAAACCGACAGCCACACGGAAATCTATTGTCTAATTGTTTTATAATAGTTTTAGAATCTTTCCTTATGATGCTGTGCCCAACAATGTCCATTTTCTTAGTTTAAGTCCTAAGTATTGTAATTGATGGAAGGCAATAAAGTATTAAGTATAATTACAGGCTGTGGGCATTCCATCTTAGACCTCAGGGGTGACAACTCATTTGTAACCTTCATGGATTGAATTTGCAGGTGTCCACGGGCTACAATACGATGGACTGTTATCTCGTTTGTCATTGCAATGTTATAACGAATTTATTTTTAATACAAAAAGTGGACAGTACTTTATTTTTAACTGAATGCAATGTAACTCTTCTTGTGTACTTTACTATCTGCTGTTTAGAGACTGTACAGTTGTTGACCGAGAGGCATTAAGCCAGAAATTACATACCATTTATTTTACAAACAAGGTGATATATGAATACCCCAAAAGCTTGCCACATAGCACGGTACTGAGCCACCTGCATCTGTCGACTTCCCGAGACACGATGCAGATCGTCACTCCTTCTACACTGCGCTCTTATTAAAATATATACAACTGTAATTATTAGTAGAACAAAATATTTTTTTTCTTTTTCAGAAGTATAACTGATCCATTGCTTGAGAAAGGTGCCAGTTCATTTAATGACCTATTATTCGATTAGCTTTGTGGTAAAAATTATGAAGAATACAATCGCTTAATGCTGCACGTAAAAGTATCTGAAGGAGATTTTTAAACGTGGTAGAGCCCGAATGGGTGCTGCTGCTCGAATGGGCTGGCTCTACCGGGTTGGTATCGCGGCCTCGCAGAATATCAGCGTGAAGTAGAGGCATCTTATGCTTCTGCGTTTCGTTCAGTGAGCGAGGTAACCGGAGGCCCACTCCCCCTCCTCATCCTCCCTTCCATCTCCCAAATACCCTTAAAGCACGGCAACGCATCTGCAGCACCTATGGTGTTGTAGATGTACGCGGGCGACGGTAATCACTTACCATCAGGTGAACCGCTTGCACGTTTGACGCCTTTCCCATAGAAGAAAAAAAATATCCAGAGGTCTGAATCGTTTCTTCAATTAATTTGACTGACTTACTGAGACATACTATCTTAAAGACAGAGACAAAAAATTTACGAATCTTTACGAAATTTGCCGTATGCCTCACATTGGGATAATCGATTGACGACAGGTTCATCACCGACTTTTTTCTCTGTACCAGACAACGAGCCCTGAACTTATTTTGTTATACCTAACGCTTATCCGCCGGGTTGTATCGAACTTGCACCGAATTTTGTCCCACGGTGTTCCACCTTTGCCCCATATCGATAGGACGACGCATTGTTTTTTTTACCAATTGCTCACATCCAGCGCCGGCCACACCAGTGCAGCACCTCCTCGGGAGAGGCAACGTCCTCTTATCCCCTCTCCTCTCCCTCGCATCCGTGTTACGGCTTTGCCAGCTTGCGACAAGACGATTTAGAGATGATTATTGCTTTATTTGGCGGAGGCAACAAGATTATTAACCGCATTTGACTTTTGCCGACACACACGGCATGAAGGGGCGGCTTTCTTTTCGTGGCTGTCGTACGACTAAGGGAAAAGTCTTCCACAATGATGACAGGAGGTAGCGGCTATGGTGCGTGGTATTGCAATCGCCGATCCGGCTTGCCGAGCGCGCGATTGAGGCAATTCCTCCTTAGTACCGGTACCTTTTAGTACCTTTTTTTAGTTATTCTTATATAACGCAATCGAATTGTATTACAAGTGTAAGGTAAAGAAATTAAACACATCTTCCGGTTACTAACTGTTTTACTATAATTACTTATGTTTTAGATACACTACACGTCTCTCTCCTGCAAAAACACTTATTATATGCTAAACTCAATAATATAATGTTATATGTATGTTATAACCATAAATATTATTTTAGTGCTGGACATAGGCTTTTCAATGTAAGTACGAACAAAAGACGATATACTTGCTTAGAAGATTAAGATTTATTTTCTTTCCATCCATCGATTTATTTAAAAAATTACACATTTCCTAAGTTATGGTAACTTACTACTTACTTTCAAAAGAAACAATAGAGATATACAATTATTGATAAAATGATCATAATTTAACTTTAGCTCTTTTCTTTTTAATTTTAGCTGCCGGATGTTTCGGACTAAACTCTTTATCAGTCTGTTGGCAGTCTCCCAAGTTAGGAGGTTACTTCGCAACTTAGACCAGTCTGCATTAGCAGTTCTGGACAGCTGCCACCAGTCTGGATTATTCTAGAGCATATTTACAATTATTATACTGAAATTGTTATAAGCAATGACATTGTTTTTCTAGAATTTACCTTAGGCTATATTGTCGAGACGAAATGCTTACGAAAAGGCCAAAACATGAGATCTCGATACGTTTTCCCTAAGAAGCTCTCTGGATGGCCCAAAATACGCAACGTACATTCCAATTCACTTATGTAATATATATACATAAGGATATGTATGTACATTATATCCTTTTAATGAAAAAAACACTTTTGGGTACAAAGACTGTTCTAATGCGCATGCGTGAATAAGATGGCTGTTCCTTGCCTTCCAATTTCCAGTTGATTCCCGCCAGTGACGCCCGACGCCCTGGTCGGCTGCCGTCCGGTCAAGGCAGTGAAATAATAGTGTACAAACTGTCAGTGTGCCGATTAGTGATGTGAATACAAATCGATATTCGGCAAAAAATTAATAAAATGTTCGGTTTGAAATTAGTATACACACAAATTACAAACATGTCATGCATCGTTTATGAATTAATGGCAGTTACATTTTACATGTTAATAATAACCATGTGTCATGACACAGAAAATGAATAAGTATAATTTTTTTAAATAAATTCATTACTTATACGACAATAATTAACGTAATCTTGACAATAAATAGTATTAATAAAAAAAAATGGCGAACACTGCACATTTAATGAGGCGACAGAGTTCACGCGACCTTTACGCCCAAAGATCATTGGATAGAATGGAAATGAAAGAACTGCGTGGGCGTTTAGTAACAATGGAAAATGGCATACAGTCGCATCGCACGCATGTCATGTATGGTGCAACAAATGAGGCATTTGAAGATACCAGCCCCAATCGACGATCTTCAGAGACGCCAACTAGCAAGGCTAGTTCTGGAGAGGAGCGGGTTTTTAAACCCGAGCCCAGTGGGGAATGTGTAAGAGAGTCTTGGGACAGCAAGCTGACTTTTCTCTTGGCCACCGTCGGCTACGCAGTCGGCCTGGGTAATGTATGGCGATTCCCTTATCTTGCACAGAAGAATGGAGGCGGTGCATTCCTAATACCTTATTTCGTGATGCTGGCAATTGAAGGCATACCAATCTTCTACCTAGAGTTGGCCATTGGACAGCGTCTGAGAAAGGGCGCAATTGGCGTTTGGCACCAAGTGTCTCCATATCTCGGTGGCATCGGAATAAGTTCAGCAGTGGTCTCATTCAACGTTGCATTATACTATAACTCAATAATAGCTTGGTGTTTGTTTTACTTGGCACAAAGCTTCCAAGCCGAGCTGCCTTGGTCCGAGTGTCCGAAGAAGTACTTCAGCAACGGATCGTACGTTACAGAGCCGGAATGTGCCGTGAGTATTTAAATCATCGATCTACAAGTTTTATATTTTTTATAAGAAAGAAGGTGTGGAGGTGTACTCCCGTGCCACCCGACACCTTCTTTGTCAGCCTCTTAAAGCCCAAAACTGGACATAGGTATCTTTACAAAGCCAACTAAAGATGATATGCCATACACGGAAAATTTGCCCATACACACCACGTAAGGCAGGCGGGTTGGTGAGCGCGACATTCCACCACTAATCGGCCGCCAGTGCCTCGTTTGTCAATCAGCAGACCCTCACGTGCAGGTGGGGTTGAAATTTTGGGGAAAGTTATGGTTTATTCACCCTTACACCTTTTAAAATTATTTTTAAAAATTTACAGTAATTTAAAAAGTGGCCATATCAAATAATTTCTGTTTTTAATAGTAAATAGAAATTTTTCTTCTTTTTTGTTTATCATTAAAGAAGGGAATTTTATTTATACTTTATAAGCAATCTAATCTTTTTTTGTACCAACAATGAACTGATGAATTATCTACCTGTTCGTGACCCAGACCCACGAGGTCATGGGTGTCCTATACAGCATGTGAACATTATGTTTTTCGACCGTATCGATTAGTCGCAGGAACCATTGGACACATACGAGCGAAGAGTATGTGGTTTTACGGAAACACGCGACACTGTAACGCGTATTGCGAAATTGAAGACCGCGGGCGGCCATTCTGATTTGTTTTTTTTTTAACTATTTTATTAATACTTTGGTACAAAGGTAATGGTTAATACATATCGAGCTTAACCTTATGTAAAACACTCATATAATTATATAAAATAATACTAATATAATATATTAGTATTAGTATTATTTATATGATTTACGGAACCTAGACGTAATCTTTCACTACAGATCGTATCAGGAAGCTCAAAGTTGCTCAGCGGGCTATGGAAAGGGTTATGCTCGGTATTTTTGTCAATTGTGCAATCGTATTTAGTACAAACATAAAAAAATAGTTGGTGAATAGAATAACCGTGGTGGCCGTAATAAAATGACATAAGATTTTCTGAAACCACTATAGCACGGACTAGTGATGTGGAGCGGCCTAAACTGAACCGCATGCCGTTCACTTATTTTAATTTGCATTTGCCTCATGAAGGGTCGGCAGGCCCTAAAAGCTCTAAAAGTGTATAACAATAATCAGCTTCAAGTCTTTGTAATATGATATCATTTTATGCATACTTTGAATATAGTATGATAGTTTGAACTGTGTCTTTCAGCCATTTTATCATAGGATTAGACCTCTACAGTTAGGGGTGGATTTGACCTATTTCTAACACCAAATAGCAGTGTACAACTGTTGGGTTCCTGAATGAAAGGTACGAGTATAGAGAGCCAGCATAATTTCTTCTGGGTCCTCAGGTGTGAAAATGCATCTGTAACTTTTTCGATCGAAGTTGTTTGCAGGTGTCCATGGACTGCTGTGGACACTTACTATCTCGTGGATTGTTGGACGTTTCAACTCCGATCTAATAAAGAAGATAGTCTGATAAACCTTCCCATCCTTTAGGTATTGGACCTCAGATAGAATAGATATAGAATAACCATTTCAGTTCAAGCAGAGTGAAATTATCCAGATCGGTGGAGGAAACTATGAGAAAATTTTACTATTTTAGTAGTTCACATCAGTCACGGGTTCTTTAGAAATTTGATCCTTTATCAAACGTAGATAAATGATTCGATTATACGTTTCACCGGGTTTAATAGGAACATTAAAACCCCACTCAAAAGTTTTATCCTTCGATATTTTATCAAGGACGATAGGTTATCCATTACTAAAAGTAGATTTAATATTATTAACGAATCGCTGCGGCCCCTTCAATGGAAAATCCGAGCTTCATTTTGAGAGATATTATTTGGAGCGGTAACAGTTTTTGTCCGATAATAGGAAATGATGTATTCCTGGTCGATTTCCACCACAGCGACAACTTCCGATTATATCAACAGTTGGCAACTGCGCAGGAGATATTATAGTGCCGTAAGTGTATATTTAGAAAGTAGGGGGCCAAGGTGACCAGGCGCCTTTTAGCGGTAAAAAGACACGTTTATGTTTCGTTAGCACTGACTCTCACAAGATTGGCTTCATCTTAGTTGGCGACTGCCTCCAAAGTTAAACATTCACGAAACACCATGCCTTTCAGACTGTACTTGATCTCGACTGGCCCGTCACTAATTTGGCAAACTAGGAATATGAGTTTGGCATACTCGAATGAATTTTCCGCCATCAATCGCCACAGTCTCGTCTGTTAGTGAGCAGGACACCTTACTAAAAATCATAAAATTCAACAATCAAGAATGAATGAATTTATCTGTAAGATTGTTCGCTCGAGAGAGTAAATAAAAATATCGGAGTAACAAAACACAATGTAAATAAAGCAGTGCAAATAACTTACAGCTGAAAAACATCTTCCTTTTTGGTGAAGGCGACACAGATAAAGTGCAGTTTTTATCTTAATGGAACTTGTAGAAAACGTACAGGCAATTTTGTTTTATTTTGGCAAAAAAAGGCAAAATGATTAATGTTAGTGCCTTAAATATTCTTTTCTGTTATACGTATACAGTTTCATCATCATAATTTACGCACCCGCCTATACGCACACATTCGAGCACGTATAGGCAGGAGGTCAGTTTTTCTGGTGGGACCCTCCCAACGTATTTTTTTTTAGTGGAAAAGGCACACGAGATTGATGTTCATCTGATAGTAAGCGATTACCGACGCTCACGTACATCTGCAACACCAGAGGAGCTGGAAGTGCGTTGCCGTTTAAGGATATTAGGGGAGAGGGGAGTGGGCCTCCGGGAATCTCAATCATTAGATACCTCTACTTCGCGCTGGTACTCTGCATGGTCGTACTATCTCGGACGAGCCGGCCCATTCGAACAGCAGTGAAAGTCACAGCTTGCTTCTACCGCGTAACCATACAACGAACGCAATGGTAGCACAACGTTCCGCTTGCCGATACTCGAGGATCTAGATATAGCATTACAGCTAGGCTACAGCGCTGAGTGCGATATACTTAACCAAACATAACCAAAAATAGAACTGAAACTCAAACTTGCCTAGATTCTTAATTGCGCGTGAATACGCGTTACATCTGGTACGAGGGTGACTTCTGTCGTACTCTCTTATATAAGGTACTATTATATACCTGTTCGAAGTGTTCATATGATTTTTTTTTTGTTTTACACTGGGAAAGATGCTGGTCACACTTCCCTTATCTTCTTTGGTGGTTATGTCGGGATCAGCATTGAAAATACCGGGACCGACTAAAACCGTCGCGGTAGATACGCTGTTAGTCCGTAGGCCTTATTCCAAATCCTGATACACTCTTGAATTCATTTATTGGCACCCAATGACACCGGACCAGGCAAAGGACATCGCAATCCAAAATCAGTCGCCATCCAGCATCAACAGACAAAAACAACAAGACCGGCGACGTTATGGATGAAATTATTCTCAAACAGTACCGCAATCAGTCAAAACAACAAACGAACAAGTGTTGTCAACAGCTTGTGGCGTTACTTTGTTCGTGCCTATGTTCGATGGACAGCTGAGGACTGTTGTTGACTGATGACTTCTGATCAACAATCAGCCCAAATCATCATCACAATTCATTCAACACATCATATAAAAAGGTAAAATATATCTGAGAGGGTTTTGGAGCCGGCAGGGACCGCCGCGCTGCTCCAGTGCGAGGAAGAGGACTTTACATGTCCTCGATTTTTTTTCATTTCTCAGACATGCACGTTTCCTCAAGTCTTATTTATTTATTTATTTAATGCTCACACAAGTAAAACGGAGAAAAATAAATATGATAGGAAGAAATTATCTGTACAAAGGTACTGCTTATTTCTTAAGAAATTTCCTCCAGCAGACCTGCGACAGGAGAATAGCTAGTCAATGGTAGATTGCGTGCGTAAAATACAAAAAAAAATGCATATAAGCAAAACATTCTATATAAATCTACATAAACCTACTTATACATAAATATACTTAAATATGTGCTTAAATAAATACATAAATATATAGATAAATATATTTACATAAATACCCAAAATTAAATAAATATATACATAATAGCATAGTACCAGTAATTCATACTGCCAATGACATATAGTGGTCGATTTGACTCTTTTCTTAAATACAGAAATAGTCTTGTAGTTCACCAGCGAGCATGAAGTTATAGAGCATTAAAAATTTGTATTAAAAATTTTGGTGGCACTGGGGATCAGTCCCACTCTATGAAACTAAAGCGCTATGATCATATGTATGGCATATGTAATAGAAACTTTTTGTCCTTACTTTAGCATTGTAATCTGTGGTAAATGTATTATGGTCAATGATCGATAAATACTTAATCGGTTAGTTATTTTTTCCATAAATACATAATATACATATACGAATACTAATAATATCACTTTTTAAATTTACACAATTATTTTATTAAAAATTGTATTTTTTATACATGTAAAAGTAAAGTTATTTGAATGAACGTATAAACGTAAATATTTATAACAATAGTAGTGGACCTACGGTGTTCCCCTGAGCACCCTTCAACATCTTTTCAGTGTCTGTAGTGCTCTTGATCCCGAACTGTAGCTCAAGTCATTAAGAGTGGTTTAAAATCGAAGTGGAAGCACTTCTTAACTGTCATTAGTATGCCTGATTTTGACTATTATTAGAAAGTGAAATATTGCAAATCTAAACTTTTACCCAACGTCGCAACTTTGGTTGTGACTTTATACGGCACGCAAGCCTAAATAAATAAAACATTACAAAGAAAAAAAAACTTACATGACCTAGGGTTACCTACCTGACTAAAATATACAGTATTGTTCTATATTTCGGGTCTGCGTATTATATACGGTTGAAGAAATACCCAATACTCGGGAAATCTCAGATCAGAGATTTAAGTATTTTAAACCACTTTTGGCCACGAAAACCGAGTGGTTAAGGGATCTGCCTGCGTCTTAGAAGACCCGAGTTCGATCCTATACGTAGAGAGATACGTACTTCACAAATATTTGAGAGAGTTTTGGAGTAGGGAAGAGCTCGCCACGCTGCTCCAGTGCGGGTTGGCGGGTTTCAAATTTCCTCGAAATAATATTATTTATTATTTCTCAGACATGCAGGTTTCCTCACTTTGTTTTCCTTCACCGCTGAGCACGTGATAAATATAGCACTTAAAATTTGCTATTAATAATTTTAGTGGTGCCGGCACCGGGAATCCAGTCACGGTCACTGTAATATAAATCTCGGCTATAAATGTATATATTTGTCCTGACATGTATATTCTATATATATATGGTATATTTGTATATATGTTATTTATATATCTATGTATGTATGTATGTATGTATCTATTGTAAGTATATATTTTGATATTTATATCCTTTTACTGGTTTTTTTTCTCTTAGCAGTATCACCTCTATTATGTATATATCTCTGCTTAGCCTAATGGTTGACTGGGAGAGAATGCCTCTAGGCATTAAGTCCGCCATATGTACGAACTAGTGCATAAAGATTAAATAAATAAATAAATAATATGAATAAATGAGTTATTAACTAGATCTTCTGAGTAATGGTTTAACGCGATTCTTATACGTTCTGCGGATCTTTATTTAGAAACAATTTGATGAACGAGTCCAATCTCGAGCCATTGCCCGCTTCTGTGTCATCAAACGAATTAACTTTCTGACTCTCGTTAATATCAATTATCGCCTTGTTCCGTCGCCACCGATTGTCTTGAGAAGTCGCTGCTTTAATTAAATCCAAGAATGCCTTAGTGTTTTCTACTTTGCCAATTTTTTTTTATACGTTTACAGTCTAATTTATACGTGTATTTTTTTTTATATAAAAATCTCTGACATTCTTCTGGACGTGTACTAAAACAGGCTGATGAATAATATGTAGATCTAGATTTAAATCTTCTTTTTAATTTTTGTGCGAATGTGTTTTTATGTTGTCTCCAGAGTCATCATTGGAGTGGCACAAGCATCGATGCGGTTAGGAACTTTTCGAATCTTACGTACGATTTGTATCGTTGGCTGGCCTGGACAAGACTGCGACTGGCTCACTACCTGTCACGTCTTTCCATCCGTTAAATAAGCTCTGGTGAACCTCTTACCATCCCAGTAATGGGTATACATTTCATAAATTAGATAGCGGAGTTATTTTTTTGTTATGGCAAAGCCGGCAAACGAGCAAGCGGTTCACCAGATGGTAAGTGATTACCGTCGTCCACATACATCTGCAACACCAGAGGTGCTGCAGGTGCGTTGCCAGCCTTTAAGAGTATTTGGGAAATGGAAGGGAGGGTAAGGAGAGGGAGTGGGCCTCTTCTTCACCCCGGTATTCTGCGTGGTCGTGGTACCGAACCGGTCGTGCCGGCTCATTCGAGCAGCAGCTAAAGACGCCGCTTGGCTCTACCATGTATTAAAAGACATTTTATTTACTTCGTCAATGGATGTTTAGGCTTAGGATTCCTTCATAAAGACAAACCACTTCATCGAATAAATTAATCCTCCTGTACTTCCTCTCTGAATCGGGATGATCTGCTTTAATATCGTTTTTCATGTCGTGACTCCATTTGTAAATTCACTAGGAGATTAAGTCCTCTGTGATAAATAATGTAGGATCTTCCCCGAGCACGTAATGTTGATTTTCTATTTTCGTATTCAAATATTGACTTCCTCGGTAAATGTTAGCCGAGATTGTATAACAGCATCATACTATTATAATATAAAATGATGAATCTAATTTCCGGCTCCTAAGAAGGGTGTCAGTGACAGGACTGGATTGGACATTGGTCCAGTAGTTATAATGAACACGTTTCGAAAATGAACACCGGACGTTTGAGAAAACGAAGACGAAAATGTTGTCGTAAAGAAACTTATTGAGTTGACTAAGCGTAGAACATAATCAATATCGTAAAGGACGAAATCGATATCGTAAAGAGTGTATTTGAAATTAATAATACTTATGTGTTTATATAGTTTTAATACGCTAGAGTGCATAATCACATTATAATTTTAATTGTCATTAGTATACAAATGAAATTTTTACATAAACAATACTTACTTCCTTTTAGTATTTCGCAAATAAATGAAATTGCAACATTGGAGCGGGGCAATTCATTATCGCTCAACTGTTTAATAACGTATCGAAGAGGTGGTGCTCTTTATCTCTTGGAACAAGGCTATAAATATGACCGAACATCTTTTAAAACATTTTCTAACATCTTTCATTTAACGAATTTCCGAAAACTAACATCCTATTCTAATAATTATCATTGGAGCGATCAACGGACCAATGTAGACGTAAAGAAGACACTTCCCATCAGTGTCAGGTGTCTGATGATAATCTACTGCAACACACAGCCACAGTCACCTGTGAGCAATCCCTCACAGAGGAATGCTACCGGCTCTCTATAATCTTCGAAACTGAAAACAACAGCTGTTAAATTGCCGATTAGTGGCAGAACAAGGTAAAAAACCGTCCGACCGAATTACCTAAGCAGAAAAATGAGCTCTCGATCTTTCATTAGCAGCCCGGTCTTCAGCTCGTGCTTATGAAAGATGTTTTAATTACATCGTGCAAATTATCCGATACAAATAACCATTATACCGTAATTATTCGAAGGTGATTTGGCGTTCCCTGTATATGACACCGATTTTGTCGGAACACATATCGCAGAGTTTGCAAATTTAAATATTGATTTGGTCGAAGTAGAGCTGTGTAAGCGGAGATTGAATAATAAATTTCTACTGACATTATTCGATAAAACGGTTACATGTTACGATGTAAATCATTAATACCGATGTTAGTAAAGTTACCAATGAATATTGTGATTTAATTATATTTGGTATTGTTATTTCAGGTATTATTATTATTAATGTTATGCTGTCAGGTTTATTTAACACCTCATTTGCCTATTTAAGTCAACTACTGAACATAGGTTTGTTAAGGAAAGCCCTGCCTGCACCTTGCCCCTGCCACGAAGGTTTGCCCATATCGCGTAGGCCAGACGTGTTACACCCAGCTCCAGTACCATCGCACTCGTAATGCAGCTCTCCATCAATAGTCTGTCGGGTTTGGGTTCCGCATATACGGGTAAATAACAAAAAAATTAATAGACGAGATAAACAGTAAAACAGACAGACTTACTAACTAAGTTAGATCAACCAAATAGACTCACGACCGGACATATGATTCGCAAGAAAATATGATAGACACGGGAAGTCGATGGATGCAGGTGTCTCAGGGCCCAGCTTTATCGCAATTGGGGGAGACCTATGTTCAGCAGTGGACTTGTGATAGGCTGAAATGATGATGATGATACTCTAACTTGTATAATGTAACCTTATATAGGTATTGAGAGGAATCCTTTCCCAGCAGGGGGTAAGGCCGCTTTAATTTTACTCTCGCAGACCACTCCTAGGCAGGGACGGACTTCACCACCCAGTAAATTTGTTTAAGTACTTTGTATAATTAACCTTGTATAAGTATAAGAGTATTTTCCCAGTTGTGTATTTGGACATGTTGCGTTAGATTTTTCTCATTTGTAACTTTACGCATCGCCTTTTTTTATGTATGTATATATTCACGCTTTGTTCCTAACGGGGTAGGCGGAGACAATCTTCTTCCACTTGCTACGGTCCTGAGATACGTCTTTCGCTTCTTCCACTTTCAACAATCTTCGCAAGCATGCTCGTTGGTTTAGAGTACTCGTGACCTGGCCTTTTTTCAGAACGTCTCCGATTTGATCGCCTAGGTCTTCCTCTCCCGACTCTACCATTTACACTCGCCTCATATATTTGTTTCGTCAACTTACTTTCATTTATCCTTTCCACATGTCGAAACCAGCTCAGCATCCCTTTCTCAACTCGTGTCACTACATCGTCTTTCACGCCACAATTTTTTTTAATCTTATTAAAAATAAAAAAAAGGCACTTGTCTAATGAGCCAGGAACCCCGGCCGTATTCGGCCGCATTATCAGGAATATAATTGATGATTTCACGTGGAAGAAACGAAGTAATAAACGCCCGAATCCGAACGCACATCGAATACAATTGGATTGTATTCGACTCGAAACAACCATATCACGCCCACGCGATTCAATACTAAATTGAAACGCAGACTGCCTTACGTTGAACATTTTTTGTTTTGTTATATATAAATATTGTTTGTTGAAGCTTTATCTTGTTGCTGCATGCACATTGGGAAGCTCATTCGTTCCGTACAAGCATACGCTTAATGATTTCCTGTGTTTATGCGAATGAGGCACATTAAATGAAACAACCAGTATTTCCGAACAGTTACGACTTAGGGGCCTTCAAGAAAAGAGCTTATTCCTTCCTTAAAGGCCGGCAGCGCATCTGTAGCTACTCTGGTGTTGTGGATGTTCGTGGGCGTCGGTGATCACTTACCATCAGGTGAGCCGCAAGCTCATTTGCCCCCTTCTTCTATAAAAAAAAAAAACTAACATTTACGAATTTTATCTCATTTCATTTTATTTATTTATTCTAGAAGTTGCGGGTGCTTTACGGTATCCATGGTCGCGGGGGGACAAAGGTGTTTAATGTAGGACCTCATCCGCTACGATACTTCGCTTTCCATCGGGCAAGATTGAGGTCAAACGCAGGCCTATTTTTTCATAAAAAAAAAAAAATACTAACAATTTCACAAAAATTCCGTGTGACGACGTTCACCTTATGAAATCACACCGTGTTACTTAAACGTTACCAATAAACGAAACCATATTTTGGTTGTTAAAAATAACACGGTATAATTTTATCGAGTGATAACTTCACACGGAATTGTTGTGAAATATTATTACGGCATAATGGATAAGGCCCGTGATGTCATAATTGTGAGAGGCGTGGACTGATTTAGAACTGATTAGGCTCATTAATTATTCTTCCTTCATCGTGAAGCCTAAGTCTCGGCGATGGAAAACATCTTGTAGAAACCTGCATGTCTGAGAAATAACAAAAACAATAAATCAAACATTATTTCGTGGACATGTCCGCCAACTCGCTCTGCAGAAGGTTGGCCAACTCGTCTCAGCTCCAAAACTCACTCACAAATATTTGTTTTCGTTCAGTTGGTAGTTTTGGAGCAGAACAGCTTTTACAGGCTGTTTACTTTACATCGTCGGCGTTAAAATATATATATATAAGTCACTAAGTGTAGGACACAACTAGTCCGACGAAAGGACTTCCGCTCTCACTCAGAGTTTCAAGTCTCCGAGTTAGGAGTATAGACGAGTTTCTATGGAGTTAATGCGAGCTGAGATTATTGATCGTTACGACCTCATGGGGGGGTAGTTGCCACGCCTGGCGAGCGGGTTGGCAACCGCAGTTTTCATTTCAGGAACGCTGTGTGGCGCGTAACCGAATGGATGAAATTATAATGCACGGTGTTTAATGGATTATGTATTCGGGCTTTATAATATAAGCAACGTTTCGACAGTTTCAAGTGTTAAGATAACTTATTATAAAAAAAAAAAAAATTTAGTCAAAAATCAGTTAAGACTTTTGCAAAAAAGTACTTAAGAGATTACTTATTATCAAACCAACGTCTATTTCCGCAGGTTATAGAAGTGTTTAGAGTTGGACTCAATGCTGTAACTCGCATATCGATGAATACAAGTATATAATGTAGGTTCGAGCCGGAAGCGACACACAAGGACCTTCTGTAAGTCCGGTCGTGAAATGAGATCCATCCGACCCAGCGAAATTTAATTTCAAATGATAGATAACTATAATTACATGCTTTGTGACATAACTCCGGCTTGCTGGCGTTTTCCTAGAGAAGTTTATGTTCAGCGGTGGACTTAAATATGTCGTTGAAGAAGAAGAAGAAGTACGTCGTAGTAATAAGTATCGAATTTTATATTGCTGTTATTTACCACTGACTAAATATACTGACTATTATATTATTATATAATATTAAACTAACCTAAAATAACTCAAGATGAACATATGCCTTATTGAATCTATAGATACTTTTTGTTACGATTTAAGTTATCATCGTGACGACATATCCAAATGTGACGAAAAAACACGTGTTTTTTTACGTAACTGTAAATCTATAGATACTTTTTGTAACGATATAAGTTATCGTATATATTTTAAAACAAGTATATCAAAATGTGCCAAAAAACACGTGTTTTTTTACGTAACTGTAAATCTATAGATACTTTTTGTAACGATATAAGTTATCGTATATATTTTAAAACAAGTATATCAAAATGTGCCAAAAAACACGTGTTTTTTTACGTAACTGTAAATCTATAGATACTTTTGTAACGATATAAGTTATCGTATATATTTTTAAAACAAGTATATCAAAATGTGCCAAAAACACGTGTTTTTACGTAACTGTAAATCTATAGATACTTTTGTAACGATATGTTATCGTATATATTTTAAAACAAGTATATCAAAATGTGCCAAAAACACGTGTTTTTACGTAACTGTAAATCTATAGATACTTTTTGTAACGATATGTTATCGTATATATTTTAAAACAAGTATATCAAAATGTGCCAAAAACACGTGTTTTTTACGTAACTATAAATCTATAGATACTTTTGTAACGATATGTTATCGTATATATTTTAAAACAAGTATATCAAAATGTGCCAAAAAACACGTGTTTTTTACGTAACTGTAAATCTATAGATACTTTTGTAACGATATAAGTTATCGTATATATTTTTAAAACAAGTATATCAAAATGTGCCAAAAACACGTGTTTTTTTACGTAACTGTAAATCTATAGATACTTTTTGTAACGATATGTTATCGTATATATTTTAAAACAAGTATATCAAAATGTGCCAAAAACACGTGTTTTTACGTAACTATAAATCTATAGATACTTTTGTAACGATATACGTTATCGTATATATTTTAAAACAAGTATATCAAAATGTGCCAAAAACACGTGTTTTTACGTAACTATAAATCTATAGATACTTTTGTAACGATATAAGTTATCGTATATATTTTAAAACAAGTATATCAAAATGTGCCAAAAAACACGTGTTTTTTTACGTAACTGTAAATCTATAGATACTTTTTGTAACGATATAAGTTATCGTATATATTTTAAAACAAGTATATCAAAATGTGCCAAAAAACACGTGTTTTTACGTAACTGTAAATCTATAGATACTTTTGTAACGATATGTTATCGTATATATTTTAAAACAAGTATATCAAAATGTGCCAAAAACACGTGTTTTTACGTAACTATAAATCTATAGATACTTTTGTAACGATATAAGTTATCGTATATATTTTAAAACAAGTATATCAAAATGTGCCAAAAAACACGTGTTTTTTTACGTAACTGTAAATCTATAGATACTTTTTGTAACGATATACGTTATCGTATATATTTTAAAACTTGTATCATTTCGCGTAACTGATCAATCTGTGGAATTTTGCGAACAGAACTTAAATCTAATTGTTACATATATATTTAGTTATTTTTTAATTCTACAAGCACGAGTAAAATACTAATTTTAAAAGAAAAAATAATGCGTACACGATTCAGTCGGCTAATTCCACTGAAAATTTCTTGAATATTTAATTTAAGTGCTTAAAGCTACATGAGTGTTTTATGCAACGGGCGTACAAAGATATGGCAAACAATACAGCGTAGGCGGTGCGTGGGTTTTACTCGAGTTGAACGGACGTTAGGTAATGCTGTGGGCGTTTATGTAACGTGCGCGTGCATATAACATTATTTTTCTCCAATTTGTAAACTTCTAATATTATAAACTTGAATGTGCGTCTTTGTGTAATTACGAGTACGAGAATTTAAAGAAGACGCTTCGCTTTGAGGAGATGGAGATGGATGGAGAGCTACCAACAAAACGCAGCGTGAGTTTTTTAACACACCTGCACCTGCTCTTTGATTGATTTACGTGGCTCTGATGAATTACAGAACTACAGATGGCGAAAAATCCATACGAATATCCCGAACCCAAAACCACAGACAAGCAAAGAGGAGCATTGCTTGTCTGTGGGCTTTGGTATTGCTTGTCTTTGGGCATCCCTAGTGTTATCGACATTCAAGCTCTCCGAATCGCAATATTGTTAAACATAACTCAGCACGTGTTGCAATTATGAAAATTACTTTGTGAATGTAATAAAATTAAAGAAAAATTAAAACTGTAAAATAGTAAAAAAAGTAAGTTAACTTAACGTGGGTATTATTAATAATCGACAAATCTCCTAACTATAGGTAAGATTCGCCTTAAAAATTCGGCGAAGAAAGCAAATATTGACATCGACCGGGATACGAACCGAGGACCTTTTACAGGAGTTGTGTTGTACACATGTAAAAATCCACAGGTGAAACGTCCTGTTTAACCCTGCACGTATCATAACTTTGAACATTAGAAGGGTTAATACAGTCGAGTAATCTGCACTTATTTGACCCGAGACACAAAGCTTTTAAGCACTCGAGCGTGATGAGTCCTTCGCCTGGGATTGGGGCAAATAAGTTAAACGAAAGTCAAAGTTTAATTACTATGAGTTGGAGCCCCACAACGTGCTGTGAACAATAATGTAACTGTGAAATGTATTTAATATTTATTCACACGATATCAACAAATACGCACATGTTCTAATTAGATTTTGCCCGCGATTTCACCTGCGTATAATCTATGATTTTTAATTATAATGTTATCGACTACATAAATAAAAGTCAATGTTTCTGAGCTTGTCCCTTATACACAATTTAGGTGTAAGAAATAATAATATAGTATTAAAAAAAAGTGTGATGAATAGGGCAGTCCCCTGTCATGCTTCTTGATAGCTTCTTAACAAATATAAAATCATAGGCTTCTAAACAATCTTCACTACATATAAACCGTTCTGTGGTTTGTGTTTGTATCCCATTCTGGCCATTACTAATGGTATTAATAACGTTCTGATCGAACCCGGTATTTACCGCGTTAATAAATAGTGGAGTTTTAATTTGAATAATATGCATTCGAACACTGGTCGAAAATTGCTGCATTTGTTATTAGTTGAAACCATCAGTTTTTGTGTTTAATTTAATATATTTATTTATTTATTTAGTGAGTAGGGTTACAATAGTGATATTCGATAGCTTAAAAATAAATAAAAGTGATTTATTAAGTTCTTCAAGAGATATTGTATTCACACACGTTTAGATCAACCGTCATTCAAGATTTTTTTCTTCAAATAACTTTTGTTTAATAATAGTCAGAATAAATGAACTTATAACATACTGACATCAGAATGTGCATTGGTGTACATTATATATATAAAGATACCAATTCAGTTATAATAAAGTTGGTGCAGTGGATCGAGTTCTGTTTACTGGTCTTTGCCTACAGAGCATTAACTTTCAGGTGTTCTGTATTTGTCTCCCCGTTCAAAGTTAACGTACTTACTTACATGTGTATAAAGTTACGTGACGTCGCCGATCACGGTGCGAATCGAATAAATCTCACTTTGAACCCACCCACGCCTACAGTACAATAGATTAAATTAACACCACCGTGTTTGAATGATGTAGTTCAGAGTAAACCTCGCTCCACGACCGCACGCTTTGAAACTTAATTAAGTATTGTTTACAGCAAGACTGCAACCGTTCTATGATTGCAATTAGAACGGAATTTAAGTTCGTAACGTAAATATTGAATTCTGAATTCATCTCCGTTCCAGCCAACTATGAAGTACATTTAAAATATAAATATTTCATTCACATATTTGATAGAAATGTTTACTATGTGGTACGCTCCTTGTCTGCGTAGGAGCCACCTGGGCAGTTAGTGTCTACCGCTGATCAGCACTGCAACCGCTGTTGTGTTCCAATTTAAAGGTATACTGAGTCGGCATAATTACGGCCCGTAAGGCGTCCCATCTCAATCCTCATGGCTGACGATGCGTCTGTAACTGTCAACGAATAAAACTTGTTTACAGGTGCCCGTCTCATGCCTCTGATAGACGGTATGATAAGCATCATAAATAATAGTCTTAAATAACTATAACAGTTTATTATAAGTCCACTGCTGCCTATGATGTTAAAGAACAGGAACCTTAGAAAGAAAGTAGCGGCATTTAAATGTCCACTGTAAAACCAACCACAAATATCAGTTTTATAGCCGGCAAGGGTCCGCCACGCTGCTCCTATAAGTAAGTCATCACTGCCAACACGCAATGGTTCTGTACTTTGCTCTTGAGGTTTTGAGGTATACATGACGAGAAGATGTGATGTAGTTCCCCGAACGCTGTCCTGCCGAGTTGGATTCGTCGATTGACCTCTGGGTCGAAGTCTTTGTGTTATAAAGAGTATGATGTATACCAGAAGAATGTCTGGGTCAATCGTAAGCTTAGTGAACCGGTTAATGAAATAGGGATTCGCTCTGTTTAATTGAATGCCTTTCGGTGAAATATATTTTTTCTTTTTCATCTCCTGACATACATTTTATATTACCTAAAATTTCATATCGAGGCAAATGTATAATGATTTAATCTCAGAATTTATTCCATTAATTCAAGATGTTATACGAAAGCCGATTAAATGGAAGTGTTATTAATATAGCCACAAACTGTGTGTATCATGCTTTTAGATAATTTAAATTTTACATACGAAATATGTGTAATATTTTAGCGTTTGTTCTCCCGCTCTTATTCAATGGGCGGATTCCCACAATTGCCACATTTACTCGAGGGGTTGGCGATCCCAGTACCATGCGCTTCACATCCCTGCTCCTGCCCGACATCGGTCTGTATATTTTCGACGTACCTTTTTTTTAATATTTAATTTGCCTTCTTCACAGACACATATATATGTAACTATGTGTGTATAGATATATACATATATGTAAATGTATGTAAAAATCCTGCTGAATATTGCCTAAATCCATTCTAACGGAAATAACACGGCACTGTAAAGTGGTTTCTCACACCCTGAGGTACGGGTCTCCCCCATTTTATTATCATTACAGCCTGTCAGAAGTCCACTGCTAAACGTTGCCAAAGGTCAAAGATTGTCATAAATCATGGTCCTGAGTTACCTGCAACCATCGACTTCCCCCTACAATGTGCAGGTTACTGTAAGGGTGTACGCAAGATGACGCAAGAATCCCGTCCCATACGAATATAATTTTCCACAAAATCCGTCAAATATAAAAAAAACTTATATAAAATTTTAAGGCAGTCTTTATATGTACTTATATTATACAACGTACACATTATATAACAATAAATTGAAAAGCTTAATGTACATATGAAACACGTGAAAAAGGGCACAATAAGGTAAAACTAAATTCAAACTCTCGAAACTTTGAGGTTATGTTTGACCATTGAAACAGATTTTCATGGAAAAAGTGAGCCACATTTATTTCGCTCTCGAAACTTCGGGATCTTTTGAGACATTAACATTCCGGAGCACTCCGGTTTACAAGAATTTGCTTTTTTGCTTCAACTAAGTACCTAGGCTTTTAAAATAATAATAAAATAAGGAAGAATTCTTTTATTAGAACAGGTAGAGAACGTGACTGAACGTGAACGAACCTGTTTTCGAAATAGAGATTTGCAAGAACATTTCGATCATTGAACACAACATGCAAGGACACAAAATCTGTCGGACAAAAAAATATCAACGTCACGAGTAGAAATTACGCACGGTCGTATCCTTAAGTTTCCCAGATAATGTTGTAGTATAAAAGAAAGGGGCTTTCCCTTTTCATATAACTTCGACCTCAGGAGACGCAGCGCTTCACAGCGGCAGCCATCGTCGCATCCTTTCTTTCCAACTTTCGGACCTCCGCTCTCGCAGGTCTTTTTTTTTTTTTAATGGAAAAGACGGCAAACGAGCAAACGGTCCACCTGATGGTAAGTGATTACCGTCGCCCACGTACATCTGCAACACCAGAGGTGCTGCTGGTGGATTGCCGGCCTTAAAGGGTATTTGGGAGATGGGAGGAAGGATGGGGAGGGGGAGTGGGCCGAACGAAACGCTGAATCACAAGATGCCTCTACTTCACGCCACTATTCTGCGAGACAGAACCACCAACCAGGACGATCCGGCCCAATCGAGCACCAGCAAAAGCCGCCGCTTGGCTCTACCTCGATTAAGGACATTGGTGTATATAGGACACATAATGGATGGTTCATAATCATCACGCTAGACAAGAGCATTGTCCCGAGTCCCAAGATATGGAACCCGAGTAAGAATCTATTCCCAAACTATTACGTAATGCAACGAACCGTGGGAATGAAAATAACATTTCTCTGTGATGTTTTGTACCATACCTAGACATTTACATGTAGATAGGAATTCATGGTAAATTATTGATCGGAAAATCCGTGACCTCGTTTTATCCGAGGGCGTCAGGAGAAACAAAGATAGAGTAATTACGAGTTCTATTCGGTGAACACAATCGGTGCCCGCTGTACACACTTGAATAACTACATTTATAAACTAACTGGAAATAGAACATTATAACTTTCTATTTCAAGTTATTATAATATGGAAAATTCATCGTCATTGCGTACTTTAGATGAAAATACAACGAGCTTGCAGTTTTGCGGGGTTTAGGGTTCCGGCAAGCACTAAAATTGTTAATAGCATTTTTAAGCGCTGTATGTACCATGTGCTCGGCGGTGAAGGAAAACATCGTTAGGAAACCTGCATGTCTAAGTATTAATAATAAGAAATATTTCGAGGATATGAGAAGCCCGCCAACCCGCACCGTGGCAAGCTCTTCCCGGCTCCAAAACGCTCACAGATATTTCAGAAGGAGGCCTTTGCCCAGCCGCGGGCACTTACCAAATATAATCGGACCTATAATATCCCGGATGACGGCATTACGTTGCGCCTCTCCGTGCTCCGCGGCTGACGTGTGCTCAGCCAGGTGGAGCCTAGAACCAGATCCACCTTGCGGGCCACGATGCCTAATGCTTACAGGCGCACGCTTTTATAACCCCTACGGCCTTCGGGTGACGGACATAGAGCGGTCCGTTGCCGTCGCAGGGTTGGGGGCGTTGTAGGAGGGAGACGAGGATTTCTCTCCCGAGAAGTGACCGCGAGAAGCGGACGGTACTGGTGGGCTCCCCGGTTCCGTGGGCCTACCGATATGCAGCAAAGGTGAAAGGGAACACTGTGAAGTTTTAGTGGGTGCAAGCTCGACATAGCCCGTCCTTCCCCTTCGCAGGGGCCTATGTCTATGCCCGATATGTATATCCTTAGAGGCCCCATTAATTGTCCATCACCAGCAGCAATTGAAGTTTAATATAGCATATAATACACTCATAGTACATATATAATGTTGGAACCCTTTAATATGTTCCGGCCTAGTTAAGTTAAGTAGCCCAACTTCCTCCTTACAATGTCCTCTAACTTATAGCGAAGGTCGTCTCTTCCCGTCAGTATCGTTACAGTCGTTTCCAAGATTAGCCCTGACAAAAAGACAGACAAAATTATTAAGTTTAGGTGTCGTGCAAGTAATCACATGAACAAATAAAAAATAGTTGCATCGATGTCACAGACAGACACTATCTATTTTATTTATGTGTTTAGATTTAGATCGTTGGCCTGGACACTAACGAGTTTTTGCCTATTGCCGGCTGTTAAAGTTTTAATATCTATATTTATTGGCGCGAATTCATGCGAGGCAAAAGCAATATGTGTTCAAATACCTCTCTCCCACCCTCCCTCTGTGTTTTAGTCACTCATACATTTATCTGAAATGCAGGACGTGTTGTCTGAAAGATAGGAAATTTACGTAACAATTGTGGCCCTGAACAAAAACCTAGATCTTTAATTGTTCATAAATTTATGGCTAAATTAAATAATAAACGAAATTTTGTTAGCACTTCATGCGATATTTACGAGTATAACGTTTCTAGAAGCTTCGAGAATATTTTACTTGAATAAGTAATTCCTAATCTACATTGGCAGCCTTGCAATATTCCAAACTAGACATGAACGTCGGAAATAATTTTCCCTTTGAGATTTATGGCTTTGCTCCGGTCCGTGGTAAACTTTTATTTTGGAAACCTTTAACATAAAACCGCAATGTTTGCTGCCTTTTTTTTAACCTATTTTTTAAACAGACTTTTATAGAAACTAGAGCGAGCTTTATTTTGTGTTCTTTTATCGATTGTTTTTATATTCGTGGTAGAGTTAAGCGGTTAAACCCTCCCCTCCTCAACGCACCTGCAGCTGCTGTGGTATTGCAGATGTACGTGGGCGACGGTGATCACTTACCATCAAATGAACCGCTTGCTCGTTTGCCCCCCTTCCTAAATAAAAAAATAGATATATATAGAGGTCTTAGTGGATCTTTGATAGCCAGTTAAAATAATAGCAGAATGTAAACGAAAACTTTTTTTTTATGGAATAGATGGCAAACAAGCAAGCGGTTCACCTGATGGTCAGTGCTTACTGTCGCCCACATACATCTGCAACACCATAGATGCTGCAGGTGCGTTGCCGGTCTTTAAGGATATTTGGGAGATGGAAGGGAAGAGGAGAGGAATAGGGAGGGGGTGTG
Source organism: Bhutanitis thaidina (assembly GCA_029286595.1). NCBI lineage: Eukaryota > Metazoa > Arthropoda > Insecta > Lepidoptera > Papilionidae > Bhutanitis > Bhutanitis thaidina. The sequence goes on from JAGSMS010000010.1 coordinate 14,926,661, forward strand.
GGCCTCCGGTTACCTCACTCACCGAACGAAACGCAGAAGCACAAGATGCTTCTACATCACGCCGGTATTCTGCGAGGCCGTGGTATCAATCCGGTCGAGCCGGCCTATTCGAGCAGCAGCTAAAGCCGCCGCTAGGCTCTACCATGCTTGAAATTATTTCTATACTATTTCTACTGCTCTGTCACTCTTAGATATGAGATCTTATGTAATGGCGTTTGCAATTGATTTTGCGTCAGCCATTTTCTTGGCGGGATTATGGAATAGATGGAGCCAATATTAATTGCGGCAAAGGATTACGTAACGGCTTAGTTCTTTGTATTCTAAAATTGACTTTTGCAGGTTTCATGAGCTTTTGCGTTGCCTCCGGTGTTAATAATACGTATATAATTATTGCGACTTCTTTCGCTGGGATATTAGAATTAAATGCCCTGCATTGTAACAAAAGCCATGGTAGTCTAGTGGTCAGAGGGCTCTTTTTAATTTCATAGAGGGCAGGCGTCCTGAAACCACTACTAAAATTGTTTGTGATTGTGAAGGAAAAACATCCAGAGAAAACCTGTCTGAGAAATAAAGATATATATTATTTCGGGTATATATGAACCCCGCTAATCCGCACTGGAGCAGCGTGGCGGGCCCTTCCCGGCTCCATAAAACCCTCTCAAATATTTGAAAAAGATGCCTTCGCCCAGCTGTGCGCAATTACAGGCTGTAACTTTACTACTTTATTGGAACAAAGCGTTATGCTTGTTAATTTTTAATGCGTACATCAAAGGGTTGAAACAATTTGTCTGCGTCAGTTTTTCAGTCAGAAGTCAACGTGACAACTATAACCGAGTGAACCACCGCGGACTTCATCACTATTTACCTGGTGAGACTGTCGGTATTCAAGTACTAGCTCAGGATGTCTAAAAGCACCTGAGCAAGACTTATTATAGCGCAAGGGCGCTTCGTTCTTTATCCGCAAACCCTGAAGACAAAGGTTTTCGTTCAAAGCGTCCTGCATTTTTTTACTGACGGCGTGACAACTTCTAAAACTTTAAATTCGCTCAGTTAAAGGGCAATGTGAATTTTGAAATCATGCCAGTTTATATGCGGGATGAGATTCGTGATGAGGAAATCAGCTGGAGAACCGTGCTCATTGACAACATCATAATTTTTAAGTCCACTGTTCACCACCACCAGACGTAGAACTTTAAAGCGCCTACGTATGCACGCTGATCCGAGCATATTGCATAGCCCGCTGAGCAACTCTGTGCTTCCATACACGGCCTGCATTGAAACACTTCTCAGTTCTGTATGTCATCACTGGCAACACGCACTGGTTGTATACTCTGCTCTTGAGGGTTTGCGGTATACTCGACGAGAAGATATGACGTTGTTTTCCGAACGCAGCCCAGCCGAGTTGGAGCCGTCGATTGACCTCTGGGTCGAAGTTGGACCTACCTAATCGAAACAATTTGTCCCAGGTATACGTACTCGACTACAACTTCTAGGTTCAAGATCTTCGTCCTAATATTTTGAGATAAAGTGTCGAAGTGAAGAACAAAATTTGATAAGTTTGAAGGGATCGTCATATTGCGGACAGATGTAAAATTATTTATTTCACGAATATCGCTTTCAGTCGCGATACGAAACAGGACCTTCAAATCAGTAGGCAACTAAGTTAACCATTTACATGATCCTCAAGCCCTGGCTTTTTTTAATGTAACATATTAAAAAACTTTCACCAGACAATTTTCTTAAACTTCTGAAAGCCTAATTGCCTACAGAATATTTTAACTTACAATTATTACACAGGGTTACTGTTTAAGACGTATATTATTAATGTATACTTCAAACTGCTTTTATAATTTTATGTAAATTTCTACAAACAAACTAGATGGGGCTAGACATATTTAGTACGCGATATGGTTTGTCTTTTATAAAGGTAATAAAAATGTTGATTTAATATGTTCAAATATACCAGCTTAGACCAGTATACAGTGGTGGTTTTATTTATCAACCCTTCGAGTGTACACAAACAGATCAAAGCCCAGTGTGACTCTTAACATTTACCCTCATAAATTTGTTTCATAAGGCTCCATTTTAATTAAAGTTGCGCACGTGTTATGCGCGCGCGTTGTGTTTAAATCATGTAAAATCTTTTAAGGTATTACTAGGAAATAAACAGCCCCCCCCCCCCATCATCATCAGTCCTAATCAATTTTGGTATTTCCATCCTGAATTCTAATCTTGGTAGAGCCAAGCGGGGACTTTGCTGCTGCTCGAATGGACCGGCTACCAAGGTAGAACCACGACCACCCAGAATACCGTCTTGAGGCAGAGGCATCTTGTGCTTCTCGTTCGGTGAGTGAGGTAAACGGAGGTCCACTCGCCTCTCCCTCTCTCGTTCCCACTTTTTCGTATTCAGGTTTTGGACTTGATCTTGATCGAAATTAATAAAAAAAATTATTTCATTTTTCCGTAGTAACAAATGACAACAGTTATCTCCTTCGTAACTAGACATTATCCCGCTTATGGGTACAAAGTTTCACTTCAATGGCTTTATAAATTTCGGAGATTTTGGACTTGAAATCCGTGAGACGTGAACGCTCAAGTTCTTAGCAGATTCTTAGATACTTTATTCATTTCCTCAACTCAAGGAACACATAACGAAACTTAATTAACATTAACAAATAATGCTATTTTTATATGTATATATTAGCGCCTTGTTCCGAAAAGGGTAACTCTTCTTCCACTTGCTACGATCCTGTCATACGTGTTTTGCTTCTTTCACTTTCATCAATCTTCGCATGCATGCTCGTTGGTTTAGAGTACTCATGACCTGGCCCTTTTTCAGAACGTCTCCGATTTGATCGTGAAATGTTCGCCTAGGGTCTCTCCCGACTCTACCATTGTTATAGTATACCATGCTATAGTAATGTTAAATTAATGGCCACAACTACAGGGCTGGTTTTCTGTCGGCACCATGGATATTTTTGCGAGCTTATGTCACGACTTTTTGTAACATATATGGGATATGACTAGGATCCAAATACAAATAACAAAAAAAAATATATCAGGCAAATGACATTAATAACTAATATTAATATAAAACAATTAAAACTAAGTTGTTGAACTATTACGTACTACGAATCACGAACCAGTTCCACAACGATGACTATATAATTTCACGTTCTTTGTGAAATTAAAATTTTTACTATCCACCGCTGAGCTTGATTCCTTCAGCATAGAGTAATACGCGTTCGTAAGTTGACTGTTGATACATCTAACCTCCAATGGACAACTGTTATACCTAAATTTCTTGAAATTAACTAAGTTTTCTTTGTACTTTACAATGAAGATTATAGTTTGAGAATGCCTGTCTTTATTAATCACTAAGAGAACAAAGACGTTCTCCCAATGTTATTTTCCTAAATTCGCATTCTTAATTCTCCTAAAATTAATAAAATCCATGAAGAGTCCCACGCACATTTACACGCCTGAAAATAGCATAAAATGAGAAAATTGCTAATTTTAAATCGGCAGGGTACCTCAATTAAACATTTTCAATAGAAAGCCAGTGTAACTTGGCTAAAAGACCTTTAGAGCAAAGTTTTCCTTTCCTCGTAACTTTTCCAACCAGAGCGCTCAACTTCTACTAAACGACAAAAAAAAAATTGACTCACAAGTAAAGTTACATTGCAATTTTTAACAAAGTTTTCTTTTTATTTATTACAGCGCTTCTCAAAGCCAATTAGCTTCTACAAAATGGATTATTTCTGTAATGGTTATCGGCCAGCATTATAGGTGACGAAGCGGGTTCGTGAAGGACAGCCGCTAAGACGCGAGGTTCTGTCCTGCGATCACCAATGCGCTGATCGAGCGTGGTAATTCTGACAAATCCTCCTTATGGGAGAGGCCCATGTCCTGCAGTGGACTGTTCACAGGCCGTGAAGGTCAAGTCTGGTTCGGCCAGCATTATATATTTTTTTATTATCAATTTTTTTTTTATTTCCTTGAAAAATTTAATTTCACTATTTTCAAATAATTATGAGCTCTATGTTCCATATGTCAATAACGCGTATCCATCTTGTATAACGCCCATAATGTCTATGGACTTAAGGCGCCATTACATGCTTCATTCCCATTTTTGTGTGAATTCACCGATATACGATGACGGTGTATGACATAGATATCAAGTTTAAGGGGCAGTATGAATTAATAATGAATCAATTTATTTACCGGCACCTCTAAAATTGTTAATAACAATTACTCGTATTTCGAGGACATGTGATGTCCGCCGACGCGCGTTGGCACAACGATGCGGACCCTGTCCGGCTCCAATCCCTCTCTTATATTTGATAAGGAGGCCTTTGCTCAACAGTGCACATTCACAGGCTGCTATTTTGCTTAATTTTTACAAATTATTAGTTTTTGGGTGTGGTAGAAACATATAACCAACCGGTTACAATTATTGCAAAAAAAAATCAAGGATACCTACGGAGTTTCTTGCTCCAGTTTCTTCTCCAACCAAATCCTCCTTCTTATTGCAAAACGATATTAGATTGCTAAAAAAATAATAACACGATTTGAGATACGAAATTATGTATCTTACGTCGATAAATATGCCTAATGCCAACATCACCTACACGTGGTGTACCCTGCCAGCAAACAAACGAGGCTTAGACCACTGTAAGATGTTGGAATATCCAACCGAATTTGCTGAACCCAAATCCTGCAGACCAGTGATGGAGAACAACACCACTAGTGTGGCCCGTCGTGGCCAAAATCTTCAAGAAATGTATGACACCTTTTATTACTGCCGCTCTGTTGGTGAAGCTTAGGCTCAGCAGTGGGCGATTATTTTAGCTGATGTAGCAGTACGTGGAATATGAGGTTCAATTTACTGTCGTAACGTCGCATCCACTCCGTATATACAGATCCTATATAGACGCTTTTTATGTAGAGTGACATTGGACTTGTTTCAATCTATTTCCAAGCACATTAAACACATCTGACGTTTCGTTGGCGAAAGGATTACTTCGCACACATGTTCATCGCGACCACTCCGACACGCAGCCGACATAATTATTACATCGCCATTAAAATTTCGATGAGGTTTTGACAGTCGTTGTTTACTTTACGAAACTCTGAAACAATGTTTAGGAGGCGGCAGTACATAAATGAAGGCAACAAATAATTAAAACGTTTTAACATAACGTAAAAAAATAGTTTTAACTTGTTTTACTCTAGGCCCGCATGTGTGATAAGTAATTTAGTGTCTGCCATACATACTGCTTCTTTGGTTTATTATTCGAGACGGTTATCCCGCCAACTGTCGGTAGCCTTTGCGATTTTCAAGACTTTTCCCTTAGACGCCTCATACGACACCCACAAGAAGAAAGTGGGAGGCAGATTTGAACAATCATTACAAAACTACTACATAATGCTGTGGTCTACTGGATGTATCTATACTTCGTAACTGACTCACTCTACTAAACCTGTAGAATAAACTAATACAGAAAAATTTCGACTATTAGCAGAGCCCAAACCCCAACCGACAAGGGGAGATCACATGAGAAGTATCACTACTTTGAGGGTATCACCTATTTGTCCTTTCTCTGAGTTCTATTTCATACCAAATTACATCTTAATCGGTTTAACTGTGAAAACGTAAACACACAGAGTACATATACAGAGTGTCTGTAATTGTTTTTAATTTCTTAACATTGATTAGCTTTTTACCGATACAACTAATGTCTGATTTTCTTAATGTGCGTAAGGATGGAAAAGCACGGTCAACTTGGTGATCCATGGTCATTTTTGGGCCATTAATATCAACATCTATCTTCGATATACACATAATGCTTTCTTCTGGAAGTAAAGTATTAATTCATAAACCTTTTTTTATTGGAAAGAGGGGCAAACGTGCGTCTCACCTGATGGTAAGCGATTACAGACACCCACGTACATCTGCAACACCAGAGTAGTTGTAGGTGCAGGTTGCAGGCCTTTAAATGATATTTGGTCATGCAACCTGGTCACTCACCGAACGAAACTTAGAAGCACAAGATGCCTCTACTGCACCCTGGTATGCAGGCGCCGGTTGGCTCTACTACTTACAGAAATTTAAACAATAAAAATTATTTGATAAAGAATTATGTCAAAACCACTGTACACTCCACAAATCTACACATACTACAGGTGTAGAACGGAGACGAGCTGATGTGCTTTTGTTTGATTGAAAAGTTAACGTTCTCGTTTCACGCAGAGATTCTCTAAAGATAGAAGAAGGAAATTATAAATAACAGTTACAAAAAACACCTTTATTTTTGTTTCAGGCTAGCAGTCCAACCCAGTACTTCTGGTATAGAACAACACTGCAAATTTCCGAGGACATCAATTACCCAGAAACGTTCAACTACAAGATCGCTCTGGCCCTCGTGATAGCCTGGATCTTGGTCTATTTGTGCATGATCAAAGGAATCGCATCCTCCGGAAAAGTCGTGTACATAACCGCTACTTTCCCGTACATCGTACTTGTCATATTCTTCTTCAGAGGGATAACTTTGAAGGGAATGAGCGATGGCCTGATACATCTTTTCACACCGAAGTGGCATACGATTTTAGACCCTGTAGTGTGGCTAGAAGCAGGTACTCAGATATTCTTTTCCCTTGGCCTGGCTTTCGGTGGCCTTATAGCATTCTCGTCGTACAATCCCGTGGATAACAATTGTTATCGTGATGCTATTATGGTCTCTATGACCAACTGCTTAACGTCCATGTTCGCGGGTATCGTGGTGTTCTCGATCATCGGGTTCAAAGCTACTATGATATATGAGAGTTGTCTGAGCTTGAGGAATGAAACTCTGTTGGAAGTTTTTGGTTCTTCGTACCGATCCATGGTGTTCCCCGATGAAGGACAGCCAGTGACTGTCGATGTAAATGGCAATTTAACAACTTTCTTCATGCCTCATTTACCCGAATGTGATCTGCAGAAGGAATTGGATAATGTAAGTATATTTGTATTTCATATTCCCCTTCATATTCTTTCTTTTTCTGCAAGTGGTGCACTGCACTGCACCAACACGTGGTGGAGCCTATTGGCTAACATACGAGGCTCGGGCGACCGAATGATGGTGGAAAAAGTACCCAAATAACCTAACCCAACTCTAACCTAACCTAACCTAACCCAACTCAACCTAACCTAACTCTAACCTAACCCAACTCTAACCCAACCTAACTCCAACCTAACCCAACCTAACTCCAACCTAACCTAACCTAACTCTAACCTAACCCAACTCAACCTAACCTAATCCCAACCTAACCCAACTCTAACCTAACCTAACCTAACTCCAACCTAACCTAACTCCAACCTAACCCAACTCAACCTAACCTAACCTAACCTAACTCTAACCTAACCTAACTCTAACCTAACCTAACTCTAACCTAACCTAACTCTAACCTAACCTAATCCCAACCTAACCTAACTCCAACCTAACCTAACCTAACTCTAACCTAACCTAATCCCAACCTAACCCAACCTAACCTAACCCAACCTAACCTAACCTAACTCTAACCTAACCTAACTCTAACCTAACCCAACCCAACTCAACCTAACCTAACTCTAACCTAACCTAACCTAACCTAACTCCAACCTAACCTAACCCAATCCCAACCTAACCCAACCTAACCCAACTCTAACCTAACCTAACTCTAACCTAACCTAACTCTAACCTAACCTAACCTAACCTAACCTAACCCAACTCAACCTAACCTAACTCTAACCTAACCTAACCTAACCCAACCCAACTCAACCTAACCCAACTCTAACCCAACCTAACCCAACCTAACCTAACTCTAACCTAACCTAACCTAACTCTAACCTAACCTAACTCTAACCTAACCTAACTCTAACCTAACCTAACCCAACCTAACCCAACCCAACCTAACCTAACCTAACCTAACTCTAACCTAACCTAACTCCAACCTAACCTAATCCCAACCTAACCCAACTCAACCCAACCTAACTCCAACCTAACCTAACTCTAACCTAACCTAACCTAACTCTAACCTAACCTAACCTAATCCCAACCTAACCTAACCTAATCCCAACCTAACCTAACTCTAACCTAACCTAACTCTAACCTAACCTAACTCTAACCTAACCTAACTCTAACCTAACCTAATCCCAACCTAACCCAACTCTAACCTAACCTAACCCAACCCAACCTAACTCCAACCTAACCTAACCCAACCTAACCCAACTCTAACCTAACCTAACCTAACCTAACCCAACCCAACCCAACCTAACCCAACCTAACCTAACTCCAACCTAACCCAACCCAACCCAACCCAACTCCAACCCAACCTAACCCAACCCAATCCCAACCTAACCTAACCTAACCTAATCCCAACCTAACCCAATCCCAACCTAACCTAACCTAACCTAACCTAACCTAACCTAACCCAACTCAACCCAACCTAACCCAACCTAACCCAACCTTAACCCAACCCAACTCAACCCAACCCAACTCCAACCTAACCCAATCCCAACCCAACCTAACCTAACCCAACCTAACCTAACCTAACCTAACCTAACCTAACCCAACCTAACCTAACCTAATCCCAACCTAACCCAACCTAACCCAACTCTAACCTAACCCAACTCTAACCCAACCTAACCCAACCTAACCTAACCTAACCCAACCTAACCCAATCCCAACCTAACCTAACCTTACCTAACCCAACCTAACCCAACCTAACCCAACCTAATCCCAACCTAACCTAACTTAACCTAACCTAACCTAACCTAACTCTAACCTAACCCAACCTAACTCCAACCTAACCTAACTCTAACCTAACCTAACCTAACCTAACCTAACCTAACCCAACTCAACCCAACCTAACCCAACTCCAACCCAACCTAATCCCAACCTAACCTAACCCAACCTAACCTAACCTTACCTAACCCAACCTAACCTAACCTAACCTAACCCAACCTAACCTAACCCAACCCAACCCAATCCCAACCCAACCCAACCTAACCTAACTCTAACCTAACCCAACCCAACCCAACCCAACTCCAACCTAACCCAACCTTAACCCAACCTAACCTAACCTAATCCCAACCTAACCCAACCCAACCTAACCCAACCCAACCTAACCCAACCCAACCTAACCCAACCTAACCTAACCTAACCTTACCTAACCCAACCCAACCTAACCTTACCTAACCCAACCCAACCTAACCTAACCCAACCTAACCTAACCTAACCCAACCTAACCTAACCTTACCTAACCTAACCCAACTCCAACCCAACCTAACCTAACCTAACCTAACTCTAACCTAACCCAACTCAACCCAACCCAACTCCAACCTAACCCAACCCAACCTAACCTAACTCTAACCTAACCCAACCTAACCTAACCTAACCTAACCCAACCTAACCTAACCCAACTCCAACCCAACCCAACCTAACCTAACCTAACCTAACCTAACCTAACCTAACCCAACTCAACCCAACCTAACCCAACCTAACCCAACCTAACCCAACCTAACCCAACCTAACCCAACCTAACCTAACCTAACCCAACCCAACTCCAACCTAACCTAACCTAACCCAACCCAACCTAACCTAACCTAACCCAACCTAACCTAACCTAACCTAACCTAACCTAACCTAACCTAATCCCAACCTAACCCAATCCCAACCTAACCTAACCTAACCTAACCCAACTCCAACCTAACCTAACCCAACCCAATCCCAACCTAACCTAACCTAACCCAACCTTAACCCAACCTAACCCAACCTAACCTTACCTAACCCAACCCAACCCAACCCAACCTAACCCAACCTAACCCAACCTAACTCCAACCTAACCCAACCCAACTCCAACCCAACCCAACCCAACCTAACCTAACTCTAACCTAACCTAACCTAACCCAACCTAATCCCAACCTAACCTAACCCAACCTAACCCAACCCAATCCCAACCCAACCTAACCTAACCCAACCTTAACCCAACCCAATCCCAACCTAACCTAACCTAATCCCAACCTAACCCAACCCAACCTAACTCAACCCAACCTAACCTAACCCAACCCAACCCAACCTAACCTAACCTAACTCAACCCAACCTAACCCAATCCCAACCCAACCTAACCCAACCCAACCCAACCTAACTCCAACCTAACCCAACCCAACCCAACCTAACCTAACCTAACCCAACCTAACCTAACCTAACCTTACCTAACCTAACCTAACTCTAACCTAACCCAACCTAATCCCAACCTAACCTTACCTAACCTAACCCAACTCCAACCTAACCTAATCCCAACCTAACCTAACCTTACCTAACCTAACCCAACCCAACCCAACTCCAACCTAACCCAACTCAACCCAACCTAACCTAACCCAACCTAACCTAACTCTAACCTAACCCAACCTAACCTAACCTAACCCAACCTAACCTTACCTAACCTAACCTAACCTAACCCAACCTAACCCAACTCAACCTAACCCAACTCAACCTAACCTAACCCAACCTAACCTAACCTAATCCCAACCTAACCTAACCCAATCCCAACCTAACCTAACTTAACCTAACCTAACTCTAACCTAACCCAACCCAACCCAACTCCAACCTAACCCAACCCAACTCCAACCCAACCTAACCTAACCTAACCTTACCTAACCCAACCTAACCCAACTCAACCTAACCTAACCCAACTCAACCTAACCTAACCCAACCTAACCTAACCTAACCCAACCTAACCTAACCTAACCTAACCTAACCTAACCTAACCCAATCCCAACCTAACCCAACTCCAACCTAACCCAACCCAACCTAACCTAACCCAACCTAACCCAACCTAACCTAACCCAACCTAACCTAATCCCAACCTAACCCAACCTAAATCCCAACCTAACCTAACCTAACCCAATCCCAACCTAACCTAACCCAACTCAACCCAACCTAACCTAACCCAACCTAACCTAACCTAACCTAACCTAACCCAACCCAACCCAACTCCAACCTAACCTAACCTTACCTAACCCAACCCAATCCCAACCTAACCTAACCCAACCTAACTCCAACCTAACCTAACCTAACCTAACCCAACCCAATCCCAACCCAACCCAACCTAACCTAACCCAACTCCAACCTAACCCAACCCAACCCAACCTAACCCAACCTAACCCAACCCAATCCCAACCTAACCTAATCCCAACCTAACCTAACCTAACCTAACTCTAACCTAACCCAATCCCAACCTAACCTTACCTAACCTAACCTAACCTAACCTTACCTAACCTAACCCAACTCTAACCTAACCTAACCTAACCCAACCCAACCTAACCTAACTCAACCTAACCTAACCTAACTTAACCTAACCTAACCTAACCTTACCTAACCTAACCTAACCTAACTCTAACCTAACCCAACCTAACCCAACTCAACCTAACCTAACCTAACTCCAACCTAACCTAACCTAACCTAACCCAACTCTAACCTAACCCAACTCTAACCTAACCCAACTCTAACCCAACCTAACCTAACCAAACCTAACCTAACTCTAACCTAACCTAACCTAACCTTACCTAACCTAACCTAATCCCAACCTAACCCAACCTAACTCTAACCTAACCCAACCTAACCCAACCCAACTCCAACCCAACCTAACCTAACCCAACCCAACCCAACCTAACCTAACCCAACTCCAACCCAACCCAACCCAACCTAACCTAACCTAACCTAACCTTACCTAACCTAACCCAACCTAACCTAACCTAACCTAACCTAACCCAACCTAACCAAACCTAACCTAACCTAACCCAACCTTACCTAACCTAACCTAACCCAATCCTAACCTAACCTAACCTTACCTAACCCAACCTAACCTAACCCAACCCAACCTAACCCAACTCAACCTAACCTAACCCAACCTAACCTAACCTAACCTAACCTAACCTAACCCAATCCTAACCTAACCTAACTCTAACCTAACCCAACCTAACCTAACCCAACCCAACCCAACTCCAACCTAACCCAACCCAATCCCAACCCAACCTAACCTAACCTAACCTTACCTAACCCAACCTAACCCAACTCAACCTAACCTAACCCAACCTAACCTAACCTAACCAAACCTAACCCAACCTAACCCAACCTAACCTAACCTAACCAAACCTAACCTAACCTAACCCAATCCTAACCTAACCCAACTCCAACCTAACCCAACCCAACCTAACCTTACCTAACCTAACCTAACCTAACCTAACCCAACCTAACCTAACTCTAACCTAACCCAACCTAACCTAACCCAACCTAACCTAACCCAATCCCAACCTAACCTAACCCAACTCAACCCAACCCAACCTAACCCAACCTAACCTAACCTAACCTAACCTAACCCAACCCAACCCAACTCCAACCTAACCTAACCTTACCTAACCCAACCCAATCCCAACCTAACCTAACCTAACCCAACCTAACTCCAACCTAACCTAACCTAACCTAACCCAACCCAATCCCAACCCAACCCAACCTAACCTAACCCAACTCCAACCTAACCCAACCCAACCCAACCTAACTCCAACCTAACCCAACCCAATCCCAACCTAACCTAATCCCAACCTAACCTAACCTAACCTAACCCAACCCAACCTAACCTAACCTAACCTAACCCAACCCAACCCAACCCAACCTAACCTAACCCAACCTAACCTAACCCAACCTAACCTAACTCTAACCTAACCTAACCTTACCTAACCCAACCTAACCCAACTCTAACCCAACCTAACTCCAACCTAACCTAACCCAACCCAACCCAACCTAACCTAACCCAACCTAACCCAATCCCAACCCAACCTAACCTAAATCCCAACCTAACCTAACCTAACCTAACTCTAACCTAACCTAACCTAACCTAACCTAACCTAACCCAACCTAACCTAACCCAACCTAACCCAACCTTAACCTAACCTAACCTAACCTAACTCAACCTAACCTAACCCAACCTAACCCAACCTAACCTAACCTAATCCCAACCTAACCTAACCTAACCTAACCTAACCTAAATCCCAACCTAACCCAACCTAACCTAACCCAACCCAATCCCAACCCAACCTAACCTAACCTAACCCAACCTAACCTAACCTAACCTAACCTAACCTAACCTAACCTAACCTAACTCTAACCTAACCTAACCTAACCTAACCCAACCTAACCCAACCTAACCCAACCTTAACCTAACCTAACCTAACCTAACCTAACTCAACCTAACCTAACCCAACCCAACCTAACCTAAATCCCAACCTAACCTAACTCTAACCTAACCCAACCCAACCTAACCCAACCCAACCTAACCCAACCCAACCCAACCTAACTCCAACCTAACCTAACCTAACCCAACCCAACCTAACCTAACCTAACCCAACCCAACCCAACCCAACCTAACCCAACCCAACTCCAACCTAACCCAACCCAACCCAACCTAACCTAACTCCAACCTAACCCAACCCAACCTAACCCAACCTAACCCAACCTAACCTAACCCAACCTAACCCAACCTAACCCAACCCAACTCAACCTAACCTAACCTAACTCTAACCTAACCTAACCTAACCTAACTCTAACCTAACCCAACCTAACCCAACTCAACCTAACCTAACCCAACCCAACCCAACCCAACCTAACCTAACCCAACCTAACCTAACCCAACCTAACCTAACTCTAACCTAACCCAACCTAACCTAACCCAACCTAACCTAACCCAACTCCAACCTAACCTAACCTAACTCTAACCTAACCTAACCCAACCTAACCCAACTCAACCTAACCTAACCCAACCTAACTCCAACCTAACCTAACCCAACCTAACCTAACCTAACCTAACCTAACTCTAACCTAACCTAACTCCAACCTAACCCAACCCAACCTAACCTAACCTAACCTAACCTAACCTAACCTAACCTAATCCCAACCTAACCCAATCCCAACCTAACCTAACCTAACCTAACCTAACCTAACCTAACCTAACCTAATCCCAACCTAACCTAACCTAACCTAACCTAACCTAACCCAACCTAACCTAACCTAACCTAACCCAACCTAACCTAACCTAACCTAACCCAACCCAACCTAACCTAACCTAACCCAACTCAACCCAACCCAACTCCAACCCAACCTAACCCAACCTAACCTAACCCAACCCAACCCAACCTAACTCCAACCTAACCTAACCTAACCCAACCTAACCTAACTCCAACCTAACCCAACCTAACCCAATCCCAACCTAACCCAACCTAACCCAACCCAACCTAACCCAACCTAACCCAATCCCAACCTAACCCAACCTAACCTAACCTAACCCAACCTAACCCAACCTAACCTAACCTAACCTAACCTAACCCAACCTAACCTAACCCAACCTAACCTAACCCAACCCAACCTAACCTAACCTAACCTAACCCAACCTAACCCAACCTAACCTAACCTAATCCCAACCTAACCTAACCTAACCCAACCTAACCTAACCTAACCTAACCTAACCTAACCCAACCTAACCTAACTCTAACCTAACCTAACCTAACCTAACCCAACCTAACCTAACCCAACTCTAACCTAACCTAACCTAACTCTAACCTAACCTAACTCTAACCTAACCTAACCTAACTCTAACCTAACCCAACCTAACCCAACTCAACCTAACCTAACCTAACCTAACCTAACCTAACCTAACCTAACTCAACCTAACCTAACCTAACCTAACCCAACCCAACCTAACTCAACCTAACCTAACCCAACCCAACCCAACTCCAACCCAACCTAACCCAACCCAACCTAACCCAATCCCAACCTAACCTAACCTAACCTAACCTAACCTAACCTAACCTAACTCAACCTAACCTAACCTAACTCTAACCTAACCTAACCTAACCTAACCTAACTCTAACCTAACCTAACCTAACCTAACCTAAATCCCAACCTAACCTAACTCAACCTAACCCAACTCCAACCCAACCCAACCCAACTCAACCTAACCTAACCTAACCCAACTCCAACCTAACCCAACTCCAACCCAACCTAACCTAACCTAACCTAACTCTAACCTAACCTAACCTAACTCAACCTAACCTAACTCAACCTAACCCAACTCAACCTAACCCAACCTAACTCCAACCTAACCCAACTCCAACCCAACCTAACCTAACCTAACCTAACTCTAACCTAACCTAACTCCAACCTAACCTAACCTAACCTAACTCCAACCTAACCTAACCTAACTCTAACCTAACCTAACTCTAACCTAACCTAACCTAACCTAACTCAACCTAACCTAACCTAACTCAACCTAACCTAACTCAACCTAACCTAACTCCAACCTAACCTAACCCAACTCAACCTAACCTAACTCAACCTAACCCAACCTAACCTAACTCAACCTAACCTAACTCTAACCTAACCTAACTCCAACCTAACCCAACTCAACCTAACCTAACTCTAACCTAACCTAACCTAACTCCAACCTAACCTAACTCAACCTAACCTAACCCAACTCCAACCTAACCTAACCCAACCCAACCTAACCCAATCCCAACCTAACCTAACTCTAACCTAACCTAACCCAACTCAACCTAACCTAACCCAACCCAACCCAACTCCAACCCAACCCAACCTAACCTAACTCAACCTAACCCAACTCAACCTAACCTAACTCAACCTAACCTAACTCAACCTAACCTAACCTAACTCTAACCTAACCTAACCTAACTCTAACCTAACCTAACCCAACTCCAACCCAACCCAACTCCAACCCAACCTAACCTAACTCCAACCTAACCTAACCTAACTCAACCTAACCCAACTCAACCTAACCTAACCTAACCCAACCTAACTCCAACCTAACCTAACCCAACTCCAACCTAACCTAACTCTAACCTAACCTAACCCAACCCAACCCAACTCCAACCCAACCCAACTCAACCTAACCTAACTCCAACCTAACCTAACCCAACCTAACCTAACTCTAACCTAACCTAACTCAACCTAACCTAACTCAACCTAACCTAACTCCAACCTAACCTAACTCCAACCTAACCCAACCTAACCTAACTCTAACCTAACCTAACCTAACTCCAACCTAACCTAACTCTAACCTAACCTAACCTAACCTAACTCAACCTAACCCAACCCAACCCAACTCAACCTAACCCAACCTAACCCAACCCAACCCAACCCAACTCAACCTAACCTAACTCCAACCTAACCTAACCTAACTCTAACCTAACCTAACCCAACTCAACCTAACCTAACTCCAACCTAACCCAACTCAACCTAACCTAACTCTAACCTAACCTAACTCCAACCTAACCTAACTCAACCTAACCCAACCTAACCTAACTCAACCTAACCTAACCTAACTCTAACCTAACCTAACTCTAACCTAACCTAACCTAACCTAACCCAACCCAACCTAACCTAACCCAACTCAACCTAACCTAACCTAACCCAACTCAACCTAACCTAACCCAACCTAACCTAACTCTAACCTAACCTAAATCCCAACCTAACCTAACTCCAACCTAACCTAACCCAACTCCAACCCAACCTAACTCCAACCTAACCCAACCCAACTCAACCAGAGTGGGCACTGAAGTAAGGAGAAGCTGATGACGATTAAACAGCTTCAAGTGGTCCAGCGTGGGATAGCACAGAGAATTTGTAAGGGCTATCGGACGGTCTCCTGAACTCCGCGCTGCTGCTGGCTGGGATACTTCCCTTGATCTCAGAGTACGTGAGGCGGCTTCACTGTACGGGGCCAAGAGGAGTGCCTCAGCTAGGTCTGGGGACAGGAAGATCGAGCGGATGGCCCCGGCCATTGCGGCGCCACATCCCGCCGAGCGTATCAGCCTGAGGCTCGTGAGCCTGGTAGATCGAGCAGCTCATTCAAAACAGTGACTATGACGTTCGTATATTTACTGACGGGAGCAAGATTGAGGGCAAAGTCGGCGCGGCCGTGTCTGTAATGGAACAGCGAGACCGAAACAAAAGCCATCAGCTTGCTCTCCCAGGGTACTGCACCGTCTACCAGGCTGAGCTTCTGGCCATATGCAAGGCCACACAGGTAATTCTCGGACACTCAGCGTCTTCCTTTGGAGTCTACAGCGACTCAATGGCAGCTCTACAAACGGTCATAAATCATAGTTGCCTCCATCCTCTTGCAGTAGAGAGCAGAGATAATCTAACAACAACATCTCTCCATGGTAAAGTTGTTACCTTATTCTGGATCAAGGCCCATGCAGGGATGGAGGGCAACGAAAGAGCTGACCAGCTTGCCAAAAGCGCCGCCTTGGGCTCCAGGGGGAGACCTGATTATGATTTGTACCCGGTCTCATTCGCCAAGCGAAGCATTCGACTTGCAACGCTTGACGAATGGAACCGTAGATATCAAATTGGAGAAACCGCGTTGGTCACAAAAATATTCTTCCCGGATGCTGTGACGGCGTACCGGATGATCCGCAAAATAAAAGTCGACTACTTGGTTACGCAAATTATGACAGGGCACGGTGGGTTCTCGGAGTACTTGAATCGCTTTAAGTGCAAAAGAGCCATCGCGCATGCGAAAGCCAGGAACGCAGGAATCAGTCCACACATCCTTTTGACTGCCCAATACCTGCAATACAAAGACTAGAACTAAGAAACAAAATAAATGAAAATATAGTAAGGAAAACGTACCGAACATCATAAACAGTCAAAAAGAGACGTGTTCTTAAACTACTGCATCGAAATCGCTCAAAATGTCGTAAAGAGGAACAAAACAGCGTAGCAAGTAATAATGCTATCATAATATAATGAAATATATTATAGACTAGTATAGTGTACGAAAATAGATAAATAAAAATGTAGAGTGTAAGAACAAACTGTTAAAAATAAGATGTTTACATTACTTTAGGAATAGAAGATTAAAACAATGTACATAAAACTCCTGAAAAAACTACTTAATATATTATATTTAAGAAATAAATAAATAGAATAGTAAGAAAAAATAAACATAACAGCCAAAGCTCCGATAATGTTGGAGATAGAAAGAGAATTAAAAAAAAAAAAAAAAAAAACCTAACCTAACCTAACCTAACCTAACCTAACCTAACCCAATCCCAACCCAACCCAACCCAACTCCAACCCAACCTAACCCAACCCAACCTAACTCAACCTAACCTAACCTAACCCAACTCCAACCCAACCTAACCTAACCTAACCTAACCTAACCCAACCTAACCTAACCTAATCCCAACCTAACCTAACTAACCTAACCTAACCCAACCTAACCCAATCCCAACCTAACCTAACTCAACCTAACCTAACTCAACCTAACCTAACCTAACCTAACCTAACCTAACCTAACCTAACTCAACCTAACCTAACCTAACCTAACCTAACCTAACTAACCTAACCTAACCCAACCTAACCCAACTCAACCTAACCTAACCTAACCTAACCTAACCTAACCTAACCTAACCCAACCCAACCCAACCCAACCCAACCTAACCCAACCCAACCCAACCTAACCTAACTAACCTAACCTAACCTAACTCCAACCTAACCTAACTCTAACCTAACCTAACCCAACCTAACCCAACCTAACCTAACTCCAACCTAACCTAACTCTAACCTAACCTAACTCAACCTAACCTAACCTTACCTAACCTAACCTAACCTAACTCAACCTAACCTAACCTAACCCAACTCAACCCAACCTAACCTAACTCTAACCTAACCTAACTCCAACCTAACCTAACCTTACCTAACCTAACCTAACCTAACCTAACCTAACCCAACCTAACTCAACCTAACCTAACCCAATCCCAACCCAACCTAACTCCAACCTAACCTAACCTAACCTAACCTAACTCTAACCTAACCCAACTCAACCCAACCTAACCTAACCTAACCTAACCCAACTCTAACCTAACCCAACTCAACCTAACCTAACCTAACTCAACCTAACCTAACTCTAACCTAACCCAACCTAACCTAACCCAACCTAACTCCAACCTAACCTAACCCAACCTAACCCAACCTAACCCAACCTAACCTAACCCAACCTAACCTAACCTAACCTAACCTAATCCCAACCTAACCTAACCCAACCTAACCCAACCTAACCTAACCTAACCTAACCTAACCTAACCTAACCTAACCTAACCTAACCCAACCTAACCTAACCTAACCTAACCCAACCTAACCTAACCTAACCTAATCCCAACCTAACCCAACCTAACCTAACCTAACCTAACCTAACCTAACCTAACCTAACCTAACCTAACCCAACTCAACCTAACCTAACCTAACTCTAACCTAACCTAACCTAACCTAACCTAACCTAACTCAACCTAACCTAACCTAACCTAACTCTAACCTAACCTAACCTAACCCAACCTAACCCAACCCAACTCAACCTAACCTAACTCCAACCTAACCTAACCCAACCTAACCTAACCCAACTCTAACCTAACCCAATCCCAACCTAACCTAACTCTAACCTAACCTAACCTAACTCAACCTAACCTAACCTAACCTAACCCAACCCAACCCAACCCAACCCAACTCAACCTAACCTAACCTAACCTAACTCCAACCTAACCTAACTCAACCTAACCTAACCTAACCCAACTCTAACCTAACCCAACTCTAACCTAACCTAACCCAACCTAACCTAACCTAACTCCAACCTAACCTAACTCTAACCTAACCCAACTCTAACCTAACCCAACCCAACCCAACTCCAACCCAACCTAACCTAACCTAACTCTAACCTAACCCAACTCTAACCTAACCTAACCCAACTCTAACCTAACCTAACCCAACTCTAACCTAACCCAACTCCAACCTAACCCAATCCCAACCTAACCCAACTCTAACCTAACCCAACCTAACCTAACCTAACCTAACCTAACTCTAACCTAACCTAACCCAACTCTAACCTAACCTAACCCAACCTAACCCAACCCAACTCCAACCTAACCTAACTCTAACCTAACCCAACTCTAACCTAACCTAACCTAACCTAACTCTAACCTAACCTAACCCAACTCCAACCTAACCCAACCTAACCTAACTCTAACCTAACCCAATCCCAACCTAACCTAACTCTAACCTAACCCAACCTAACCTAACCCAACCTAACCTAACCCAATCCCAACCTAACCCAATCCCAACCCAACCTAACCCAACTCTAACCTAACCCAACCTAACCTAACCTAACCTAACTCAACCTAACCTAACCCAACTCTAACCTAACCCAACCCAACCTAACTCCAACCTAACCCAATCCCAACCTAACCCAACTCTAACCTAACCTAACCCAACCTAACCCAACTCCAACCCAACCTAACCTAACTCAACCTAACCTAACTCCAACCTAACCCAATCCCAACCTAACCCAACCCAACTCCAACCCAACCTAACCCAATCCCAACCCAACCTAACCTAACCTAACTCTAACCTAACCTAACTCAACCTAACCTAACCTAACCCAACTCTAACCTAACCCAACTCAACCTAACCTAACCTAACCTAACTCAACCTAACCTAACCCAACTCCAACCCAACCTAACCTAACTCCAACCTAACCTAACCCAATCCCAACCTAACCTAACCTAACCCAATCCCAACCTAACCCAACTCAACCTAACCTAACCCAACTCAACCTAACCTAACCTAACCTAACTCTAACCTAACCCAACTCCAACCTAACCCAACTCAACCTAACCTAACCTAACCCAACTCAACCTAACCTAACTCCAACCTAACCCAACCTAACCCAACTCAACCTAACCTAACCCAACTCAACCCAACCTAACCCAACTCCAACCTAACCTAACCTAACCCAACTCTAACCTAACCTAACTCAACCTAACCTAACTCTAACCTAACCTAACCTAACTCTAACCTAACCCAACTCTAACCTAACCTAACCCAACTCTAACCTAACCTAACTCAACCTAACCTAACCTAACCCAATCCCAACCTAACCTAACCTAACCCAACTCCAACCCAACCTAACCCAACTCTAACCTAACCTAACTCCAACCTAACCTAACCCCATGTAGAAACATTCTACAAACTTACCATCTTGGTAGTGAGGATCTGCTAAAGGTGCTACTCGAGGAGGCGGAAGCAGCCATATATGACTACAAAACGTCTACAGTCTTGAGAGGCAGTTTTAAACATCATATGGCGGCTTACAGTGGAACGGCAGGCTTCGTGATGCTGGACGAAGACGACACGGATAGGAGCAGAAAACTCAAATTTAAAACGCCTCCGGAGGACCATATTGTTGTAACCGCACGGTGCACCAGGGTGATGCTAAACGACAAGATCCTCAAGATGGCTGAAGCCATCACAGAGGACGGAGTCGGGGCGCCCTGGGACACCTGGAAAGAACCAAAAACAAAATAGATCAACGGTGTCCCCGGTTGCGGAAAGACGACGTGGGTGGTAAGCCAATTCGAGGGGGAAAGGGATTTGATAATAACAATGACGCTGGAAGCAGCAAAAGACCTCAAGGAAAAACTAGCTAACCGCATTGGCGCAGACGCCACAACGAAAATACGCACTATGGCCTCGGTGCTTGTAAATGGAGTAAGAGAGCCTGACAGGGGTCGATGCTCTCGACTCATCGTCGACGAGGCTCTCATGAACCATTTCGGAGCCATAGTGATGGCAACAAAGCTATGCGGAGCGCAAGAAATGCTGCTCATTGGCGATATCAATCAACTTCCCTTCATCGATAGAGAGAACCTCTTTACGATGCAGTACACTCGCCCAAACCTGGTAACCACGATCAGCCAGGAGCTCCTGTGTACGCACCGGAACCCAATGGATGTGGCGTACGCCCTCAACGAGATCTACAGCGGCATATACTCATCCAAGTCTTTGGTGCACTCACTGAAAAGGGAAAGGTACACGGGAGCAAATATACCAAGCACTCTCTCTGACACACTGTACCTGGTGTTCACCCAAACCGAAAAGGAATCCCAGACGAACATAGGGTACGGGTCGGGCGCCGGGTCACGCCTCTTAACAGTCTATGAGGCCCAAAGACTCACATGCGAAACTGTCATAATTATAAGAACTGCTGCAGAGAAGCTAAAACTGCACGACAGCGTTCAGCATGCTGTGGTGGCGGTGTCCAGACACACAGTTAGCTGCAAATACTACGCGGATGACTGTGACGACGCAACAGGGAGGCTGATTCAGAGTGCCATGGCTGCATCAACTAACAAAATAAAAGATTACAACTTAAAAATGGCAATGAGAAATAGGGACTCAGCGGTCATGGAAAACCTGACAACGTAAAAAAAAAAAAAATGTAACACGAAAAGAACTGGCACTGTTACTTAATAAATGTAGTAATAGGTGTTATATAGTGTGTATGTGTATATAGTTATGTTTTTATAGATACTAAAATGTAAAAAAAAACAAATGTAAAAAAAAAAAAAAACAACAAAATGTATTGAATAAGCATGTTCATACTAACAATTGGGGGAAAAAAAATAAATAATAAAAAAAATATGTATATATAAATAAGCAGGTAAACTCACTGCAAAAACAAAACGTAAGTATCTACTTTATTGGACTTTAATTGCACATTGTAAAAGGAGTAATGTTAAACAATAAATAATAAAAATAAAGGTAAATATAAAAAAGGCACGGACAAAAAAAGTCTGTGGAGACAATTTTATTTGATAAAAAAAACCTAACCTAACCTAACCTAACCATTAATATGGGGCCTTATTTAAATCGAGAACACGAAGAAAACGATTGGAAGGTCTAGTTTACAGTGACTATGCCCTGAAAGCTTAGGGACGCGTGTTCAAATTCTTCTAAGGGCAATCATTTGTATGAAGAATATAAATGTTTGAATCATTTATGTTTACTTAGTAGCTGATGATGTATCTCATCACCACACAGTTACCGTGACACAAATAATCCTAGTTTGGGACGTGAGTGAATGTTCATAAATCAAATCTTAACCTGGTTAAATTCGTTTTCAGATTCGCGGACGACATAGAACTGATGACCGGCCGTAGACCTGGAATCTATTGGTTGATATGCTGGAAGTATTTATCACCATTGGCGATGCTATGCATTCTCATATCATCCTTTGCCGAACTGGCTGTAGGGGGCGCTGGTTACGACGCATGGATCGGTTCAGAGGGAGACACTGTTAGGAAACCGTGGCCCGCATGGGCTGTGCTATTGGTGCTAGTACTTGTGTTGGCTTCTGTACTATGGATACCGGGACTTGCTATTTGCAGGTGAGGAAAGTATCTTAATTTTCATAATAGATAAGTTTGAGAAACTATCACCCATACTAACTCGAAGGGGTAAAGCCAAAAGCATGTATGAGCCACCGACAGATGGCGGTACAAACATTTCAATTATAGGTTTGAAATTTGAGTCGGTGACCTAGATTGCAACAAGTACATGTTTATCCCTTCACGTGTCATGACAATAAAATGTTTATTGTTTCAACACGTCAAGATATATAACTGACCGTTCCTACTCGCAAAATTAAGAAGACTTTTTTAAAAATAACAATTTTTTTTTTTTAAATAAGCTGATTAGTATTAGGGTAGAGCAGGTTACCTAAAAATTCTAACATTTGAGTAAAGTTAGACAGTTCCAGACACGGAATTTTCACACATTTGAAAACAAAAAAGTGCCTTTTTTCCCAGGAGCCGTTTTTTAGGCTGTGTTGTACTGTCGTAAGAATCTACCGTCCCCTTACTTCCCGTAAGTGTCGTAAGAGGTTTCTAAGGGAAAAGCCTTGAAAATTTCATTGCATTCTCCCAAACCTGGTGACGAGACACGTCACTTTCTGTCTCGGAGAGGCGAATAGGGAATTGCAGAGGATCGTTTAGCTACGCTGTATGTCATGTCAAGTCTACAGTCTCTGTCGACCCCAACGGGTCAACAGCCGTCATTGCTTATTTTGTTGAATTCAATCCATCCAGTCATCAAGGACTATTCCCGAGTGTTCTCGCCAATAATATATATAAATTAAATGTTGAAAATAGCATAAAGATTTTCCTACACATTTTATTGACCTGGAAGGGTGCTTACTTATCTGTCGGTCTTACTTAAATTGTTTACTTCAGTTTCCTTTACCCCCTTTTCAATAAAAAAAAAAAATACTTAACTTTTACAATTTAAAACAGAAATCCATTGAAGCTGTTATGATTATATGACTTTCTTCTCGGATAAACACAACTGTTCATTATGTGCATACACAGTGAATGAACAAACTGGTGCACATAGCGGAATCTAGAGTAGAAAACATTGCGCTGATTAATTCCCGTTTTGTGAGAAATATAACAACCAAATTACAAAGGCACTAATTTCGTAAAACCCAAATAGTCCGTATTATTGTGAAAACTATAACGTAGATAGGTTTTAACTTGTTCGACTTGTGCCTACTTTATATAACACTAGCGATCACCGCCGGCTTCGCACGTACAGTTCTCTAATATATAAACTAACTATATATGAAATAATAAAAATAATGGTGAAAACTTCATTGAAATCCACATCGAAGTTAAAAACGGACAAACGAAGATTGCGACTTTGTCTTATACTATTTTAGGAAACTTAACCACTCACTCCTGTTATCCGGGTGGGTAGGCAGAGAATAGATTTCTATTTGGCACGTAACCTTACGCTTCTTAGGGAGATAGGACGTGACGGTAATAGTCGCAGTTTTACTTACGGCTACTTTAAGGGACTGTTAATCGTCCACTCGGGACATAGCCCTCTCCCGTAGTAAGGATATACCGTGATCGACAAGCTCGGCAAGGTGATTGGTGGTCACTGTATAGCGAACGCGGGACACTTCGCATTTTAATAGCTGCTGTCCGTTACAGGTCTGATTATTTCATATTTTTAGAGACGATTATTCCGTCATCTGTTGGCAGTCATGTGCTTTTCTATCCACTTCCTTTAGCCGAGCTTCAACGGCCTTAGCCGAACAGGTACGCACAGTAACCGAAGTAAAAACTAAGATTGACTTTTTTTTTCGTGGCGAATTCCCTTACGGATACCTAGCCCCCTGGAGGATAGCCTGGTTATGTCGGACTCCCACCGACTAAAACCCACGGTGGTCGCCATCAGCGCTGGCAAAGGCTGGGACATGGGAAAGGATGAGGACGGGGATAGGGAGGGGCAGTGGGCTTCCGGTTACCTCGCTCACGGAACGAAACGCAGAAGCTCTGGTACCAACCCGGTCGAGGCGGCCCAATCCAGCAGCAGCAAGTGCTGCTCCTTAGCTCTAACACGTTACTGGTTTCCGGTAAAAGTATATGCTTGACCAAGAAAGCGCCAACAGAACCTGACCTGTAAGCACAGTGGCAATACTCAGGCACTAGAGATGCTGTTCCCCATCACTAGTCTGTGGATGGGTTCCATCGACATGTCAATAGAGTGCAGAGAGAATGACGGTATATTCCCCGTTCTGTTACAATATACTTTCTAATATTATAGAAGTGGATGCGACGGTACTGGCATTTAATTATAATGATTAGTAAAAAAAAAATTTAAGAGTATCTGTGATTAGACATATTCAAACAAACTGAACAATTCACTTCAGTTTCATTTTGGTCAGTCAAATTTAAAATTTGAAAGAGTGGCTTTTTCATTTACGGCCCTTTCTTAACTAACGGAAATATTTTCCAGATACTTTGGCATACCGATTATAGACGACGAAGAACGTGCGTGGTTCCCAGCGGAAGACCTACGCGACTTCCACGGAATCGAACCGCGGGCCGTCACTAGAGCGGAGACCCTACTGTTTTGCACACGGCCCGACGGCACTGAGGGCTGCTGTTGGCCCGGGTGTTGCGAAACCGATGACGAGGAATAGACGCCTGATGGAAGCTCAAAATACGATATGCCTAATCAATGTTAAAATGTATGTTAGTAGTACAGCTTATATCTGTCCAGTTATAAAATGTTCATTTTATAAATAAAAAATAATATGTAAGTTAGAGTGAAAAATTAGCGCACAGACCATCTGATCACTGTGTGTCCAAAAGTACCGATGAAGCAAAAGCAAAAACAACAGAAAGTCAAATAGAATCCAATGAAGTCATTAGCACCGCTTGGTACTTGGTGTTGTTCTATGTCAAAAGCAATTTTGCAACTCGCGGTGTCCAAAAGTATTTTGGACCCCGTTTAAATTGGAAAATTTTCGTACATTTATTTAATATTTTGTGATGCAACCAGTATTGGTGAATGTCCAGAAAATAATTTTGAATGAATATCAGATGTAATTGTCGCTATACATTAGGACAATTAAAAAAAATGTGCAAATTCCTTAAGTGCAGTTTACTCTTCACTAAGTAGTCTATGCAATTTGAAGTGCAAACAAATTTGACAATAAATTTTAGACACTAGTTATTTATAAATTGTTCTTTTTTCGAAATTAAACTTAATTAACGAGTATATACTTTTGGATGCCTATAATGTTGCAATGTATAATAAATTTAATCATACCTACTACCTATCTACATATTTAAACAGCATATCAGCCAGTTATGTAAAAAACATATCCACATTTTGCATTTTTTTAGAGTTATATTATATTATCTTAAACAGAACATATTTTATTGGGTAGAAACATTGCAAGATCTTTTATACAATGAATATCCAGAGGGAGATACAATTTGATTAATTTTAAACCTTTTAATGCTTTATCACAGAATTAAAATATGATCTATATTTTAGACTGTGGTTTTACGTAAGCACTTTAGGTACTTACTTTTCTAATAAATTTAACACGCGTTGAAGAATGAATTCAACATACCTACAAATATTATTAAAGTCCATTGATACAAAAAAGTTACATAAGTATTCGAATTTTCTTTCTTTCTAGACTTTTGCATAAAATTTTAAAATAAATAATTAGATTAAAGTAAGCATATACATAACTTCCTTCAACATAAATAAAAATGTTTGCTTAGACATAAGTATTTTAGAAAATCATATAATAACCTCGGACTGTCCTCTATTTCCCGAATATTATTTATATAAAAAAGGACATTATTTATATAATTTGATATATGATTGTTAACTGTTAAATATTGTTGTTGTTGTTGCCTTTGAGACTGCATTTATTTTAGATATTTAGCCTATTAGCAAAACTATGCAAGAAAATCCATTTCGTAAACAATTTACTCAAAATTAATTGTATTTGATATTTCCAAAGAATGTACATATCGAAATTAATTTATATTGCTTTTTTTAGAGACGTTTTTCACTCCATGGTAAATCCCTCATGCCTTTCGTAAGCCATTTTGAATTTATTTCTCTTTTAAAAAAAGTAGATACAGAGTAATAAAAAGTTTATGCACTTAATATAAAATATACAAATTAGGTTATATAATAAGTTATGCTATTGTTCTGGTGCTGTGTTGAGTGCATAATAATGTAACTTCTGACAATAAAAATGTGCTTCTATTTCAATCTTCTAATGTTAAAATATACTTTTAAATTTGACAAAGACAATAAATATTAAAGTTAATTTGACAGTAGTCCTAAACATTTGATATTTCAAGCGTTTTTAAGTAAGACAATAAAATTACACCAAATTTAGATTTTTGATAAAAACGTTGAACTTAGCAGTAGAATGAAATTATATTTACTGTAATTGACTGCAATTTATATTAGTATATTTGTTCGATGTGATATCGTGGCTATGCTTGCTCTTTGTTACAACTTTTTGACCAGCTGTGAGAACCACAATATACCTAAATATCTTTAATATCGATAGATGCCTTTCTATCGTATCATCTGCCTCTGAATTAAGAAACTCGAATTCGTATCCTGAATACGGAGGGCACTGGTACGGTGTAAGGCTCACCACCTGTCACTTTGTCCCAAATAAGCTGAATAAAAAGCTTAGCCCAAATAAAAAGTGCGTTGAGAGGACAAAAAAGTCCCCACCCTAATGTAATCTTTTTATAAAAAGGAAGGTTGCTGTAGCTAAGATTGTTGTCTGAAAAGGAATTGATGTATCATTACAAACCTTTTGCACTGCGCCGATCCGAATTTAACAATATAGGAAGCTAGAAAATACGGTCCCGAAGTAGTCGTAATATTTGTGACGTCGAGTTCATACAAAACATACGTCCTTGAATATTATGCCCCGAAATGGTTAATGAACTTCGGAACAGGGATCTCGGTGCAAATGCACAACCAATCGTACAATTAGTACTATGGCTGCTGCGCTCTGTGTTCTGTCGGGTTTGAACTTGAAGCAGTGCAATGCCTTTGCCCTCTTAGTTTTATTGTTCTGAAGAAACACTGTTTCGTTAGTTATAAAACTTGTGTTAACAAGATAGTGAGTAAAATAGTTTACATCTCGGCCTCCTAAGGCAAATATACTATGAAGTACTTCTCCACATTGAATTCTATAAAAGGCTCTTTAGGTATGTGATTTATATCTAATATACAGGTCGGAGGAGCCGTGGTAGCCTAATGGACCATTAGGCTACCACGGCTTTAGTATCATAGAGCGCGTGTGATCTGGGTTCGATCCCCGGTGCCGGCACCACTAAAATTGTTAATAGCAATTTTAAGTGCTGTTTTTACCACGTGCTTGGAGGTGATGGAAAACATCGTGAGAAAACCGGCATGTCTGAGAAATAATAAAACTATTATTTCGAGCCCATGTGAAGCCCGCCAACCCGCACTGGAGCAGCGTGGCGTACCCTTTCCAGCTTCAAAACCCTCTCAGATAATTGTGAAGGAGGCCTATGCCCAGCTGTGGGCACTAACAGGCTGCTACCTTACTTTTTTACGGTCATACCAGTATCATCAATCAATCCCGACTAAAATCGCATCATCATAAACTATATTAGTACATACTCGTATAAAAAGTAGCAACAAGTACTTGGATTATAAAATATGTTTATTCTCGTATATAACTTAAGTAGCTTTTTGCTAAAATTGTTACAGATTTTGTAGTAAACTTGTCTAACGCATGCGAACACTAAAATAAAATACACTTAATAATAATTGTTAAACCTTCGTAGGCCAGTGGCTTTCCGCTTTTGAGCCACGGGGATTTATAATCGGTATATTAAATGTTGTATGTTTAGATGAGATTTTCAACCTCTCCCCAAAAATCAACACATCATCTTAAGCTATTTTAAAAATCGTTAAAACGTTTTTTCACATTAATGCTATACAATTAAAACATTTACATACAACTACTCAATAAATTCTCATTTCAGTTTTAAACGGTTAACCTTTTTATAAACTCGAAGTATAACCACAATTAATAGGTGAATAAAATCATATCAACTGATTACATTTTTATCATTTTCTCTTTATTATTTATCTCATTGTTTTTAAATACTATTAAAACGTTTTAACAAATGCTTCAAATATCGGTTAATTCTTTTTATCTTTGACTATGTTGTTACCGGTGTACTAAAAATAGTGTGAAGCGGAAGACTGCAGGAAGAACATAAATCTGTCATCCCTAGCACCCCTAGGTGACACATAACAAGTGTCTTTACAATGTACAGTAAATTAAAAAAATAAGCACTTATCTCAAATATTCAGATACACGACTAACTATACAAAAAAAAAATTGTTTTTGGTTCATTAATAGTAACATGAAACAAACCATTGTTCGGAACCTACTAAAATCACGGAACATGCGTTTTAGTAATTCGGTAGGAGTTATATATCTGATCTTCCGCTTGACACGATCTTTTGGCACTAATATTAGGTTTTTATTAACGTATCGTGCCATTATATACAGCGTGTTTGCTATAACAAAAATACTACAGAATTTGGCAGTGAACTAACGCAGATACTATAGCAATCACAGGCGTTTAACTGTTACAACTCTTTGGTATTGATTTTAAAAATCGAACACTTATTAAACTACCACATACTTATGCCAAAATTTGTATTCTGTGCTTAATAAGAGCTTGTTTTTCATTATTCATTAATCTTGTATTTAATGTCTATAATATTCCAAGTACGCAGTAGAATTTTTTGTACATAGGTAATAATTGTTTGTCTACCTTTATGTAGTGGTTGCTTAAAGTAATTTATAATTTCTGAGCTTACTATATGTGTGATTATATTATTGTGTTGATATTTTAATGGTAGAAAGTTTGTCTATACCTATACATGAACGCTAATTCGAATCGATATCATTTGAAGTCAATTAAAATTGTGTAACTTTAGTAAAAAATAATTAGGTACCTAGCCTATTTTAATCCTTTGCTTTAATTTGATTATTTTGATATTTCCTTTGCTTTCTACATTGTAATTTATGTAACATAATATTATATATTCAAATAGTATTGAATGTTCCGAATTTCGTGTTCGCCCTGGAAGTTTAATAAAATAAAAACGTAACGAAAATCGGTTCCATTTACAGTTGCGTCCAAATAATTAATCTCATAGAGATCAAAATAGAAACGCACAACATTGTAAATGTGTATATTCAATTAATGTATAACATTTGTATACATAGGTACGCTTTTATTTACCTGTTACGTTGTTCCAAATAAACTGGTGAACGTGTTTCGTGTGGGAAAGTTGCTAACATCTACCAATCATCTAACATGGTACTGGTAATATCGGGATCAACATTTAAGATGTTGGACCGACGAAAACCCCCACGGTAGATACCCAGTTGGTCCGGTGGCCTTGACAGCTTCGGTGGTAGAGAGACGCGAGCAGAAGGCCCGCGAGTTAGGAGAAGTCTAGTAAGCCTCTAACCACTGCAGTATTGGGTATCCGGTTTGGATTTGCTCACCAAAGTTTCATCTAAATAACTATAGCCCGTGTACTTTGTACGTCAGTAGTAACTAGCCCATAGGCATTAGCGTGGCAAGAAAAAGGGTAACCAAACCCGATCCTAACAACGCAACACATTAAAACTGATGCCTCTTAATGTCAGAACTCCTCGAGTGAAAAATATCAGATCTTTGTACTCAGTCGTCTCGTCTCGTCGATCTCGTATGTAGAAGTAAACTAGGCCATGAATTCTTCATCACTGGCTGCAGTCCACCTCACGTGAAGACGAAATGTTAGAAGTCTCAACGATCAACCGCTCTTTTTCTTTACAATTAACGCATTCCAGTATCTTTCACAGACAATTCCATATAAACTTCCCTATTAGCAGACTTAGCACAATAATTAAAATATATTTAGAAATATAATTATGATATTGACTTGTTGTTGTGTTATATAACTTATGTATATAGTACATAATGTAACTATTATACGTGTTGATGGTAAATAAACGTTCAAATAATGAAAGATTTTTATTCAACGTCAGTCTAATAGAAATTATTAAATGTGTCGTGAAACTATCAGAGACAATAATTTTTTTTTTATGGGAAAGGCGGCAAACGAGCATGCGGTTCACCTGATTGTAAGTGATTACCGTCGCCCACGTACATCCGCAACACCAGAGGTGCTGCAGGTGCGTCGCCGATCTTTAAGGTTATTTGGGAGATGGGAGGGAGGATGAGGAGGGGGATGGGAAGGGGGTATGGGCCTCCGGTTACCAAAAATATTAATATCAAATTGTGTAATTATAATTGTCAATATGATGAAGGCACCACCTGACGATCTTACCAAGTGACCGCAGACCCAAGTATAAACTATTATTTATTTAAGCATCACTATGTTGGAGCAGAATTCAGAAATGAACTTTGTAAAAAGTCACATCAGGTTTCTTATCAGCTACGCCATAAATATATTTTACAACAATTCCGTGTGAAGTTATTCCGCGTTAAAGTCAAACTGTGGTGTATTTCACGTCCTACATATGTTTTTATTTATTGGTAATCATGTTTTGGGCGCTCGCTTTAGCTTAATAGAGCGTGAGTGACCTGTGTTTGATTCCCGGTGCGAAAATTGATATTAGCAATTTTAAGCGCTGTATTAACCATATGCTCGGCGGTGAAGGAAAACATCGTGAGGAAACCGGCATGTCTCAGAAATAATAATAAAATATTATTTCGAGGATATGTGAAGGCCGCAAACCCGCACTGTGGACGCATCGCGTGGCGGGCCATTCCCGTCTCCAAAAGCCTCTTTTTTTTTTTATGAAAAAATAGGCCTGCGTTTGACCTCAATCTTGCCCGATGGAAAGCGAAGATGAGGCCTAGGATGGTACATGCTTGCCTAGATGTCTGTTCACTTTGGCCTTGAAGATATCCAGGTTATAGGCCTCCGGAAAAACCGACCTCGGCAGAGAGTTCCACTCCTTAGCCGTCCGCACAAAGAAAGAAGAGGCAAACCGCCTCGTGCGTAATGGAGGAATGTCTACAACATAAGGGTGGAACTTCTCGCCGCGTCTAGTCGTTCGGTGATGGAAAGGGGAAGGGGGTATTAGGTTATGCAAAACCTCCGCACACTCTCCGAAATGAATTCGATAAAAAACCGAGAGGCAGGCCACTCGTCTACGGTGTTCGAGGCTTTGAAGTTTTGCCTCTGCTAGTGAGTCACTGCCTATGATCCTCTTCGCTCGGCGCTGCAACGAGTCCAAAGCATCAAGCTGATGTTTAGCCGAACCATCCCAGAGGTGGGAACAGTATTCCATGCAAGAGCGGACTTGAGCTTTGTATAGATTTAAGAGCTGCTCCGATGTGAAGTACCGTCTCACCCCCGAGAGGATACTAAGTTTTTTGGCAGCAGTGTTTGCTATGGACTGGATGTAACGACCGAAATTTAGGTTAGACGAGAGATCTATACCTAAGAGCTCAAGACGGTCATTTACCTGAACGGGGACATTCCGGAAAGTCGGAGTCAGTTGGAATGGACTCCGTTTCGCCGAAAAAAGATAAGCCTGTGTTTTAGAGGGATTAAACTCGACCAAATTGGCATCACCCCATAGGGAAACAGCCTCCAAAGTCGAATTCACCCCCTCAATCATCGATTCCCTGAAAGACTGGACTTTTGCCCCAGACTTCGCATCGGACAAGTATCTCCCCGAGACTGTGCTGTCATCTGCATAGCCAAAGATATCGGCTGTTACCAGCAGGTCGTTGATGTGCAGCAAAAAAAGAGTCGCGGAGAGCACAGACCCCTGAGGCACACCGGCATTAATATCATGGAGATCGGACGAGGCGCCATTAACGGTATTTGTGGAGGCAGTGGGCACTTTACTCCATTTTTGCGAGGGTTTACACAGTACTACCACCGTGATGGAAACCAGTAACAAATAAAATTAAATCTGAAACCAAGCATACCGCTGCACGAACTCAAGATAACTACTGTGAGCACATTCTGCA
The DNA here is from genome assembly GCA_029286595.1 of Bhutanitis thaidina. NCBI lineage: Eukaryota > Metazoa > Arthropoda > Insecta > Lepidoptera > Papilionidae > Bhutanitis > Bhutanitis thaidina. The sequence continues at coordinate 14,959,984 of JAGSMS010000010.1, forward strand.
TAGATCGGTCCAAAATTTATAATAAAAAGCTGAAGACAGCCCGAGTCGACTATGATATCTGGACGTCTAATACCGCAGACCCCTCACGACCACGGCTGCTTTAAAGCACTCGAACCCCCGAGAATATACAAGCCAAAATTAAATGCGACAAAATCCGTAAATTACATTTCAAATGAAATTTTATCATTTTGTCATATGACATATGCATCAATAATATGACTGTTTCCTTTTTAAAATAATGATTGTGAACTGGTAGTGAAGTTTATAACTATGTATGCGTAATTTAAAAAGGGTGCCTGCATACAATAAAAACACAATGTCAATTACAGTCTTTATTTGTAGAAAACTGGTTCACATTAATTTACACATTTAGCTTCAGATGACTAATATTTATTATAAAAACAGGTGGGACAGTCTTTGTAGCAGTATGTATTTTTAATGTAAGTAACCTTTACGTTATTGGGCGATGATGTAAGAGTATCCAAACTCTCTCTTAAGAATCTATTCTGAACGATATTGTGGTTCCACTGATAAGACATTGATTATGAGTATAGAAAATGCCAAAAGTAAAATAACTAAACTGGATACGAGCAGCAGCGTCAAAGGTGCAATACCTTTACCATCGCCGTCTGCTTGTCAAGAGGCTGTTAAAAGTTCACTCTTGCACTATGCTAGACATAGGTCTCTCCCAATTGTAAGTTTAATCATAATTATCGCGTTTCGTAATCGGCTTTATGCAGGTACCCAGGTTAATGGTTTATGTTTTGTTATTTTCGCAATCTGACCGACACGTTACCATTTTTCACGCGTTAGCTTGTTTAGCGTAATTTAAATTATTAAAATAAATTATCTCCACATGTATGAGATTAAATTATAAATTTACACTATTGCGACACTTGTCATCGTAGAGATGTAATGAGTTATAAAGATGTGTTATGTTTTTTTTTCTTTACTTTATTATTCAATGCCATTAATCATTAATCTTCACATTTATTATACTCAATACTAACGATCTACCAAATACTAAATATTGAACTATCATCACTTTATTATTCAATACCACTAATGAATAATATTTTCAATACAAATGTATCTCGCCAAATACATAGTGTTGATCATCAATGTATAGGAATATTTTGAATTAAACAGAGAATATCTACTATTCAAAATATGGTATTAAGTACACTTAAAGTATTAAGAAGTCTATAAGCACTGGCACATGTGATCACAAATGCCTATTACACCTAACAACCAGTACATGAATTGAATCAATATGGCAATGATAAACCCAGTGAAATGTTGCTAGCTAAAAAAATTCTACACTAACTTTGAGGATTATTTTCCAAAATTCCTGTATCTGTTTCAGCCTTCTTTATTCTTTTCGCTTTAATATCTGCCATTGTTTGTTCTATAGAACGTTGGTCTTTTTTATTTTCACTTGGCACTTCTCCATAGCTTTTATTAACATTTGTTTTATGTGCTGCATCCAAAGCTGCCTCTTCACCTATAAGGTGCGCGTATTTTTGTTTATAAAATGTACCACTTAATTCTTCTTTCGCATGCTTGCGTTTTCTTTTCTTTTCTTCTTCATTCTCCAAGGCAGCTTGCTTCTGCATTTCTATATGTCTAAGAGCCATTTCTGCAGCTTTATCTTCGCTCCAAACACCGCCTGCACGTCTGACTGTCAGCTCATCCTCTGATGGACCTCTATCTTTGGTGTAGACAACGGAGTATCGATCAATACCTTCTTGTCCAAATGAGAATATTTGAACACCAGCTGTTTCGCCCACATCCCGTATTATAGATCTGTATGTCTGTTCCATGGGTTCAAATGGTAAAAAAGGCTTGGTGCCATCCTTTATGAAATTACTTATTTTCTCTTCAACTCTCTTTCTAAATCTGTTAAGCATATTCTTTTCTTCTTTTTTCTTTCGCTCCATAGCTTCTTTTTGATTTCTGAGGGCATTTTTCTGAGCCTCGCTTGTTGTTGGTGGTTTTTGCATGGAATTTAGAATAGAGTCTAAAAAGTCCATAGTGCTAAATTTGATTGTCTGAGCAGAACGATGTGTATGCTAGAATTTCCCCAACACGCTTCTGCCACTGAGAAGTAATTTTAAAATTGTCTACTTGCGATTCACTATTCAAACCTTTCAATGAAAGAACATTTAAAGATGCATTAATTTGTGCACAGAAGTGACTACCATATGTAACAGTTTCGTCAGCAAAATCTAGTAATTGCTTAAGAGGCGGTTGAAGCGGAGTTCCCTTTACTAGCAGAGTCTGTTCAGAAAAATCAATTGGTATGCAACTTTCTTTAAGAATGTTGCATTTGTAGCAAAGTTTTTCGAACAATTCCTCTATAATCAACCTGAAATAAAATTAAATTGTTTAATCATGAAACAGATGAGTCTCCTGTTTGTCCATCGAAAACCAAATATACAACAAAAAAACAGCTAAAGCAAATAACTTTTTAAAAACATACAAGGGTGTTTCATTGTCATTTATTTTTTAAGTTCATATAGTTTTTTATACATTTCATAACAATTGAATACTAATCAAATACACATGGTGGGCGTCGCCCCCTCAATCCAGCTAATAATGCGTGGTTGCCGCTATTTCCTAGGCTATGACACTATAAGTCATGATGAACAGCGCAAAAGATTTATTCTTGTCAACATAAAACAGTTGAGCATATAAAGTTACCAATCATATTTTTATGTATAATTCTACCTCTACTCAAATGAAGTAAAACTTTTTTAATGTTTCTTTCAGTTTTCATTCTTATATTAAAGACATCGGCAGAAGCAAACAATAACCCATGATACTTAATTCAAGAATTTATGAAAACAAAACCATGGTATTTGAATAACCACAATGACAATCTAATACTTGTATTAAACAAAATAAAGGCACAAATTATCATTGTAAATTTAGAATCTTTAATTTTTTTTAAATGACTAGACAATGAATGTTATGTTGAAAAAGGAAGAAACAGTCTTGTTTCAAGATCTACTCCTGTTTTGCTAGGACACCCATGTTGCTTAGGAGTCTGTCTGATAAAGAATTTTTTTTTCCTTAGCCATTCAACGCCGGACGTGGCTTTCACGTCAGTAGCAAAAGTTCCATCCAAATACGGCCTTAGATTTTTGAATGATGTGCGAACAGAATAAAAATGTTATTCTACAGAGATAGTCCTCTTAAGAGTTTAATTATAGTATAAATAGAAGATAGGTACATAGATAACAGATATGTAAAATATAATTATAATAATGCTCTAAAAAACACAGACTCAAGTTTCTGGCTGGTTCTTTTCTGTGGTCTTGTTTTGCAAATTGGTGTCAATGTCAAAATCTTCATTCATAAGAGATTTAAAGGAGCTTAAATTGAATAAAAAATATTTGATTTTGAAACTACCATGCCTACTGTCTCCATTAATAGGTAGCATAAAGAGTCAGGTTTTGGTATGATGTGTTTACAGACAGACAAAATTGTTGTTTGGATATCTGTATCAATAGTATAGTATACATAAAATAAAAAATAAATTCAATTAAAGTAAGTAAAATTTTTAGTGCTAAAGATTTAATAATAATAGTAATAATACATATTTTATTGTAGCAATCAGTGAAAAAATCCAAGCATAGTTACAAAACGATTATCAATATTACGTCGGTCAATATTTCAAGATAAGATTTAAATGCTTAAGATTCAATTTGTGCTTTCTGCTTCACACAAATGTTCATCGGCTCTCAAATATTCACTGATTAATTTTGAATAGCTCTTATGAAATACTGTAAAGTAATATCTCATGCGTAGATATAGCTCATATTTTACATTCAAGTTTTTATTATGCCTTATCAAGTAATATTACAATGGATAAATTACGTGAAGTTTGACTTATGTTGTCTTGGAGTTCTTGCTCTTTTCTTTTCAACTTTTATAGCGTTTAACAACACTTTCTATTTTGCTTTATACTTACGCTTGACTTCGAATTTTGTGAATTTCCTCAGAGATGAGGTTATGTAAAGATGCTGACAGCTTATTGCGAAGATCAAAAAATTCTTCCAATGGTGTACTAGTTAGATCTGCTCTAAAAGACAGGAGAAGTTTAATAATTTAAACAAAATTAAGGTAACAAAATAAATAGCATAATTACACCTACTCTTTTATATTGTTACAACGCCGAATAAGTTTATTAATAGATATTGCGCAGTTTTGGCAAGTTTTAAAACACGTTTTCGATGTATTATGAAATTCTTCGAAACTTGAAAAGTAGTCGATTATTTGTTTTTGTACTTTAGTTTCCATTATACGGATAAAGACACATTTTATATAACTTTTGTACTTTTATCTACCATTCTTGATCTTTTCTTGTGTTTGTATGTACACAGCAGTGTTGCTAACAGCGTTGCCTGCAATGTGACCAAATAATAGAGATAAATTCTACTAAAAATAGTACTATATTCTACCAAAATTTACCTAATCTTTTTTGGAATTCTACTAAAGTTCTACCTATATATTCTATTATTTCTTAAAAAGATAATAAAGAAGTGTCAAAATGACATTACTATCTCGCTACTAAAGTAAATATTCTTCATTAAATACATAAACTTATTACATATGATTTATTTAATCCAAATTTTGTAATTACTACCAAGTATTATTACATATAAATAAAACCCAATTGAGGCTAACTATTTGTTGTTTTAGTTATTTATTCAATTTAAGAGCCCTGATCTACTACTGTGACGTTCTGGTGTTTAGGAGCGTTATGATATGAAAATAACTGTACCTACCAAAAGAAATATTTATGTAATCAATTATAACATTTTGAATAAATATATGGAATCGATGTTCCATTCCTAACAAGTATCTTTAACAATACTACCTAAATTTTTCAGTGATGCCATCTTAAAAATTTATTACTATCAGCCTAGTCCTTAGTCCATCTGAGTACAAGCCTCTTCGATAAAGTTGCAACAAAAGTCGTTATATATTTCTTGGAAGGGTGTATCACGTGCAGGTGAGATATAGGTGATTTTGAGAAGTAATATAATCAAGATATATATATCGAGAAATATGTCTGAAATACAAGTTAGCCAAATGGAAAATATCAGGAAGTATTAGTGAAATAGCTTAATTAAGAAACTTCGTTGGTATGTTATTTCAACTAAGAGTGCTATCTGACTTATGATTCATATACCTCGGAAAGGTCAGTTTGTACAAGCATGAAAGATAAAAGCTGTGAGCTGAACTTTTGATAATTGATTGAATTATATTAAGTTTCAGTTTTTTTTATTAAGTTGTAAGCTATATGACGTTGAATTGTGGAAGAGTTAAATTATCTTTTACTGTGACGAAAAACGATTGTAAATATTAAAACAAAATGGTTAAATGTAGTTAGTGCATACATCTGTGAAAACACTACAACGTAAATATAGCTAGACTATAATTTTATCTGTAATCTGGTCTACTATTTTGTTTATATGTATAAATACCGGTTGACCTGATGGTAAGTGATTACCGTCGCCCACGTACATCTGCAGCACTAGAGGAGCTGAACAGAGGATGCCTTTACTTCACGCCGGTTTCCTGTGAGGCCGTGGTACTATCCCGGTTGTGCCGGCCCATTCGAGCAACAGCAAAAGTCGCTGCATGGCTCTACCTACGTGCAAAACTTATAGTAGATTTGTACGAGGTAGATATCTGTGGTCATATAAATTTCTGTGACATACACTCATTTTATGAACTTTTTTTTTGCAAATTTGTCTTTCACGTAAATTTGTTGTCTTCCATGTGTATCTACGTGTGGCGAATTGGCAGAATTTAATAATAGCGCCAACCTAATCTGTCCGTGGGTATCGTAGAAAACGACTAATGAACCTAAAGTCCCATATCAAGTCTTAATATCTGTACTTCTACCGTACCGAAACTGGTGTAAGTTAACAGTTAACTCCTAAGCAGAGAATGAGTCTACTATCAATTAAAAGTGTCGTAAAAATCGAGAAACAAAATAAAAATTCTAGGAGATGGGCAACAGCCTCTTCCTATACTTAATGCCGTCCTAATACTGAAAAAAATAGCAGTTGCCAATACTTTCGCGTGTCCCCTATGCCAAACTACTCTCCCATGATGAGAGGTACAAAACATTAGCCCCCAGTCTCCGGCGGCCTTGCTAGTCTTGGCTATGGTGCCAGCCGTAGTCGTTCAAAATGTAATCTAGATCGGATGTATGTCGAGTAGGATGAAGTACCACAGTTGAATAGTGATAAACGACGGCGAGACAGTTACGTCATTTGTTCTCGAATCGATAGTTTCGATTTGATTATTATAGTTTAAATAATTTAATTGTGTAAACTCTACTTAGATTTGTTTTTCGAAATGGACTCTGTCGTAATTGAGCCTGTCGAGTTCATTCGAAATACAATAATTATTAAAATGGAGCGTCTTGCATATAACTCCTGCTTCACATTTACTTTAAGTTTTTTAAATTTAACTTACGACTGAAGTTGAAATAGTTTTTAGCGAAATGAATTTAATAAAAAAACAACTTGCAATAACCTTGCAAAATATACTATAAAGTTTATCCTAACTGTGAAGTCAGGGCTAAAGCGCATGAAGAAGTGTTGCCATGACTACAATATTCTTATTATACCAATTCTTTGATAATAATTAACTAGCCCCGAAGCATTGACGAAGCACGTTCAACTACTATAAGAGAGAAAAACTATAAAGCATGGCACAGATTATCTATTAGATTTAATAGATTCTAAAAAATAATAAACTAAAGAAGACAAATAGATGATTAAAATTTTTATTTTACTGTTTCATAAGTGTGATCACGTAAAAGATATACTTCCATGTACGAGTGACAAAATATTATTATCAATAACGTTATAATATTTTGGACACTTATGTAATCATATTGAAAGATGAACATCTTGTAAGAGAGCCAAATTCTTACTGGTGTTTTTTACTCTTATATGTCACTTCGTCCTCGATTATCTGTGTGGTAGTAAAGTATAGCATTTACGTCATATGTCACACACAAGTTTACAATTACATAGAACCAACGACAACGAATGAAAATAAAAAATAAAATCAGTCTTGAACGGTCTGTTGACGTGTGTATATGTGACTGTTGCCTTAAATATTCTCGATAAAATAGTACGTAAACAGTTTAATATCAGAAATTGCTACAATTGACTCTTGGAAAAAATGAATATAATAGTGTAATACCAATAATGTTTGTTAATGAATAAAGTAATTGTGCTCTTGTGAAAATGAATAGTAAAAAGCGTAGAGAAACCAGTGCTTTCTCGTCTGACGGTATGCGCGCCGAAATATTGAACCCTTTCGTCCACAAATTGGAATTAGATAACGTATACGACAAAATAAAGGTAAGGTTGTATGATATATTGTCTTTTAACATTTACAAAAAAATTGTACATATGCTACGAGAGTGTTTATCGCGCAGACTCCGTGAAAAGGCGAAAGATGTGCCGTGCATTTATCAAAAATATTTTATGAACATATTAGACTACACACGAGGGACTGCATACATTATTATATGCGATGATGTTTTTGTACCAGCTTCTTAAAACACGTTTTGTAAAAAAAATAACATATTTTGCTCTTCATAAGAATTATTAGTTATTAGGTTATTACGCAGTAAAAAAAGATGCGTTTGATACGATAACATTGTTCCAAAATTTAAATATTTTCTGTTCTCTGTAAATCTACCATTAGTCAGTAAAACGATTAAAAACAGTTTTCATTTTGATTATTGTTTTTTTCATATTTTAATTGTAATTAAAATTATGAGTACCACGATAGCCGAGCGTTGATACGAAGATCAGCCTCCGAATCAGGAGAAACGAGTTCGATGCCTGTGCGGGACTCGTACGAACGTTTTTTTTTAAACTTAGCCAATGCAGTATTTATTGAACGATTGCAGTATCAGACACCTGACACATTAGACCTTGTTGTACGTATATATATATATGTATTTTGTTTTCCTCATCAGCCTATCTATAAAAGTCCATTTAGTCCTAAAAGTTAGTGGATATGGGCCTTTCCATGAAAGCACAAACAAATGCCGGCGTGCCATGCATGGAAGGTTTCCCCATACTCACCGCGCCGGGCGGGCGGGATGGTGAGCTCAGCGCCGGTATTCTCGCTTCAGTGCTGCCAGTGCAGTGGTATTTGGGTCCGGTATACCAACAGGAAGGGAGAATAAACCGTATTTTTCTCCAATAACCAACCCCCACTGCACTTGGTTGCTAACTAACTAACCCCTGCTAGCTAACAAACGAAGCTCGGGCGATATTAATGATGGCGGAAAATCGAAAGATGTTGTAAAGACTAGGGAAAAGACAGCCTTCTATTGGTGGCCTAAAGGTCTATTCGTCACTCGTCACACACACACGCACGCTGCCCTCACGATCACATAAACACACACACCCAGTCACACAGACAAACTCACACACATACATTCACGCTGACCCAGCGTCGCTGGGCAAGTGGGTTACAGAGCACCTGTCATGCAGCTCTCCTTCACTTGGCTGTAGGATTTTGGTTTAGTAAATTCGGAAAGATTTTTCGCAAACGTTCGGTTGAAAAATTTTATATTCCACTTGTGCAGCTTCAGGATCCTAGCTCAGGATTATAAATAAAGCACTCAGTGGACAGTATAATATATAATAATATAACGTATTATTTAAAGGTTTTGCATATTTCATTAGGCTATAGGCTAAGGTGCGGGCCTCGCTGATCGATCATAGACTTCAAACATTAGTAGTGGGGGTAGTGACCGCCAGCGCCTGCGCCGACGTTCCGCTCCTCGCATCTTCTAATATTGAACACACTCATGTTCTAATATTGTTCACAAAACCTTGTACCATCCATTGGATTAAATAAGTATGAATGACAGCTTAAAGTAGCGTCATGGCTCCGACTTAAAAGATATAACGTGACTGAATCCTTGCTGAAATCTATTATATAATTTAGGGTATTTGGGAGAAGGGATAGAAGATGAGAAGGGGGGTGTGAAGGGGGAGTGGGCCTCCGGTTACCTCACTCGCCGAATAAAACGCAGAAGCACAAGATGCCTCTACTTCACGTCGGTATTCACCGAGGTCGTGGTACCTCGTGGCTATCGAGCCGGCCCATTTGAGTAGCAGCAAAAGCCCCCGCTTGGCTCTACCACGTCCAAAAAAGGTCTGCGATTGCAGTGGTGACTTGCTTTGTAAACATGGCTAAATTCAGTGCACTAAATTTGCCACCTTGGGGGCGTTCAGAGCTTGCTCTTTACATTTGATCTTATTAGTTTACTAACTCTACAACTAACATACGTTTAACTACATTATGGCGCCTTTCATATATCATAAAAGGGCTTGCCTTGGGTATGGAAGCATCAAGCTTAATTTTAATGAAAAAAAAATATTTAAAGAAAAAATCTTCTAGGCATTTGATAAATGTATTAAGAGCAAGGTTCTAGAAACTACTAAGATTAGACTCGAATCTCTCTCGATCCTAATTCGATTTGATATATCCAGCAGTTTTATGATTGACATCGCAACGTCGATGTGCTCCTACTGAACGCGTGCGCACTCTGCCGCGCGTGGTGGACAACTGAATTCAGTTCATTGTCTGAATCGCTTGGCACTATGCCAAATTTAGCTTGCTAATTAATTCAGAGCGGCAGGGACGGCTCGAATGTCTAATTAGTATATCTAAATGCCTTTACACTTGTCTTAATACAGAATCATTTTCTATTAGGGCACGGAATTTAGCTATGCGTAAAGCGGTCTAAAGACTACTTCCTGTCGACGTCTAACTTCGTTATCGAAATGTAATGTGAATACGATACCGCGAAAGTTAGTGACATTGTTACAAAAGGGTATGACGTCATACCGCAATTTAAAAGTACCTCATTGTTTCTCCGGGAGACATAACGTGACTGATGGCGAGCCTCGTCGCCGTGTTAGCAACCATAGATTGCAATGAGATTTTCAAGATACCCACTACTGGTGGCAGAATTCTTACCCTGCTATCATAGGTAGCAAGCGTACCTTTAAAGTCCATACGAATATTATAAAGAGAGAATATGAGTTGGTATACATGTGTGGAGTATTCTCCGCAACTTCAAAACCTATTTTAAAAATTCTTTTACTCTTCAAACGTTATGTTACTCCTGATGGTCAAAGGCTATGTTTGACGGGTAAAATAAATGAAATTATGACTAAGGAAATTCGATATTTGTTCGAGTTGTCGTCAAATAATTATAAGTTGCTTCGCTACTCTCTGACCTTGTATACAGATTGGATGTAGAAGTTAGGAGGATTCGTCATTAAATTTAGACTGGGATACCTTATATACTAAATACCAATTATATAAGTAGTAGTGTCGCAGATTTTATTTTTTATGGGAAAGGCGGCAAACGAGCAAGCCTTTCACCTGATGGTAAGTGATTACCGTCGCCCAAGTACATTCGCGACACCAGAGGTGCTGCAGGTGCGTTGACGGCCTTTAAGGTTATTCGGGTGATGGGAGGGAGGATGAGGAGGGGCATGGGAAGGTGGTCTGGGCCTCCGGTCTCACTCACCGAAAGAAACGCAGAAACACAAGATGTCATGAAAGAATGTCAATAAGGTCACATCCTCGCTGTATAGCCAATGACATTAATATGTGTACGAGAAGTAGTCTAAAATTAATTGTAGAATTTTTATTAAAAAAAAAACAATAGCTCCGGTTAAATAAAGCCAACAAAAAAAAAAGGTAAAATAGTAGAAGCAAGACTACTTTGACAACAGAACTAGCAAAACAAGGCCGACAATGCGTCTTGAGCCTGGCCGGGAACAAAACTTTTGTTTACTGCCATGTGGCGTATTAAATAACGAAACTCGGTGTTTCAAAATAAATAAGAACCTTTACTTCCGTCGCGATTACACGCAACGCGATAGAAAGTGCTAACGCTCGTTGAGATGTTTCCGTCGATGGGATTGGTGTCGGAAAGTGATGAGAAAAAAAAAACACCACGCTTGTGTAGATGCTGTTGTAACGTTACACAGATTGTGTTACATTGTTATAGCCCGCGGCGTCGCCTGCGCACAAATAAGGATAACCTCGTACCTATACGTATAATCTATAGTAGGTAAATTTATTAGGTTAAATTTTTAATACTTCATACATGCTGTAGTAACCAGTAAATTAAAAATTTAAAATTGAAACAGGCACGCGCTAGCCATTCGGCCTTATCGTTGCCAGGTGTTAAGTTGATCGGGACTGAGTATTTTAACGCGGGACAACAATAAAAAAAATTAAATTACGTACATTTTTAATGAATTTTACTAACGCGCGGATTATATAAACCAACAAAAATTACGTTACGTTCTCCAAGTCCATGATAAAAACGTTAATTTGGTGAAAGGTTATTGTTTGTTTGTCTGTCGGTTGCCATTACGATTGCATGCATTTACGATTCAAGGCTAATGTTAATGAATGATGAATGAAGCGAATGAATGAATATTCTTTATTTTTCGACGTGAGAAAGATAATTTCGTTGGTCAAATGTCAAATCTTATTATTATTATTATGTAACAATCTACCCACAATTATTTGTTGCACGTGAGAATCGCACACGCAACCCGTAGCCTCGAAGCCACGGTTGTCAATGCCCCAACCGACAAGCCTTATATTGTTATATATATAAAAAAAAATTATTATAAATATTGTAAAAAAAAATTATTTTAATATTATTAACTAAAATCTTAGTAGGTATTTCTTAACAATCATACTCACAACCCGCACTGGAGCAGAGTGGCGGGCCCTTTCGGGCTCCAAAACCCCCTTAAATATTTGAGAAGGAGGCCCTTGTCCTTAGGCACTGATCGAATCCAATACATACTGACTGGTACGCACTTTCGTCTTCCTGGTAGTGGTAGGTTCCTGCTTTGCCTGTAAGTCGTCTGAGTGGGTAGCACCCTCGTACCCATTTCTGTCTCCAAACAGCAGTGCAGCATTACGGGCTGTGAGCCATTCCTTTTATAAGCGGGAGACCCAAGCGGTGGCTTTTGCTGCTGCTCGAATGGGCCGGTTCGACCGGGTTGGTACCACGGCCTCGCAGAATACCGGCGAGAAGTAGAGGCATTTTGCGCTTCTGCGTTTCAATCTCCCCCTCCCCAACCCCCCTCTTCCTCCGTCGCATCTCCCAAATATCCTTAAAGGCCGGCAACGCACCTGCAGAACCTCTGGGGTTGCAGATGTACGTGGGCGACGGTAATCACTTACCACCAGGTGAACCGGTTGCTCGTTTCCCGCCTTTCGCATAAAAATAAAAATCATGTTTGTCCTCAGGGGTGACAACGCATCTGTAACCTTCTACGATTCAAGTTGTTTGCAGGTGTCCATGGGCTGCTGTACCCTGGACTGTTGCATCAATTTTTACCCCAATTCAATAAAAAAAAAGGCATCTACTCACACGTCCACAAATCGTACATTTTTCTCTAAAAATTCCGTAAGATAAGAGAAAGTACTGGCATGTGCCCAAAGTTTTCATGGATGCAAACATGGCGTTCATCGACCTGCATCGACGCATGACACGTTATAGTTTTTTTTTGATGCGTTCTCGTTAATTTTCCCGCCAATACCGACATTTTTTTTAACTCATGAGTTGTCAAAGGATTTTAAGACGAAGTTTTTAATTTTTTTTTAACACAATATTTTTTCCTTAATGAACTGTTCCTATGATTGACTATTATACTCCGTATAGCATCACATGATATAGCTTGTCGATACTGCATAATTTACTATGGAGAGTGACTGAATAATTACTGGTTACAGAACAATGAAATCACGGCTGTAAACTTAATAATGGGGTGGTCAGAGGTCTAGTATTTTAGTTGTTTCAACCTACTTTGACATGCTCTTAGTTAACGTTAAAATTCGTAAGTTTCGAAAAACTACGGTTTCCTCATTTGCACTAACAACAATTAACTTTATTAACAATTGGGCTATTAGTAAATAGCTTGTAAATGTCCCAATGCTGGGCAAGCGTCTCCTCTCAATATTTCGTTCCCGTCAATCGTAGCTACAGTGATATATACTGCACGACTTTTCAAGGTTACGAAAATACAAATTATTTCTACCAATTATATACTCCTTATTAATTATTTGTACTAAATACATAAAAATTAATATCTATTTGTTTGTTGTTCGTCATCCTAAACCTTCGCGCTATGTTCATCCTCAAATCTAGATTAAGCTCAAATGTATAGATTATGTTCGACAAAAAATCCAGCAAGGGTTAAGATTAAAAAAAATAAAATTAATAATATTACAGTAAAATGTCAGTTAAGTGTATAATAGAAATATATCATTACTAAGTGCACACTGTAATTAACACACCTGATATTTCTTCAAAACATTTAATTTAGCTCGAAATGAAAAAAGATTCGATATGTAACAGAGATCAAATCAACGTATGTTTCAAACTTGGATGCTTCATGCCACCAGCGCTAATTTATATTAGGTTTTAAATTTGGTTGATTAAAGATAATTTTTGGCGCAAAGATAGATTACGCCAGGCTTGCACCGACTAAAACCCTACGGCATTCCACCTTCGCCACCTATCTGCCACTTTCATGATCTCGAATCTCACGTGGGCATCGAAGCCCACCGTGTCCGCTATCTGGTAGCAGGATCCCATCTCAGCAGTCCTAAGCCGTGACTGACCGGCCAGCGGCACCATCACGGCCGCATCAGTGGTGCGACCCAGCCACGGTCTCGAAGCCGAGAGTGAGAGAAACAAGCAGCGACTGGCGCCATTCAAAGCATAGAAAAAATAAACATCTTTGTAATATGTTACTATATCAAGATCGTTATAAATTACAATTACACGTAAAGATAATAATATTTATTAAAGACCTAAGTGAAGAGCGGCTTCACACGAGTTGAATTATCTCAAGTTCTGACCACCCCATTACGTACATACGCTGTATGGTCGTAAGAGATTAATTTTCATGTAATAATCTTAATTTAGACTGCCAAAGGCTACGTTCACGTAAGCATCGTTTCAGTTCGAAATAACCAGACAATCGTGACCCCGTTATTGATGGGAGAGCATAGTAACGGAAAGATCAAGCTGTAACCACGGATCTACTTAACCGATTGAAATAAAACTTAGCTATGTTTTTAAGTCGTGGTGTAAGTCATTCAATGACAATAATTTTGTTGAAATCAACTCTGTCGTTTTCATGTTATACCCGCGCAAACAGACAGACAGACAAAAATTTCCAATAAATATTCAATCTACAAGTGTTTGACTTTTATTAATAAAAAGTTTTTTTTTTAAATGTGACTAAATACTTATACATAATATAGGTAGATTATATATAAGTAAAACTGCAATTGTAGTCTTTTCCTTATGGCAGTCTTATTCATCAATCATCATTCATTCACAGATCATTAGAGTTAGATCACCTTAGAGTTCTTAATCGAAAAAGGATATTGTATTCGGTTTTACAACTTACTATCAGGAGGTCTGTGCATTGGTTTGTCAGTTCTCGATCTCATTCTCTTCCATTTCTACACCGGCATTAAGACAGAAGTTTCATTGTTAAGGTAGACAAGTGTTTTGTTAATAATCTAAAAACGTTTGTGTTACTTCCATGACTGACTTGACATTGGCAGAATTCGTAATAACGAGATTGCCAATAAAAAAAAGGCAGAAGTTCTCAAAAGCTTGTGTTAAAACCATTTTAATTTGAATCGAACGATTAAATCTGATTTTAACTGCACATTAAAAGAGTCCGCGCTTTTTTTAAACACATCATTCATTCGAAATGCATCGAAAATAACATTTCATTCGTATCGCGTTGCGCGTTGAAGAAACGAGGACCCATTAAGTTGCGACTTACCGTCCGCTCCATGGTTGAGTTCTGGCGCGGCGACCTGCAAGCTTACTTTCTAAAAGTCGGAACTAAACGATGCACAAGTGCTCTTGCGCGTAATCTTATTTCGCACTGATAACATGAAAATGCATGTTTTTATGTCGAGTTTCGAAGTTATATGTGCCACAATTGTGTATGCTGCATTTATTTACATGTATTCATATTGGTTTATATGTATTTATTCCGTTTGTATGCATCTATTTGTAAGTGTAAGTTATTCATGTATTTCAGTTCTTTTTTTTTTGATTTAATGTTTTGCACCCTTACAATGTCTCTCCACGCCCCGGGTTGACTGACAGAGAATGCCAAGAGGCATTAAGTCCGCTCTTTGTAGTACTTTTATTTAAAGGTATTTAAATAAAGTTTAAATAAATAAATAAAAACAATTGCATGTTTTAAACTACTTCAAATATTCACACCCGACCATAGCGAAACCATAATAATTTCGTTGTCTATGCATATTACATTAAAGTTTTATATAATTCGATTATATTTTCATCTATCTCTATAGTATAATTTTTATAGATTATGTTGGAACGTATGCCTCCCCGGAAGATGACCACAAATCAGGATCCCGAGCATTTATTAACGTGGTAGAGTCAAGCGACAGCTTTCGGTGCTCGAATAGGCCGGCTCGACTGGGGTAGAAACACGGCCTCGCAGAATACCGGCGTGATGTAGAGGCATCTTGAGCTTCCGCGTTACGTTCGGTGAGTGAGGTAATCGCAGGCCCAAATCCCCCGTTCCCCTTCCCCCCGTACATCCTATATCCCATCTCCCAAATATCCTTAAACTACGTGGGCGATAAAAATCACTCACCATGAGATGAGCCGCATGCACATTTGCCCCCAATCCCATAAAAAAAGCAAATTCGACAAAGACACGCGCACCGCTAAAATAATTCAAGTCCACATCCAGCTCATGTTTCATTAACTACACAACATGGTTATGTATTTATTATAAACTAGCTGAACACAGTCACGCTTTACTGTGACTATTTTTTGGATGTACCGATTTTTTTTTTATTTCTTAACCTTTCTAGTGATAAGATAAATTTGAGCTCAAGCGAGTCAGTGTTTTCCGAGTCTATAAGGGACAAACGAACAAAGAAACATAATTTTTTGTTTCGTGTATTCTAATGCAACGCTGTGACAAAATGTAAAACCAAACGGTGAAGAACTTTCGGAGATTTAATGTTTTGAACAAACTAACATTTACATTTTTATTTATATACATGTTATTAACGCCGGCAATTGTTTTTATTGTATGTTTCCATGCTGTACAAACATCGCCAATCATTTTGTTTTCAAAGCTTTCACAATGTTTTATGTGTGAAGTAACATTCGAGAGGAAAGAACGGGTCAGCAGAAGTTTTATTGAAATCTTAATTCTTCAATTAAGGGTCAAGGTAGCTTACAGGTGTGACGACGGAGCTTTTACTGCGATGTTAATTGAGCTTGTCGTTGTTTGTTCCAGACTGCGATATTCACCGTCATACTCCTACCGTTCCGGGTGATCGTGATCTGCTACCTGATCGTCACCGCCTGGTTCCTGGCCTGCGTCGGCCTCTATGGACTGAGCGTGGAGGACCTGAGAAAGAAACCTATGACCGGATGGAGGAGGTATCTAATATTTTTTATGTACTAATGGGTTCTATATTTTCTGCTTTATTTAAAAATAGAAAAGAAGTCTAATAATTATTTAATCCACCACGATTTTATCAATTAGAAAACCATCATATTGATGATTTTGCTTTTTATTTTTCTGTAATTAATAATAACTGTTGTAAATTAACAATGTGATGTAATGAAATGTTTTTAACGAAAGAACTTTCTAATATTCAACATTCAAGTGATTATCAATTATTCAATTTACCATTTTAAGATTTCAGATGGAAACTAAGTAATAACTCCTACTTTATTGTAACTTTATAAACTCAATAAAACGATTTTGTTTGTAAATTTTCTATTAAAATCATAAATTACGAGTACGAAACGTGAAACCATAATTTTGCATACTTCTTTATCACCGTGTGTAATCCCATTGCTGGATATAGGCGTTTCTATGAAAGCGTCAACCAAAGCTGGTATGCTTCTGTATGGAAGATTTAACCATATTCGTCGCTCTGTGTAAGCGGATTGGTGAGCGCAGTGCCCTCGAGCTAGGGATGAGATGCTGCTCCCCATTCCCGGTTGCGGTATTTGGGTTTGGCATGGTGGGTTGGCTTTCCGCCATCACTCAGATGCCAGAGCGCTGTCAGTTTGTTTGCTAAAGGCAATAGAGTTTTTAACAAATATATATTGGACGTTGAAATCGAACGTAGAAATAAACAGGGACCTTATCTGTTAAAGCCACAAAACTTCCATCAGAATTCGTTCCTCGATACGAAACTCGGCATGTTATTATTCACGCCCACGACATGCTTTCGTTGCTTGGTAATCATGTCTTAGATGAACGAAACCATTAAAAAAAATAATACGGTATCATTTTATTAGAAAATGATGTCTCGCGGAATGTTTAAGAGATATTCTGTGGTTTAGCGGTCTATAAAACGTTTTATCTTTAAATCGTTTCTTCCTTTTGTACGTATGTTCATACCAGTTTTAATGATAAATTATATATTACCGTACCACGTATGTATAATATAAACTCACGGACAACATACTGTCTATAAACGAAAATATTTAAAACTGGTCCATAACCTTTAAAAGCAGTCTAGGCCTGCATGTAGCTGATTTCTCTTATAAAAACTGAGATATATATTATAAATAAAACGAGTTTTTAATCAAACTGTACACGGCTATGTACCATTTGCTGGTCTTACTCGTGCTTACTCCCGGAGGATACCATAGAAATTCCAGGAAATTTCCATAGCCTCCTCTATGTATGCCAAAATTGTTTGCTGATTTCACAATACATTTAGCACTCATAATCGAGGATATTCGTCAATCACGTGACTCAGTGATCGACGGGTGGCAGGGACAGGGGTCCTGTGCTGGAAATCGCGTCTCTAATACTAGTTAAGACCCTTTTTTTTTTTATAAAAAATAGGCTTACGTTTGACCTCAATCTTGCTTGATGGAAGGCGAAGATGATGGAGGGCCTAGGATGGTATACGTTCAGGATCCTTTTGTTACATTGGACACGGTTGGAACAAGTATGTACCTTGTTTGCGCATACATTTCCGAAACTGGCTGCTGGAATATCTGATGCCACCACGGACCACGGAGTTTGGTTTTGATATTTATTAAAAAAAAACGTTGTTTCATTGTAGAATTTTCACACGCAGACGGGAGGCAGGGCGGTTGCGTAAATTAAAAAAGCACAAACTCCTGGCCCTGGAACAATTATTCAATAGACCAAACAAATATTTGTCCCCCGGCCAAAATCCAGTCGTGAAGCCAAGCGTGTAAACATTAAGCCGCCTATATTACACTTTACGATTTGGAACACTGCACATTCGAAAGGAAACTGTTATTTACGGATTTCATGGCGTTAAATTTTGTTTTTATATTCCCGACATTTCGATTGCTTTATAGCAGCCGTGGTCACGGAAGAACAGGGGTGTTGGACGTCCAGTGTAGCTGGTCACCGAGCTGCAGCCGAGGTCACCGAGTTGTGCACGACATCTTGACGATCTGACACCTCAGTCCGATGTGGAATCAGATAGTCGAAATAGAAGAAAACAAAATTAAATTAAACGCTGTAAAATGCGAAAAAATAGTTATTAGTGTCAAACTGTTGTCATTGTTATTGATTTTCTTCGTCAGTGTTTGTCAGATTTACGATCTCGGTGACGGACTTCGCACCTTAGACGTTTAATATTCAAAATTTACTACATATTTACTAATAAATAAAATTAAAAGGAAATTATCTATAGCTATTATGTTATTCCACACAAGACGGAGTGACAACCTGCACAGTGCTGCGGGAAGTCGATGGATGCAGGTGGCGCGGGGCCGAGCTTTGTGCCAATCGTTGGGAAAGACCTATGTTCGGTAGTGGACTTGCGATAAGCTGAAATTATTATGTTATGCACAATGCACAATTCATCGTCAACAATAATAACAAAATGATGTTTGTGTTGCAAAAGCGGACAGCCGCAACAAGGTCGATGTCGTTAAGAACTCAATGCATTCTTAATATTCGTTCTTGACCTTAGTTATTGCATTACAGAAAATAATAAACTAATTTTTTTTTATGAATAAATAGGCTTACGTTTGACCTCAATCTTGCTTGATGGAAGGCGAAGATGAGGCCTAGGATGGTACGGGTTTGCCTAGAAGGTGTCTGATTTGGCGTTGTTTAAAAAAAAAAGTTTAAATTATGTATTGAGACGGAGTGAATTACTTGAGATTGTCTAATTCCAGTGCACTGTCTAGTGTTCGAAAGTATATTTTTATAACGGTTTTAGAATTTACAAAGAGAAATTTGTCTACATCCTCAAAACTTCAACTTATTTACGTATAACACTATTTTTTTAACGATCTTAAACTGTGCCATTGCAACTGCCAGTGCCACATAACTATTGAACTTTGCTCACACAACGCTAAGTGATGAGACGTTCGGATTTTTTTTCTTTTCTCCATTTTTTCACTCGAGTTATTTAGTCTTATGTTCAATTTAGATCTTGTTGTGTCGGAACTTCGTTGCCAAGGCAATTATAAAATAAAAATGTTCTCATTTGTTGTTTTTTTTTTTTTTATGAGGAAGGCGGCAAACGAGCAAGCGGCTCGCCTGATGGTAAGTGATTACAGTCGCTCACGTACATCTGCAACACCAGAGGTGCTGTAGATGCGTTGTCGGCATTCGTAGCGGTAGTCGGCAGGTATAAAGGATAATATACCATCTCTTGCTCCCGATGCCAACCTGCCCTGTCCGTGACACAGCATGCCAGCGAGCAAGGCTGATTGCGGTAAAGTTCGTGAAGGTCCTTGACAGACAGACAGACAGTTTGTTTTAGCTTAGTTTAACCCTTGGCACGTTTTAGTATTTTGTTCAGGAACTGCGATAGATTATCGCAACTCAACGATCGGTCTCCGTACTCAATACAATACAACAACATTTGAACGCGGCAGAGCCAAGCGGCGGCTTTTGCTGCTCGAATGGGTCGCCTCGACCGGATTGATACCACGGCCTCGCAGAATACCGGCGTGAAGTAGAGGCATCTTGTGCTTCTGCGTTCCGTTCGGTTAGGCCCAGGTTAAGGTAATCAAATCATAAAATAGAATCGAAAATCGAATTTTGACTTTTATACAATTTTTTATGTAGAATGTTCACTATATTGACTAGAAACCGACTTTGTCCTGAATACCGAATATGAACATAAAAAATTTAACTATAAATATAAAATGATTTCAGCAAACTTATTATGGATATAATTTTGAATTGTCAAATAGTAATATTTCAATGAGCTCTGGTACTACACAAATTTTTAAATTAACACGAGCAAAGTCGCGGGCATAACATATTGTTGTTAGCACGCACGCACACACAGTGCGTATGCTTTCTTTCACCTGTGATCAGTGATTTTACCTTGATCAGTGACGCGAATTTACGAGATAGGCGATCACTGGATGCTTCGGCGCTATTTCCCGACACAGATCTCTCAAAGTAAAGTAAAAGTAAAGTAGCCGCATGTAAGTGCTAACTGCTGGGCAAAGGCCTGCTTCTCAAATACGAGTATCAGAGAGGGTTTAGGAGCCGGAAAGGGCCCGACACGCTGCTCCAGTGCGGGTTGGCGGGCTTCACATATCCTCGAAATAATTTTTTTATTATTTCTCAGACATGCAGGTCTCCTCACGACGTTTTCCGTCACCGCTGAGCACGTGGTAAATAGAGCACTTAAAATTGCTATTAACAATTTTAGTGGTGCCGGCACCGGGGATCGATCCCAGGTCACTTGCGCTCTATGAAACTAAAGTGAGCGCCCCCCTGACCACAAGGCTACCACGGCTCTTCTGATCTCTCGTACATAAGATTTATTCCGTAAGATACTTACTACTTCAATACTAGTGACGCCACTTACCTGTCGCCGATGACATCTCTTTGTTATTTCAAGTTAAAATAAACGAATACTGGATATTGTTTCCAAACAATTTGCTTCAAAACGCAGAAGAAACGAAACGATAACATTTTACACTGCCCAAGTCGCAGTGGAAAGCTGTATTTTATTATTATTTAACAAAGCATCAATTTAGATTTCGAATGTTTGTCCGTATTTCGCTCAATTTCTATTGATTCCAAGCTCCAGCACATACGAGTTTTGATCAACTAGCTCCGAAATTAACTACCGCAAAAAAAAAGAAGTAGATCGGGTCCAGGTGATATGAGATATGTATGTATATCCACGCCTTGTTCCCAACGGGGTAGGCAGAGGCAATCTTCTTCCACTTGCTAAGGTCCTGACATACGTCTTTCGCTTCTTCCACTATCATCAATCTTCGCATGCATGCTCGTCGGTTAAGAGTACTCTTGACCTGGCCACTTACAACCGTGTAAGTACTTTCTCTCTTTCTTCTTACATTCGTCCACCATGTATGTATATATATTTACGCCTTGTTCCCAACGGGGTAGGCAGAGACAATCTTCCACTTGCTACGATCCTGACATATGTCTTTCGCTTCTTCTAGTACTCTTGACATCGGCTTTTTTCAGAACGTCTCCGATTTGGTCGTGAAATGTTCGCCTAGGTCTTCCTCTCCCGACTCTACCATATAAGATAAGTTGTATAAAAAGTCTTATACAAGACATACAATTTGACGACAAATATTCCTTGAATATTCAATAATACCTTCCGATTTAAGTTATTTGCAGGTGTACATACACTGCAGTAGACACAGACCGCCAGGTGGGCTCTCGTGTCGTTGGTCAGCCAATGTTTTAAAAAATAAGTTAGCAGTAGAGGAATTTTTTGGCTCTGCCCTTAGGCGGTTTTCATGGCATCTACGATCTGAAATGAATCGAGAGAAACTATCATGTTACCACTCCTATAAGGAGACCATATCATCATGCTCTGCAAGCGGAGTAGCGTATGCAGTACATACACCTCGCATTTTAGACGCTGCAGCCCGTCAGCGGTTTGCTTAATTTTGGTTTGGTATTTTTCAAAATACTTAACCCGCCTGCTGCCGGTAGGTAGTCCCTTAGTCGCCTGTTACCAAGTCGACAACCAAGGGAAGAAAGAGGCGATATCACACGGCCAGCTCTTAAGCCACCATTATACAATATACCCACAGGAAGCTGTATACAATTGTTATTACGTATATTTATTGTAGAAAACGAAAACAATGATCAAAACAGATTCTTTTTTCTCTTAATTTTAAACAACAAAGCGAAAGATCGTTATTGGTGTATTTGTAAATAGAGAGGGACCTTCACGGCGCGTTGAACCATTGTTAGATATGGCCTTGAGCTGATTCTTAGAGTTGCCTCAGATCCGGCAGAACGGTTGCCGGGGTCGACGCGATCCCAGTTAACTAACGTCTTGCTACATCGTACTTGGATGCGTACTTTACGTATCGTTCGTTGTTTCTTCTTTATCTGCCTGTTTATCATCATCATCATCATTTCATCCTACCACAAGTCCACTGCTGAACATAGGCCTCCCCCCAATTTGCCATAAAACTCGGTCCTGAGCCACCCGCATCCATCCATCGACTTCCCGCAACACTGCGCAGGTCGTCACTCCATCATGTGGGGGTCGTCCCATTTGCCTGTACGTGGCTGCCACTGGAGAACCTTTTTTCCCCAACGGTTGTCGGTTCCGCGAGCTATCTGGCCGGCCCATTGCCACTTGAGCTTGCTACAGTCGTGGGATACAGTTGCCGTTTTGGAATCTAAAGCGACACCCCTATTGTATAGTAGTCATATTTATATTTATATGATTTTTTTTATTAGCTTGACATGTGTGTAATGTATGTAGCAATGTAATGAAATCTTTTCATTAAATCTTCACCCACTTTCGGACGTTGGAATATTTTGGAATTTTGCACATGTATTGAGAACCGATGATTATACGATAATTTGGTACAATCGAACTATTTTGACGATGGAGATGGATGGTGGGTGACGGAACCGTTCAATGACTAATAGTAACATTTTCGAGTTTGAACCCATTAGCTTTGCCTAAACTACTTACTAAAAGAGTGAAGGGAAAAGCGTGTATATGTCTTTTTCACGTAATATGCCTTTTTGAACGTATGGCATGTAGGTACGGTATTGGCCGACGCCGATTATCATCTCCGTCGGAGTAAATCTGTTAATACGCGGCCGCTGAATGAAAACATAAGTGTACGAGATAAGGTGATACGGTCCACTGCAGCGACGATATCATTGCGTATCCTACGCAATAATAATATCGTCTTAAACCCAAAAACTATACCGGAATCCGTGAATTTGCCCAGACACGGATTATTAAATAAAAATAAAAGTTATATTGAAAATAATATCGGTGTACGAATTTTTTTATGCTCTGGACACAAGTCTGCACATAACTGTAATCTCTGTCGGTGTAGGCAGAGCTATCAACGGACAGATTATCGGCAGTTAGAGCGCCCACTCTTGGCGGGTCTCACGAAAGATCTGTAAAGACCTGTAATTAAAAACAAAGATTGAGTCAGTCTCGTAAATATACTATTTATATGTGATATGTGCAAATTTCGTTTCTTAATCTCGTAAATATTTGTTGGGCTTTAGTCTGGGCAGCACTTTGGATGCGTTTTTGTACGAATTTCAGTCATCATAGAAAATATCCGACACGTATTTCTTGACGTGTTAAAAGTTTAAACCATTCTTATGACACGTGAAGGTGACGTGACACGTGTCAATTATTAAATCTATAGTACTATTAAATATGTATGTGTATGCGACTATTCGTTGGTTTTTTATTTTATTATACGTTCTATTATTTGTAATGTACAAAATCTGTTTATAAGAAAAGAGGCTACCAACGGAGTTTCTGTCGCCGGTTTCTCCTCCGTCAGAGGCACCTCGTTACGAAACGGTGGGAGATTAAAAAAAAACAATTAACCAACGAAATCTGAATTTCTTACGTGCAATTAAGATTTATCATTACTTTTTTGATTTCAAACATTTTTCACAGTATTTTACTTTCTAAGTCGCATCTTTTACTCTTAATAGTGTATTGTTCTGAAGGTGAAGAACATTAATGACATTCATGTGGCAGACGACCTTGCTGTCGCATTGTGGAGTCTAGAGGTTCTGTCTCCGTCGATCAGAGACATGCGCTGCCCACGTATTCTCAAGTACAACCTTACCTGTGTGAACATAAGGTCGATATTTGCTTATTTTAGTTGCTAGATCGGCGTCTGTGCGTATGTACGAGTAGGTGCCTGTTACGAGATCGTAGTTTGTAGACTTGCATTTTAATTGTTTGTGCCATTCGAAAGTTGGGTACGGTGTTTAGTATGAGGGTTGAGTGTTACCTCTGGATTGGGTAACACGAATTTGTTGGCAATTGACGAACATGTTTAGAGCGCCAGTATAAAAAATTATAGACTAAAGCGCCAGTAGCCTAATGGGTTAGGGTGCGGACTGCGAAACATGACGTCGTATGTTCGGACCCGCCATTCGACTATTGTCGTGAACCACTCCAAATACAAGCTCTAATGCTTAGTTGGAGGGTTAATAGGAATATTAGTAATGATAGTTAAATAGCATTGCTATTATTCTTTTTTTTTTTTAAAAAAAAGAAAGACTGTGAGGCATTCCATCTCAATCCTCAAGGGTGACAACGCATCTGTGATCTTCTTCGATTGAAGTTGTTTGCAGGTGTCCATGGGCTGCAGTCTTACCATCATGACATCCAGTCCAGATTTATCGAGGTTTCATATTAAACGTGGTAGAGCCAAACGGCGGGTTTTGCTGCTGCTCGAATGGGCCGGCTCGACCGGGTCGGTACCGCGGCTTCGCATATTACCGGCGTGAGGTAGAGGAGGCATCTTATGCTTCTGCGTTTCGTTCGGTGACTCAGGTAACCAGTCTCACCGAATCCCATAAAAAAAAAGTGTATAATTTAATGCGCATTATTAAAATAGAACAAACACTATTGTGATCTAAAGTTATTGGTTCTGATTACGGGTTACGATCCTGTTCAGTGCCAAGCGGGCCTCCGTAACCCACCTCCAGGAGATAGACGGTTGGCTAACCTTGTCCGCCGTTTCATTATCATTATCATCATTTCAGCCTACTACAAGTCCACTGCTGAACATAGGCCTCCCCCAAAGATTGCCACAAAGCTCGGTCCTAACCCACCTGCATCCATCGACCTCCTGCAACACTGCGCAGGTCGTCACTCCATCTTGTAGGGGGCGTGGCTGCCACTCGAGAACCTTTTTGTCGCCGTTTACAACAATTATTTAAAAGCTAGTCGACGCACCATGTTAATGATGTCGAGGACCAAATTGCCATTGCTAAGCTTTTTACCACGAGATTGCGAAAGCTATCAAAAATGATTAAATTCTTTTATATTATAATGCTATAATTATTAAACACTTTAGCAGACGCTTCTAAATCGTTTTACTATCAACATTATGCATAAATAATTAGAAGTTATTTTATATGTACCGTTACTTCCATCTTCTTCAGAGTTGGAAAGTATTTTAGTAAGACTAAGAAAAATAAAACGAAAGTCTTATGTTAGGATCCATTATTGATTTGGCCTACTGTGTAAGCGCTCTTTAGGGACAACCGTTTTTTTAGTTTCGTTGGAAACGCTATTTAAGCGCTATTTTATTTCATTCTTGGTTTTCTATCACGGTCAATACTACCGCTGATGCATGCTTTTAGTTTCATTACTGTAATTAAATGCTAATTATGTAAAACGCATTGGGTTATTATTGACAAAATGAGTTAGGATTTCCTTATAATTTGTTACTGTATTATTTAATATCCCGACGAATTTAATTAAACTTTATCAATGTTTAATTAAAGAAGGTTGAGGTCAAACTGTTTTGACGTTTTTATGTCTTTAGTCATTAATATAAATAGTATGAAGGCTGGTGAATGTGTAATACTTGTGACAGACGCTGCTTGCCGACGCTGGTCTGCACGCGTTTACAGCACAAGGTACCCCTTGTGCTGCAAACTCGTTGTTTTTGTTGTTTTATTATTGTAAATTATTTTTTATAATCGTAAAGCATGCTTTCCGTTATATATCCTTCCCCGGGCTCGTAACTATAGAATAACTAGGTATTCAATAAGTTTTTGGAATCGGATACATTGGGTTATTAGGAAAGTATTCAATTTTGTTACGATCTTAAATTCACTGGAAGCCATTGCCACATAAGATTAAAAAGCACCTAGTTTTTTTTTCCTTTGTTTCCATTTGGCGGGATTTTGAGTCGTGGTGACAAACACGGAGAAAATCTAGGTTACCTAAATTTCTACAAAATGTGTTTTCGCACCATTGCAGCCTATTGCGAGACAATGATCCATCTTATTTAGCTATAAACTGATGCTTTTGAATTTAAACCGCGGCAGAACCTTCTGGAACGACGAGACTCGTTCCGGGCGGCCATCAACCGTCCGTACTGAATGAAAACTAAAAAAAAAAAAAATTATTAAATTGAGCAACTTTCAAAACGTTATTCATGGTTTCCTGGTCGAGGTATGATATATATAGTTAGGTGACCACGATAAAAAATGAATACAATTCGGAAAATCATTTTCGTGAAATATGATCCCTTTTCAAAAAACTTATTGATCGACCTAGTACGATATCTATCCGATTTTAGAGCACGTCACCGATCCAATTAACCATAATTCGACGAAACACTATAAAGAAACAAAAAAATATTAAGTCGCCAATTATTAAACAAGACCTGAACCTAGTACTTATCGTCAATACACATACGCTGTCATGTCCTAAATCAATCCCTGCAGTTTAAGAAAGTGGATCAATCAAAACTCTTACTGTGCCAATGCGCCGGTGGAAGACAAATGTGCTCTTTAAACAAAAAACATAACATTAAAAGGCAGTACAATGAGCAAAGTAACAAAACGCATGCACACGGCTCTGAAGAAATCTCGCAACTTGTTGGAAAAGTTCACCGTGGTCGTCATCTGGTATATAAGTAAAGACTTCGGCTAAAGTTTATCAAGAGACTCTATTGCATAGTGCTGTAAAGCCCCTCAGTGATAAATGTACCGTGGACTTTTCAGCATCGCTCTGCTCCCGGTCACAAGACACGAAGAACTCAAACCTGGCTCGAGAATATGTTCCGGATTCATAAAAGTTGAACCCATCCCTATGAATTACAATTTGTGGTCAGTACTAGAGCCGTGGTAGCCTAGGTATGTCAGGACGCTCACTTTAGTTCCATAGAGGGCGATTTACCCGGGTTCGATCCCCGGTGCCGGCACCACTAAAATTATTAATAGCTATATTTTAAGTGCTGTATTTACCACGTGCTCAGTGGTGAAGGTGCTCCTGCATGTCTGAGAAATAATAAAAATATTATTTCGAGGATATGTGAAGCGCGCCAAGCCGCACTGCAGCAGCGTGGCGGGCCCTTCCCGACTCCTAAACCTTCTCTGATACTCGTATTTGAGAAGGCACTTATAGGCTGCTACTTTACTTTTACTTTTACACGGCCTGCCCATAACATTACTCCGACATTGTTTCTTCTAAGGAATCTTTAGAGCTAGCAGTGGCTCAATTAAATGGAGGCAGTGATGGGTGAAGAGAGATTCGTGGCCAGAGAGATTATTCTGTATCAATACCAAAGGCGACCAACTTCAATAATTTGTCCGCAATAAATTGATCTATTTTATGGTAGGCCTTTTATAAAAAAGTTTCTGTAACATGTTTTTTATATTTTATGTCAGATTGTTGCTCTATACTCGTATTTTTTAGAGATTTTATTGTAAAATTTTATTCCTTTACTTAATACGGACTATCAAGTTTATGTAATATTATGAATTATTATTAAGATTCTTATAACCCGAAAGCAAATCATATGCAACGTAATGCATGAATTCTGTGGTCCGTATTAAATTACCATATATCTATGATTATACGTCTACAGCTCATAGACAAATGATATCGTAATATCTATCCTCCTTGGATACTAATTGATGCATGCAGTTACCTTTTATTGTACGGTGTTAAATATGGCGTCTACTAAAATTAGCGGCTCTTCTTTTAGTTGGAATGTAGATAGAACTAAATGATTAATAAATCTTTATGAAGAAAACGAGGTGTAGAACAAATG
Organism: Bhutanitis thaidina; assembly: GCA_029286595.1. Lineage (NCBI taxonomy): Eukaryota > Metazoa > Arthropoda > Insecta > Lepidoptera > Papilionidae > Bhutanitis > Bhutanitis thaidina. The sequence continues at coordinate 14,988,167 of JAGSMS010000010.1, forward strand.
AACACCACGACAGTAAAGGACAGGTTTAAGCGTGGTAGAGCCAAGCGGCGGCTTTAGCTGCTGCTCGAATGGGCCGCAGTATACCGGCGTGAAGTAGAGGCATCTTGTGCTTCTGCGTTTCGTTCGGTGAGTGAGGTAACCGGAGGCCCATATCCCCTATTCCTCTCCTCTTCCCTCCGATCTCCCAAATATCCTTAAAGACCGGCAACGCACCTGCAGCGTCTATGGTGTTGCAGATGTATGTGGGCGACGGTAAGTACTTACCATCAGGTGTACCGCTTGCTCGTTTGCCGTCTTATCCATAAAAAAAAAGGAATAAACTGCTGGCTAATAGTAAAGTAGACATTAATCGGTTCTTTGGAGAATGATCTTTTATGTGTTGTTTACCGTAATGCTAAGAATATTAATTTCGAAATTTTAGTGACATGAAGTGAAACCTTGGAAAGAACATAGACAAATAAAGATTCCTTTTATGCGTTTTCGTCTTCAATTCTTCCCGTTAGCACCAATTCTCTTGTTAACTCGCTGTGAAATGTATAACCTTTCCTAGATACTTCAGTTTAGAAATTGCTTTCAATTTCTTTTTAATAATATAATGTAGCAGCTGTAGTTAAGACCAGGGATTCCCAAAGTGGTCGATATCGACCCCCATGGGTAAATTATTCTGCTAAGTATTTTGTATTAATAGGAAAAAATTAGAGATAGGTGGCTATGGGGGTCTGAGGTAACAGTTAACAGTTAATACGATAAACTTCGACTCCATCGCGATAAGATATGAAGAAGAAGCTTGTTAGATGTAATATACTTCGATCATCATATAATTCTTCCGGTGATTATCATATTTAAGACCACGCGTGATCATATAAATATGACAATGTAATACGGGCCCAAGGCGTACAACGCGACGTCACCGACGACTTTCACATTTGATAGCTTTCTACTCGACCTAATTAAATACAACGTCGTCTATGTTATGTTATGAGCTTCTGTATGCGGTACGGGCCGTGGTTGCGCTTCCCCCACAGAGTATGAGCACCTTCTGATTAACAGAGATGGGTATATTTACTTATATTTCTATAAAAAATTTTTTTTAACGTGGTAGTGCCAAGCGGCGGCTTTTGCTAGCGCTCGAATGGGCCGCAGTATACCGCCGTGAAGTAGAGGCACTTTGTGCTTCTGAGTTTCGTTCGGTGAGTGAGGTAACCGGAGGCCCGCTACCTCTACCCATCCTCCCACCTCCCAAATATCGCAATCTAGCGAGCGGTTCACCTGATGGTAAGTGATTACCGTCGCCCACGTACCCCAGAGGAGTTGCAGGTGCGTTGCAGCCCTTGAAGGAAATTTTGGAGATGGGAGGGAGGATGGGGAGAGGGTGCGGGCCTCCGGTTACCTCACTCACCGAACGAAACGTAGAAGCCATGATGCCTCTATTTCTTGCCAGTATTCTGCGAGTTCGTGATACTATCCCGGATGAGTCGGCCCATTCGAGCAGCAGAATAACCCACTACTTGGCTCTACCTCTACGTACAAAGATAATCAAATATCAGTGCCTATAAACAGTCCTCTGCAGGGATCTTATCCACTATACCATAAACAATTTCACAAAAATTCCATGTGACTTCATTTCCCTTTAAAATCATACCGTGTTATTTTTCTAACATTGTTCTGTTCATGCAAGACATGGTTCGCATCGAACGAAACTAAGACGTGAGTGTGAATCTCTACAGGGTATGATTTTATCGAGGAATGACTTCACTAGGAATTTTTGTGATGTAATATTTTAGTGGCATAGCCGATAAGGCCCATGGTATATTGAAATGGATGTAACGATTTATCCACTTTGAGGTGTGTTTTAGAATCATAGAATGATGTAAGCCATCGCTTCGGGATGAAATGCACTGATGGAGGTAGTAGAGTGTAGAGTTAAGCTTACTGTGTTGTTATTTAGGGTAAACATAGAAATCGAATTTAAGTCCTGACCTCTTGTTATGAATATAGGTATCTATTCCCTTACACATTTCAGTTTATTGTAACGGATGTTTGAGGCCTCAAGAATGCAATTTCAGACTCTGGACTCACTAACTTCGCGGAATACTTATTATATATAACATATTACATTATATAATAAGTTATATATTATATATAATATATACAACGGGGTTTAAGGCAGAATGTTCAATCGTTTTCTCAAAATCTCTGCCTTACCAGCACGTAATGAATACTGATGGCTAACCAACAAAGGCTGGCGATTAAATCATGGCGGAAAGTTCATCCGAACTTGCTGAACCCAAATCACAGAAACTAGTGATAAGGAGCAGCATCACCAGTGAGGTGTGCTCATCAGCTCAGCGTGGTGAGTTAGAGTGAACCTTTCAAGAAACGCTTGCCGGCATCTGACGCCGTCATAGGCTGATTAAGATATGCAGCGGCTGTTTAGTAGCGAAGTAAAATGACAAACGTCTCTTCTCATATTCTATAGGGGTTAGAGGATTCGGATTTACGCGTAGTTGTTGAGGCCAATAACCACCAGCACATCATTCTCGATTAAGAATCAAAACGCAGAGGCGTCGTCACCGCCGAGGACCGAGATGGAATACCTCTTAATCTGTGAATGGGACATTCACCATACGGAATGCATTGAGATGTGTTATGTTTCACTGGTAGTGTATGTTGGTAGCTATGTCTGTCCAGCTAGTGCGGTCCAATGTCATGCTGTGCAGTTACGTGGTAGGCTCCGTATCTACCTAGGAAAAGTCTGGGAAAGTTACCCCCTTTATGCATACATACAGCCTTAAATCAGCAAACTGTTGAATTTAGCTTAGAAAGGTATATTGAGTCAGGCTGTAAGGCATGCCATCCTAGTCTTCGGGGGTGACAACGCCTTTGTAATTTCCTACAGTTGAAGTTGTTAGACCATGGCCATTTTTTTTATGGGTTAGGTAAGGTAAGGAGGCAAACGAGCTAGCGGCTTACCTGATGGTAAGTTATTACCGTCGCCCATCTGCAACACTAGAAGAGTTGCAGGTATGTTGCCGGCCTTTAAATATATCTGTGGGATGGGAGGGATGAAGGGGAGAGGTGTTGGAGAGGGTAGAGTGGGCCTCCTGTAACCTCACTCACCGAACGAAATGCAGAAGCACAAGATGCTTTTTCTTCACGTCGGTATTATGCTAGGTCGTGGCAATGGTCGAACACTTTTGAGCAAGAGTAAAGCTGCTGCTTCGCTCTAACAAACCCTAAATTACACATTTTATGGTAATTTACGTATACTAGAGCCAAGCTAAAGCGCAGCAGTATTATGGCTACTAGTACAGTACCAGTACCAGGCTTCTGCGATTCGTCCGGTGAGTGAGGTAACAGAGTCGCATAACATGTAGAAGAGGTGGACATAAGGCATAACAAAGTGTCCAATACTATATTCATCATCACACTTGTAATATTAAATAATCTACATAAAAAAACTAACAGCTTCCGTATGTTTGTGCTCATGTAACTTTTAAACGACTTCATAGGTTGAGATCATATGCCTACAATATATTTGTTCTGTCGAGACGATGGTTGGTAGCTATGCTCGGACCCGGTAGGTGGCGCTGTGGTCGAGTTATTATCAAATATTTATGAACCAAAATGACTTATATTCAAAATATATGTTGGTTAAGGGACAAAAAAGAAAATTACAATATCCACTCCCGGTATACAAGTTATTAATAAATTTAATTTCTCATACTCATAACGCCATCTAGCGGAAAGGGCAAAACAACGTCTGCCGCGGTCAGCTAGTATATTCATATTAAACCAGTCCATGATACTTTTACTAACCAAGTATTAACGCACTGTCTCTATTCTAGCAAGCTTCGCTTCTCGATTCTTTCACTAATGCGCTTGGTGGTGGTGGCTGCCGGCTTCCACCGCGTCCGGGTGCTGGGGAAGAATAGGGCCCCGGCGAGCGCCCGGGAGGCTCCCGTGCTGGTCATGGCGCCCCACTCCTCGTTCTTCGACGCCATCGCGATCGTGTGCCTCGGGGCGCCGAGTGTGGTGGCAAAGGCGGAGACCGCCCGCCTTCCCTTCATTGGACGTAGGTCGAGTGACGTAAGCATTTGTTTGTGGTGCAAACCGTATAAGTGAGCCTTGATATTCAATATACGTCATTGGAAAACTATTAAGCCTTGGTTGTAAAGCCTTTCTTTAACTAATAACCAAAAACAAAAAAGATTCAATAGTAAACATCATTGTAAAAAACATCTCAGCCTTATATAAAGTGTAGCGTACCTTCAATTTAAATTGTTTAAATTGTAAAATAAAATATTTCATTTATTTAAATAAGCATGTAACTTCCGGACAAAACTATCTTACTTTGTTATTAGTAATTTTCTGTGTATCGAATGCAATGCTTCAAAGGCTTTGTTTGTTATACCTACTTATGGTTCCGGCCTAAGATTCTGTGGAGTTTAATGGTGTACCTAAAAGACCATCGCTTTTAATATTGTAGAACATGAAGCATAAATATACAATTCTCAGTAAATTTAGGAATTTAAGAAAGATTTGCATTTCCGTCGCGTTACATTCGACATAAAAAAAAACTTAGTTGTATTAGATGTTATAGTGATTGTTTAAAGCGCTTCTTAATTATTATGAATGTCTCCGTTATCAACATGATACACTTATTACGTGATTAAATGACCTTGGTATTTATCCAGTAGGTGACAACGTAGGTTCTTAACCACCACAGGTCTTATTCGCTATGCCACAAAAATATCACTCCGATTTAATCGGTGAATGTGACATATTCTTTCTCCGATTAAATCATCCCTGTGTTATTTTTCACATTCAATACGTGAAGCATCGTAAGTCTATAGAGAAGATTGATGGGAGCTACCGCCGGCTTGGGACCCAGTAATAACCCCCCCATTTACGTTTCAAATACAACCTAAGGTTCAGTACACACGTTGCTTACGTACGTGTCTCAGCCGGGCTTTGTCCGTCGAACGGTAGCCGGCGAGGGCGGTAATATGTCACCATGGTCAATGTACGGGTTACTAAACTTCGTGAGAAAGTATGAAACACTTTCTAAAATCTCTTCAACGCTGTTTTAGTAACTATTTCAATTTCAACTCGACGTACTGCTGATATGCTTTGAACAAAGTAGAGTAGGGAAATGTTTTATTCGAGGTGACAAACAGCACGGTTCAGTATTAATACCACCTGTCTGTTTGTTTGAATTTGCGTCTAGCTCAACCGGGTTCTAATTCAATCAAATTAGTTTTCATACATTTAAATGTTTTTCTTTTATGTTGTTAGAATTCAATTACTTCTCAAACGTTTTTTTTTTAATACTACAATGACTAATGTTAAATGCTTCAGTCGTGTGAAAGGTCGTCTTGTTTAGAGTTTTTGTTATATTGTTCCTAAAGTGTATTAACAGTAGCTTGATTTGCGTGAGCGTTCAGTTTAAAGTAATGCCTTTATTTGTCCGCTCGTTAAGCCTCTTGTGGTATAGTGAATCGCTGCTTGTGCTGGAGTGATAGCGTCAAATATCCTCGTAGTACAAATACCCGATACATTTTTCAATTAAAACTAACTAAACTAAATCCCTAAAACACTATCATCTCTAATTCAACTTCAATTGGCATAAAACAAACTCGCGAAGCCGGTCCAGGTCGGTAGTTCTATATAAAGGTCATGTCTCTCAGACCCCCATTACATCTACTTATCATTCACACATATATATAATGGACATGTAATGGTGATTAGTGATTTCTATTTGCACACGACCTAGCTAGATGTGCTAACTCACTTTTCACATTTTCAAGAGATTGTGCGTGCAAAAGGGTCAATGATGTACCCACGTTTCTGTATGAAGGTATTGTTGGATTAGGAAATCGAGAGAGTCGGATTAGAGATGTACCAAATCAGAGACGTGTTTTTTAATTTAAATTACAATTTGTGTTAATTTTTTATTTTTAAGGTATAGTGTGTTTGTATCTACAAGCGAAACAACTATATAGGCCACACTAAGAATTGCCGTATGCATGCTTAAAACCACGTTGAGTTAACGATGTGTATTTCAAAGTAAAAAGTAAAGTAGCAGCCTGTAAGTGCCCACTGCTGGGCAAAGGCCTCCTTCTCGAATACGCGTATCAGAGAGGGTTTAGGAGCCTGGAATTTAAATTGAGCGCCCTGACCACTAGGCTACCACGGCCTCTGTGATGTGTATTTATTTACTTATAATTTTATAAGAATCACAATTTACTTAGAACATTCACGGTAAGGTTTTCGTGGTTTTCTTACGTCATTACCACACTTATCATCGTCTTATTCTATGCTTCACCGAAATAATGTAGAGGTAAAAGATAATATTTTTCATCGCAGATTATCTAACTTAAACTTGTTCGCCGTTTAGATAATAATTGAAATATTAATAGAGGATAGTATTTATAATAATAACATAAAGGTTTCACGAATTGACGTCAGTCTCATTTAAAAAAGATATGGTTACCTCCATCGATATTCGTCTATTCCCACTACCGTACATCACTAGCCCGTGTGTGCTTAAAACGCACCGTTAGGTAGCTCGTGCGATTTGATCTGTGGCGAGGCGTAGCTTTTTAGTGCTCGGCTTGAGACCGCTTACGTCGTGCATTCTCTATGCGTACAACTTAGGTCACCGTCGCTTTCGAGGTTTTCGAGATGTTTCACGGTACGAGTGTTTTATGGAATGCCAGCGGATTGTGTATTTTTGTTTACTAAACTGTAAAACGGGTCCTTTCAAGATTTTATCACGAAACGAATGTTTCTTATGATCGTCCAGAATATATCAAAGTCGATACCCCAATGCTAATTGTCCGTATAAGTAGTTTATTATACAGTTAGAAGTATAGAATAAAGTGGTTTTGTTTCGTTGTACTATTGTTGTTTACACTGGTAAACAACGTAAATGAGCCACGGAAATAATTATTTATTCTTCTCTAATACATTTTTTACTGACACGTTTAAAAAAGGTTTTTTTTGTACCAAACGCCTTTTACGTAAAAAGCTTTTTTTGCATAAAAGGCGTTTTTTGGTTTTTAAGTTATATCCTTTCCAACAGACAGATAGATATTTAAATAGAAAAGACAATTGATGGGTACAGGTTTCACATCCCTGTTCAGAGGATTTTATAGTCTAGTAGAGTCATGTGTTTTCATAACTTCTTCCCCAGACATGTTTCCCCACGGTGTATTCCTTAACGGCCGATCTGCACCATTAAAGTATTACATGTTAGACAATAGATGTGCATTAAAGATCCTAGTTTATAAATCAATGACCACTCTTCGGTTGCGTTTACTTCATGGATATCTTTGACCCAGAATATCTACGACAGCTCTCGAGGTATGTTATAGCTGGAGTGTTATGATTTATGTCTGGCTGTTTCAAAGAGGTTCCGTGTTCCGTTAGTTACATTTACTGTTGGTGTAAATTATTTAAAAATAATACTGTTATTTAAAATGTGTTTTTTTTTAAGATTTAGACAAGCATCGTCAAAGAAGTTTCGTCATCGAAATCGTTGCCAGAATTTCACGTTGACTTTCAAAGTCATTAAACTCTCTAGAAGCATTCGAGAACGATAAGACAAAAACTAAGTTGGTCACGGTTACTATCTATAATCTGTTGTGACATCACGTTAGCTAAAATTCCTTACACAAGATAAACAGACAAATATTTTAAAAACGAAAAATATATTTTAGTTATCATTTTTTTTTATAAAAAACGTTACCTTTCGCTGTAGGAATTTCTCCTGTGTCGCGGAGGCAGTTTACATATATGAATTGCACATGGACAAACACCCAGACCGGCAACTATTATTTGTAGTCCATACAAATACTAGTCCCGTGCGGGAATCGAACCCGCGACCCACAGCGCCGCAGCTAAACGACTTAGCCACTACGCCACCGAGGCGTCTTAATCATAGTACGACAGGCCAACGCCACATGACAACCGGGGACATTTTTGTAAGATCTGTGGTATTAATCACTTTCGGTAGAATTAAAAATAAAAAAAATAATAATTTGACATTAAGGTTAAGAATAAAATTGATTATTAGATGGCAACCCCAACCATATGTGGTACAGTAGGGTTATTTGTTTACAAAATGTAAACGTTATTTCGTATTTCATATTTACTTAGCTTTTAGTGTGGTTAGGTTTTCAAATTCGATTACATATATATGTATATAAGTTCACTTCGTAATATATATATCCTGAAGATGGCGTAAGACGAAACCGATCGGTTCGTTATATAACTAAGTAAAATGTGTTTTACTAAATTAAACTAGTGCTAGAACAATAATTGTCAATAAATCTCGATACTTCACTTAATATGAATGTCGACATATTCCAACATCGTGTGGCACACGTCACTTTAAAACAATTGAAATTCTATTGTTAAGAGTCATATCAAGACTAATGACGGCTGATCTGTCTAATGACACTAGAAGATCAAGACTAATGACAGTAGAAGAGATTGAGTTCTTGTTTGTCAACCTACCTAGCATAAAAATATTATTATTTGGGACTATTTATATATATTCTCAATTGGTTGGGTTAGAGTGGATATACAGATACATATAATACGATAAAATAAATAAGATACAAATAAATATATACTTAATAAATACAATAGAGACCAGTCGGCAGAGGTTTAGGGGGAAAGGGAAAGAATTTTAACCTTCTGATTTGCCATGATCACCATGCCTGGCGATGGGTGGGCGATGGCAGTACCAGAAGCCTCGCATCTTAGACTTCGCTATGCCACAAAAAATTAACATAAATTACGCGTGACATCTTTCCGTTTACCCACAACGAAATCGTATCGTATCGTTTTTTTAAATGAAAACTTCTTTAGGCGCACCATGCACTCTTTTTATGGGCAGTGAACGAAACTAAGCCGTCACGCTCGGGTCGGTGACGGTGCATCGGGAAAACTCGGCTCCGGTCGGTATTTCTGGGCAGCGAAAGAAAGTGAACCGTCACGCACGGTGAAACACTATAATAAATAATAACATCAAAGTAATTTTTAATATATATATATAAAGATATATATGTTGAAATTAGAAAATCGTATAAATTTTCCCTTGCTCTCACATTTTTTTTAAATAACACCTGGATGTGATGAGGATTGTATCACGGAAATACTTCTCACGGAAATATTTGTCAAATTTGGGTCGTAACGGATGAGGGGTCTGCGATTTGCTGAACGTAATGAAGTATTTAACGGTTTAAGTATATACATACATAATTCACGCTTATATTAAGCTCATCTAAGGCTTTATTCGATTGAATTTAAAATGAAACCTATATTAACACCTGCATACATACATTTTTACAATTGTTAAATGGTTTAAATCAAAAATAAATACAACAATAAAACTTTAACCTATAAAATATTTGATAAAATAAAATCAATAACAGTTTTATATCAAGGCTTTACTTTAATGTTGTGAGCATAAATATTTATGCTTATGATAAACAAATGCTTACGTCCATTCCAGATTCCCCTTTGATTGTACTTAGTGTGATGTGATGTAGCTTTGTCTGAAACGCAGCCGATGGCTCTGCTAAACTCTTAGTTCATGTTAGTGACATTTTGTATGAGCTCGATTAATGTTGGAGAATGTTTTTTTTTTGCATCACTTACAGCTGGAGATGTTCTCGGCCATTATTCAACATCTTCCTACTGGATTGATTTATTAAACATTTGTTTTCAAAAAGATTAAATTGCTTTAACTGTTAAAGAAGTTCGTGCATTTCTTTTTGTGGTCAGATGAAAAAATAAAAAAAAACTTTATTGGTGTTCTTTAAGAGAAAAGTCTCTTTAAAATCAAGAACATGATATGCTTTTGATGTAGATACGCATAATCTTTTGCAGCCGCTTTTTTGTAAAAAAGACTTATTTAAAAAGATATCAAAAAAAATACACTACTCTACCGCCTTTGAAACTAAAAACAGTATGACAAAGGCAATGTTAATATTCAGTATAGCGGTATTCGAAGTCGCATTCGATTCTATTCTACACCGTGAATCGAGCTTTTACCCAGACTTAGCTTTTACCATAGCTGAGTACCGTTGCGAGCCTGAATGAGCTTTTACTTTGTTACACGCCGTAAATAACATCGTTTGGACGTTTCTCTCAGTTCATATAGTTGAGACACGTTTTGTTCCTGTTCATGCATTTGCTTTATATTCACACGTGTTTTGTTCACGACGTTCACGCGTCACACGCGGTCGCTTACAAGTACCCGTTTGTTTTGTTTTTTTTTTGTCGCTTTGTTCGTGATCGTGAAGATGTTTTCGCTTGAGCTGTCTGCTGTGTGTCTTCTAGAGCATTACAATAGGACGGATTTTGTGGAGATTTTTTTCACTTTTTTTTTTCTTTTTTTGATTGGAATGTGTTACTTTCTAAAAGCGGCTAAATCAGTTGTTTGAATTGACACGTGATGAATGATGGTAAGTAAGACACTTAATCAAAATATCTTTGGTTTGTTTCAAATAATGTAGACACCGTTGATTAAATAGTTTCTTTTTTTATGAGATTGGGAGCAATCGTGCTCACCAGATGGTATGTGATTACCATCGCCCAGGTACCCATGTACATCTGCAACACCAGAAGAGCTGCAGGTACATTGACATCCTTAAAGGATATTTGGGGGAGGGGGAGTTGGGCCTCCGGTTATCTCACTCACCGAACGAAACGCAGAAGCACAAGATGCCTATACTTAACGTCGGTATTCTGTAAGGCCGCGGTACTGCCCCAGTGGAGCCGGCCCATTAGAGCAGGAGCAAAAGTCGCCGCTTGGCTCTGCCACGTGCAAAAAATTGTGTGTTTATATTTTTATATCTATGGTATAGACGATTGACATCTTTACATAGATACATGCATACCGTGGCGGGCTTCGCAAGGACAGAACTGTAATATATAGACTAAATGTGAATGTGTTATACATAAAAATATTGAGGGTGAAAACACTATTGAAATCCACTTAAAAGTTAAGAAGTTATAAGCGAATTCACACACGCAGACAGACGCGGATTGAGATTTGTTTTGTTACTATTTAGAGATTATATAGATCTCGTGCAAATATAGCATAATACAGCGCGTGAGCATTGTATTGTATGTATTGTATTTAGCAAATTTTAATTACAAGAGATATTTTAAGGAAGTGCCGACGAAAACATCAATCCGGAGGTTTTCTTCCAACGTTATAATTTTATGACATTAAAAACCGGAAGTCGTATTATTCCTAAATTTAAGTCCTAATTTAAGATTATTTAATGAGTTTTAGTCAAAATCCAAGTAGTTAATAAGAATATGCAACGTCCGGCCTTGGAATCGATAATCGATATTAGTATTTAGGTCTCAAAGGTCAAACTTAAATATGGACGCGCAGAAATAGTACGCGAATAATGGCGGTCACGTACGTCTGGTAAATCTAGCTGACAGCCGTTTTCAATATATTATAATCCTATGTTATATATCCTATATTTCAATATATTATCTGTATTATTTAATTATAATTTTCATGTAAATCATACTCTGCTCTATGATTTTGAATAAGTCGTCTATGCAATTATTGTTATCATTGTTTAAGCAACATATATTTGGATTGATTCTCAACATATTATAATAAATATAAGAAAAGAAAAATGTAATGCACCTTACTATCTAAAAAAAACTTTACTACTAATGTATGCGGAATGATTTTCAGAAATTATTACTATCACGACTGACTCCCAACACCTTCAAGAACTTCTTACCACGGGTTCTAGCTTTTCGCCAGTTAAAATAGTATCTATGCTAATGTTATTCTCGTTACTAATGGCGAATGCTCTAGGCATTGTTGTCTAACTTTTGCGCAGAAACCTATTTTCAAGAAAGGCAAATCTGTTTTGTTAGTGTTTTCTTGAATTATAATATGATTATTATTTGTACCGATAATAGGAACACGATATTGTATTGTGTGGCGTGACATTGTCTGAAACGCGGACAAATGCGATGTCGCGAAATGTTCGGTACCTTGGCCCAGGGCAGAGACTAGACATAATATCTGATAAAAAAAACATGTGTCCTGTTTGGTGTTACGGAGGAATATTTGCTATTAATAGAAATCTCGACATGAGAATAAAAAACAATTCACTAAACATCATTAAAATCGTAACACAACAGAAGAAAGCGGCATACATACTATTATTCCTTACTCTTTATGTTCCTGTATATGTATGAGGATATATTGTGTATGTATTTAGATATATCAGTATATGTTAGAGTATATATGTTTGTGTATATATCAATATGTATTTATTATATTACATTTTCACTTCTTTGTAACTTGCGTACACCTTTAACTCTTGCTCACTGGTCATTATTTCCTCTCCAAAATGGTTGCCTGGTAGAGATCGCTTCTAAGCGATAAGGCCGCCAATTGTACCTTTGTGTATTTTGTTTATTTTTATTAATTTTTTTTTCCAATTTTTGCTATTAGTGTACAATAAAGTGTATTTCATTCATTATTTCATTCGTTCTAAGAATAATCGATGTGCATACGAATAATCAATTTCAGTTAAGCAATCTCTTCCCCATTCTAGGTCACTGAAGCCCCTAATATGTTTCATCGGGAAGATGTCATACTTAGCCGGCGGTATGGCGATCGCGGTCAGGGGGCGCCAGGCGAGCCGCAAGGAGGCCCCCATCCTCGTCGTCGCCCCCCATTCGTCTTTCCTTGACAGCTGCATCGTGTATGCGACCAAGATGTCTTCAGTTATCGTCCGGAAAGAGAGCATGGACAATTATGTTGGAAGTAGGTGAAAATTTCCTATGGTGATGGGTTAATTGGATTGGGAATGTTGAATTAAATGTTGGTGTGGTTTTCGGAAATTGTAAATTTAGTTGGTGAAGGAACATTATTCGTCTTAGATTTACCATATTTTTTGGGAATATGTGTATAGGTTCGGACATATGTTCTTGTCGCTGCTCTTATTGTGTCAAGGGGGAAGTTCTGTCGGTATGAAATGCCTATGATCCTTAGCTTTTTACATAAACAAAAAAGAATGTGTCTGTTGTAATTTCATGGCATTTTGCTTTAAGCCAATTAAAAGTTGGTTAATTTCCCAACTTTTTAATTAATTTAAGTCAATAAAAAAGGTAAAAAAAGCATTTGGTTTGATAGAAGTTTTTTGTGTTCATTGTTGGACCCTATTTTTTACCGTATTTGTGGGTTCATTAGGACTTTGTGTTGGCAATGGGCATTTTTTAATTACCATATTTGTGAGTTGATTAGGGCTCCAACAAACTACTTCTTCTTCATCAGCCTGTATAAGTCCACTGCTGGACATACGCCCACGGATGAATTGCTCAATCTCGCCGGACAGGAGGGTGGTGAGTGCAGTGCTGCAGCCGTCCCACTAGAGATGCCGCTCTTCATCACTAGTCCTTGATACTAGGCTTCCACATTATCGTAGTATATTATTCAGTTTCATTTATCAATTAGGTAGCATTAAGGTTGTAGACTCTCACACTGGCAATGATAAATTTTGTAACTAACAAAAAGTGTTTTGTGCGATCGAAGCAATTTTATTATTATCTTGACCGGTGTTCGATTCAGATCTGCAATTTCCCACGAGGAAATTTCTATGTATTATATGGTATCTCACAGATAAATGTTTTTAGCATAAATATTCATTTTTTATTTGCCTCAACATACTGTTTATGATTTCGATTATTATTAGTCGAAGACTTTGTATTGGTAGAAGAAGAATATTAGTTCACTAGTGGTTTGTTAGTTCCACCTTCGGCCGGTTTTGTTACGACATAAAAGTTAACGGTCAGGAGCTCTGGCTTGCTAGAAAATCCCATTCGTAACCGTTCACCGCCATTGGACGTAACTAACTCTCACTTTATAAATAGAAGTGATTATTTATTGTACGTAATACACTTAAAGGCGATGCACATTTATGATGAAGATTTAGAAATATGAAACGTTAACTTCGGACAGTAACTTGAGCGATCAATGATAGGATGTCTTGGAAGATTTCCAATTTTGTTCGGAACACGTCTTATCGTGTAATTTGATCAAATTTTGATTGAAAAGAAATACGAGTGAAAAGATAAATGTCTGTAGGGTTGTTCACAATTACCTTGTCACTTCTAGCACAAAGTGTAATAGCTGTAGCCATGTAGCTCTCGCGTTCGAAGGAATCTGATCTAATCGCAGAAGCCTCTGTTCAGTAGTGGACTTGTTCAACCTATGTTCTAATCGCAGAGGCCTCTGTTCAGTAGTGAACTTGTTCAACCTATGTTCTAATTGCAGAGGCCTCTGTTCACTAGTGAACTTGTTCCACATCAACCTATCGTTAGTTCACTACGTGCGATCACGTGGTTTAGTTGTTTTAGTACCTTTCCTGGATTCGAATCCCTAACCGAAATTAATATTTTCGCAAAAGCGCTAACTGTTGTTTGGTTGCAGTCCCTTAGGCTGTGTTCGTCCCGTGTTAAGATCGGATCTTATCGCATAATGTAGTTGTGTATGCGCGTTCATTTACGCTTCTGTCATCAATCCTCCCATTGGACATCTTCCAATGCTGTAACCGGGAAGCTTTGAAGGTGGGTTGGCTATCGCAGAACCAGACGCCTAGCATTTTAAACGCTGCTGTCTGTCAAAGGTCTATTAATTTTATTGTCTGGAATTTTTTGACATGGTTAGTCCAACTCTATCGGAGACGTGAGATTTCAAAGGGTTTCGAATGAAAAACCTTGAACACTCCTTTTGTTCGCGTGAGATGTTCGTGGTGAGAGTCGTTATTAAACCATACTCTGATCCTACGACTGTCACTTTCTCCGAACTTGACGCACCTCCGGATATGGGGAACTGCAGACCAGTGAGTGCCTCTATGTTCGCATGCACATTTTAATCATCATTTCACAAGCCCACTGCTGAACATAGGCCCCTCTCGAGAACCTTTTTCCCCCAACGGTTGTCAGTTCTGCGAGCTACGTGGCCGGCCCATCTTCACTTCAGTTTGTTGATCCTGACGTATATGTTTATTTACCCCTTAAGCCGTGGCCGTGGTAGTCAGGGCGCTCACTTTAGTTTCATAGAGCGTGTGTGACCTGGTTTCTGTTCCCGGTGCCGGCACCACTAAAATGATTAATAGCAATTTTAAGTGCAGAATTTACCACACGATCGGCATTGAAGGATGACGTCGTGAGAGGCAACCCGCTTGTCTTAGAAATAATATTTTTTTTTTTATATGTGTGAAGTTTGTTTCTCTTAGGGACATCGATCATGATATGAACAAAAAAATAAAAACATTCAATGTAGATTTTGCAACCACAACCTTGAATTTTTTATTACATCTTATTGAGTTATACAATCTTTCGACGGCTCTTATAACTTCAAGTTACGACGACGTTGCTCGATGAAGTTATTGTCGTTTGATTAAGTAATACTGTAGTAAGTACTTCATTTGTCAGCCTTTCATTCTAATTATTAGGTTTTTAACCACGCCCAGTACTGTGAACTGTGAACTATATACATTAATCTCTACGTTCAAAAAACAATTTGACATTTGTTAAATTGGCTTTAATTCAGATGAAGAACAGTAAACCAAGATTGATTCACCGGTCTTGTCACGTCTGATATTTCAGCTTGATTTATTGGAATACCTTAGGCCTCCTTTTAAAGAGGTTCTGATTGTTTTATAACAATTTTTTGGGGCTCTTGTTGATAAAGTTTATTATATATGCAATTACTCTATTGTATAGTTACTAGAAAGTTTTTATAATCAAATATGGATATGGAATGAACAACAAAACTAGATACAAACATAATACTCCTTAATGTTCCTGTTATAAACGAGGTGCAAACAGAATAGCATCTGTAATCTCTGTCTACCCCTCAGGGTCTGATGAGTGCTTACATATATTCCGGTTAACTATAAAAGATTGACACAATCTAGTGACAGTAAGTAGCTAATCGAATGCTCGGACTCGAAGATGCGCCGTTTCGTCATGCATCGCTTCCTAAACCATTAAGACTGTTTTCACTTTGATGTTCATTTATTGCCCTCAAGAAATACTTATACCCGGGAGGGCAAGACAAGTTAGCAGATTTCCCTCTCAACGCCCCGGCTTTTAGGTCGATGAAGTTCTTAGGCAAACGAGAAAAAAAATAAACTAGTTACGCGATGGCTACTTCATCCAGCGTTCTCACAAAACTGTGTTCCGTTTCTGGTTGCCTTTGACCCGTTGTATATTGCAGTCAGTATCTGTAAGCTAAGCAGTAGTATAAAACTTCCGCGTTTACAGATGTTTCATCGTTTAATATAACGATGTGATTATATATATCATCATCATCATCATCATCATTTCAGCCTATCAGAAGTCCACTGCTGAACATAGGCCTCCCCCAAAGATTGCCACGAAGCTCGGTCCTGAGCCACCTGCATCCATCGACTTCCCGCAACACTGCGCAGGTCGTCACTCCATCCATTATATATATATGGGCTATATATTATCGACTCACCACAACACTAGGGTAGCTTATGTATTTCGCAAATGCAACGTACTTCATTATACATGCCATGTTGTTAAATGGTTAAAAGCTTCATGACAATTTTGTTCTCACAGCCGTTATGGACCGCTTTAACTTGACGACGTTTTGTTCCGTGTTTCGTGCTCTCACAGCCGTGTAATGTTTTAGTTATTATTTAAATCAAGATTTCACACAATTCGGACATTTTTCATTAAATTATTGTCAGCTGTTTTATTATTAACAAAATACATTTGTTCTCCACAGTTTAAGTTAAGACATGTCATAGAAGTCTTCTTTAAAATTAAATGAATTTAAGCCGTTTCGTTATGGAAGCACTTGCGTGTGAAACGACTGAACTGTACATTATAGTCTATTAATAGACCTCTGCAACGCTTGTGTATATACATATGTATATCTCTTCACTTATATCTTCACAAGCAACGTGACTCTGAATACCCGAATAATTGTATCGCTTATATTAAGTAATGTACTGTGGACTCGCATGACACGACCATCTTCATAGGTGTGCTGATAAACTCTGATTCTACAAGTTTCTAGTTTTGGTTTAAAAATGCATCATTATTACAATTGTCGTTGTACAGCATTTAGTCCAGTATCTAGGAGACGAGGTGATAATAAAATGTGCAAATTGCGAGAGAGTAGCTATAGAGTATACATCGTTTACTAAATCGTAAAGCACTTTCTGATAACTGTTATTAATTTGAGTAACTAGAGTGTGTGTGTGAGCAATAACGTCCGCGTTTCCTGAGCGCGTATCCGTTATACCAAAACAAAAATATTTCACTACAATTCCCTGTGATAAAATCATACCGCGAATAAGGGCCCCAGACTGATGAGCCACGGTTTCTGTGGCCGAAACCAATAATTTGTGCAACAGTCAAATAATACGGTTTTCATGTCTGGTTTTGTTGTGTTGAGTTCCACATACTCCACTTTTTTTTTTAATTTGAGAAAAAGGGCAAACGATCAAGCGGCTCACCTGATGGTAAGTGATTACCGTCGTCAACCTCCAACCGTCCAACACCAGAGGGCTGCAGGTGCGTTGCCGGGCTTTAAGTATGTATGGGAGTTGAGGCAGGAGGACTACTCTCCGGTTACCTCACTCACCGAACGAAAGGCAGAAGCACATGATGCTTCGTCTCTACATCACCTCGGTATTCTGCGAGATCGTGGTACTATCCCGGGCGAGCCTGCTCATTTGAGCAGCAGAAAAGCCGCCGCTTGGGTCTACCACGTTTAAAAGTTTTTTTACCTCTCTTATCTCATAACACTTCCTTCTATTCTAAATCCTTTTCCATTGAAGATGTTCGGGTTTGGAATTCCCTACCACTTCATATAAAGCGTGCGCAATCCCTAGATACTTTAAAAAGGCTGGTCAAAGCGCACTTTCTTCCTCCCTAAATAGTTATTCCTTCATCTCTCATTATCTGTTTATCCTTTTACACTTACTTTACTTTACGTATATATCAATGTTTATTTATTATAATATATTTTCACTTCTTAGTAACTTGCGTACACCCTTAACCCTTGCTCACTGGTCATTATTTCCTCTGCAAAATGGTTGACTGGTAGAGATCGCTTCTAAGCGATAAGGCCGCCAATTGTACCTTTGTGTATTTTATGTTTTTTTTTTATTTATTTTTTCCTATTTTTGCTAATCGGTGTACAATAAAGTGTATTTCATTCACATAAGCGTTACATCGAATAGGGGGAAGATGAGCGAGTGCGTCTCTATGTTTGCGCTAACATCTGGAACACCCGCGGCACTATAATTTGTTCAACTCAGTTGACAACTGCCGACGGTAGGTATTCGGAAGTTGCCGCGGTTGTAATTGGCGACGGTCACCGGCGCGTGACGATATTTGTAACATTCACGTACTGGTTCTAAACCGTCTTAGCGATGACAATGTGGTTCGCGGCGGTTCGAGGCGCCTTTGTTTTAAAACCCAGGCACGAATGAAGTTTTACGTGCGACATGCGATGCTAAGGCTTCACTGCGCCAAAGCCTAGATCCGCCTAAGTCTAGGCTGCTGTCAAGGTCACTATGGTATTTCTGTCCGTGCCACACGACAACTGTGTTAAGGCGTGTACACGAGATTTGGAATTAGGTTTTATAGAAGATATGAAAATATTTGTGAATTTAAATGTCTAACGAATGCCTTAACCGCTGTGATTTTAGAAACATTTCACAAAAATTCCGTGTGACATCATTTCCTCGTGTTATTTTTAACATTGTTTCGTTTGTCCAAGACAATTAACGGAACTATGTCATGGATGTGAAAATTAACATATGATTCCTATAAATATATATTTTTTTTAATTGTTGTTTGGTACAACGGATAAGGCACCTGCTGAGTCACGGTTGCCGTGATCATTCCATTAGCTCTGCTTTAGCTTCGGATACGGGTGTTTGAAACGATGGACACACGGACACGCAAACGCACTCGCTTTCGTATTGTCATAACAGCACCTATTAAATATTACGGCCACAGAGAAAAAAGTAGACATCTTCTGCGTGAAGTAACCGAAGGACCCTCCCTAATCCACATCTCAAATATTCTTTGCAGGTGTTGCAGATGTACGTGGGCATCGGTAAACACTTGCCATCAGGTGAGCCGCTGGGTCGTTTTACATTTACCTGGGTTCGATCCCGAGAAAAACTTCTTGAGTTAACTTGCACGTCTGAGAATAAATAACAAATATTATTATAGCCTTTTCCCAGCTGTGGGATACAGGCAGTTACTTTACTTATACTCCTCTAGCTTCTAACGCTTACACCGATGGTTCTGAACGACTCCGAATAATATTACCAAAAAAAAAAAAACGGTACGTCGACACTAACCGTTCTCCAATACAGTTTGACGTTATCTTCTCTCAACACTATAGGATGTTATTGTAATAAAAATTAAACCGAACAGATGGCGAGATAACTCATCTCGCGTGTAGAACCTTCCGATTCGATCGTGAAGATCATCAAAGGCCCGCCTTTCTCCTCTACTTTGTTGTTGGAACTTTCTTAACCGCGGTCTTGCTACACCGTTCGGTAACCTTGGACGAATAAGGAGGCTTCCGCTATGCTGCCGGATTAGGTTTTGTTATCTGCGTAAACGATATTCACAAGGCATGCAACCTTGTATATATCTTCATTTGAATAATTTATTACTGAATGACCTCCACTTTTTTAACGATGTTAATATTGTCCAACTATTAAACGTAAATGCATTAGTAACATTGGTTAAAATCTCAGGAAATTTAATTATTATCTCTGGGACCTCAGCTGTGTAGTCCAGGTGGCTTAGTAGCTTATTTTATTGTACGCGTTAGATCAAGATTTGTTTTCTGATGTCGGCAGTGGCTTGCAAAGGTTGTTGACCTCGATTAGGCAGTAGGTAGAAAAAAGTTTATTTTGTTTAATGGGGTGAAAAACAAACTAACATTCCATCTAAAGGTAAGTGTAGTAAGTAACAACCTAAATGCGTCACAGAAGAAGGTCACAGATGCGTCTGAAAAAAAAAGGACTAAGATGGAAACCCACAGCGTGTAGTTGTTCAAACCGAAACACGACTGTTCTTACACTGTTGTTTCGCGGCAGAAGTGGGTAAGCGGCACTTACCCAGACGATTCCTGCGCAGAGAAGGTGTCTACCTCCAGTTAAAGTAAAGCAAAGGATGTGTATCTCTAAACGTGATCTTCTTTCTTAAGAAATTATCAAACGCCGGAACCGCCCTCTTGCCTGCATATGCCTATATGGAATGCACGTCACTGGGTGCCGGCAGATCATGACTGTGATCAAAACTATCGGTTGGCCCAGCAATGGGACTGCTTATTGACTTTAATAACGTGAAAGACAAGTAAAAACATTGCACAGAATCTCCAGATGCAAAATACTTAGAGACTTTCGCAATTTAGCGACGTGAAGTACGAGTAGAGGCAACTTGCGCGTTCTCCAAATATCCTTAAAGGCTGGCAACGCACCTGTATCTCCTCTCGTGTTGCAGATGTACGTGGTCGTCGGTAATCACTTAACATCGGGTGAGCCGCATGCTCGTTTGCCTTCTTTCCCTTAAAAAAAAATAAAAGTAAAACTCGGTGCATAAGTGTGTCTTGTGCTCTAGTGGTGGACATAAAAAGATTTTCTCTAAAACTCATCCTAATTAATCAAAACTGCATACAATATAGAGTTCTGTAACAATGCACCTTGGTACACAACAATGAAGCCGATTGATTGGATTGAAATTGAGACCGCTTACAATAAAACCAATTTTAAATGCTTTCGGAGATCAATGTTTGTAATAAAAAGTATAAGACGCTTTATTTTATATTTATTACTATTCCATTACAAAGGGGAATACATTTGGTTCGTTCAGAATTAACAGTTGTAGCTATTATCTTGTATTAGGCTTTATAATGAGTAGTATTTAAATGATCTGACATCTAGCGGTTTGGAAGGGATTGTAAGCGTCACTGTTTGCATCTCGGACATGTGGGTTTCCTCACGAAGTTTACAATTACTGTCGGAGACGTGATAAATTCAGCATTTCAAACTCAAATTAACAATTTAAATTCCACCGGTAAACATTGTCCATTCATTTATTAACCCAGGTTTAACGCAGCTAACGAGCACCTGCCTGTTACATCCTTGCTTGAGCTTCTTTTTGGCGAAATAATCATGAATCATCATAGATAACGGACAATTACTTCTTAGCCAAAAGTCTATCAATCTGATTTGGGTTTAATTCATCATATACTTAATAAGTGAGTATGATGAGAGCATCCAAAGAGCACCTATATGCAATTACTACGTTTATCTTCGTTCAAACCTTGTAATCTGATTAAGCGATTATAAATTTAAATTCTGAGATTTAGCTAAGCATGAATTCGGCCAAGTGTAGACTTAGCACAGTATGAGTTAAGTAAAAGCTGTGTTTATATAATTCAACCTTAGAGGTTATGATTAATTCTGACAACTTTTAAATGCTAACGTTAGGCGAAAGAATCTGGCACCGCCCTTCGTACCACGAGTGTTGTAAGAGGCTACTAATGGAAAGCTTTACAATCTCATGGGAATGTCTTGTAGCGGATCCGGCGACGAGGCTCTCTAGCCATCTACCGGAGAGACAAAAAAATTAAAAGAGGGATTGCTGAGTCGTACAAAATAAAATTTTGTTTTCTCTACCTAACCTTTTGGATGATAGGCTTGAATAATCATCATCATTACAGCCTGTTATAAATACAGTGCTGAACATAGTTCTCCCCTACTAGATTAGGTTGCCACAAAGCACTGTCCGTGTCGTGTTGGTGGTCTTCTGTCCTACGCTCTGTTTGCCTGTCTTGTACAGGCGACAGTACAGGTACAGTTACCATTAATTCTTCTCCAACGGTTCTGAGTTCTGCGTGCTATGTGGCCGGTCCATTGACTCTTCAGCTTGCGGATCTTTAAGGATATGTCGGTTATACTAGTTCCACTGCGGCGTGAGTGCTTATATGGAAATACCTTGTGCTGTGTAGAGACGTTTATCACGGAGCTGCGCACAACTACGTTCGTACTGTTACGTACTCTCTGACACGACTGTATTATTAGCTGGCAATATTGTTTATACTGTATTATACAGCGTAATTTCTGCATTGCCATCATAAATACGGCTCTTTAGATCTCTGAGGAAGCAATTGTCTTTAACACGGTCAGTTCACAAATTGTGATGTATTTCGCTCGTTGGTAATCTCTTTATTGGGAAAGCGTGGATATGGGAGAGTTTGATCTTTTTTTTTAATTTTTATCACTGTAAGTGTCCTCCGCTGATGTACATGAGCATTTCCATCAACGATTGGCAAGCCACGCATGAACAAATAGCCCATGCGGAATACACTGTGATGCGGGCTGGTGAGCGTACTTTCACTGGAGATGCTTTTATTATTTTTATAATTTATATTTATTCAATTTATTTGGCTTATCGATTTCCTTCCAAATAAACCTTTGGCTGAAGGAGGTTTTGATATTTGTGTGTGCGTGTGTGTCTATACATGAAGCAAATTGAAGACGATAATAATACAAAGATTAACTAACGTATTTGATATTAAACACGTTTCTAAATAGATTTTTTTAAATTTATTATTACACTCTTGAGCCTTCCTGATGTACCTATCTTCCCTTAACAGACTATAAACAGTCCGCTGCAGGACATAGGCCTCTCCCATAAACGCCAGGCTCGGCAAGCGGATCTGTGAAAGTAATGGACACCTGGAACCTTAGGTGCTGTTCATTTCAGTGATGCCCAAAGGAAGTGGATTCCTTAACGACAAAGTCACACACGCTTCCCGGAATTTCCCAAAATCTAGCCAACTATAAGAGAAACTCCATCAGATAGTCAGATAGATTGCAGTGAGTCGAGTGCAGGCATTTTTATGGCAAATGAGCAAGAGGCTCTCCTGATGTTTAGTGATTATCGTATATCTGTAACACCAGAGGTGTGTTGCTGGCCTTAAAAGATAGTCTTGGGGGATGGAAGAGAGGTTGAGGAAGGAGAGTTGGCCTCCGGTTATCTCACACACCGAAAGACACGCAGAAGCGCAAAATGCTTGGTCGTGGTACATCCCAGGTAGAGTTGCAGCTTGGCTCTACCTCGTACAAAATTCCCTCTCATTGTTACATCAATACAAACAGTGACATTGGCATAAATAACGTTTAAATCGAAATTCGAATCGTTATAAATGGTTTTTAGTTCAGGCGTATCGATGCCATTCGGTTCGCAGCAGCGATGTATTGTTGCGACTTTTTTTAAGTTATCTTGGCAAGGTTGCGCCTCATTGTCTAGTTCTGAATAGAACTGGTTAAAGTTTTTAATAAAAAAAAAACTAAATGTGTTGCATTGAACATAACATTAGAACTGTTTTCAAAGTCGTTAGTGGATATCCGTCCGAATCTGGAGATACGACTTTGGGCTCTTACGTAGAGGGCTCGTACCAAAGAAGTTTTCGTAACTTGAGTACGATTTGTATCTTTGCACCAGGCGGTAGAGTCCTTCTCTGCCATGGAGTCGTCTGGGTAGGTAGGTAGGGCCATCTTCTTACCTATTTCTACCACCAAACAGCATTGTATCTAATGTTGTGTTCTGGTTGGTAACGTATAGTGCTAAGTTGTGAGGCATTCCATTATAGTCGACACGGGAGACATCTGTAACCTACTTCGTTTGTAGTTGTTTGCTGATCTCCATGTGCAGCCACTTACCATCAGATGGGCTGAGAGATCGTATTTCATCCCAAACCAGTGTCAAGCTCATCACCTGTTGCGTTGCTCTAAATAAGCTCCGTTGAAAAGTGGTTTGAAACGGCAAAAATAAATGTCTATACCTCTGGCCACTCGCTATTGGCTTTATGGTCGTATTGTATTGTATATATTCACGCCTTGTTCCCAACGGGGTAGGCAGAGACAATCTTCTTCCACTTGCTACGGTCCTGACATACGTCTTTCGCTTCTCCCAGTTTCATCAATCTTCGCATGCATACTCGTTGGTTTAGAGTACTTTTGACCTGGCCTTTTGAACGTCTCCGATTTGATCGTGAAATGGTCTTCCTCTCCCGACTATACCATTTACACTCGCCTCATATATATGTTTCGTCAACCTACTTTCATTCATCCTCTCCACATGTCCAAACCAGCTCAGCATCCCTTTCTCAATTCGTGTCACTGCATCGTCTTTCACACCACAACTCTCTCTGATCACATTATTTGAACCCTGTCATTTATCTTCACATCAATCATACTTCTTAACGCTCTCATTTCTACGGCATTTATCCTGCTTTCATCCCTCTTCTACGGTCGTGATGGCTTATTATTATATTATAACAATATACGTTTTTAGAATTTCTGTGACATTGTGTCGTGTTACAATTGCATGTGAGTTCTATTTAGAATTAATGTAGAGTTAATAATAATTTGTTGTTACTTAGTAGATACAATAGAACAAACAGACCTACACGTGTACGTTATTATGTGTTCTCAAAGAACAATGTATGTAGTTGGCTGGCTAAACGGAACGTCAATATTCCACAAATTTAGCTACATATTGTAGTTTTATCAATCGTGCCGTCTCGCTTTGTTTCAAGTATGCTTAGTTGGGAATGGAAGGCCGAGTGGGACAACGATATAAATAGGCTAGATCACGTGTAATGCACCTTTGGGAAGAGAGTTTCGAAAGCAATAGGAAATGAATAAAAGACATTTTTAATATTTCGTCGATTCGATAGATTTAAAACTGATGTTGTGGAAATTGGCTTTTGCATAGATTAGAATTTTTTCAATGTATGCAAATATTTCGTATTAATTCACTTTCTGTAATTCTATATCATCAAAGGTTTTACCTATTGCTACATTAAAATCTGCACAAACATGCATAGGTAATAAAATGTTTCTTACCATTGATGTCCCATATGTTTAGGTTATCTCGGATATGCCAATAGTACCTTATTGCGAAGTAAAGTTAAAAGTAAGAATTAAATAATTTTTAATTACCTTGGCACAATCATAAAAAAGTTCTTAAAATATTTCTATATTTAATATATTTATATATCTTAATATAATCTTAAAATATTACAATATACATGTATCACCATATTTTTTTATTTGCACCAAAATTACGTTCACTCAGCTTTAGGCTACGAACTGAAGTTCGTGACGCTGCTGATATAAATATACATTTATGTGTGTGTGTGTGATTGTGAGTGAATTAGCATGAGAATAAATAATATTAATATATTAGTTACAATTATACCATCAGCGCGTGAATATAGAATACCTTCACTCGTACATTTACAGTTTTTTAATTAGTTTTTTTGTGATGTCGAATATTTTTTCATCATTGCTATGTTTGTGTGTGTGGCTCTGTGTATGTAAATGCACACTGCACTAGTTGAATTATTAAAACTCTACTATTAATTTTTATATAGGCTGCAGCGCCTGCATTCGCTTCTTCGCTTTTCATACGTAGTTACGTAACACGAGTAACCTACTTCTCTTAGGCTTTTTATTATTTTTCTAGTCATCGCGTTTCTGCATCATTTGTGGGTTTTGTTTCATTTTACACTGAATATTAAAAAAAAGAAATGTTTCCCGATGATTCCAGAACTGATAAACTACACGCAGCCTGTATACGTGTGGCGTGACGATCCCAACTCCCGCCAGAACACTATAAAGGAAATCATTGAAAGAGCCACGTCGAAAGAGGACTGGCCACAGGTAGGATTTTTTTTAATGTTTTTTTTTAAATTTGGGATTTGTTAAGATGATTATCGTCGCTCACGTACATCGCAACAGCAGATAAGCTGCAGGTGCGTTGCCGGCCTTTAAGGATATTTGCGGGATGGGAGGGAGGATGAGGAGGGGGATGGATGAGGGGAGGAGTGGATTACCTTACTCACGGAACAAAACGCAGAAGTACAAGATGCATCTTCTTCGCGTCGATATTCTGCGAGGTCGTGGTACTACCACAGTATAACCGGCCCATACGAATAGTAGAAAAAGCTACCGCTTGGCTCTACCACGTACAGCAGTGACTTCGGGATTTACAACATCAAACAAAGTGCCATATACTGTATGGTCAGGTCCCCGATGACGGGTGAGTTCCACTCGAAATGTTGAATCCTAATCCCACATAGTGATGACGGGGAGCAACGTAGCGGAGTGCATCTCAGTTTATGTTGGGGCCTAGAACTTTCCTAGAAGAGGCTCACGTCCAGCCGCCGACAAACATAAATTATCATATCAACAAACACCTTTAGATAGTTTTTCTTTTTCTTTTGATGGGATGTGGTAAAGCTAAGAGCAGTCACTGTCTCCGGGCGGATGTTTGTGGCGGTATCAAAACTAGAAATATCTTCCTGGGGATTTCATCACCGCCAAAGCACAGAGCAAAGTGTAGCTTAATAACCAAAGTGTCATTCATTATTGTCATCTGTTTGTTATTTTCCCATTTTAACTCGATCCAAGTTTAACTTCAAATATCACTTAATGTTACTTTATTTTACTGCCTACGAATCGTACATAACGTCGTCTGGAAAGTTGAAGAGTTCAAAGTTAGAGAAGTGGTTCCGTCCTATTTTATAACTTTGCGATCGAGTTGCGAAATCATCGTCAAAAGAACGTCAAGTATCGGACGCAAATATGAATGTGTATACGATTACCCGCGGCTTCTCCTCCGTGGTACTTTATTTTAACCCTAGGGAACACGTGTTCGAGATAAAAATATTACATGTCTTAGCTCATGTTATAATGTATTTGTCTATCAATATGTTTTCAATTCTCAGTCTCACTCAGCATCCTTTTCTCAATTCGTGCCGCAAGCCAATGTTCTTCAGCACTAACCACAATTTGTGAGACGAGAGCCCGTCTTCAGGTCTTATGAATTCCGAAACGACGTTCTCGAGCCGGGTATGTGTTGGTCGTGCTTTGTGACCGGGAGCAGACACGCCGGAAAGCCCACGGAATTTTGAAAAGCTGTTATCCCCGTGGGGCTTCTCCTCACGATTCAGGAAATTCCTGCCGAATTCCTTAAATTTTTCACAATAACGAGGCATTGTGACTGAACCCTAAGCAAGATTGTTGCAGGTTGATAACAACGAACTTGAACTTTTCCAGCAAGTTGTGTCACTTTGCCATTTGGTTTGTATTAATATTGAAGAGTACTATATACTCTTATAACTCTGATGTATTGTGCGGCTGTACGGAACCCACGGTGTGCAAGTGCAACTCGCACTTGACCGGTTTTTGTACAAGGTTGTTATTCCGCCATCTGTCGTAGACGACGACATTTTCCGTTAGACTGTTGAGCCATGGTGTTTAAGGGTTCGATGGTGCAGTGGGTTACTGTTTGAATACTACGCTGCGAGTCGCGGGTTCGATCCTCGCACGGGACAAGTATTTGTATGAACTACAACTAGTTGTTCCGGGTCTGGGTGTTTGCCTGTATGTAAACTGAGAGGTAACGTTTTTTATTTAACAAATCTCGATCTCGATCGCTTAAACATTACATCGGTTACGGGAAGGCAATGTGTGAGTGAGCGCTTCTGTATTTGCGCGTGCGCTTCTATCCTGCGCAATTGACAACTGTCGAGTTTTCGGAACACGTCGCCTTGATCTAAATCGGTCAGGAGGCCATGAGGTTAGCATTTGTCTACTTTAACGACTTAATGATGATCAATTAGGTAATCTATATAGGTTATACCTATCTTTAAATTATAAAAAAAAACTTAAGTAATCGTCACGATTAGATGGTACTGTCTGTCACCGGTAGAGATAATTTATGTCTGGCATATTTGAAATTCTGACCCTCGATCGACTATTGCCACATTTACGGATTGGGGATGGCAGGTCTGCCATCACGTGGTGGTGGTTTGCCACTGTCGAACTACGATCTGTTTACCAGGTACTAATATTCCCGGAAGGCACGTGCACGAACCGGTCATGCCTGATCACGTTCAAGCCGGGCGGGTTCTACCCCGGCGTTCCCGTGCAGCCCGTCACCATCCGTTATCCCAACGCCCGGGACACTGTTACTTGGACCTGGGAAGGACCTGGCGCGTAAGTTATCTGGTACATTAAAGTTTTTTTTTTGGATTCTGGTGACAAACGAGCTAACAGCCCGCCTCATTGTAAGTGGCCACTGCAGTCCATGGACAGCTGCTAACAACTTCGATAGAAGAAGGTTACGTTGTGCGATGTCAACCCTGAGAACTGAGATGTAATGCCTCACAGCCTTTTTTGCATCATCTGCATTCTACGAAAGTCCACTGTTGGACATCGGCCTATCCGAAGAAGCTGGCGGTGTTCCAAGGTTTTGCCTTAAATCGCCACGCTAGGGAAGTGTATTGGTGTTCCCAGTAACAGCTCGCATCATTACGCTGTTGCCCGTTATCGGTCGGGACTTTACTTTGGATCAGACAATGTTATTCAAGGCCTTTAATTAAAATAAAAATACTTTAAATTTTGATATCTATGACGTAAATGTTTCATTATAAATGCAGGAAATCTATTAAAACATCGACAGTAAACCTATAGTCTTATTTTACTGAAGACTTGTGGGACTGATGGAACCAAAACGTAAAATGGCGCCCTCTGGTCATGAATTGAACTTCCCAATTACTGTTCACATTCACAAGCACTTGCTGTGTATAATACACTATCTTGTGCTTATGCGTTTTCTTCGGTTATATCTCTCCCATCCCCCAAATGTCCTTAAAGGCTGGCATCGCACCTGCAGCTCGGTGCTCTAGTGTTGCAGGTGCGATGGCGGAGGAACTGTACATTGTCACTTACCATCAGGTGAGCTGATTGCTCCTTATACCTTTATCACAAAAAAAAACAAATATCAAAATTTTATAAAATTATCGATTTTCGTGTTCGCGCCAAAGCTTCTGTCAGACGTGTGTCTATGGATGATAATTTTCTTGTTACTATTTTCAGTTTAAAATTATTGTGGCTGACGTTGACACAAGTGCACAGCTCGTGCGAGATCGAATTCCTTCCGGTGTACTATCCGAGCGAGGAAGAGAAAAGGGATCCCAAGCTGTACGCAAGGAACGTACGAGACGTTATGGCCAGGTGCGTATTTGTAATTGTTTAAATAATTATTTAATCGTAATCATCAGACCCGTGGTAACCTGGTGGTCAGGACGCTCACTTTAGTATTATAGAGGTGTCGGCACCACTAAATATTGTTAATAGCAATTTTAAATGCTGTATTTATCACGTGCTCAGCGGTGAAGGAAAAACATCGTGAGCCGAGATGACCAGAGTTCGATCTCTGGTGCCGGCACTACTAAAATTGTTAATAGCAATTTTAAGTGCTATATTTACCACGTGCTCGGCGGTGAAGGAAAACATCGTGAGGCAACCTGCATGTCTGAGAAATACTGCACTGGAGCAGCGTGGCGGGCCCTTCTCGGCTCCTAAACTCTCTGATACTCGTATTCGAGAAGGAGGCCAGCTGTGGGCACTTATAGGCTTCTACTTTAATCATCACCAAACCATCAAAAACAAGTACTCGGATATGAGGACGCCCGTTAAATTACCGGGGTTGGATTCCCGTTAGCGGCATCACTAAAACTGCTGTGAGCAATTTTCAGTACTGAGTTTAACACGTGAGGGTACACATCGTGAGGATATCTGCGTGTCTGAGGAGTAGACCGAACATGTCACAGAGTGCCAGCATTCAACATTCAACGGCCCCATTACCTTTATAAAAGTATTTCATCATCTTTATCCGAGAGATTTGGATTTCGAACACTGCTTGGTAGAGTCCTTTCTCTGCCTGGGAGTCGTCTGGGTTGATTCCAGGTAATTCCAGGTAACCCCCCTTACACATTTCTGATACCAATCAGCAGCTCAACCACTGCTGTGAAAGGTACGGAGAGTCTGTATAATCGCGGGCGATGGAAGTCTTCAGGGGTGACATCGCATCTGTAACCTTCTGCCATTATAGTTGTCAGCAGGTGTCCATAGGCTGCAGTAGCAATTTATCATCTGGTGGACTGTTAGCGCATTCGTTAATCCAATACAATAAAAGAAGAACCGTTTATCCGAATCAGACTGTTTTTTTTATGGTTAAGGGCAAACGTGCAAGCGGCTCACCTGGTGGTAAGTGATTACCGTCGCCCACGTACATCTGCAACACCAGAGTAGTTGCAGGTGCGTTGTCGGTCTTTGAGGATATTTGGATGATGAGGAGAGGGATAGGGAGAGATTCACTCACCGAACGAAACGTACAAGATTGTCCATTCGTGCAGCTGCTAAAGCCGTCGCTTGGCTCTACCGCGTTGAAAGCTCTACTGAAAGTATTATTATGTCACTTTAGTATAATGATATTACAACATTGATATTGTCAGGGCCCTGGGCGTCCCGGTGCTGGATTACACGTACGACGACTGCAGGCTGATCGCACGCGCGAAGCAGCTGGGCGTTCCCGGCGCAGCGGCCACCAGGGAGGTGTGCGAAGCCAGGCAGCAGCTGGGGTGAGCAGTATTCATTACATCACCTATCCTATTTTTATCTATACTAATTTATAAAATTATCTGAGCATGTATGTTATCTATGCCCGAACGGATTTCACTTAAAAAGCAATATCACGAATTGGGATGGATTTTGTTTTGTATATTATTTTTATAAAATATTTTC
Organism: Bhutanitis thaidina; assembly: GCA_029286595.1. Taxonomy (NCBI): domain Eukaryota; kingdom Metazoa; phylum Arthropoda; class Insecta; order Lepidoptera; family Papilionidae; genus Bhutanitis; species Bhutanitis thaidina. The sequence goes on from JAGSMS010000010.1 coordinate 15,018,913, forward strand.
ATTCTCTTAGCTGATAAAAAAATATATAATATTCAGTAAAGTAGCAGCCTATTAATGCCCAATGCTCTCAAATATTTGAAAGCAAAAACATGGGCAATCGGCAACCATTGCTCATGACGGAGTAGCGCATGCGTTTTATTTGGATTATTAAGCTTTTATTACTTTCGTTAAAGTTATTCTGTCCGTTAGCACTAATAAATTTATCAGTAAACATCGATAAGGTCGGCGCCATTTCGGTGCTCGCAAAGTTTACAACGGCTCGTTTGTAGCAACTGCCCGTATCGCCTCGCACAGCTTGGAGCGCTCGGCGCTGGAGACGCACCTGGCGGCGCAGGGCGTGCAGGCGCGGGCGCGGTGGCTGACGCGGGAAGAGTTCGCGCAGAGGCTCGGCGTGCCGGACGACGCGCACCTGGACAGGCTCTTCGATATATTTGTGCAGGTATGTGTGCGAGTCGCCTGGACTGGTAGAGGACGACACTCATACTGAATATGTATTTTATTTATTCTTTATTGTTAGCCTTAAGCTTAAGGTTACAATGGGCGGACTTAATGCCAAGTGGCATTCTCTACCAGTCAACCCTTGTTGTGGTGAAAGGTAGCTGGCAGGTATAAAAGGTGAAAGGTAATCACGAACTAGACTCTTAAATGATTTCCTGCTAGGAGCTGCATTTATCTTATCGGGCAGGGCGTTCCAGAGGAGTGTAGCTTGAACAGTAAAAGAAGAGTTATAGTATCCTGTATTATGTTGTGGAATGCGAATTTTAAGTTGGTTTATGGACCGAGGCTCTCTGTCATGAGCAGAATAAAGGTGTTGGAAATTATTCTTAAGAAAAGAAGAGAAAGGAATATGTATTCGCTCTCGGGTCATAGGCAGAGGCAGATAAAGACGGGCTATCAGGTCATCAGTATAGCATGGAATGTCATCGTGCGCTGGTGGGCTCCTTCGCTGGTTTCCTCTCACCTATTTCGTCGCTCCGACTCTACTATAACTCCAGGCTGTGGAGTGTTTCATCTTAGACCTCGACCTCGTTGCACGATTGAAATTATTTGCAGCTACCATGTGCCATGGGCTCCAGTAGCCACTTATGGTAAACCGTTCGCTCATTTGTCATCGCGATCCAAGAAATAACGCTACTCTGTTGTCCTTCCCATATACTGATACTCAGGCGTTCTTCTTCTGACCTCAGATATGACAAACCCACTCTATAGATCACTTCCAATTTGGCAAGGTTCGGCGACGCAGTTCATCACCAGTATAGATATTTAAAGCTGACTTACAAGAGTCCGCCATATATCCGAGGCCACGAGACTCTATGGTATTGGTCGTCTCTTACGACGCCCAGGGGAAGAGATGTGATGGTTAGAAGGCTTAAAAGTCCACCATACGATTCGGCCACCATACTGTTTAGCTACAACGTGATCAAGTTACCACAAGGTCCAGCTGCCACGTGACCCAGCTACCACACGGCCCGCTGCCACACGGTCTCACCACACGGACAAAACATTTGTAAAAATTAAATTATAAATTAGCAGAAATCGAGTGGGCTGGTGAACTTCCCGGACTACTTGCTGTGCGCCTGCTTCCTGTCGACGCAGCACGCGCCGCTGACGCAACTCCTCTCCTACGCTTTCAAGGTATTTACTTGTGTTATTTGAAGTCAAGCTTAATCACTCGCACCTGCGAGCACTCCTGTAGTTAACAAAAAAACTCTGTACAGTGACGAAATATCCATCTAAACCAGTCAATGCCTAAAAAAATAAAGTCAATTCCTATTAAATTTTATTCTATCATTTCCTATTTGTGAAGGTAAAGACGACAAAAAAAGCATCATTCCTTGTAAATTTTTTGTGTTGTGTGTTAAATTGATTTGTAATTTTTTCTGTTATTTCGTATAATTGTTGTTTTTCTATCTCACAGATTTCTTTTTACTAATACTTTCTCAATTTATATTTCAATTACGCGACCGTCAATACTTCTAATTTCTATAGTGCAGGATTCCCCAAGGAGTAGATATCGGTTTCCCAGGGGTTGACATAAACGAAAACTTGCTATAAGAATGACTAATATTTTAGTAGTAAGTATCATTGTTATAATTAAAAAAAAAAATACGTTATTTATAGTTATTAATTATTAATTACACTTTTTAAATTGGTAATTATTTTGTATCAATAGAAAAAAAACTAGAGATATGATTTTTAAAGTAATTTGGCTATGGGGGTCTGAGGTATCAGTTCATTTTAGTAAAGGAGTCTTTTGCCCAAAACAGTTTGAGAATCCCTGCTACAGAGCATAAGCGCGGTAAAGTACTACATAGTGATAGAACTTTTGTGTGCAGCAAATAGCATTATACCAAAGTGAAATGATAAATGTTGGGCAGGAGAAGATACTTATGAGGATGATTTGAACAATATTGAATATATTTCGATAATCCCAGAGAAAGCTCAAGTACCAGATTATGTCTGTTTCACTAGAGCACCTTTTCACTAACGTAATCTTGCAAAACAGGTATTATGTTCTTTGATTTAAAAAAATATTTTACCAAATTATATCAATTTAAGTAAACAACCAAACAAAAAAAAATTCCAACGAAGTTGTTTTGACGAACGTAACGCTTTAAGCAAAACACGCATTATCGCATATACGGTTATAAAGTTACGTGTACAATAATCAAAAGTAGAATATCTTTATTCACATTCTTTATTTGCACAAGGTACTTATTGTTAAATTAGTACAAACATTATATATGTTCAATAAATATAAACAAAGACACATATATTTTATTTATTTATTCAAACTCTATTTGAACATTACAGAACAAAAAGGCGGACTTAATGCCAAGAGGCATTCTCTACCAGTCTATCATTAGATTGAACAGAGAAAATGTAAAAGGGTGCACAAAAATATTATGTTCATATATATATACTCGAATATTATACTACGATACAATACTTATATATGAAGGTACTTAGACATACATGTAATTATTTTTGTTCATTATATAAAACACATTACACAATATACATACATATTTATATAACTATATCTATATATATATAAATATACACAATGCATACGTAAACTTAGATGATTTCTTATGTTATAAAAGACATACGAGATATATTTTACATGCATGTACATAAACTAAATAGTTACTGAAATGATTTTTTCAAAATTTTGCAGTTATACGACACAACTGGCACGGGACGCGTAAAACTGGCGAGTTTCGAAGAGCTGGCGACCAAGTGTCTGGGGCTGTGCCAAGAGGACGCTCAGAACACCTTCCGGCAAGCTGACCTCGACGAGAAGGGCTACTTGACTTACGGTAAGTCGTTCTTCCTCCCACTCACACTCTCTCACGACTGTGCACCCAACACGGGAGTAGTCAGAGCTCTTGTCTCTGCTCTCCACGTGTAGGTCTGTTAGGTTTATTGTATCTACTATGAAAAAACGAATTATTATCAACTCTACATTATTTATAAATAGAACTCAAATGTCTCCGAAATTATTAAAGCGTATAATATTGTAATATATTAACGGTAAACCATCACGACCGTCAACCCTACAGTGAGTGATCAGAGGTGGAGCACATTTATTTTACTCATCTTTCTAGGGTGAGCCGGTCGTCGTCTTCCTGCCTAGGCTAACGAAACAAACCGTACGCTAGTTTCGAATAACACATCAGTCCCGAGTATGCTGATTCCGCAGATCATTTCCCAATTACTCGGCAGGCGTGGCTATTCTTAGCGATTGAGCAAGAACGAATTTACTATGAATGAATGAATGAATGAATGAAATATACTTTATTGTACACCGAACGAACATATTTAAATAAACAAAAAAAGTGTACAATAGGCGGTGAATGTATTTAGTATTATTAAACAAGGACCTAAGATGTAATCTGTGTCATTAGATGTAGTGGAAGGGGGGAAATGTTTCTCCGGAGCTCAGTCTCACGTGCACGTGGTGCAGCCTGCTGGCAAACAAAACAGACTCGCGATTGAATGAAGACGAAAAATCCATCCGAATTCGCCTGTGTCCGGCTGGGGACTATTTATAGACTGTAAAAAGCTTCAAAACTATTTCTTACAAATTCTTAACTGTCCTTTTCAGACGAATTCATAACGTTCGCCCAGAAGAAGGCCGAATTCGCGTTCATATTCGCCAGCGATTCGTCCCACAAACCGAAGGCTCAGTGAGGGTCGGCAGCTCGCATACAGACTGTCTGCGGCCAGGTGCCGTGAGCTCTGGCATTGGACGCTGATTATGTGATTGCCGAATGTTATGTTGGTGCGCGCTACACCGTTATGTTGGAACACTTGTGCGATTATGTTGAAGGTTCATTTTGGTGTCACTAAACACAACGGCTTGTTGGCGTCAAATTTTCCATAATACCAACAGTTGTAGGATTCTTTGGAGATTGATATATTGATATTTATTTCGAATATTAAAATACTCGTAAGTACAATAGGTACTTTCAATTATTATGTTGTTTATTGCTATGCTGGGTGTAACTTAAAGAATGAATTTCAGTTGTGCAATATCTATTGAATTGTTTGCTTAATATTCTTATGAAAATTAAACACCTACCTTACGATATTTCGTTGGAATATAAATATTCGTTTTGTGCTATCTAAAATTTAATATTTGATATTCCATCATTGATTTTAATATGATAAACAATATTCAATAATATACTAATATTATGGTTTAATATTGTTGACAATGAATATTAGGTTTTGATCCATCTTAGTATAGTTATAATTTTGAATTTTTGCAATGTCATTATCAGTAAATGTCTAATGGGTAATATTATAATATTAGCAGACAAAATATTATGTAATTCAAAAAACATTCGGAGTTACCTACACAGGTATTCTGATTAATAATGTTCGTGCAATGTGATTGTTGTGATGTGTGTAATAGATGTATATAACGATAATGTAGTGACAATGACGTATATACAGACAAACAATAGGCAACGTCAATAAACAATTTGTGTAGAACTAAATCCCTTAATGGTGTTATGATTCATGGCCTGGCCTCGTCATATTTTTTTTTATTTAAATATAGGAAAGGCTTTTACGTTTTGACATTATTACTTTAATCATATATGTTATGAAATAATGATGAATCGTATGGAAATAATGTCTTAAATTATTTTGTTTAAAAATGTTCAATTATTTGTTATTTTATTGATTAAATCATGATTATGTCGGTAAAAATATTTATTTTTCGTAAAACAAGTATTTTGATTATTTAAGATTAATTTTGTTATAAATATTGTTACTATGTTTATATTATCGGAGATTAAGTATTTGTATTGAAGTAAGAGAGTACTTGCGAGGCTTTAGAATTAACCTCATTTATAGGCAATGTTTCAAACATTTAAATATTTTAACTTGATCATCAATATGATTTTAATTATTCCGATATATGCGTCATCAGCGCAGTCTTAGACTGAATCAAAATCTTTTTATTACAAAGTGAAAGACTCCCAATTATAAATCTATTTATGCGTTGTGTTTCACTTTTACCTCGCCGATAGCAATTGAGTTCAAGATGCCAAAAAAAAAAAATTTGTTGGGCTTTTAAATTTTCAACAAAAAAAAATTATTTTATAATAATGTATGTAGATAATATACTATTGATAACAAACTAAGTAGACTTAGTTGTTAGTGATTTTAAATATACTAAATTAATATCACAAGCAGACATACATTCTTTATCACAGAACTAAGCCATCACAATGATGAATATAACTACTCAAATAAATGTCAAATTTTGAATTTTAATACTCGTGTTTTTCTTATCGGATAAGCTACCATAGACAGTATGGGTGTAATTAATTAAAACTGTTACGAACTCAGGATAATCTGTTTGATTACCGTTTTGAAATACACATACGAGTGGTAATTTTTATGGAATTGCTTATTTTAATAGTTAACAAGTGAGGCTGTCTTCTCTAGAGATTAAATATGGCGTCCTGCAGACAAAAGGTTATATGTGAACATTGTAATATTTCATGTTAGGCTTAAGCCATTGTCCTTAGGATATATTAAAAAATCACGCCAGCTTCGCGCTGACTGATCTGTATTTTTTTTTAATGGGTATGGCGGCAAACGTGCAAGCGGCTCACCTGATGGTTAGTGATTACCGTCGCCCGCGTACACCTGCAACACCAGAGGGGCAGCAGGTGCCTTGCTTTAATTCAAAAGTTAGAAGGGAGGATGAGGGAGGGGAGTGGGCCTCCGGTTACTTCACTCACCGAACGAAACCCAGAAGCACAAGATGCCTCTACTTCACGCCGGTATTCTGCGAGGTTGTGGTGCTTTGGTTTGGCTCTATATATGAACGTAATTCCCTTTCACATAAAATGTTTCTAATTCGTGATGAACAGTTTGAATCCACTTAGAAGTTACAAAGTAATAAGGCGAACACACAGACAAACGCAAAATTCATTGCTTTATATTATTTAACGTCTGCTGTATTGCTTCACTTTGTACGGATTAGGATACATGCGGAACTTTTTACTTAAATCATTATGAGAATTTTTTCTATCTCTGATGTATGTAATATAATAGAAATCTTAATTGAATATACTTAAAGATTTCTAAACTTTGGAAATTATGATTGTTAAATAGTTTTTCCGCATCATATTAGATTCTAAAAGAAATATTAACAGTGCTGGAAATTACGAAATCGAGATTAATTTACTTTACTTTCTTCTACAAGTCTGAGTGACTGAAGAGTGGATCTGTCTCATTCACTCACTAGAATCTTCTATTCTGGTGCTCGGTACATAGCTTCTTTTACTTGTTACGGCCATTCATTTTCTTACTTCTATCTGACCGACCAGTGTTCGATTCCACCCCACTTGAAGCCACTTTAGTGCAGAAGTTAAAAAAATACTAAAGTCTGTTGCGGTTCATACTTATTTTTAGGCAAAAATAATGGTTGTCTATGCCAACTTAAAGCAGTTAAAATTTTTATACAAAAGACTTTTTCTCACAAATATATTATTATAAAATATCGATTGTTATATCGATACTGTATCGATTGATGAACAATGAGTATTTTAATTGCCAACCTTTTGCATTGATCTTGAAATTCGAAAAATTATCGACGAAAAAAAAATTGTAACTTTTTGAGGGAGATACGATATACCGGTCTATGAAGAAATGCTTTCATTGTCGATTGTAGAGAATAGGCATTATTATAGAATACAAAATTTCAACATCGCATCGCATAATAACTGGAGCGATACAATGAAAGGGTTAGGAGATTCTAGGAGATTCTCGGAGGAGATCTACATTATCGTGCGAGCTGCACAAAAGCGGTATAAAAATCTATAGGCTATACCAGGCTGTAGTATCGAATTTGCGACCAACGAAAGTTCTAGTATATACAGTATTCATCTGGTGGCTGAGTTAAATTACCTCCCGTTTTCATCCCATGGGTGTTGTAAGAGTCCAATATGGGAATGGTTCAGAGAACTCATGGCGTACGACAGATAAACCATCACAAGTATGATGTAGATGGATATGACAGAGTGAAAATACCCAGAACAACCGACAGCAGCGGCTGAGGTGGGTGGTGTGATCGCCAACTCGCTTGAACCTTGGATGGGTTGATGAAATGGTCACGAATTACAACAACGAACGCACGTACGACGTACGCGTTGTTACGTAACCTTTTTAGGTTCTGTCTTCTCATTCTAGAGCTTAGTATGCCTTTTATCAATGTGATAGTATGAAGGTTATCTTTTAGTGTAACAAGTTATATAACTATTCTATTCTATCCGTGACTCCAATAGAAAAAAATTGTAAAATATGTAAGTAATATTAATAATGTAATAAAATAATGAGTGCTTACTTTCATAATGATATCTTGTATTTACGCGAACACTACACATTTGAAATGAAACAATTGTTTACGGATTTTATCGCCCAGCAATCAAAACTTCCGGAGAATATCCATAAATGACAGTTTCATTTCAATAACATTTATTTTTATTTGTTAAATTATTCGAAGTATGACATATTATTGTGTATATCAAAATTCGTATTAGTGCATACAAATATCACCTGTACAGTAATTTAAATTAACCATAAATAATAAACTATTACACTGTTCAGAAAACGTGGCTTTGTATTCACCGTAAATAACATTTTTTTTTTATTTTCAATAAGAAATGGAACAAACGAGCGCAGCCAGTCCTTTACAAGCGATTAATTACCACATCATGATATTCAGCGATAAATCGTTTTTTTTTTATTAAAACTACAATAGACCGTAGTAATTTTTTTTTTAATAAATTACCTTACAATTATTGAAGCGAAACTTCTTTGGGCGTGAAGTGAGAATAATTTCAAGGTCGAATTTTGAGTGCAAAGTCTTTGTTTCGGTTGGGCGCATGTCTCTTGCATTTTGTATTGCAAGTGTGTAAGCAATTTGTCAATGAAGTGTGCGTGTATTTCAACAGCGCATATAATATTTATTGTTAATTAATAATTGTTTATGGCAGAAGTTTCACTCCTGTCACATGTACTTAGTTACACGCGCTCTTTTTTTGTATTTCGTCGTGTTACAACTAACGTAGAGGTAGTCAAGTGATTCTTATATTTAATAGTTAAGGTAATTAAATCGCAACTGCGTTAACATATAAACTGTTAAATTATTTTAAGCTATGAAAGCAAACTAGTGGTTAATTATGACAATCCAATTGGAAAATACTGTTATATTTTTCCACAACATCACATTGATTTGTAATTTATTTGTACCCTGTATTATTGCTTTGTAGGTATATTATTAACTTGTTTTATTCTGAGTTATAACTGTACAAACTAAAAAAAAAATCATGTAAAAACTATGTATTTAGAATTACTATCAATTGCGTCCGAAGACTTTGTGTTATATTTAGTAAATACATTTAAACAATTTCCCGCGTGACATATGCATTAAAAAAAACTTGCTAAAACGATTTTGACAACTCATGGTGCTTATGTTTTATAGTCTGTGTTCCATTCTTCACATATTCAGTGTACGTTAAGTATTAATAGAAACTATTTGAAACTTTAGTATTCCTTTGCTTATGTTGTAATTTGACGTAGACGTACGTATTTATTAAAATATATAAAATTCAAAACCATATCTATCTTTCATTTATATACATATAATAACAACTCAACTGATGTCAAGTGATTACCACCCATTTACATCTGCAACACCAGATGCTCTGTAGGTGCGTTGCCGGCCTTTAAGGATATTTGGGGAGCGTGCTAGGGAGGGGAAGAGAAGAATGGGCCTCCGATTACCTCAGTCACCGAATGAAACAGAAGCACAAGATGCCTCTATTTCACGCCGGTATTCTGTGAGGCTGTAGTTTTAGGGTCCTTAAAATTTCTGCTTTGACGAAAAATAAAACCTAGTTTCTTAAATTCTTTGGAACAAATGTTATCTATGTTCAGATTGTATTGCAACTTACAATGGAGAACGAACCTCACCTGTTAAATCCTTGACATGGACAGCCGGCGATAATGTAACGTTCTGTTCATTACATTCAAAATGACCATTAGACATTTTCTTTGAAAACCAAAGACAAGATGATTTAGGTCTTCTTGCAATGAAACTTTTTTTGGGAAAGTGTTAACAACTTTGAAAATCTTAATATCGTCGGTTTACTAGGGAATAATTCGAGTACAGAAAACAATTACTGAAGTCATTGATAAAAATGTTAAAAAGTATGGGGCCTAAGCGCGATCCCTATGGGACACCCGAGCATACTAGCGATACTATTGGCGGGAAAGCTTCAGGATTAATAGGTGACGAAAACCGAAAAAAACCTTTGCTGAAATTGGCATAGATCGCATCTCACAGACGAACAAGAATCAACCGCTAAAGAAATGTCATTAATAAAGGTTGCTAGGTTAGTTGTGGTCGAACTAGCTTTTATAAAACCATGTTAACGACAATTAATTAACACTGACGGAAGGCTATCGGTTTCTGCATCTTTGTAAAGATCTAGTGTTTTTACTTTCACCTGTTTCGCTCTCTTCAGAATTCTCTAGGTAGTGTTAGGTTAACATCAAAAGAGGAGGACTGTCAAAAGTACTTTTCCCAGTTTTTTGATCAGAAGCTTATGTCACTACCTACAAAATTTACTTTTCCAGGCCGTATGATTTCTCGTTTTGGGGAATTCTGGTCGGCCAGCGAGATCTTCCGATCTGACGGCTCCAGGCTTCTTTTTGTGGGGTTGCTTGAAGGGGCTGCTCTATGTCAACTCCAGGGCCTGAAAACAATCTTTCGTTAAGAAATCTACAATCTAACTCCGAAAATCTTTTCAAACGGAAAAGTGTGGAAATTAGTTCCACCCTGGTGGGGACCTCCTATCTGATAAATTTTCGAAACATGATAAAATAAAATTTATTGCATGAAATAAACGTATGCCCTTGAAATGAAACCACCATTTTGATTTTATATTCCCGACGTTTCGATTGCTTTATAGCAGCCGTGGTCACGGGGGGACAGAGTTATCTGAGTCATAGTTAATTTGGGCTACCTTCAGCTTTCATTCCAAATTTTTAGTGTTAGCTTAAATACAAGAAATCATTATGTAAACGTATGTCGTAAAAAAAAGTAACTTTATTTTTGGTTTATAAAGAAAATCGGTTGATACATTTTGCGCCATCTTATAATATACGTCCCTATATATAGTCTTTAAATATCCCACCACAGGAAAGAAAAAACCCTTTTGATTGTGCTTTCCTAGTGCAACTACAAACAGACTTTAAAAAAACAAATGTTTGTCTATGTGAATTACAACTACATAAGTGTAAAATAGCCTAATGTGTTAACTTCACTTTTCAATTAATGTGTCGAAGGAATAGACGTCTGTATAAAATGCACGGTAAGCTTTCAAGTGTAACGATTGAGCGAGGAAATGCGGCCGACGTTCGCTTCTATGCTATGTAAGCGTATAGCACACCTGTCTGATATAAAGGGCTGGGATGCGAGCTGATGACCTGGATTCCTAACGATCGTACTTTTGACTCCACTAACAACCTTCATGTATAGGTAACATATAACATATGTATGTAATATGGTGGAAATACGCATACCGGCAAAAATTAGGATAATAATTTTTTTTTTATTGAAAAGAGGGCAAACGGGCCTTCTTATTTGATAAGGTACCATAGACAGTATGGGTGTAATTAATTAAAACTGTTACGATAATCTGCTTCGTGACTGTTTTAAAATACACATACGAGTAGTAATTTTTATGGAATTGCTTATTTTAATAATTAACAAGTGAGGCTGTCGTCTCTAGAGATTAAATATGGCGTCCTGCGGATAAAGGTTGCATGTGAACATTGTAATATTTCATGTTAGGATTAAGTCATTGTCCTTAGGATATATTTAAATATCGCGCCAGCTTCGCGCGGACAAATCCATATTTTGTTTAACTGTACTGTCTGTTCATTTTTTAATAGTCGTTGATAATTTCTTAGTATTGTTAGATTTTAACAATTTCTTACAAGGTCAGACATTTTGTTTATTATCCCTACTCATAGCGACGTTCTAACACGTCAAGGCTTATAGACCATAAACTCGGTATAGAGATGTAACGGGAAATTTAGATGTGAAATTTAATTAAGTACCTTGGGTGGGCTAGTGGTCAGGGCGTTATATAGAGCGCGTGTGACCTGGGATCCATCTCCGGTGGTCGGCACCACTAAAATTGTTAATAGCAATTTTAACTTCTGTATTTACCACGTGCTCGGAGGTGAAGGAAAACATCGTGAGGAAACCTGCATGTCTGAGAAATAATAAAACGATTATTTCGAGGATATGTAAAGCCCGCCAACCCGGACTGGAGCAGCGTGGCGGGCCCTTCCCGGCTCCTAAACCCTCTCTGATTCTCGTATTTGAGAAGGAGGCCTTTGCCCAGCACAGCCCGCTACTTTTACGCGATTATGTATAGTAGATAAATTATATATTGTCTATGATAGAATTTAACAGTATTCATTCTAAAATGTTGTAAACGTGGTAGAGTCAAACGGCAGCGTTTGCTACTGCTCGAACGAAATGGGCCGGGTCCACGACCTCGCAGAATATCGGCATGAAATAGATGCATGTTTTGCTTCTGCGTTTCGTTCGGCGAGTGAGGTAACCGGAGGCCCACTCCCCCCTTTCGGCCGTTCCACCCTCTTCATCCACCCTCCTTTCCCTCAAATATCACCTAAAGGCCGGCTACGCACCTGCAGCTCCTCTGGTGTTGCAGATGTACGTGGGCGACAGTAATCACTTAATATCGGGTTAGACGTTCGCTTGTTTGCCCCTTTCTCATAAAAAAATCAGCACCCTGTGCTTCTGTGTTTCTTGCGGTGATTGGGGTAATCGGAGGACCTCATCCCAAACACCTTTTAATCCGAAATTAAGGCATCGGTTAGCTTTGGCTCGGGTTGATGTAGCCCTAAAACCGTATCAAAGTTATATGTCGTAAGTTTTTGTACACTGTGACGGGAAAACTGAAGGTCTTTCTGAGATTTTTATTTTGATGGGAGGGAGGGAGATGAGAGAACTTAGTAATGAGTCCGCAAAAAATCCCTTTTCATTCCTTTTATCGGAGTCCAAGGAAAAGAAATATTGCTCTCACGATCGCATATCCAATATTGCGGTCGGACAGATGTCCTTTGGAAACCTTTGGAACAACGGGATAGGCAGTAAGCCTGTCGCCGTCTTAGTAGTATTCAGGCATCTTGAAAATATTTCTATTTACCATTTCACAGACACGCAGATACCTCACGATACTATTCTTCGCCGCTGAGCGTGTTAAATGAAGTACTTTTTAAATTTACAATATTAGAGGTATCGACAACCTCAAATTGGGGACCAGGTGAGTGACCTGGTGCTATGAAATGTAAGGGGCCGCTCTGACCTCTCATAACACGGCACAAAAGTTTACAAATCATACATACAATTTTTTAAAGTTTATTACCCACACATAGCTCTATAAAAAAACTTCAAGAAATCATTAACAATCTTAGTAGGTTTTCCAAGGAAACGTTGAGAAAAAATTAGTTAAATAAATGCTATAAATTCCGTTAATAAAATTGTTACATTGTTTGTGTTTTAAACTATTTATAACGAATATCAAGATATTACACAAACGCGCTTTAACACCTTCACTGATATTAAAATAAACACGTGTTAAATTTAACGGCGCGTCTTCAGCCCCGTTGCGTTTTACGCTACGGTTGAACTCCAGTAGCTCCTTCGTTATGTTTGATAGAACGTAATCGCGTAAATAATTCGTCACTGCTTGAGCCGAGTGAGCTTTAAGGGATCTCATATTTTATTTGAATAGAAAGAAAAGTTGGTCAAATACGGCTCGTATCCGTCAATATACGCCCTCTCGTTCCTCGTAACATTTTCTGCATTTTCTATCTCACTCCACCCGAAAGTTGTCAAAGATTATTACACCGTCATTAGTTGTTTCACATTATGCCTTTAATTTAAATGTTATATTGTAAGTCGAGGCGGCACAGGAGTTGCGTTTGGGTTTATGTAAACAGTCCACTCCAAGATATAGACCTCTCCCCTAATCGCCACGATTGGCAAGCGGATTGACGATCACGGCACCAGACCCTGGTATACTACGAGACGGTTATCCCGCCATCTATCGGTAGCCGTTGCTATTTTTAAAGGCTTTACCGATAGTCGCCTCTTACGCCACCTACGAAAAGAAAGGGGATGTCAGATTCCGAAGCCGATATCACACATCGTGTGTATAAAAAAAAATCTCTCTTAAAAAAAACTATGAAAAGGACACGTGTGGCTATTCTACGCAATAGCTTTTCTTTGGCTTATAGTATCGGAGTATAGGGGTTTCCTACCCCTCGGTGCCAGTGTTATAAGGTGCGTCCGGACGTCGCGACGCGCGCCGTGCTCCCGCCGGAGAAAATAATAAACACGAGAAAAATGTAGTCGAAAATTTACGCGAACCTCGCGCTATACGGATTCCGAACGAGATAAAAAGTTTAAATATTGAATTGACTTCGTTTATGACCGTAGCAAACATAGAGTTTCAGTTCTTTTCGGTGCTGTGACCCGTGTAATGTAGTTCGTAACAGAGTTTCAGCCACAGGGCGTGTTGTTTCACCTGAAAGTGTTATTACAGGTAAGTCTGTTGTTTACCGACATGTAATCTCTATATGCAGAATGCTCGGGTGTGTATAAGTGTATAATTGATACGGGAGTTGTAAGGGTTGTTTTATATTTGCGGCGACAACCTTTTTTTTAATTATATTTTCCACTTTGAGACAAATTGCAATGTAACGAATCTTTTATTTTAACAAGCTTCGAGAAACCATAAAATATCGTTTGTTATTTTCATAAGAAGAAACTGTATAGTTTACTGTTATAATGCATTGGAATAAATATGATAAAATTTATGTTCTCAAACAGAAACATTACTTGATTTTATCGTGTAGAGTTCTCTATTATAAAATTATAAATACACAAGTAATAAATGATCTGGATAAAAGTTTTTGGCTTTCGAACTGGCCGGTAACAAAGGGTCTTGTCACAGATAATCTAGGATATTAATTTAGAACGAGCTAATAAAGAGCTATGTGAACATAGTAAAAAAAAAAACGATTGTGTTGGATACAGCAGAAAATTTCTAACAATAATATAATATGGATAGAGTCATATTACAGAAAATTTACGAGTCCGTTTGTCTTTAATGACTTTTTCTCGTTCTTTTATTTGGGAACTTTTTTTATACGCACATACACAGCTCATGGCTGTAGTCACAGGGTAGATAGACCTGTGTTTCTCCAGTGTTTATCCAGATGCCTTGATAGCTGAACGTATGAGCAGCTCTGCCCGTAAGGAGTTGTGGGAAAATCAAGCACGCCTGTACGTGGTGCACCTGCAGGCTGTCACACAAAGTTCCGGCGTCCGAAACCAAACGTCACAAGCTAGTTATAGTGGGGAGGGAATGGGAGGGGCATACCGGTAGAGCCAAGCGGCGGCTTCAGCTGCTGCTCGGAACAGGCCGGCTCGTCCCGATGAGAACCACGACCTCGCAGATTACCGGCGTGAAGTAAAAGCATCTTGTGCTTCTGCGTTACGTTTGATGAGTGATATAACCGGTGGCCCACTCCCTTACTCATCCTCCCTTCCATCTCCCAAATATTTATGAAGGCCGGCAACGGACCAGCAGCTTCTCTGGTGTTTCAGATGTACGTGGGCGACGGTAATCAATCACCATCAGGTGAGCCGCTTGCTCGGTTGCCCACATACCCATGAAAAAATTTCAAGAGTAAATACCAAAGTTATGTAAAACTTACTTTACAAAATGATTGTGTCGAATAGTATAGTAAGTGCCTATAAATAGTGTCGCTTGGTTTCGGCGTAGGAATCTGCCACCCGCTTGGTACCGGGGAGTGTCGTGGGAGGCGACTAAGGGAAAAGCCGTGAAAACCGCAATTGCCACCGGCCAGTGGCTGAATATTCATCTCGAAAAATACCAGAGCAAGATAAAGCAAACCGATGACGGACAGCCGCGTCTAGGGTGCGAGGTGTCTCTGGTATTGCATTCGCCTTCGCAATGGAGAGTCCAGCTGTGGACTATTTACAGGTTGTCAAGAGAAAGCCACAAACAAGCAAGTGACTCACCTGATGGTAACTGATTACTGTCGCTCACGAACATCTGCAACACCCGAGGAGCTGCAGTAGTGTTGCCGGCCTTTAAAGAGAGATTGGAGGGAAAATGAGGAGGATGCATGGGGAGAGAGAGCGGGCCTCCGGATACCTCACTTACCGAACGAAACGTAGAAGCACAGGATCCCTCTACTTCACGCTATTGAAGGTTGCATTAAAACGTACAATGTAACCGATTTTCCTTCTACGTACAATAATAAACTACAATGAAAATGTTTTCAACGCTCTCTTTTATTTAAATTTTATATTTAAAGTACAATTAAGTTACACTGTATTTTATATCAAAACATCAGCACCTTCTTTAAGTTAAATACATGAACTGCGGTTGCCAACCCACCTGCCAACTGTTACAATTGTGACAACAATCCCCTCGAGTGTTTTGGGTAGATTCCTTGAACTGCGAAGGGCAAAATTTATTAAAGACTTTAAAATAACTTTATTACAAACCAGTGACCATCTTAAAGTAACACTGCGAACGTGTTGCCCACGGCTGAGCAAAACCTTCTCGTAGTGCCCACACCCTCGTAATGTATTTGTTATTATTTCAGGTTTCCTCACGATGTTTTCCTTCACCGTCGAGAAAGTTCTATACTATCAAGATACTACGTACCAATAATTCAGAACTTAAAATTAGGAGTCTCGCCAGTCGAGCGGTTAGGAGAAAGGCTTCCGAATCAGAAGACATGATATCGATATGTTAAGGGAAACTTATGTGCATTTTGTATCATCGGCTTGGACATTAACACGGCGACAGGCTCACCACCTGTCACGTTGTCCTAAATACGCTGTAATTAAAAATGGGTTTAGAGGACCGAAAATGTCTAGAGCTTTGACCACCTCCAGTTTTGGGTATACGGTCGAGAGAGAGCTTATTGTTTTTAGGGGAAGGGAGAGGGAGCGGGTCTCAGGTTACCTCACTTACCGTACGTAACCTCAGAAGCACAAGACGCCTCTACTTCAAGCCGGTATTCTGCATTCGAGTCGGTCCATTCGAGCAGCATCATAAGCCGCCGCTTGTGATTCGATTCTAATTTATCTTTCTTCTTATAAGGTATCAATAGCAATGTGCCGTTCAGTGGCAGCAACCTCCGCCATCTTTGTTTTGTTCGGTGTCGTGTGAAGTCTAATGGTGAAGACTTAAAACTACTACGTCGTCCGACAGTAATGGGATAAGCAATGTCGAAAATTTTGAAAAATGGGCACTTCGCGCCGGTGTTCTGCGAGGCCGTGGTACTACCACGTACAAAAACCGTTTCGTTTTCTTTTGAACAAAGAATGAATCTTAAATTAACTTTATAACATAGAAATGGGTTATAATCATAGACGCTAATGTCCCGTGGGTGATTACACTGAATCAATCAACGTGAAATACAAAATTCGCGTGTGGCAGTTGCTGCGTGTCTGTGGCACGGTTTAAAATTGTTTATGGTAACTTGTGGGGCTAATTAACGATCGCATGAAGAGCGCACGGGGGTAGAGCGGGTCCCATTAAGTTATTCCATTAAGTTAAGAGTAGGAGGGCTGCATTTAGAACGAAACTTGCGCGTTGCATTTGGAATTTATTTGAAACTAACCGACTTCTTAATTACTTAGTAACACGACCGCAGCGCCATCTGTCGGATACGGATTTGGTGTTTTTATTTTTTTTGCCACAACGCCATCATATATTGTGTATGAGTCACACATATGAGTCAGTACGCTATTTGTTAATAACTTGACTACAGCGCCACCTATCGGATCCTAGACAGTAAAAAGATATTGTTTGTCGTTCAAAAGTTACACGATCACTAAACGACTCAGATTTTTTATATATAAAGACTACTCTCTTATTTCTGTGTGAATTTAAAAAACAAAAGGTTCATTAGTTTCTAAGTAAAGCCAAAAAAGGTCACGATCGCCTTACACTTCAAAGCGACATTGGCTTTGAAATAGAGATATTAAAATCTGATACGTTTTTCTAAATAATGCCTTAAACAGGAAAACTTGACTCATTAAAATTAATTGAAACGTCGACATTTTTTTATTTATAACTTCGGAGAGACGAACGATCTAACTGTTCACCTGTAAATGGCTACTGTCAGCCCGTGGACACGGGCTAGCAACTTCAAACGATGGCAGTCACAGATGCCGTGTGACCCCTGAAGACTAAGATGGAACACCTCACAGCCTGTAATGATACCGGCTCTCCATACCTTTCAAAAGGGAACACAACAGCAACCACCACCAGTATATAGTTATTAATTTTCTAATTAGTGTTAATAATTACCATTTCAATAGCGAATTTGCTTCTTTCATTGTTAATAAATTCCTTACCTTTGTCTTTGTCGTTTTTGATAGTTATTTTAGTTAATGGTCTTGTATTCTATTTCATAATTCCTGTAATACATTTAATACTGTTCCATTTTTGAAATTTGCTTCGAAAGGATATTGCTTTAAAGAAATATTTTTCCACAGTGCAAAAAAAAGTGTCACAAATAAGTATGAGGAGCTACCTGGACGGAGTTCTATCATCTATTGTAATCGAATCAACTTATAGTAAAGTAGCCTGTAAGTGCCCACTGTTGGGCAATGGTTTTCTCAAATATCTGAGTAGGTTTTGGGGCCCGGGAAGGACCCACCACGCTACTCCAGCGCCGGTTGTTGGGCATCACATATCCTCGAATTAATATTATGTTTAGTTATTTCTCAGACATGAAGATTTCTTCAGGATGTTTACCTTCACCGCCGTGCACGTCGGCACCGGGGATCGAAGCCAGGTCACTCGCGCTCTATGATACTAAAGCGAGTGACCTAACCACTAAGCTATCGCGGCTCTTATTGAGAACGTTAATTCACGTTACGTCACGACCCTAAGTAAAGTTAGGTTGGCGCAGTGGCTGAGCGATACGATTGAACACTACATGACGCGGCTTCGATTCCCGAACGTAAAAATATATTTGTAAAGCCTGCGGATAAATCTTTCAGATGCACTTTAAACGTGGTAGAGCCAAGCTGCGGCTTTTGCTGCTGCTCGAATGGGCCGGCTCGACCGGGCTTGTTACCACGGCCTCGCAGAATACCGACGTGAAGTAGAGGCATCTTGTGCTTCTGCGTTTCGTTCGTTCGGTGAGTGAGGTAACCGGTGGCCCACTGCCCCTCCCTATTCCCCTCCAATCTCCCAAATATCCTTAAAGACCGGCAACGCACCTGCAGCATCTATAGTGTTGCAGATGTATGTGGGCGACGGTAATCACTTAGCATCAGGTGAACCGCTTGCTCCTGGTCCTGACATACGTCTTTCGCTTTTTCCACTTTCATCAATCTTCGCATGCATGCTCGTTGGTTTAGAGTACTCTTGACCTGGCCATTTTTCAAAACGTTTCCGATTTGTTCGTGAAATGTTCGCCTAAGTCTTCCTTTCCTGACTCTACCATTTACACTTGCCTATATTAGACGCCACAACATTGTACTGGTTTCTTTTCTTCTTCTTTTACCGTACAAGCTACTCTTCTTTGGAACGCTCTACCTTATGATATCAAGAAAGCTCAGAATAAAAACTCTTTTAAAACCCCGCTCCGTCGTCACTATCTGAAGGCAAATGCCATCTGAGATTTTCCTCTCCATATTTAATTTGTTTATATATGTAAAAATTAAAGTAAAGTAACAGTAACCCGTAAGTGTCCACCGCTGGGCAAAGGCCACCTTCTCAAATATCTGATAGGGTGTTGTAGCTGGTCCATTGCGGGTTAGCGGGTTTCACATATCCTCGAAATATTTTTATTTATTATTTCTCAGACATGCAGGTTTCCTCACGATGTTTTCCTTCACTAGCCGCTGAGCATAAAACCCCCCTCAAATATTTGAGAAGGAGGCCTTTGCCCAGTTGTGGGCATTTACAGGCTGCTACTTTACTTCGCTTGGCACTTTAGATGTTAAGGGGGTGTAAGGTGGAATATACCATCGCTTTCTCCAAATGCCGTCCTCAACTGCACGTGGTGCATCATGCCAGCAAACAAACCTCTGACGACTGAATAATGGTGAAGTATTGTATTCAAATTTGCCGAACTCAAATACCACAGAGTAATGACGGGCAGCAGCAACACCAGTGCAATCAGACTTTCGCTCACCAACCGGCTTGTCCAGCGTGATATGTAAGGGAAAACCTCTTGCTGGCACTTTCTTGGAGAGACGCTAAGTCCATCCATGGGACTATAATAGGCCGATGTAGTAGATAACATCTAAAGAGCGATATGGTAGTTTCATGGCTCTTATTGAACAAAGAACGAGCAAGCGGTTCACCTGATGGTAAATGATTACCGTCGCCCACGTATATATGCAATAGCAGCGGTGGTGTTGTGCGATGGGAGAGTGGGCCTCCGGTCACCTCCCTCACCGAACGAAACCGAGAAGCACAAGATGCCTCTACTTCACGCTGGTATTCTGCGAGGCCTTGGTACCAACTCGGTCGAGCCGGCCCATTCGAGCAGCAGCAAATGCCGCCGCTCGGCTCTACCACTTTATACATCGCTTGGACGTGCAAATTTGCAACATAGTTTCGAATAAACGTTTTATCTAGATCGAGTATAATGTTTGCTTTGGATTTGAGAAATCTCTACCAAAAGTATCTCTCGTTACATAAAATCTTATTGCAATCGTTCCGATGTTTTCTATCGCAAACATAAAATTATACGGATGTGGCATAAAATCGAAATACACCGTGGTTATGAAGCCGCAGGTTACAATGCTCCGCCGACCTCTGGCATCTGGAACGTGCACGGAATTGATCGTCTTCTCGTTTGAAAATATTATTAAGTAAACGTCGCTATATTGCGCTTAGAAAACGCCAGAGCATTGGTTTAAAAGAGATTTTATATTTAAGTTTTATGTCTACTAAATCGTCCAGGACGACATCATTATAGTTTATAGAAACAAGTCACCACAATCTCTCGCTTCATAAAGAATACTAAAAATATAATTGAGCGTCTGCAAATTTCCATTGCGTTTAGAATTTGCCACACGTTGTTCTTTTAAAAGAATCATTAGCTGAATAGGACAATGCGTGGGTGCTTGCGGCATTTAGAAATGAATACAGGGCCAACTAGATATGCTACCGAGGTGATATCTTTATGTATAGAGGAAACTTTTTTTTTCAATTTTCCATTACCCTTCGGTCGACAACCGAATGAGATAGAGCCTTGAAATTTGATATGTGCACTTCAGAAACCATGCGGTTGAGAAATAAGCGAAGTTTTTTTTTATTTGTCCCGGTATCTCCGATACAACCTCGGAATCTTCCTCCGATCTCATCACATCGAATGAGGAAAGGTTAAGGGTAAAGGCGTGTGGTATCGGCGTAAGAATTTTCCACCTCCCGTTTTCTTCCTGTGGGTATCGTAAGAGGCGACCAAGGGAAAAGGCCTCGGTAATCCCAATTGCTATCGACAGATGGCAGGATAACCATCTCTAAATATACCAAATCAAAGCTAAGCAGACCTATGACGGGCAGCAATGTCTACTCCAGCGAGTACTATTTACAGGCAGTTAAGGCTTAAGGCAAGATCAGTGAGAGTCTAAACCAATCTTTACCACACTGTAGCAACCAGCGTAGACAACTTGACGTTGTCAACCATTTCCGATTGATATCACTTTGGTTTTTTCATCGTATTTGAATTTTACATTATTTTACTTCGTTCCGCTGAAACAACTAGTTCATTACATAAAAAAAAAGCTTTACAGCGAGCGTAAGCTTCGCTGCAACTGGAAATGCTTCGTTAGTAGAGAAATATAAAATAAGTTTTTTTTTTATTTATATGAGGGCAGAGAAATCACGAGTTAAGTAATTAAAATGTAAGCGGATTTTGTACAGACTATGAGATGCGAGATCTTTAGTTTTAAGTTTTTCACTTTCGGTGTCGATGTAACGAACTGCCGTGGTGAAGATATTTTTTGTACGTGGTAGAGTCAAGCGAGGGCTTTTGCTGCTGCCCGAATGGGCCGTCTCGACCGGGGTACCACGGCCTCGCAGAATACCGCCGTGAATTAAACTCAGCTTGTGCTTTTTCGTTCGGTTCGTTTCATCCCATCATCTCGCCCATCCCCCAAATATCGTTCAAGGCCGACAACCTCTGGTGTTGTAGATGTATGTACCTGAGCGACCGTTATCACTTACCATCGGTTGGGCCGCTGGCTCGTTTGCCACATTTCGAGAAAAAAAGCCTCTTTGGATAGGCAAGTTAAACATCTCCAAGCTTGGCCTCGTGCCGAACCATTTGACCCGGATCGAAAGCCGTCGCTCGACTCTACCACGTAGTGATGTGTAAAGTGAAGGAAAGTAGCAGCTAGTAAGTGACCACTGCTGTGGAAAGGCCTCCTTCTCAAATAGGAGTATCAGAGAGGGTCTAGGAGCCGGGAAGGACCCGACCGGCTGCTCCAGTTCGGGTTGGCGGGCTTCACATATCCTCGAAATAATATTTCAACTATTTCTCAGACATGGAGGTTTCCTCACGATGTTTTCCTTCATCGCCGAGCACGTGGTAAATACAGCATTAAAATTGCTATTAATGGGATCGAGCCCAGTTCACTCGCGCTCTATGAAACTAAAGCGAGCGCCCATTAGCTGTCTACTAGGCTACCATGGCTCCTAGAATCCTATACTAGAATTCATCATTATAATTAAATACTTTGCAAATATTTTAGTGATAATATAAGCCACTAACAGTTTACGTGTGACGAAGTTGAAAATTATCATTGAAACCGATAACAGCAGCCGAAGGTTACGTTTATGTCTATCGGTCCGCTGGCCAGCTCCAAAACGCGGTCGGAATGTTGATGGAGTCCTTCAAATAGAAACTCGTGCGAGAAGCGTAGTGCCATGTAATTGAGTTGTTCGATTTGGTGCGAGACTATTTTATATATTTATATACTATAACATCAGAATTTTTCTCCAATTGTATCGATTATGGGGTCCACCAGGACGCCGGAAAGTGAGTGCGAGAAAATGTATTGAATTTTATATCCGCTAAGGCAGTTGTACAATGAGATGGAAAATGTTGGACGTTTCCTCGAGTCATGCTAACTCATCCTACAACTTATGTAAGTGTACTTAGGGTAGTGATTGATCATATAGTAACTTCATGGTGATTATGATACTCTTGTAGTTGCTATTATAATGAAATAACATTTAACAGATATCTTTTTCTATCACAATCTTGTTGCTTTACTATTAAATAAGTGTGGAAATAAAACTCGGTTGTCACTTTTTAATCAGATCATAATTATTCTAAATAGAATGGATAGATAGAATAGAATATATCACCTTTTTTTTTTAATGGGAAAGGGGGCAAACGAACAATCGATTTACCTGATGGTAAGTGATTACCGTCGCTCACGTATATCTGCAATATCAGAAGTGCTGCAGGTGAGTTGGAAGATGGGAGGGAGGATGGGAAGGGGGTGTTAGCCTTCGGTTACCTCACTAACCGAACGAAACGCAGAAGCACAAGATACCTCTACTTTACGACGGTATTCTGCGAGGCCATGCTACAAATCCGGTCGAGCCGGCCCATTCGAGCAGCAGCAAAAGCCGCCGCTTGGCTCTACCAAGTTTAAAAGAAATAGCGAGATAATTATCCCACATCATCATCATCATCATCATCATTTCAGCCTATTAGAAGTCCACTGCTGAACATAGGCCTCCCCCAAAGATTGCCACGAAGCATTGCTTTTTTCTACCTCTCATCATGGGGGGGTTTGCCTTAGTTGCCACGCCTGGCGAGCGGGTTGGCAACCGCAGTTTTTTTTTTTTTTTTTGTTCTAGTGCAGGAAGATGCTGCTGCCCATCTCCTAATATAATTTTTTACCATTAGTCGCCTTTTACGACACCCATGGTTAGACAGGGTTGGCGCTATTCTTTACTTCCGACAGCCACACGGAATTATCCCACAAGTGAAGTTAATAGAAAACCTTTTACCTAACTATTGTCTTTAGTCTACTGGAAAGTTTGTTAACAATGGCGTATACTTACGCAAGGCCTCCCATCGTTTGTACACTTCTGCATATTTTGGTATTAAGGTCGATCTCCATGTACACCGAGATACCATTAATGTATTTCACTGAGCCACATGCGTCCATCGACTTCCCGCAACACTGCGCAGGTCGTCACTCCACCTTGTGGGGGGGTCGACTGCACTGCGTTCGCCTGTACGCGGCTGCCACTAGAGGACCGTTTTCCCCCAACGGTTGTCAGTTCTGCGACTTCAGTAAAATATAATGAGGAATATTACGAGGATACTTTCAACTAAAATTTCTAAGCGTAGAACTAAAATGCGGAGGAAACCGTGTCTATGTTATTGGAGAGGGGGTTCAAGACATTTTCAGTCTTGCGATACGTCGCTTTAACGTAAAACTTTGCCCTTTCTCCTTTGTCGCTCTAAGTAGTCATTGCAGAATCGCTCCAGGGGTTTTGAGCGATGCTGTGCACGTTTCCAACCCATTGATCCGATCTACGTTCTCGTTATATTCTCCAAGCTTAAGACTACGTGTATGTTCAAATTTGAGAATGGAATGAGTCGGAGTCGTGGGTACGTTATGCTCTAAAGTTCGACGTCGCCTGCACGCGGTGAACTCTGCTGTCCTATGAACGAGGTTGTAGTGACCAACGGATGTCGGAAAACCATAAGAATTCGCCAAATTGAAATTCCACAGATTAGTCACGGGGATCAGCACTTTTGGCGCGAGAGTAGCACTGCTCAACAACGCGCCTGCTCTTCGTTTCGCTCGTAGCATGGAAAAGTATGGTATAATTTTCCATGCTAGCTTTTGTTGGCGCCATGAAAATTTATCTCTGTTATATGATATAACACTGACGGGGATAACGCAGTGGGAGGATCTCTTGTGCAGCCACCCGGCAATAGTTTCTTTTAGATCCTTAACCCATCCCATTGCTGTGCAGCAGGCTGCTACTGGATTTTTTTCACCACTAAATTATATTGCTTACTAGAAACCAACGCAAGCGAAGACGCGGAGCAAAGGTAGATTTATGAATTATATCAGATATCAAAATTTTCTTCATTTGGTATAATTCATGTGAAACGTAAAAGAGTACATAACTACATGGCTGTATAAAGTTAAAGCAAAGCTTTTCAATTTATTCGCATTTTATTTATTAATGAGCAGAAAATTTTCATTTGCATTTAAAATGGAGTCGAGATGAAAGTTAATTTAAGAACGATTTAGTAATGTAGGCTATTTAAAAAAAAGACAGATATATTCATAACTTTAAACCTTAGTAATATATATAATATATATACTATCTTATTTTCATATGCTCACCGTATGTATCCCACATCTAGCAGGGTGACATGAGCATTTGCTAACGAAGGAGGTCTCTAGCGTCCATAGGTTATACACCAAATGACCGACTGATGGTGGAAAAATCATCCAAATTTGCTGAACCCAAATCACAAACCAGTAATGGGCTTCCCATTACTAGTCTGTGAGATCTGGGTTGCGAAGGTGTCTGCCCATTATGGTGAGTATCAATTTTATTTTAAAATATCGACAGCCAAAACCTCGATACTCAGTAAGTGACAAAATAGAGGTCGAGTTCCGCTGGTTGTTAGTTCATTTCTTTGTGATCGTCGACTCCGCTGCCCACCGTTCGTTCTTTTTTCTGCTTTGTTCACACCTAGACAACCGTTACTATTTAGGAAACCTACGATTGTGATATTCCACGGCAGCGGCCCACGAAGCGCCTGAAGAAATATCAAAAAAGAAGAACATTTCAAATAAACAATGCAATTCAACATTATATATATAGTAACAGGATATTCGGTTTTATTAAGCGACGTCTGGTGGCAGACTAGACAATTCCACTTATACATGCGGGGGTTTTAATTGGTCCAGCATTAAATAGTCATCCCGACATAACCTTCAGTGATAAGGTAGGTAACATGAGAAAAAAAACAACAACAAAAAACCTCAAAGATGTAAGAAAGTTAGATGTAAGTTGAAAAAAAAAAAAAAATCTTGGAACATAAAACCAAGTCTAGCTAGGTAATACGGAACGTTACAATGAAAGTAGGATGGAAGCAAAGGAAGATGTCAGTGAGATAATTAAATCCATGATCCAATTCGAGGAGGTTAAATTGTGCAAGACTGAGATATTAAAGATATTTACAGAATAATTCCGAGAAAGATAATAGTAAACCCGTTATGGTAAAGTTGATCAGCGTTTTACCTAAGGACAGAATATTATAAGCTATCAAGAACTATAATAAAGGGAAGATAAAGAGCGATTCCTAAGAGGCTGTAACATTGAACGCCCAAAAGCTCTTTTACTTTGCTCGTCAATTTGCTGGAGAAAATCAGTTGAGTATTCCTATGGATAAACTTCAAGGTGTTTATACTTATGTAAAACCGTACGCAAACTCTAGTTCAGATCGAACATTAAGCGGACAACACGAAATCCTTAGTAAAAGCAAAACTATCTTGTATCTATATCTTTCTTAGCTATCTATTGCTATTAAGGTTTAATACACTGTCTCCAGTTAAGTAAATCGAAATACTTAACGCATTTATCTTACTATTTTGGTGATATTATGTACACGTAAATTAGTAAACCTACACAACGCATACAATTGAAACTTGTTATCATTAGATGCATACGTTTTTCTGCCTCTTCCGGTTGGATTTCATAATTACTGTTCACGACTTTGCATTAGCATATGGCCTGACACAACTGGTAACCTCGCCGACGCGGATCCCAGACGTGGAAGGTCATACACCTTCCCTGTTGGATCTTTTGCTGACCTCACACCCGGACGGATATTTGGTCTCAGTCGATGCCCCTCTTGGCTCGTCGGACCACTGTCTGATCCGGAGTGTAGTGCCTATCGCGCGCCGATCCCGAACGCGATCTGCGGGCTTCCGCCGTGTGTGGCACTATAGGTTGGCAGATTGGGATGGAATGCGGTCTTTCTTTGCTTCCTACCCATGGGGGCAGGTTTGCTTCTCGCTGGATGATCCCAACGCCGTTGCAGATTCTGTCACCGATGTGGTACTATAGGGAATGGAACTTTTTATTCCGTTCTCTGCAGTGCCTGTCGGAGGTAAATCCCAGCCTTGGTTTGGTCGCACCTGCAAAATAGCGTCACGCCGAAAGCGGAAGTGCTACCAGGCCTGGGCCGATGCATCGGCGTCTCGGGATGCAAAAACCAGTGCTCTTAAAAACGAGTACAACTCCGCCTCCAGGTCCTTCAAAAGAGTTATCGCTGCGGCAAAGTTAAAGCACATTGGCAGAATTGGCGCGAGACTAGTTCGCCTCCCATCGGGATCCCGCGCATTCTGGTCTCTCGCCAAGGTTGTCCAGGGGAATTTCTGTCAGCCATCTCTCCCATCTCTACACAAGGAGGATGATTCGATGGCCCATACTGCAAAAGAGAAAGCCGATCTCTTGGGCTCTCTTTTTGCATCAACTCGACTTTGATGACCGGGGAAACTCTCCACCTACCATCCCGTGGTGTAAGTGCTCCATGCCGGAAATTCAGTTTCTGCAGAGCTCAGTGCGAAAGGCACTCCGCTCCTGGACATTCATAAGTCGAGTGGGCCGGACGAATCCTCCAATTGTGCTGAGGATGTGTGCCCTGAGTTGGCACCGGTTCTCACGCGTCTTTTCCGGCACTCCTACTCTTCAGGCGTCGTCCCGGAATCTTGAAAGACAGCATTTGTGCATCCAATACCCAAAAAAGGCGACCGCTCTGATCCGTCCAACTACAGGCCTATTGCCATCACCCCCTTGTTATCTAAAATAATGGAGTCACTCATCAACACCCAGCTCCTGAGGAACCTGGAGGAACACCATCTGATTAGTGACCGACAGTACGGTTTCCGTCGCGGACGATCAGCTGGTGATCTTCTAGTTTACCTGACTCACCGATGGGCAGAAGCAGTTGAGTCTAAGGGGGAGGCTTTGGCGGTTAGTCTGGACGTAGCGAAAGCATTTGATAGGGTTTGGCATAAAGCGCTTCTTTCAAAGCTTTCATCTTACGGGGTTCCTGAGAGATTGTGCAACTGGGTCTCCAGCTTCCTCACGGATCGGAGCATAAAGGTTGTTGTCGACGGTGCATGCTCGGACCCCAAACCCGTGAATGCGGGTGTTCCACAAGGCTGTGTGCTATCTCCCACTCTGTTCCTTCTGCATATCAACGACATGCTACAAATCAGTAGCATTCATTGCTATGCCGACGACAGCACGGGTGATGCCCTATATACAGGCCGTGCGAATATTTCTCGGGAAAACGTCGACGAGTGCCGGAACAAACTTGTGTCTGAAGTCGAGACCTTGTTATTCAAAGTCTCGGATTGGGGTCGACGTAATTTGGTCCTATTCAACCCCAAAAGACACAGGTTTGCGCGTTCACCGCTAAAAGAATCCCTTTGTCGTTTCTCCTCTTTTGAGAACATTCCCTTATTGCCTCAGCCAGTATCAGAATCCTTGGCGTTGACATATCGAGCGACGTTCAGTTCCGTGGTCACTTGGAGGAAAGGCCAAATTGGCCTCCAAAAAGCTTGGTGTGCTCTGTAGAGCGGGACAGTATTTCATGCCGGTCCACCGTTTGCAACTTTATAAGGCGCAAGTTCGGCCCCACATGGAATACTGTTCTCATCTTTGGGCAGGAGCACCCCAGTACCAACTCCTTCCATTTGACCGCATCCAACGTCGAGCGGCTCGAATTGTCGGCGACCAAGCTCTCTCTGATCGGCTTGATCCTTTGGCCTTGCGAAGAGATGTTGCTTCTCTTTGCATTTTTTACAAAATTTTCCACGGGGAATGTTCTGAGGAACTGTTCGGATTGATCTCAGCTGCTGAGTTTCACCATCGTACATCGCGACAGAATTCGAAGTTCCATCGATACCACCTAGATGGTTGGCATTCCACCACAGTGCGTTTTAATCGAAGTTTTCTGCCACGCACTTCGATTTTGTGGAATCAGCTGTCGCCAGCAGTATTTCCGAACAGTTACGACTTAGGGACCTTCAAGAAAACAGCTTATTCCTTCCTTAAAGGCCGGCAGCGCATCTGTAGCTCCTCTGGTGTTGTGGATGTTCGTGGGCGTCGGTGATCACTTACCATCAGGTGAGCCGCACGCTCGTTTGCCCCTTCTTCTTCAAAAAAAAAAAAATTACTTGATAATTCGACAGCGCCGCCCATCAGGTGTTTTGTGATTTTTTTTCATGGCACTAGACAACCATATATTGTGAATATGAGTCATATATGGTATTGGATCCCTTTTTTTTTCGTGGTGAAATCCTACATCCCTTTCGTCGCGGGGGCAACGAAAGGGTTATGCCGGTCTCTTACCGACTAAAACCCCACGGTGTTCTTCTCGTAGTCATTGGTCGAGACCGCGGGAACGCTTGCGCACACTACCGCAGTCACGAGGACGCTTGCCCGTATGGGGTCTTCTTCTTATGCGAGGGAGCTCTCCCCCTTTCTTCATATAGGGACACACGGGAACACCGCGCGCGCCACCTTGAGGTCTTACAAGCGACGCATTACCCCCGTATCCATCGCCATAACCTCAATTATGGGGGACAAAGAAGGGCTTGATAGGCCCTCCTCCGGCGCCCGGTTCTCTGGCTGCGAATCGAAGCTTTGCTCTCTCTCCTTCTCCGCAACCTCTTTCTGGAACATCACTTGTTCGCAGAAGGTGATTCCGGGGCTCCACGATCTCTCACTGTTTACCATGCCCTTGACAAACGCTCGGAGTGAAAGATCGGCCCCCTGTTGCGACCAGTTCTCGGTTTAGCTCCACCCACGCTAGACCCTCCTGCAGTGTATGCTGAGCTGTGTCCTCATCACTGCCACAATGGTAGCACTCAGTTGTCGGCTCCCTTCCGGCTATGCGGCACAGATACTTCCCGAAACACCCATGCCTCGTGTGCACCTATCGTCAGTCCTACTGACTGCCCTTGGGTGGGCCAGTCGCTTCTTTCACATTTCCAGCATAGACTGCCGAGCGTGGAACCTCTTTATTTCCCACTCCTTAGGCGAGATAGAGTTCCCCCGGGATACGAAATTTCGAACGCAACTAGTATAAGGACGCCAGAAACTTCGCCTCCAAATCCCAAGGAGGGCAACCCGCCAATGGTATTGGATCCTAGCATAAACCATCCAGTTATATGGAAAGAGCACTCCAGGCATAAGGATATTCGAAGAGGAGTTCGTCGGGGCTGCATTCTGTCTCCTACACTATTCAAACTGTGTTCAGAAGCTACAATGGTATAATCACTGGAAGACTTTTATGGTGGTATCAGAATCAACGAGCGAATTAAGTGCAACCTGAGATAAGCCGATAACAGTTCTTCAAGTGGGTTCAGAATCTGAACTGCAAATAATAGTTTATAGAGTTAGTGAAGAAGCTGGTCTCAAAATTAATATCAATAAAAGCAAGATAATGCAGTTTCCAAAAACACAGACTTAGACTCAATTATTATAGTCTGTTGCAATGTTATGCAAGGCCAGCACTTCGGATTTCTGTTAAAAAAAAGGGTCTCAAAATCAGCAGAGATCGACTGAAAACAAATATTCCAGACTTGTGATGGGTTGCAGCATCACTAGATCGAGGGCACTACGCTCAGCAACTCGTATGCCCTGCATGGTGAGTGTGGGCAAACGAACCACAAAATGTATGCCAGCTTGTTGACGCCTTCTTGTAGAGGCGTGTATTCAGCAGTGGACTTAAATAGATGATAATAATGATGAAACTATATTAGGTAATAGGGTCTTCCTTAAAAATTCTCCTCATAGGGAATCGGACTTAAATCGGTAGCGTACTATTTAATTTGAATCGAGAAGCCCTCATCAATATTCCTTCTGGAACAATAATTATTTTAGAAACTATTCGTTGATTGAAAAAATATTATTCCTTTGCAGTTGATTGAATATTATTCGTTTGTAGTTGATTGAATATTCTGTGTTATCGTGATGTTACAAATGATGTTACCAGACGAAACATTTTCCCACATCAATCGTTTTTCTCGTGATTCCATCCCATCCACTCCATCACAACTTTTAATGGAATTTGTTACAACTTTCGAAGTTTGTTAGTGATTTTCCTAATTATCAATTTGTTGTTATTTTTTTTATACTGAACAGCAACTTTTAAATTAAGTTAAAGTTTGGTTCGACAAACAGATACTGATTTAATGCGACGTGTTTATGTGTGCGAAGTTTTGTGAATGTATTTGTCGGGTTTAACTTTTAATAGAATTTGTTACGAATTTTGCTGATTTAAAGTGTTTTACGTTTAAGTTTTTAATGTTGAGCGATTATTGCTGAGCTAAGCAATACATTTAAAAGTCTGTTAGCAGCTGGATTTCCGAGTGGCAACTTCGAAACCACGCAAACGCAGTGTATGACTACCCCAAAAAGATGAAGTAATGACCTGCACGAAGTTGCAGATGGCTGCGGACCGGGCTTTGTGGCAATCTTTGAGCAAGGCCTATGTTCAGCAGTGGATTTGTGTCGGGCTGTGTCAGGCAGTGTCGATAATCTTAAAGCGTCTTTATAATTTGTTTGCTTTGTCATTAGATTTTAGATCCCTAAATACCAAAACGTAATTGTTAGATAACACTGCATTTACGGTGTCTGTATATGAACAACATTATTAATGGTTTAATAGGAAACAAAATAGACCCGAAGAGCACGGCGAACGGCAGTAGAGGCTGTTTGATTAGCCGGTAATACGGCTAATCAAACGGCCTCTACTGCATACGTTAATATTTAGTAGCTTGTATTATGCTTCGTACAATGGAGATGGAAGTGTTAGACACCAATCATCTTAGGAGTTATAATTAATATATAAGGAATAATTTATAATTTTATCTTTATTTCTGTGAGGGTGCAAATGTTCAAGAGACTCAACTGATGGTAAGTGATTATTAACGCACACGTACATCTGCAATAACAGAGGAGCTGCAAGTGAATAGCCAGCCCTTAAGGCTATTTGTGAAGGAGGGAGTGGGTCTCCGGTAGCCTCGATCACAGAAGTAAAAGAAGCCTCTACTCCATGTCGGTATTCTGCGAGGCCGTGGTCACTACCACGGTCGAGTCGGTTCATCTGCTCTGCATCAAGCTGCAGCATAGACCGGCTCTACCATGTTCAATACCGCCAATCCTCGTAGCACTCTACCATGTACTGGGTGCATTCGGAGAAAGAGATTGGATATTTTCTCTTACTACACTTAGATTGGTAAAGACGATGAATCAGACTTATATATATATTGATTTAAAGTTTTTGATTTTAATGACTTTATAATACAACTAGTTTCTTACCCGCGACTTTGTTCGCGCGGTTATCCCGGGATAAGGAGTCCTTTCGTAAGGCGTCTAATTACTTGGATGTTACAATTTTACCGTGAAAACGTTACAGACACAATTATCTTCGCATTTATAATATTAACATGAATTTAAAAACGCCATTAATCAATTATTATAAATATTAATTTAAAAAATATTACCTGAAAAATACACCGTCATAAATAGTTTAATCAAAGTGACCGCAAGCAAATTATTGTTTTAATTGAAAACGCAAAGAAACAAAAAATGCGTTGCGATTGTTTCATTGTTCTGAAAACTTGAAACAAAGTATTCAAGAATTTTAAGAGAATGGAAGCATTTGTTAAAAATTATTCAAAGATATTTGAAATGAAACGTACGGATATTTGAAATACGGTACGGATATTGTCGCGTTTAATTTTTCTTTTAGTGCTTTACAGCAACCCGCCAATGGTATTGGATTCTAGCATAACCATAAACCATCCATTTATAGGGAAAGCACTCCAGGCATAAGGATATTCGAAAGGGAGTTCGGCGGGGCTGCGTTCTGTCTCCTACACTGTTCAAACTGTATTCAGAAGCTACAATAGTATAATCACTGGAAGACTTTGATGGTGGTACTACTACCCGTGGTCACAGGAGCACTGAGGTGTGAGACGTCTTGATGTCATAGTTAACTCGGGCAACCTTCAGCTTTTAATTATATTACTATTTGGTCCGATCTAAGTAGAATGTGCTCACAGCCTTGTGTAGTGTTTCTTCTGCTTAGTAGAACCAAGCAGCGGCTTTTGCTACTGCTCTAATAGGCTAGCTCCACCGGGTTGGTATCACTACCTCGCAGAGTACCGGCGTGAAGTAGAGGCATCTTATGCTTCTGCGTTTTGTTCGGTGCGTGAGGAATCCGGAGGGTCATCCGCCCCTCCAGCTCCCAAATATCCCTAAAGGCCGGTAACGCACCTGTAATCACTTACCATCAGGTGAACCGCTTTCTCTTTTGCCGCCTTTCCCATAAAAAAAAAACGTCAGAGGAACCTAATTACGAAACGGAGTCGGTTTTAAAAAAAATACGTTTAAAAACTGAAATTTACGTATCTTCGGTTTGAAATTTATGATTTGATATGACGTACTACGTCAAATTTGTATCGACTAAAATAAAACCCAACGGAACGATAAACATTGTTGGCCCGATGGTGGCGTTTACAGCTATGTCGAAACATACTGACTCGCAGATTGGCATGAAAAAAAAATGTCGGATCTTCTCTCGATGCCTTTTGGGCGGGAGAACTGTACCGGGGCTTTGCCCCTTTGCAGTGACGTCCACCGTCGCACGTAAAAGTACGTGCGGGTCTTGGAGTAGCTATGAGAATGGCTTTTGACTCTGGGATGGTCGAGCACAGTGGTTTTCCGTTTTGAGCCTCCGTTTCCCGGCCTCCCACCGGTAGGTTTCTAGGGCGGTACCCTGTTTGGGTACGTCTCCTGTCCTGTCTCCGTACTGCTCCAATGTATATCCTTCTTCTTTAATAAAAGGTAACTCCCCCACTCCTACTCCACCTCAAAGCACCGCGCGCCTCATTGTGGACTGTCACCAGTCAGCGTAAATTCGGTCCGTTGTCGGTGAGCATTTACCAACAGGTAAATATATGTTCGGTTCGTGATACCATTATCATTTTACTGGTTTTAAAATTATGTCTGGACGAAAAACAAATAATCAATTTCGAACAACGCGTTACCCGTGCGAACGAAGCCGTACCTATTTGTTTCGAATAAGTTTAATGTACAAATCGCATCAATTATAACCAAGCTGACACATAAATTCTATACTACATACCGCAATAGTATATAATTCAAGCTTCGAAACAATAAATTACTAAAACATCTGTTCTATTTACCTGTAAAACTTCAAAACAGTCACTGCAGACAGTTTGATTACCGCCTTTGGTTCGTATGGTACGTTAACGCTGCTAGAATAAATAACTTTGTGTAAGGTATGCCTTGAAAATAGCATATTCATCATCATCATCATTTCAGCCTATCTGATGTCCACTGCTGAACGTAGGCCTCCGCCAAAGATTGCCACGAAGCTCGGTCCTGAGCCACCTGCATCCATCGACTTCCCGCAACACTGCGCAGGTCGTCACTCCATCTTGTGGGGGGTCGTCCTACACTGCGTTTGCCTGTAGGTGGCTGCCACTCGAGAACCCTTTTTCCCCAACGGTTGTCAGTTCTGCGAGCTATGTGGCCGGCCCATTGCCACTTCAGCTTGCTGATCTTTACGGCTATGTCGGTTACCTTAGTTCTGCTGCGGATATCAACGTTGCAGACTCCATCATTCAGAGAAACACCGAGCATAACCCTTTCCATAGCGCGCTGAGCAACTTTGAGCTTCCTCATACGGCCTGCAGTGAAGGACCAAGTCTCGGATCCGTATGTCATCACTGGCAACACGCACTGGTTGTATACGTGGCTGCCACTCGAGAAAAAAAAAGCAAAGCAGCTTAAAAACGGCAAGGCGCCGAGTGAGGACGTAATTACAGCTGAGCTTCTGAAAGCGGGTGGAAAACAGCATATTACTACTTGTAAATATACAGTCAGCGTTGGGTTCCATCACGCGTTACACCATTATCCGTTACGTAGACTACGTATCATGTCCAAGCTGATTCACTAACATTGCACCGTAGAGGTCATTGGTATCTCTTACAGTGCTTTGGGTCAAACCCATAGCTGCTTAATTTAGTTATGAAAAAAGTTAACATACGCTCCCACGACCGTGTCTTCGATAATCAGGTGACCAGAGGCATGGAAACTTTTTTTTTGTTGTTTCACAGTACAAATAATGTGACAGGGTGACGTTTAGAAGACCATAAACAAGAATTCATTTAATTACCAAAAACAAAAACAAAAGACTCGACTAGTCACCAAGTGGTCAGAGTGAATACAAATTATTAACATCAATTTTTATTGCTGTATTTACCATGTGCTCGAAGGAAACCTGCATTTCGGAAATAAATAAAAATATTATATCTAGGATACGTGAAGCCCGTCAACCCGTATTGGAGCCGGGCGGTGCCGGGCAATCCCCGGCTCCAAAACCCTCTCAGATATTTGAGAAGGAGGCCCTTGCGCATCAGTGGGCACTTACAGGCTGCTACATAATATAATTTAAATTAACTAAAAATTTATAAATTTCAATTTTTTCTTTAAGTGTGGTAGAGCCAAGCGGCGGCTTTAGCTGCTGCTCGAATGGTCCGGCTCGACCGGATTGATACCACGGCCTCGCAGGATACCGGCGTGAAGTAGAGGCATCTTGTGCTTCTGCGTTTCGTTCGGTGAGTGAAGTAACCGGAGGCCCACATCCCCTCCCTATTCCTCTCCTCTTCCCTTCCATCTCCCAAATATCCTTAAAGACCGGCAACGCACCTGCGGCATCTATGGTGTTGCAGATGTATGTGGGCGACGGTAAGCACTTACCATCAGGGGAACCGCTTGCTCGTTTGCCGTCTTTTCGATAAAAAAAAAAAATTACAATAAAATTTTACCTTTAAATACACTTTTTAAAACTATCTGATTGCATTACAGATTGCATAGAAACCTCATTACCTGGATTTTGTTGTAGAATATATCTATATAATACACACGCTCAAAAAACACCCCAGGGCTAGTCGGGTGAAAATAATAAATTACATCGTTTTTAAATACGCGTGTCCCGTTCCCGGTAATGCATAATATGGATTATCGTAACAAGCAGTAACTGTGTGATGCACAAACATTTAGACTGGTATTCGACTGGTATTAGACCGCGCGAACTTCAACCATGGAACGTGAAGCAGACGGCCCTTATTCAGCAGTTGCCTACTCGTTATACGATATCGTTCCCTTATCGCAAGCGAAACGACATCGTTATCTACGCACTTTAGTATTGTTTATGGTCCAATTCGCGATACGCACGCTACTGGACCCGAATTATTTAACAGACATTTCACGACTGCCTAGCTTTTACCTTCCCGGAATACGAAGTTGAAGCGGTATAGAATTATAAAGTTTATATGCGCGTTAGAGTTTTAAATCGTAACTTTCAAGATTTTGTGTTTACTAGCTATCCGCTATCCGAATCTGTCGGATATACGTCCGTATAGATTCTTTTCATATCCGTTCAGTCCTTTGAGTGTGATTGAACACTTTCACCTTTGTTATATTAAGAATTATAAAACATAATCTATAACACTACACCGTGAAGTTGCCTTTAAATGAATTCAGTTCAAACAAACACAGAATTTTATATATTAGTGTAGACACTCAACCGTCATCTTTAAGTCTTATAATAGGAAAGGAGGCAAACGATCAAGTGGCTCACCTGTATAATCGATGGTGAGTGATTACCATCGGCCACGGACATCTGTAACACCAAAGGAACTGCAGGTGCGTTGACGGCCTTTAAGGATATTTGGGAGATGGTAGGGAGGATTAGGAGGAGGGTGAGGTGAGAGGGGGGAGAGTAGGACCCTCCCTCTCCCCATCTCTCACTGAACGAAATGCAGAAGCATCGAAACGCCGCCGGTATTCTGCGAAGTCGTGGTACTACTTCGCTCAAACGGGGCCCATTCAAGCAGCAGCTAAAGCCGCTGCTTACCTCCACCACGTTTTAAATTTGGAACGACCCCGACACACATTTGGCCGGTTTTATATATTTCATGTTTAACTTTAGGCTTTTGCAGTTAAAACAAAAAAGATTTTTTTCAAAAAAAAGACGTTTCTTGTATGAGGACCTTCCTTAATTTTTACTTAAATTGCAATGAAAATTTCAACCGAATGCCTGTCACGGTTTCTAAGATAAAGGCAGGCCTTTACAGCTAGGTTAGACAGAAAGACATGGCAGACGGACACGGCAGACGGACAAACTGCGTAGGCTTAATAATATGAATATAGGCTTAGTAATACGGAACCCTAAAACGCGAACCCTAAGGCGTGGTACAAGGAATTTAAACTTTTCTACCGACGATTACATCTTCCAGTTGAACTGTTACGTTAAATTAAATAAAGCTTATTTTAAAGCTTTTATCGCCTCCACTCATTTAACTCTCGCCATAATCTCTTAATGCGAAACCAGACTTTAGCTAGAAATGAATATTTCACTTTATCACTCAGCATTATTTCCTGCTCTAAATACACGCTTTTGATGAGCTCTCCATAAACTTTCATTAAACTTTTTCGACTTTCCGAGTTATTCAGGTCAGTTTGTGATCTGTATGAATCATTTTGTTAGCTGTTAATTTAAAATTGTCTTTTGAGAGCCGCTTGCATCTTATCAAAGCATGTTTTTTATGGGAAAGACGGCAAACGAGCAAGCAGTCCACCTGATGGGAAGTGATTACCGTCGCCCGCGGACATCTACAACATCAGAGGTGCAGCAGGTGCGTTGCCGGGCTTAAAGGGTATTTCGGAGATGGGAGGAAGGATGTGAAAGGGGATGGGGAGGGAGAGTGGGCCTCCGGTTACCTCACTCACCGAACCAAACGCAGAAGCACAAGATGCCTTTACTTCAAGCCGGTATTCTGCGAAGTCGTGGTACTACTTCGCTCAAACGGGGCCCATTCAAGCAGCAGCTAAAGCCGCCGCTTGGCTATACCACGTAAATTTTAACAAACTACGTACTTTAACAATTCGAAAAAATGAGAAACATTTCATTTTGTTTATTAGGTACTATATTCTTTGTGACAATTGTTATTATTGTATATTATCTCTTGTACTAGTTTCACTTCACATTTTATTTATTTACATTTTTTCGTCTTACGGCATCTTCAGGGAATTAAATACGAAACCCTAACAGATGCAGTAAAACGAATCCGGAAATTAGTACAATAAATAATACTAATTGTTATACTATATGATGAATTTTCATCAAGTGAGAACAATCGCAAGTATAAATTATATATACATTATGTTATTCAGCTTTAGTACGTGGTAGAGCCAAGCAGCGACTTTCACGGTGTTTTCCATCACCACCGAGCACGTGGTAAATTCAGCATTTAAAGCGCTTTTAATAATTTTATTGGTGCCGATCGAACCCAGGTCAATCGCGGTATTTGAAACTTAAGCTAGCGCGCTGACCACCACTTGGTCTTAATATTATATTTTAATACTGTGCCCGTACCTCGCCAAGCCGGGCCAGCGGGTCCGTGAGCTCAGTGGCGGGACCCTGACACTAGTGAAGTTGCTCTGCAACATTAGACTGTGGGGTTTGGATTCAGAAAACTCGGATGGATTTTCCACCTTGATTTAAAGTAAGCTAAAAGTCATAAATGCTAATTTATGTTACTATAGAAAACAGATACACCCGTGCGAACCCGAGGAGAGTCGCTGGCATGTTATAACATGATTGTTATTGCACAACGTTTGGCAACGTGCCAATATATAACAGGGAGTAACGTATATAAAGGGAGTTTAGCTAACTTTTTAAATAACACCTAGTGCAGTGCGCGATGTACGGCCGGCAAATTATCCTCTCGAAATGACCTCATTCCATTCTAGATAGTTAACAATGACAGTAATGAATACAAAAAAATACATAATTACAATATTTTTTTAGAAATAGCTTGAGATTCGATCACAAATCATTCCCTGGTGTTATTATCATGTATCCCTTATATTATAATAACGTTTTTTTATAGTGTTGTTTTGTGTAGTAGAGACCGGATTGGCACCACGGCCTCGCAGAATACCGGCATGAAGTAGACGTATCTTGTGCTTTTGCGTTTCGTTCGGTGAGTGACGTAACCGGAGGTCCACTCCCCCTCCCCATTCTCCCTCCCTTCTCTCAAATACTCTTAAACCTTCCATTGGGTTCATGCCCCTCGGGTGTTGCAGATGTACATGGACGACGGTAATCATTTACCATCAGATGAATCGCTTGCTCTTTTGCCGCCTTTCCCATAAAAATAAAGAAGGCATGGTAGGTAGAATAAGTAAAAATAGAGATTTATTTGTCTTTTTTAGCCAGTTAATAGCCCACAGCTGAACACAGAAGTCTTCCATTGGTGGGATGGCTATAATCTTTGACACTGCTGCGGTATCGATCTGCGTATTTAAATTTTCAGAAGATGTCATTCTGTTACCAGGACGCCATGAGATTGTCCTTAGTCGACTGAAAAGGCCCTTAGTTTGAGCTATATGGCCGGCTCATTGCCACTTCAGCTTGCTGATCCTTGCGCCTATGTCGGTTAGGGTAACCCGATAAGCGCACCATAAACTTTCATTAAACTTTTCGACTTTCCGAGTTATTCAGGTCAGTTTGTGATCTGTATGAATCATTTTGTTAGCTGTTAATTTAAAATTGTCTTTTGAGAGCCGCTTGCATCTTATCAAAGCATGTTTTTTATGGGAAAGACGGCAAACGAGCAAGCAGTCCACCTGATGGGAAGTGATTACCGTCGCCCGCGGACATCTACAACATCAGAGGTGCAGCAGGTGCGTTGCCGGGCTTAAAGGGTATTTCGGAGATGGGAGGAAGGATGTGAAAGGGGATGGGGAGGGAGAGTGGGCCTCCGGTTACCTCACTCACCGAACCAAACGCAGAAGCACAAGATGCCTTTACTTCAAGCCGGTATTCTGCGAGGCCGTGGTACCAATCCGGTCGGGCCGGCCCGTACGAGCAGCAGCTGAAGCCGCCGCTTGGCTATACCACGTAAATTTTAACAAACTACGTACTTTAACAATTCGAAAAAATGAGAAACATTTCATTTTGTTTATTAGGTACTATATTCTTTGTGACAATTGTTATTATTGTATATTATCTCTTGTACTAGTTTCACTTCACATTTTATTTATTTACATTTTTTCGTCTTACGGCATCTTCAGGGAATTAAATACGAAACCCTAACAGATGCAGTAAAACGAATCCGGAAATTAGTACAATAAATAATACTAATTGTTATACTATATGATGAATTTTCATCAAGTGAGAACAATCGCAAGTATAAATTATATATACATTATGTTATTCAGCTTTAGTACGTGGTAGAGCCAAGCAGCGACTTTCACGGTGTTTTCCATCACCACCGAGCACGTGGTAAATTCAGCATTTAAAGCGCTTTTAATAATTTTATTGGTGCCGATCGAACCCAGGTCAATCGCGGTATTTGAAACTTAAGCTAGCGCGCTGACCACCACTTGGTCTTAATATTATATTTTAATACTGTGCCCGTACCTCGCCAAGCCGGGCCAGCGGGTCCGTGAGCTCAGTGGCGGGACCCTGACACTAGTGAAGTTGCTCTGCAACATTAGACTGTGGGGTTTGGATTCAGAAAACTCGGATGGATTTTCCACCTTGATTTAAAGTAAGCTAAAAGTCATAAATGCTAATTTATGTTACTATAGAAAACAGATACACCCGTGCGAACCCGAGGAGAGTCGCTGGCATGTTATAACATGATTGTTATTGCACAACGTTTGGCAACGTGCCAATATATAACAGGGAGTAACGTATATAAAGGAGTTTAGCTAACTTTTAAATAACACCTAGTGCAGTGCGCGATGTACGGCCGGCAAATTATCCTCTCGAAATGACCTCATTCCATTCTAGATAGTTAACAATGACAGTAATGAATACAAAAAAATACATAATTACAATATTTTTTTAGAAATAGCTTGAGATTCGATCACAAATCATTCCCTGGTGTTATTATCATGTATCCCTTATATTATAATAACGTTTTTTTATAGTGTTGTTTTGTGTAGTAGAGACCGGATTGGCACCACGGCCTCGCAGAATACCGGCATGAAGTAGACGTATCTTGTGCTTTTGCGTTTCGTTCGGTGAGTGACGTAACCGGAGGTCCACTCCCCCTCCCCATTCTCCCTCCCTTCTCTCAAATACTCTTAAACCTTCCATTGGGTTCATGCCCCTCGGGTGTTGCAGATGTACATGGACGACGGTAATCATTTACCATCAGATGAATCGCTTGCTCTTTTGCCGCCTTTCCCATAAAAATAAAGAAGGCATGGTAGGTAGAATAAGTAAAAATAGAGATTTATTTGTCTTTTTTAGCCAGTTAATAGCCCACAGCTGAACACAGAAGTCTTCCATTGGTGGGATGGCTATAATCTTTGACACTGCATCTTTGACACTGCTGCGGTATCGATCTGCGTATTTAAATTTTCAGAAGATGTCATTCTGTTACCAGGACGCCATGAGATTGTCCTTAGTCGACTGAAAAGGCCCTTAGTTTGAGCTATATGGCCGGCTCATTGCCACTTCAGCTTGCTGATCCTTGCGCCTATGTCGGTTAGGGTAACCGATAGGCGCAAGAATCTGTTCTGCTGCGGATATCATCGTTGCAGACTCTATTGCGCAAAGAAACTCCGAGCATAGCCCTTTCCATAGCGCGCTGAGTAACTTTGAGCTTCCTCATCCGGCCTGCAGTGAAGGACCATGTCTCAGTTCCATATGTCATCACTGGCAACACACACTGGTTGTATACTTTGCTCTTGAGGTTTTGCGGTATGTATATGTGGTGTGGCGGATTTAACTTTATTCGTTAAAGGATTGTTATTATAGTAGATTAAACACAAACGTCACCCAAATAAATGTTAAATATTGATGAAAACTGCGCCGACTTGCCCCGTATCATTTTCCGTTTCGAATAAAGGCGCATTAAATTTCCCGCCTCACCATTTCGTACGTCCTCATTGTTTTCAGGTCACTGTGTTATTGTGATGCTTCGCAATTGTTATTTTCCATTTGCACTAATATAAACTGAAGGTATGTTTTTCAATGCCGGCTCATACACGGGTGCAGCTATTGTTATATATATATAATATTATAATATAATATTCTCCTAGACGATTTTAAACACACACGGCTGCAACTTCGAAATTATCTGTGCATTTAACGACTGTAGCTTGCAATACTAAAGTGCTGCAAGTGCATGTAATGCTTATGTAGCTTGCAATACTAAAGTGCTGCAAGTGCGTGTAATACTTATGTAGCTTGCAATACTAAAGTGC
This sequence comes from Bhutanitis thaidina, assembly GCA_029286595.1. Classification (NCBI taxonomy): domain Eukaryota; kingdom Metazoa; phylum Arthropoda; class Insecta; order Lepidoptera; family Papilionidae; genus Bhutanitis; species Bhutanitis thaidina. The sequence continues at coordinate 15,060,960 of JAGSMS010000010.1, forward strand.
TGCAAGTGCATGTAATGCTTATGTAACTTGTAATACTAAAGTGCTGCAAGTGCATGTAATGCTTATGTAACTTGCAATACTAAAGTGCTGCAAGTGCATGTAATGCTTATGTAGCTTGCAATACTAAAGTGCTGCAAGTGCGTGTAATACTTATGTAGCTTGCAATACTAAAATGCTGCAAGTGCATGTAATGCTTATGTAACTTGCAATACTAAAGTGCTGCAAGAGGATGTAATGCTTATGTAACTTGTAATACTAAAGTGCTGCAAGTGCATGTAATGCTTATGTAGCTTGCAATACTAAAGTGCTGCAAGTGCGTGTAATACGTATGTAGCTTACAATACTAAAGTGCTGCAAGTGCGTGTAATACTTATGTAGCTTGCAATACTAAAGTGCTGCAAGTGCATGTAATGCTTATGTAACTTGTAATACTAAAGTGCTGCAAGTGCATGTAATGCTTATGTAACTTGCAATACTAAAGTGCTGCAAGTGCATGTAATGCTTATGTAACTTGCAATACTAAAGTGCTGCAAGTGCATGTAATGCTTATGTAACTTGCAATACTAAAGTGCTGCAAGTGCATGTAATGCTTATGTAACTTGCAATACTAAAGTTCTGCAAGAGGATGTAATGCTTATGTAACTTGTAATACTAAAAGTGCAGCAAGTGTATGTAACGATTATGCGGCGGGTTTTGCTGCTCCTCCAATGGGCCGGCTCGCCCGGGGTAGTACCACGACCTCGTAGAATACCGGCGTGAAGTAGAGGCATCTTGTGCTTCTGCGTTTCGTTCGGTGAGTGAGGTGACCGAAGGCCCACTTTCCCCTCCCCCAACTCCCCTCTCCATCATCCTTTTCATCACACAAAAATCCTTAAAGGCCGGAAACACCTGCAGGCTCTCTGTTGTTGCAGATGCACCTGGGCGGCGGTAATCACTTCCGACCAGGAGGGCCGCTGGCTCGTTTGCCCTCATTACCATATAAAAAAAATACCCGACATCCAATAATTTGTGAGTTGTACAAACATTGGCACCGGGTGACATTCGAACCCAGAACACCTTCGCAGCTTCTAGTTCTACAAGAAAATTATTTTCCGGTCCGATACTGATTATGTTAAAGCAAGGCGTCTTTTGTTATATTAATCGAAGGGCCCTGGTTTGAAATGTTCCGATTCTTGTCTCCTTTAGCCGCTGCTTATAATAGCGGGGGACGGGGTAAGGTACGGATTCTCACCCACTCCGCCACCTGACCAATTTTACGCGATCGTCTCGATAGCGCAAAAACATCAATCAGAAAACGTAATTGAGGTCGCACGAATGTTGAATCGATGCGACGCGTGGGCGTAAAAGCGCGAATCCAAAGGACGTTCATTACCGAGCGAATGGGAAACAATTAAAGGACCCGCAATGATAGATCACAAAAAGTTCACGTGTCACGTGACAGGCTCATGATTCATCGGAAAATGTTGAAATTCACTGTCGTATGGTCTTGTTACGCGTGGTCATCCATTTAATATTACGACGAATGTCGCAGATGTTCATTGGCTTCTTCATTTCAGCCTATCACAAGTCCACTGCTGAACATATATCTCCCCCAAAGATTGCCACGAAGCTCGGTCCTGAGCCACCTGCATCCATAGACTTATAACTCTTACCTGCGTTCGTTGGTTTACTTATTTAAAATTAAACGAAGCGATGAACCGAAGTGCAGTTTCGGCTGTTCACTCGGGACACCCAAGGCGAACAAGGCATTGAAAATCTCACAGCTATCTACGGAACCAAACCCGGTGACAAGTTGTCAATATTGGTTGGTGGATTCCGCCGAGTCGTGCCATAGTGAAATTCTTACTTTTTTTTTAACGGAAAGGCGACAAACGACCTAGCGACCAACACCAGAGGTGCTGCTGGTGCGTTGACGGACTTTAAGATTATTTGGGTGTTAGAAGGGAGGATGAGTCACTCACTGAACGAAATATAGAAGCGAAAGAAGCATGCCAGTGTTCTACGAGGTCGTGGTACAACTCCGATCGGCCCATTCGAGAAGCAGCAAAAGTTATTGCTTGGCTCTACCACGTCTTTGTTATCCGCCTACCTCTATGAGTGACAGCTGTAAGAATCATGACGTTTAAATACATAAATCGCACATCACCATAAATATAGAGTAAATTAGCAGCATATTCGATGCCTAGCTGTGGGCACTTACAGCCCACAGCTAGGCACCGAATATTCTTGAGACGGTTTTGGAGCCGAGAAGGGCCCGCTACGCTACTCCAGTGCGGGTTGGCGGGCTTCAAATATCCTCGAAATAATATTTTTTAATTATTTCTCAGACATGCAGGTTTCCTTGCGATGTTTCCATTCACCGCCGAGCACGTAGTAAATACAGGACTTAAAATTGCTATTGACAACCTTAGTGGTGCCGGCATCTGGGATCAAACCCGGGTCACTCGCTCTCTTTGAAACTAAAGCGAGCACCGACCACTAGTCTAATATCGTGTAGGTATTCGTTAGTAGGGTAAGTAACCTACAACCCGAGGTGTTAGGGAGTAGCCTACAAACAAATTGTTCTCTATATATAACAATCTCATACCTCAAATCTCTCTGATACTCATATTTTTTGCCCAGCATAGGGCACCTACAGTCTGCTACTTTTCACTTTTATATAACATTCATTATTATAATTAAAATTAGCAAGATATTTATAAATACAATAAAATAAAACTCACTGCTTGGCTCTATCACGTCGTTGTATATCTGCCTGTCTGTATTAGTGTGAGAGTAAGTTTACTCAGAATCTAAATAGAAATATAATGATATTTATAATTATACCAAAACATGTGAACATAAAGAGACTGTAACAACTTCATACCGTGTTTAAAGCAAATAAAGTTTTATCTTTTCTAACGTTAATTGTTATTGTATACTGCTGAACTATTCTAATAGCATATAATGTGTGCTATATTCACTAATCGATCGGGGTCCGTGTAATAATTTATAACCCCGGTACTATCATGCGTCTAATTGCAGTGAATTTGTTCACTAACCCACCGACCTAGATAATAATTAGCTGTTATTTTCTATCCATTATGTATTTAGTAAACACGATTGTGTTTAATGTGAAGGTTTACGTTAAAATCTATGATTGCAGACCATAGCGTATATATTTAAAATCATTAGACATTAGACTTTAAACGTAGTAGAGCCAAGCAGCGGGTTTTGCTGCTGCTCCAATGGGCCGGCTCGACCGGGTGGGTACCACTACCTCGCATAACACCGGCGTGAAGTAGAGGCATCTTATGCTTCTGCGTTACGTTTGGTTAGTGAATTATCCGGAGGCACATTCCTCCTCCCCATCCCCCTTTTCATCCTCCCTTCCATCTCCCAAATACCGTTTAAAGGCCGGCAACGCATCTGCAGCACCTTTGGTGTTGCAGATGTACGTGGGCGACGGTAATCACTTACCGCCAGGTGGACTGCTTGCTCGTTTCCCTCCTTTCCCATAAAAAAAAGACTTATGAAGACCACGAAACGAGGAGCCTGTCGTCATGTTCTGTCTTTTTTATTGGTTAGAGTGACAAACGAGTTAACAGTCCAACTGATGGTTAGCGGCTACTGCAGACCATGGACATCTGGAAACAACTTCAATCGAAGAAAGTCACGGATGCAGTGCCCTGAGGACTAAGATTAAATGGCTCACGGCCTGTAATTATACTGGTATTCTATACCTTCCAAACCGGAATAGACCAGTTTGCACCGCTGAATAGTGGCAGAAACGGGTGAAAGGGTTAGCCGTATATGCACCCGCAACCCAACACTTAACTAAGTACCATGTACGGGTACGCGGAAAATATGCCAAATGGTAATTAGTAATAATTGTCTACCCCGTGCAGGTCACCTTGTCGCCTTGGTTACTTACGGTGTAGGAATACATAGTAGGGAAAGTTATTTATTTATTTATACTTCATTGTGTACACCAAAAGGATTACAAAAGGCGGACCTAATGCCTTTTGGCATTCTCTAACAGTCAAACCAGGGCGTGAAGAAATGTGGTGATAGGTGCATCCAATTTAAAATAATATAAATATGAAAAGGCTCATTGAGAAATATACTACATAATTAAAACATATTTAAATGTATAAGCATATATATCTACACATACAATAAATAGTTATACGTTTGACAAGCAAAAAAAATTTTTTTTCGTGGACATGTCGAGCTTAGGAACCTGCGCGTGAGCAGTGCGGCAGGATCTTTTCAAATATGGATGGAAGGTCTCGTCCAGCTGTGGGATATTTACATACTGCTGTACTGCTGCTACTTTTCTTCATGGGTATTGGGCGTCAGTGCTTATAAAATATATGCTCTCATGACCGTATTACTAATACTGGGCTGGTCAGAGATCACATTGATTTTGGTCCTATCACTAGTCACTTTTAAACCCAAAGCCAAAGCTCATTTAGAACAACAGACGTAGGGACTGTTGCCGTTAAGGTGTTTTTTTTTAAAAGAATACTAACAATGCTATTTAACTAACATTACTAATATTCCTGTTAACCCTCCAACTAAGCATTAGAGCTTGTGTTTGGAGTGGTTCACGACAATAGTTGAATGGTGGGCTCGAACCTGCGACGTCATATTTCGCATTCCGCACCCTAACCCATTAGGCTATTGGCGCTTTTCTCACACAAAAGTTTCGAGAATCTCATTGCTGAGTGCCCTTAGGGGAAAGAACTCGTCTACCCTGTTTCCTGACTAGGATCCCCTGTCCGTTCGACTATCCTGAATATACTATAGGCATAGTAAAAAAAACTAAAGTGCCCACTGCTGGGCAAAGGCCTCCGTCTCAAATACGAGTATTAGAGAGGGTTTAGGAACCGCGAAAGACCCGACACGCTGCTCCAGTTCGGGTTGGCGGGGTTCACATATACTCGAAATAATATTTCAAATATTTCTCAGACATTTTCATCACGATGTTTTCCTTCACCGCCGAGCACGTGGTAAATACAGCACTTACAATTGCTTTAACAATTTTAGCGGTGCCGGCACCGGGGATCGAACCCAGGTCACTCGCGCTCTATGTAACTAAAGTGAGCGCCCTGACCACTAGGCTACCACGGCTCTTGGCTTCATAGGCATAGTATATACGCATAATACGACCACAATAAGACACGAGTTCAGAAGCGTTGTGTTTGCTTTAATTAAGTAAAATTAGTGACCTGGATTTGATTCCAGGTGCCAGCGTCATTGGAATGGTTAAATTAATTAGTAAGAGATGAATTTAGTTGGCAGTTTTTATAATTTTTAATAAAAACGGCCAACCAAAAAATGGGACAGCGTGAAGGATTCTTGCCAGACTTCTTAAATACAAAACATTTGGTATTTGAGTAACAGAGGGACATCTATTTATGAGCTTGGTATTTTACTTTACGACCGCAGTAACATGAACATCTGTTGTTGTTCCTTAAGTTTTGACAGCTTTACCCTTATAGGGACGGCGCCCTATTAAAAGGTATCAGTATCTTTTGAACCGTAAATGGTAGCCGATTGAAACTTTCACGGAATAAGTGTTATTATGCCGGATATCATAACCACTAATAAAAAAAAAAACAAAAATTAATGATCCCCATTCAATTCAACGTTTTATCTTTTAAGCTCTATCAAGAAAATGTTAAAAACAACTTATATAATAAAAATCGGCTAAGTGTTAGACGGTCACCCTTTCGGATCCCGAACTGAATGAAAGAAAACACTTTTCTTTTGGTAGATCCTTAATGTTGTTGTACGGAACCCTATGTGCGCGAAACGGACTCTCACTTGGGCGGTTTTTTGAGTTTGCGAAATCCATGGGAAGAAAGATGTGATTGTGATTTGCTACGCCGCCGCCATTCGGCATGTACGATCACAGTATTATTAAAGCAGCCGGTAAATGCCCACTGCTGGGTAAGCGTCACCATGCAAATATTTGATAGAGTTTTGGACCCTGGAAGAGTCTGTCACGCTGTTGCCTCCCCCCTAGATTGGCGAACTTCACACCGCCTAGAAATATTTTATCATTTCTTTTTTTTGTTTTCATTCACTGCCGTAAACTTGGTAAATTCAGCACCTTATATTGCTATTAACAGTTTCAGTAGTGCTGGTACCATCACCACTAGGCTACCACGGCCGTATACTAGAATGAAATAACGAAGTACTAAACGTCTAATATCATTTGGTATTAGGGTTAGCATAAGAGCAAAATGTCAAATCGTAAACAACGAATCGAATGTCAGCTCCGAAGCGTCGTAATTCGATTTCCGTAGTCGACTACAGCAGAACCGATAAGGTAACAGGTACTGAGTCAGCATAGTACAGAACTATGCCGACAGACTAAGTATCTTACGTTACGTTAGCCCAAATAACCTCGGATGCTAAATGGAATGAAACGACTTAAATACCAAGGTAATCTGAATAGTTTCCGACCTTAACGTGAAGATGGCAGCACTCGTCAATAAAAGGAAGGGAATGTGGTTGCGCATCGTTTGACAGCTACTGTCCAAAATTTCAGACGTTTCGGACGCGCAGTTGTTATTTGACAATTGTTTAAGTGAGTCTATGTGAGTGTTTTTGTGAAAATGTCTAAATCTCTAACCTTCCCAGCATTAAGTAAACGGTTCGTAACAGCTGATTAAATAACTAAAAGAAATGGTTCGTTTTACTTAGGAAATAGTTGTTGTAACAATTATGGCAGCCATGTGATGGAGCCAAGCAGCAGCTTTAGCTGCTATTCGAATGAGTTAACTCGACTGGGTGGTACCACGACCTCGCAGCATACCCGCGATAAGGTGCGCATCTTGTGCTTCTGCGTTTCGTTGTGTGAGCTGAGTGAGGTAACAGGAGGCCCACTCCCCTCTTTCTCCATCCCCCACCTCATCGAGTGTGTTCGAGCCCGCCATTCGACTATTGTCGTGAATCACTCCAGATACAAGCTACATTGCTTAGTTGGAGGGTTAACAGGAATATTAGTAATGTTACTTAAATAGCATGTATTTAAAAAAAAAAAAAAATAATTCTATACGGTATTATTGCTCGGATTTATAAAATGTCACTTAGGTATCAATATCCGTAGAGTGCTTAGGGATAAGCATTGTTCACCACAAATAGGCGCGTTCACGAGGAAGCTAATAAATTATTAGCCTGGGACAGATCGATCAATGAATACATCGGGTATATGTTGTTAGCGATACTGATCACAAATTGAGACCGAGGATTAGAGTCCAGTGAAGGTTTACGATGTAATGATTTATTGAACATGCCACGGTCCGCACTCGTGACCATTATATCCTGAGTACTTGAAATCTAAGTTTCAATACCTAGGTGATTCTCATAACTGTTTTCTCCGTTCTTCGGGTTGTCTCCAGTTGCTTTACACCGTACTGGGTGCTTATCTAAGTCATTCGCTTTTACGGCTATAAGGCTCTGGAACGAAATCCCTCTTGACATTAAAAAGCTCCTAATAAGTTTGCATTTAAAAATAACATCCGCAAACATTACAGAAATGTCTGTACTAGTGCTGCTGTTTGTCATTGTGCCGCTTTAGTTGTTTGTCCTGACATGTATATTTGTTTGTATTCTGTATTAAAACTCATTATCCTATATGTATATGGTATATGTGTATATATTTTATTTATGTATCTAAGTATGTATGTATGTATATATGTATCTACCTATCTGAGTAAGTATATATTTTGATATTTATATCCCTTTACTTGTTTTTTTCTCTTAGGTGTATCGCCTCTATTACGTATATATCTCTGCTTGGCCTAATGGTTGACTGGGAGAGAATGCCTCTAGGCATTAAGTCCGCCATATGTACCAATATCTGTGCATAAAGATTAAATAAATGAATAAATAAATAAAATTATATCGTGTCTCTACGTCATGGATATTTAAATTAAAGTTCGGCCCCACATGGAATACTGTTCTCATCTCTGGGCAGGGGCACCCCAGTACCAACTCCTTCCATTTGACCGCATCCAACGTCGAGCGGCTCGAATTGTCGGCGACTAAGCTCTCTCTGATCGGCTTGATCCTTTGGCCTTGCGAAGAGATGTTGCTTCTCTTTGCATTTTTTACAAAATTTTCCACGGGGAATGTTCTGAGGAACTGTTCGGATTGATCCCAGCTGCTGAGTTTCACCATCGTACATCGCGACAGAATTCGAAGTTCCATCGATACCACCTAGATGGTTGGCATTCCACCACAGTGCGTTTTAATCGAAGTTTTCTGCCACGCACTTCGACTTTGTGGAATCAGCTGTCGCCAGCAGTATTTCCGAATAGTTACGACTTAGGGACCTTCAAGAAAAGAGCTTATTCCTTCCTTAAAGGCCGGCAGCGCATCTGTAGCTCCTCTGGTGTTGTGGATGTTCGTGGGCGTCGGTGATCACTTACCATCAGGTGAGCCGCACGCTCGTTTGCCCCTTCTTCTATAAAAAAAAAAAAAAAATTTACACATACTACTCGTCTGGATGGGTTATATAAATAATAATGTATACGTACATAAAATACTTTGTTCATTATAAAATAAATAATTCTAATGCTAAATATGATACAGTAATGCCCTCGTCAGAGGAGACCAGACGTCCGAGGGTTAGACTGGGTATGAGAAAGCAATCGATGGATTATGTTTATTATTAGGATATAATCAATCAGGAGACATTCTGTGTGAAGTGCGCGTACTAACAAGTTTTTCGAAATTTATGTACTATTTGTATCGTCGACCTGGACACCAACACGGCGACGGGCTCACCACCTGTCAGGTTTTCCTAAATAGGCTCTGATGAACAGTGAGCTGAAACGACTAAAATTGATTAGACCTCTGATCATCCCAGTATTGGTCGCGAGTGCATATATGTTATATAGGTATCCAACCGAATTTTCCGAACCCTTCCACATACTAGTGATGGGGAGCAGTATCACTAGTGTCAGTAGAACGCAGCACTGCGACTGCGTCAAACACTGGCCCAGGGAGAGTGGAGACAAATCTTTCAAGAAATATATACCGGTTTATCCTGACACGTTTTTGGGGAGGTCTATGTTCAGCATTGGACTAAAGTAGGCTAATCTGGAGATAATACAAACATATGGAGATATAGCCGTTAATGGGTCGTTTGACCTATTATTGGGACAAGGACTATTTTTTTGAAACGGGGTCGACACGCATCGCCGCTTTTGTATGTCACAGGTCTGAATAATTAACGTATGGAATATCAGAGATGGTTATTTCACCATCCGTCAGACACCTCGCGGTCTTTCTGGCAGTTTATCTTAACAGGGGTGGCAGATTATCTGATATCGATTTTGTATGGTTATGTTAATCAATATGTTAATTTATATTTTCAGGTATTGACCATCATACGCAGTAATACGTGATACTAGTTCCGAAGCTTTATTAAGGTAAACTGCGCTGTTAGTTCAAAGGTAGTTTTAACCGTGTGTTTATTAAGAAAAGACTTTGTACAAAGAGTTATTATAATGTAAAGGAGTACATGAATGATAATAACCCCTGGGAGTATGTTCACTTTCGAGCTGTTTCCGGAATTTATTTATTTATTCTTTTATTGTTGGCTTTAAGCTTTAGGTTAGGGTTACAATGGGCGGACTTAATGCCATGTGACATTCTCCGCTCGATAGCCGATGCGTAGTTATTATAACAGTGGGGTGACAAACGAGCTAATGGTCCACCTAAGTGGCTTCTGCAGCCCATGGACATCTGCATGCAGCTTCAATCGGAGAAAGTTACAGGTGTGTTGACACCCCTGAAGACAAAACTGACTGAAGACTGGTAGAGCCAGGCAGTGGATTTTGCTGCTGCTCGAATGGGCCGGCTGGATCGTGGTAGAGTACCATAACTTCGCAAAATACCGGCGTAAATTAGAGGCATCTTGTGCTTCTGCGTTTCGTTCGGTGAGTGAGATAACCGGAGGCCTTCCCCTGCCACACTCCATTGCCCATCCACATCGTACCTCACATTTACCAAATATTCCTAAAGGCCGGCAACGCACCTGCAGCGCCTCGGGTGTTGCTGATGTACGTGGCCGACGGTAATAACTTACCATACGGAGAACTGCATGCTCGTTTGCTGCATCTGTCTGTGACTGGTTTGGTTCAATTATATAAAAAAAAAAACCAACGTTACAATGCTGAAACGTGCAGCCGCTAACATCTGAACTGACGTAGGCTGTTTAGATAAAAGAAAAATCTTATTTCTCTTCATTGCGTTGTGTAGACATTGTTACTCTTCTATGGGCCTTATCACGGTTCGATCATCGATTGATTTCATTACTACGAGTCGCAGGTTCGATTCCCGCAATAAACTTATATTTATATATATACAAAAAATGTTTTGGGTTTTATTGTTGTGCGTCTGCAAACACAACCACGATAAGGAATTCTAGAGGGGCAACATTAACAAAAAAACAAAATACGGAACCTACTCGATTAACAAAAGTTATAAGCCTAAGCCTCTAAGCCGATTACTGCCAATGTATAATTTTATGTGGTTCATTAGCAAAGTAATTAGATTATTTACATTGAAATCTAATATACGAAGTTTGTGCAACCTTTTAGTATGCATGCCGAGCTGGAATATTCATAGAAAACTCTTGAATATACTTACCCCAGTCGATTTATAACGAAAGGCATGATCGGTTGTATATTTTTTATGCTTATTATCTCTGATAATTAATAATAACTTTATTATATGTAATAATAAAAATATATCGGACATTCATACATATCGTTCGATCCCAAAATAGGGTACCCAGTGTCATGGAAACTGGACTCTGTACGTAAATATGCATACTTTTATGTACGTACACAGATAAGTAATTACAATATATAATATTACATTAAATAAACACCACAACGGCTCTAGGCTGACCAGCCCGCTAGCCTAGAGTGGTGAATACGTACAAACCATATACGAAATGCGCTTTTTTAAACAGCCTTGTTTTCAGCAGTGGAAGTAGATAGGCTGAAGAAGAGGAAATAAAAATCTATGACTCAGAGTCTTCTTCTACCACTCATAGCCAATTATTTGTGATGGTATGCCCCAAATTGAGGGATAGCGTTAAAGAACTTGTGGGGAGGCAATAATGGTAACCGTAGGTCCACTTCCCCTCACCATCCCTTTCCTCATCCTCCTTCCCAAATACCTTTCAAGAGAGGTAACGCACCTGTAGCACCTCTGGTGTTGCAGATGTACGTTTACGACGATAATCATTCACTACCAGGTTTATTACCGCTGGCTCGTTTGCCGCATTTCCCAAAAAAAAAATAACCGAAAGGTTATTTGTGGTGGGGTATCCACTATTTTTTTCGCCAACAATTTATTCCATGCTGTTCGAATCCATGGCCACAAAAAAAGAGCCCTGAATATTTTATAAGCAATCACTCTGTTTAATGATTTCTTTGCCCCTTTTGTTTGAATCCCTTAGGACACATGTTACCTTTATAATGTAAACTATACAGTACACCTTAACACTTGTTCCTTCTTACGTAAGAAATCATTTATCTCGCTGGATACAAGACGGTTTTGTTCTACTCCTTGAGGTCAAAAAGTTTTTGGTTTCACATACACTTGTCAGAAAAGAACCAAAACTTTAATAAGCACAGAGGTCCTCCTGTGCTAGAATAGACCCATTTCCCTTTTAGTGAGAGTTCTACTCATAAATCGTACCTGTATAAACCATTCAGACACAAAACAGTTTTCAAACTAATCACCAACCTGATACAACAAATCATCCAAATCCCTTTTGTAAGAGCCCTTTCAATTATATATATATATATATGAGAATATACGTGTAAAGAAAGAAACACGTTTATTCGCGTTCTAAGATGCAACACAGTACTGAAATATTGGATAACAAAAATAACGTATAAAATAGACCCATAATAACTCAAACGTATGAAAATGACATACAAGAGTAAAAACTTAATCTATGCTACTGCATAATACCGCGACATGGACTGGACTCAGTATCAGTAGTATAGTCGATATACGTAAACTAAACCCCGACAGTGGTTCTCAGTACGGCCCACACTTCGAGGCAGCTCGGGAGCCTGCGTCCGTGCTCCTCTAGAATACAATTAATGAAATATAGCTCTCTTAAGAAGATAACCCATGACGTGTCGTAACAATGTAATTCCTAATGTTGCGATACGTCATGAGCTCTACTTGGGAGAGCCAAGCGGTGGCTTTTGCTGCTGCTCGAATGGACCGGGCTCCATCTCCCTCCTCATCCTCCCTACTATCTTCCAAAGGCCTGCAACGCACCTGCAGCACCTATAGTGTTGTAGATGTACTTGGGGCGACGGTAATCACTTACCATCAGGTGATTCGCCGGCTCGTTTGCCGCCTTTTCCAAAAAAAAAAACAATAAGGTTTTTTTCATTATATAAGGTTTCACTCATTTCTGTAAATTAAAAAAAAAAACGCAGTTTCCGGTACAGTGTATGCCTTTTAATGCGGCCATGTAATGTCAAATATCAAATGTCATTCCGAGAAACGCCATGTCATTGTGCCGATATACGGAGTGGTGTTGAATAGCGGTTGGTAAACTTTCTGCGTTCGTATTATGACCACGGTCAATGTTTTCCGGTCAGAGTTTATATTAACTTTTATGTTCTTCACGCGGCCAATACATATTTTTAATATTTTGCTTTTAAATATGGAATCATTTTGTACATAATCTTTTTATTATAACAAGATAGATTAGAGCTTACACACAGCTCTAATCTAACTTCAATACGTTCACGTGTTATAAAAATAGAATCCCATTGTTTTCTACACGTCAAGAAATATTAAAACTACTTACAACTTTTATATTTTGCACCTTAACAATGAGAGAGAGAGAGTGGAGAGATCTCCACGCCTCGAGTTGACTGGCAGAGAATCCCTAAAGGCATTGAGTCTGCCCTTTGTATTGCTTCTATTGAGGCATACAAATAAAGTTTAAATATATAAATAAATAAACCTTCACACAGAGACAACCAAATCAGAGACTTGCAATTTGATATATGTACTTCTGAACTCGTACGGCTAATGACAAATGCGGAAAAAAAATATTTCTTGCTTAACCTAATTGCAGAATTTTTTTTTGACCTAACTGAGTAACTGTGAAAAATACCACAGACACAATAATTTCAAAATCTACCGTCGTTTTTTTTTGCTTAGAAAAGAACTTTTATGTCTGTTTTTCTTTAAAAAGTAGTTTTTTTACAGAGTTCGATTCTGTCCGTTTACAGTTATTAGTTATTATATATTAATTAAGTGATCACAAACGACAATTTTTATTATAATCTACAATACCCAAACTAGTAACGGGCATCTGTATACGTAAATGTACTTTAGTTACACATAATAAGGTCAATAATTGCGTACCTACGTAAATTTAAATAACACTTCATGTAATTCGAGACAAGCATTAGATACAGCGATCCGATTACCAGTAAATTATTCAGGGTTCGACGTCTTAGCTTTTAGGGGCCGTAAACAATACTTAAGTGCTGACTTAACATTCGTATTATATACGACAGACCCTCAAGGTGAAATGTGTAACTGCGGTGCTAATGCTTCCGAGATTCTCCAAAAAGTAAGCATGTGTGTACTTTATATTCAGTTTGGTATACCTATAAAAAGAAAGGTTTGCTAGTAAATACATTTATGTAGCGCAGATAGAGCAGCAGCAAAAGCCGCCGCTTGGCTCTACCACGTTCAAGGTTCTATTTTGTTTAATATTTTTTGAGTCCTTAATATCGAGTAATTTTTCATACATCACATGCCAGTGATGTACTTGCACTGGTGATGCAGTTCCGGATCACATAGTCTGTTAGGAATTCATCATCATCATCATCATTATCATTTCAGCCTATCACGAGTCCACTGCTGAACATAGGCCTCCCCCAAAGATTGCCACGAAGCTCCTTTCCGAACCACCTGCATCCATCGACTTCCCGCAACACTGCGCAGGTCGTCTACTCCATCTCATGGGGGGTCGTCCTACACTGCGTTTGCCTGTACGTGGCTGCCACTCGAGAACCTTTTTTCCCCAACGGTTGTCAAGTGGTTAAAGTTTATTCTTAAATACTACTTGTTTTAAGTTACCTTTTAAAAGACCTCAGAATGAATTGAATTATACATATATGTAGCAGCATGAAATTTATTAATTTATGAAATGGTTTTTTTTACATAAATTTTAAATATATTCATTATATATTTAAAATTTAAATATATATTTTTTTACATAATATTTCCCACAACTGTACAGGTCGTCTATCCATCTTGTGGACTGTCGCCATACAGTGCGTTTTACTGTAATCCTGTTACATTTACTAAAATAATCCGAGTAGTTAGCTGATCAGCTTCCGAATAAAGGTAATCGAGTTCGGTGCCATGCGTAGAGGCCAATAAGTTTTTCGAGACCTACGTACGATTTGTAGTGTAAAGGCTTGGACACTAAGTCGGCGCCAGACTCACGGAAAAAATAGTTGAAAATACCCCTAGACCTCTGACCACCCCAGTATTTGATATACGGTCGTGAGAGCTTATTTAATTAATTATTTTATGTAATATATTTAAAGACGCCTGTTAACCTATTACTGTTGCCTGTTTCCCCATACATTTGTTGATATCTATTTCACATCACCAAGCGTAGCCGAACGGATAACCGGAAACAACTTTTCGCCTCTCCAGGAGATAGAGCGTGAGGAAAAGCTCTTGTCTGGTTTTCCTTTGTCGACTATTCCGATACGCATAGTTGTAAGCCATTTGTCTCCAATTATTTCACCCCAAAACAAATGGCGAATATTTAAATCTAACAACCGTCACCAACAGCAATACATGATACTAATATGTACCGTTAACACGATACTAATTCTTCTCGTATGTTTACTGATTACATACTATACGCTAATAACTGGTCTGATAATATGCCCGTGGATTAACCCCGCAAGGCCTCCAACCTCCCCAATAGCTACCCCAAGCCTCGCTTTACTGATAACTGTTTAAAACTGACTCTGATCTCAGCCTGGTCTGGTCACCACTGTCCGCGGACATCCCCAGCGCCTCGGTTACTGGTATATAGTCGTACACACATATATATACATAAAGGCCGGCAGCGCATCTGTAGCTCCTCTGGTGTTGTGGATGTTCGTGGGCGTCGGTGATCACTTACCATCAGGTGAGCCGCACGCTCGTTTGCCCCCTTCTTCTATAAAAAAAAAAAAATATTTACATTACACTGGTGAATTAGTTACACTGAGACTGAGACTGATACAGCCTCTCCTCCGCTCTGTCCGACAACCACTCCAAAAAGCCCTCATGATTTCTACCGACGCACTTTTATACCTTCCCAGAGGTATTTTCCACCCTCGTGTAGTTCGCTATTTTTAAGTTAATATATGCAACTACCTCTTTTATTGTGATTAAATGTCAAACTGCTTCGCATTCGAACACCATTATCACGTAAGAAATACTCCAAAAATGTAGTACTATACATTTATTTTTAAACTTATATTTTTTTTGACATATTCAAATTTGCCAAAATGGTGGTTTAGTATATCTCAAATCGGATTGAATTTCAAATTCAGCTTTAATACTAGCAGTTTGTATTTTCGGAAGGCTTGCACAGTGTTCAACAAAGCGTATTAAAACAGCGGAGTGAGTTATGCTCGGCGCTATATCATTATGTAAAGTGGTTTATGGCGGAGAGTTGTAAGTAGCGTTTGTTATATTTACATGCTTGTTCTTAAATTACATAGCAATAACGTTTGCGCTAATTTTTTTTTTTTTAATATGGGAAATGCGGCACACGAGCAAGCGATTCACCTGATGTGCAAGTGATTACCGTCGCCCACGTATATCTGCAACACCTGAGTGTGGGATATGCACCCGGCATTGACGGCTTTTAAGGGTATTAGTGAGATGGAAGGGAGGATGAAGAGGGGACGGGGAGGGGGAGTAGGCCTCCGGTTACCTCACTCACCGAACAAAATGCAGAAGCATAAGATGCCTCTACTTCACGCCGATATTCCTTCCGGCCCATTCGTGCAGCACCAAAATCTGCCGCTTGGCTTGGCATTGGCTATTATAATTACAACAGTTATTGTTGTATAAAGAAAATTAGTAGTACAGTCAACATCCAAAGTAAGTGATGTCTGAACAAGGTTTCAAAAGTAATCGCCTTGTTCGACTTACATTGGTTCAAAAATGCAAGTTTTCATTAATAAAACGCTCCCGAAACCTAATTCAATAATTCTTCTTGATGTTGACTATCCAAGCATTTATAATGTCGTGTGGAGGTGGGTTTAGAAAATTAAAAAGAACGGGCTTTTTGTAGCTGTCGTAAATGTCAGCCAGCGGAAAATATCTTGGTAATCTTCGGGAGGAAACCCGTGTTCGAAATACGCCAAAATAGTTAATCTCCGTTCTCCGCCCCTATATTTACTCTTGGACTGGAGAATTGAGAAACAGGGCGAAGCCGGATGTCCAGCGCCTGATAATTTAATACTGCGGGAACTGTCAAATTTTACGTCAAGTCATGTCGTGTCGTTAGGAACGAAAAAAACAAGCGGGCTATTGAAAAGAGCGACACGTAAACTTTTTGCGGCCCAACATTACGAGCAGTTTCAATGTTTTCCAGTCACCCGGCAAAGTTTCGTTCATTCACTTTACACAGTTAAAATGTCCATTGAATTCCCGCTTCTTTTCTGTGTTGATTCAGTGAGTCGTGTTACAGTTTTTTTTTTGGACTTTAATTGTGAAAAGTAAACGTTTCGTGCCGTTCACAGTCTTTCTGTTCGTCTTTATATTAGCAGCGTAAAACAATCCTTTACTCCGTTTGCTCTCCTTGGCCCTGTGATATTCATCTATGGAGATAAATCAGCACTGGAGTTTGCCAAACCTCTGTCTGTCATGTGTTGAAACTATTGTTTACGGACTTTTTCGCGTTTAAATTCGGCTTTTATTTAATGTTTGGTCCGAACTGAAGGTTGCCCGAGTTGACTATGACATCTGGACGTCTAACACCTCAGTCCACGACCCCGTGACCACAGCTGATCTAAAGCAATCGAAACGTTGGGAATATAAAAACATAATTAAACGCGATAAAATAAAGTTTTTTAGATTAAAGAGCCGCTGTTTTTCATCTTGTTTCTTGAAACTCCCAATCGAATAAGTCCAATAAGTACTGAATGGTTTATGACACCATCGCTTTAACTGGTGTCCCGCTCTCATTGGCGATGTTTACTTTTTCATAAATACTTTATACATTACTTTTTCATAGAGCCGTGGTAGTCTAGTGGTCAGGGCGCTCGCTTTAGTTTCACAGAGCGCGAGAGAGCTGGGTTCAATCCCCGGTGCCGGCACCACTAAAATTGTTAATAGCAATTTTAAGTGCTTATATTTACCACGTGCTCGGCGATGAAGGAAAACATCGTGAGGAAACCTGCATATATATGTGAAGCCCGCCAACCCGCAATGGAGCAGCGTTGAGCGTTCCCGGCTCCTACACCCTCTCAGATATTTGTGAAGGAGGCTTTACTTTTTCATAGAAAAGCGGGTAATCGATGGGATATCTCACCTGATGGTCAGTGATTATCGACGCCCAAGCACTTCCACGATACCACGGGAGTTGCAGGTGCGTTGCCGGCCATTGAGAAAGGTTTAGGCTCACACCCTGAAGGTGTCTAAATCGTATCTGTCCGGACAGCGACGGGCGACAGCTGATTCCACCAAGTAGTAGTGCGTGGCAAAATTGCTAACTATCTCGATAATATTATTGGTTTTTTTTACCGTGATAACAGTCCACCTGATGCTATGCTACTAAACCCCACGGACACCAGTAAACATTTTCAATCGAAGAAGGTTACTTAAGGGTGCGTCGTCACCACTGAAGGTGGAATTCCTTACAGCCTTTAAACTGCTCTCTATACTCTTTTAAAGTGGAATACGACAGTTGTTAAGCTCCAGAAATGTGTGAGAGGGACCTTCCTAGACGACTCCTGGGTAGAGAAAGATTTTTTTGTTTACGGATCTGAGCTCTCTTGCCCATCTTAAATGTAATGGACTTTTGGAAGTATAGCATGTCTGCATTAACTATCTTTATTTCTTTGTGCATTATGTTCAGTATCAGAGGACCATCATTTGAGAATATTTTTCTGTTACTTCTAAAGTTAGCAGCAAAGTACAACATTACTCTATAAAACACCAACAGTTCCAACTTACAAAAACAAACCAAAGACAACACTAACAGCTGTAGCATTTTTTAATTTACTCTTAAAAGCACAAGCGTAAGGATAATAATGCCATCATGTTGTAGTCAAAACATTAATTTTTATAACAAAGTTGCCCGTTTTTTTTTAAGCAAATTTTTTCCCGCCGATTGCTGTGATACTTATGTATGTTTTTATCAGTCTATTAACCAAGACCTAAACAGTTTCATTATTGCGTGCACCGGGTTTCAGTTGAATCTCTGCGATTGGAACGAAAGTGTTGTATAATTCATTGGAAAATTTAATCGATTTAAAGAATTCGATTAATGAATCCAACTATAGCTGGTGGGAATAATCGAAAGTTGCTATTTGTAGGACATTTAAAGGCCGGCAGCGCATCTGTAGCTCCTCTGGTGTTGTGGATGTTCGTGGGCGTCGGTGTTCACTTACCATCAGGTGAGCCGCACGCTCGTTTGCCCCTTCTTCTATAAAAAAAAAAAAAAAACATATTTTTACCTCCTCCATGACTATTCTGATTTCCCACGGCAAGAAAAGAAAATAAGCTTAAATATGTACTAAATATATGACTATTCTTGTCATGTTGCAAATGAAATTAGAAAGAGAGAAAGTTAATGCAAAAAATGCTTACATATTTATTTAAAAAAAACGAAACTCATCAATTTCACGAAATTTATGACGTCTCTGCTAAACCCAATTTGTTATACCTACGTCCAACGCCCCCAGTAATGGTACCACGATACAATACGCGTCGTTATTGTTCCCCTGTCGTCCATTTACAGCGAAAACTCCTCGTCAATCATTTTTAGACGAATGGCACGTAAACATGACAAAAAGAAAAAAGATGTAGTCAAAGATTAATAAACTGCGGTTAGGGAGTGCGTTAACTAGAATCTACACTCACAGGCAACACCAATATTACTTTATTTTAAAACAAACAAACTTGTTCAAGCACGTACACTGCTGTTGGATTTTGTACAAAAGCTTCCAAGACCGTATGTACGGTCAAATAATGGGCTGCTCTGTTGAGGTTGAGGTCTGGACATATTGGAATCGTTTCGACCACTTAACCATAGCTTATTTGGACAAACGTGACAGGCGGTTAGCTTATTGACTTCTAAGTATTCAGGTTAATTTTAACGCGGTAGAGCCAAGAGGCGGCTTATGTTGCTGCTCAAATGAGCCGGCTCGACCGGGGTAGTACCTTCTTCATAGAATACTGGTGTGAGACACTTATTGCTTCTGCGTTTCGTTCGGTGAGTGAGGTAGCCGGAGGCTCAGTTACCCTCCCCAAACCCTTTCCCAGGGATGGACTACGCACCTGTGACCTTCTTTGATTGAAGTTGATGTTGGTTACTGATGACTATGAGCTTATCAACAGGTCTACCTGACTAAAGTTAGCTCGTTTATCACTCCGTAACTAAAAAAAATAATCTTGAAGGTTTTTTTATCTAAAAATATGATCAAAGGGTCAAGCGAGCAAGCGGCTCAGCCGATGGAAAGTGATTATCCTCGCTCACGTACATCTGCAACACCAGAGGAGCTGCAGGTGAGTTGCCGACATTTAAGGATATTTGGGAGATGGAAAGGACGTTGGGAAGGTGGCACTCGCCGAACGAAAGGCAGAAGCACAAGATGCCAAATAGGTATTCTTAATTTACGAAAACCGATGAATGTATTTCTTTAAACAACAGCTCACCACAGTAGCTGAGCTCGACCGAAGCATTTTGTGCGCAAATAGCAGGGCTGCGCCCTTGGTCCGGCAAAGTGCTCTCCATTAGTAACGCCGACTATTAATCATTTCTGTTCGAACGGCGACGGTGCTTAAGCGTTGAAGTCAGCTACCTTAACTTATCATTTATTTTCCATTTATCAAATGGCTTTTCTCTGAACACTTGACGCAGCGATTCGTCAGGACCGTTATATATCGTTCGAACCGATTCTGCGAAATAAACATTATATTAAATTTCGCTAGGAACCCTACCTTTACCTTTACCTTGCTTAACCGTACCAGCCTGGCAATACTCGACGCTCGCCCAGAGGATTGGCGATCCCAGTACCAGATATCTCGCAACTAAAAAGCTGTAGTTCGTAATCGGTCTGCTTAATTTTGATCAGCTATTTGTCGAGATTAGCTGCCATTGTTATTATTATTGTTTAATTACGCCGCCATTTGATGGCGGATAAAATAAATTAAAAATTATTTATTTATTTTTAATTATCTTTAAATTATGTGAAATGCACAGAGAGTTAACCGACACTCACCGCGCAGAGCAGGCAACATCCTGAGCGCAGTTTCGATATCTACGCGCAAAAGTGTATCTCCCCGTCACTAATCTGTGGAATTGAGTTTGCGGCATATTTGGATACATTTTCCACGATCGGTCTCCGAGAGCCGCGTGATGCCATCGGGCATTGCGAGAGTTTGACATTAGGAGAAAAAGAAAGGGCGTATTCCCTTAAAAGCCTATGCTATTAAATCGATCAAATTCAATTTGCTGACAAATCAATTGTTCAAATAATCGTTGAACAGTTACGCAACAGAGTAATAAATCAACAGAGTTTATAATGGCTTACGGCTCGGCGTTCCCTGCGAACAGTTCATTTATCAAGTTAAATGACGGTTGGTTCTTCTTAATCTCCGTCGCGAGCACGTCCGCGCGCTCGACGGACTCCAAGGAGACGTGCGGAGAGGAGATGACCGCGGAGCAGCTCAACCTGATCCCCATGTCGCCGCAACCGGAGCCGCAGTCGCACGAGCAGCTGGACGCGCAGATGGCGCACATGCAGAAATTTGAGGCAATAAATAAAAAGAGTATCAATTGCATTTGTTACTTGCTTCGATGTTAGTTATCGAACGCCGTGCCTTCATACACTCCAGCTGCCTCCAATCCCACGTGGGCAATGACCGCCCGGATCCTCCACTCGGAGGCCATTGGGTCAGGAAGGATAGCTTGGAAGCACCAGCGCTCCCGAAATACCGCGGGTGATCTTTAAAGTGGTAGAGCCAAGCGGCGGCTTTTGCTGCTGCTCGAATTGGGCCGGCTCGACCGGATCGTTACCATAGCCTCGCAGAATACCGGCGTGAAGTAGAGGCATCTTGTGCTTCTGCGTTTCGTTCGGTGAGTGAGGTAACCGGAGGCCCCACCCCCTTCCCATCAGCAAAAAGCTTTCCTGCGCAAAGGTCTCCTTCTGAAATATCTAAGAGGGTTTTGGAGCCGGAAAGGGCCTGCCACGCTGCTCCAGCGCCGGTCGGCGGGCTTCACATATCCCCGAATTAATATTCCTTTTACCATTTTTAATTCTTTAAACTAAAGCACCCTAATCACTAGGCAAACTCGGCTTTTAGCTCAGCCATGTGTCCTGGGTTCAAATCACAGCCCTAAGTCAATATATGTGCAAAAGAATTTATAAGTTTTCGGGACTGGTTGTATTGCCTTACCTTTCCTTTGATCTTATCGCATTAGCGTTACATCGGATGTTGACTCTCACCGATATGTACGCGTACCCTTGCGGCAATTACTTACTTTCCTTACGTACTTTTAATTTTTTTAATTTTTAATTTGTGTAGTATTGTTACTAGTTACGGATTGCGAGATTGGAGTAAAAAAGGCCGGTTTCTAAAACTTCTATTTATTATCATCATCATCATCATTTCAGCCTATCAGAAGTCCACTGCTGAACATAGGCCTCCCCGAAAGATTGCCACGAAGCTCGGTACTGAGCCACCTGCATCCATCGACTTCCCGCAGCACCGCGCAGGTCGTCACTATTTATTATAAGCACTTACAAAGGGAGCGAGCAGCATGTTTCACTTCTTTTCTTCGTTTTTCTCTTCCTCTTCCATTTACTTCAGAGTTCACTACAGAACTGCTCATAGCGCGCTCCAGTGCTCTTTATATATTCCCCAATTACGATCGTCTTTTAATTTTAGATTATTCCAGAATTTTCCCGAAACGCTGTTTAATTTTTTTTTGCAGAAATTAGGCTTACTTTTCAACCAGTGTACACCCACCTTTATTTACCAGTCAAAGAGTTTTACTAACATCGACTGGTAATTTATTAAAAATATTTATTTTGAATTGTCTTTCGAAGACGTAATTGACAGGACAGTTTTGGGCATTAATTACAGTGTTTTCGTACCATAATAACTCTTATCGGTACATAAAATTTTGGGTAAAAGAGTCTCGTGAAATTGGAGAGGCCTGGTGACCTGTAATACGAGTCTGTGAACCTACACGGGCGACAAGCCTTCCACGAATGACATTGCCGTTAAAACGAAGCTATCGCTATCATGTATCCTCATGTCATATGTGGTGAGGAATAAAGAAATTTAATAATATTTATCGTTACTATAATATCTCCTGCACTGTTGTTGACTGAAACTACCGTTTGTATACGGAAGTTCCAACCGCGGTCGAAATCCACCAGGGGGACATGATCATCTAAACGCGAACTGATAAAAAGCATCTCAACACCAATCGCTTAATCTTCTCAGGTACACTATCCGTTCCAAATTAATCGACTATCTTAGTCGGCGCACCCGCGTTCTCCGAGTGGTACCGGAAGCGTATCCAAGTTACTGCGCTCCTAGCTCTAATAGATTTCCGGGACGTCTTCCTCCCTGCGCGGCGATAAAACTTTACAATCGAGTCCATTTATTACTGTCGCGGCAATTATTAAATTGTGACGCCATTATTATTTCTTGTATTTACGCGAACACTACCAGTAAGCATTTTGTAGTGAAACTATTATTTACAGACTATCGCCTTTGTATTCCCGACGTTTCGACGTTACATAGGGCAAACTAAAAGATCTGTAAGGACCCGCGCAAAGGAACACATAGCTGGTGCGAAACATCGTCGCTGTAGGAACTCTGTGATCATATTGCAGATCGCCCCAACCATTGGCTTTGATAGACAATGAATGATCGCAAAAGAACACAGATTCCTGCCGAGGATGATTCGCGAGGCTAATGAAATCAAAAAAAACATCCTTAGATATAGAGATACCTTCAATGGAGATGATGGCTGGGTGCTACCAACGGCTCGGGATCCACTAATAAATAAAATTAAATCTTAAATCAAGCATAGTACTGCACGACCTTTAGATACTGTGAGCACATTCTGCGTAGATCGGCCCAAAAATTAATAAATAAAGGCTGACAATAGCCCGAGTTGACTATGAGATCTGGACGCCTAACACCTCAGTGACCACGGGTGCTGTAAAGCACTCGAAACGTCGGCAATTATAATAATAATATTTGTATATTTCTCACAAAAACAGACCATATCTCATGAAAACTAATATCTATTAAAAATATAGATGTATTCATAGTCTAGGGTGTGTGAGGAGCTGATGTCTAAGATAGTACTGGTATCACCAGGATGGTGTAACGGACAGCCAACATATGTATACGACAAACATCTACAATTACAAATTACCTAGAACTACTGTCTACCTACTACTAGGAACCCAAAGTAATGTATTTAAATTTAAATTGAAGGTTAAATTTGAACCACGTCATCTTTATATTTTTATTTCTATAGCACAAATTTTCCTCCCCGCATTATGACGTTATTCCCAAAGAAGAAAGTTTCTTTTGTTGCAATAGACTTCAGAAGCGCTCTGACCTGCGGTGAATGCAGTTGATTAAGGCTGTAAGATGCTTTTTAGACCTTTGCATAGAATGTTGGCACTATTATAAATTAATATTAGCATTTGCGAAATTCTTTATATCATTATGGTCTTTTTGCGTTTGTTACGTTTTGAAGGTTATTTTTCATTATATTTTCTAGTTCACGCTGATATTTTGATAATATCTAAATCAAAACGATTACAAATGAATGTTATTACGAAAAATTATCTAACCACTAAGTACTAAGTAAGTATAATATATGTACTTGTAAGATGTCTTGTGCTTCTGGGTTTGGTTCGGTAAGTGAGGTAACCGGAGGCCTTCTCTACCTCCCTCAACTCCACTCCCCACCATCCCTCCCAATCCTCAAAGGCCGGCAACGCTGCTGCAGCTCCTCTGGCGTTCCAGAACCATGACATAAGACATAAAGACATAAACCGACATTTACATCCACACACATAGTACATGATCTGGTGATACATAATATATATGAAGATAACAAAACAAAAAAAACAAAAGAAAATTATAAGAATAAAAAAAAATGCTATAAAAAAGTAAATGAATATATATCACGAGGAATTTGTGTCTGTCTCAACATAAGCCACTCTGTAAAGCAGTGCTGATTGGCTGATGACTGTGACATATGTTGTATTTAAGATATTGTATTATATTTGTATATTGTACAAATATGTGTGAGAATATATTTCGATGAAATGTTAAGTATCCCGGCTGCAATATAACAATAGGGTATTTATAGGTTAATACTTTAATTTTTTCTCGTGGGAGAACTCCATTACTAACCCAATTCAAGCTTCGTTCCTGAACGTTTGGTGTGACAAGCACCTCTGCCGTGAACATTGGGGTCATCAATGCTTTAGTTGTTCCGTGCAATAAGAAAGACGAGCGGAAATCCATTAGCAGGTGAAGTGGCGAACCGCTATAGCCGCGAGCATTTTGTATTCTGTGCTCTAATTTTTTTTTAGCTGTCCCTGAGCAGTTCACTGCTGGACACAAGCCTCTCCCAATGCGAGGAATCGCCGTAATCGCCGCGCTCGGCTAACACGTTGGCGTTCGTAATATTAAACTGCATTGAGCGCAATCAAATAAGGTCACAGGTCATCCCTGGGAACGGGTTGGGTCATTTGCCCCCTTTCCAGTAAGAAAAAAAAACCTCAGGGCAAACACGCCACGAAAACATTAAAAAAACCATAACGAATCACAAAACCCTTACATTCAACATTATATAATGTTGCCAAATTACTATCGTGCTACAACAAATGCTGGATACCTTTGTTACCGTCCTTGGAGTATAAAACAGAAGTCCTTAAAGAACGATACAATTCTATGATTAATGATAATCTGTGAATAATAAACTTTGCGATACTTACGACCTTGCTCCATTTGCCTAATGAATTTTGTCAAATTTGCTCTTGAACAGTCGCTTTGCCCCTCATTATAGCAGCTTGGACTATTAACAAAATTAGATTGAACAAGAAAAAGTGAATCTGATAAATTATTTACAATTCATAGTAGCATTATATTTACTTGGTTTCTTTAGGTATTTCTTTTGCGCCAGTAGGTTTCCCTGGATCGATTTCACTTGGTAGCATTATATTTACTGGGTTTATCTTGGTATTCCTTTTCTACTTAGGAACCTACTACTTCATTCTTACCCATTTCTATCACTAAACAGCAGTGCAACTACTGAGATGTTCCCATTTGAAGCTCATCACGCCACATGTGCTCAGGGGTGACAACGCTTCTTTCCTTCTTCACGCTTCCTTCTTGAGTTAAAGTTGTTTGCAGGTGTCCAAGGGCTGTTGCCACTTGCGATCAGGACGGCTATTGCAAGCACTCACGCCTGTCATACACAGGGGTAGGCAGACTTTTGGCACAATTTAGCGCAGCTCAACAAGCTTTAGCAAACTACACCGTGCTTCTCCTCTAGTTAGAAATGATTGATACATGAAAACACGCTGACGTGGGTCCTCGTTGGCGTGTTTTTTCAAAGCTTATTATAGTTCCCCCCCCCTCCCTATTCACCACCTCTTCCCTCCCATCTCCCAAATATCCTTAAAGACCGGCAACGCACTTATTATTTACTACTTGAATATTTCTATGAAATTGGATACGATGTTGATGTTTACTAATGTATCTCCATCAAGGGATTAAATTATCCCGGCCCATTGTAAAGTTTCTTCCTTTAATTCGCTTACATTCTTGGGATATATTACTGAACCTTTTACCATTGTGTTATCAGAGAACAAGGATATAGAATTCTGCAGTATTCACGGAAAACGTGGTATGTTACCTATGTAATACAGATTCAAGTAAAGACTATACATTGCTTCTAACGATTCAAAGATCTTGAATCGTTTCAGTACATCGAAGATTTGAAGCCAGGTAAAGTCAATCTGTTACTCCAGCATTAACAATTATAAATATAATCTCTCACCTGTCACTCACAAGGGTAAACAGAGGTAACGGATTTCCATTAGGCAGCGCAGCCAAAGATGCTTTTGAAAGTCTCTTTTTGCTTCGTTTCGTCACCGTGTTTGCTCTCCGAAATTCCCATGACATTTTCAAAGCCGTTGGTCGTGGATATGTCTTATTAAGAAAGGAAGCGGCAGACCCTTACGCCGCTACCATACAACAACTACAGGCTGACTAAAAATAGGTAAACGCCAAAGTAAACAAAAGCATGAATAAAGCTTTTTCTTTGGTGTAAAGTGAATATGATGATGATTGTGAAAATTTTATTTATCTTTTCTTAATTGACACATATTAAGTTATTTTTGCAATAGCTTAGATTTACTCTTGATCTTTTCTCTTTTCATTGTCTACATTTTAAGACGAATGTATTGCCATTATAAATAAATTCATGGTTTAAGAAGACACTGAACCTCCTGAAACACCGGTAACTCCTACTTTGGGAGAGCTTAACTAGTAGTTTAATTGATGAAGAAGTATTATTATATTAATTATTATTATAATAATATTAAAAAGAGAAAAAACATAACGCTGCAGCTGCCACAATGTATCAAATATATAACGTGTAATACGTTGGGCCAATTTGCAGATGCGAGAAATACGCGGGTGCAGGTAAATTGTATTATGTCGGGTCCGCTTTACCTTTTGTAGTATTTTAACCTCCAAATGTCTGCCGTCGCAAATAGTTTTGCGAAAGCTCTTTGCAAGTTTAAAATTACGTATCCATTTTAACGTTGCCCGTTCCATCTGAACGACTTATTAAACTTGTTTATCTTTGGACACAAATATGACTTTAATTTATAAATAAATATCTAACCTCGTCGCACAACTCCCACAGCTTGAGGTTTTTTGGTTGGGTCCGGCATGTTCAGTAAGGACTTCCTGCGCAAACCGAGATCTGGCGACGTTGAACGCATATCTTAGATTCTAGTGAACCGGCGGCTTTAGCTGCTGCTCGAATGGGCCGGCTCGACCGCAGAATACTGACGTGAAGTAGAGGCATCTTGCGATTCGGTCCGTCCGGTGAGTGAGGTAGCGGAGGCCCACGAACTCCCACTCCCTATCATCCCTCCGTTCTCTGGTATTGCAGATGTAAGTGGGCGACGGTAATCGCTTCCTATAAGATGAGCCGCTGGCTCGTTTGCCCCTTTTACCATAAAAAAAAAGGAAATTGTTTTCGAATTTAGAACTGTGGTCGAAAATCGTCAAATGGATAGAGTTAATCGCTATCTGTCCGTTAGTATTTGTGGAGTTCACATAATTAATCGAATATTTTTTTGGTCATTCTTGTTTCGTTTAAAGTTTCATTAGAAACTGTTTTTGTGAAATGAGCCTTAATGCTTTCATGTATGTCCTTGACACGTTTCCCGTGTGTACACCAGATGTCAAGTCTGGATTACGTGAATTGTTCCATTCACGTTTGACAGCTCGCAAGGTACACAATCGCATAATTAATGAAGTAGCTGTTCGTTGCATATGAATCTATATCTATCTAAATTTAGT
Organism: Bhutanitis thaidina; assembly: GCA_029286595.1. Taxonomy (NCBI): domain Eukaryota; kingdom Metazoa; phylum Arthropoda; class Insecta; order Lepidoptera; family Papilionidae; genus Bhutanitis; species Bhutanitis thaidina. Next base: position 15,088,857 of record JAGSMS010000010.1, read on the forward strand.
CTGAATCCATTCCGTCCTAACAGATTGAAGCCAGCGTAGATTGATCATTAGCAATTCTCTTGGTCTCTAAATAGATGTTTGCATAAAGCTTGTATAAAGTAAAATAGCAGACTATAAGCCTCAAGCTGCTGGGCCAACTAGTAAAGTGAAGTAGTAGCCAGTATGTCTCACTGCTGGGCAAATATCTCATCTTAATATTTATGTGGTCTTGATAGGAGCCGACGCTGCTGCAGTGCGGGTAGGCGGTCTTCATTTGTCCTTGTAATAATACTTTTTTATTAGTTCTCAGACGTGCAGATTTCCTCACCGTGTTTTCCTTCATCGCCACGCCCGTGGTAAATTCAGTACTTAAAATTGTTATTAGAAAATTCGCATACTGGAAATTGAAGCGAACGCCCCTGTAGGTTTCGACGGCTGAGCAATGGCGTCTTCTTATTTTCGGAGGGTCCTCCAGGAGCCGTTTGGGTAGGTCACACTTTTACCTATTTCTTTCGCTAATCAGCAGTGCAACCACTGTTCTGTTTGCTTTGAAGGATCCACAGAGCCAATATACTGGTTGGGGTCCACCTGCAGCTATTCCCAGGTGTTTCTTTAACACGCAGACCGATGATAAAAGATAAGTTTCAAAAAACCATTGTCTACATAGCAGATTACACTTGGAGTCTTCTCATCCGAAGCTAAATCTAAGCGTGGTGGAGCCAAGCGGCGGCTTTTGCTGCTGCTCGAATGGGCCGGCTCGACCGGGTTGGTACCGCGGCTTCGCAGAATACCGGCGTGAAGTAGAGGTCATCTTGTGCTTCTGCGTTTCGTTCGGTGAGTAAAGTAACCGAAGGCCCACTCCCCCTCCCTATTCCCCCTCTTCTTCTCCCAAATATCCTTAAAGACAGGCAACGCACCAGCAGCATCTATGGTGTTGCAGATGTATGTGGGCGACGGTAATCATCAACCATCAGGTGACGGTTCACCTGATGGTTGATGATTACCGTCGCTTGCTCCTTTGGCGTCTTTTCCATAAAAAAAATGTCATAAATACCCGGCTATCATGGCCTTGTACTACCATTTGTACACACAACTGTAATCCCATACCAACGAAATTGTTTTCGTAACTTATTTGAAGGAATTGCAAATATTTACCCCCGTACAGGCGTCAGTCAAACATGTTACACATTAGTAAGCCGAGGTAAATAAAGCAGCTTTGGCTTCGGCGTTAAAGTAGCACGGACGTATACTTCCATTCCACGGGGACCAACCCTCGTTAGCATAATCTGTTTAATACGACGAAAGCGTTTCATGGCTTAAATAAACAGTTGTTTAAGCCACCGAAAACGCCCCTTTGTGAATTATTACAGCTAGCGAGATTCGTTGACCATCAAAAAGTTTCTAGTCGAAATAGGTTTTTTTTTATGGGAGGGGCGGCAAACGAGCAATCGGTCCACATGTACCTGTAAGTGATTACCGTCGCCCACGTACATCAGCAACACCAGAGGTACTGAAGTTGCGTGGCCAGCCTTAAAAGGCGATGGGAGGGAGGGTGGAGGAGGGGGAGTGGGCCTCCGGTTACCTCACTCACCGAACGAAACGCAGAAGCACAAGATGCTTCTACTTCACGCCAGTATTCTTCGAGGCCGTGGTCCAATGCGGTCGAGCCGGTCCATTCGAGCAGCAGCAAAGCCGCCGCTTGGCAGTACCACGTTCAAGGTTCTATTTTGTTTAATATTTTTTGAGTCCTTAATATCGAGTAATTTTTCATACATCACATGCCAGTGATGTACTTGGACTGGTGATGCAGTTCCGGATCACATAGTCTGTTAGGAACTCATCATCATCATCATCATTTCAGCCTATCATAAGTCCACTGCTGAACATAGGCCTCCCCCAAAGATTAGGAATTAGGTTCCCTAAATTTGGTTCTATATATCGTATCCGTGTGTCGGGCGCCTTTATTCCCGTGAGTGTTGTAAGAGGCGACTAAGGGTTTTCCCTTGACTAAGGGCTTTGATGATCAGCAGTGGCTACCGTCAGATGGCGATATCACCATGGTGACAAATACCATCCCCAAATTAAAACAGACCGATGACGGGCAGCAGCGTCTGGGGTGCGAAGTGTCTGGAACTTGTGAACGTATTTACAGACTGTTGAGGAAGTAAGGATTCCGCCATGATTAGGTCGACAGAGCTTGCAGGATGCATCCCTGGTGAGGTTGATATATAAATAGACAAACACACAATCGCATACGATGAAAACTTATAATTTTCAATGCTCAGGGGTTGGGTCGGAGAGCAAATTAGCAAAAGAATCGAGAACATACATCCATGCCCGGTGACACTGTCTATTGAATCCTTAATAATAAAATAACCAATTTTGGAAAAACCTTGGGTACTTCGTTCGTTCGGGTACTTGGATACGTTCTTAGCAATTACTGCTAGACAAACAGAAAGTAAAAGAATATTAATTTTACACAGAAATGGTTCGTATATTCAAATTGAAAACATTAACCGCTTGTTTCGTCAGCATAGCAAACATAAATTCTATTTAATTAAAAAACTTTCTAAGATCTAAACCGCAGTTATATCGTTTTTGGACAGCGATGCATTGATCGAATCGATTCCGGTGAAGCGGGTGGCTTCACTCGAATAAGCTTTTAATTTAACTTAAAAATTAGCACGCGCTTCGAAATCTATTCTAACTTTAAATGGTTTAAACTCATAGTTAGACCATTTGCACGGCGGGGAACAAATTCCGAATGTGTTGCTCTATTCGTTGTTTAATCATGCTCAGACATGTCGTGTTTTTTTTTATTGCGGTGACTAACGAGCTAACGGTAAATGGTGACTGCAGTCCATGTACGATAGTAAACAACTTAAAACTGAATCTGTTGGTTACAATCCTGTTGTCACTCTTGATGACTAAACTCACGGGATTGGGCTCACGGCCTGTAATTATACAGGCTTTCTATACTTTGCAAGTCGAAATATAACAGTGGATGAAATCGAACAAGCATCTGGTGATTAGCGGCAGAAATGCGTAAGAGGGATGTACCTAGAAGACGCATAGGCTGAGAAGGAGTCTACCTTCTAGGTACAAGGATAGTAGAGCCATGGGTCTTCGGGTTAGTTAAGTCAACGAGAACCAATATAGATAGTAAATAGAGTCAGGCGTAACTTTGAAAAAAAGAAAAGGAAGAAAGAAAGAAAAGTATTTTATTCATTGCCACAACTCAAGACATAATGAAATTTAAAGTAAAAGTAGCCTATAAGTGCCCACAGCTGGGCAAAGGCCTCCTTCTCAAATACGGGTATCAGAGAGGGTTTATGAGCCGGGAAGAGCCCGCTACGCTGCTCCAGTGCGGGTTGCCGGGCTTCACATATCCTCGAAATTATATTTTTATTATTTCTCAGACATGCAAGTCTCCTTACGATGTTTTCCTTCACCACTGAGCACGTAGTAAATACAGCACTTAAAATTGCTATTAACAATTTTAGTTGTGTCGGCACCGGGGATTGAACCCAGGTCACTCGCGCTCTGTGAAACTAAAGTAAGCGTCCTGACCACTAGGCTACCACGGCTCTATGAAAAAGTAATGTATAAAGTATTTATGAAAAAGTAAACATGACCAATGAGCGCGGGACACCAGTTAAAGCGATGGTGTCATAAACCATTCAGTAAGACTTATTCGATTGGAAGTTTCAAGGAACAAGATGGAAAACAGCGGCTCTTTAATCTAAAAAACTAAACTAAAGTGAGCGTCCTGACCACTGGGCTTTTAATTTAACTAACTAAATTGAGGACTTTTTGAGTTGCAGCAAAGAAACGGCTTCCGACTCACTATGACGCTATAGTTATATTACCATAACTACAGCGCTATTATTCTGTCGGTTGGGTGGATAAATTAATGGAAATCCATTATTCTAAAGATGCTGGAAAAATAACTATGCACAGTTCCGCATGAAAAAAACAATATTCATTTGCTATTAGATATACCTATCCAGTTGTGTTATGTAAACCTTCATACATCCGGAACACTGATAATTAAACTCAACACACTTATTTAATTAATTAATTAATTTATTTATTCATTATTGTTTACACCAAAAGGATTACAAAAGGCGGACTTAATGCCTTTTGGCATTCTCTAACAGTCAACCCGGGGCGTGAAGAAATGTGGTGATAGGTGCATCAAATTTAACATAATATAAATATCAAAAGGCTAATTGAGAAATATACTTCATAATTAAAACATACATATACAAATACATACTATAATATATACATAAATACCTATACAGATATATACAAACATACAAACAGATTAATACAAACGTATATATTAAATCAGAATAAATACTAACAAGTATCAGATGGTTTTAAAAAGTGTTTTATCAAATATTGGTGCATTTCTCTTTACTCAGATACATATTACAAAGATAATTGTAATAGTGTCTTTCCTTCACCACTTCCAATGTAATAATGCAATCTCTCATCTCAGTCTCTTACTATGTAGTCTGTATCCAATAACTGACAACGACTTTTTTTTTTTATGGAAAAACGGCGGCAAACGAGCAAGCGGTAAACACCTGATGGTAAGTGATTACCGTCGCCCACGTACATCAGCAATACCAGAGGTTCTGCAGGTCCTTTAAGGTTAATTGGGGGATGAGAGGAAGAATAACGAGGGGGAGTGGGCCACCGGTTATCTCACTCACGGAACGAAACGCAGAAGCACATCATACATCTACTCCACGCCGGTATACTGCGAGGCCGTGGTACCAACCAGGTCGAGCCGGCCCATTCGAGCAGCAGCTAAAGCCGCCGCTTGGCTCTACCACGTTTATCACTTAGGTCAATGTTGCCAACGCTAAACATCCGGTAACTCAAAGTACTGCCAACATTACGAATTTATTAGATGAAACATATTGCTCGGTGTTAAAATCACAATCTATAAAGAAGAATACGTCTACGACAAAGGTTTTAAATAATATGTTTAGTGATCCATAATTTTACATTGTTTTATTCTTATAGTTATGATGTCGCGACACTGCATTTGACCATGAATCTCCGATCGAAACACTAAGGCAAAGAGAAAAACAAATACTAATAAACATACAACAAATGCATTGAGAAATGTCTTCCTTTGCTTCTTTACTTGGACAAGTATTGTATATGAATGCGAGAGTCAGTATAAAGCTATAAAATGAAACCGAATTGCCTTATTTTGATTTGTACATGCATATTGTTTACTTAAATAAATGCCATTGGATTTTACGAATGGCTATTGTACATTTACAACTCTAGTATTTGTAAACGTATTCTATTCGCCGATAAAAAGCGAAATGAAACGGGACGGGTATATTAGATTCGAGATTGTTCTGACGTTGCATATTTTAACTGATGTTTGACTATTGTAAAACGTTAACAGGATTCTTTCTTAGACTAGTTATTACACGCGACTTAACCCTCGGTGTTCCTAATTTGAATAAAATGTTTAATAATGTTCGGAAATAATAAAATTTATTTCGAAGAATAGTTTTTTTTTAAGTTCTAAATTGATACTTACAGTTATATTATCTCTTAAAATACAATCATCCCTTATTCTACACCTCCAAGGGAACTTTTTACAAATATTGATAATACATGTACGTATGTCTCTAACTTCTAAAACTTAATGATTTCTTGTATTTACGCGAACACTACATATTTAAATGTAACTATTATTTACGGATTTTATCACGTTTTTTATGTTTTTTTTTATATTCGCGACGTTTCAAGTGCTTTATGACATTCTAAAACTTCTTCATAAACGACTTTCATATAGGGACTTATTCCCGGTACTAGCTGTGCCCGATGATTTTAAAATAAAGATACGTTATATCGTCACGCATACCCGTTTCACTGTACTTACGTTACACATAAAAAAGCTAAATTTAAACACTGTTAGCGGGAACTGGAAGGTCCAGCTGTGACCGTACATAGGCTCATAAAGAAGATAAAGGTAGCTGAGGAAGTGACCGCTGTAGATATATTTATTTATTTATTTATTAAACTTCCTATACATGAGAATGTTATAGGCGGATTTAATGCCAGAAGCATTCTCTACCAGTCAACCTTTGGACGATGCAGAGATGAAATGAAGTAGGTGTAGGTGATAGAATAGAGAGAACTAAAGAGAATAAAATAATTATAAAGAAATATATCATCTCGCTATGTCGACGGAGAACAGATCTAAAATTCTGTTTCATGAGGTTGCAATTCGGGGCGTATTCTTTTTACATGTAAAATAACTATTACTAAAGTAGCAGCCTCTAAGTGCCCATTGGTGGGCAAAAGCCTCTTCCTCAAATATCTCATAGAGGGTTTTGTTTCTTAGACATGCAGGTTTCCTCACGATGTTTACCTTCACCGCCGAGCTCGTGGTAAATACAGCATTTAAACCATTGCTATTAATAATGTTAGCTGTGAAGGCAGCGGGAATCGAAACCAGGTCACTCGCACTCTATGAAACTAAAGCGAGCGCCCTTACCACTAGGCTGCCACGGCTCACGATTACTAATTAGAGCTAAATAATATAATTTAATCTAAATAAAACTAAACACCCAAAACTTATTACGTTTAAATAGTCAGTTAAAATAGCTTATTGAATAACAACCGTTCTAACTATGTTATTAGAATATTTATCAAATAACGTTATTTGATAAATATTCCAGCCATCATATGTTATTTTGAATATAATCTTGAACATTGCCTCATTATCGTTACATTGAATAGATTTCTGTTATAATATTTCGAAGCAGATTGCGGTATTCACTGGTTTACAAAAGGGATGAATTTAAATATGTCCAGGAGTAAACAAAATGTGTATTTTACTCGTAACCATGTTATTTTTCACAATGGCATTGATTTACTTGTTCGATATGGTTATAATAATATATAATAGTCAAAGTAATGAATATCTTAATTAATAATAATTAATGGAGTTTTTTTTTATTTGGGAAAGGAGGCAAACGAGCGGTTCACGACGGCCTTTAAGCATATTTGGGGGATGGGAAGGACGATGGGGATTAGGGGAGAGGGGAGTATGTTACCGGTTACCTCACTCACCGAACGCAACGCAGAAGCACCCGGTGCCTCTACCTCACGCCGGTATTCTTCGATACCCCGTTCGAGTCGGCCGATTCGAGCAGCAGTAAAAGCCGCCGCTTGGCTCTACCGCGTACAACAACCACGTAAAAAAATAAATATTACTACAGAACATGTACGTAAACCGAGTCAATTGTCGTCTGACTGATTCCTCCTCATATTACATTCATTTATTAGTATAATATGTATGTATATGTAAATAGATTTAATATTTGTAAGACAACCTGTAAGTGCCTACTGCTGGGCAAAGGCCTCCTTCTCAAATACTAGTATCAGAGAGGGTTTAGGAGCCGGGAAGGGCCCGCCGCGCTGCTCCAGTGCGGGTTGGCGAGCTTCACATATCCTCGAAATAATATTTTTATTATTTCTCAGACATGCAGATTTCCTCACGATGTTTTCCTTCACCGTTGAGCACGTGGTAAATACAGCACTTAAAATTGCTATTAACAATTAGTAGTGGTGCCGGCACCGGGAATCGAACCCAGGTCACTCGCGCTCTATGAAACTAAAGTGAGGGCCCTGACCACTAGGCTACCACGGATTAGTGAATTTATGTATATTTATATACGTAATTATATGTTACTGTGCATATCTGCCATTATTGTTCTGTATCTCCCTGGGTTGACTGGCAGAGAATGTCTCTAAGGTATAAAGCTAGCCCATTGCGGTCTTTACATTTAGGTTTATACAATAAAGTGTTAATAATATAAATAATAATAATATAAATATAATAATAATACAATATAATAAAGTGTATATAAACCTCATCGCGTTTACACATTCGCCGATTCACAGTTCTAACATCAATATGCTCATAACGGAGTACGCTTCAGACGTCCAATGCCTTTGATCAGTTAAATGGACGTACTGTGCACTAGTAACATATTCCAATACAAATATACAACCGATGTGTTTAGTAATTTTTAAATTTGGAACGCATATTTTATTACAAATATGCGTTTTTAAATGATTTCCTGTGCGCAAACACTACACATTTGAAATGTAACTATTTTATCAAGTTTTATCATGCTTTTACGTTCCCGACGTTTCGAGTGCTTCACTGCACCCGCGGTCGGTGTGTGAATCGTGGCTGGTGAGTGGTGAGATTAATTTCAAATGTGTAGTGTTTGTGTAAATACAAGAAATCGTTTAGAACGCATAGTTAATCCAATGTTTTGTTGATTCAAAATTAAGTGACGTATAGAGCACGCATCTTACTGTGCATGTCGTATGAGTCCGCAAAGGAAAACGCCTTAAAAATATATGGCCGAGAGTAAACCTGTACAACAATGTGTTAAAAGAAACGGTCGTCAAATACGCGCTCATTGCAACGTACAGCATAGAGTAATGAAAATCTAGAACTCTCATAGTTACAGCACTGTGAATGGGAGCAAATTGGTGATGATTATTGCATACCTGGATAGGTTCTATAATGAAGGCACAAATTTTATATTTTCACAGACCCGCATCCATCGCCGCGGGATGCACTAACAAACATACCCTTAATTGCATTCCGAGGCAGTATTTAGTAACTAAATGTTGGACTAATCTCCCGCCTCCTCTACGTGAGATCAGATCTTTGGCTCATTTTGAAATAAATTATAAATAATTTCTTTTAGGCCTTAAAGAAAACTAGAAGTAAGGGTAGATATAACATTGTTTTTTGTTAAGATTTAAATCCGATTTTACTTAAATTAACTTTCGAGTTTTGTTTTATTTCCATAAGTTATTCTAAGGTGTTATTCTGTTGTATTATATTTAGCAGATAATTGGTTTTCAAAAATATTAGGATAGATGTCATTAAATTTATATTTAAGTTAACATATTTGTTTTCTTTATTTAGTTATGTTAGATATTTTCTTTTTTTTTTAATGGTGTCTGTTTAATTGTTTCCGAGATTCAACAAGCTGCCCTTGTTGAATCGCGCTGTGCATAATGCTGTGTCGAATGCCTTTCCGTTGCTATAATCCAACTTACACATTTATTAAATACCGTGTATTATCCTGTTATCGTATCGGCTACTGAATAGACAGATCTCCAAATGTATGAGGCAAGACTTACGCAAATTCAATACAGCCTGTATTGAAAAAGCGATAGAGCGGAACCAAGGCTCCAAAGTCTTCGCCAGAGATCTGTCTATCGGAAAGAGCCAACTGACCAAGCTGAAGACCGAAAGCGGCGCAGTCATTTCCGCTGGAGCCGAGATTTTGAGTGAGATCGAGAGATTTTACGGACAGCTGTACACAACGTCGTTGAAACCACACACTGATGTGAGTAACGACCCAAGAGCCAAGCTTATCCGACATTACTCCGATAACATCCCGGACGTCAGTCTGAGCGAGATTAGGATGGCTCTCAAACAGCTTAAAACGGCAAGGCGCCGGGTGAGGACGGAATTACAGCTGAGCTTCTGAAAGCGGGTGGAAAACCGATACTTGTTGTCCTTCAGAAGCTGTTTAATTCCGTCATTCATGGCGGTGTTACGCCGAAAGCGTGGAGTAGAAGCGTGGTTGTCCTATTCTTCAAGAAAGGGATAACTGCCTTTTGAAGAATTATAGACCGATATCGCTTCTAAGCCGCGTCTACGTGCTGTTTTCGAGAGTCATCTCAAATCGTCTAGTGAACAGACTTGACGACTTCCAGCCTCCCGAACAAGCCGGATTCCGAAAAGGCTATAGTACCATAGACCACATACATACTCTTCGCCAGATTGTACAGAAGGCCGAGGAGTACAACTTGCCATTATGTCTGGCGTATGTGGACTATGAGAAAGCCTTCGATTCAGTCGAAATTTGGGCGGTGCTACAGTCTCTCCAGCGGTGCCAGATAGACTCTCGGTATATCGAAGTGCTGAGGTGTTTGTACAATGAGGCTACGATGTCTATCCGAGTACAGAATCAGAGTACGAAACCAATCCAACTGCAGAAAGGTGTAAGACAGGGTGATGTCATATCCCCGAAACTCTTCACCGCTGCATTGGAAGATGTTTTCAAGCAGCTGAACTGGAAAGGATACGGTATCAACATCAATGGCGAATACATCACTCACCTTCGATTTGCCGACGACATAGTTCTTATGGCAGGATCGCTGGAGGAGCTTAGTACAATGCTCAATGACCTCAATAACGTCTCCCAACAGGTTGGTCTTAAGATGAACATGGACAAGACGAAGTTCATGTCAAACGTCCATGTCACACCAATACCGGTTGTTGTTGGGAACAATAGGCTCGAAGTTGTAGACGTGTACGTATACCTGGGACAAATTGTCCGATTAGGTAAGTCCAACTTCGACTCAGAGGTCAATCGACGAATCCAACTCGGCTGGGCTGCGTTCGGGAAACTACGTCATATCTTCTCGTCGAGTATACCGCAAAGCCTCAAGACGAAAGTATACAATCAGTGCGTGTTGCCAGTGATGACATACGGATCCGAGACTTGGTCCTTCACTGCAGCCCGTATGAGGAAGCTCAAAGTTGCTCAGCGCGCTATGGAAAGGGCTATGCTCGGTGTTTCTCTGCGTGATAGAGTCTGCAACGATAATATCCGCAGCAGAACTAAGGTAACCGACATAGCCGTAAAGATCAGCAAGCTGAAGTGGCAATGGGCCGGCCACATAGCCCGCAGAACTGACAACCGCTGGGGAAAAAAGGTTCTCGAGTGGCAGCCACGTACGGGCAAACGCAGTGTAGGACGACCCCCCACAAGATGGAGTGACGACCTGCGCAGTGTTGCGGGAAGTCGATGGATGCTGGTGGCTCAGGACCGTGCTTCGTGGCAATCTTTGGGGGAGGCCTATGTTCAGCAGTGGACTTCTAATAGGCTGAAATGATGATGATGATGATGATGATCCTGTTATGTCTTTATTGTGTTGTAGCATCGAATAAACATTGTTTCTTTCTCTCTTTCCTTATTTTTATTTGCAAAATGTATGGTTGTTTCTGTCATTTCAGCATAAGTATATTTAGATAGGTGCAGAAGTGCAACAAAGCGGTTAGAACTAAAATTTTTGGAGTTACATTATGTGTCGGGGAATATCATGTTTTTCATCAATATTTGTACGTGACGTTGTTTATTCAATATCTGTATCTTTGTAATCTGTTGCTTTGTTTCTCTACGCCTTTGGTTGCCTGGAAGAGATCGCTAGGCAGCGATAAGGCCGCCAATTTGTACCTACTAATTTACCTCCTTTCTTAATCTGCACTTTTTTTTGTTTTGTGCTGTACAATAAAGTATATTCGTTCATTCATTAAAAAAGTTTATAGTGGAAGGTAGTCGTATTGAAACAATATCAAATAAATAACATTCATTCATTGGAGACAAAGAATATCCATTTAGCGTATCGTTTGCATGTGCAAAGCTCTTTGTCATGAAACTGCGGACTTATTCAAATGTTATGCGAAAATGCCGCATCCAGTTTACACGAAACAATATTGCCTTCGTTGTCTACGACATACAAATTTCCCGGTGAAACAACTGAATTTTAGTTTTATCAACAACAAAATGGAGTATAAAGTTAAATAGTAATTTTAGGATGTTAGGGATAACATCTCTTTCTTCCATATGCGAACCTCAACTTGTACGCGGTGCACAAACGAGACCCTAGTGCCCGAACGATGACTGAAAATTAACCTACTTTTTTTTTTATGGAAAAGGCGGCAAACGTGCAAGCGGTTCACCTGATGGTAAGTGATTACCGTCACCCACGTACATCTGCAACACCAGAGGCGCTGCAGGTGGGTTGGCGGCCTCTTAGGGAATTTGGGAGATGGAAGGGAGGATGAGGAGGGGGAGTGGATCTCCGGATACCTCACTCACCGAACGAAACGCAGAAGCAAAGATGGCTCTACTTCACGCCGGTATTCTGCGACGTAGTGGTACCAATCCGGCCGAGCCGGTCCATTCGAGCAGCAGCAAAAGCCGCCGCTTGGCTCTACCACGTTTAAAATTAGGTGAACCCAAATCTAACAGACTTGTAACGGGGAGCAGCAACACTAGTGCGAGAGTGTCTTCCATTAGTGCCAGGGTGTAATCCTTCCAAGAAATCTATGCCAGATTTTGCCGGCGCTCTCTTGGCGAGGTCTATGTTCAGCAGGGGACTGAACCACGCTGGTAGCGTGGTTCAGTCATTTTCATTTGTATCTGTATAAGTTCAGCACTGAAGGCTTTTCCGTGATGAAGTCAGAAGAAGTTAGGATGATATCGATGAAAGGTTTGTCCAAACTGTGTGAGACATTAACCAGATGTGTTGGTGAACGCAGTGCCAGTATTCTCACTAGAGATACTTTTCTTTAGTTTCTTTACCAACCCGTTATCTACTGCAGGACATAGACCTCTTCAGTCGCCTCGCACGGCAAGCGAGTAGGTGCGCGCATTACGACACCTGCTTAACTTTGGTTTGGTATTATTCACGATGATTATCCCGCCCTTTTTTTTATTATTTATTGGAACGGAGGCAAACGAGCAAGAGGATAACCTTATGGTAAGTGTTGCCCGGCGCCCACGTACACCTGCAACATCTGAGGAGCTGTATGTGCGTTGCTGGTCTCGTTTTTATTTGGGTAGATCTGGGATTAAGTATATTCCCTTACTCCCAACTCTCCCCAATTATATAATTTTTAGTTGTTTTAGTCATCTTTATAAAGTTTTTAATAGAATTTTTAAACATAGCATCGGCCAGTTTTAAACGAAGTTCAAATAATATTTGTATATAATGTAATAACTTACATAAACAACGTAAAGTATACAGCTGAAATACAGTGAATTAATTTAATTTCTATGTTAATTAAATATAAACTTTATTTCAATTAAATCGAAGGTCAGAGAGCAGTGCTTTAATTATAATACTTAAAATTATTAATTCGATTCTAAATTCGATTTTACGCAAAATGCTCAAAAGGGAATATATTTCTTATTATTTATCTATATTTTATATATGGTGATTTGTGTCTCAATAATTGTAACCTTTATTATCAGACCACCCTTATTAATGAAGTAAATTAAATGGGCTGGTGTGATCAGTTGTATAAAATGAGTTTAATAAAGAAGAGAAGAAAAAAGAAGAAGAAATGAGCCGCGGCAGCCTGGAGGTGAGGACGTTCGCCTTAGATTCATAAGGCGCGAATGGCCTAGTTTCGAACCGCCACTAAAACTGTCTATAGCAATTTTTAGTACTGAGTTTACCGGGTCGTATGAGATAACTAATGTATATAAATCACGATTACGCCCGTAACAGCTATTAATCTTGTATATTATATAATAATAATTATATTACTACGTACATACGAATACACTACTTTGGTGTCTCTGCTTATGATAACCACAGAACACAAAATTTTGGATGTTTTCTGAAAACGCTTATTAGAGTAATATTAAAAAACAACATAAAATTGACTTTCTTCTTTTTGACATATTTTTAAAATTTTTAGATTTTTATACAGCAGCGATTAAATTTGTGTCGTTGGCTTGAACCTGGAGACTGGTCACATTCTATCTCTTGGAGTTGGAGAGGTGAAAATAGTTGCGGAAGGATGTGTGTTTGGCCACACTGAATTGTGCGAAATGAAAATTCTCTTATCCCTTTTGGTGATATATCACAAAACTAAATACACATCAATTGCATAACTCTATGAAGGAAATAAATATTGCGCAACATTAGTAAAGAAACGATGTGTTGTATTATAATACGCCAAGACGTATTCAAGTTTAATTCTATATACCTGTTAGTGCCAAGCGGCGGCTTTTGCTGCTGTTGCCGGAGGCCCACTTCTCCCTCCCCCTCCCTTCCTCTTCCCCTCTCAATCTCCCTCCTCCCCATCCTCAAATATCCATAACGTGTACGCGGGCAACAGAAATCGCCTACTATCAGTTGTGTGTGTTATTGATTGCGTCGAAACATGAACAAACAAGAATAAGGAGTGATTGAACTAAACACAAGTGCACTCGTACAGTAATGAACGCCTCAAGGAACCGGAGGAGATCCTTTTTGGTCATTTTCCCTATTACCAAAAAAACGCGTGCTTGAGTACGAGACTGCTACGAACTGTTGACAAATATATATATTTCTTGTAAGGTTACAATGGGCGGACTTAATGCCAAGTGGCATTCTCTACCAGTCTACCCTTGTTATGGTGAAAGGTAGTTGGCAGGTACAAAACAAAGAATAAAAATAAAATTAAATTAAAAACTCCAATAATAATAAGTTGATATGTATATATAAACACTCTATATAATTAAATAAATATTTATAAAATACACAAATACGTATAGAAGTATATAAAAAGATACATAAAAATAAATATATAATAAAAATCGAAAATAGATAAGCTGAATATTGTCAATGATCTATTAGGTAATCACGAACTAGACTCTTAAATGATTTCTTGCTAAGGGCTGCTTTTATGTAATCGGGCAGGGCGTTCCAGAGGAGTGTAGCTTGAACAGTAAAAGAAGAGTTATAGATTAGAGAATTATAGATACATAAATACGGTACAGAAAATATAATAAAACACTGAATCCTTGGTTCTTCAATATTACACCGTACACGTTCAATAACATTGCTTTATAATGAACAAATCACTATGATATATATATAGGTGTATGAGGTGTACAGGATGTATGTATGATATATAGGTGTATATATATGATATATATAGATGTATGAGGCGCGATTTTATAGAGGAAAAGAATTTTGTGTAATTATGACGATGATGTCTTCCTGGTTGATAGTGACCACGGCGACACAACTTCCGAATACTATCGGCAATAGTTAACTGCGCAGGAGATATTATAGTGTCGTAAATGTATGCGCAAATACACAAGCACTCACTGTTGTGTTCAGATTTGAAAGGTATAGGGAGCCAGTATCATTACGGACTGTGAGAGATTCCATCTTAGTTCTCAGAACAAAGCATCTGTAACCTTCGTCGATTCAAGCTGTTTGCAGATGTCCACGGGGTGCTGTAGTCACTTACCACCAGGTGAACAGTTAGCTTGTGTTGCACTACAATTCCATCAGATAAAGACACTCGGACTCCATCCTCTATAGATACAGATCTATAGAGGATGGAGACCTTTTTTTTAGAAGTCTGCACTTCCATTGAATTTTCACTGGGTTATTTATTTTCTATCCTTCTATATTGTAGCGAGACTTTGTAGGGTGACCTGAACTAAATACACTTAACGTGGAAAGACCATACATTTCGGTTTTATGTAGAATAAAGTAAATTTATGTGACAACAAAACAAACCCTGAGAATAACACAATAACACGTTCTAATGTATACAATTATATCTAATCAGTCATGAACAAATAATAGATGATCAAATATAAATTGCCACGTACTTCTCTATTGTTGTAAAACTTCAACATAAGGTCTGTTCGTACTGGACATATTTTGCTATATTGTTTTTATATTTATTGTTAAATAAGCAATGCTAGAAAGTAAGATAGCTATCTAAAATTGGGCTAACAGGAACAATAAAGTTGTGTTTTTAGTCGGCGATGTAACTCTAATAAACGCTAACAGTTGGGATTCTATTCATATTCTTTTCGAAGATTTTGGACCTGAAAGTTCGTGTGAAATACCGTGAGGCGTAAAAGCTTTAAATTTAAGTTCTGACGTAGCGTCATAGATACGTGATAGTTACCATTCAGCCGCGGCCACCGTATAGTATAGTACATTATGGCCAAATTTTAAATCCATTTCATCACATTTTAAGCTTTAAACAGACTTAACTTTTGATACTTCTAAATTGGATCGCGCGTCATACTTTTAAACAAGTGTTACTACTTTTATTTAAAGTAGTTGGTAGATGTTAAAAAAATTACGTTTGACAAGTGAAGTTTTGGATTTTTATGTTGAATAAATTATTTGATTTGATTTGTTAAATAACATATATTTTTTGTTCCGTTATTATAAAGTATATGTCAAATCATTTTTAAATAATAATGACAGAACAGAGGAAATTGATACATGGACAGTAGCCTACTTTTTTCCCATTCAAAATAAATAAAACGCATTAAATTTAAGACATCCTTATCTCAACTCGAGACAGTAGTTTTAAACTTTTGAAGCACAAAGTATAGTGGAAAAACTATATAAATAAAAAAAGTAGAAAGCTTGAGTTTTATCATTTAAAACGTTCAGTGTAGAATATTCTTTACAATAACGTTTTGTATAAAATCTGTCAGAAGCCTGAATCGTCTTTATTTCCATCCAATTTAAATCGGATTTGAGACGATCATTAAAAAAAAATCACTTAGTATTTAATATTAAATTTTAGTATAAAGAAATGGAAGTAGAAAAAAGGTGTAGTGATGTTGTTACACAAAAAGTTTTATCAACAAGTAATGAACATTTACCTCGAAATCTAAACAGATCTATTAAAGAAATTATAGAGAAAGAAGGATATCAGACATATAAAATTCAAAGCCGAAAAATCTCGACAGAAGGAGGAAACTACCTGGGAGTATTATATGAAGTAGATATAAAAGGTGTAACAATTAGTGGTGAGAAAGAAACGAATATTTTTATTAAACACGTTTTACCTGAAGAAAATGTAAAAATAATCTCGGTATCAGAAGTGTATTCCAAAGAAGTGTTTTTTTATACAAAATTAAGCAAAGTGTTTAAGGATTTGCAAGACGAAGCCGGAGTGCCAGATGACGAGAGATATAAAGCAGTGAAAGCTTTCGAAGAAAGCAACATCGAGGATATAATATTGGAAAACGTAGCCAGAAAAGGTTACAGTACAATATTCAGAAGAGAAGTTATGCCTTTAAAGTTTGCCGAATTATCCGTTCAACAACTGGCTAGATTCCATAGTTTAAGTTTCGTACTACAACAAAAGCGACCTCATTTCTTTGAAAAAGAAATAAAAGTACTTAAGCAGTCGGTACAGTGTGATGAAACTCATTGCACTTTCATAAAGAAAATATTCGATTTCTCGGTTAAAGACTTGGACTACGATAGAAAGATGAGAATGCAAAATATCCTTCCAACATTTTTGGACAAATATCCCAAATATTTGGCGGGTGCTACCGCTGGCATCAAATGTTTGTGCCACGGTGACTACAGAATGAATAACATTTTGTTTAAACAAATGGTGAGTAAAATTTTCTCCTAGATAAAAAAATCATGTAACTTCAATTATTAGATTTAATTTATAATAATGATCTTATTATATTTTGTGTGTAAATTTAATTTTAGTTAGATTAATGATATAAATATTAATCTAATTAGATAGCCTAGTTGGCAGAGATCCTGGTTCCGAATCAGAGCTGATGTACTATGCAGCTGATGAATAATTACGCATGTATAAATTATACTTTCGTATGGGAAAATTACCAATTACTTGTGCCCGAGGCGGCACAATTATTTAGTTCTATGTACTTATATATTTGGTAGCACCCAGCCATCTTCTGTATTGAAATTAGAATGTTTTTTGATTTTAATAGACTCGCGGATCAATCTTAGCAGGAATCGGTGTTCGTATGCGTGGATTTGTGGTCTATTAAATCTGATGTAATGGTCGGGGCAAACAAGGATATGATCACAGACAGGAGACTTCCTAGAGCGTAAAACACCGACGGTATCCAGTAATAAACAAAATTAAATCTAAATCCTAATATACTACTGCACAGCGTGAAGATACTGTGAGCACATTCTGGGCAGATCAGACCAGAAAAATTAATAAATAAAAGTTGAAGGTAGCCCGAGTTAACTATGACATCTGGACGTCTAGCACCTCAGTCCCCCCGTGACCACGGCTGCTGTAAAGCAATCGAAACGTCGGGAATTTAAAAACATAATTAAACGCCATAAAATAATTGTTTCATTACTTATTAATTTTTTTTCAGGATGGCGAAATATCTGATGTGATTCCCGTCGATTTCCAACTCTTATTCTACGGATCACCTGTGGTGGATTTAATTTATTTTGTATTTGGAGCTTCTGATTCTCAATTTAGAAGGAATCATTTGGAATATCTGAAAGATTTGTATTTTGAAACTATGGAGAAATTTCTTCGATATTTTGACATTGATGTAAATTCAGTATATCCAAGAGATAACTTCGACGCAGAATACCATGAGAGTCTGGATTACGGTTTAATGATTGGATTATTTATTATGCCTTTCTTCTTTACTCTTGAAGACGATGTGCCCGATTTCAGCAAAGATGATTTTTTTAATGTGACAGTGAACCTTGATTATAGATTCAAGGAAAGACTGGAAGGTATTATAGATGATATGATTGAGTTGGGTGTCGTTTGAAATTTCTTAAGTAGCTTTCCATTAAGAAAATTAAGAGTCATCCAATGTTATTAAAACTTATTAATATTTCGATGTACTTACTGATTTCTTGTCATAAAAATAGTTAACAGAATAAAACCATTCTTTTCTTGTCATAGAAAGAAACGGAGCAGATGTGTTTGTTTGTTTATTTGCTTTAATTACCATCTAAATTATTTGATTTAAAATAAGCTTTTTGATATTGTTTATCGATAGTGTATATAGTTTGCAATTTGTTGTATCTCTGAATCTGATCTGATCTGAGATTCTAGTTAAGTGAATAATTTTATTTCATGTATAATTGGAACTACTAGTTATAGCTAATGCGTGCAGTTTTCAGGTATATGTACATTTTATATCATTTCAGCCTATTACAAGTCCACTGCTGAACATAGGTCTCTCCCAAAGATTGCCATAAAGCTCGGTCCTGAGCCACCTGAATCCATCGACTACCCGCAACACTGCGCAGGTCCCAACTGTTGCCACTTCAGCTTGCTGATCCTTGCGACTATGTCGGTTACCCTAGATCTGCTGCGGATATCATCATTTCAGAGACATAATACACAGACTCTATCACATTTTATATATAATTTCTTAATTATTCTTCGAAGTAATGTAATGTAATGATTTTTTAATTACATTTTTTTTATTATGTTACCTTGTCATCCCTTAACAGCCTCTAAATAGCCTCTAATACTGCAGGATATAGGCCTCTCCCATAGGGACGATTTGCCAAAATCGCCACGCTCGGCAGACGGACTGCCGATAGCCTCTATTTAAGCTCTTCTTACGTCGGCGAAAATGTGTGGTATCGGTACCACACATTCTTATTAAATAAATACACCTGCTACGGTTATCTCCCCAACCCATGGGGTTGACTGGCAGAGAATGCCAATAGGCATTAAGTCCGCCCTTTGTCACCTCAAATTATAAGGGGTGTAAGCAATAAAGTTTCTTAAATAAATAAATAAAAAAATAAATTCTTGTTTAGCTAATATTAATACACCATTATTAAAATAACTTAATAATACAACACAATACTTTCAAGGATTCATAAGTCTTTTTAATAATAAGACATTTAAGCAGTTTATTAAAATATATATTAATATAACGTCAATGAATGTATCTATACTTTACGTGAATCGATTTTTTGAACTGATCTTTCCGGAACTAAAAATTTTGTAGGTAAAACATTATATTATTAATACTTATGTGGATGACTCGTACCAATGTACATTTTTCGAAACTTATGTACTGTTGGCATAAGTTGTACACTAAGACGACGACTGGCAGTTTCCTTCTCCGTCCAGGAGATTTATTTATGATACATTTGTATCCAAAAGATTTCTCCATCAGAAAAACCAACAAAAGCCGTAATGCCATGCATAGAAAATTTGCCCATGTTCATCACGCTGCTTAGGCCAGTTGTGTAGTTTTTCCGCTAACATTCCGGTCGCCAGGTGCTCGTCAATTAGCCAGCCGGGTACTGTAGAGACAGGTGGTAGAAGCAACATTCCGTTGGCTGGGGCGTCAACCCTTGACACTTATGTTTCTTAGAAATATTATATTAACTTTTATAGGAAGAGTAATAGGCGTTAGTGAGATGTATACCACCTCCTTTAACTTCCTTATCTCCTAGTCACACAATATGGAATATTTAATGAGAAGAACAACATTGACTGTCTGTCCACTGCCTATACTTTATACGCTGGTCAAGAAGGTTCGTGATCTCAGTGCGGGCATCCCCGCACTAATCAAATCAAATCAAATCATATATTTATCATATCTTCCGGGTATCGACGGCTCGGTGGCGTAGTGGCTAAGCGTTTAGCTGCGACGCTATGGGTTCGATTCAGCACGGGACCAGTATCTGTATCGACTACAAATAATTGTTTCGGATCTGGGTGTTTGTCCATGTGCAATATATGTATGTGAACTGCCTCCGAAGGTAATTTCTTTAAAAAAATAAAAATATGAAAAGCAGCATGGCCGAGACCGATGAAGACATGAGTTTGTTAAATTATGTTAATACTCGTAAATTCTTCCTTAGAAGTGGTTACGTTACTCTATAATATATTCTATAATATTTATTAGGTAATGTTCTATAATATTTTGTATTTAGATAGAATATCTTAAAACAATTCTTGCGCAAAAAATATTATCACTAACTAACTCTTTATGTGAATCACGCATATTCCATAAAACGCATTAAGCTTTTGTCTTTCGTCCGAGTCATTTATTTTAACTACTAGTTCGCATGCACGTATTATGGTTCTGATTCTAAAGTTCGCGTTTATTTTGTGCAAATTACATTTTCTACGAAATACTTTGATCGTTTCTTCCAAGGATTATAATAGTTACAACGACATTACAATGATGAAGCTTTGTGTTTCAAAGCTAATAACGATGTAACGATTTCTTTTATAATACTTAAGATGACTAAGGTTCAGAACGTTCTCTTGTTTTTTTGTCCGGACTTATCACATCTTCATTATCATCATTTCAGCCTATCATAAGTCCACTGCTGAAGATACGCCTCTCCCAAAGATTTCCACGAAGCTCGGTCCTGAGCCACCTGCATCCATCGACTCCCCGCAACACTGCGCAGGTCGTCACTCATCTTGTGGGTGATCGTCCCACACTGCATGTACCTGTACGAGGCTGCCAATCGAGAACCTTTTTTCCTCAACGGTTGTCAGTTCTGCATGCTAAGTGGATAAATAAAGGGTGTCTCAGAATGTTTTTCGTTTTTAGATGTTAAATAAAAAACAATATATCAATTAAATCTCGTTTTATTTAATGTTAATTTGAAGAGCAATTCTTGAAGTTTATTTATGAAAAACAACCGTTAGCAAATGCGCACCATTCATTTGTTCACACTCATTTAACCTGGAGCTAAAATTTTCAATAACTCGCTGGAGCATCGCTCTTGGAATAGAGTTGATTTCTTCAGTGATTCTTTGCTTCAAAACTTTCAGGTTGGGTGGCAATGGATTGTAAATTTTGCTTTTTAGGTAGCCCCATAGTAAGAAATCAGCAGGCGTTAAATCAGAGCTCCTCGGCGACTTATCACTCTTCCAGGGAATAAATCGTGAAGACCAGCTAAAAAGTCATTTGTAACATGTGAAGTGGCTACATCTTGCTGAAAAAAGGTGTTGCGGTTGTAGCCCTTCTGGTTTTGCATTTCTGTAGCCAAAAAAGTCCGGATCATATGGCAATCATTTAACATCTAAAATTTATTTAACATCTAAAAACGAAAAAAATTCTGAGACATCCTTTACTTTATTGTAATTAAAAAGGAATATATGGTAGGTTCCTTCTCTGTGTAGAAGACTAATGGTTCTGTTCAGGCTTGAAAAGTATAGAGAGCCGTGTGTGATGCGAGACATTCCCATCTTAATTCTCGGGGGTGACAAAGCATCTGCGATGTACTGCCGCGGGTTTAGAGTAATGAAAGTGTAAATAAATATCTTCATCCATTGATTTTGGAAATAACATCGAGCTAAGAAAAAAGGTAAAGGAAAGAGTAAAGCGTAATGTAAGATAGAAAATACGTATAAAAATAATTATATTTATATTTTAATTTGTTTTCAATGTACAGGTGTTTGCCTTACTTACGACAATTCTAAGCTTAAAGTTTGCCCAATTCTATCATCTCATCTATTACTCCCCTTACTCGGTCATAATATATGTGATTCAGGTTAAATGTTATGTCTGTGAAATCTTTCTCGCCCAGGTCTGGTACGTTGTCCTCTAGGGTGAGAATAAATGGTAAGTGAAATAATGTGACTTGTAACCCATAAACAACACATTCGTCGTAATCCCGCTCGAACTCTTTCCTAGGATACACTGAATTTATGTCCATTTCAAAATATTTCAGATAATTTTCCATCGTTTCAAAGTACGTTTCCTTGAGGGGGTTCAAATAGTTTTTTCGAAATTCCTTGTCGCTGGCACCGAAAATTAAAAATATAAAGTCGACTACTGGTGAGCCGAAGTACAGGAGCTGATAGTCTACCGGTATCACTTCGGTTATTTCACCTTCCTGTAAAATTAATGATTGTACATAAGAAAACTAATTTCGTTCTTATAATTAAATCACTTAGTTATAAGTGAGTTATAACCATTGAAAAAGAAATCACCAACTTTAAACTACAAGTGTTATTAATTAATTTTATAGAGATTCGTCGGTCGCGCGGCTTAGTGTTTAGCGTACCTGATTGCTGAGCCTGTCCTCGATTCGAATACCGGCCGAAGTAAAAGTTGTGTAATGTTCGTCCCGTGTCGCTGACACTGCATCCTGACCTCTCCTACGATTTTCTGGCATTAGCGTTATATTGGAAATGGGAAGGTAAAGCCCAGTGAGTGCGTCTATGTTTACGGCACTATAAGATCGCCTGCGCAGTCGAGGGGGGCCGATAGTGTTCGGAGGTTGTCGCCTTGATAGAAATCGGTCAGGATGCCCATATCCGAAGTGCATGCATTTGCTTGCCTCCATGTATTTTACGTGGCCGACGCATCTTGTGCCTCTGTGTTTAGTTCGGTGTGTGAAGTAACCGGAGCCCCTCACCCCCCGTCCCTTTCTCTTCCTCCCCGTACCAAAATATTTTATCGTCTCCAACGCACCATCAGCTCTTTTGATGTTGCAGATGTACGTGAGCGTCGGTAATCAGTCGGAATCAGCTGTCGCCAGCATTATTTCCGAACAGTTACGACTTAGGGACCTTCAAGAAAAGAGCCAATTCCTTCCTTAAAGGCCGGCAGCGCGTCTGTAGCTCCTCTGGTGTTGTGGATGTTCGTGGGCGTCGGTGATCACTTGCCATCAGGTGAGCCGCACGCTCGTTTGCCCCCTTCTTCTATAAAAAAAAATAAAACCAACAGCGTATCTACCGTGGGGGGGTTTTAGTCGGTCCGGCATCTTCAATGCTGATCTCGACATATACAGTCACTGGCCTTCTACTATAAAAAAAATCCCCTACCAACAAACAAGCCGCATGCTTGTTTGATTCCTTCATCATCATCATCATCATTTCAGCCTATCAGAACTTCACTGCTGAACATAGGCCTCCCCCAAAGATTGCCACGAAGCTCGGTCTTGAGCCACCTGTATCCATCGACTTCCCGCAACACTGCGCAGGTCGTCACTCCATCTTGTGGGGGGTCGTCCTACACTGCGTTTCCCTGTACGTGGCTGCCACTCGAGAACCTATTTTTCCCAACGGTTGTCAGTTCTGCGAGCTATGTGGCCGGCCCGTTGCCACTTCAGCTTGCTGATATTTACGGCTATGTCTACTGATGAACTACCTTAGTTCTGCTCCGGATATCGCATCGTTGCAGACTCTAACTTGATCTCTCTAATTCTCTTTGATCCCTTACTCAAAAAAAAAATGTTTATGTAGAGGGTTGGAAATGACCTCAGTTTTGCTACCCTCGCACAAGAGGCGCTGCTCGTGCATCACCAATCCGTTGGGTTTACGTTCAGCATTGTAGTATGGATTACGTCTGTCATTGGATCACCATTATCCAATATTTTTTTTTTATGGAAACGACGGCAAACGAGCAATCGGTGGACTTGATGGTAAGTGATTACCGTCGCCCACATACGCCTGCAACACTATAGATGCTGCAGGTGCGTTGCCGGTTGTTAAGGATATTTGAGAGATGGTAGGGAAGAGGAGGGGAATAAGGAGGGGGTGTGGGCCTCCGGTCACCTCACTCACCGAACGAAACGCAGAAGCACAAGATGCCTCTACTTCACGCCGGTATTCTGCGAGCCCGTGGTACCAATCCGGTCGGGCCGGCCCATTCGAGCAGCAGCTAAAGCCGCCGCTTGGCTTTAGTTTAGCAGTACTGTCATTACCCAGGTACAGTAGCACCGTGTACAGTTGCGTTTCATATTTGTAGATTATTGCAATGTTAGTACATTCCTACGTTATCAGTTAACTAATAGCAGTTAAAATGACATTATTGCAAGTGTTTGTTTTAATGTATGTATGTATGTACATATTCACGCCGTATTCCCAACGGGGTAGGCAGAGACAATCTTCTTCCACTTGCTACGGTCCTGACATG
This sequence comes from Bhutanitis thaidina, assembly GCA_029286595.1. Taxonomy (NCBI): domain Eukaryota; kingdom Metazoa; phylum Arthropoda; class Insecta; order Lepidoptera; family Papilionidae; genus Bhutanitis; species Bhutanitis thaidina. The sequence goes on from JAGSMS010000010.1 coordinate 15,113,351, forward strand.
TCTTTCGCTTCATCCACTTTCATTTATCTTCGCATGCATGCTCGTTGGTTTAGAGTACTCTTGATCTGATCTTTTTTCAGAACGTCTCCGATTTGATCGTGAAATCTTCGCCTAGGTCTTCCTCTCCCGACTCTACCATTTATACTAGCCTCACATATTTGTTTTGTCAACCTACTTACATTCATCCTCTCCACATGTCTAAACCAGCTCAGCATCGCTTTCTCAATTTGTGTCACTACATCGTCTTTCACGTCACAAGGCTCTCTGTTGTTTGTTTTAACGTTAAAAATTTTCAATTTATTTGACAACAACAGCGAAAGTAAATGATTTCATTTATTCATGAATGAATCATCCTTGGCAGGAATCGGAATTGTTTTTGAGAAGATATGTGGTCTGTAAAATCTAATGCCATTACATTATATTGAGATGAGGCGATCTAAAACATGACCGGGTCGGTCCGACCGGGGTAATACCACAGCCAAAATACAGGCACCATGTGCTTCTGCGTTTCGTTCGACAGCTGAGGTAACCGGAGCCCCTCACCCCTTTCACTCTCCCTCCCCCCCCATCCCTCAAGTCTTTAATGGACGTCATCGCACCTACAGCTCCTCTGGTGTTACAGATGCGCGTGAGCGTCGGCAATCACGTACCATCAGGAGACACTTGCTCGTTTGCCCCCTTTCCCATAAAAAAAACAAGAACGATGTACAGAAGCTATAGCTATGATAGATATGTTAATGAGTTGAGCCTATTAAATAATTTAAACTTGAACATTTACATCAAGAAATAAACGAATATTACCATAACTTTCATCAGTATGTTATTCATCCTGTAATCGCCGTGACACAAGCACTTAACCTTGGTTTTATTACCATTTAAATGTTGCAGGTAACTTTCTATTAGCTGCGGTAGTTTTTTATCAATTCTCGTTCTCACTTCATCGTCCAGTTCTTTTACACTGCAGTTGTACAGTTTCCTGCAGAAATTTCGGTAATTTTCGTGGGATGGTATCGATTGTTTCAGTGTTTTAATTTTCTTATCAAAATACCGTGATCTCTTATGTTCTAGAACAAAGCTTAAAGAGTGGAACTTGGCCAGCTGTTGCACGGCCATTTCGGCGAACTCCAATGGCATGACATTCATACGATATAACGTTGTGAAGCCTTCATTGGCTAAGTTCTTCAGTATTATAGCTTCCGTATCACTTTCATCGTAACATTTGATCACTTTGTACATTTCATCTGATGGTACTTTTGCTTCGTACTGTAATTCCGTGAACACTTCGTTTAGATCTCTGTAGAAAAATAATTCTTTGGAATACAGATCAGTTATATCAATTACTTTCATATGTTCCTTCGAGATAGCGTATTTAACAAATAAATTAGTTTCTTTTTTTCCTCTATTTGTTCTACCTTTTATATCTACTTCGTAGAGTGTTGCCATATAATTGCCACCTTCCGTAGATATTGTACGGTTAAATATTTTATGGGTCAAGTAACCTTCTTGTTTGGCTATTATATCTATGGATTTTTGTAGATTAGATGGAAGTTCTTCCTCGCTTGAAGATTCTATCTTCATTAAGTTTTCATCGCAATACTTCTCTTCAATTTGCATTTTAAAATAATTTCTAGAATCTTTCTTCTTCTTTCTTAGAACTAAAAGATTGATCACGAATTCTCCAGATTCAAAAATATGCAGGCGAATGAAACAATTTAGAAAATATTTAGCTATTGGGCGGTTTGGCCTTACAATGTGAACCATTAAGTGGCACTTTAGAAATAAAATTATTACATATAAAAGTCGGTTTTTATATTTGCTGAAATGATAAAGGCTATGACACACTAAACATAATTTATGGTTAAATTTCTTCGACATTTGAATTTCTCTTAGCTGGTATATTTTTAGTAACTGTAAAAGATGTCAAGCATATATCTATTAATAATCACAATAAACAGCTTTACACAGTTCCTTTTTTAATGTTATTTTATGAAAAAGGGGACAAACGATCAAGCGGCTCACCTGTTGGTAAGTGATTACCGACGACCGTACATCTGCTGCACCAGAGGAGCTGCAGGTGCATTATCGGCCTTTAAGCATTTTAGGGAAGGAAAAAGGAAAAGGGGGAGGGGGGAATGAGCCTCCAGTAACCGCAATCACCGAACGACACGCAGAAGCACAAGATGCCTCTGCTACAAGCCGGTATTCTGCGAGGCCATGGTACTGCTCCGGTCGAACCGGTCAATACAAGCAGCAGCAAAAGCCGATGCTTGGTTCCGACCTCTACAAAAATCATTTGCCGACTTGGAACGACTTGACTCCATAGCCATAGCCGGGCTACTTTCGCCAATCCATCCAGATGAACAGAATCTTTATAGATGTTGCACGCTTTCACCAGTTTCCTTATTATTACCGCAAATACGTACCATAGATATTTGAGCGTGATCATTCTTTTAACTATCAAGGGTAGGGTATCAAGATAGTTTCAGTGCGTGTGGTTGTGATGGTGGTAGAAGTAGTCAAAGCACAGGCGGGAGTGAGGGAAGTGCCCTTCTTCTTTTCAAGCTAGGTAATACATATTTTTTTCTATGCGGATCTTATGTATGTAAACGAATTATATTCCTTTTAGCATATTAGAATGGCATAAGTGAAAATCTACTTAAATAAAATGCGGCGTATTATAAAATTTAAATCTAACTAAGTCTGTGTACAGCTTTAGATTGCGCAATAAACTGAAAGTCATGTACCGCTATTTGCGATATGCGCGGTAAGTTACCTAAATCAACGTTTGTTCATGATATAAAGTTTCCTCTCAAACTAAAATTCTTTCATTATAAGATATCTAAGAAGCAACAGTACGATATTATAACAGGAATATTAGCTACTGTCAGTATTGCCGGCATTCTTTAGAATATTGCCTCATTGACCCATAGAGTCTAGTTCCGCGTCCAGTACTTTTTGGTATAGAAATGAGAATCGAGTTAAATTTAAACTTTGGATCAAATAGTGTAGCTAATTCAATATATTGCCATTGTTTTTTTTTAATGGAATGGCGGCAAACGAGCAATAGGTTCACATGATGGTAAGTGATTACCGTCGCCCACATACACCTGCAACACCAGAGGAGTTACAGGTGCGTTGCCGGCGTTTAAGGGTTATTGGGAGATGGGAGGGAGGATAAGGAGTGAATGGGGAGAGAGAGTGGGCCTTCGGTTACCTCACTCACCGAACGAAACGCAGAAGCACAAGATGCCTTTACTTCACGCCGGTATTCAGCGAGGTCGTCGTGGTATTAATTCGCTCGAGCCGGCCCATTCGAGCAGCAGCTAAATCCGCCGCTTGGCTCTAACAGGTTAATAAAATTGTATTTGCATTATTCAAAAAGCGAATAACCTTAACTCTCAAAAGTTATTAAATTAAATACTTACAATCATTAGTAACTAGGAGTATATTCTCTTGTGATTCCAATAACCACAGCATGCTCTTAACGTTGACCACAGGTCGTTTAACATCTCTGTCTACCCTGTGACTACGGTCGATACAGAGCATCCGAAACGTTAGGAATGAAACGAAATAAATGAAATTAAACGCGCTAAATTCCGTAAAATCAGTTTCATTTTAATCTTCGAGATTCTTCAATTTTTTTTTCATCGATACACGAAAACAATTTCGTTAGTACACTTTGTTATTTTCAGTATTTGGATTTGGTAATATAAAGATTATCTTTGTCCGTAATTGAATTTCGGATTAACATAAAACATTAGGCGCTTATAGCTCTATAAAACAATTTGTATGTAATAGGCATCATATTTTTATAGAATCTAATTTATTAAAAATAAATATTCCTACATTCGGCATGATCTGATGATGTAGCTGTTAACATGGTCGTAATATTTGTACTGTCTATTCTGCAAACAAAGCTTTTTGTGAAATGCCGAATTTCAATCATTTTCTATTTTCAATCAAATCGTTCTAAAATTGCCAAAGAAAAAATAAAAATCAAGCTCCTAACGTAATTGATTTGACATGATTTGTAGTGATGTGAACATTTGTCTTGAACATATCCGTGCACTGCTAGTATTCGTAATATTTATATTTACCCCTATTGGCACGTGGTAGAGCCAAGCCGCGGCTTGACCGTGGTGTTATACGGGATTATTCAATTCGGTTTTTAAAAAAAAGTAATTAGCGTAAAACAGTTTATCAGTTCAATAAAAGACAAGATTCTAATTAGATATTTGGCAAGCGTGTAACGTGTTTCGAGGATGGAATCGGACTGATTGCTCTCATGTTAGGTTCTGGTAAGTTTAGAATGTTGAGTAGGCATGTTAGGAATGCTGGCTTTGCAAGGTAATCATTGTCAGCATTAGCCCTTACAGTTTAGGGATGTAACAGAGGCATCTTGTGCTCCTACGGTGATCGAGGTAACTGGAGACACACTCCCATCATCCCTCACATCTCTCAAATATACCTAAAGTCCGGCAACCCAGCTCCACCGATGTTGCAGATGTACGTGGGCTACGGTAATCACTTAACATCAGCTGAGCCGCTAGCTCGTTTACTCTCTTTCCCATTAAAAAAAAATACTCTATATGCTAAGTATAAATAACTCTATAAATAATCTACTGCTGAACATACGTTACGTTATCGATGAGTGAACGCTTCGCGGACGCTTCGTAAACGCTTCGCAAACGCTTCGCAAACGCTTCGTAGACGCTTCGGAGACGCTACGCACCGTAGTTAACCAGTAATAGCTATAGGTTACAAATTATATAGCTTTGTTAGCGTTTTCCTGTCTTATTAATTAGCTTAGTTAAAAAAATTAACGGTTCTACATTGTAAGCCACTTAGTATTGCAGCGGTTTTACCGTGATAAGTAAAAAGTAAAATACTTTTTTTCAATATGTTCGATTTAGGTCAAGCGTTAGGTTTCTGGAAAACGAATTAAAAAGTGAAGATACTTATAATGTGTGCTTTTCTGAAGCGAGGTGAAATACTCGTATATTTACGTACCGAATGTTTGACCTCAATTTATTAATTTTGTAACAAATGCAATTAGACATTTCATTCCTGAGTGGTGGTTGTTTTACTTTAATAAACTTGATAGCCTGCTAAACATAGAAATGTAAAGGTCAAAGAGCAGCCAGTAAATGCCCACGGCTGGGCGTAGGTCTCCTCTGAAATATTTATAAGAGTTTTGGAGTCGAAAAGGCTTTGTAGCTGTGATATCTCTCAGACTGTGTGCGTCGTTGGTTTGCAATCTTCGGCAGCAAGCTCGACGACCAGGCTCGTCTCTGTTCATGTTCTAACTCGTTCAATGTCTTCTTTACTCCTCTTTATAACCTGCTAGATGGCTGGATGATGAGCGCTTAAAATTACACAACAGTATTTATAACTGAAATATCGATTTTAGTCTTGTAACGTAAGAGTTTGCCGTATGGTATCACCGTAAGAATCTACCATCTATTTTCTTCCTGAAGGTTGGGTAAGAGACGACTAAGTGAACAGATTCGAAATTCGGAATGACTACAGACAGATGGGGGGACGAACATCTTGAAAAATACAAGACCAAAAGTAAGGATACCAATGGTGCAGCAGCGTCTAAGATGCGAGGTGTCTGGTACTGGGATCGCCAATTTACTTGTCCAGCATGGCGATTATAACAAATCTTCCTTTTCAGAGCCGCGGTAGCGTAGTGGTCAGGGCTCTCACTTTAGTGTCATAGAGCGCGAGTGACCTGGGTTCGATCCACGGTGCCGGCACTACTAAAATGGTTAATAACAATTTTAAGTTTACAACGTGGTCAAACGGTGATTGGTGAAACGGTGATGACTCTCTGATACTAGTATTTGAGAAGGAGGCCTTCGCCCAGCTGTGGGCACTTACAGGCAGTTACTTTACTTTTTTTACTTTCCTTTCGCGAGAAGGCCTCTCGATGTCCAGCAATGGACAATTTACAAGGTAAGCATAACGCTTATGTTGAGTGACATTTGGCTTTTATTGAACTTCAGTAAGTAGACATATTTCACCGAACCACTCGTAATGGGCTTGCTTAAGCCGGCGGCACCTTGAAGAGTCGGTCGATCAGTAACCCAGCACCTGCCCACGGGTATAACGTCGCCATGAACAACTTTGTCATAAAGCCTCATTTTATGCGAACCTAGTCCCTCAAAATATCGTTGGCATGTGAATTAGTAATAAAAAAAAGTCCATATTCTTTCGATATTACTGTTTATTTATTTAATATTTTATGTACAAGTTAATCAGAAAAACTGTACAAAGGCACTGCTTATTTTTAACAAACTTTCTTTATACATATAAATGCAATACGTTATATATATAAATCAACATGCATCTTTTTATACATAAATACACAAATTTAAATATGTATATAATAGAATAGTACCAATAATTCATACTGCCAATGACATATAGTGGTATTTGACACTTTTCTTAAATACAGAAATTCTTCTATTGTATAAGTAGTATAAGTGTTAAGTAATCTTTCAATTTAATTACCTATTTATTGGTACCTATATTATTCCTTTGATGTATTTACAACTATTATGTTTTGCACCTTAATAACATTTCTCCACGCCTCGGGTTGACTTGAAGAGAATGCCAAAAAGCATTAAGTCCGCCGTTTGTAATACTTTTATAAACGTTTACAAATAAAGTTTAAATAAATTACCACCACATCCACGATTTGATCGGGTGATTTGGAATATTTGCACGCGCATTCAAAACCGATCACAGTACAATAATATGATACCATCCAGCTGTATCTATTATATATTGTATTAAATTGGAATAGAATAGGATTCGAAAAGACAAATAACGTAATAACATTGAATTGATGAAAGAAGAACGAGAAAATCGTGTCTATTAGTTTTTAAACTCTATCCTTTTATAAAATATGAAATGAAATTCTTCTGAAATATAACATTTATGGGAAAAGGGAAAGAAAACTTTTCACGTGTCATAAGAAAAGAATTTCCATTGAATTTCCATTTCAACACGTCTAGAATTATATTCTCTTTGAATAGACATACACACAAATAGAGTGTATATAATTTTATAATTAATTTAACACTGTTTGAACAGGAGAAAACTCGATGAGCGTCGCCTCTGATGAGCGCTACATTTTCGTACGTTCTATCTCCTGGAGCGGCGAAAAGTGTCTAGTTCCGCAATCCCCGTTTCCCATTTGGCAACGCTAGATCTTGCCAAATAGAAACCCACAATATCTGCCAACACCGACGTAGGTAACAGGCTAGAGGGCTCATTTGATACAGCAACAGACTAAACATGACAGTTAACAAAACGTGATCAAAAACGCACACTATAATGTATAAACTACTTACTATACACGGTCTTGCGTGCATATTTTCGTATGTGTTTTCATACATGTAGGCATCATTTTGTTCTAATAATTGACAATCGTGTTTTCATTATAGTAAAAGATTAAATTATAAGTTCTACGTCATGCAGCTTAATAAGCTGCATACAATGGGGGAGTTGGAAAAAACAGGGCATGGTTTATGAATTGTCACACTTGAAGAAAAAGGATAGCAATACATAATATGTCCTAAGTGTGATGTAATTGAAAAGATATAGGTTAGAATATGTTAAGTCTGTATTAAACGTCTGTGGTGCTTGCCGTGATATACGTAAAATGTATGTTTGTGTTTATAAGAGTATTATTTAATATTTTTGAATGCGCTTGGGCCGGCTCTACCAGATTGGTACCACGGTCTCGCAGAATAGAGTTGTTGAAGGCGTGAAGTAGAGGCATATTGTGCTTTTGCGTTTCGTTCGGTGAGTGAGGTAACTGGAGGCCCACACCCCCTTCCCATCCCCAAATATCCTTAAAGGACGGCAACGCACCTGCAGCCCCTCTGGTGTTGCGGATGTACGTGGGCGACGGTAATCACTTACCATCAGGTGAATCGAAGGCTTGTTAGCCGCCTTTTCCATTAAAAAAAGGGCAATATATTCTATTCATTCTATTTAGTATAATTATCGCATGCCGTTTGCCGCCTTTCACACAAAAAAAAAATAGAGCAAATACAAATTTCACTTGTCAAATGTAACTTTTTTACAATGTACTCCCGTTACGTAATGAAGTAGTTACGTAATCTAACGGAGAAGAATCAGGCGGAAGAAGCTGAGTTAGGTATTCTTTCTTCAAAAAAGCGGAGGAGGAGGGGTTATCAATTAGTCTGTGTATGTTACGCGATGTATTCGTCGTCTGTGAATCGATTTTGATCATTCTTATTTTTATTGGATAACTCCAGGGGTGTCCCAATTAATAAAATTTGGTTGAAGACGGTTGCTTCTCTAGTCCATGTTTTAAATTCACCTGTCGTTTTTCTTAAATCTTTTTATTAGTTTTTAATGCTATACTCCGATTTAAGCCGTGACTCTGCATGTTAAAAAAAGTTTATTGTTGTAGAAAAGTTAAGTAATTCCTTTAAATTTTCTTAGCTCAATATTTTAAATCTTCGCGTATCTAATCTCCAATTATTTATTTGTTTTAGTTATTTTGATATCACTATTCATATCTCAAATACTCGAATGAATGTTGAACAAATAATGAATTGTAGTTTTTGTTCCTCTGCGGGCATTATCTCGTAAATAAGTCATTTGCGTTGGAATTGCATGTAAAGATAAAATTACATTACAATTACGTTACGGCTTAGCCATTACTTGCAGATTTTTAACCGACTTCAAACAAGGAGGAGGTTATCAATTCGTATTTAATTTTTTTTTGTATTGTATTTTTTCCATTTTCCATTCTCCAAGAGCGCAAATTTTTTTTTAATGTGATTACAGCATATTAGCAGAGTCGGCAAGTTCAATATGAATGCTAGAACGTGGAAGTCCATTTAGCTACTGAGTATATAATTACATATTTTTTATACCTGAGAATATGCTAAGTTATGTCAGAAATGCACCGACCAAAAGCCAACTTCCAACTTCACCACAGTCTTATTAACTTAGTAGAAGACCGTGGTTTTCCAACTTCACCGCAGCAATGTTGGGCGCACTAAGCGCCCCTTTATCCTTGTAGGAATCCTTTTGACGACACGCGCTAGTACGAAAGTACAGTCGACGTCAATAATAATTATTTATGGATTTTATCACGTTTAATGTTACATTAATGTTAGAAGCGCCAATACCCTAACGGGTTAAGGTGCGGACTTCGAAACATGACGTCGCAGGTTCGAGCCCATTCGACTATTGTCGTGAGGAATATTAGTAATGTTAGTTAAATAGCATAGCTAGTATTCTTTTCAAAAAAAATTAGGTTCCCGAACGTTTTCAGTGCTATACAGTACCCGCGTGAGTGTCATACATATATATATGTAGCACTCGAAACACATATTATGCGCGCGTGTGTGTGTGGGTGTGTGGGCGTGTGCGTGGCGGTGTAGAGCACTCGAACCGTCGTGAAAATAGTTTCATTTCAAATACGTTGTTCTCGCGAAAATACAAGAATCATTATCCATAAGTATGGTCATACCATCGGTAGGTTCAAAAGTAACGTTTTATTAAAAAAATAATTGTATCACCGATTTTATTGGATTTTTTTACCTTTGTTGTTATTGAAGCAGTCTTTAACTGACATTGGTTAAGAAAACATTAATGAGACGCTTTCACTTATTAATAGCGCGCGAAAGATTTTGCATGGTTTCGAGATTTATTCAACTCAAATTGCTTCTGCGAATTTTATACTGCTTTAAGTACACTCGTATAATAAAGTTGTATCGTTGTTTACAATACGCTATGATTGGTTACTGCAATGACATTTCGTTACATTTCGAAAGCTTGCTCAGTCATAGTTTAAATTTGATGTTGACTGTACGTCTTTAAGTAAAAAGACGTCAGGGGTTAGGTAAGCGTGCGCTTAGGCGCAACCCCGACTCTGCCGCCGAGCAAGTTTCGAGGATAGAGAGTGTGGTGGAATTCGATATCGAAAGTCATGGCGTTACGGACGCGTGTAACGCGACAACTTGAATATTCCTCCCACAGTCCGACTGACACCTCATGTCAAAGACTCGAATACGAACTGGGATCGCCAAGCCTATGCAAAGTGGAGATGTCCAGCTGGCTACGTAGGTGCTTGTCAAATTCATGGTTTCCGAGTCCGGCTCCGCCATGACAAGGCAAAAAGCCCGAAAGTAAAGCTTGGCATATTTTATTCATTCTCATCAGCCTATCGAAGCCCATTGCAGAACTAAATAGTCCTATCTCTTCAAGAAAGCGTTATTTCCTGAGAGGTTTGCCCATGCTCAACACGCTGTATAAGCAGGTTGGTGAGCGCTGCGCCGATATCCTCAAACTATTGATGATCTTCGAGATAACTGGTCTGTGAGATTTAGGTACGGAAAATTTTAATTTATTTTCCTCCATCATTGGGTCGCCAGAACCATGTTTGTAGCACGTTTGGAGCAGGCTGCACTTCTCCCAGATGACGTTGGAATTTGGACAAAAGAAAAAGTTGTACTCCTCCTTAAACTTGGTTATTAAGTTTACTAGTTTTGTATAGAGCAGGTGAATAGAAGACAATCATGAGATATTTTTTATTATGTTACATATATTTTATTATTTTTTATGCCAAAGGGGGAACATGAGCAAGCGGCTCACCTGATGGTAAGTGATTACCGTCGCCCACGTTCAACTGCAAGGCAGGTGCGTTGCCGGTCTTGAAGTATATTTGGGTGATGGGGGGCAGAATGAGAAGAGAGGATGAGGAAAGAGAGTCGGCTTCTGATTACCGCACTCACCGAATGAAATGCAGAAGCACTAGTTGGGCACGAATGGTTGGCTCGACCGGTGTAGTACCACGACCTCCCAGCTTCTGCCTTTCGATCGGTGAGTGAGGTAACCGGAGGCCCACTCCCCTTCCCCATCCTCCTCTACATCCTCCCTCACATCTCCCCAATATCCTTAAAGGCCGGCAATGCACCTGTAGCACCTCTGGTGTTGCAGATGTACGTAGGCGACGGTAATCGCTTACCATCAGCTGAAAACCGCTTGCTTACTTTCCGCCGATCCTATAAAAAACAAAATCTGCGATGATAAAACTTTCACGCTGTGACGTCTTATTACCGGAAAAGTCAATGGTAAACCAGGTTTCGTCGTATTGTGTGTGCACGTTTCTTAATTTGTTTATCCATAAAATAAATCCATATTTACAATATTCTTATTATATCACATTTTCTATTATCTGTTTTCATCCTACATGCCTTGCACTGTTTATTTGATCATTTGAATCATATTCTATTTTCCAGGGAAAATTATTTCTACTTTTTGATTATTAATTAAGGTTTGACTTCGCGTTAATCTTACGGCTTCCAACAGATGGATTAAAAAAGTGCCTGACCGAAGCTACACTGCCAGCCCATGGTGCAAGGTGTCTGCGATCTTCAATCTTGCTGGCCATTCTGCCCATTCTTCTTCTCTCTTCACCAAGGAGAGTCTTATGTCTGACAGTTTACTAATAAAAAATATTCCCTCTATGAAACTATAGCGTACGCTCTGATCTTTATGGGAAGAACACGTTACTAGTTTATTACTTTATGGGATAGGCGGCAAACGAGCAAGCGGTTCACCTGATGGTGATTACCGTCGCCCACGTACATCCGCAACACCAGAAGTGCTGCAGGTGCTTTGCCGGCCTTTAAGGGTATTTGGGAGAGAGAAAGGATATGGGGAGGGGGAGTGGGCTTCAGGTTACCTCACCTCACTCAACGCAGAAGCACAAGATGCCTCTATTTCACGCCGGTATACTGCGACGCCGTGGTATCAACCCGGAAGAGCCGGCCTATTCGAGTAGCAGCTAAAGCCGCTGCATGGCTCTACCACGTACAAAAGTACTTGTTCGCAGCTTTCTTTGCCGACTATCCTAGCCGGTGTTGAAAAGCAGACATTCCTTTGAATTCCACGAGATAGTATGGGGTGATTTCCTTACGACATCCTTACGGAACCGGTCCAGAAGTAATAAGATTTTAATTGTTATCATCATTATCATTACGGCCTATCTTACGTCCACTGCTGGACGTAGGATTCCGCTTGAAGATTGCCGCGATCGGCAGGGATCATCCCGTCTTGTGGTGGGGTCGTCTTTTACTGCGTTCTTCTCAACAAGTAGTGGATCTAAATAGTGGAATATTATTGTTCAGATCTCTCAGCCACATAATTTGGAAATTCCGCGTTATCTTATCTGAAGTAACGCCAGCTATAAATCTTATTGCACATTGTTTGTTTGCTTCATTTATATTTACAATGCTGATAATGTTTCGAGCAAATAAATCTTTCTTTACAGCCTTTGATATCTAATCTTGATTTTATTGTGTTTAAAGTGAGCGTGCGTCAGTAATAATTTACGTTTACCGAACTGGTTAGTGATATCTTCGGCTTCTGAATGTTTATGTTTTAATTTAATTAATACAAAAAAAATTATAACACTTGCCCTTATTTATTTTCGTCGTGTGGAGACGACGTTCAGGTATTAACCAACCCATCTCATCCTCTGGTATTTGTAAACGTCTAAGAGACTGTAACGGATGTCAGAGTAAAAGTTTGTTGTTTGTTCACGAGTTTGTACGTGGTAGAGCCAAGCGGTGGCTTTTGAAGACGTGTGTGTTGTTTATAGACCGGGATAGTATCACGGCCTCGCAGAATAACGGCGTGAAGTAGAGGTCATCTTGTGCTTCTGCTTTCGATGAGTGGGGTAACCGGAGGCCCTCTCCCCATCCCCATCCCCGAACCTCTCACATAACTCCATAATATACTTAAAGGCCGGCAACTCATCTGCAGCTCCTCCCGGTGTTGCAGATGTACGTGGGCGACGGTGAATCGATGGCTTGTTAGCCGCCTTTTCCATTAAAAAAAAAGGGTGATATATTCTATCCATTCTATTTAGTATAATTATCATCTGGATTACATTTGCGAAGTTTGCGACAAAATCGACGTGATAGAAGTGAGTAAAAAGTGACAACGAAGTGAGTAAAAAGCTTGGAGGTGAGCCGCTAGCTCGTTTGGCCCTTTCCCATAAAAAAGTAAGGTTCAGTAGCAGGCTATAAATGTCTATAAATGTTGTCCACTAAAGGAAAAGGCCTTTTTTGAGATTTTGAGAGAGTTTTGGATCCGAGAAAAGTCGGCCACGCCACTTTTGCGTGTGTACCATGCAGGTTGCGAAATCATTTTTAACCCCGAGCTCGTGGTAAGTTCAGCACCATTTCAAAATAGTAACAGGTGGTCAGCACTCCCCTGACGGTATATTCAAAATTTATAACCATATTTGAACTTAATCGCCTTCATGCCACTTATGGTCAGAGATCTACCGCGCGGCTTTGTGGTTAGCGTACCTGATTGTTGACGTATGGGGTCGAAACCGGTGATTACATAAATTATTGAATTTTAGAGATGAAGATTTTTTTGAAATTTTCTAATAGTTTTTCAAATACGAGGGTTTAAAAAAATTGTAAGAGTTCTAGACTTTCATTACTCTCGCACCGAGTACCTATGATCAGTGAACTGCAATGTAACAACGGTTTGATTATCATTTCATTGATACGCTTACCAGAGCAAAATTAAATAAAAGGTATTAATTAGGTTTGTATGCAAAAAGGTTTTAATTAAAGAAAAAAAAACTTTTATCGATATTCGTACATAGAAGTCTACCGATATTCTTATATATCTCTTAGATATCTTCTGCTTATTTATCAGCTTCCATTGCCGGGTGAAGAACTCTCCCCATGTTCACCACACTAAGCAGACAATACTGGCGCTGTAGAATAATTGTAGAAAAAAATAGTTATATATTCCCTTTTACACATTATTCACTGAGATTTGGGTGGGGCAAATGCTGATGGATATTCCGCCATCGTTCGGTATTTTTTTTAATAATCCTTGCCTTTATATAAACATGATATTCAGTAGAGGGCGATGTTATGTAGAGGGAACAATTCTTTCAATAATGCAAAGATTACGCCGAGCGTATGTTTTTCAAAAGGTCCCTTTGAAAACATTGCAGTCCGATTTTTGTTATTGTTAGACGAAGATAAAAGCCTGGCTCTGTTTGTAGGTTTATGTATTTGGTTCGGGTCTACGTATTTTGCGTGTCTAGTGGCGTATCATGAGTGGGGTAGGCAGAGCACCTGGTCCTGGACCTGGTCGCTATTAACAGACGGACCGTAAAGTGATTAGTTTAGTTAATAAAAATATTTTTTTCTTAACATCGCCAAGCGCAGTTCTCTCGCCTTAGCTTGTACTACACAATGGTAAACATCGACCATTTACAATTATTGGGAAAAGGTGATATAAGTCTTTCATTCAGTATCTTTCATTCGCAGTGTATGATTAATTAAACAACTGAACACAGAGAGAACCTTCATACCCGTTCGGCCATTTTGTCTCGCGTCCTATCGCGGTCGGACGATACTGAAGTTGTAAAATAAGTTCTGTCTGACACTCGAAGCTCTCAAAATATCGTATAATCAGTACCAGTATATACCATACCAGTGTCAACGTTATCTTTACTTCTTTTTTCTCAATTCTTCTATAATTTATTATTGTATGTACGCGTATTGAAATATTGTATCTATATATAGATTTACATTTATTATAAATTTTTTCCTCTCTTTAGTTCTCTCTGTTCTATTACCTTCACCTACTTCATTTCATCTCTGCATCGTCCAAAGATTGACTGGTAGAGAATGCTTCTGGCATTAAGTCCGCCTATATACATTCTCATGTATATGAAGTTTAATAAATAAATAAAAAAACATATAGCAATCACAAATCGAGCTAATTCCAAGGCGCATGAACGATATCTATGTGTGAACGTGGAATAAAAACGCAAAGAACATTCCCTTGTGTAAACATTTACCCAAGTCAACCTTGAGAAACTAACATCCGACCTCATCTTTAAACTGTTCCTTGAGTCTTAGGCAAACCTGGTTGCTTGGAAAGTTGACGGAACGAGATGCGTCAATACTTTACATGGTTCCTGCATCTGTATTATGTTTGGAGTACCGTTGTGGCATTTTGGGGTGTTACAACCCGATATCGAGTAACTTGCGTTGGGCTCTAGTGGAAAGATGTGTTGTTAGTTCTGGTGTGTGTGGAATTTTCGGTCAGCGACAGTGGACGAAGAGTGGCCTGAGAGTAAGCAAGCAAACCACCAACAATGGAACAGAATACGATGGTCGCATGGTGAACTGGTGATGGTTGCCAACGAAATTGATGTTGATACCGTTTACATTCCAGTCCAGAAAAGACCTTCCGATGCAGCGGTGAACAGTTTGCGGTATATCACATCACCCTGTCTTACACTTTTCTGAAGAGACTTTTAAACGTGGTACAGCCAAGCGGCGGCTTTAGCTGCTGCTCGAATGGGCCGGCTCGACCGGATTGGTACCACCGCCTCGCAGAATACCGGCGTGAAGTAGAGGCATCTCGTGCTTCTGCGTTTCGTTCGGTGAGTGAGGTAACCGCAGGCCCACATCCCCTTCCCGGGCCCTCATAATTTCCCCATTTTCTTCCTTCTCCACTTCTTTTCTTCCTTTTTCTTTTACTTCAGAACTCACCACTGAACTTCCCCTATCGGGTTACAATAGTGCTGAATTTCAATCGTCTTTTTATTTTTGAATATTCCAGAATATTCTTGTGACCATGTTTTATTTTTACTGAACGTGGTGAATTTTGGCAAATATTCATGCTTATGCCAGCTTATATTGGCCCTTTCATGGGAAGGAATGTTTGTAGCACTGGACTTGTACTGACTGGCAAAGAAGGATGAAGACCGATGAAGAATATTTCAATCTCAGTTCTTTCCGCCAGAGGAACAAAGTTACGAAAGGGTGATTGATTTAAAAAATGTCGATTGACAAGTCTACTTTATATTTCTTACGTTAATGTATTGATAATTTGTTTTGATTCGATATTTATTTAATTGTACATTAAACGAATGTATGTTAATTCAGACATATATATTATCTAGTAAATACAATATGATATCAGCTAAAGTAAACTGTTGAGAATTTTTAGCACGCTAGCTAATACATTCTCTAACTGCACTTACCCTATTTTATCATACTAAATTAAAACTAAAAAAATCTGAAATTAATATCCGAGTGTTTATATTACAAATGTTGTCTGGTATTCTGGCTATATCATCTTTTTCTCCAAATGACAACCTCACTTACTCTTTGGCTAATGCTACCTAATAAGCAACTATCTGAACATAATAAGTTTATTAGAAATTTCCGCCACAACTAAAGTAGTTAATAGCAATTTTAAATGCACGATTTACCACGCGCTCGGCGGTGAATAGAAACGGCGCAAATATTATTTCGAGGACGTGTGAAGCACGCCAACCTGCACTGGAGCAGCGTGGCGGGCCCTTACCTAAACCCTCTCTGATACTCGTATTTGAGAAGGAGGCCTTTGCCCAGGCGTGGGCACTTACAGGCTACTACTTTAAGTGGTAGGCCCCTTCTCTCTCTAGGTACCTACCTCGCTCTTACCTAATTTGCAGTACAACCACAGTATCTGCAAGCTTTCTCTTTCACATTCATAGGCTATAAGATTTTTTTTCCGAATCTTCCAAAAAATGGCTGCCGGGCAAATACGAGTATCAGAGAGGGTTTAGGAGCCGGGATGAGCCCGCCACGCTGCTCCAGTGCAGGTTGGCGTGCTTCACACAGCCTCGAAATAATATTTTTATTATTTCTCAGACATGCAGTCTTCCTCACGATGTTTTCCTTCCTTCACCGCTGAGCACGTGGTAAATACAGCACCTAAAATTGCTATTAACAATTTTGGTGGTGCCGGCACCGAGGACCGAACCCAGGTCATTCGCACTCCATGAAACTAAAGTGGATAGTGCCCTGACGACTAGGCTACCACGGCTCTTATCGGGTAATACCTTTTAAGAGGCTTACGTCCTAAAGACCTGTCAAGGTGTGCGATGATAATGTTCTCCAGGTCTAAACTTCTAATTTGCCCCATTCAATCATGTCATCGACAGCACCTTGAAGCCTGTCGTAAAACCTATTGTCAAGATTGACCGTTATGTCTGTGAAATCTTGTTCGTCCAAATTTGGTACGCTATCTTCGTGCATGAGAAGAAAGGGCATCGCAAACAATACCAGTTGCATTCCGTACTCGAGGCATTCGTGGTAATCATTCTCGTACTCTTTTTTAGGGTACACTGAATTAATGTCCATTTCGAAATACTCGAGGTGGCTTTCCATTGTATCGTAGTACAAATTTTTGAGGTTATTCAAATGATTTCGACGAAACTCCTTGTCGGTGTTGCCAAGAAATATTAAATACATGAAATCGACTAATGGAGATCCGTAGTACAATAGTTGATAGTCGACGGGAATTACTTCTGTTATTTCGCCTTCCTGTAATAAAAAACATATGTAATTATGTATAATTAAAGTTATTCCATTATTTTCCGTTATAACTATTCACTGTTCCGAAAGAAGAATCATTGAAGTGAAAGTTAAATTAAGAATGAATTCTCGTAATTCACTTAGATGATATCGAAGAAACAGTAAAAATATGTTGCATACAGGATAGTTTCCTGTAAAAAGTACGAATTCTCAAATATCTGAGAGGGTGTTGGAGATTTATAGAGAAAGGCCTATGTCCAGTAGTGGACATTGCAGGTTGATGAAGTAAATAAAGTAAGAGATGTTATCGTCGAGTCATCTTATCGTCCAGCATCGGGATCTTATCGGGAAGCTGAATGGTTAATTAGCTTCAATGTTATGTCAAATGTTTTAAATGATTAAAATTAAATAATTTTTAATCATTACCTTTACTTTCATTAGTATATTGTTCATTCTGTAATCACCGTGACACAAGCACTTCACCCTGGTTTTGTTACCACTTAAGTACTGTGTGTAGTCTTTTAATAGTTTAGGCAGCATTTCATCTAATTTGTTTCTGATTTTCATGTCCAATTTTATAACGGCGCTGTTGTACATGTTTCTGCAGAAATTTTTGAAATCGTCTTCAAATTTGATTGACGGTTTTAGTGTCTTGATTTTCTTATCGAAATACTGCGGTCTCTTTTGTTGTAGGACAAAACTTAAGGAATGGAACTTGGCCAGTTGTTGCACGGCCATTTCGGCGAACTTCAATGGCATGACATTCATTCGGTCCATCGTAGTGAAGCCTTCCTTTGCAACGTTCATGAGTATTATAGCTTCTGTATTACTTTCGTCGTAACATTTTATCACTTTGTACATTTCGTCTGTAGGTACTTCTTTCTCATGTTGTAACTCCGTGAAAACTTTGTTTAGTTCTTTATAGAAAAACAGTTCTTTGGAATACAGATCTGTTACATCAATTACTTTCATGTGTTCACTTGAGATAACACATTTAACGAAGATATTTGTTTCTTTTTCACCTTTATTTGTTTTTCCTTTTAAATCTATTTCGAAGAGTGTGGCCAAATAGTTTCCACCTTCGGTAGAAATTTTTGTGCTTACAATATTATAGCACAAGTAACCTTCTTCACGAGCTATTATATTTAAAGATCTTTGCAGATTAGGAGGAAGTTCATCTCTACTCGATCTTCGTAGTTTTTGAATGTTCAAATCGCAACATTTATCTGCAACTTGCATTTTTAAACATTTATTGAGTTAGAAACACAAGTTTAAAAGAATTACAAATAAAATTGGTTCATAAAGCGGATGGTTTTTATACGTGCACAGATTATAAGGGGCTACATCACACTGAATATATTTCGGACACTTTATTTGTTATCTAATATTATAAATGGCCGATATCGGCTGCAAGTTGCTGAATGCATATCCCAGCAACGATTACTCAAATAAAACAGTTATTGAAGTTGCCTGTATGTGGGTTGAAGAAGAAAAAAAGTTTTAAAAAAGTTCCTTCTACTCTATCGACTACACCAGAGGAGCTGCAGGGATGTTTGGGGAGGAAGGGAAGGATGAAGTAGGGCCACAGGTTACCTCACTCAATGAACGAAACGCAGAAGCACAGAATGCCTCTACTTCACGCCGGCATTCTGCAAGGCCGTGTTACTACCCAGGTCGTGCCGGCCAATTTTAGCAGCAGCTAAAACCGCTGCTTTACTCAATCGCATATAAAAACTGCTTATTACCTGCTGTTTTGAATTTGCACCGTAATAAGTAATATTATTGAAAAAATAAAATAGAGGAAATCTTTGTGAATATAACCTTAGTTATACATATTGCGTAATATATTAAATGTCATGCAGAGCAATGGAAATTTGAACGAGCGACTTTGTTTACTTACGATTTAAACAATAGAGATATACACTGACGTTTTTCTTTTATGATTTGTTTAATTAAATTATTATTACGTTTTCGTTATATGTGAAAGTCTGTCATGGCCCTGTTTGTTTTTCAGATTGTTCTCTGGTTCTTTCATTGTTAGTCTGGTTGGTTATGGTTCGGATAAATTAAACTTGACCGTAATTGGTCAAGTAAACTTCTTCGTCTTCTTCTTATTCGCGTGTAGACGCTGATAGGCGAGTGTAACTCCTTCCATGAAAGCGCCAACAAAAGCTGGCATGCCTTACACACGCACTTTTGCTACTGCTCGAACGGGCCGGCTCGACCGAGGTAATACCACGACCTCGCAGAATACCGGCGTGAAATAAAGGCATCTTGTTCTTCTGCGTTTCGTTCTTTGAGTGACGTCACCGGTTTCTCCCTTCCATCGCCCAAATACCCTTACCTTCAGCTGTAGATTAAAATACGCTGATGTGGAAGTTGGAATTTAGTAGGGTACTTAATGTCGGAGAAATTATGAAAAAATTGAAGACACACTAAGTTTGCAAATTCACACTAGAGCTGGGCACTTTTTCCGGCCCCAATATTTTAATTATAAAAAAAATAACTTGTAAATAAAACCCATAATAACTCGAACGAATGAAAATGTCATAAAAAATTAAAACCAAGTCTGTGCTACAGCATAACACCGCGAAACGAACTAGTCTCAGTAATAGACGAGATTCGAAATCTCAACCCCGACACAGACATTCAGTCCGGCCTTTCATTTAGAACATCTCGTTCATTTTACAATCGTCAAATAAATACTTTTCAAGGAGAACGAACCCACACACCGAACATACATCCTACCAACTATTAACAAGTAGCATCTGACGTAATTACCGATATCCCGCACGGCTGGCGATGCCTCCTGCAACGACCTGTTCTAAGTTACATGTAAAAATTTCGCTGTAACATTTTTAAATTCCGTCAGCGTAATGTTCTTCTTTATACACTTCTATATACTTGAGTGTAATTAATAGAATGAAATATCCCATTTATTTTTGCACTATCTGTTTCTCGTGTATATTTTGTATTTATTATCTAATTAGAGTTTTGCTGCTATGGTATTTTTTTTTTTTATGGAAGAGACGGCAAACGAGCAAACGGTTCACCTGATGGTAAGTGATTACCGTCGCCCACATACATCTGCAACACCATAGATGCTGCAGGTGCGTTGCAGGTCTTTAAGGATATTTGGGAGATTGGAGGGAATAGGGAGGGGGTGTGGGCCTCCGGTTACCTCGCTCACCGAACGAAACGCAGAACCACAAGATGCCTCTACTTCACGCCGGTATTCTGCGAGGTCGTGGTATTAATCCGGTCGAGCCGGCCCATTCGAGCAGCAGCTAAAGCCGCCGCTTGGCTCTACCATTTTAGTTGGTATATGCACTCGCATATTTTATCTCAACATCGTTCTGTAGATCTGCAGTTGCCCATGTGTGAAACATGTTTTCTACTTTAAGTGTCTGTCCCTGAGCTTTATTAATCGACATGGAAAATGTGCATTTTCCGAGGGAACTCCGAGGGGATTCTTGAATTCAAACGGCATATCCGTTGGTATCATTTGAATGCGTGAAATTAACACATTTTCTCCTTTCGCTATTGCAGTCATATTAATCACTTTTATGACTCCCCTGTAGTGTCATTTGTGGCCGTGTGTACAGTCGAGGTGCATTAAAATTACACATTAGATGCTGTACCAACTTTTAAATTTACTTTATGGGAAGGTACTCCTGACAATTACAAAGATTTTAGGAACTCTATAGGGAATGCTGTGCTCAATGTCCATCACAATATGCACCGACAGATACTCTACAATGTCTCCTTCTATTTTTGGACATAACTTTTTTATTAAGTTGTCAGTTATTTCATTATTCGGCGCTAAAATTGCTGATTCACACTATCTCTTCTTTATTTCCCATATTAGTTTGCAGTTCGGGATAATTTTTGTTAATATAGAGGAGAAATTTCGGAATTGTGCGAAGTACTTTATTCTAACTTCTTTAAATATCGTCAACTAGTTAATACTCTACGAAATTTTCAATTTAATGTATTTAATATATGCTTGAATGGATGATGATTTCATATATACCATTAGTATCTGTGGCAATTCTATCTTCGCAAATTTTAAGAAGATCACCCGCATATTTGTAGTTAAGCCAAATTTCTTTATACACAGCAATAACAGACAAGCTTTTAAGAATCCATTTGCTTAATAAATATGTGTACCTCTTATTATAACAGAAAAAATCTGTCTAAAATCGGCAACAATCGACTATGGCAGCCTCTTTTGCCCTCTTGTGGGACTTGGTATATTCTTACCAAAGCAACCGCTCATCATGCTACAACATTCGTCTGCAATTGCTAATTTTTATCACCTATAAATGTATAATAAACGCTACTCCGGGATATCTACAAAAGAACATACAACCTTTACCATTTTCAATCGACTGCATAATATTATCAAAAAATGTTTTTCGCTCTGTGTTCAAAAGATGAACGTACTCCGTTATTAGCTGTTACAATGAAGCGGAATCTCTGTTCATTTCTAATACTGAATCAGCACTAATATGCCTCATTTTATGTTGTTTACTCATCCCGAAATCTGATAAATGTTTTTCAGTTACCGTCAACACTTATTCTTCCAGCTTCATCAGTGCTTCGTTATAAACTAAATCATTGTGCGTAACATTCTCGGCAACTTCTTGCAACCTGTGTAAGAAGTTACCGAGAATGTTACGACCGAGTATATGACCCGCTTTATAATTTTTTCTCTTGAAGTGACTGATGGTTGAAAGTATATAATGTCTATCATTAGCGGTCAGTCCTACCAACAGTTTTGAAAGTGGTTACGAGATGGTGATGTTTTTGTAAAGTGTTTCTTTCCATCCCTTGAGTAAACTGTCACCTGCGATTTGCTTCGGTATTTTCATCCCCAATAAAATGAATCTGTGGAAATATAAGTTCCTGAATGTCTAAAGGAAAATTAATCGATTGCAAAGAATCCTTTCTAAAATCTAAGTGTTCCATAGAAATCGAATCGTAAGTAACAATAGAACCTCGGGTCTGTTTTTGTAGATTTCTTTACATAAACATTTTCACGTTTGTGAATACAATTGGATTGATGCTGGGCGTAGACTATGATTTGTGTCTGTTAAAGCTGAATGGAGATATTTATGAAATTTTGTTTTCCACATCTGTTTACTACATTGCTCTTGATTTTATTAACCAGGTCAAGGTTTTTTCGCATACTAAAAGTACCAATGTAATAACCGTTCATCTCCCTGCGCTGACGGGTAAAGAATCCAACAATGCAGCAACGTCTGCCATGGTTTTCTGGTGCAGATGCTTTCAATTACCTTATAATAAATAAATCCTTTTTTTAATAAAAAAAATTCCTTATGACACCTTCACTGCACTTGGCGAATTCTGTTCAAACATAAACGAGTTCAAGGGGAACGATGGAATGCGGAAAAGACATAGGAATATATTATTATTAAATCGTTATTGGAATGTCAGTAGCCGTGTTTTGGTTTCCCAGGGTGAACCCAAAGGAATCTACATGGTCGGCGTGACTTAGCGGGAGGGTCTGGTCCGAGATGGTCGCCGAGAGTGGGCTTGGCGAGCAGACTTCGGATATGAGTTGATTTGCGTGAACCGTGTTTCTATTTCCAGGCCCTCCGCAACTGAGGTGGAATCGTGTAGGGAAGAGGTGTTAAGCATTGGTCGTGGGGTGCCGGGAAGCATCAGGAAGACTGGTATTAAAGAGCGCCAGCAATTACAATGCCCACAGAGGCCTCAAAGTTCAAAAGAAAATTGCACAAACAATGCTTAATTATAAACAAAGTTCTTAATTTTCTGCTTACAAGAACAATAAATATCTTTCGAATTTTTCATCTATGGGTTTCACCACTATACATGCCGTAATGATGTGGTCAAACGCGGAAGGACAAATCGACAAACTAAGACATTAAACAATGTGAGCAGTACTGGTTGACCATAATTTTCTTTTTTATATGGATTAGGCGACAAACGAGCAAGCGGTTCACCTGTTGGTAAGTAATTTCCTGCCCCCACGTACATCTGCAACACCAGAAGTGCTGCAGGTGCGTTGCCGGCCTTTAAGGATATTTAGGAGATGAGAGGGACGATGCGGATTGGGACGGAGAGTGGTCCCCCGGTTACCTCACTCACAGAGCGAAACGCAGAAGCACAAGATGCCTCCGCTTCACGCCGGTGTTATGCAAGGCCGTAGTGTCAATTCGGTCGAGCCGGCAGAGTAACGGCAAAAGCCGTCGCTTGGTTCTACCACGTTAAAATTACCATGATATATCACCATTTCATGAAACGGTCGGACATTTCATGGCATAACAAATTCCCCGTTCGGGCAAAGATGTGTGTGAAATTACGCGCACCAGTATATTGTACTCGTAACAAACGCAAAAATTCTTGGCTACCATATCTCAAACGAAAAAATCTTTTTTATAGCAGTTCATATCTTATCTGAAATGTTATTATCTATTTGTTTTGCTTACCAATTCATAACATAAGTTTAATATCAAACATTTTTGTTTTCTTATGTTTCATTTAATGATTCAAAGATAAATATCATGTTTGTTATTTTCTAAAACCTTTTATTTGAATGGCACTCTTCGTTTTGGTTTATAATTGGACATCTTATATGAATGAAGATATTAAAAAAAGAGCTTGCCTCTTGCTAAACTTAGTCTTTCTATGTCGTTGATATAGATTTATTGGTTGAGTAAAAAACCTTTAACAATAGTTATTACTGGACACACCAAGTGTGGTGCACCTTCTTGTGGTTGACATTTATTAAATTAAAATTTGAAAGAAGACAAAACTGTTAAATCAATCAGAACAATCCATTACTTTAATAACTGACAAAGATGTTCAATATTTAACAAAGAAAAAAATTTTTTAGCAGTCACTAAATATGTGATTCTTGACCTAAGTTTACCTCCAAATGTACTCAAATATATAAGTAACGACTTAAAATATTTGAGAAATGAAATGTAATCAATATTCTTAATTTGAAATAAGAAATAAGTTTCTTTTTTTTTTTTCAAAACCAGGAATTTCTCCTATCTTGTAGAGGCAGTTTACATACATAAATTGCACACGGACATACACCCAGACCCGAAACAATTATTTGTGGTCTATACAAGTGCTAGTCCCGTGCGGAAATCGAACCCGCGACCCACAGTGCCGCAGCTAAACGCTTAGCCACTACGCCACCGAGCCGTTATTTTGGGTTATCGGTGTACAATCTACACCTTAATAATTAAAAATGGGACTTTAGCAGGTTAATATTTATAGTAATTTATATATATAAAATTGTAGTAACGTCCGAGGACGTATACAGCCTTTCCGATATCAGCTTCACGTATGACCAACGGTCGTCCGAATACTGCGAATCAGAATATTGCATGCGATTTTAAGGAAATCATGAAATCTTGTAGGCAACTGAACGGCGATGAAATGTCGAAAAAAATGTTTTTAAAACACGTTCGAAATATACATGAAAATGTGTTCGTGTTAAAAAGAAACGCTAGTTTTGTGAATTATATTCCTATGCTCACTAGCAGTTGCGAGCGCTTAGCCCGCGTGATTAGTAACATTAAGGACCATAAAATATAGCCTATAGCACATCTGAAATCATAAGAAACCAGTTAAAGAAAGTTTAATCAAAATTCTACTTTTTTTTTATGGGAAAGGCGGCTAACGAGCTTTCGGTTCACCTGATGGTAAGTAATTACCGTCGCCCACGTACATCTGCAATACCAGAGGTGCTGCAGGTGCTTTGCCGGCCTTTAAGGATATTTGGGAGATGGGAGGGAGGATAAGGAGGGGGATGGGGACCTATTCCCTGCTCCCTGTACCTCACTCACCGAACGAAACGTAGAAGCACAAGATGCCTCTACTTCACGCCGGTATTGTGCGAGGCCGTGGTACCAATCCGGTCGAGCCAGCCCATTCGAGCAGCAGCAAAAGCCACCATTACATACTGTCATCCCCACATTTTACCCCCTTATATATATATATATATAGAGAGAGAGAGATGCATTTCCAGAATTCCTTTCTTAGTACTCATGTACGTTATACAAATTATTCTTGTGCTAAATTTCAAGCTTCAAGACACAGCTGTTTCAGTCTTGCGTTGATCAGTCAGCCAGTCAGATTACATAGAATAATATGGATCAATTGATAACTAATTTTTTTTTATTTCACCCACAGGTGCTGTGATCAACATGGCTGGGACTAAAAAGAAAAACAGACTGCAATAAATGTGCAATGCTATCGAACGGTTTCGTGACCTACAGATATCTTAAACCGGAGCAGCAATGCAAAAACTTAATAACAAAACGCCACAAAAACACAAACAAAATGAATCGATGCGTGATAAATTCGATGGCGGCTATCATCATACTTGCTTCTCTGCCTTATAGCTCCGCGCTTAGTTTGCCGAGTGGAGATCCCGCACCTGGAAGATCTCCAGGCCCTCCTGCTGTACTTGAGCATGTTCTTCGAACTGAAGCGAAGGAAGATAAATATGTTGATGACACATTAGAATCTAGATTAGGTGCGCCGGTTGAGGAAGTAGCGAACTATGATGAGACAACGATAAACGGCATTGAAACAACGACAGTGAGTGAAGTAGTGAGTGCTAGTGAGAAGACAACTGGTGATGCTTGTGCCTTCGCGCGGATCCCAAGTGACAGTGCTGATATTGTCACTTTGAGTGAGATAGATAGTGATATTAATCTGACCCTAAGCCATCCAGTGTTCGATGCGGACGAGCTGGTCAGAGGTGTTATTTATGATGGTAAGTGAAGATTTTTCTCATTCCTTAATCGTGCTCTGTCTTGTATCAGCGTACCTGTACTTATTGCTGCTGGTGTGTTACTTACGTCAGTCATCAAAAAATATTAAGATGACATTTAATTCTTTCTAGATTTAAAAACATTAATCAATGAAAAGAAAACTGAAACTAGAAATATTAGTACCTACGTTCCTACGGATTTAAACAGCGTCTCGGTTATAACGGTACACCGGCGAGGGATTGAGAACTGAGGGAATTGCTAATGAGCAATCAGCAGTAGTATTCAGTCTGCGGTATATTTGATTGCATCCAAATATTCATTAAACACAAGACCGTGGCTATCTATATGAGGTTATAAATTACATTACAGAGCTTCACTGGTTACTTATTTCAGATTAACGTAACCCGAATTCTTGTAGTGTAGTTATTAGAAATTATAATTGGTTACTTCAATTATAAAACAATAATGCTACTCGCAGAACTGACAACCGTTGGGGAAAAAAGGTTCTCGAGTGGTAGCCACGTACAGGCAAACGCAGTGTAGGACGACCCCCCACAAGATGGAGTGACGACCTGCGCAGTCTAGCGGGAAGTCGATGGATGCAGGTGGCTCAGGACCGAGCTTCGTGGCAATCTTTGGGGGAGGCCTATGTTCAGCAGTGGACTTCTGATAGGCTGAAATGATGATGATGATGAAGAACGCTCGAAAATAGAAATATAATGAATATTATATCACGCTACGTTTTTAAAGTATCGTTTGCCTCATCATATTCGTAGTGTTCGTAGGTTCTTATCACATCGTTAAAATTTTTGTTACTATAACGCGTTTGTGTGTGAATGGTTGCGTGAGTCATTGCCTCTTTTATGTGTTGGTGCGATAATTAAGTACCATTGAGGAAACGACTTGATCGTCTTGTAACTTTTGTACTTTGATTTTTTCATACAAAAAATACTATTGCACCATAAAAGTCAAAGTCAAAATTAAATATTTGAGTGGTGCCGGTATTAGGAATCGAACCCATTACACTCGCCTACTATAAAATCAAAGCGAGTGCCTTGACCGCTAGGACAACACTACTCTCGCAGCCATTTCATGATTAACACAACATTCTAGAACGTTCCTTCGTGCGATAATTAGGCAGAATAAAACCAGTATCGAAAGGATATACATAATTTTTTCGGAATCCTTCCTTCCCTTTTCTGTAATAACAAAGGTTCAGAACCTTTGCTAACAGGCTCACTCTTTTGTAATCTTCCGGAAAACAGAAAGGCATGGACGGATTAAACGAAGATGCTTAACAATGGAAAACATTCTTTGTGGTTGTGCACAATAAATAATCATTACCATTTACAAAAACGTTGTTGTACCTTATTTCCGGGACGCAGTGACCTCTGTCCGATACCACTAAAATTGTGTATTGCAATTTCATATGCTGAATTTACCTTATTCTCGGTGGTGAAGGAAAATATGGTTAGGCAGGTATACTGGATAACGTTAGATAGGGTCTAAGAATATACCTCACCTGCGCTTGGACTATCATCTGGCAAACGAACAAGGCTCTGGCGACTGGAAGACAGCGGAATTTAGATTCGTATTCGCCGAACAAAATAGATGGGGAGCAGCATCAGTGGTGGGAGGGTATCGGCACTGTAGAGTCAAGCGGTGGCTTTTGCTGCTGCTCGACCGGTTCGGTACCACGGCCTCGCAGAATACCGGTGTGAAGTAAAGCCATCTTGTGCTTCTGCGCTTCGTTCGGTGAGTGCGGTAACCGGAGGCCCACTACCTCAACCCATCCCCCCCTCCCCCGGTAACGCACCTGCAGCACTTCTGGTGATGCAGATGTACATTGGCGACAGTAATCACATACCATCAAGCAAACCATTTGCTCGTTTGCCGCCTTTCCCATAAAAAAACCTGGCCTCTCTGCGTGATGAGTACAGGCAAACCTTTCAAAATATATATATATATATATGTATGTATGGCGTTTACATGGAGAGGACTATGTTCAGCTGTAGACTAAAATAAGCTGATGTAGTAGTAAGAATTTAGTAGGTATCCTTCGTATCTGAGAAATCCCGGCCCCAAAACCATCTCAAAAATAATAACAGGCCGTGTAGTAGGATTGTTATAGGCTGCTAAAGTAAATTCCTTCCTATGGGGCTTCCTAAAAAGCAAAGTTTACAATCCATTGCCACCCAACCTGAATGTTTTGAAGCAAAGAATCACTGAAGAAATCAAGTCTATTCCAAGAGCGATGCTCCAGCGAGTTATTGAAAATTTTAGCTCCAAGTTAAATGAGTGTGTACAAATGAATGGTGCGCATTTGCAAACGGTTGTTTTTCATAAATAAACTTCAAGAATTGCTCTTCAAATTAACATTAAATAAAACGAGATTTAATTGATATTTTGTTTTTTATTTAACATCTAAAAACGAAAAACATTCTGAGACACCCCCTTTATAAGTACTTTTACTTTTGTAATAAATCTAAGTAAGTTTTAACTTTGAAGTAAGCTGATGTCTTTACCGTCATAGCTGAATTATTGACAATGTGTTTTACAAATTTAATTTAACTATCGTATTTTGAAGTAATGAAATCTTATTCATCAACAGGATTCACTGTAGAATTTAATTACCCTTTGTCCTCTGCGTTTTCTTTACCTAATTTATTTGGATAGCTGTATATTATGTCAAATAATCCAACATCGCATGGGGAATTGTGTGTAGCGTATATTCTATTCACCTGGCAAGCCAGCGAGCGTCAGGCGCCACCTCTCGGCCAAACATCGCATTAAAGCACATTCGCGCGGTTGTTGTTGGTAGTGAACGACAGCCGGCGCGATGGACCTGTCGCCTCCACCGCTGGAAGCAATGCTCTTTTCGCATTCTACGCGTATAAAAATACACTAGTGAACCAACAAACCGCTGGACACTGTGCGCGCATCCATAACGTCGCATAATCCCGGTGATATCGCCGGGAAGAAGCAGACGGCCGTATCTGTTGGAGTTGGGATCGCCATTCGTTCGCACCATAAGTACACCAGCCCCTAACGAGGGCCTGAGCTAACTGTCGTATTCTGCATTTATTAATTTCCCCCATCGCGTGTGGTCCTTCACGGATCCACCATTATTTCTATATTAGATACATATATAGAAATTTATATATAAAGACTCGTGGATCTCCCTTATTTGGATTTCCTTTTAATATAACTAAGCTTAACCAAACGGGTTTCCTCAACACTTTTCTCCTCTCCGGAAGACAGAACGTGTAGGGTGGCTAGCCTCATCAAACTCCCAAGTACATTCCCAAATATCGCCACGACATATTTAACGTTTTACATATAGTCGTCTTATACGACCACCATGGGAAGAAAGAGAGCGGGTGATTCTTACGCCGATACCACACGCCTGATATTAGTTGTCTCGTTATTATTTATCGACAATCATCATCGTCATCATTACAGTATATC
This sequence comes from Bhutanitis thaidina, assembly GCA_029286595.1. Classification (NCBI taxonomy): domain Eukaryota; kingdom Metazoa; phylum Arthropoda; class Insecta; order Lepidoptera; family Papilionidae; genus Bhutanitis; species Bhutanitis thaidina. The sequence goes on from JAGSMS010000010.1 coordinate 15,143,013, forward strand.
ACAAGTCCACTGCTGAACATAGGCCTCCCCCAAAGATTGCTACGAAGCTCGGTCCTGAGCCATCTGCATCCATCGACCTCCCGCAGCACTGCGCAGGTCTTCACTCCTTGGGTGGGGAGTCGTCCTACATACGAATACAAAGAAAACTTATTTTTCATTTTAATATTTCCTAAAGTATTATTGGCATTTGCCGTATTCAGTTAAACATTCGCTGCATCGAGACTGTTATACGGTTTGAATGAAACGAGTCCAGAATTAGATAAAATGATAGGGAACTGATTTGATGGGTCAACGAATATGCTTAAAGGATTTAAATATTCACAAAGGGGCTGTTAAAGGCTTGAATAAACGATCCATGAAATACTTTTGACGCTACCGATCATGGCAATGAAGGCAAGCACCAGAGGAGTGGAAATAAACGGCACAGCTATTTTGATTTTTAAGACAAATTCAAATTAAAAAAAAACACTTGTTCGCGTGTGTTATGACGTCATTAATGCGTTACCTAAATCAAGTAGGTATTTGTTTAATATAAGCAGTAAGATTTTACGAATTAAGTAATATTAAAACTGTTGCATGTAACTATGTAAATACACATTTATCACTCTAAGGGAAGGCAGAGTTTAGGGATTTAGATTTGGCATTCTCTAACATAGCCAAACGCGTTTTCGAAATATTTCAAAGAAAGAAGGATAAAGGTTTTATAAGCAGCTACAAGTCCATACAATAACATAATATAAAGAAAAAAAACACAATTAATAAATAGTTTTCACATTAAGAGCTGTGGTAGCCCAGTGGTCAGGGCGCTCACTTTAGTTTCATAGAGCGCGAGTGACCTGGGTTCGATCCGCGGTGCCGGCACCACTAAAATTGTTAATAGCAATTTTAAGTGCTCTATTTACCACATGCTCAGCGGTGAAGGAAAACATCGTGTGGAAACCTGCATGACTGAGAAATAATAAAAATATTATTTCGAGGATATGTGAAGCCCGCCAACCCGCACTGGAGCAGCGTGGCGGGCCCTTCCCGGCTCTTAAACCCTCTCTGATACTCGTATTAGTTATTATTGTGTTTCTTATTTATATTTATTTATCTATCTACATAGGTAATAGTATATTATTATGTATATAATATCATATTTTTATTTATTAATTTTATTATATCTGTTTATATTTGTTTATAGTTATTTTAAAATAATTTTATCGCTTAATTCATTTAATAAATGAATACACCTGCTACGGCTATCTAACCAACCCATCGATTGACTGGCAGAGAACGCCAATAGGCATTAAGTCCGCCCTTTGTAACCTCAAATTGGGGTGTAAGCAATAAAGTATTATAAATAAATAAAAAAAAAAATTATGACAAATACTTGTGGTAGAGTTTGACGGCTCGGTGGCGTAGTGGCTAAGCGTTTAGCTGCGGCACTGTGGGTCGCGGGCTCGATTCCCGCACGGGACTAGTATTTGTATGAAATACAAATAATTGTTCCGGGTCTGGGTATTTGTCCGTGTGCAGTTTATGTATGTAAACTGCCTGCGCAACACAGGAGAAATTCCTACAATGGAAGATAACGTTTTTAAAGAAAGTCAGTATAATTACGGGTTGTGGGGTATTCCACCGTAATCCTCAGGGCTGATAACGCATGTGTCTTTCTCACCATCTTTCGATTGAGCTTGTTTGCAGGTGTCCATGTAGTGCTGCAAATCATCTATCGTAGTGGCAATAATTGGAATTAGATAAGTAATTTTAGTCAATTGAATTATCACTTCCTCTGCTGCTTGAGTTAAAAGATCCGCATTACGTATCTTCGTATTCAGCTCTGGACTGAATAGGTCGATGATGAAGAAGTATGTACTCGTATAAAAATATTTCTTCTTTCTGGAAACTGAACGAAATGACTCGTTTTACAGGTCAGCGAATTTGATAGACTTAATGACGCGCTAAGGATCTGTCTGGAGTTTAAATGGTGCTTCAAATATCTTTACGTATTCAACAACAGGTTATTAAAATGAAAACGAGGACACGGATTCGAGGGAATAAGTCACGCCACGTTAACACCAAGGGTAGTACTCAAGGGTATTTACTTCAGAATTGTTTCACAGAGTCTAAATCTCATTAAATCCTAAAAGTTGGCCCTAACTTATCATATTTTAAACGGGTAGGTACGGTATGAAAACCTTTACATACTCCTACATACGAGATCGTAGACATTTATATGTGTGGTACCGGGTCTAGAACTAACATCGATACACAGAGCTGTTAATTGTGGTACCTAGCGAGAATTAAAACCAACAGACAGAGCTTGTTATTGTGGTACCGAGCAAGAACCAGCATCGATAAACGGAGCTGGTTGTTGTGGCACTCAGCTAGAACTTACACCGACAGACAGAGCTAGGTATTGTGGTAACCAGCAGGAACTAACGCCGACAAACAGAGCTGGTTATTGTTGTTCTCAGCAAGAAGTAACACCGTAAAACAATGCTAACTGTTATGGTACCCAGCAAGAACTAAGACCCATAAACAAAGCTGACTGTTATGGTACCCAGCAAGAACTAACACCGATAAACTGAGCTGGTAATTCCAGGCTGCGTCTTGGACGGAGTAGTAGCAAGGCCAGAGGAAGAGGAATCTTGTACTTCTGCGTTTCGTTCGGCGAGTGAGGTATTCGGAGGTCCACTCTCCTTCCTCCAACCCTCCTCCCCATCGTCCCACCCAACTGTCAAATGTCCTTAATAACGGTAATCACTTACCATCGTGCGAGCTGCTTGCGCGTTAGACCTCTTGCTTATAAAAACATTAATAACGTGACGATATGGTGCTGGGATCTCTTCCTGGTTTTTTAATAGTAACAATACTTATCTCTCCATTAACCTAGAACTAACCCCATGGCGTAAAAACAAATATACAATTTTCGTAGCAAATGCTAAGTAAGTAAGAAGATAACCAATCAGAGAGCAGCAGTCTTTTCTTTTATTAAGATATAGTTCTAATTTGGACATTGATATGGATGAATCTAAATCTGTATTTACTGAAGAAAACAAAGGTTCACTCATCCCCGAGTCGAGTTAAGATTGGCTCATGAAAGGATTTACAAAACCGCTGCTTAAAAAACCTTTTTTTGCTTTCTCGATACGTATTCGATTTTGCGCATATTTAATTTTTTCTTTTAACAATTTAAAATCAACGGGAGTAAGGATTTTCCGTAACGGGCTCAGGCTCAGACCCCTGCTAGATAGTTGCAATAGATTTTAAGTTCGAAAGTCCTACAGAGGTTTGCATTAGTTTTATGGTTGGATCTGTGACACAGTTCAGGTAATCAACGAAAGTGCTGTATGCGAATTGTAAATTATTAGAACTACGTGGAAAATTGTTGCATAATTTTTCTAAAAGCTTTGGATGAGAACAATTCATATCAATTTTGTGTACAATTACGCCGAGACCGGAGACAGTCCATAGAAAAAATGTATGTTCATTAATATCACAATTAAAAATTTTACATGTAAAATTATCTAATTCTGAACCATTGCCAATAACAGTACCTATATGTGATGGAAAAACTATATATGTAAAAAAACTGCTACTCCTTCTCCTTCTATGGAATCTCTACAACCTAACCTATAGATATTATGTTTAGCAGAAGGCAGCAATATGGATCTTATTCTGCATTAATAAGTTTTCCAAAGCTAACAATTTAGGTCGTAAACTTTGACAATTCTATTTTAATAAAAGACCCCGTCGGCACCGTTAAGAGTCAAAGCAACTCGAGAATGTCCGCAAAATAGGTTAGTCCGAAATATTCCCAATCACAGCGAAATTAGCTTTTTTTTTTTTTTTTTTTATAGAAGAAGGGGGCAAACGAGCGTGCGGCTCACCTGATGGTAAGTGATCACCGACGCCCACGAACATCCACAACACCAGAGGAGCTACAGATACGCTGCCGGCCTTTAAGGAAGGAATAAGCTCTTTTCTTGAAGGTCCCTAAGTCGTAACTATTCGGAAATACTGCTGGCGACAGCTGATTCCACAAAGTCGAAGTGCGTGGCAGAAAACTTCGATTAAAACGCACTGTGGTGGAATGCCAACCATCTAGGTGGTATCGATGGAACATCGAATTCAGTCGCGATGTACGATGGTGAAACTCAGCAGCTGGGATCAATCCGAACAGTTCCTCAGAACATTCCCCGTGGAAAATTTTGTAAAAATGCAAAGAGAAGCAACATCTCTTCGCAAGGCCAAAGGATCAAGCCGATCAGAGAGCTTGGTCGCCGACAATTCGAGCCGCTCGACGTTGGATGCGGTCAAATGGAAGGAGTTGGTACTGGGGTGCCCCTGCCCAGAGATGAGAACAGTATTCCATGTGGGGCCGAACTTGCGCCTTATAAAGTTGCAAACGGTGGACCGGCATGAAATACTGTCCCGCTCTACAGAGCACACCAAGCTTTTGGAGGCCAATTTGGCCTTTCCTCCAAGTGACCACGGAACTGAACGTCGCTCGATATGTCAACGCCAAGGATTCTGATACTGGCTGAGGCAATAAGGGAATGTTCTCAAAAGAGGAGAAACGACAAAGGGATTCTTTTTAGCGGTGAACGCGCAAACCTGTGTCTTTTTGGGGTTGAATAGGACCAAATTACGTCGACCCCAATCCGAGACTTTGAATAACAAGGTCTCGACTTCAGACACAAGTTTGTTCCGGCACTCGTCGACGTGTTCCCGAGAAATATTCGCACGGCCTGTATATAGGGCATCACCCGTGCTGTCGTCTGCATAGCAATGAATGCTACTGATTTGTAGCATGTCGTTGATATGCAGAAGGAACAGAGTGGGAGATAGCACACAGCCTTGTGGAACACCAGCATTCACGGGTTTGGGGTTCGAGCATGCACCGTCAACAACAACCTTGATGCTCCGATCCGTGAGGAAGCTGGTGACCCAGTGGCACAATCTCTCAGGAACCCCGTAAGATGAAAGCTTTGAAAGAAGCGCTTTATGCCAAACCCTATCAAATGCTTTCGCTACGTCCAGACTAACCGCCAAAGCCTCCCCCTTAGACTCAACTGCTTCTGCCCATCGGTGAGTCAGGTAAACTAGAAGATCACCAGCTGATCGTCCGCGACGGAAACCGTACTGTCGGTCACTGATCAGCTGGTGTTCCTCCAGGTACCACAGGAGCTGGGTGTTGATGAGTGACTCCATTATTTTAGATAACAAGGGGGTGATGGCAATAGGCCTGTAGTTGGACGGATCAGAGCGGTCGCCTTGTTTCGGTATTGGATGCACAAATGCTGTCTTCCAAGATTCCGGGACGACGCCTGAAGAGTAGGAGTGCCGGAAAAGACGCGTGAGAACCGGTGCCAACTCAGGGGCACACATCCTCAGCACAATTGAGGGATTCCGTCCGGCCCACTCGACTTATGAATGTCCAGGAGCGGAGTGCCTTTCGCACTGAGCTCTGCAGAAACTGAATGTCCGGCATGGAGCACTTACACCACGGGATGGTAGGTGGAGAGTTTCCCCGGTCATCAAGAGTCGAGTTGGATGCAAAAAGAGAGCCCAAGAGATCGGCTTTCTCTTTTGCAGTATGGGCCAGCGAATCATCCTCCTTGTGTAGAGATGGGAGAGATGGCTGACAGAAATTCCCTGGACAGCCTTGGCGAGAGACCAGAATGCGCGGGATCCCGATGGGAGGCGAACTAATCTCTCGCCAATTCTGCCAATGTGCTTTAACTTTGCCGCAGCGATAACTCTTTTGAAGGACCTGGAGGCAGAGTTGTACTCGTTTTAAGAGCACTGGTTTTGCATCCCGAGACGCCGATGCATCGGCCCAGGCCTGGTAGCACTTCCGCTTTCGGCGTGACGCTATTTTGCAGGTGCGACCAAACCAAGGCTGGGATTTACCTCCGACAGGCACTGCAGAGAACGGAATAAAAGTTCCATTCCTGAAGTACCACATCGGTGACAGAATCTGCAACGACGTTGGTATCATCCAGCGAGAAGCAAACCTGCCCCCATGGGTAGGAAGCAAAGAAAGACCGCATTCCATCCCAATCTGCCGACCTATAGTGCCACACACGGCGGAACCCCGCAGATCGCGTTCGGGATCGGCGCGCGATAAACACTACACTCCGGATCAGACAGTGGTCCGACGAGCCAAGAGGGGCATCGACTGAGACCAAATATCCGTCCGGGTGTGAGGTCAGCAAAAGGTCCAACAGGGAAGGTGTATGACCTTCCACGTCTGGGATCCGCGTCGGCGAGGTTACCAGTTGTGTCAGGCCATATGCTAATGCAAAGTCGTGAACAGATCTCCCGCATGATCGGTTATGCGAGAACCGAGCCAATCGGTGTGGTGGGCATTAAAATCGCCGAGAATCACGATCTCTGCGGATGGGATCTGTTGTAGCACGGAATCTGTAGCCATTTGGATGTGGTCGATGAGTCGGTCAGTTACGGTATTACCGCTATGGGACCTGTAAAGGCACGCATAGACGCGCGGATGGTCGTCGCTGTCGATGCGCAGCCAAAGGGTAGAAAGGTCCAAACCTTCAAGACTACCGAGGCGTCGAGAACAGATATCATCTCTGACGTATACGCAAACTCCGGCACGGGGCACAAAGGAGTGTTCCAGTTTGTACCCCGGGTAATGGAGATAAGAGGTATCAGCCGGAGACGATATCTGAGTCTCTGTAAGAAAAAGCAAGGCCGGCTTCGCCGTTTCAAGATGGTAATGAACGGCGCTAAGGTTCGAGTGGAGTCCCCTGATATTGCAGAAATCCACGGCGAGCGCGGTAGGGGATGCCATAGTTTCTTTGCTGCGTTTGCCTCGAGTAGGAAAGAAAGAGAGCGGAATATTGCCCCCAGAATACGCGGGGCAGACTGAGCATCCACGATTAGGTAGCGTAGGAAAGCCTGAACGTGGATGCTCAGTGAGGGATACTCCAGAACCGTAGGTACTGGTACCCTCCTGGGGTAGCTCAAAATTATATACCGCTACCATATTTGGGGAGGGGGGAGGGGGGAGAGGGCCTCCGGTTACCTCACTCACCGCACGAAACGCAGAAGCACAAGATGCCTCTACTTCACGCCGGTATTCTGCGAGGCCGTGGTACTTATCCGGACGAGCCGGCCCATTCCTGCGACGGCAAAAGCCGCCGCTTGGCTCTACCACGATTCTAGCTAGCTTAACTTAGCTAGCTATTCTTAACATAATCGTAGAGTCGGAAGAGGAAGACCTAGGCGAACATTTCACGATAAAATCGGAGACATTCTGGAAAAAGGCCAGGTCAAGAGTACTCTAAACCAACGAGGATGCATGCGAAGATCGATGAAAGTGGAAGAAGCGAAAGACGTATGCCAGGAACGGTCCTTGCTACGGAGCAAGTGGTTGAAGATTGTCTCTGCCTACCCCGTTGGGAACAAGGCGTGAATATATACAATACAATACTTGACATAACTGAATCATTTCCTTAACTTTGTCTTGAAAACTTACAAACTTAACAATTACCTTTGAATTCTAAATAACTCTCCAAATCAGACGTCAGTGTTTTTGTTATTTACTTCTCAGTGAGTATCTCTTGTCATATTGTCCTGTTCCAGTTCCTTGAATTCTGAAACCTGTTCGCGCCTTCGTGATTCCGTAGATCCAATTCTGTTCACAACTTGCTATGTTTGCTTCGCCATGTTGACTGATTTATTATTGATCCACGCCTGCTCGTTCCTTTATTTATACTTTCATATGAAGGTACTACTGACACATTTCCATTTTCTCGTTTCTCGTACTTCACACCATCATCCAAGGTTCCTTGTTTACCGAAGGTGAAGGGTTTTAATCTTAGTAGAGCCAAGCGGCGGCTTTTGCTGCCGCTCGAATGGCCCGGCTCGACCCTGTTGGTACTACGGCCTCGAAGAATACCGGCGTGAAGTAGAGGCATCTTGTGCTTCTGCGTTTCGTTCGGTGAGTGAGGTAAACGGAGGCCCACTCTCCCTCCCCATTCCCCTCCTCATAGGGATTCCCTATTCCCCTCTGCCGCTTGTCTCTACCTCGTTTAAAACCATTCACCTTCGGTAAACAAGGAACCCTGGATGATGGTGTGAAGTACGAGAAACGAGAAAATGGAAATCTGTCGGTAGTACCTTCCCATCTCCCAAATGTCCCAAAGGTGCAATAAGCTCTACCTTTGCATCCTGTTGGCCTGGGTTAAGAGGTTTTACATATAATGAAAGAACCAACCGGTACATACATCTCCGATATGAGTTAAACTCTTATTCTCTTTTCTTTCAGAAAGACTGGACATTTTCTCTTCTCGACAGCCATTTAATTCTTTGAACGGTTCGCGTATTTGTCGCAGTTTTCGTCGTGTTCACTGCATTTTCATTCCTTATTATTCCTTAAGACATTTCCTCATCATAAACTCTTTCAACCCTCTAATCTATGTCAAATAATTATTTACAGGACATTATTTATCTCGCTACTACTTCGTCATTGGTCTTCACTCGAACTTTAAAGGTTTTTAGATAATTCATTATTTTTACACCCATAATACTTACTTCTTTGAAAGTGCAAATTGTATAAGCATTTTGTTTTTAATAGGGTTTATAATTATACAGGTTCTTGCGTCGTTAATTTCCCCTCTTCCCTTCTAATAACTCATTCAAATCCGCCATCGTGGCCTCTTTTACTAGGCAGTATTACTATCTCTATATTCTTTTGACTTCCTCAGCCACCTCTAAATTGAGCGCGAGCTCCTCGCCCCTGCTCAGGCACTCAACGCTCACAATATCCTCTTCTATCATACACGCAGCCCTTTTTTTTACAAAGACAAGTAGATTAATTTGACTCATTTCTCCTTTGTTATTATCGACGTAAACAACTCGGTCTACAGGGGGTATTCGAGATGAAAGTCGAACGGGTAGCAAAATAAGCGCCCCGGTCCGCCCGTAAGCAGGTAATTGAAATGGCGCTACTCGCGTCCATGCCATAGTTTCGATTATTGGAAATATTTGCTGGCATTTGAAGACCGTTATACGAAGTTTATACAAATATATTTTGTGCAGAAGTCAAACAACCCCCAGCGCCTATTATTTATTTGTTACTTTCGACCACATTTCATTGTACTGTAGTAAACAACGCGACGTTAGGTAAACGTGTTATGGTATTGGTATAATCAAGGCTCATTACATTCTATTCCAGTGAACACGTCATTTTAGTCGTTTACAAACTTTTCCCATAGGAATCCGACCCCAATTTCAGAAGTTTTTTTTTCCGTTACTGTAATTTTGTCCGCTATATTTTTGTCACGAGCTTACGGAGCGATAATGGTATTACTTTTGCTCTTATCGAATGGTTTGCTCGAGGGTATATGTTACGTATTCCATCCTACATTACCAAAATCGTAATCTTTTGGATGAACTGCAACTTGAAGGTTTATGATGCTTCTTGTTTGCTCACAGTACCTATGTTTTAGTTTAAGTAAAGTGAATTAAATCTAATTTCATTGTTCTATCTCTAGAAGTGGATGAGATGAAGAGTGTTTTAGGGAAATACGTTTGGCGTGGACGTGCCAAATGGAAATTCGTGATCTTCATTAACAGGATCACGGTAACAACCAACTAAATTAATCATTCAATTCTTCAGTTGCCGCTTCTGTATGGACAATTGTGATGTATACAATGTGTAATGTATGTGGCGTTTTATTTTTGTTTATATTCTAGTTATTATCAATAAGAAACATCCGAAAGCTTTTATATTTATTGCTATCGTTGAGAAATTTCCGCACACACTAACGCTAAACATCCAATTCACCGGACGTATCAGAGCCATCGCTTTGAATCGCATTACCGTGAGCCTTTGATGGATTACCGCGTATACGATCGTCTCGTACCGTATACCGAATAACCGTTTTCTTTCTACTAGCATAGGGAAGAGCGTATCAATTCAGCTTACCCCTTTCATCCACGAAACAATAGATATATGCGATTGGGGTTGCAATTGAAAATGAACGCGAAGGACTATATTGTATGTTTATGCCCGACGGCTTATGTGACAATGTAAAATTGTCGATCTGTAACTTAAAAAAGTGCTAGTAGATTTTTTTCTGATGATGAGGATGTTCATAATAATGATCAAAAACAACGGAATGGTCAACAACGCGTTCCCGTCGAACGCGTTGTTTCACACACAACCTTGAATAAATACACACACGGTGGATCTGCGATCAAACGAACGTGATCTTACGAAACGCAGAGGCCTCTACTTCACGTCGGTATACTGCGAGGTCGTGGTGCTACCCCGGTCGTGCCGGTCCCATTCGAGTAAGGGCACTGCTTGGCTCTTAATTATTCTGTTGAAGTACACGACTGAATGTTGTGTAAAATAACTTAAAAGTCAAGACATTTGTGTTCTGTGGTATAAAATGAAATCGCCACTTATGTGTCTCGTGAAATAAAATTTATGAAATTTGTAAATCTCCGTGTTCCATTTATACAATGACTTTTAGAATCCCCAAAAGGACCGCTCCCTATTAACATAATTTGTTTGGTACGGTCATATATTCAAAGGGTCATTTAACTTGGCATCATAATAGCTCCCAAGTGTATTATTTTACAAGATTTAGAGTTTACTGAGCAAAACGAAATACAAGGTTTTATGATTTACGTAATTGTACATTCGAAATGTTTTATTTTTTTAATGCGGGCTAAAGAACCAGCGGCTCGATGGTTAGTGATTACCGTCGCCCGCGTACATCTGCAACACCAGAGGAGCGTTGCCGGCGCTTAAGGATATTTGGGAGATGAGAGAGAGAGAGGGCCTTCCGTCACCTCTCTCACGAACCAAAACACAGAAGCACAAGATATCACGCTTCTTATTCTCACGCTTCACGCTTGTATTCTGCCAGATCGTACTACCCCGGTCGAGCCGGCACATTAGAAGCCGCTGCTTGGATCTACTACTGAAAGACTTACCTGACTTTAAGTTCATCAAGCATCTCTGTTATTGACTTAGTCATTAACTGTGTAATATCCTTCTTTTATCAAAGTCAAGTTCATATAGTTTTTGAATTAATTTAACGACGAATTTATTTAACGGAATGCGAAACATCGCGACGCAGGTTCGAAGGCGCCATTCGACAATTGTCGTTAACCATTCCAGATAGGAGCTGTAATGCTTACTTGGAATGGTTAACAGATATTTTATTGTAAAATCTTACGTACGAGTACTGCATATATACTCGAAATTAGATAAATATAGTTACAGTACACTACAGATAAAAGGTGATCCTTTATAACAGTTAGTTTCGCAGAACACATAACCATCTTTTTTTGTTTACAACACTTTAACCGGCAACGTCACAGTATTTATAATACTGTACCACTATAACTAATTAACTGCTCAACTGGGCTAGAAAGTGTTATAAGCGCTTTGACAGAAAAATCCAATGCCACCGAAACAACTGTTATCTAACACGGACTGCTTGTATTGCTATACTGTGGAGCCCTAAGTGACCATGACACAAGACCTTAGCATTAAAGGTTATCTAATTCTATAGCATTTATTGTTATACTTTGAAGCCTTTACTGATATTTAATCGATTCGTATCGTTTTACAATTATTCATTTTTCTTACTGACTTATGAAGTATTGGTAGTTTAAGAGCATACTTCAAACTACTCTAACAATGTAATAATGTCGCAATTAATTAAATAATTATTTATGTAATTCTCCACAAACAAACTAGATGGCGTTAGTTTTATTTAGTACACGGTATGCTTTACCTTTTATATCTTTAAAAAGGTCGTTGACCCTATATGATCCAATATATCTACCGCCGAAGCTGTAAAGGCCACCGGGCACACAGCCTCTTTTATCTAAACCTGTGTGGGGGATCTAGTGGGTCCGGCATCTTCAATGCTAATCCCGACATAACCTTTCCCCTACGTGATACAAAAAAAACGATCCAACATACCATCTTTAGATCAGTAAACAAATATGGTTTCCTTTAACAACCTCTCGAGTGTATGAACCAATTAGTTCAAAGGCCAGTTTGACCACTAATAGCGGCAGTGAACTTAAAGTCTATAACTATAATTCATCACCCGCACTTATATAAATAGAGCCGTGGTAGCCTAGTGGTCAGGGCGCTCACTTTAGTGTCATAGAGCGTGAGTGACCTGGGTTCGATCCCCGGTGCGCTGGCACCACTAAAATAGTTAATAACAATTTTAAATGTTTACCACATGCTCAACGGTGAAGGAAACTGAACTATTTGAGATATAATAATTATTATTTCCAGGATACGTGAAGCTGAACTGAAACACTAGAACAATTCTATATTTTTTTGAGGTTTTTTTTTAAGATTACTGCGTCGACTGCACCTATCGACAGAATAATATATAATCAATCGAATGCAATGCATACGCGGTAGAGCCAAGCGGCGGCTTTTGCTGCTGCTCGAATGGGCCGGCTCGACCGGATTGGTACCGCGGCCTCGCAGAATACCGGAAGTAGAGGCATCTTGTGCTTCTGCGTTTCATTCGGTGATTAAGATAACCAGTCCCCCCGCCATCCCCCTTCTCATCCTCCGTCCCATCTTCCAAATACCCTTAAACGCCTACAACGCAGTTGCAGATATACGTGGGCGACGGTAATCACTTACCATCAGGTGAACCGTTTGCCGTCTTTCCCATGAAAATAAAAACCCGGCCGCTCTGCGTAGTGATTATTATTGAGGATAACTCGATAACGAGGTTTTTTTTTAATATAACGAATAATGATAACGAGGTGCTTCGGCCTTGGTGAAATAACAAAATGTCACGTAGTTCCAGTAATGAAGCTTAACAGAGAATCATTTTCGACTCGATACGCATGAGAGCTTATAGGTTGTTTTTTTTTATTTTAAGGCTCGGTTAGCGTAGTGACTAATAAGTTGTGCTTTGCGCAGCTGAGGGCAACGGGTTCGATTCCTGCTCTTTTTTTTTTGTCGGTTTTATCTACAAACTTTATCTCCCCGTCTAGGCGTTTAATGTTTCTGTAATATGACTCGTCAAATTTTAAAAAAATTATAAATTCTTTTCATTCTAATATAATTGTTTTAAGTATACGAGTAGTATCGTGCGGCATTATTAGGCGGTTGATCCAAGCAGCGGCATTTGAGTCTGATAAATATTATTTCGTAGATATGTGAAGCCTGTCAACCCGCACTGGAGCAGCATAGCGGGCCTTTCCCAGCTCCGTAACCCTCACAAATATTTGAGAAGAAAGCCTTTGCCCAACTGTGGGCAATTACAGGCTGCTACTTTTAAATTAAATACAAAAGTTAGGCATCCTTACTTTTATTAATAAATAACTAAGCAAAAATGTAGAAAAGTTTTAGCAACGGGCGAGGTTTATTCAGACACTTGAGAGTTATGATTGTTTAGTAGAGATAAAAAGATGCTCCTATCTTTTTATTGTACAATCAAAATACTTCTTGAATTGTTTGTCGGGAAACGAGTGAGATGACGAAATAGGTTTTTATCGTACCAAATTCCTATCATATTTGTGGAATGAGTTTTAACTCAACCACATATAAAATAAGATATTTTTTATCTATAGCGAGTTAATTTAAAAAAATCGGCCAAGTGCGAGTCGGAATCGCACACCGTGAGCTCCGTACAAGCTCACAATATATCTGTGATGATCACATATGTGTGTTTACTTTCATTCAGTTCGGGATCCTTAGAGCGTGCCCGACTCACTCTTGGACGCTTTTTATTATAATCACACCAAGTTCGACGCATGAGTGTAATACCTTTTTAAATATAGAGGAAAAACAAATGACACACATTCAAGACATGGATTGGTCTAATAATAATCGTATAATATATATACGAAACCATATTAAAACATTAGACCGTACGATTTTTAAACAGCGCACAAGTTATAGGTTTTCGAGGCAGTCAGAGCGCAGATCGGCCGTGGTAGCCTAGTGGTCAGGACGCTCACTTTAGTTTCATAGAGCGCGAGTGACCTGGGTTCGATCCCCGGTGCCGGCACCACTAAAATACTTAATAGCAATTTTAAGTGCTGTATTTACCACGTGCTCGGGGGTGAAGGAAAACATCGTGAGGAAACCTGCGTGTCTGAGAAATAATAACAATATTATTTCGAGGATATGTGACTATATAGTTAGTAACTTGTTCATTTAGCCAATGTATACGTTTCTACAACAAAATCGCAAGTAATTGTAGAAGTAACAATAATACTGCGATGCTGCAAAAACGAAAAAAAAAATCAACATCTTGATGTTTTTTTAGTTTTCATTATTTTTTAAATTGTTTTATCAATAACTTGTTAACTAATTGAAGTGTAATGAATAAAGTTTCTTTCTTTTTTTCTGAAAAACTACTGAACTAAAATCCGTTTGCGATTGAAAAAAGAAGACTAACAAAAATAGAATAAGAGAATACTGAAAGGCTGTCTCTGCTAAGCTATCGACGTTTTTACAAATGTCGCGACCTTTGCACAGCTCAATGCGGAAACGAAAAGTTTGGTCGTTTCGGAGAAACATAGTACAGTAGGCGTAGAGTAAAATACTACAGTTGTATGAGCAAGTTATATAACGTTTATTAGACACTAGCGACCCTAAGCACGGACCGAACTATGTTCTAACCATAGTGAAATATATATTTCAATTAATTTCTTTTCACGCTCGGAGGTTAAAGTTTGTACATTCAGTGTGAAAATGAAAAACCAAGTTCTTGCCACTTTGTGGTTAATGCTACGCGGAATAGGGCTTTATTATAATTTTAATTATTAGATTCTGGGTATTATGAATATAATTGTTATATTAATTATGTAAGTATAATTTTACTTTTCTTATGAAATCATTCATTAATTGTTGCCGTGGTCGCCATCGGCGAGGAATATTGCATATATTATTTGTATTTTATTTCCTCATCGATCTGTGTTACGAGGTTGATTTGCACACTACGGAGCAATTGGACAGATTCTCACCAGGACCTATTCTCAACTGGACCTATTCTCATCCGGACCGATTCTCAACTGGTCCCATTCTCAACTGGACCTATTCTCATCTGGAACGATTCTCAACTGGACCCATTCTCAACTGTACCTATTCTCGTCTGGCCCGATTGTCAACTGGTCCCTTTCTCAACTGGACCTATTCTCATCTGGAACGATTCTCAACTGGACCTATTCTCAACTGTACCTATTCTCACCTGGAACTATTCTCAACTGGACCTATTCTCATCTGGACCTATTCTCAATTGGACCTATTCTCAACTGTACCTATTCTCATCTGGAACTATTCTCAACTGTACCTATTCTCATCTGAACCGATTCTCAACTAGACGGATTCGCAACTAGACAGAGTACCGTCTTTAGTAAAACTAATAACTCTACACATTATCAGCATGCAAAACTAAAACCAAACTGTTCATTAAGTCATCATCATCCTGATAAGAATTCATTGCTGGACCTCTTCTAATAGGAGGATTTACCATATCTATATACTATATCGCAGTATCAGATGCGTGCGAGGCTTATTCATTGATGTCTGTGATCTTCCTCTGGAATTCATACTCATCTAAAATGCTTAATTCGCCATATGACAGAGACCATGAGATTTTCAAATCCTTTTTCTTTGTAAACACTTTCTTCACCGTCGGAAGGAACGGACGTGGCAGTGCACTGTAGTTGGCCGTTTGGCCACGCCGAGTCGCGCCAAAGAGAAATCTGTTGTCCCTGTCTATCCCGAGGTGCGACAGGCACAAGTGCTAGAATATTTCAGAAGCCACCCCCACCAGATATTAATCTACTCATTTAATTAAAAGCCGTAATAATTAATTTGAACTTAAATAACTGGCAACAAGCCCACAGTTTATTCAGCGATGATTGAAATAAAAAGTACTTTTAAACACTTCTACCTATTACCAAGGTCAGACCGTGAAGCGTTGGAAAAAGGGGGAGCTTCGAAATCAAAAAAAAAAGTAGACAAGTTTATCTCTGCGTTACAGATAAGGGTCGGAAAAAGTATAAAATTAAATTATTTCCCTACGTGAATTTATTTAGGCGCGAATCGCTTTTTGTATATTTTTTACTTTGCGCTTTTAGTGTATCATTTGCTTTCGGCGAGGTTTTTTCTTTCAATGCAATATAACAATATATAGTAACACCTTGAAGTGTTTATTTAATTTGTACGTTATATAAGTAGGTTAAAATTTATTTATACAGTGAAAAACTATGAAAAAAGAGCTCCAGGTCGTCAAAGCAGACGGTGGACAGATTACCTTCACCAGTTAAGCTTTACTTAAATATTATTTAAATTAAGTTTAGTTCTTTACGCGACTGCTGGATCCTCGATCCGCCAATATTAGCCGAAACCGAAATATCGCATACGCTTTTCGGTTCGGTAGGGTAAAGGTATAGAGACGAGTGAGCGTGTCTGTGTTTTTGTAAAGTGCAGCACCGCCATCTATATTACGCAGCTGATAACTATCTCAAATGGTGCTAAAAAGAATAAGCATCATTTTGCTTCTTCAAGTTAACTTTTGACCGTTCGAAATTTTATTGAGCCATGTCGAGACTTATAGAATAAACAGTAAATCTTCATCTGTCTCGGGTGTTTCCCGGTTTTTCTTTTGCTTATATAATTTCACTAACAATTTCACTACTATAGAAATTCATTAATATGAACGTAGATTTATTCCCATAATCAACTCTGTAATTCTCTTCACTAAAAGAAGCATGAATAAAACTTATTTCACCGATTGTGTTATAGCAATTTAACACGCGATACAACTTCCACGAACTTACCCAATTCTGGATTGGTATGGAATATAATTTATCCTTCTCTGAAAGTTCCAACTTTTGACGAATTTATTCGCTCGAAGGGAAAAGTCGATTATAGAGCGACTAAGTACAGCATTATGCTTGTAACCTTCTACCTTATATCGTTTTTGTTTTATTAATTCAATAATAAATCAATTTAAAAGCCGAGACACGAACTTTTTTTTTTTAAATAATTATCACAAATAACACTGTTGTTTCGTTAGATTATGTCATACTGACTCTGCCCCTCATGGTTACGAATTAAAAAACCCTTAATCGTGCATATTTCTTAGATGAAAATTAATGTTTGTTCCTAAGTCGTTAATACAGTGTTTAATTTTCAATTACATCTAAAAACTTCATTTCCGTTTATTAACCCAATATTTTTTTACAGAACCGACAGAACAAGAGCGCTATAGTTATGGCATAACTGTTATGGAATTATGCCGGGTCAGATGCAGCTTCCTTGCCACAATCCATTAAAGTACTTTTGTATAAGGCGATGAGTTGTGGAAATCAATGAGGGATTGCTGAGTGATAGGACTCCGGAATACCGGCGTGAATTAGACGCATCTTGTACTTCTGCATTTCGTTATGGTGAGTTAGGTGACCGGAGGCCTCATAGCCAAATATTCTTGAAGGTCGACAATGCACCTGCAGCTACTCTGGTGTTCGTAGATGTACGTGGGTAATCGCTTACCATCCAGTGGACCCTAGTAGATACAACCTTCTACCTATTTCTGCCGCCACATTAGAAGTGGAGACAATGTCGTGTTCTGGTTTGAAGGGGTAGTCAGTATAATTACAGGCTGTGATGCATTCCATTATTGTCCACCGGGTTGAGGACTCATCTATAACCTTAAACGGTTGAAGTTGCTCACAGGTATAGACAGCTGCCGTGGCCATTTATCATCAGGTTTAGTTCACTACTGAGGGACTAGCTAGCTCCTATGTCGTCTGTGGGTTCACCCAGCCACCGGACGAAAGTGTCTGTAAATAGTCATAAGAAGATGACAAAAAGCAAATATTAAATTTCCTCAACACCTTTCTATGCATATTTTTTGTAGTATTTAATACGAGAGAACAGCACGCACAGGACTGTTATATATAGACTAAGTATTAATGTCTTAGACACATAAACCTTGCTCAAGAAATGTTCTAAATTTTGATGAAACCTTTCATGGTCTAAACTATCAACTATCAGAAGGACTGTTAGCTCGATTGTCACTTCCGTGTTGTTAATATGTGAGTTTAGAACAAAGTTTTAGATACTAACGAAAATATTAATATTACATATTAATATTTACTCCTAATTTTAAGAGCCGTGGTAGCCTAGTGGTCAGGGCGCTCACTTTAGTTTCATAGAGCGCGAGTGACCTGGGTTCGATCCCCCGGTGCCGGCACCACTAAAATTGTTAATAACAATTTTAAGTGTTGTATTAACCACGTGCTCGGTGTTGAAGGAAAACATCACGAGGAAACCCGCATCTCTGAAAATTAATATAAACATATTATTTCGAGGATATTTGAAGCTCGCCAACACCCACTGAAGCAGCGGGGCTTCTCGTATTTTGAGAAGGAGGCCTTTGTCCAGCAGTGGGCACTTACAGACTGCTACTTTACTTTACTCCTAATCTATGTTTTACGGCAGAGATACACAAAACTTGCACACTTGTGCGCGTAAAGAAAATACTATTGAATTTATACCTTATTACCTTCTCCGTTTCTTGAAGTCGGTTGAAAGTACGAGTGCGAGAAAGACGAGCGAATGCGTCTGTATTTTACATCTAGATTTGTGTCATTCGACCAAAAATTTGACTTAGAAATGTTTCACGGATGTATCGGCTTACTAAGGTCAGATCGTGACGCGATGTCGCTTCAACATCTTAGTCACAAAGCGACGTATTAAGTTAAAAGCCCGCCTGACGGAGAAGGGTCACGGCGATTTAAGGAAGAATGAATTACTGGCCTAAACAAACTTACAAAGCTTCGGTTGCGCCCTCGACCTGTTTTCTTTTAATAAATATTTATGAGGATTAAACGTTCATTCAAGTTACGAAAAAAAAAAAGATTTTTTTTTCTAGTATCCACGCCTAGTTTGACCGAGGGTTTGGCATGCCTCCAGAGTGGGATATCGCATTGTGATTGTTTTATTGTATTTATATTTCTATTAGTCCATAGCCTAATGGGTTAGGGTACGTACTGCGGAAGATTTTTTTTTGAGAAATTTTTTATGAGAAAGGCAGCAAACGAGCAAACGGTTCACCTGATGGTAAGTGATTACCGTCGCCCACGTACATCTGCAACACCAGAGGCGCGGCAGGTGCGTTGCTGATCTTTAGTGATATTCGGTGACGGGGAAGAGGTCGGGGGAGGAGGATGAGGAGGAAGAATGGGCGGGGTCTGTACTTAAAACTTTTTCACCGGAATTTGAGCTATCGACCACCGATTTTACATTCAAGAAAAATCAGGTCTGCCTGTTCACTCTATTTTGCCAGGCAGGGAAAATAGAGAATAGGCCCATTTGGCACAGCACACTATTGATTTTCTTTCATTGATACTTAAATCATACTTGGAATTTAATTTACTCTGTAAAGCGTATTAAAAAAGTTTTTTTGGCCTAAAGTGTGCTACATCATCAGCGCGCAATGTGCAGATTAAAAAATTAATTACTGCTGTCATTTTTTTTAATTCATGCCCAGAAGAAGTCGTTGAACAAAAGTTGTTTCTTTCAATGATATTCATTTAGACCTAAAAGGTCGAGATGCTTTTATAATTAACCCTATACTTCGCCAGCGATATTGTCAACGCCGTTCTATAAAAATACTTGTAGCTAAAGCAAAATTAAAAAAAAAAATCTCTACCGAGCATGTTGTTGTTGGTAATTAGCGAGTTTGTAAATAGTAATATGCCTAGATAATTGATTTAATATGATGATGTCGCCAGTCTACAGCTGGACATAGAACTCTCCTAATGAGCGAATTTTCTTTTCAATGCCAAAAGATTTTTTAATTCATTTTTTTTTAATTATTAAAAGCTCTCATGAACGTCAAAATGTACACCGGTTCGGCAAGAAACTCTGGGGGGGCTTTTTTATACCATGTTAGACTCTACTGCCCGTCGAATACCTTTATCATATATATGTAAAATTTCAAACGAATAATCTGGTTAAATTGGTTTATTTTTTTTTTCACGAAATGCGATCTATCGGGCTTTCAATTCTTGTACACGACTCTTACTCCTTGTAACGTGTATTGAAGCTGCGATCAGTTTGACCTGATATATACTGCGCTGATTTTTTTTAATCGAATGCCACGCAAACGCCAATAGAGGGTTGGCTATTTTGCCTGATATAGAAGCTATGTAGGTCAGACTACATAATTACTGACACTTTCAGGTGCGTATAAAACTTTGTGAACTGTTTGCTTTCCTTTAAGCCTATCGCAGGTCCACTGCTGAACTTAGGCCTGACCCAAAGTTTGCAATAAAGCTCGGTCCTGTGCCACCTGCATCCATCGACCAACGCAACACTGTACAGATCGTCACTCCAACTTGTGGAAGATCGTCCCACGCTGCGTTTGGCTGTACTCGGCTGCCACTCTAGAACCTTTTTCCCCGACCGTTGTCAGATCTGAAAGCTACGTGGCCGGCCCATTGCCACTTCAGCTTGCCGGTCTTTACGGCTATGTCGGTTAACTTAGTTCTGTTGCGGATATCATCGTTGCAGACACTATCGCGCAGAGAAACACCGAGCTTGGCCCTTTCCATTGCTCATATGACAATTAGTTGCTTTTTACCTCACCCATGGTTAGACAGGGTAGATGCTATTCTTTACTTCCGAGAGCCGAAATACCATTAAAGGCATCAATGCAATAAATTACATAAAGCTCTGATATATAGGTTTGCTTATTTAAAGGAACAGTTAATAACCGAATAAAGTGACAATGGCTCCCAGCCATCTCATTTTGCCTTCACCCATGGAAGGCAAGATTTATAATTAAATTATAAATAAGCTATAATTTCCAGCTATTTATTTCCATTACATTACATTACAATTTCGAGCTGTTACTCTATGAGGAATTGCTGTTTAGATCTATGTCCTTGAACTGTCAATGTATTGTTGTTTAAATCAATTTATTTATCTTCATTATTGAATATCTATATTTGAAATCTAAAATCTGTTTGAAATAGAAAAATCCGCATTATAGAGATAACTGTAAAGATTAACCTGATTAAGATATAGCTCTACACGCATCGTTTAGGTACTTATAGCGTAAAGACGAAGAGCTTTTGTAGCGCTATTAGCATTAAAATTGATTAGACGAGTGCAGACGTACAATCCGCTTCGTTAGCTTAATTGAAATTGAAACCGCTTCGTGTTAAATAGCACTATTGTTAAGAGTATTTATATTACTAGTTATTTTCTTTTCTCTCACACATATTTATATTCAGTCACCATACTAAGTGCATATAGCATTTACATAGCTGTTCTCACGGGTTCCGGGTTCGTAGTCCGCGGGCAATGTTTATGCAATACAGAAATAGTTTCGGGGTCTGGTTTTATTGTGTTAATTCCCATGTCTCTGACACTGCAGCTGAACTTCTTTAGGCATTGGCGTTACACAGAGCACACGAAGGTAAAGAAAAGAGAAGGCAGTATATTTTACGCGGTTGACAATTGTCGATATTATATGAAAGCTGTCATCATGTTTTTTAGCGTGGTGAACCAAGCGGCGGATTGATACCACGGCCTCGCAGAATACCGGCGTGAAGTAGAGGCATCTTGTGCTTCTGCGTTTCGTTCGGTGAGTGAGGCAACCGGAGGCCCATATCCCCTCCCTATTCCTCTCCTCTTCCCTCCCATCTCCCAAATATCCTTAAAGACCGGCAACGCATCTGCAGCATCTATGGTGTTGCAGATGTATGTGGGGGACGGTAATCACTTACCATCAGGTGAAACGCTTGCTCGTTTGCCGTATTTTTCATTAAAAAAAATGGTAGTAATACAAGAAAATGTTACATCTTTTTCTTCTTTTTAATGACCTGTAGCATAGACCTCTCCAAGAAAGCGCCAGCTCAAGCATTCCTTGAAACGTGAGTACGTCTTCGCGCTGGTTCAGTGTGCGCTGTGCATTCTCTCGCACTTTTAATGTTACTTGCAATCGCTATGTGGGTTTTGAATTCGGCGAATTCTGATCTAGATTCCCCCGTCGTTCGTGTGCCAGAGTCTCGTTCGTTCGCTAGCTGATGAGATTGGTATCTGGAGTGAACTTTTTTATATAACAAATCATCAAATTCTGTTATGATTTCTTGTATTTACTCGAAACACATTTGAATTGAAACTATTATTTACGGATTTTATCGCGTTTAATTTTATATTACCGACGTTTCGATTGCTCTACAGCAGCCGTGTTCACGGAGGGACTGAGGTGTTAGATCCAGATGTGAAGATGTTATAATATTCTTCATACAAATTTCACTGTATGATGAATAAGCGTTTCGAACTTCTTCGTTCTGTGTTGACGGGATATTGTGCCACCGCCTTTCCGTCCATGTGTGTTAACAGTCGAATTAGGGAACCATACCATCCCGTGGTGTAAGTGCTCCATGCCGGAAATTCAGTTTCTGCAGAGCTCAGTGCGAAAGGCACTCCGCTCCCTGGACATTCATAAGTCGAGTGGGCCGGACGGAATCCCTCCCAATTGTGCTGAGGATGTGTGCCCCCTGAGTTGGCACCGGTTCTCACGCGTCTTTTCCGGCACTCCTACTCTTCAGGCGTCGTCCCGGAATCTTGGAAGACAGCATTTGTGCATCCAATACCGAAAAAAGGCGACCGCTCTGATCCGTCCAACTACAGGCCTATTGCCATCACCCCCTTGTTATCTAAAATAATGGAGTCACTCATCAACACCCAGCTCCTGAGGTACCTGGAGGAACACCAGCTGATCAGTGACCGACAGTACGGTTTCCGTCGCGGACGATCAGCTGGTGATCTTCTAGTTTACCTGACTCACCGATGGGCAGAAGCAGTTGAGTCTAAGGGGGAGGCTTTGGCGGTTAGTCTGGACGTAGCGAAAGCATTTGATAGGGTTTGGCATAAAGCGCTTCTTTCAAAGCTTTCATCTTACGGGGTTCCTGAGAGATTGTGCAACTGGGTCACCAGCTTCCTCACGGATCGGAGCATCAAGGTTGTTGTTGACGGTGCATGCTCGAACCCCAAACCCGTGAATGCTGGTGTTCCACAAGGCTGTGTGCTATCTCCCACTCTGTTCCTTCTGCATATCAACGACATGCTACAAATCAGTAGCATTCATTGCTATGCAGACGACAGCACGGGTGATGCCCTATATACAGGCCGTGCGAATATTTCTCGGGAACACGTCGACGAGTGCCGGAACAAACTTGTGTCTGAAGTCGAGACCTTGTTATTCAAAGTCTCGGATTGGGGTCGACGTAATTTGGTCCTATTCAACCCCAAAAGACACAGGTTTGCGCGTTCACCGCTAAAAGAATCCCTTTGTCGTTTCTCCTCTTTTGAGAACATTCCCTTATTGGCTCAGCCAGTATCAGAATCCTTGGCGTTGACATATCGAGCGACGTTCAGTTCCGTGGTCACTTGGAGGAAAGGCCAAATTGGCCTCCAAAAGCTTGGTGTGCTCTGTAGAGCGGGACAGTATTTCATGCCGGTCCACCGTTTGCAACTTTATAAGGCGCAAGTTCGGCCCCACATGGAATACTGTTCTCATCTCTGGGCAGGGGCACCCCAGTACCAACTCCTTCCATTTGACCGTATCCAACGTCGAGCGGCTCGAATTGTCGGCGACCAAGCTCTCTCTGATCGGCTTGATCCTTTGGCCTTGCGAAGAGATGTTGCTTCTCTTTGCATTTTTTACAAAATTTTCCACGGGGAATGTTCTGAGGAACTGTTCGGATTGATCCCAGCTGCTGAGTTTCACCATCGTACATCGCGACTGAATTCGAAGTTCCATCGATACCACCTAGATGGTTGGCATTCCACCACAGTGCGTTTTAATCGAAGTTTTCTGCCACGCACTTCGACTTTGTGGAATCAGCTGTCGCCAGCAGTATTTCCGAATAGTTACGACTTAGGGACCTTCAAGAAAAGAGCTTATTCCTTCCTTAAAGGCCGGCAGCGCATCTGTAGCTCCTCTGGTGTTGTGGATGTTCGTGGGCGTCGGTGATCACTTACCATCAGGTGAGCCGCACGCTCGTTTGCCCCCTTCTTCTATAAAAAAAAAAAAAAAAAAGGGAAAATCTCCGGATAGATAAATACTGGTTAACGAAAACCTGTTCGTCCGCGCTACGTGCTATTTAAATCCGTAGTCTCTGTCTACCCTCACGACTGAGATCTAAATGTAGGGTGGTCTACGAGATTTTTACATGTACTTGAATAACTCTTCACAAGGTAACCCCGTTTTACATATTTAATTATGTCTAATAAAAATACATCGCCAAACGTCAAGTAAATTACGTATTATTTTATGAATTCAGAGCACCTTCCTAACAGCAACGCTTTCGTTCATTAAAAAATACGACCATTGTTTTATTTCTAGTGCGAGAATAATTTTAACACTGAAACTTACGATGAGGGGATTTACTTAAATCTTTTAAGTGTCTGAAAATTTAAACCGTTATTCCATTGGGAAATCCGTTACCTCACGCGCTGCGCGTCGTTTTTTATTGGAATAGGGTTACAAACGATCTAATAGTTCACCCCGATAAACCATGGCCAAATGGAAAGAACTTCAATCGACTTAGATGAAATCTCTCACAGTGCATAATTATACTGTCTCCCTCTCCCACTACACTATTACGAATCTAATTATTATTCATTCATCATCATCATTTCAGCCTACTACAAGTCCACTGCTGAACATAGGCTTCCCCCAAAGTTTGCCACAAAGCTCGGTCCTGAGCCACCTGCATCCATCGACTTCCCGCAACATTGCGCAGGTCGTCACTCCTTTTTGTGGGGTGGGGTCGTCCCACACTGCGTTTGTCTGTATGTGGCTGCCACTCGAGAACCTTTTTTCCCCAACGGTTGTCGGTTACCGCTTCAGCTTACTGATCCTTGCGACTATATCGGTTACTCTTGTTCTGCTGCGGATAGCATCATTGCAGACTCTATCGCGCAGAGAAACTCCGAGCATAGCCCTTTCCATAGCGCGCTGAGCAACTTTGAGCTTCCTCATCCGGCCTTATTATTCATTAATGTTATTTATTACTTCATCTCCGTCTCTCTTATCAGAATTATAGTGAATTGTTGCTTCCCCAATTCTTCTCCACTTTTGGTGGTTCACAGCGTTGAGAGTACACTGGTGGATTGAGTTGAGTTCTTTATGAGGTCCGTTGAATCAGTAGGACATCAGCCACGCCATATACTGTCTTCAACTCGACCTGGGCTTTCGTCTACTGTTAATTTCTGGAGATGTATGTATGTATATATTCACGCCTTGTTCCCAACAGGGTAGGCAGCGGGAAGAGTCTTCTTCCACTTGCTAAGGTCCTGACATACGTCTTTCGCTTCTTCCACTTTCATCAATCTTCGCATGCATGCTCGTTGGTTTAGAGTACTCTTGACCTGGCCTTTTTTCAGAACGTCTCCGATTTGATCGTGAAATGTTCGCCTAGGTCTTCCTCTCCCGACTCCCATTTACACTCGCCTCATATATTTGTTTCGTTAACCTACTTTCATTCATCTTCACCACATGTCCAAACCAACTCGGCGTCCCTTTCTCAATTCGTGTCACAACATCGTTCTTCACGCCACAACGCTCTCTGATCACATTATTCGAACCCTGTCAGTGTCTGGTGATGTGTACAAAGTACTGGAGTATTCGCATTTGTACAGTTGACGAAAATTTCTCCATCATTATAAGTTATTTGAGCATTGAGTTATTTGCGTGAATAGTCGTCAAGAGATGTTCAAGTGCTTTAGAAGGAATTTATTCCTAGTTTTAGAAGAGAACAATTGATTGTTTTATTAAAAATATATATACACTAAAGTAATTTAGCAATCAGTGGACAAAGGCATTCTTCTCAAATATCTGATAGGGTTTTGGAAAGACCCGCCACGCTTCTCCATTTCAGGCTGGCGGGCTTTACATATCCTCGAAATAATATTTTTTATTATTTCTCGGTTTCCTCGCGATGTTTTTCTTCACCACCGAGCACGTGGTGAATACAGCACTTAAAATTAACAATTAACAATTTTTGTGATGCCGGCACCGGGGTTAGAAACTATGAAATGAAAAACCACTGGACTACCACGGCTTCCTGGCTACCATGACACCTCGATGATTTGAAAAAAAAATATATATCGATACACAATAGTACCACCATTTTGAAACAAAAACCTTATAGTACTATAAGTAAAATGGCGGGAAAGTGTACATTCGATTATGTGTTGCTTGACCAACGGAATGTTCTGTTAGAAAATTATGGAATATTTATGTTAAGACGAAATCGTGTGTGAAAGGTTATATCGTTTTTAACGTCGTTATAATGTAATTTTGGTTATTTTCACGTATCTGTAACGTTTTACTCATTCGAAGTTTCATATAAATATAATGCCAGGCGTAATTTATAGATATACGGAGTGTTTGCTGATGCTTTATGTCGGTTAACGGTATGATGTAAGCGGATTTAACCAGATTTTAAAGACAAAATTACATTGAAATTCCCGATTTGTTTATTAGAAAATTTTTCTTAATTGTTAATATACTTTTCAGAATATTGTGCTTATATAATTTTTGGGTATGTTCAGTAAATTCAAAGGACTACAATATAGACCTCTGACCATCCCAGTAGTGGGTAAATGCTCGTGAGGGCTAATATTTGTGTTAATATAGATATATATATATATGATTACTTGTTTTTACTAAAACTCATATACATATATGTCAAAGAAATATTTCTTTTATGTAGAGTTTCTTTCGTCTGTTACTTCTCCGTCAGAGAAGCCTCGTAACGGAACGGTGGTAGGTTAAGGAAAGAAAAAAGTATTTGATATTTGACAATCGAAATTATCTTACGTCGATGAATAAAGAATATTTATTCATTTCATTTATTACGTGAATACTACACTACATATTTAAAAGGAATCTATCATTTATGGATTTTATCACGTTAAATTTACTTTTTGGAATCCCGGCCTTTCGTGTACTTCACAAGCTTTACGGGGGGACTCCAAGATTCCGCGAGTAGTTATGACGAGGAATATAAATAACCCTGCTTCAAGGTAAGTATTTATAGCAAGGAATAAATTTCATAAATTGCATGTTTATTTAATTTTTATTGCATTCCTTTATATAGAAGGATACAAAAGGCGGAATTAATGCATATAGGCATTCTCTCCCAGTCAACTTAAGGTGTTGTGAAATTTCTTGGTAGGTTGTGTCTTTACATCCAACAATTATTGCGAGATGTCATTAACTAAATAAATAGGTAAATATTATAGTGCCGTAAATGTACGCACAAACACAGGCATCTGCTCAATTTATTTTTTATTAATTAAACTTTCATGCACCGAGTGGTAAACATTAACTTAAAGCCTGAAGTCAATTCTCTCCCAGTCAATCATTAGGCTAAGCAGAGATAAACACATTATGAACTAAACTGAACAAATTAAAACAAATTAAATTATATAAATATCCAAATATATACTTACATAAATAGGTAGATACATACATATGTAAAATACATACAAATTCACTCGTCTTTACCTTCCTATAGCCGATGTAACGCTAACAGAGCGATGTATTATAGGATAAGATAGTCAAGTTTCCGGGAGCGATAATTTAGTTTTTAAAAAGAGTGAATACTTAATTTAAACTACACTATAATTAAAACATAACTAGATGTTCACTCCGCTAATGGTCAACCAAGAGTAATGTTCAGACGGGCTCGGAAACAACGCCCCGTGTTACATGGCCGAACCTGGGATGCAAACTCGTCAAAACACCGTGGCGTGGGATTAGTGGCCCATCGGCAATCAGCGCTGCAGCATTTCGGCTGTAGCAATATGCTGCGTCGGCCGCCTTTTTGTGGCTGCAGTTCAATACTAATATTATTTATTTAGTATTTAAGTATTTTCCACAAAATGTATTGTATTGAATACCATATATTGCATTGTAGCTATGAATGAAACATTTTTCTTTCTTTCTTTCCTCTTTCAATACCTTATGACGAGACCATCAGGGTATAGCCCTGATGGTCTCATGAGTAGATTGGATAAAACCTCCCGGTCGTCATCGGCCGGTTTACTGGAAAGATCTATGTGCAGCTGTGGACTAACACAGGCTTCTAGAAGAACTTCGACTCGAAGTGAATATTAAATTTTAAATGAATTCAAGCAGAGTTGAGTTAAATTATAACAGAACACGAAATGGTTGAATTTTTTACGCTAGTATTTCTATTTTCCAAATCCTTTGTATAAAACTTTGTAGTTTTGCAGTAGTTGCGTCTCTTGTGGTAATTTTAAATGTTCTTTTTAAAATAGAGTTCTTGCTTTTATTTTGCAGTGTAAATGTAAAATGCGTTATGGAATTTTCTCCACCGAATTAAAAAGTTCAATCAGACGGGTTTTCTCACGTTTTTTCACGGAAACAGCTTCCTACACTATAAAAGTCTATTACACAACATGTAACTAGGTAAATAGACCGGTAAAGAAGCTGGGAAAGGATTAATTATGACGTTAGCGCAAGTTAACTTTGACGTCACTATGTCATAGTTAACTCGGGCTTCCTTTAGCTTTTTTGTCATTTTTGTTCCGATCTACGCAGAAAATGCTTGTCTTGAAGTTGTGCAGTTGTATGCTTGGTTTTAAATTACTACCACTGGCTTGGGGAATTCGGACGATTCGAGTGGATTCCGTACGGGAAGAAAAATAAACAGGAACTCAAAAGCAGCAATCCATAAATGTCTCACAAGTGGGCAAAGGGCTCCTGTCAATATTTGAGAGGGACATAGAGCTGGAAAGGATTAATTATGACGTTAGCGCAAGTTAACTTACGTCGATGAATAAAGAATATTTATTCATTTCATTTATTACGTGAATACTACACTACATATTTAAAAGGAATCTATCATTTATGGATTTTATCACGTTAAATTTACTTTTTGGAATCCCGGCCTTTCGTGTACTTCACAAGCTTTACGGGGGGACTCCAAGATTCCGCGAGTAGTTATGACGAGGAATATAAATAACCCTGCTTCAAGGTAAGTATTTATAGCAAGGAATAAATTTCATAAATTGCATGTTTATTTAATTTTTATTGCATTCCTTTATATAGAAGGATACAAAAGGCGGAATTAATGCATATAGGCATTCTCTCCCAGTCAACTTAAGGTGTTGTGAAATTTCTTGGTAGGTTGTGTCTTTACATCCAACAATTATTGCGAGATGTCATTAACTAAATAAATAGGTAAATATTATAGTGCCGTAAATGTACGCACAAACACAGGCATCTGCTCAATTTATTTTTTATTAATTAAACTTTCATGCACCGAGTGGTAAACATTAACTTAAAGCCTGAAGTCAATTCTCTCCCAGTCAATCATTAGGCTAAGCAGAGATAAACACATTATGAACTAAACTGAACAAATTAAAACAAATTAAATTATATAAATATCCAAATATATACTTACATAAATAGGTAGATACATACATATGTAAAATACATACAAATTCACTCGTCTTTACCTTCCTATAGCCGATGTAACGCTAACAGAGCGATGTATTATAGGATAAGATAGTCAAGTTTCCGGGAGCGATAATTTAGTTTTTAAAAAGAGTGAATACTTAATTTAAACTACACTATAATTAAAACATAACTAGATGTTCACTCCGCTAATGGTCAACCAAGAGTAATGTTCAGACGGGCTCGGAAACAACGCCCCGTGTTACATGGCCGAACCTGGGATGCAAACTCGTCAAAACACCGTGGCGTGGGATTAGTGGCCCATCGGCAATCAGCGCTGCAGCATTTCGGCTGTAGCAATATGCTGCGTCGGCCGCCTTTTTGTGGCTGCAGTTCAATACTAATATTATTTATTTAGTATTTAAGTATTTTCCACAAAATGTATTGTATTGAATACCATATATTGCATTGTAGCTATGAATGAAACATTTTTCTTTCTTTCTTTCCTCTTTCAATACCTTATGACGAGACCATCAGGGTATAGCCCTGATGGTCTCATGAGTAGATTGGATAAAACCTCCCGGTCGTCATCGGCCGGTTTACTGGAAAGATCTATGTGCAGCTGTGGACTAACACAGGCTTCTAGAAGAACTTCGACTCGAAGTGAATATTAAATTTTAAATGAATTCAAGCAGAGTTGAGTTAAATTATAACAGAACACGAAATGGTTGAATTTTTTACGCTAGTATTTCTATTTTCCAAATCCTTTGTATAAAACTTTGTAGTTTTGCAGTAGTTGCGTCTCTTGTGGTAATTTTAAATGTTCTTTTTTTAAAATAGAGTTCTTGCTTTTATTTTGCAGTGTAAATGTAAAATGCGTTATGGAATTTTCTCCACCGAATTAAAAAGTTCAATCAGACGGGTTTTCTCACGTTTTTTTCACGGAAACAGCTTCCTACTCTATAAAAGTCTATTACACAACATGTAACTAGGTAAATAGACCGGTAAAGAAGCTGGGAAAGGATTAATTATGACGTTAGCGCAAGTTAACTTTGACGTCACTATGTCATAGTTAACTCGGGCTTCCTTTAGCTTTCTTTTTTTGTCATTTTTGTTCCGATCTACGCAGAAAATGCTTGTCTTGAAGTTGTGCAGTTGTATACTTGGTTTTAAATTACTACCACTGGCTTGGGGAGTTCGGACGACTCGAGTGGATTCCGTACGGGGAAGAAAAATAAACAGGAACTAAAAAGCAGCAGCCCATAAATGTCTCACAAGTGGGCAAAGGGCTCCTGTCAATATTTGAGAGGGACATAGAGCTGGAAAGGATCCGCCGCGTCTGACCTTGAAATATATACAACAAAATATATTTACAAAGGCGAGCTTTAACTCTACAAGAGTTTTTTTCATGCAAGTGCGGGTGAGTGTCAAAGAATAGTGGATTTGTAGGTTAAATAAAGTGTCCAGTGGAAACTATTCCTTTTATCTAAACTAACCATAAATAAACTACAGAAATAAGTATAAAAATGGAAATATGCTAACAGTTAAATATTGATAGATAGATATAAATATATGAAAATGCTTGTTTTCGATTAGAAACAATTCGCGTATTTTTAAAATGAAAGCGCCCGTACCAATGAGCTACCACGTTTCATCATCATCATCATCATCATTTCAGGCTACTGCTAGTCCACTGCTGAACATAGGCCTGCCAAAGATTGCCATTAAGCTCGGTCCTGAGCCACCTGCATTCATCGACTTCCCGCAACATTGCGCAGGTCGTCACTCCATCTTGTGGGGGGTCGTCGCACACTACGTTTGCCTGTACGTGTCTGCCACTCGAGAACCTTTTTTCCCCAACGATTATCAGTTCTGCGAGATATGTGGCCGGCCCATTGCCACTTCAGCTTGCTAATCTCTGCGACTATGTCGGTTACCCTGGTTCTGCTGCGGATAACATCATTGCAGACTCTATCGCGCAGAGAAACTCCGAGCATAGCCCTTTCCATAGCGCGCTGAGCAACTTTGAGCTTCCTCATCCGGCCTGCAGTGAAGGACCATGTCTCAGTTCCATATGTCGTCACGTATAGTTATATTTATTTACACATGGTTATATTTATTGAGCCAACCTTCACTGTAACTAGTGAATAGAAGAAGAATAAAAATTAAATAATAATTACAGCCATACTTAATTATTTTATCGGTTGTGAAGTTATGCCCTGAGGTCTTTCGTATGCGATAGCGTAGTGTTATTCCTATTTCAAAATTCGAAACGGCCCGCGACATGTAAAGTCGATTATCCCCGATTCGTCCGACGGAACTATTCCATTTGTAATATAACGGAATTATTTATGAGGCTGATATATAATTTCCGTTATTGGATATTGTGTGGGTAGCTATTGATGTTGTGCTCATTGTACATAAATATATATCTACGTATCCTCTTTTTGGTTTTTTTTAAAATGTAAAAATATAATAATAATGCTAATACGCGGCTACTGGCACAGACCCCCTAGCCCAGCGTTGTTGAGTATGGGCAATCCTTCCTAGAATGCCCTCGGAGATGCTCAGCAATGGACGAAACTAGACCGAATAGTAGTAGATTAGTCCGGGGGAGAATCAGCATTATATTGAGGTTGTTGCCAAGGATGATTCGGGAGGCCTTCAAAAACATCCTAATTTCGATAGAGAAGATGGCTGGGTACTAACACCGGGTTGGGTGAAATCTAAAACCAAAGCTTACAACTGCACGTCCTCCAAGATACTGTGAGCACATTCTGCGTAGATCGGACCAAAAATTAATAAATAAAAGCTGAAGGTAGTCCGAGTTATCTATGATATTTGGACCACTAACAACTCAGTCCAGCCGTGGTCATGGCTGCTGTAATGCAATCGAAACGTCGGTAATATAAAAACATAATAATATAAAAAAAAGTATTCCTAACCATTGTTGCTCCAGCTATATGTAGGTACGTTATTGAATAAAGCTGTGAAATTCCAGAAAGTTCTAACAGGTTTGAAGTTTTGCTCATAAACATTGTCCTGTAAACGTCAATGTCTGAAAGTAAAATGTTAAACAATGACGTGGGAAAAAGTTACGAGATCTCTAAGAGAATGGCTCGACCTTCGTAGAGG
Source organism: Bhutanitis thaidina (assembly GCA_029286595.1). Lineage (NCBI taxonomy): Eukaryota > Metazoa > Arthropoda > Insecta > Lepidoptera > Papilionidae > Bhutanitis > Bhutanitis thaidina. The sequence continues at coordinate 15,175,640 of JAGSMS010000010.1, forward strand.
CAATGGAAGCAACACGTAGGCCGGCCTCTTGGGAATACAAACAGCTCGTATGTATGAATTTGTTAGTTGAACAGATTTTTCCTTCGGAACGGCGTGACTGCAAAGTTCTTTTATCTAAGCCGGCGTCAGTAAATTTCCTTTTGTGAGAATCTTAAATTCACAGAGCGTACTATTTTTTCATTATCATGGGATTGGATGGACGGAAATCCCAGAAGAAAACACGTTCATTCAACGGACTATACGTACTTATGTACTAGATGAGGAACAGTTCAGTGGGAACCGCATGTCATTATGAGTTGCGGCTCCGGAACCGCAATTCAAAGACAATTCACTGCGTGACAAAGACAGCAGTGCGACGAAGTAATGTTAATTTATTTCACTGTCTTTCACAAACAAATTTGCCTAAAAGTTGTTAACTACCGTTTTGTTACCGGGATAATAATCGCTAATCCATCAATGAATGTCAATGCATTTATTTGATACTTTCTGGATTTTGGTCGCTTGGTCTCCTTCTTCTCTCTCTTTAACGGTTTATAAGTAGACCACTGATGGACACTGGGCTCTCCAGTAGTAAGAGTTTTACTGTAAGCTCCATGATTTGCAGCTGTGTTGGTGATCGCTTAACCAGACACCTATACCTCTCCATAGACTCTGCCCCTAGCAGGGCACCACTCCTCCAATTTTCATAATTGAGACTGGCATGAATAATTTTTCGGAGACCGTTTCGATTGAGTTAGTGGTCTGCGGTATGAGGATTGACATCCGCAGTCAGACCGAGGTCGGAGGGGAGGGGGGGTTTGAGAAGAAGCTCGGTCTGGCGATACATCTCTATCCCTCACCTCTGCGACTGGGGAAAGGAATAATTTTATTCGAAAAGAATTCGCATAGGGGGGCGGACGTTGGTAGTGTCGCTTTGTGCGACAGCGTGCCCGTGCCCCCTTCGAGGTGCAGCGAAGGTTTGGTTGGGATGCTGCGGGTCGCAGATTCGAATATTTCCATGGCCTGCAAATAATCGTACCGTGGTAATATAATAATCGTAAATGGGTGTTGGTTCAGGTTTAATTTATATTCATAAAACGACCCCTCGACATAGTACAGTACAGGAATAAGTTTTTTAGGATTTAATGTCTTTCCGCATTTACTCTTATAGATGGCGCTTAGTCTATTTTCAGTGTCGCTGATGTTCTCAATGCCTTATCACTCACCATACAAAACTTACAATCTTATGCTGCTGCGTTACGTTCGTAGTCTGTAAGAGCAGATCTTTGAGGTCCGAGCGATTCTTTAATCGCAGAATATCGACGTGAAGTAGAGGCATCTTGTGATTCTACGTTTCGTTCGGTGAGTGAGGTAACAGGAGGCCCACTTCCAACTCCACTATCCTCCCTCCTCTTCCTCTCTACAATTCCCTAAATATGCTTAAAGGACGTCAACGCACCTGCAGCTCCTCTGGACTGGCAGATGTACGACGGCGAAGGCGACTTACCATCAGGTGAGCTGCTTGCTCGTTTGCCCCTTTTCCGTAAAAATACCCTCTTTCCCTAGACATTAATAAGGTGCCTTATTGTTTTATTTCGTATATTTAGTTGCTTATGTCATGTATATATGTCACAAGGGATAAGTTTTCATTATAATTGTAGGTTATGTCACAACGGATAAGTTTTCATTATAACAGGTTTTATGAGAAAATATATTAACTATCACGCAGACGAAGACGCGAAGTATTGAAAATACAAATAACATTGAAACTAATTCAGAATAGGCAAGCGAAAATCGTGTAATACACAATCTTTCATTCATCCATTACGCAATACAAATACATTTCCGTGAACATATAAAGGCGTCCGTAAATACACGTGGTACGATTTCTAGGCAATATTTCATTGGAATCGAAAAAGTCTATAATTAATCTTACCAAATCTTGACATATGAATACGGACGTCTCTTTTACGTACGACTGGTACGAATCGATCTAATTTCGAGATATATATAAAAAACACGGTACTGAAACGTACGTACTACTAAGGTTTAGATGTTAGCCTAGTGGTCAGGGCGCTCACTTTACTGTCATAGAGCGCGAGTGACCTGGGTCCGATCTGGCCCGGTGCCGGCACCACTAAAATTGTTAAAAGCAATTTTAAGTGCTGTATTTCCCACGTGTTCGGCGGTGAAGGAAAACATCGCGAGGAAACCTGCATGCATGAGAAATAATATTTTTTTATTACTCCAAAACCGTCTCAGATATTTAAGAGCCTTTGCCCAGCAGTGGGCATTTACAGTCTGCTACTTTAGGTGATAGGCTCCTTCTCTGTCTAGGATTCGACTAGATAGGTACCTACCACCCTTTTACCTATTTCTGCTGCCAATTTGCATTACAACCACTATTGCCTGCAAGTTAAGCTGGTCAGCAGTATATCCAGTATAACTATAGTTAACTGAAGGAAGTTCTCCTGTGTCGTGAAAGCAGTATACGTACATAAATTGCACACGGACAAACACCCGGAGCGAGAACTATTATTTGTAGTGTATACGAAGTAGCCCCGCATGGGAACCGGACCCGCGACCCAAAGCGCCTCAGCTTAACGCTTGGCCACTACGCCGTCGAGCTGTAACAGCTCATCTGTAACCTCATAAGATTGAAGTGGTCGCAGGTGTCTATCGGCTAGATCTTTCACTCCCAGCGTTTGTCAAGGCCATGGTAAGTAGTGAGAGATCGTAGAGCGCCGGATTCACCTTCTGCGAACTAGTGATGTTGCAGAAGGAGGCTGCGGAGAAGGAGAGAGAACAAAGGTCCAATCTTCCGATTCGCAGCCAGAGAACCGGGCGCCGGAGGAAGGCCTATCAAGCCCTCCTTCGTCCCCCATAATCGAGGTTAAGGCGACGGATACGGGAGTAATCCGTCGCTTGTAAAGCCTCAAGGTGGCGCGCGCGGTGTTCCCGTGCGTCTCTATATAAAGGAAGGGGGGAGAGCTCCCTCTCATAAGAAGAAGCACCATATGGACAATATATGGACAAGCGTCGTCGGGACTGCGGTAGTGTGCGCAAGCGTTCCTGCAGTCTCGACAAATGACGAGGAAAAGAATACCGTGGTGTTTTAGTCGGTAAGAGTCCGGCATAATCATAATCCCTTTCGTTGCCCCCGCGGGGAAAGGGTCCATCCATGTAGGATTTCCCCACGAAAAAGAAAAAAAAGGTGTCTATCGGCTAGCCTCTCACGATCCGGTGCTTCCACCGATCGTTTAGTTCGTTTGTCATTCCACTTCGTTGAGAAAATATATGTAAAAGGATGAATATAGAAGTGAATCGCTGAAGTACGCTTGAAACTTTTTTATGTTAAAACTTTCTGATATTTTACGAAAGAATATTAAACTCCTGAGTACGCTCATGTTTCATAAAGATGGCAATTGTTCAATTTAGTAATGGACATTAAAAAAAGTATGCTATGACAGTTTTAACTTTTATTGAGTGTACAGTCTACGATTTGAATAAAACATTTTATTATTCAAAGATGGGGTGTCGTAAACTTTTTTATTTTTAAATTTAATGACTATTGAATTATATACTTATAAAGTTGTCTCGTACGTTTTGCAGCACTCATGGTACCAGGGGGGACTAAGGTCTATGAGGTCCTGATTTCGTGGTGCAGCACCTCTGGTGTTGCAGATGTACGTGGACGAAAAAGAAAAAAACACTAATAGTGCTTTTTTTATATGAGAAAGGCGGCAAACGAGCAAGCGGTTCACCTGATGGTAATTGATTACCGTCCCCCACATTCATCGAGTGTAGGAAATTATTTAGATATTTTTATTAACATCACAACGGATCCAAAATTAGACAAAGAACCGTGGGGTACCGGCGCCGGCGCAATCCGGTGCATTGGGCTAGGTCGGACATGTTTCGCACTGTCAGCACATTGGCCCGTCGCATTCTTGGGCCGAGTTCCAGCGGTAGTGTTGCCGGTAGCGGTAACTAATCACATTCTAGGCGGCCCAGATGACAGCCCTCGGATGACGGCTGTGCGGTAGGTGGACACGTGGCCGTAATAATGTATGTATTCATTTATTTATTCTTTATTGAACCATATACGAGTACGATACGATACGATACGATTTATTCATTTACACAACACAAAAGTTACAAGAAATACAATTATACAGAAAATAAAACAATAGATATGTAAAAACAAAAAGAAATAATTTAAGAGAAAGACTTTATAATTTATAACCCGTGTCGTGTCAAATGAAACGGTGCTGACTCAGCATAGTGTCGCGGGGTCAACCGCAACGCTGGCCTCCAGTCAGCACCGACCCTGTTGCGCGTTGTACTTCGCATACTGTTTCATAATCAAGTACAATATATGATCAAAAGTAGGACATAATGCTAAAAACTTTCTCTGCCTGTCAACCTTTGGGAGTGATAGAACATCGAAGGCGGTTACGGGATATCTCATTCTTGACCCCGGTGGCGGTGGGCCAACACGTGATAGGTGGTGGAATAACCATCTTAAATATACCAGGGATCCCAGCCCCTATGTCACAAAAAAAATTCACATTCCGTGTGAAATCATTCCCCGATAAAAACATATCGTGTTATTCTCCGACACGTATTCATTCATCCAGGGGATGTGAAAAATAACACGGCGTGTTGAAATTTCTTTTCGGCAATTCAAGTGTTTTGATACGAAATTTTTGTGAAATATTTTTGAGACAGACTTGAAAAAAAAAATCCTGTAATGCACACTATTAAGTAACAGAACGATTGTTGTGAAAAGTGTTTTAAATATTACACGCCCAGGACTTTATGAGAATCGAAGAATTTGTTTTTTTTTTTCACTATAAGGCCTCATTTCAAACCGTCCTTGAAAGCCTGGCAGAGGTCCAACTCTCATCGATTTCTTATATAAGTCTAGTTGGGATTCTTTTGGCTTACATAATGCTGTACTTAAAAGTGTTCCTTAGGGAAGGGGGTGCCATTACAAATATGTGCTTAAAGAAGCAGCTTGTACATGTTTTTTTTTTTATTTATCATAAACGGGGCACACATGCAAGCGGCTCACCCAATAGGAAGTGATTACCTTCGCCAACGTACATCTGCAATTCCTGAGGAGCTGCCGACTGATGACGCGAATTGGGGTTGGGGGGAGGACGGAACTCAGAAGCACAAGATGCCTCTACTTCACGCCGGTATTCCCACTGATGTGCAAACGAATGGGTTTTGCAGTCATGTCACACAGTATGTCGATCAAATTTGCGATATATGAAAGAAGGACGACTCGAGGAGCACACATGACCAACGAGCATATGCGTAGATGTATGGATCCGAAAGAATGGTGTGTCGGTAATCTCTGCCTACCCTCTTGCCTGAATTTTGCCCTCATGTTGTTTTCCATCACCTTCAAGCACATGGTGAATTCAGCGATAAAAGTGCAATTAACAGATTTAGTGGTCGCTGAGATTCGAACCCAGACTACACTAAGCTACTACACTACGGCTCTTAATAAATAATAAAAGTAAATAAAACAAAAAAAAATAGGTCTAAAATTGTGTACCTAATAACGGGGGTGGTCAGAGATCTAGACATTTTAGTCCTCTTTTCATCCGGAGATCGAACTCTAGTCTCCTATTTCGAAATCACATCCCCTAAGCAGTCGGCTAGCGTGGCTTTTAAATCATAAAATATAATGTCCTGAGCAGAGTTCGACGACTTAAAAATGTCATAGCTCTATTAAAAGGAGTCGTCAATATTTTAGTACGTTTCTGAAGCGGTAAAAATTATAGATCGTAGGGAGTCCGGTCGCTAGGTACATAGGATTAGGTTAACGACCGGCATAACGCCGTGACGATGTCGTGTGCAAACGACCTTGGTACTAGGTGACTAGGCGATCTATTGTGTGACACAGATGTACTACGTGGTGTAGTATGAATGTGAGAATTAAAACATCAATTATTATTGTATAATTTTTAATATAAGGATTGCGAGCCAAGAGAGAACCATTTTTTAACTACTGACCTAACTTATACCCGCCCTCGCGGAGGCAAGAACTGGTGATGTCGGACTTGCACCGACCCAAAACCCCACGGTGTTCCTGTGTTCCACTTGCGCCGCATTCAAGATTCGCGGACGGCAGGGAGCATGGCGTATCGGAACACCAAAACTCCTCGCCTGTAGTGGGCAAGGAGAGCGTAGCCAAGACACAACCCAAATACTCCCCCCACAACAATCAACTAACCAGCATCCGAAGTAGGCTTAGTTAGCCCAACCCGCTTAGTCAGGCTGCCTGTATAGGTTCCTCTTGGTTCACCGTGGGAGATCAAAACACGGCTACTAATCCTCCTCGCCAGGATAAGGCGGGAACCCGTTTGGAGATGGAGCCGGAGGAGGTCCTAACGCACATGGGTCAGATACTGTTATCGCCAACCACGCGCCAAGCGTAGCGATTATAGCTTGCTATGTACAGCGAGAGAAACATATGTACAGCATGTAAGAGGGGGAGGGAGTGGCACCTGATTACAGAAGGCATTAACAGTGATAAATCCTTCAACGGTACTACTTTCTATAGCCAGTTTGTGAATTTGACAAACACAACTTTTTAAAATTTTTAAGCGTGGTAGAGCCAAGCGGCGGCTCTAGCTGCTGCACGAATGGGCCGGCTCGACCGGATTGGTACCACGGCCTCGCAGAATACCGGCGTGAAGTAGATGCATCTTGTGCTTCTGCGTTTCGTTCGGTGAGTGAGGTAACCGGAGGCCCACACCCCCTCCCTTTTCCCCTCCTCTTCCCTCCCATCTCCCAAATATCCTTAAATACCGGCAAAGCACCTACAGCATCTATGGCGTTGCAGATGTATGTGGGCGACGGTAAGCACTTACCATCAGGTGAACCGCTTGCTCGTTTGCCGTCTCTTCGATAAAAAAAAAAAACACTGACCCAACTAAGTCCGTGGATTTTGGTCACGTTTTAAATCACCTGCTCCGTTTCACACTACACTGTGGCACCAGATTCGTGCCACAGTGTAGTGTGAAACCGTGTAGTCGTTCGGGACGACGTTATGCACTTAGCCGATAGATAGACGATACCGCGGCGCAACCTGCTTACCCGTTCGAACACGGCTCTAGATTATCTAACTGCCAATAATGCTCTGTACGCCGAAGGGTAAGAAAATTACTGCAACGTTTTAGAATGACGGAATATATATTCGGTGCGGTGTATGAATTTAAAATTACATACATACATATATACACGCCTTGTTCCCAACGGGGTAGGCAGCGGCAATCTTCTTCCACTCGCTACTGTCCTGATATACGTCTTTCGCTTCTTCCACTTTCATCAATCTTCGCATGCATGCTCGTTGATTTAGAGTTTTAAATTATTGTTTTGAAATTATATGTTGGTATTAAGCCGAGGTAGCTTAGGCGTCAGGAATTTCATATTAAGTAAGTAAACTTCGGTTGGATTCCCGGTGCCGGTGGCGGTGGAATTAATTACAATCTTTAATGTTGAATGTACTACATTTTTAGCAGTGAAGGAAAACATCACACTTGTGAACAGGTGATGGAGGATCGTCTGCTCGAGTCTGCAGTGCACTTGTGTTTGTTGAACGGATCACTATATTATTGTAGCATTCTTTCAGGTGCCTATGGGACTATACCTTTTATTTTACTACGGTGACGGTGTATCATCATCATCAACGTCATTTCAGCCTATCACAAGTCCACTGCTGAACATAGGCCTCCCCCAAACATTGCCACGAAACTCGGTCCTGAGCCACCTGCATCCATCGACTTCCCGCAACACTGCGCAGGTCGTCACTCCATCTTGTGGGGGGTCGTTCTACACTGCGTTTGCTTGTACGCGGCTGCCACTCGAGGACTTTTTTCCCCAACGGTTATCAGTCGATATGGCCGGCCCATTGCCACTTCAGCTTGCTGATCTTTACGGCTATGTCGGTTACCTTAGTTCTGCTGCGGATATCATCGTTGCAGACTCTATCGCGCAGAGAAACACCAAGGGCTTTGCCTTTCCATAGCCCGCTGAGCAACTTTATGACGGTGTATGCATTACAATTATTGAAAACAAAAATCACAAAGAAGACACCTATGGGTTTTTTTTCGCATTTATGTAACGGTGGTAGAATGGATGACAAAGAATAAGAATTAACATTTGACAAACCAATTTATCTTCCAAGCGTCAAAGAATAAAAAAGGATTTTCATTTCACGAAATATACTTCGAAGACTTGTAATTTAACTTGTACGTGTGACTCTCCACGGCTCCAAAATCCTCCAAAATGGAGAGGAAGTCTATATATATATATATAGTATATTTATACAACAACCCATAATTGGGACATTTATGGGTTGTTGTATAAAAATAAATGATACCCACACATTATCTTTGTTTTGTGCTATTTCTATATATTCTCATCTGGTTGGGTTGTATATATACATACGTATAGATACAAATAATACCATAAAATAAATTATATATTTAAAAAAATTAAATAGATAATTAAAACCCAACCAGATGGAAGCACCCGGCGGGGGAGACCCCACGGCCGAGGGTTAGGGAGAAAGGGAAAGAAACCGGAGTACACATTTATTTTTATGCTTTTATTTTATATGCTTTGCAAATTAATCTACATATTTTTAAAAGATGCAGCGCACCGCCGGTTGTTTTTTTTTCTTTCATTCAGTTCGGGATCGTTAACGCGAGCCCGACTCTCACTTGGCAAGTTCTTTATAATGTTTTGTTTTCCTTAAGAGTTTGCGCTATAATCACACCGAGGTTTGACGCTTGTATGTGTCACTGATTTTGTGAAAGAGGAAAAACAAGAAACGTTGTAAAAACTATGTTTCTTCTATGGGAACCTCACCCTAATTTTTCCCTTTCGTTTTTATTGTGACTTTGAATGTGAAAAATTGATACCTATTAGGGATTTTTTATACCTTTAAATGTAGGACAGACGGTCGGATGGACCGGAAGTATAACTGCAAAGGCTTAGTAATAGGGCTCAGTATGGTACCCTTAGAAACAAAATCAAATGTATTAATTTAATATTTCGTGGCTAAAAGCTCGAAATAATTAAAAAAGGTCCTTTTTTGTTTTCACTGCTTTGACAAATGTAAATTAAAAATATCACAACGTAAGAGCATAAAGTCAAACTTTTTACTTTGTCATTCAGCGGCATTGCTGGCATAGTCTTAAGTACTATTCATAATTTGAAATTAAATATTATTTACGGATTTTATCGCGTTTAATTATGTTTTTATGTTCCCGACGTTTCGATTGCTTTACAGCAGCCGTCGTCACAGGCGGACTGAAGTGTTAGACATCCAGATGTCATAGTTAACTCGGGCTAGCTTCAGCTTTTATTTATTAATTTTTGATCCAATCTACGCAGAATGTGCTCACAGTATCTTGAGGTCGTGCAGTGGTATGCTTGGTTTTAGATTTAATTTTGTTTGTTACTGGATCGCTACCCGTATCTTCTGTATTGAAATTAGGATTATTTTTTTATTTCAATAGCCTCGCGAAGCATCCTCGGCAGGAATCGGTCTCGCAAAAGAGAGGATTTGTGGTCTATCAAATCTGATAGACCACAAATCCTCTTATCATTCTTCATCTTAGAGCCTCGTTATTTCACGTCAGCTATATTCTCTTACGCGGGTCCTTACAGATCTTTTAGTTTGCCCTTTGTAAGAGGGACCACATTCAGAATCAAGCTGGCATACTCTTCCATCTTGCATAGGGATATTCCACTTGACATATTGATCGTAAAAATTGCCTTATCTTTTTCGCCGGCTTGAAAAACGTTTTTATAGAAGCCCTCTTCAAGATATGTGCTGGCTTTTCCTGGTGCTTTCGTTCAGCAATGATTCAAAATAGGCTGATGTAATGAAGCACCATTTTGTGAACTAAACGAGAGAGGACTTCAATAAGTCAGTATTGACGGTATTGATCAATTTTTTAAAGGAATACTCGTAAGAAGACAGGTGGGAGATGGGGGAGGTGATATTACATGAATCGCAAACAAAATGCCACTTGCAACAGATGTCGTGTTCTTTGATCTATGCTGTATCGCTTCTGTATTGTGTCGTGTCACGAATACGTTTGGAATTTGTCAGGCTCTCTAAGACCGCGCTTTGCGGGTTCCCGACGTCTCGCCGATAACCAGTGTTACCAAACGACCACAAAGTTAAAACATTACCTGGAGTTGTTGCAAACGTTTTCTTGTAAAATATTGCAGAGTAGTTTTTTTAACTTAACGAATATTTGCAATGCGAAATTAATATATGGGGTTATTTAGATATGTACTCGTCTGGTTGGGTGATATATATAAATATGTATACAAACATAAAATACAATAAAATAAACAAATAAATTATAACCCAACCAGACGGAAGCCCTAGCCAGGGGAGACCAAACGGCCGAGGGTTAGAGGGAATGGGAAAGAAACCGGCGGACGATGCGAGCGGTATCAAGAAGCACCTCCTTCTGCATTTGAGCTCGGAGCGGTCCGTCACAGAGTCCCAGCCGCCTCAGATGTTCCGAGAGGCTGACTGGGATTAACCCATTCGCAGAGACGACTATAGGAATAATTTCGGTCGGCATACCACCCCACATGTCGGTCACCTCGTGAGCCAGGTTCAGATATTTCGTTTTCCTATCTGTTTCGGCTTTCACGAGGTTCTCGTCATATAGAATGCTGATTTCAATGTCAATGCTATTAATTAATATTATGAATATTCCTGTCACCACATAACATCTTGTATCTGCGGCGATAGGCCTAACTATTGGCGATTATACTACATTAAACAGTAGATCTTCATCTTTCTTACTCTCATTGTTTACTTTGTTTACTTCAAACAATTCGTGCTATTTGTTTCGGTCTCTGTCTACTACACTTGTACTTTCTTTTCATCGTCAATTTTATTATGTTTCAGAAATACATTAATTTTATAGTCACGTTATTATAAACACCATGTGCCTCAATACCTTTTCTTCATGGATTTTTACAAGGAGATATTTTTCGATCCGATTTGACTATGTTGATATCCAACCGTCACAACTTGAAATTATTACGCAGAGTGTAATCATTCCTTCATTATAAGAATCAACACATGTCTTTTTTTTTATTGGATTCGGTTGAAATTGCATTTTTTTTTATGGAAGAGACGCCAAACGAGCAAGCGGTTCACCTGATGGTAAGTGATTATCGTCGCCCACATACATCTGCAACACCATAGATGCTGCAGGTGCGTTGCCGGTCTTTAAGCATATTTGGGAGATGGGAGGGAAGAGGAGGGGAATAGGGAGGGGGTGTGGGCCTCCGGTTACCTCACTCACCGAACGAAACGCAGAAGCACAAGATGCCTCTACTTCACGCCGGTATTCTGCGAGGCCGTGGTACCAATCCGGTCGAGCCGGCCCAATCGAGCAGCAGCTAGAGCCGCCGCTTGGCTCTACCACGCTTTTTTGCGAACACTACACATTTGATTTGAAACTATTATTTACGGACTTTATCGTGTTTAATTTACTTTTTTAAATTCTATTATGACGGGGGCACTGAGGTGTTTGACGTCCTGATGTCATAGTTAAGCCTGCTACCGTTAACTTTATAACTATTAATTTTCTGTCCGATCTACGCAGAATGAGCTCACGGTATCTTAAGGTCGTGCAGTGGTATGCGCGGTGTTGAGTTTAATTATATTAATTGCCGGATTGCAAGCGGAATGACATCGACAGTTTACAACTTTGCAGGATATGTTATAGAGCTACAAGAGTACGTATACGGCGTACGTATTCTTCATTGCATTAAGTACACTAAGGATTCCAATGGGCATATGGCAAATATTGACAGGTGCGATCAGGAAATGACAACAACAAAAAAAAACAACTAAGAAAAGTAAATATTAACATACTTACATACTAATTAAAATAAATTAATGTGCACTATAATAAACAAAAACGTACATAAATATACATAAATGCACTTATAATATTACATATATTTTTATATTAATAAATAAGTAAAATACAATGTAGTTTCGTACCATATTCAATGTGAGAGACGCAACATAACTGAACCAGACGTGCCAGTAATCTAGGTGTCATACAAATATTGACTATGCCTAAGAGTAAGGCGTCGTCAGCTATATTGTTATAGAACAGCATTGAACATCCTTTAAGTTCTGCTTTTCGTACGAAGAATTGAATCATGATAATGTGTTCAACTTCAATATAACCTACTAAAATAGGTTAAAATATGCCATGTATAAAGTCTGATTACAATTTAATAGCATTTGTATATATCACCGCGGCCTCAATGCTCTGTCAAGATCGAGTCCATGCAACGTCAACACATTTCTCGAACGTAATTCGTTTTCACACTTGAAAGCGATCACTTTGAAAATTTGTTTGATGTTAGTATTTATTAGATTAGTATAGGTGCTTTAAAAGGAGTTTCTTCCTCCTTTTCCACCCAAGAATAATTCTTAATGTGTAGGATGTTGAATTAATTAAATCAGGATTCTGGCAAAATGTTTTAGAAATAACAAAGACACTTATTCGACAGCCAATAAAGGAACATTGGCAAGCTTTAATTAAAATAAGCACACGTAACCTAACAAAGACGTTTGACATTATCAATATTAATCCAAAGAGATTGTGTTTGATGTGCTCTCCAGCGGTTTGTTGGAAATAAGTATATGTTTGTTTAATATTTGTAAGGCTCCTTCATTGAATAATTATTTGATTCATTGTTTTCATTAAATAATATTTATCCCTATTACCCTAAGGTATGCTAAGATTACGGATTTCCGTTTAGCACAAAGCGTAGGCAAAATTCCGAACTGCCACTTTTACCCACACTGTCCCAAGGCAGTGATGGTACCCAGCTTGAATGGAGTTGATATTCTTTAGCAAGGATTTGGACTCTAAAATCATTCACAGGAAGCCTGTATCCCGCCGATGAACAGTTAAAGATTGCTGCTGTCACGTGTATGTATGTATGTATGTATATATGGATATATTCACGCCTTGTTCCCAACGGGGTAGGTAGAGACAATCTCCTTCCACTCGCTACGGTTCTGACATCTCTACGGTTCGCTTCTTTCACTTTCTAAAATCTTTGCATGCATGCTCGCTTGTTTAGAGTACTCTTGACCTGGCCTCTTTTCAAAACGTCTCCGATTTAATCGTGAAATGTTCGCCTAGATCCACCTCTCCCGACTCTGCCATGTCTGTCACGTGTCATGGAAAAGAAAATATCAAACATGGATGTCAACAGCGCAGAAGAATTAAACGATCCAGTTTAGTTGATTCTGGCAGCTCCAAAACTTTTATTAGCAATTCTTCCAACCGTGTACTTAGCAATGAAGAGTAATTGTCCGAAAACCTAATGAACATGCGGCGAGAAAAATGAAATTTAGAAATCGATGTCGAACGATGTTACGGACACTTGCCAGCTCTTAAACCATTTCAAAAACATGTAAGAAGACTTGAGAGATGTGGGACAAATTAGGCTGTTATATGACATTGGTGGTTAGTTTTTGTGTGTCACATATAGAATATGTTCTATTATACCTTCGGTTTGTTTAGTGTAATAAAAGGAAAAATTAAATATGATATAAGTCAGTGCCTTTAATACTATAATACATTGTCCTTTTACGATAACATCTGCGACAATCAAATTAAGATACAAAAACTACAATTGACGACTTCTGCTTTTTCATCAAAGATAACATCGCGAATTATGGTACTGTCGTTTCGATAAGTAAAACAAAAGTTTTTGATATACCAACATTGTTTAATTTATTTTGAAGTATTAGTCATTTTGTATCATTTGTAGTTTGTAGTAGACTATAGGGGTTCAGATGGGGCCGCTGTTATTCCCTTTGTTCACAAACGATATAATAATTAAAGCTGCAAAATTCTATTGTTAGTCGAATAACCGCTGTCTTTGATGAGATATTTATTCCCCGATGAGGCTGTTAGGCGAAAACGGTTAAACAAATCCTTTATATTATTTAAGCTTATCAATTTTCTGTGATATAAATTGACTTACTTAGAAGAACTACTACTCTGTGTGTTATCGCATTCACTTGTTACCACCTGATTTGCGAAGAGATATAGCCGACGTTACTTTTATCTTCAAATTAGCACAAGACACTGTCGAATACTATCAACTTCTGTCTAAGATACTTTAATACTTAAAAAAAACCCTGAAATACCCTTGCTATGGGCGATCCTGTAGATTCCGTACAGGCATAACTCGGAGCTACTCCGTGACAGCACTTTATTCAATATCAATACAATTATCGGTGATCGTAAGATAGATACTATTTTCTATAAGAGCAGTGATATAGAAAATTGTTTTGTGGTGTGGAATACGAATACCAGTCGAAACGTTAAAATATAATTAGTTATATATGTGTGGGTACGGAGCCGTGGTAGCCTAGTGGTCAGGGCGCTTAGTTTAGTTTCAGAGAGCACGAGTGACCTGGGTTTGATCCTTGGTGCCGGCACCACTAAAATTGTTTATAGCAGTTTTAAGTGCTGTGTTTACCTCGCGCTCAGCGGTGAAGGAAAACATCGCGAGGAAACCTGCATGTCTGGGAAATAATAAAAATATTATTTCGAGGATATGTGAAGTCCGCCAACCCGCACTGGAGCAGCGTGGCTGGTCCTTCCCGGCTCCAAAACTCTCTCTGATACTCGTATTTGAGAAGGTGGCCTTTTCCCCGCAGTGGGCACTATAGGCTGCTACTTTAGTTTTACTTTTATGTGGGAACAATAAGCACCCTCCATAACTATTGTTATACTTTCAAAGATACAAAAGAGGCTCATGTTCTTCTAAAAACTGTAAAATAAATAAATAATTTATTAGTGACGAATTATTTAATAATAGTGCTGTTAAATTTGAGCGGATTAATCCATGTCAAGACATGGCAACACTGAAAAGTCTTTGTAGTGAATGTCCATCTTAGTGATCAGGCTAACGAAAACTAACGTACTCTACGTAGGGGAATGAAGTGATATCTGCTGATTCGTGGTTAGATCCCCAAAATATGGCTATAGATAGGCTTATTAAACAATTGAACGTAGTAAGAAAATATCTGGCAAAACAACCCTTGTGATAAACAGACAACTTTGTCATTTTAATCGAAATCAGCTCGTTAATAATAATGTAGAGCAATAATGTAGAGCAAGTACACACGTTGGTTTCTGATAAAAATATTTTAAAGCAATTCTTTTCGCTATGCTACGGCACGAAAGTTTAATTCCCGTAAAAATGAAACCGCTTCCCCAAACCAATTTGAAACGCTTCTTTAACCAATCTTCGTTGTTTAATAACGCTATCGACGGGAAAATTAAATCCATATTTAACTAGCGGAGCGTAGGGTCGCAATTTGCATGCAAAATAAATTAGCTTCCGTTTTTACCTCCATGCGTTCGGGTCTTCTTCGAAGTTCCATTGCACATAATTTAACTTTCAAGTTTAAGTATTAAGGGGAAACATCTCTGTTCCAAACAACCTCCAACTCTCCAACTCTCACCTGCACGTGGTGAACTTTACTGGTCAACAAACGAGGCTCTGATGACCGAATGATGGCGAAATATCCCGAATCCAAATCTCACAGACGTGTGTGGTGGTGTGGAGCTGCATCGCTGTGTGTATTAGCAAACCTTCCAAGATATATGTGTTGTCTTTTACTGGTACTTTCTTGGAGAGATCTTTATTCAGCAGTGGAGAAAATAAGTCTGATTTATTAGGCGGGATCTAATTTAATGTTGGCAATAGACATAATTAACCATTCATTTTTTTAATAAACAAAATAATATTTCCGTCATCAAAATTTACTAATACTTTCGCGTAAAAGTAGCAAGCTCCTATTTGTCGCTGGATGTATTTACAAGTACGTATTTGAGATATGCCCAAAAAAAAAATAGGAAATACGGGAGTCCCCGGTTATCGATTATATATAATTACTAGAAAAACCTACTTAACTTTCTGTTTTCATTCTCTAAGGGGCAGTAAAGAAAATAAAATCTAAATTTTAGTAAGAGCAAACAGATCCACTATTTGTATTATGCAAAGTAAATTGGCTGGCTGTCTTGACCTACTTATACCTGGGTTTTATTCGTTGGCCCAAATATTACTTAAATTAGAATAACAAGCTATATTGATCCTAACAGGTTCAGGATAAAGTCTAAATTAATACATTCGACGTAGAAATGCTTCACCATCAAAGTAACTTACGTTGCACTTATTAACTATGTTTGAATAGTATTGGCATAAAGTCAGTAGCTACTGTAATACAAACATCGATCGATATAAGTATACGTCCTGCGACAGATGAGTTAGTGAGTCTCTCGTCTATACTTACGGTAAAAGTAAAAAGTACAGTATGTCCGGTAAAAGTTCACTGCCTCGCCATTGCCTCCTCTCAAATTGGAGAGAGTTTTAGATCAATGTAATGTTGAGTATTTTGGTTGCACTGTATTTGAGTTATTAAATCCCAACGAGATGCAATAGTTTATACATTCTGTTTAAAATTACAGAACTTAGGTTTTATTCAATGGTAAATAAAATTTAACAATTGGATGCTCCTGCGCTAATTGGCGGACTTCGCATTATGTTTTTTCTCAGATATGCAGATTTCCACACGAAGTTTCCCTTCACCGCCGAGCATGTGGTATACATTTTAGCGGTGCCAGTGCCGGGGAACGAGCCCAGGTCACTATTGTACTGTAAAATTAAAGCGAGCGTCTTGAACACTAGGGTAACGCGGTTCTTATACTTGTATGTATGTATGTATGTATATATTCACGCCTTGTTCCCAACGGGGTAGGTAGACACAATCTTCTTCCTCTTGCTACGGTCCTGACATTCGTCTTTCGCTTCTCCCACTTTCATCAATCTTCGCATGCATACTCGTTGGTTTAGAGTACTCTTGACCTGACCTTTTTCAGAACGTCTCCGATTTGATCGTGAAATGTTCGCCTAGGTCTTCCTCTACCGACTCTACCATTTACACTACTACTATACTACTCTACTCTTATACTTACTGTACAATATTACATAATCCGGAGAAGATCTTTTGATAAATTATATTTATATTGAAATATTGTCTTATATACGTATGCAGCAGTACTAACAACAGTTGGGGAGGAAAACTACTTAATTAGCAATTTCGTACAAGCAAACGCAGTAGATGATACCTCACAAGATTGAGTGACGACCTGCACATAGTTGCGATAACTTGA
The DNA here is from genome assembly GCA_029286595.1 of Bhutanitis thaidina. Lineage (NCBI taxonomy): Eukaryota > Metazoa > Arthropoda > Insecta > Lepidoptera > Papilionidae > Bhutanitis > Bhutanitis thaidina. Next base: position 15,192,907 of record JAGSMS010000010.1, read on the forward strand.
CGGATGCAGGAAAGTTCCTTGTGGTAAATTTTGTGAGAGGTTCAGCGGCGGATGGGCTGTAATAATGATGATGTTAATGAATGACGTTCCCCGCATATAAGCAAACTAACATTCAGTATTAACAATGTAGGTTAACTATAAAAGTTTTTTTTTAAATAATAAAATAATGTGCACGTAAATATCTGTTTTGTTTCAGGTAATTCTAAAAAACGTAAAATAAATGTTTGCTAAAAGTAGAGCTTGCTTCGTGGTTAGAGAAACAAATTCTTTTTTTTTATTTAGGAGAATGCATTAATTTGCCTTATTACGAGTGGGAATTATCTATATTATTATACATACGTATTCTTAGTTTGAAAGTGATGAAGTGAATGAAGTGATCAACCAGACGAAATCAAGATATAGTAAAACTACCAAGTCCAATCGAAAGTAATATTTTTAGTATTTGTTAATAGTAGGTACTGGTTTATTATAAAGTTCATCAAGACTGCAAAAGCAATCACCAACGATGAAGTTTACAAAAGATCTATAATCAGTAAATAATTTTTATATTGAGTTTCCTCATAATTTTTTCTTCAAATGACTAATTCAATATAAAGGATTTTCCGATACTTTTCCCGCGTATCATTCCAATAAAGCGCGGGATCAAGTATAAGTTTCTTCAGACGTATCCCAAGAGAGTATCATCCAAATGTCAGACATCGCGCGCCGATTATAACAAAAAGTTCCTGCGCAGTGTTGCGGGAAGTCGATGGATGCAGGTGGCTCAGGACCGAGCTTCGTGGCAATCTTTGGGGGAGGCCTATGTTCAGCAGTGGACTTCTGATAGGCTGAAATGATGATGATGATGATGAAGACAAATACAAAAAGAAGGAGGTGAATAGTGAGCAATTACAGTACGGAATCCAATTAAAAACTGTCTGAAACTAAATTTATTTTAAGCAGATATCTTTGCACATCTTTTATTGTTCATTCAACTAAACTGTATCCTGTATTGAAATCCGTTCTGGTAAGCTAAATAAAAATTATTTCTGGGCAATTGATAACATTATATACTTGCTTCCATTTTTATTTTTATAAGCACAATCCAAAATTTTCTCAAATGGTCGTACATTCTACTAAATGTATACTACCTTTAAGTAACTGCCTTATATCAACTATTTTATTTAAATCAATAATATAAAAAATGTACTATCTAATCATAACCATTTCCTAATGTAGTGGATTAAATACAAGCCATCTATAGATGTTCTATGTTTATGTTCCAATTGAGACATATACTGCCGATTAACCAAATCTTCAACTATCGGCACATATTCCATCAATGGATTCAGTACGTTCGATTTCTTCGAGTTTTCACATCGTGTCATGTTAACTGCGTTTAAATTTATGCCATGTTTAGAATTTTCAAATTTCAGATTAGCATGATGGATAAAATTTCCGATATCGAATCTACGATTTGCTGAATGGTGTTTCTTATTACCCTCCGTTTCCAATTCATAATCAGTTTTTTCTTTTCGAATATTATTTACAACTTTACGCCCATTATCTGATGTTTTTAAAACCGCTGCAGCTCCATTGGATAAAAATTAAATTCCTAATGTCGACTGCAACTGAATGTATTATACAATATAAAATCAAACTATAAAACAACCAGAGAGCCATTTAAGCACATAATAACTAAACTGAAATCCAAATGTTTCTGATAATATAAGAATGTGTGGAAATAATACCGCGATAAATGTTAATGTACGCATTTAACGGCTGATTAAACGTGATGCGTTAACTAGTTTTTAATTAACGGTTAAACATATTTCCGGTTGGTTCCGGTTCTTTGGTTTAATTCCTGTGCCGTTATTGAACAGTAAGGTGAAACGATAAATACAACATAATTGCATTTCCGCTTCTTCTTCTTTTTCCTTTTCTCCAATTTCAGTCTGTGTCAGTCCAATGCATATAGATATTTTAAAGAAATGTTAACAAAGCGTTTATTTCATTAGATTATCATCGAAGTGTTTTTGTGCAAATGTTGTATTGTAATATATCTTGTGCAGTCAACAAATTTTGATTGTAAATCGGATAGTGCATGCACCATGCAATCCTTTGCAGCAAATAGACTGCTTACTCATTTCCTCCCATGAGTGTTATAAGAGTTGACTATGAGAAAAGCTTTGAATGTCTTCGATGTCCGATAAACAGCGGCTCAGACATGCCAAAAACAGAGTAACCATCGTGGTGATTATGCCCTGCCTACCCTTGTATAACTTCAGGATGATGAGGAAGATGTAGCTTGGAGGTAATTGCTATATTTGTCAGGTGCTTTGGCGTTCATGGTACCAGACACCTCTCACTTTAGATACTGGCGGTCACATTCAACCATGAAGGCGATGAAGACTTTTCTCACGTTTTAAACTGTCGATGTTTGTTGTTATTGGAATGATTGGTTGTCTTAAGTAATCATCATACGACGATACGACAGTCACCACCATCATCAATGTTACAGAAATTAATAATAGCATTTTTTAAATGAAACTATCCAGGTCATCGAACTACATACATCTATTTAGATATTTCATTGTATGTATACGGATGTACGAGAATCATATCAGTTTTGGCTCTAGTCCTGCGAAAGTGTTACAGAGCAGAAACTTCTGACAGCCGCTAAGTCTGTCCGTGCGAGTTAAATAAGCCATGAATTGATGCAACATTACCCGTTAACTGGATGGCAGCCAGAAAGAACCTACGCGCATTTCCAACTTCTGTAAATGCATACTTACATATCTCATATTTTATCTGCTAATTGCGTTTACGAATATTTACATACCAGCTTACTAGTGTAAAGTTTTGGCCCAATCTAGTAATGTACGAACACTTTTGTGCAAAATTGTAAAAGATAAAGAACTTCTGGTTAAGATGGTGACACTGTACCACCGACTGCACGCGTCTGATTAACCTTTTATGGTTAAAGAGAAACAGCCTTTTAAAGGTAGAATAGACAGACGGAATAGGGCTGCATACCCCAAGAGTATAATATTTTATCCACAGCAGTAACTGAACACTCATAATGGTACATCTCGAACGCCAAGCGGAAAGTTAATGCTCTATTGTGATCAGAAAAAAAGTCTCTATTCACGCAGCTTCAAGTATTTCCACCAACTTACCATACTTAAAACAAGTACTTAAGATCTTCTTTTTCCCGGGTTCAGTGGTATATTGGTAGCAATGTTTAACTATCTGCCAGTGACCAAGCGGTATTAGATGAAGCGTCTCGTGACAGTTCGAACATGGCTGCCGTATAATTATTTCTTGCATTTACGCGAACACTACATTTAAAATGAAACTATTATTTACGGATTTTATCGCGTCTAATTATTTTTTTATATTCCCGACGTTTCGATTGCTTTACCTGAACCGTGGTCACGAGGGGACTGAGGTGTTAGACGTCCAGATGTCTGAAGTCTGCAGTCTATGATCATATCCTTGATCGCAACCATTACATCAGATTTGATAGATCACAATTCCTCGCAACAGATTCGCAAGGCTATTGAAATCAAAAAACATTCTAATTTCAATAGAGAAGATGGCTGGGTGCTACCACCGGCTTGGGATTCAGAAATAAACACAAATTAAATCTAAAACCAAGCATACCACTGCACGACCTCGAGATACTGTGAGCACATTCTGCGTAGATCGGCCCCAAATCAATAATAAAAAGCTCTAGGTCTAGCTCTAGCCAGCTATGATGCCTACTATAGTTGAGAATGAACAAAGTACATCTAAATTAATTCGTTGTGATTATAATTTCATTGGTAAGTAACAACAAAAGATTTATTTAAATAATCGCCAGGTTCTACCCAACTCACAACTCTTAATTAGGTACATAATGAGTTTTAGTGTATTTTCCAAAAACTTTTTAAAAATGTAATTTTCCACTTTCTAAATTTACTACGGGGACAATAACAGATTATTCAGAAATAAAAACAATATACAGGCGAAGTTTGTGATCTGACATGGGTTTGTTGCGCCCGAAGATAACAAATTCATTAATTTAGCAGAGCAGGCAGTTACACGGGCGGTGTGTTTGTGACAGTTAATTTATTGTTAAGAAAATAGAACTCGGTTTTTTTTTTATTTCTCGTATCTAAACGGACGAATGACAACTATATAGTTAAATACTGACGCCGAACTGTGGACACTTCCGTGTGGCTGTCGGAAGTAAAGAATAGCGCTAACCCTGTCTGACCATGGGTGTCGTAAAAGGCGACTAATGGTAAAAAATTATATTAGGTGATGGGCAGCAGCATCTTCCAGCACAAGAACAAAAAAAAAAAATGCGGTTGCCAACCCGCTCGCCAGGCGTGGCGCCATGATGAGTATTTAACAGGCAAGCGCAGTGTAGGATGACCCCCACAAGATGGAGCGACGACCTGCGCAGTGTTGCGGGAAGTCGATGGAGATTGCAGGTGGCTCAGGACCGAGCTTCGTGGCAATCTTTGGGGGAGGCCTATGTTCAGCAGTGGACTTGTGATAGGCTGAAATGATGATGATGATGATGATGATTAAAATCAAAACTCAATTAGAAAAACATCTATTAATTTTTGTTATTGGTTTGAATAACTCTTGATGTATGGAAACAATTGTAATTAAATTGTTATGTTATAAGTGATAGATAGTCGAATAAACGTCATATAATGGTGGTAGTTTTAATGTGTTACATATGTATACTATAACTTCTTTTACACGATGCAGTTACAATACAAATTGGCGTATAGAGCACCATCCATATACTGCAGTCAAATAAATGTATAACGATTTATAGCGGAAGTAGTATGACTTTAGTAGTTAAATAATGAACTATGTAGTTAATCTCGTTGAGATAGATATATGAGTATTCTTAAGCGATATCGCAACTAAAAGTCTAATAAAACTTTCCAAAAATGCCATTACAGAACTTTAACATCGAGTACTTGGGTGATCGAGCTTCGCTGGGCGTGTTTCGAATTTGCCAATTATGAAGTACCGGTTGAAGAGATACTAAAGTTTACTGAAGTCGGCATATGTTACTCGAATAGTGACATAACTAACGAAGCGCCACAATCTGAATGTTGTTATTTACAATTATTTTATTTATTTGCGTGAAAACGATTCTTTTCCGATCCTGATAAATTTGAGATGTAACATTATCTAAATATATAATTTCATCCAAATCGTTAGAGTCGTTTCCGGGAAAACAATTATATATATACACACACACACACACACTATAATACCGGTCATGTAAGTATTCTTTTTTTATGTAAAAAGAGGCAAACAAGCAATTGGTTCACCTGATGGTAAGTGATGACAATCACCATGGTGCTGCAGGTCCGTTACCAGCCTTTAAGGGTATTTTATAGACGGGAGAGAGGATGAGGAGGAGGATGGGAGGAGGAGTGGGCCTCCGGTTACCTCACTCACCGAACGAAACGCAGAAGCACAAGATGCCTCTACGTCACGCCGGTATTCTGCAAGGCCGTGTTACCAACACGGTCGAGCCGGCCCATTCGAGCAGCAGCAAAAGCCGTCGCTTGGCTCTACCACGTATAAAAGTATATTATTTAGACAACGAAATTCGTAGCGATACATAAAGATGTTTTTCATGGCCTGTACAGTATATACAAAAGTAAAAATGTATATCAAGTGGACTATGACAATAGTGAGTAATTTTATTTTACAAATATTTATTTTGTGTATGTATGTTACGACTAAGGTGTCAGTCACCAATAGGCAAACAAAACAGAAACATTTATAGTGGAGCAAATGGATCATGCAATTAATATTAAGTATAGATTTAGTCGATGGATGCAGGTGGCTCAGGACCGAGCTTCGTGGCAATCCTTGGGGGAGGCCTATGTTCAGCAGTGGACTTCTGATAGGCTGAAATGAGGATGATGATAGATTTAGTCATATTCAAGTGTTAATAATCATAACAACAACAAAGTTGAAGCAATAACTCAAATCTTCTTAAAAACTAAACAAAACATAATAGTTATTTTCAATAATTAGTAGCCAACGTGATTAATAAAGATTTGATGAATATTCGAATTTGGCATGTTAGGAATAAAACTGCATCCTAAAGGCGAACCGTTCTTAACATAAAAATAGTAGTACTAGTACAAGAGTTTATAATAATTGCCAGTATAAAGCATTTATATTGGCAAATAGTTAGGTATAAAAAGAATAATAACAAATGAAGGTAAATAAAATAAAATGATACCATAAAAAACGTATTCATTGCATTATAATTTGTCGCTCAGAAATTCATTGATAGAATAATATAGTTTGTCAACTAGCCCTTTAAAAATCTTTCTCTTAAAATCTTTTTTCACTAATAGGTGAATTTAAAGGGTTGGTTCCGAGTAAGTGTCCAATACACTTTTAGCCCTTTATTATATTTTTTTATATGTAGCTCCGGAAATATTCCTGGAAATAAAACTTAGTGGTTAAAAACGTAGTGGTTTTTCATGTGTTTTTTTTTATATAACATAATATATTTGTATGTATATATTATTTAAACGAATATCGGCGACCTTCGGATAGTTATTTAAATTCATTAGTACTTGTTATTTTTATGGCAGAAATAAAACAAACAAATGTTGTATGGTGTATGTAGATTTACATAGAAAGTGTTGCATATATGTATGTTTTCTTTTCTTTTGTGTTGTACACGCGCAATCTACCATTAACGAACTATTCTCCTAGCGCAGGTCTGCCAGAAGAAATTTCTTAAGAAATAAGCAGTATCTTCGTACAGACCATTCCTCCTATCACATTTATTTTTTTCCCGATTTACATGGGTGAACATAAATTATTAAATAAATAAATAAATAAAAAAGCCTATTAATATAAATTAAACGCTAGCGATATTCATAATAACTAATAGTTTAATGACCTTAGCAAAAGCAGCGACCTCACAGGATTACAAGGTAAAACGTTCGGCGCGTCGGGGACTTCTAACGTATACAGCGGAGGTTGTCGCGGACAATCGTTAAGGCATTTGACCTGGGTGATGTTGGTCTAGTTAACTAGTAGCGTCAACATCTTGAAACGAAATAAATATAAGTTAAAATAATGTTATCACTAAATTTATGTAATTACACAATTGATATTTGGTGTATGACTTAAAAGAGTCCTGTATAATTTGAGGTTAAATTTAATGTCGTTACCTTATATATTTTATATCGGATGGTGATAAAAAAAAATGTATACCTCGTAGGTAAATAGCCATGGAATATCAAATAAACAGATGTGAATGGATGAGAATGTAAAAGAGACAATAATAAGGGAGTGAGAATGGAGGCCGGCTAAGTGATGAAAATAAAAGTTAAGCTGAGTAAAAACGATGAAAAAAAAATTAAGTAATTAGGGCAATTTTTGGAAACCTTCAGACCTCCAACTGATAGTGGAAGCATTCTGATAAAGGCCAGGACAAAATAACGCAGACTCGCCGCATGTGGGGGCACCACACCTGCCACTTAACAAACGAGACTTTGGCAACTGAAAGATGGCGGAATATCCATTCGAATTTTCCGTTCCACGATCCCACAGATTAGTGATGGGGAACAGGATCACTAGTGTGACGGTACCGGCCCTGGGTTCACCAACCCGCTCGCCCAGCCTACTGAGTATGGGCAAATATTCCAAAACATATATATGCTCGCTTTTTGATTGCGATTTTTTGGAAAGGCCTATGTTCAGCAGTGAAAAGATGCTGATGAATTAGTATTAGTAGTCACATGCACTTAGATTTGAATTTAGACTTTCAATAACCTGTCTAAACGAGTTAAAAAAATCCAAGCGAACGAAGTCGCGCGCACAGCCAGTTCAATACGAAACAATAACTTGTGACGACCGCCAATGTTACGTCGTGTTGTTTAATAGATTGCTTTCAGTATTATACCGCAAACGTTTTGAATTTTGAACACTTCACTTCACTTACAAAACTTGAACGTAATTAAACTTGAAGCGTCGGTAAACGACGAAGTCGCTTCCGACCATAATCACTCGAACAACTTCGGAAGTTTATTTATATACTGACTCGAATTATCTCATATGTTATTTATACAAGGTTATTAAAATGAATCGTAAAGTAGCAGCCTGTAAGTGCCCACTGTTGGGCAAAGGCCTCCTCAAATAGAGCGCAAGTAAGTAGTTTGATCCCCGGTGCCGGCACCACTAAAATTGTTAATAACAATTTTAAGTGCTGTATTTACCGCGTGGTCGGCGGTGAAGGAAAACGTCGTGAGGAAACCTGCATATCTGAGAAATAATGAAATAATATTATTTCGAGGATAATTCATGTAAGTAAAAAATTGAGAGCGTTGTAATAAATTAGATATTTCTTATGTTAAAAATAATAACCTTTTTTGTTACTAAAGGGTTGTTGCGTAAGTATGGCAACGAAAGGAAATGGCTTGCAATAGCTACCGACAGATGGCGTGAAAACCGTTACGAAAAACGCCAGACCCAACATGAGCGCACCGATGACGGGTAGCAGTGTCTAATGTGCGAGGTGTCTAGTACTGCGTACTGCATGCTGAGCGCAGCGTTTATGCCAAATTGTCCTTATGGGAGATGCCTAAAGAAGGAAGGGTGGTGTAAGAGATAATATATTTTTCTCTAAAGCCATTTGTAGGGGTTTTTTTGGTGCAATGAAGAATAAGTTAAATATCACCTGCACGTTGTTGCTGAGGCTGTGGCGATCGACTGATTGCGGAGGATCCTTCAAGCGAGCATCAGGGGAGCAGCATCACTACAGCGAGGGTACCTGTACTGCGCCCACCAAGGTACCCTGAGTATAGGCAAACCTCCAGTGTATGGTTGGCATCAACCTGTTGTAACATGTTGGAGCTTTCATGGAAAGACCCGTGTCCAGCTGTGGACTTACCCAGGATCTTCTGATCGCGTGACACACTGGTTGGTATTCGTCGACATCGCCAGCTTCCATATGTAACAAATATCGCAGTCCATTCCTGGCAACCGTCCGGAGCGTTAATTTGACACGTACAGACTGACGAAGTGCTTGTCTTAACTTCTTGGTCCGTAATACTTTTTCCAGGACTCGAGCCGAACTGGCCAGGACCGTAAACTGCGCGTATTATATTAAAAAAAAAAACATTCGTTGAAAAAATTGTCTAAATGTTTCTCGGTAAATTTATTTTAATGTTCAAAATTTCTTTCATCAATATTCTTTAATATATTTGATGTTGCTGTTGTTGTTGTTTGAGTATTAAATAAATGTGGTCATTTTGAATGATATATTATTTTCCACAATTTTTGTGTTTGTTTTTTATGGGAAAGGCGGCAAACGAGCGAGCTGTTCACCTGATGGTAAGTGAATACCGTCGCCCACGTACATCTGCAACACCAGAGGTGCTGCAGGTACGTTGCCAGCCTTTAAGGGTATTTGGGAGATGGGAGGGAGGATAAGAATGGGGAATAGGAGTGGACCTCCTATTACCTCGTCACCGAACGAAACGCAGCAGCACAGGATGCCTCTACTTCACGCCGATATTCTGCGAGGCCGTGCTAGCTACCAACCCGGTCGAACCGGGTCATTCGAGCAGCAGCTAAAGCCGCCGCTTGGCCTCGTAGGAAGAGCCAGTTAGATGTTCGTTGAGTTATAGCAGCGTAAAATAGCATCATAACGCTATAACATAGGTTGAGAGTAACTTCTGATCACTTGTCTCTACTACTTTAGTTGTCAAGGCCACCAAGAGGCCCGGTGGCCTTGAGAGGGATTTTGATCGGTATAACATCTTAAATGCTAATCCAGACATAACCAGTCACCGCCTTCGGTGCTTGGTAGGTGTTGGCATCTTTCCCCCACGTTAAACTAAAAACAAATCAAGTACCAATAAGAAGGGGACCCTCTCAATTTTCTAACACAACCACCACGGAACCGAATTTGTCCATACTCACCAAGCTTGAGATGTTTTTTTTCCAGCTAATTTTATCATCTGATACCAGATTTTTCGTGCCGTTCATAATTGTTTGCACACATTTCGGAATTTAACATGATGTACATAAAATTTACAAAACGGCTGGCGGTTAAAGAGAATGAAACCCTATCTCTATTAGTTCACTATCCATGTCCACAGCGTTATCGTGACATCTATGTAACAACACAAGAAGCTCGTAAGACATAAATTAATTGGCAGTTTAAGAACGAAATAACATCTCAAGATGGCACTTACTATAATACGTCGCGCTGCGCTTAAATCATGGCGCTATAAAAGTGTTTTACAATTGCAAAACGTATAACAGATTAAATTAAATTTATTCTGAAACCTTTTTTTATTCATAATAAGTTAGTGCTTTACTACAACCCCGAACTTATTAACATAAATAAGCCAGGGGTGCGGAGGGATAGAGTAGGTAATTATAAGTCAACACTTGCTTCTATTGAAAAACCCTTCTATGGCACGAAAGATATCTTCAAAGGTTTTGTTGGAGAAGCAGTTTTTTAACATAAGGAAGGTTAATTATATAAATATTCATTAAAGTGTTTAATTTTTAGGTATAATTAATTCTTTAGAGAGAATATGCCATAAATAAACTAACTAATAGCCCACCTGATGGTAATTTTCGTCTGCAACCCTGCAATCCTAGAAGGTTATAGAGGCGTCATCACCTCCGATGAGTAAACAGGAATACTTCAGAGTCATATGTATTCGATGAAGTTATTGCTGTTAGCCGTTTTGGCTTTTATAGCTTCATAGGTCTGCACCCGCCTCCTTGAGGCCGCAGGCGTTATGTTTTAAGTAGGTGTACAAGTGTACATCTACTGCTATACCTATTAAATACAAACTAATAAAGGAATGTTAATGAATGTATTTATAATATGTATGTATAATTCTGTCGTCTCTGTGGGCGTTTACAGGCTGCTACTTCACTTTATTTTTACACCATTTAGTTATTCATAAACAAATTTTAGATACACTCCTTCTGTGCCTAGAAGTAGTTTTAGTAGGTACTGTAGTGTATGTGAAATTATACCTATTAAAACGAACTAATAAAGGAATGTAAATAAATGTATTTATAATATGTATGTATAATTCTGTCGTCTCGGGCAATGCACTACGCGGTCCGCGGTAGGAACCAAAGAGCTTATAAACACTGCGTTAGTAAGAGCCGGGGTTATTCGTGATCGAGACGGTGCGGTGTGAAGACGTAGTGCGTGTGCTGTGAGCCGATATCCGTCTAATGTCTAAGGGAACACTACAGTAAGCTATCTATGGACCGTCCAAAGGAGGTTCGGACCTCGTCTCGGACGGTCGAGGTGTTTCGATAGATCTGGGCGGTAGAAACCTCCCTGTCTTCAGAGTCTGCGATTGCACTGGCTTTTATATACACTTCATTATGGAACGTAATACACTGGCTGCATCGTTAATTTGAGTCAAAAATACGTAACGGGGTATTATGTAACCCGATAGCTCCTTGATGGAAAATCCGTCTTCCTTTTCTGCTCTTGCAGGTCGACTGTTAACTCGTTTGTTGCTGTAAATGTTTTTTTTTTTTTTTTATGAAACCACCGGCACTGGACTGAAAGAACCGAGATAAACGAAATAGCCGTAAGGATCAGGAAGCTGAAGTCGGCGAATGCAGGACCTTTGTGACAATCTATGGGGAAGATTTATTTCCAGTAGTGGTGTGGTAATAATGATATTTGATAAGGTCACTTAAGTAAGTCGTCTGGGTTGGTATCTTTTTCCACCAGGAGCACCGCTGGTGCGATCACTATCGAGTCACGGCTTGAACTGCAGGTGTACATGGTCTACAGTAGCCACTCACCGTCAAGCGGACTCTTCGCTGGTCTGTCGTTCGAATCCTATAAATAAAGATAATGCTAAGAGCATGAATGCTTTCTCAGTATTATGGACTTGCCACGTGTCATGAAATTTATGGGAAAGGCGGCAAATGAGCAAGCGGTTCACCTGATGGTAAATGAATACCAGCGCCCATGTACATCTACAACACCATAGGTGCTGCAGGTGCGTTGCCGGCCGGCCTATAAGGATATTTGGGAGATAAGAGGAAGAAATAGGAGGGGGAGGGGGGAAGGGAAGGGGGAGAGGCCCTCCGGTTACCTCACTCACCGGAAGAAACGCAGAAGCACAATATAACTCTACTTCACGCCAGTATTATGCGAGGCCGTGGTACCAACCCGGTCGAGCCCGCCCATTTGAGCAGTAGCAAAAGCCACGCTTAATTTTACGATACATATATTTTTTTTAATTCGTAATATACTTAAATGGGTATGCGTATAAATTCAAGAGCGCCAGTAATGAACGAGAAAATTCTATGGAAGCAATAAATTGTTGAATTGAGGAAAAAAGATATGAAAAGTGAAAGTGCCGAGTGAAATTTCAAAGAACAATGCTTTTGTTTTGCTAAAACCACAAGTTGGTACTCTCTTTAATTAAATTTTACAATTAACATGAAATATAATAATCTGGGCGTGGCCGTTCTTTAACCGTTAAATACGGTTTCGGCGTTAAAACACTATAATTATTAAAACTAAATAACTAAATAATAAAAGTTTTAAATAAAGATTCTTTTCCTTCTTTATTCCTTGACATCTCATGAAAATATATATCATTCATCACCATATATAATTTAAAATCACACACTAATACACATGTATATTTATGTATGAATATATTTTCTTATCTCCACTGCTGTAAAACACGCGTGTTAAAGATTCATTAATATTTGAATAACCACTTTGAATATAGTTACTATGAAGACTATACACTCCATAATAGTATACACTATTAGGTCTCCATAACAGTTACAAAGATAATTTAAGAGACATTTAGAAACCAACTTCATCCTGTTAATTTTAGATGTCGGTGTGCGCGCGCATCGTAAAAATTCACTCATCATTTTTCCCAAACGCGCCAAACGAAGTATAATTTCAATAACATTAACTTCGGCTGTGATTCTAGCTTAATAGTGAGATACGCTAAGCGCTAAGACACGCGATCGTGCCAAACATACTACAGATGATAGAAGATTATATTATTTTAACTAAAATAAACTTGAGAGAGATAGTTTTATGAAAAAAAAATGTCGGGAACGCTTACGTCAGAAAAAGTCTCCTTTAAGCGAGATCGGGACAAAATAAAAAGTTGTAACAGACTTCCATCCGAATTGGAATACGTCCAAAAATAACAAGTCGCACAGAACCATTAAAAGTAACTCGTTTTGAATGGATATTGCCTCACTGGGTCAGCGACAAAGGAAGGGCATTATTCGAAATGAATAAATGTGAACTTGCTAAATATGAGTTGAAAGTTTTATAAGACTTAAATGGAAATTAGTTCTGTCTTCCCCCTGATCTCTTTTATCGTCTGTTAAAAGATCACAACAAAGTTGCTACGACTGCTGTTGTAGTGTTTGTTTAAAGACACTTCCACATAAAAGTTTGCTTTAACATTCGTATTATTTTGTAGTGTGAAGTTGCTCCGGTCCGTATGTACTTTAAGATTTATTTTTGTACGAGCTGTTCGTGAAGTGAACGCGTGAAGTAGAGGCATCTTGTGTTTCTGCGTTTCGTCCGGTGAGTGAAGTAACCGGAGGCCCCCTCCTCATCCCCTTTCTCATCCTCCCTCCCATCTCCCAAATACCGTTAAACGCCGGCAACGCACCTGCACCACTTCTGGTGTTGCAGATGTACGTGGGCGACGGTAATCACTTTCTATCAGGTGAACCGCTTGCTCGTTTGCCGCCTTTCCCATAAATTTCATGACACCTCGCAAGTCTATGATGCTGAGAAAGTTTCATGATCATAGCATTATCTTTATTTATAGGATTCGAACGACAGACCAGCAAAGAGTCCGCTTAACGGTGAGTGGCTACTGTAGGCCATGGACACCTGCAGTTCAAGGCGTGACTCGACAGTGATCGCACCAGCGGTCCTCCTGGTGGAAAAAGATACCAACCCTGACGACTTACTTAAGTGACCTTATCACATATCATCGTTACACCACACCAGTACTGGAAATAAATCTTCCCCAGAGATTGTCACGAAGATTTTGCATGCGTCGACTCCAGCTTCCTGATCCTTACGGCTATTTCTTTTATCCCGGTTCTTTCAGTCCAGTGCCGGTGGTTTGACAATATGTTATATATAATAGTAATAATATTCGCTTATTTTCTCCCCACAAAAACAGACCATACATTATTATCTAATGACAAATTAATATCCATTTAAATATCGGTGTGTTCATAGTCTAGGATGTGTTAGGAGCTAGTGTTTGAGATAGGCATTAAAAGCCAGTATTAGAAATCACCAGGTCCCCACCCCACATATCAAAATCAAACCTCGTACCTAAGACGCTGCTGTCCATCACTGGGCTGAATGATTGATGAGAGGCAGATTTGAGTTGTTTATTCAACGTTCAAGACCCTAAAAAGTGATCACCCCAGTATTCAGATTCTTTTACCGCGTCTTCTTTATCTAAAATCAAATTTGAAACAGTATGATACGATTTGAAATGAAACTATTATTTAGGCATCTTATAGTGTTTAATTTTAGTTTTTACGTTCCCGACGTTTCGACGTGCCTTGCAGCACCCGTGGTCACGACGGGACTGAGGTGTTAGACGTCCTGATGTCATAGTTAACTTAACCTTCAGCTTTTAATTAGTAATGTTTGGTCCGATCTACGCATCTCAAACTCGACTAAAAATCGTTTGATTTTTTTTAAAAAATTGCTAAGTATAAATAAGATGTAGAAGATAAATAATATAATAATAAATAAGACGATAATGTCTTGATCACTGTAGTATATTTCGAATTTAAAAGCATACTCGAATCATGTTCTGCAATTATTAGCACAAACATAAGTACATCTCATACATAGGTATGATCTATTCTACATCCGGATTGATATTTGCTTTCCACTGTCGCTGTCTCCCAGTCAAACACAATCTTTTCCGAATCAGCGACGGTTAAAATGTCCGCTGGATTCTCTATTTCCCGACGGATTCCAATTTTCAACTCGTCTTATTGTCTCGTTCTTACCCAGGGGTTCTATTTCTGATTCATATCTTATCGATTAAATTAACGGTGTCTGTTTTTTTTTCATAATTTATGTACACACAAAAAGACAAGAAAACAATTAAAATATAGTATTTGCGGGAAGTCGATGGATGCAGGTGGCTCAGGACCGTGCTTCGTGGCAATCTTTGGGGGAGGTCTATGTTCAGCAGTGGACTTCTAATAGGCTGAAATGATGATGATGATGATGATGATGATGATTTGTACAAGGCCACTACATATTCCATATATTGTAATTTCTTCCAGCAGACCGATTTAATAGGAAATTTTATTGAAATGGAAAACTTAGTGCGTACTCTTCTTATACATTCCTCCGGTTACCCCACTCACCGAACGAAACTAAGAAGCACAAGATGCCTCCACTTCAGCCTGGTCTAGCCCGCCCATTCGAGCAGCACCAAAGGACACTGTTTAGCTCTACCACGTACAAAACCATACCTTTCGATGCTCTTCTTTACCGCCTAGTGCGTGGCCAATTCAGCTCTTCGAAACCCTGAGGTACGCGGTAGAGCCAAGCGGCGGCTTTTCCTGCAGCTCGAATGGGCCGTCTCGACCGGATTGACACCACGGCGTCACAAAATTTCTCCTCATCCTCCCTCCCATCTCCCAAATACCCTTAAAGGCCGGCAACGCACCTGCAGCACCTCTGATATTGCAGATGTTATCACTTACCATCACGCTTGCTCGTTTGCCAGCTTTCCCATAAAAAAAAATATAGCTGGCATTTCCCTTATTTTTACGTTCACGGAATGGCGGGGTTGGAGAGGCGTAAGAGCCTCTTTAAGTGCGTGTTACATGTTCATTGACTCATAATTAGTATTAATATAAAGTATTCCTACAATTGTATCAGTAGTAAGTAAGCTGCACAATTTGGAAGAAAGTTTGGAAAATCGAGAACTTCGAGTATCGCGGCGCCATACATTGAATGGCTATACCATGAATCCGCGAACTTAAAAACGCCCCCTCGTAATGCATTTCAAATCGCATTGTCGTCTGCTTACTCATGGGTCCCTGGTACAAATCCCAACCTAAGTGTGATTGGTGAATCACAAATGATTGAATCTGATTGTGAATGGAAGAGACTGGAGTCATCAACACTGACGATAACGGTGAAGAGTTGATGAACGCAGGTGGCTCAGGGCCGTGCTTTATGGCAACCTCAGGAGAAGTCTTAGAGTTAATATTTTTGTGACATAGCTGATAACGTCTCTATGTTCAGCAGTGGACTTGTGAATTAGGCTCTAAAGTGAAGATGATACTCGTACATTTTTTTTTGTTTTAGTTTGGGCTTTATATTTGTTTAGTTTCTCTTTTTCGAGATAGGTATTCAGCTCAACGGTTACAATGATTTAAGAACTGTGTATCTTTTGTTTTTTACCGACCCGACTGAAAAACAGTGCGGATTTTATCGCATTTAATTTGGTTTGCCGTACCGTGCAGCCGTGGTCACAAGGGGACTGAGGTATTAGACGTCCAGATGTCATGGTCAAGGTAGCCCACCTTCAGCTTTTTATTGTTGATTTTGGGCCGATCTACGCAGAATATGCGCACAGTATCACGAGGTCGTGCAGTGGTATGCTTGGTTTCAGATTTAATTTTGTTTATTACTGGATCCCAAGCCGGTGGTAGCACACAAACATCTTCTCTATTGAAATTAGGATGTTTTTGATTTCAATAGCCTCGCGAATCATACATGGTAGAAATTGGTGTTCTTTTAAAACATAATAAAATGCGATAAAATCCATAAATTATAGTTTCATTTCTAATGTGTAGTGTTCGTGTAAGTACAAGAAATCATTACAGAATAATGAATAATATTTAGTTTCCCGGGTTCTTTAACGACTGAATTGAATGAATGAATGAATGGAAATTGTATATTCGTTTGTTAGATCGTTTGTTAAATGTCAAATCTTATTTTTTTATAATCTACCGTTTCGTAAAGAGGCTCCTCTGACGTAGAAGAAGCAGGTGAAAGAAACTCCGTAGGCATCCTCTTTCATGATAATATTTTTTTGAATACCTGTAACGTACATCATAAATAGTTAAATTTTATTTCGCTAGTACGTTATTACGTAAAGATTTATTACATCATTTAACATATTGTAACCATTAATAAAACCTAAAAAACTTTTGTCCAATACAACGTAAAGTGGTGTTTGGAAAAGTTCAGAATGGATTTGCCGAAGTTTCTGGAATAAATTGAACGTCGCAATAATACATTAGCTCGTATGAAAACAAAGTTTTTTCGAAATTTTCCGACTTTGTAAAATACTATTTACGTTTTGTAAAATTACTAAGCAGAGAAGTCAGCATAACATCGTCTCTTTTGGTTCGGTATACATAATCGTTTGCCGGTTTTTTTCCATTGAAATTACATTACATTCAGAGAATAATGAGATTCTAGCGGTTATATGCAAGCTACACCGTGTACCTCAGTGATCAGCGTACCCGAAAGCTATCACGGATTCTGGGTTCGACTCCCGCAATAGTGTCTAGATGTTATCGGTTCTTGCAGTAAGTGTCCCTGACTCTAACTACCAATTCAGCTTATTCTTCTTTTTACTTTTTATGAACGTATGTATGAATGGATTGGAATCATTTTTTTTATGGGAAAGGCGGCAAACGAGCAAGCGGTTCACCTGATGATAAGTGATTCCCGGCGCCCACGTACATCTGCAACACCGGAGGTGCTGTCGGTGCGTTGCCGGACTTTAAGGATAGTTGGGTGATGGGAGGGAGAATGAGGAGAGGGATGGTTGTGGGGGGAGTGGGCCCCCAGATACCTCGCTCACCGAACGAAACGCAGCAGCAAAAGCTATCACTTGGCTCTACCACGCACGAAATTGATATTGTACATTAGTTTAAACACGATTTTTCTATTTACTCTTAAAGAGCTTTGTAACTTATCCATTTTAGACAATCCATTAGGGTAGGATCTGCGGCAATCGTCACGCCATCTTTCGCACGACAACAGACAGAAGTCTCAAAGCAAATTTTGATACGCATCACTAGCAAGTTATAGGTCAAGGGAAATCGTGTGGAAGCAAAGCTATATAGCTATCGCTCGTCCGGTCGACTCGTGCTTCACTAAAAGGATTGATACGCGACCGCTGGACGTACAATAGCTTACTCAGACATTAGTTTATTGAATTTATTACGAGATTGATCTTCGGCAAAACTATATATTTTCTCTTTCATCCCTTCAAGTCAAACATGAACTAATTTTATAAGTCCCTTGTCTACTATACTATACGATGTATTGGTGAATTTGTAATTTTTCAAAATATCAATCAATACGCATTTGACATTATAACGTGGCATTAGAAAGAAAGAGTTTCTTGTCGGTTCTTCTCCGAGAAGGTCTCGTCTTGCGAACCGGTGTGAATCTTTACATTTATAAAAGCATTAAACAACCCCAAATTTAATTTAAAAAAACCTAGGACTTTAATGAATTTGGCTCCTTAGCAGCCAGCCTTACTTTCTAAATACTTACAATTTCGCTCATGTATATATAAATAGTATAATAATAATAGCTTTATTCATCCTTACACAGTTAAAATTACATAAGAAAAACTAAATAGTAAGTATATATTTAACTTTTTTTTTTTACTTTTCGAGTTAATCTGATGCAGTGTTAAGCCCGCCGATGACGGTAAGAGCCTCCTCCGAAGCCTTCCATGTTTTCTTGTCCCGCGCTGATCTCATCCATAATTTTCCTACAATCTTTGCTATGTCCTCACTCCATCTTTTTTGTGGTATACCTACTATATTATTTATGTGTAGTAAACACATAAATAATATAAAAACATTAAATTATGTTTGATGTATTCCGATGAAATCTCGGACGTCTTGCGTCGGTCTGGGCGAGATTAGGATGGCTCTCAAACAGCTTAAAAACGGCAAGGCGCCGGGCGAGGACGGAATTACAGTCGAGCTTCTGAAAGCGGGCGGAAAACCGATACTTGTAGTCCTTCAGAAGCTTTTTAATTCCGTCATTCAAGGCGTTGTTACGCCGAAAGCGTGGAGTTGTATGCGTGGTTGTCCCTATTCTTCATGAATGAGGATAACTGTCTATTGAATAACTTTAGACCGATAACGCTTTTAAGCCGCCTCTACGTGCTGTTTCGTGCAGTCAAGTGCGAGTTGCATCAAGCAATAGAAAAGTGTATTTTTATACTTAAATAAATGTATGTTAAATGAGTAAGGTATACCTATTACAATACACAAGATCACGCTTAGTATATTTATATATGTATATTCGGTGAAGTTATTGCTGTTAGCCGTTTTGGCTTTTACAGCTTCATAAATTTTGCGCTTGCATTCTTAAGGCCGCAAGCAATCACGCTTGACCGCCGGCAGCTGGCAAGTAACCGTAGAGGCAGGGAGAGAGAAAAGACGGATGCGCAAAAGGAACTTTGGTGAAGTTCCGCTTCCGCTATTTGCCCGTAAACCCTTTTTCTTAAATTTACGCGGAGGAAACGTGCTCACACCTGCCAGTCACCGAAGGTGGTGATTGGTTACGTCGGGATCGGCATTGAAGATGCCGGACCGACTAAAACCCCCCATGGTAGATAGTGTGGGCCCGGTGGCCTTTACAGCTTCGACGGACTAGACATAGGAGAGGGCTGACGACAATCCAAGCGCCCCTCTTAAAGAGGTAAAACCTCGACACGGGTGGCAATCGAAGCTGGGGCGGCTTTAATTGATTTGCTAGAGACTCTGAATTGAATCTGAGACCGCGCGTTCGACGCTGAACGACGCAGTACGCCATGAACGCGACCCGAACGCTGGTAACATGATTATAAATCTAGGAGTATTTAACAAATAATAATACTGACGATGTTCCTGACTTGCGTGAGAATTTATTGACTTACATCTGTTTTTATATTTTACTTGTTTCAAGTATTTTAGACACATAGTTGTGGTTTATAGTTAGTTTACTTAAATGACATACATTAGAAATTACAGTTTTGTGTGAGATTTACGTGAATTACAAAAAAGAAAAACATCTCTTTTTTTTTATTTTGTAACCAATTTAAATTGACAAATATTGACATATTGTATAAGAAAACCTTCATAGGTTTACATACTAGTATTCACTGATATTAATTCAACCAACTAACTCGGTACCATTGCGTTATTCAATTCAACGAATATTGTAACATAGTTATGTGGGTATACTGCAAAATAGAAATCAAACAAATGGAGGTAGAGTGCCACAGTGATCTACAGATCTACTGATTTGAATACTTATTGGAGAATATTGATTTATATTATGATAATAGGCTTATTATATATTAAATATTTGAAAAGCATTAAAATACTTTATATATACCTATATATTCTTATGAATACATATTTATGTTAACTATTAATAACGGTTAAGTCGTGACTTTTTGTTTATATTTTATATTATATGAGGTTAAATAATTTTTTAGTTCTCTTACTTTAATAAATAAAAATAATAGTCTAAGCGATCATATCGGTTAATATTCTTCATCTTATTCAAACAAAGACGCGTGTAAAGCTACTAATGTAAAAATATTTATTTAAATTTTATTTTCACATAAAAGAGCAATATGGCGCGCTTAATGCCTAAAGGCATTCTCTACCTCTCTACCATTAGGTTCAAAAGAGAAAAAGTTAAAGGGTGCGAATATGGATAACTAAATATAATGTCTATATGTTTACTCAAATATTATACCACGACAGAATACTTATATGTGACGTGGAGACGGGGAAAATATATCCAGAATAGTTTATTCAAAATCCAGTCCAGTTTTTCATTGGCTATTCATTGAATAACGTTTTGCCACACTGCACGAGCTCGACGCCAGCAAAAAATGCTCGAATCAACATAACGACCACTTTTTTTTTTCATCTACATTTCAATCGTATTTTTACGCTGTTCCTAAATGTTGTTGTTGTTACACAGAGATCAGTTATAAATATGCTCAGTGATTTCTTAAGCTTCAGTGGTTTTCTGAAGGTGTCTGCCCATGGTGCTTGATTTTACGGACGAAAAAACTCTAGCGATGTGGTCTTTGGGTATATGAAGGTTTCTTTAATTGGATTGGTAAAAACGATCTAACAGTTCACCTGATGGTAAGTGGCTAATGCAGCCCATGGACAGGACACGTGCGAACAACCCAAAACGAAGAAGGTTTACAGATGCGTTGTCACTCCTGAGGACTAAAATGGGCACACAGCCCGTAATTACACAGGCTCCCTGTACCTATCAAACCGAAACCTAACCTGCTCAGACGACTCCTGGGCAGAGAAGGAAGTCGTATACTATTTGGACTGGTATAAGATGTATGTGTTATATTATTCCAGTATCACATCAAAATATATCTAATACAATTAAATGTTATTTTCTATCAACTGTTCCACTAACCTAGTTCCTATCTAAAAATCGAAGTACGTGCCACAGAAAATTGGAAACCGTATTTTTAGAACGTCAGAGGGCCAGTTAACGACTTCCTTTGTTTTAGGGAAACGAAATGAAACTCCAGTAAACAGCTATAATAATAAATAAATTTCGTATTTCTAATAATTACATATACGATTAAAAGAAATCAAAGAAACTTTACCATTTCATTTTTGTTTACGACTATTGTGTTCCTATTTTAAAAGTATAGAGAGCCAGTATAATTAAGATCTGTGAGGCAATCATTTGAGCTTTAGAAAGCTCAAATCACCCCTGAGGACTACGATCTATCGTAGTCCTCAGGGGTGACAGTGCATCTGTAACCTTCTTCGATTGAAGTGTCAATGTACGCCGGTAGCTACTTACCAGCGGGTGGACAATTAGGTTTTTTTTTTTGTCAGTCAAGTGTTATAAAAAAGATGTGGAGATTTAGTGAACAGCCAGTGATGGTACTATGTTTTTTCTTTTTCTTCTTTGACAATCTTGTAAATAGTTTTCCATTACCTCTCTCGTGGTGAATTTGCCACAACTGCCACGCTATGTGCTAACTACACATTACGGATCGCAGTAACAGTAACTATGCACCTAAGACGCTGCTTATCTTCGCTGATCTGCATGTTTTTGGTCTGGACATTTCTCAGGAACTTTTGACATGAATTTTCCCAGACATCACCGTTAATTGACTTATTCGAAAACCACGCGAAAATGGCATTACGGTATTTCCGAACAGTTACGACACAGGAACCATCAAGAAAATATAATAATCTAGTCCTTATATAAAGGCTAGCAGCACCCGCGGCTCCTCTGGTGTTGGCGATGTTCGTAGGCGTTGGTGGAGGGGGTATTACCACTTCGACTTCGACTTTGTGGAATCAGCTGTCGCCAGCAGTATTTCCGAACAGCTACGACTTAGGGACCTTCAAGAAAAGAGCTTATTCCTTCCTTAAAGGCCGGCAGCGCATCTGTAGCTCCTCTGGTGTTGTGGATGTTCGTGGGCGTCGGTGATCACTTACCATCAGGTGAGCCGCACGCTCGTTTGCCCCCTTCTTCTAAAAAAAAAAACCATAAGGTGAGCTACTTTATCGTTAGGCCTCGTTCTCTGTAAAAAAAAATTATCTCAATATATTCGTATTTAGTACAATGCGTTCCTCTTTCATATTGCCGCTGGGTAAATCATAATGAAGAGAATGACAATGACGTGTTTGTTCGTTCTGATCGACATTGTCAAAGCGGTTGGCGCGACGCCAGCTCACAATAACTATGAACCCAATGAATGGTACTAAATAACGCTGTTGCATGCAAACGGTACATAAAAATTAAGTACTGATTGCAAACAACAAAAACTTCTTATATTTTTTTTTTAATTAAAACGTTTCATAGCCAAGAGCCGATGACTTAACAGCGGAAGTATGTTTTAATTCGAACTGCCAATAAGAGATAGTCCGTGCAGACGCCTAAATATAAGCTTTTCTTTTGACAGTACTTCACTGAAAAAAGACACAAAAGCAAATCTTCTATATGTACCTCTAATGTCACTTATTCTTCTTATTGTAACTGGCCTGTAAATACAGTTTAAATTTCACAGGAAAAAAAATGAATACGTAGGCTTTCATTTAAATGATTATAAATTCAAACAGCCTTTTTCATATTTGTTTTTACATCAACGTGTCTTTCTTTTCATTCATATGCTTACTATTAAATACGATGCATTAAATAATTTTAGTATTCCATTTTCAAAATGAAAATATTTCTGTTAAAAGAAACGTTGAAAGCTATTGTGTTTGCGTGAGTGTGAGCGAGTTCGTGCGTAGGTGTGACAGATTGAGTGATTCGTTATTTTTAAAATATTTTTCGAATTCAATCGCATATGTCCTCCAGACATATACGAACTAGAATTCACTTTGAATTGATAAATGGACTTAGATGAGATAGATATATGTATACCATTTAAGATAAATAATCATATATACGTATAAAACGGTGCATGACTCAGTAGCGAACATTTATATTCCTACTAATACGATTTGAACCCGCAACCCTCAGCTTAAAAGCCAGGTTTACTACATACAAAAATACGACCAATTTTGACAGCGCTTTCACAAGAAGGTGGAGGACTTTATACCTAGTAACGGAGGCTACTTTTTATTCGGAAAATATTTAGGGTTCCTGCGCGAAAATTCAAAAATCTTCACTTAAAATTCGGAGCACGGTTTTTGAAATAGCAACTGCCACTACCGATTGTGTTATTCTTAGGTTCGTGAATCTAAAATCATCTATCGGAAGGATCTATATTCTATCTGAGGATTAACATAGCCTCACGTCCTGTAATTTGGTGACGTGGTAGAGTCAAGCAGCGGGTTTAGCTGCTGCTGCTCGAATGGCCCGGCTCGACCGGGCTTGTACCATGACCTCGCAGAATACCGTGTAAGTGAGGTGACCGGAGACCCACCTCACAAATATCCTTAAAGGCCGTCAACGCACCTGCAGCTCCTCTTGTGTTGCAGATGTAAGTGGGCGACGGTGATCACTTGCCATCAGGAGAACCGCTAGTTTGCCACCTTTCCCAATAAAAAAACCTTTCAAACTAATGGCAGAAATGGGTTTTTGTGGGATACCCACCCTGGTGACGTCGTCGTGAAGAAGCCTACAGCTTAGTAAAGAAACATATAAATAAAGTTTGGAGTGTCCGTTGATAATTTCGTAATAACTACCTTCTTCTAAGCACCCAAAATAATGAAAGCCAAAATACATACACTTCAGCGTTTGTTTCTACACACACTTACACATTTAATACAATAGCACACTAAACTTATTCGCACGTACATTATCAATGTGGTTATATATACCTTATTCGGTCACACCTGTGACACATTACATAACGCTATTCTCTTTTTCATGTGTATCAACATTCACTACTACGCTGACAATTCACGAGCCGTGTCCTATATTCTTTCAAGTCGCCGAATGTATGCAGTCCTAGTATTGCGAAAATATTAAATTATCTTTTAATGTGACGTAATAACGATTGTCAATGTTAAAATGTAGTGTTTACGTGTGTTTAGTTAACACCACATACGAAACTACATGTACATATTGCTGGGTTATTCTTTTTTTTATACAAGAAAAGGGGCAAGGGGCAAACGAGCATGCGGCTCACCTGATGGTAAGTGATCACCGACGACCACGAACATCTGCAACACCAGAGGAGCTACAGATGCGCTACCGGCCTTTAAGAAAGGAATAGGCGCCTTTCTCTATTCGGGACTTATGATTAAAAATAATTATTTATATGTCATATTGTAAAACTGTAACAGATCTGTTCCAGTGCATAAATTATCTCATTAGAAGTGGTGGTTCGGGTTTGTATAATAAAGCTTGGTGCGGTGTACGGGAATATACCATCTCTTTCCCCTGCGACCTCACCTGCACGTGGTACACAGCTAACTAGCAAATGTGGCTCTGGGGACCGAGTGATGGCGGAATATTCATTCGGATTTAGCGAACCCAAGTCCGACAGGCTAGTGATGAGGAGCAACATCACTAGTGAGTGGGTACAGGGGCTGCGCTCACAATCCCACATGCCCGGCGTGATGAGTGCAAGGAATATTTGCCGGCTCTTGTTAGCGATTTCTTGGTGAGAGTGAGAGAGAGAGTGAGTGAGATTTTCAGTAAAGGGCCGAAATCGGTTCATGCAGAAGAAGATGGATTCGTTATTATGACGACTTCTATCTGAGCTTAGTGGGGCACGGTAACGACTTCCGGTTGTTAAGACACTCCCTCGTCTTTGCCTATCCGATGTGATGCTGATGCAATAAGATCGGAGTAAAAGTCGAAAACTAACAATTTGGATGTTGTCCAAAACTGCGGCTGGGATTCGAACCCATGACCATACGATATCAGTACTCAACTGTCGAGTACGCTAACCTCTAAGTCACACGGGCGTGATATTTATACATATATAAGCATAATATTTTCATGTAGACATAAAGGTGTTTCACATAATTTGTGATATACCCTAAGATCCCAATTTAAAAAAGCAATTGAGCTTACCAATGTGCCTCTGGATCGTCAATGTTTATTGAAGTGTTAATATTAAGAGGCTATTCATGTTCAACCAATGTATCATAAATTGTTCAATAAATAAAAGATCGTAACAAACTCGAATGTATTCGGCAGTGGAATACACATTCGAGCCGGCGCTCGGGGGCGTTCGGCGCGCTGCCAATTTCCAACGCTATCTGCCGAATGAATGACAAACATTTGTTACGGGGCTATTGTCCGGATTGTTCTACGTCACAGATGTTCGAAGCAAAATACAACCTTTCCCGCATAAAGATAAGGCGCGTATTGTATTAAAATTATCTAATTTGCATTAATCGTTGTTGATTTTGTTGTCAATTTTTTTATGGTGTTATGTAGTAGCAGCGTGAGAGTCTACTGGCACCTACCTTTCTTCACCGTGACGTGATGATGTCCTGGTGACCGATTTCAAAGACGAGGACTACAATCGAATACAATCGGCAGTTGACAACAGCGCAGGAGATATTATAGTGCCGTAAATGTACGCAAAAGTAAATGTAATGAAAAATGGATTGAAAGGACTGAAATCTCTGACCAACCCAGAATCAGTGAAAGCTTAATAATTTATTAACGTAAGTATTAGGACGTAATATCAAAAAGTTCTATCAATACTGGGGTGGTCAGAGGTCTAGACAGCAGAGATAATTTCAGCCCACTTTTCACTAGTACTTATTTAGGATAATGTGACTGAAGGTAAGCCTGTCGCCTGTTGTATTCGAACCAACGATGAACCACTTAGCCGATCGAACCCGAGTCTCCCGGCTCGAAGACAGATCTAATGATCTATCTACTCGGCTATCGTGCTTCTTTTTGGTATTGTGTTAAATATTAGTGCAGTAGCATTATTACATATACAAACCGATTATGGTCTAATTTATAAACGCAAAACGAAATTTAGCGCATTAATTAATGTTGCAGTGAATATTTTAACAAAATTAGCGGGACTATAGGCAAAGGCGTAAAATACATCATAGTGTTTATGGAAGCGGATATCATTCTAAAATAGAAGTAAGTTCCAACGACCGTATACCCAGCAACGGTACGTAATAGAGCCGAGCGCTGGCTTTTGCCGCTGCTGCTGCTCGTATGGGCCGGCCCGACCTTGGTGAAGTAGAAGGCGTGGTAATCGGAGGCCGTGTCCCGTTCCCCTCTCTAAATTTCCTTAATAGCTGGCTAGCACACAACTGCAGCTTCACACCTGCAGATCCTCCGGTGTTGCTGATATTCATGGGCGACGGTAATCACTTACCATCAGGTAGAGTGGCATGTTTACAGGTTGCGAGGCATTACGTCCCCAGTCCTGTGACCTTCTGTGATTGAAGTTGTATGCAATTGCCAAGGGCTGTTGTAGCTTTTGAACATCCAGTGGACTGTTAATTGAGTTTTTATAGAGAAAAGAATTCACATTTGGTCTTAATTTCATAACAGTGGGCACGAGCCATTACTAGATGTGTCCCGTTCCCCTCTCTAAATTTCCTTAATAGCTGGCTAGCACACAACTGCAGCTTCACACCTGCAGATCCTCCGGCGTAGCACATGAACCAATTAATGAAATTAAAATTATTTATTTTTATATAGAAAAGACAATATCATTTGTCAAATGTTACATTTTATTGATATTTTTTTACATACGTGTCATGATCTACCAGCTCTTCTTAATGAAGCTCCTCTGACGGGAAGAAGAAACAGGCAAAAGATACACCGTAGGTATCCTCTTGTCTGATTATTCTTTTTTCAATAACTATAATGTACATCATAAAATAAAAGGTATGGTGTGAGCTAAAGCACAAGTGCACTGCAAACTCGAGTAGACCAGCCTCCACAATCAGCTCCTGTTCACAGGTATGACATATGACAGACATCGCCCTCCTCGATAATTTCAAAGGGAAGCGGGAATCCCCGAAATCATCATAGACGATGATGACGCAATCACTCGGATTAATAACGCGGCCAGCCCCCCCCCCCCCCCCCATGCAGGCAGAGCATAAAGACTCAGCAGGTTTTGCGCCCGAAATATAACATATTGCATAAAATCCAACACATGAGCATTACAAAGTAAAATGTCGTATCTAGTAATGGCTCGACTCGCTCTCATAAAACACAATAACAGCCTCGTAAAGCTTTGAACATTCTCCGTGCCCACTGTTATGAAATTAAGACCAAATGTGAATTCTTTTCTCTATAAAAAACTCAATTAACAGTCCACCGGATGTTCAAAAGCTACAACAGCCCACAGAAGGTCACAGGACTGGGGACGTAATGCCTCGCAACCTGTAAACATGCCACTCTACCTGATGGTAAGTGATTACCGTCGCCCATGAATATCAGCAACACCAGAGGAGCTGCAGGTGAGTTGCCAACCCGTAAGGATATTTGGGGACAGTGACGGGGTCCTAACATAACGGATAACCGACAAAATCGTAAGGATCAGCAAGCTGAAGCGACAAGAGGCCCATCGACATATAACCGTTGGGAAAGAATGATTTTCCTGTGACAACCTCGTACTTAGTTTAAACGCAGTATAGGACGACCCTCCACAAGATGAAGTGACGATCTTTGGAATGTTGTCGGTTCAGGGCCGTGCTCAGTGACAATTTATGGGGGAGGCCTATGTTCAGCTGTGGACCTGACTGGTGGGTGAAATAAATAATTGATTTCTTTTTGTCTATGGTAGAGCTGGTTCGACCACGGCTACGCAGATAACCGGCATAAAGTAGAGGCATCTTGTTTTATGTGGTGAGTGAGACACTCCCCCTTTTCTTCTCGCGCTCCTTTCCCCTCCTCAAATATACTTAAATGTCGGCAACGCACCTGCAGTTTGCTCATTTTCCCCCAATTTTATTTAAAAATATGTTCTGTAGCATATTTGACTTTGGATAGTCTCATGACTACCAGGAATTCAGGACTTTTGAAATATTTGTGTTCTATTTATTCAGCCATTATGTTGATATTAACTGAACTCGGCAGCAATGGGAGTCTGTTTGTTTGTCGTTTAAGCAATACATCTCAATAAATTGTTCGAATGATATAAAACGTAATAAAGTCAACTGGATCACAAAGAAGAATATTATACATTTGGGACGGTGTTCGCTGAGCGGTCGGCCCGATGCCAACTGTTACGTACTGAATGGATGAAAAACATTGGTTACGGGGCTATTGTCAGGAATATTTTCCCGTCATGGCCGGTCGAAGTAAAGATCTTTTTGCGTTATAACTATACTTGATTTTACTTGCGCCAATTCATAGAATTGAACTATGTTCTTTTAGAAAGAAAGAAAGAAACATTTATTGCACAAATACGCCACTCAAAAACAAAACAAACATTGCAACACATTTAATCAAATAGTTATTTACACAAACAATGTTTAACGTTGCCTCCTCTAGACGCGTTGCGTGGCGCATGGGGCAAACAGACCACACTCAGCTTAATGCTGCAGTTGAGACTACAGCGCTGGTTTTCAGTGGGCCTGTGTGTCGAGTTATGTAAGGACGTTCGTATAAATACGGGGAAAGTTATTTTATATATATATAACAGTATCAGTAATACATAGTTAATAATTAATAATACATACGACATAGTCGGCTTCATTAAGAAACTAGATAATTGCGGAAACGCCATAGAAAGGAGCTTAATGGGAAAAGACGATCAGACAAAATAAAAAATAAACTCCCTGAAAACTATCTAACTATCCCTAGATAACTATCAGGAAATGAGCAAGGCATACGAGTACAATCGAAGAGAAGAAAAAAATATCTAAAACCATAATAATCTACAGCCGGGGTAGTCTTGTGGTCAGGGCGCTCGCTTTCGTCTCATAGAGCGCGATTGACCTGGTTTTAATTCCCGGAGCGGCATTACTAAAATAGTTAATAAGTGAAGCAAAACATCGTGAGGAAACATTCATGTCTGATAAATTATAGAAAAATATTATTTCGAGTATATATAAAGCCGTAGCCGGTAGACCAAGGGAGTCAGTTGGATAACGCCTTTACCAGTGATCCGGCGCGCATTGCCAGCCGGGAGAGGCGCTGGTGGTGTCGCGGGGCAGTAGGGATTTGGTCGGTGCAAACCCGACATAACCTGTACTTGGCCCCACGAGGACAGGTCAAGTGACGTTGGTGTCGAGTATACCGTGGTGTGCCGTGTGTATTCCGTGTGGCTGTCGGAAGTAAAGAATAGCGCCAACCCTGTCTAACCATGGGTGTCCTAAAAGGCGACTAATGGTAAAAAATTATATTAGGAGATGGGCAGCAGCATCTTCCTGCACTAGAACAAAAAAAAAAAAAAAAAAAAAAAAAAAAAAAAAAAAAAAAAAAAAAAAAAAAAAAAAAAAAAAAAAAAAAAAAAAAAAAAAAAAAAAAAAAAAAAAAAAAAAAAAAACTGCGGTTGCCAACCCGCTCGCCAGGCGTGGCAACTAAGGCAAACCCCCCATGATGAGAGGTAGAAGAAAGCAATGACCCCCAGTCCCCGGCGGCCTCGCTAGTCCTGGCTATGGCGGCAGCCATGGTAACGGCGAGGCAGGGGGTGCGAAGAATCACCGGCTGATTTCTAGCTGCCAACCCAAACGACTGGACCTGGCAACATATAACGCACGCACATTGAGGACCGACGAGAGGATACTAGAACTGGAAGAAGAAGTAAGCAAGTTACATTGGAGTATTATAGGGTTGTCTGAAGTCCGAAGACAGGGAGAGGACTCTATAATCCTAAAATCCGGTAACTTGTTCTACTACCGGCAGGGTGACCATCTGTCCCAAGGAGGTGTCAGGTTTATCGTCCACAGGTCTCTCATCAACAACGTGATCGAGATCGGAAGTGTGTCGAGTAGGGTCGCGTACCTTATACTCAGAATAACCAAAAGGTATTCGCTGAAGGTCATACAGGTATACGCACCAACCTCGACACACCCTGATGATGAAGTGGAGGCAATGTATGAGGATATTTTAAGAGCCGTGCATTGCTCTAAGACTCACTACACGGTGTTGATGGGAGACTTTAACGCAAAACTAGGTACGAAAAAAGGCGATGAGCTGATAGTGGGGAACTTTGGAGTAGGGCAACGGAACCCAAGATGGCAACAGCTGGGTGACTTCATGGCAAAGGAGGGATTCTTTATGATGAACTCCTATTTCCAGAAGCGGCCCCACTGGAAGTGGACATGGATGAGCCCGGACGGTACCACAAAAAATGAGATCGACTTCATCATGACGACCAAGCGTCAGCTGTTCAGTGATGTCTCTGTGATCACTAGGGTAAAACCGGCAGTGATCACCGAATGGTAAGAGGCACACTGAACCTTAACATTAGGCTCGAGCGGTCTCGTCTGGTGAAGTCTACGCTCCGCCACCACGTGCCCTTATCCAGAACCCCGAGAGCTTTCAGCTCGAATTGCATAATCGCTTTCAGTGCCTAGACGATTGCGTTACAGTGGACGATACGAATAGCAGGCTAGTGGAAACTGTCCATGCGGTAGGAGCTAAGTTTTGCAGAACCCGCCGCACGAACAAGCCCCAAAAGCTCTCTGATCACACTCTTAAACTCATGAAAGCCAGGCGTGAGATAAAGCTGCAGTCTACAACGGATGCGTCAGCGTATCGGCTACTGAATAGACAGATCTCCAAATGTATGAGGCAAGACTTACGCAAATTCAATACAGCCTGTATTGAAAAAGCGATAGAGCGGAACCAAGGCTCCAAAGTCTTCGCCAGAGATCTGTCTATCGGAAAGAGCCAACTGACCAAGCTGAAGACCGAAAGCGGCACAGTCATTTCCGCTGGAGCCGAGATTTTGAGTGAGATCGAGAGATTTTACGGACAGCTGTACACAACGTCGTTGAAACCACACACTGATGTGAGTAACGACCCAAGAGCCAAGCTTATCCGACATTACTCCGATAACATCCCGGACGTCAGTCTGTGCGAGATTAGGATGGCTCTCAAACAGCTTAAAAACGGCAAGACGCCGGGTGAGGACGGAATTACAGCTGAGCTTCTGAAAGCGGGTGGAAAACCGATACTTGTTGTCCTTCAGAAGCTGTTTAATTCCGTCATTCATGGCGGTGTTACGCCGAAAGCGTGGAGTAGAAGCGTGGTTGTCCTATTCTTCAAGAAAGGGGATAACTGCCTTTTGATGAATTATAGACCGATATCGCTTCTAAGCCGCGTCTACTTGCTGTTTTCGAGAGTCATCTCAAATCGTCTAGTGAACAGACTTGACGACTTCCAGCCTCCCGAACAAGCCGGATTCCGAAAAGGCTATAGTACCATAGACCACATACATACTCTTCGCCAGATTGTACAGAAGGCCGAGGGTACAACTTGCCATTATGTCTGGCGTATGTGGACTATGAGAAAGCCTTCGATTCAGTCGAAATTTGGGCGGTGCTACAGTCTCTCCAGCGGTGCCAGATAGACTCTCGGTATATCGAAGTGCTGAGGTGTTTGTACAATGAGGCTACGATGTCTATCCGAGTACAGAATCAGAGTACGAAACCAATCCAACTGCAGAAAGGTGTAAGACAGGGTGATGTCATATCCCGAAACTCTTCACCGCTGCATTGGAAGATGTTTTCAAGCAGCTGAACTGGAAAGGATACGGTATCAACATCAATGGCGAATACATCACTCACCTTCGATTTGCCGACGACATAGTTCTTATGGCAGGATCGCTGGAGGAGCTTAGTACAATGCTCAATGACCTCAATAACGTCTCCCAACAGGTTGGTCTTAAGATGAACATGGACAAGACGAAGTTCATGTCAAACGTCCATGTCACACCAATACCGGTTGTTGTTGGGAACAATAGGCTCGAAGTTGTAGACGAGTACGTATACCTGGGACAAATTGTCCGATTAGGTAAGTCCAACTTCGACTCAGAGGTCAATCGACGAATCCAACTCGGCTGGGCTGCGTTCGGGAAACTACGTCATATCTTCTCGTCGAGTATACCGCAAAGCCTCAAGACGAAAGTATACAATCAGTGCGTGTTGCCAGTGAGACTGACATACGGATCGAGACTTGGTCCTTCACTGCAGCCCGTATGAGGAAGCTCAAAGTTGCTCAGCGCGCTATGGAAAGGGCTATGCTCGGTGTTTCTCTGCGTGATAGAGTCTGCAACGATAATATCCGCAGCAGAACTAAGGTAACCGACATAGCCGTAAAGATCAGCAAGCTGAAGTGGCAATGGGCCGGCCACATAGCTCGCAGAACTGACAACCGCTGGGGAAAAAAGGTTCTCGAGTGGCAGCCACGTACGGGCAAACGCAGTGTAGGACGACCCCCCACAAGATGGAGTGACGACCTGCGCAGTGTTGCGGGAAGTCGATGGATGCAGGTGGCTCAGGACCGTGCTTCGTGGCAATCTTTGGGGGAGGCCTATGTTCAGCAGTGGACTTCTAATAGGCTGAAATGATGATGATGATACCGTGGTAGAGCCAAGCGGAGGCTTTTGCTGCTGCTCGAATGGGCCGGCTCGTCCGGGTTGGTACCACCGCCTCGCAGAATACCGGCGTAAAGTAGAGGCATCTTGTGCTTTTGCGTTTCGTTCGGTGGGTGAGGTAACCGGAGGCCTACTCCCCCTCTCCATCCCCTTCCTCATCCTCCCTCCCATCTCCCAAATACCTTTAAAGGCCGGCAACGTTTAAAAAGTTTAAACTTTAAAAAAAAGGCAACTAGCCAACTATGCATAATGTTAAATATTAATGTCTGAATAAAGTCTCGCTTAGTCTGAACGACTCCCATGCGCCATATACAGGCAAACAGGAGTAGGCAAAGATTACTGATTTCCATTTGGCACTTTTCACATCTCCGAGAGAAAAAACGATTGCTTCTAGAGATAAACATTGTAATTTTCAAAGCTTTCCCAATTGTTAAATTTTCCGATATCCATGGTAAAAGCGGGTTACGGTTTATTAAACTCACAAAGTCATTAACGTAATGTATTTTACACTGAACATATTAAATTCAACTTAATGACGTTTACAAAATCCATTAACAGTTTAATTTATAATAGGGTACCGATAGCGCGCGGTCATAAAATAATCCATTACAATTAACCACGCTTACATTTAACGTAAGCATGTTAAACGCTAAATAATAACAATTGAACCACGTTTCGTTCAATTAACCATTTAAAGCGCCAATAGCGTAACGGGTATGTCGTGCGAAACATAACGTCGCAGGTTCGAGCCCGCTATTCGTGTGTACTGTCGTGAACCACACCTGATACAAGCTCTATTGTTTGGTTGGAGGGTCAACAGGACAAATTGCATTGCAAGTTTTTTTTAATTAAAAAAAATTACGAATAGAAACCACCCACTCTATATCTTCCCACGGGTAGGTAGGTTATAAGACATGTACTAGGAGATTAGAGATTATGAAGTAGAAACAATGCTCGGGACAGATGCTTGCAAGAAGTAAGGTTTGGTATTTTTTATTGCAAAATTTTTTTTTCATTCATATTCATATTTTTTGTTTCTTGATTTGTTATTTTTATAATTGTTATGTATCACCATATCGTGTACTGTGTGTAGATGTAAATGTAGGAATAAATGTCTTTATGTCTTTATGTATAAAATTGCCTGTAAATTTGGCGCAGCTGAGTAAAGGTCGTTATGAGAGGATTTTGGAGATGGATAGAGATACATAGACGCTGGTGGAAGGTGTGTGGATAATATTTTAATATATATGGTTACAAGCTACGGATTATAGGATTGGAGTAAAAAGGCCGGTTTCTAAAACTTCCTTCCAATCCTCTGTCGTCTCTTCCCTTTTCGCTTCTTTTCCTTGTTTTTCTCTTCCTTTTCTTCGTGATCTTCCTCTTCCACTCACATCAGAATTCACCACTGAACTGTAACTGTAATTAGCGCGCTCCTCCTTATATAGTTGCGAATTTCAATCTTCTTTTTATTTTTGATTATTCCAGAATATTCCCGAAACGGTGTTTAATTTTTATTGAAGTAAATCGGCTTATATTTCAACCAGCGTAGAGCCACTCTTATCTACCCATCAAGGAGTTTTGTTTACATCGACTGATAATTTATAAAACATTATTTCTTTTGACTTGTCATTCGAAGACGTAAGAGTTGACGAGACATTATTGGGAATTCGTTACAATATTACTGCACTTAAAATTGTTATTAATGGATAATAATTTTAGAGTCATGCCAGCACACGGGATGAACGGGGAACCCAGGTATTGGAGTATTAAAGAACTAAAAGCAAACGCTTATCAACTTCACGTATGGTGATGTGAATTCAAAAGACAACAATAAAAATATACTGTGTACCTATGTTTATTTGAAAGTGTCGTCTGGTAAATGTCATGGCGGCCGACAGACGGCGGATTGAAAAAAAAATAAGCTCTTACGTATGTATACTCCGCGTGTCGTGGTAGCCTAGTGGTCAGGGTTCTCAATTTAGTTCTAATGAGAGCGAGTGATCTGGGTTCGATCCCCAGTAGCCGGGCACCGCTAAAATTGTTAATAGCAATTTGAAGTGCCGTATTTCCCACGTGCTCGGCGTTGAAGGAAAAGATCGTGAGAAAACTGGCATGTCTGTGAAAAAATTTGAAAAATCCTCGAAGGATATGTGAATCCGGCCAACCCGCACTGGAGAAGCGTGGTGGAACCAGACGCTTCCCGGCTCCAAAACCCTTTCAGGAGGTCTTTCCCCAGAAGTGGGCACTTACAGTCTGCTACTTTACTTTTTTTTATGTTGTGTAAATACTGGGGTGTCAGAGGTTCGTGTTAGTCATCACTAGAGCTTATTTGGGGCAACGTGTCAGTTGGTGTGCCAGTCGTCATCCTAGTGTTGAACATTACCAACGACACAAATAGTATTTAAGTATCGACAAACTCATTGGTACAGGCCCTCCACATAAGGAATTGAACACATAGATATAACCACTCGACTGTCAGGGGGGTTTGTCAATCTATCTATCAAAAAAATGGCGTGGCTGGAAATATACTAAACGATAACGGGAAACAGCATCTAAATTGCGAGGTGCCTGGTATTACCATCGCCGACCCGACCCTCCAAAGTGGCAGTTTTGAGAAAGTAGGTAAACGAGCAAGGGGGTTGAATGGGCCGCCGCGACCGGGTTTGTACCACGGCCTCGCAGAATACCGGCGTGAAGTAGACGCGTCTTGTGCTTAGTTTCGTTCGGCGGGTGAAGTAACCGGAGGCCCTCTTCCCCTACCCATCCCCCTCCTCATCCTCCCTACCATCGGCCAAATACCCTTAAAGGCCGGCAACGCACCTGCAGCATCTTCGGCGGTGCATATGTACTTGGGCGAGGGGTCACTTACCATCAGGTGATCCGCTTGCTCGTATGCCGCCTTTTCCATAAAACAAGGATCACCTGATGGTATGTAATTACCAACGCCAACAATACCATAGAGGCTGCAGGCGCGTTGCCGGCCTTTAAGGAACTTGGGGAGAGGGAAGAAGGAAGAGGCCTCCGGTTACGTCATTCGCATTGGAAGATAGATAGATCTTTGGTGAGAATACAGTTATCAATATTACCACATTCATACGAAAATTATAACAACCACCAACTTGGGAGAAGACACTGACCTCTGTAATACATGTTCTTAACCTGACACGGATGTCAGGGAATTCATACTTTGTGGTCCATATTCTTATGACAATATAGAATATTATAATTTTTTTGGGTCATTCTATATTTACTCATCTGGTTGGGTTGTATAAATAAATACATATATAAGTACATATATAAGTAATATTTTATAAATTATATACATAATAAAATTAAATAGATAATTAAAACCCAACCAGATGTAAGCCCCCGGCAGGGGAGACCAGACGGCCGAGGGTTAGGGAGAAAGGGAAAGAAACCGGCGGCCAATGCGAGCGGTATCGAGTAGCACTGCCTTCTGCATTTGAGCTCGGAGCGGTCCGTCACGGAGTCCCAGCCGCCTCAGATGTTCCGAGAGGCTGACTGGAATTAACCCATTCGCAGAGACGACGATCGGAATAATTTCGGTCGGCATACCACCCCAAATGTCGGTTACCTCGTGAGCCAGGTCCAGATATTTTGTCTTCTTGTCTGTTTCGGCTTTCACAAGGTTCTCGTCATATGGAATGGTGATGTCGACCAAAAATATCCTCCACTGTGCTCGGTTCATCAACACGATGTCAGGCTTATTTGCATGAATCGTCCTGTCCGTGATAATGGACCGGTGCCAATAGAGCCTAGCGCGGCCATTTTCGAGCAGGGCTTCCGGCGTGTATTTATAGTAAGGCAGTCTCCGATCCACAAGACCGCACTTCAGAGCGAGCTCCTGGTGTAAGATCCTGGCTACTAGGTTGTGCCTGTGCAGATATCCAGGCGGCAGAGAAGTTCCGACGGTTGCGTTTAACCAGCTTGCCAATGACCGCGTCAATGAGGAGTGGTTCCTTGGTCCCGCGACCGCCGCACCGACATCCATTCTGATTATTATTATTATTATTATTATTATTATAACAGTGTACTCAAACCTAATTTTACCATGGTAACGTATTTTTGGTTTTGACATATTAATCTATTTCCTAATATTTTCCTCGTAAATGGAATTGAAATTTCGTTTGTATATTAATCAGTTAACGCATTTCGGTCACGTCACAAAGTCTGTTGGGTATTTTTAATCTTTGCGCAGCACGCATTTCTGTTGTCACGGAATATGTAACACAATAGTCGCAAAATAAAATTAGAGTCGCCAGTGAGTTAGCGGGCCCTCTGACGGTAAGTAATCCATCAGTAGGTAGTAGCCTCTTTACCTGCATAAGAGTCGTCCGGGTCCGTCTCCGTCCAGCCGTCAAAACTGCTCTGTTCCAGTTCGAACAGGTATACATTGCCAGCATAATTACGAGCAGTGAGCCGTTGCATCTTAGGCCTCAGGGGTGACAGTGCATCTGTAAACGTTGTAGAGCCAAGCGGTGGCTTTTGCTGCTGCTGGAATGCCCCGGCTCGACCGGATTAGTACCACGTCCTCGCTGAACACCGGCGGCAAGTAGAGGAGGCATCTTGTACGTCTATGTTCGGCTAGTGAAGTAACCGAAGTCTGCTATACACCTGGTGACGCAGAAGTACGTGGGTGGCGATAATCATTTACCATCAGGTGAACCGCTTGCACGTTTTCCTTCTTACCCGTAAAATTAACATCACTAAGCCAATGCGATCCTGACCGCCATGTAATGCTATAAGAAAAAGGTTTAAAAATTTCATTATCAAGGGACCCACAGTGTCTAAATCAAATCTCACTTATCTAATTTTTTATACTCTCCTGTCAGTTACATTAAGATCTATTACGCTAGCAGAAAGTTTCCGCATAAATCACCAATTATTTCGTTAAATTGGCTGAATTACAAAAGTTATGCGAGAGGGAGAAAACATTTCGCATTCGTCCCTAAATATATCTTAACAGTATATATTTTTTTTATATTATATATATACATAAAATCAGTTTGAAATGAAACTATGATTTACGAATTTTATCACATTTAATTTAGATTTTTGCTTTATAATTCTCGCCGTTTCGGGAACTTTACAGTACCTTTGGTCACAGTAAGACCAATTTTTTGACATCCCGATGTTACAGTTAGCCCGGCCACAGTCACCTTTATAATTAATAATTTTTGGGTCAGTAATGAGCTCACGGTGCCCTGAGGTCGTGCAGTGGTATGCTAGGTCTTGGATTTAATTGGATTAATTACAGAATCTCAAGCAGGCGGTGGCACCCAGGCGTCTCCTTTATTCAAATAGGATGTTTTTTTTAATTTCAATAGCCACGCGAATCATCCTTGGTAGGAGTCGGTGTTTTTGTGCGAAGATATGTGGTCTGTCAAATCTAATGTAATGGTTGGGGCGATTCAGAATATGACCACACGTGTGCCGCTGTTTGAATAGGCCGGCACGACCGGGGTAGTATCCCGGCCTTGCAGAATACCGACGTGAAGTAGAGGCATCTTCTGCTTCTACGTTTCGGACGGTGAGTGAGGTTATCAGTTCCCCCCTTCCGCTTCCCTCTCCTTTTCCACTCCCTTCCCCCACCTCATCTCCAAACATGTTTTAAGGCCGGCAGTAAACCTGCAGCTTCTCTGGTGTTGCGGATCCACTCGGGCATCGGTAATCACTTGCCATCAGGTGTGCCGCTTGCTCGTTTGCCGCCTTTCCATAAAAACAAGCTTAACAGACAAAGAACGAAACACAAACCCAGATCAATATTATAAACCGTTACCGTTTAGTTAAGTTTATATAATTATTTGTGTATTTAAGGATAATTCCAGTAACGTGAAAATTCTTATTCATAAAAAAAGTTATTGAAAAAGTTCGAAGAAAATTAGATGACATGTGGAGGATTAAACTTTAGCCAAAGGCAAATGGCCAACTTATTTAATAGCCTAGATAATGGAAGTATTCTAATACATGATCGTCCAAATAAGGATGAATCAATTCAGTATTACCTACTTCACTGGTTAATGAGAGGTGCTGCAGGTGCGTTTCCGGCCTTTAAGGGTATTTGGGAGATTGGAGAGGGGATAAGGATAGAAGATGGGGAGGGGCAGTGAGCCATCGGTTACCTCTCAATCGCCGAACGAAACGCAGAAGCACGAGATGCCTCTAATTCACGCCGGTATTCTGCGTGGCTCTGGTACCAACCAGGTAGAGCCGGCCCATTCGAGGAGCAGCAGAAGCCGTCGCTTGGCTCTACCACATTAAAACGGGGAGCTTGCTGAGTACAGATCGCTCCCATCATCATGTACCATCTTTTTCTCTAAGAGCCAACCTCTACTGCACGTGGCTGCTAATTAATAGACGAGGCTTTGGCAACTGAATGACAATGCCGTGGGCGAAAGAAGAGGCGTCTAAAAGCCTTAAAAATTGTAAAGGAGACTGTAAAAATAACAGCCCGATGTCGGTCAGTGGCGTCTAAGGACCCTGGCACTGCGATCTTCAATCCGCTTGCCATGCATGCTTGGCAAATGGGAGAGGCATATGTCATGCAGTGGACTGTTTATATTTGTCTCGTTATATAAGTAACAAATTCGTTTAAATAAATAAATTGTATTATTCAATCTGAAAGAAGGCTACATATATAGCTCTACATTCAACGTCAAACATAATGACTTAATAACACGGCGTGTTGCACAAAGATCGCGCATCACAAAGTAAAATGTCATATCAATTTCGTACCTTTAATGGTGCAGCTTTTGTGAAACGTTACAAAAGCCTCATAAAGCCTTATAGCTCGGCGTCGTTATAGAGTTATTTATTAATTGAAATCTTGAAAGCATTATGTTCTTGTAACCTTGAGCTTTTTTTTTTATGGTAAAGCGGGCAAACGACCAATCGGCTCACCTTATGGTAAGTGATTACCGTCACCCACGTACACCAGAGGAGCTGCAGGTGCGTTGCCGGCCTTTTGAGATATTTGGCTGATGCGTGGGATGATAGTGAGAGGAATTGGGTAGGGGGATTGGGCGTCCGTTTACCTCAACGCAAAAGCACAACATGCGTCTACTACACGTCGGTATTCTGTGAGATCATGGTACTAATCCGGTTTAACCGGCACATACGGGCAGCAGCAACAACCGCCCCTCGGCTCTACGTTCGTATAAACCACGTCCGGTACTATTCCTTTCCTGATGATGTCGCTCGCAATGAACCCGATACCTACATCAGCCTATTTTAGTTCACTGTTAACCAAGAAAGCGCCAACAAAAACCCGGGTAATATTTCTTAGAAGGTTTACCAATACTCACCAAGCAGGTAAAGCTGGTTGGTGAGCACAATGCCTTCACTCTCGCACTAGTGATGCTGCTCCCCATCATTAGTTTGTGGAATTTGGGTTCTGGGTGGGCGGCGAAAAGCCAGCTTCCAGTCGCCAGAGCCTCGTTTGTTTGGTAACAGTGCACCACGAGCGAATTTGGAGAAAGAGGTCTCTATAGTGTTGCATATTACACCCGAAGCTCATTAAAGATCCCCGTAACTACCATCTTATGTAATGATTGGTGTTCATACTACCAGACACCGCGCACTTTAAACACAGCTGCCTGTCTCCCGTTTGGTATAATTGTGATGGTTATCCATCATCATTCACCGTAGATGACCAAGCCCCCTCTACTAATGTCACACTCATCTACTCACCTGCTCAGCGTATTGAGTCCGTTTGTAATGTAACGCGCCCTTCGTCTCTGACAAATCATCTCACCCATCCTCCGATCCGGCACGGGAAGGTTAAGACGAACGAGTGCCTTTGTTTTCGCGCGTTCACCTTCGGCACTGCATTTCCTGCGCAGTGGACAGCTTCCAAAGGAATTCTGAATTTGTCATCGAGGTCTTAATCTTTCAGTAGAAACTACACTGATCCAGAAATAAAAGATATTTATTGCTTCTTTCCTTAACCCATATTTTGTGAAAATAATGATTAATCAGGACCTAGTGATTAATATGGGATATAAATCCCTTATTTATTATTACAATGCCTTCGGTATTAATTGAATGTAAAACATATTTATAAATATGTATGTACGCTGTGTATGTGCGGGCGTGAATCATTTATTTGGTCCGTGATTTCGTATTTGTACGTTATTAATGGGCGAGATCGACAGAATCTCGTAGATTACACATACAATTGGTCATAATTCGGAAAAGTCATTACTCTAACATTAATTATTTTGATTAAATTACGAAATGACGAAAGTGAAAGCATTTATCATAATCAGTCAGAAAAGGAACAAATTGGAACATTTTGTCTCGCTCGCACGTTATTGGGTCCGTGTGGTGGAAGCGTGATAAAGTCTGCCTCTCCCCCTTTCTTCCCTACTTAGATGCTAAACATCATTCATTGTTTGCCCATCATTGTTTATTAGCAGTCATGCATTTTTTGAGATTCGAATTCCGCCAGAATACTCTTTACAAAACGGTGGTAGATTATTAAAATGTTTTATGACGTTATCACAGTGGGATTCTGTTTATCTCTAAAGCCACCGAAATTTCAAGACGTCCTCTTACCTTACGTACAGGATGACACAGGGTGGCAGATGCCCTCGCGAGAAGTGAGCAATGGAAGCGCAGTGATCAACGACGCCTGCATTGATTTCAAAGTAAGCATAGGTTCGACCTCACTACAATTATTTATAGCAATTTTAATGGCTGAATTTCCAACGAGCTCCTGAAACAAAAGCGCCCTGACCATTAGGCAACCGCCACGGCTCGCAACGAAGACCGTGACTGTCTGGACTATGGTACCTATGTAAAGCTAAATGGGGCTTCCATAGTAAATACTTTCAATGCAAAGCTTAAGCTAAAGGTGATGGTTATAAATTCGTACAATGATAATAATTTTCGATGCATTCAATGATAATTAAAACTTATACGCTATTTACACATATTTGTGCAAAAAGGATGGGAAGAAATAAACCCAGTAATCCTTCACCATCAATTGACTTTTATTGCACAAAGACTACATTCGTTAGCTTCTAAAGGCCGGCAGTGCATCTGTAGCTCCTCTGGTGTTGTAGATGTTCGTGGGCGTCGGTGTTCACTTACCATCAGGTGAGCCGCACGCTCGTTTGCCCCCTTCATCTATAAAAAAAACAAATTTTCATATTTATAAATGAAGATAAAACATATTCATTTATTCAGAGCCAATGTACCTTTATGTGGCGAGTTATGCAATAATATAAATATAAAATGAGTTGTTCTTTGTTAACGGATTCATTCAGTTCATGTTAATGAATATCTTTTTTTTTTCCTTTTTAGATGGGTTTAGGCTGTCTCATTTGTCTAGTTTTAAAAAAATATGTGTTCCTAATAAATCTCCCTTGTTCTTTAGTTAAAGTACGTTAAATATAAAAATAATAATAAAAAATAACGTAATAAAAGATAAATTCTATGTTAAAATGTTATTTATACTCGGAATATGTTAAGTAAGGACATGGCCAAACATAAATATTTTAAAAAAGGAACACATTCTTTCTAAAACCCTATTTACAACTAAATACACATTTACATAAATTTGGTTGGGGAATCCTTATGTCTGTATCAGAGACCCAAAAATGTTACATGTCTTAAACGATTAAGTACTCGTACATTTAATAATGTGTAGGCTTCGCTCGTTCCGCCTACTATTATAACCACGCTAACGATGTAGCGCAGTGCCCTCTATTGTTAAGTAACTTACTGGTACTTAAATATTCTAGGAGTCAAAACTAATTTTCTCTGGCATGACACTTATATACGGAAAGTAAAATATAAATATAAAAATAATAATAAAAATAACGTAATAAAAGATAAATTCTATGTTAAAATGTTATTTATACTCGGAATATGTTAAGTAAGGACATGGCCAAAAAAAAATATTTTAAAAAAGGAACACATTCTTTCAAAAACCCTATTTACAACTAAATACACATTTACTTAAATTTGGTTGGGGAATCCTTATGCCTGTATCAGAGACCCAAAAATGTTACATATCTTAAACGATTAAGTACTCGTACATTTAATAATGTGTAGGCTTCGCTCGTTCCGCCTACTATTATAACCACGCTAACGATGTAGCGCAGTGCCCTCTATTGTTAAGTAACTTACTGGTACTTAAATATTCTAGGAGTCAAAACTAATTTTCTCTGGCATGACACTTATATACGGAAAGTAAATCACAATATAAATATAAAAATAATAATAAAAATAACGTAATAAAAGATAAATTCTATGTTAAAATGTTATTTATACTCGGAATATGTTAAGTAAGGACATGGCCAAACATAAATATTTTAAAAAGGAACACATTCTTTCTAAAACCCTATTTACAACTAAATACACATTTACTTAAATTTGGTTGGGGAATCCTTATGTCTGTATCAGAGACCCAAAATGTTACATATCTTAAACGATTAAGTACTCGTACATTTAATAATGTGTAGGCTTCGCTCGTTCCGCCTACTATTATAACCACGCTAACGATGTAGCGCAGTGCCCTCTATTGTTAAGTAACTTACTGGTACTTAAATATTCTAGGAGTCAAAACTAATTTTCTCTGGCATGACACTTATATACGGAAAGTAAATCACAATATAAATATAAAAATAATAATAAAAATAACGTAATAAAAGATAAATTCTATGTTAAAATGTTATTTATACTCGGAATATGTTAAGTAAGGACATGGCCAAAAAAAATATTTTAAAAAGGAACACATTCTTTCTAAAACCCTATTTACAACTAAATACACATTTACTTAAATTTGGTTGGGGAATCCTTATGTCTGTATCAGAGACCCAAAATGTTACATATCTTAAACGATTAAGTACTCGTACATTTAATAATGTGTAGGCTTCGCTCGTTCCGCCTACTATTATAACCACGCTAACGATGTAGCGCAGTGCCCTCTATTGTTAAGTAACTTACTGGTACTTAAATATTCTAGGAGTCAAAACTAATTTTCTCTGGCATGACACTTATATACGGAAAGTAAATCACAATATAAATATAAAAATAATAATAAAAATAACGTAATAAAAGATAAATTCTATGTTAAAATGTTATTTATACTCGGAATATGTTAAGTAAGGACATGGCCAAAAAAAATATTTTAAAAAGGAACACATTCTTTCTAAAACCCTATTTACAACTAAATACACATTTACATAAATTTGGTTGGGGAATCCTTATGTCTGTATCAGAGACCCAAAAATGTTACATGTCTTAAACGATTAAGTACTCGTACATTTAATAATGTGTAGGCTTCGCTCGTTCCGCCTACTATTATAACCACGCTAACGATGTAGCGCAGTGCCCTCTATTGTTAAGTAACTTACTGGTACTTAAATATTCTAGGAGTCAAAACTAATTTTCTCTGGCATGACACTTATATACGGAAAGTAAATCACAATATAAATATAAAAATAATAATAAAAATAACGTAATAAAAGATAAATTCTATGTTAAAATGTTATCAAAGCCCTGGTCGATTTTGCAACCGACTTCAAAAAGCAATGTTGTAAGTTCGTCTGCTTCGTCTGTATGTGTTTGAATATTTGGATTTGGGATTGGCTATCTCGTGTCTCCACGGTAAGGTGGTC
This sequence comes from Bhutanitis thaidina, assembly GCA_029286595.1. NCBI lineage: Eukaryota > Metazoa > Arthropoda > Insecta > Lepidoptera > Papilionidae > Bhutanitis > Bhutanitis thaidina. Next base: position 15,237,605 of record JAGSMS010000010.1, read on the forward strand.
CCATTTAAATTTGAAGAGAATAGTCCTCCCCTAAGGGTGGGAAAATAGTGGTTGATGGCTAAAACTTTGTTTTAAACTCACTTATCAAAGTTTGCATTCCGGTCAGTCAAAGACTACATTTGTCAGCTTCTCCTTCTACTTTCCCCTATCGATCGGCTGAGCGAATGGAAAATTTTCATTCTTTGGTTAATGAAGTAGGTACTACCTTATACGTGGTAGCGCCAAGCTGCGGCATTTGCTGCTGTTCGAATGAGACGGGATGACCGGGTTGGTACCGGTCAAGCAGTATGCTGCTTTACCCTGGTACCTGCGTTTCGTGAGGTGAGTGAGGTCATTGCGGTGAAGGAAAACATCGTGAGGAAACCTGGCATATCTGAAGTCCGCCAACCCGCTCTGGAGCAGCGCGGCGAACCTTTCCCGGCTCCAATCCATTTCAGATAGTTTAGAAGCAGGCATTACAACACTTAAAGGCTGCTACTTAATATAAATAACTTAAATATTAAAACAGAAATAATATGATCCTGCCATTTTGTTTTGAGTATGAATCCCAGCTGGAGTCAATATTAGTGGAACAAATTAATGATTTTTGTGTGTTGGGCCCCGTATCTCTGACATGACATCTGTCCCTTCCCCTGCGGTTAGATCCGTACAAGCATGCAAAGCACTTTATGCCAAGTAACTAACAATTCACGTAACACAATTATGTGGATCTATTACTTTTGTCTATTGTATTGATCATAGAAGTATTGGTCAAGAGGCATCTCGACTATCACTAAAATATTTAATCCATAGACTAATTTACATTCCGTCGCTTGGATGTAATTTAATTAATTAAACTCCACGTGTAATGTTTCGATGCTTACTGTTTTTTTTTTAATTAAAACCACTAGCTTTGGTGAATTCTTTTTTTCAAATTGATAGTGACGAATTGCAATTGAAGCTGGCATTAAATAAGTTTTAATTATTTTATGAGGTACAAGCATTTTGCTAGTTGCTTGCCTTTGACCGTGTGATCTTAAGTCTGTCCAAAGGAAACTTTTAATCCAGACAAAAATCTCATTAATAATCTGTCTTATCTCAATCCACGAATATGTCTCTGCCAATTGTCATTAAGAATCATTCAGCTCTTTTGGCATGATTGAGCGACAAACATGCAAACGTACAAACTTTCACATTTGTATCATTAGTGGGAGTGAGTGGCAGCCTTTAAATGTCCCACTGAAAGACAAAGGTCTGTTCTCAATTTTAAAGTGTTATGTACCGGGGAAGAGATGCTCCACTGCACTGAGAACCGGGGAAGAGTCCGCCACGTTCCTTCACTGCACTGAATTGTTCACATGTCCTAGAAATAGTTTTTAACCTTTCTCAGATGTGCCGGTTTCCTCGCGATGTTTACCTTCACCACCAATCGCATGGTGATTCTAGAAATTCAACTCAAGAGTTTGCACTGACATTCGAACTCAGGACAGTAGCAATTCGTATATGAATCATACTAAAGAGATTGTCCTGGCCCTCTCGTACTGTACATTTGCAACTTGCCGTACAACCAAGGATTGAACTTCTTTTTGCTTTGCGGCAATCCAGAAGAATACACCTATTGAAATAAAAAAAACACACACACACAAAGCATGTTTCCGTTGCACTTTTATCAAATTCACAGATCAAATTATGCAATTATTCTCTAAAAAACTACGGATTTAATGAAAAAACTGTTCTCAACTGCTTAATGATAAGTCATAATTCAGAAAACAGTCTAATAACGAAAACAACGATAATTGAACCGAATGACAGGCGAGAGCAAAAAACGTAAGCAAATACAACCAAACAATTTCGAGGTACCTTGGACACAAAACAATATTAAAAATTCTCGTCGACATTGTTTATGTTAGTCGACATGTGACATGCCAGTGATTTGTTATTCATATGTTTTATAAATTTTACAACATTATTTTCACATATTATCGATATTGGGCCGACTGCCGAATGGTAAGGGGAAATCGGGAGACTCGAGTTCGGTCCCGAGATTTTCGAAACTTATATACGATTTACTTTCCGTCGGTTCATCACAACACAAGCTTTTTTGTATGTTATCTTTATAATTATTATGTATCACCAGATCGTGTATTTTTCTATAAATGCGCGTGATTAACTTTTTGAAAGTTCCATCGCATTCCTCGGGATCTCTATTGAGTCCAAGCTTCAATGATGTTGATAAAATGGCTAAGAGATCTAGCGCTCCGAATTTCGAGATTATCTGATGAAGCAACAGTCAAATTAGTTTACTGCATACTTCCACAGCGTTATGTCCTATGGTGTGATGCTGTCTTCAGCTGGATTAGAAACAGTATTAATTTTTCAAAAGCAAGCTGTAGCTATAATTTAGATTGGCCAAAACTAGAAAGTTTTTTTTGTGTAAATGCATAAAATATTACAATAAAATCCCTAATAATGTAGTGCTACAAACAGATACAATATTTAAGAATCTTGTCAAATAAACTTTTTTAAAAAAGGTATACTACAAAATAGATAATTATCGAGGATAAAGGTATGCGGAAATAGTACCTATAAACGTCTGATATGTCGAATCAGTTCATCATACCCTTTTTAGCGAAACCTTCGGGTCCGGATTTTAATGCTTCCTTGATAAAATTTGTGCATTCACTTTTATTGCGTGCGACCTATGGCTCGGATATTGGCCATGACATGTTGTTCCTGTTATGTTATGTGTTGACGAACAATGTCTGTATGTGCCTTTCGTATACTGTATATGAAAGGGGTAGGGGGTGTTAGTGTGTCCCTTCTCTACAAATGTCGAACTCACCCGATACCCCACAGTGGACCCTGCTGACTATCTGGCGACTGTTGGCAAAAACTCGGATTATACTGACACAGACGATAGGGTTCGGGTTATAGTGATGGAAGGCTCGATGGCGTAGTGGCTAAGCGTTTAGCTGCGACGCAGTGGGTCGCGTGTTCGATTCCAGCACGGGACTAGTATTTGTATAAATACGCGTGATTAACTTTGAAAGTTCCATCGCATTCCTCAGGATCTCTATTAAGTCCAAGCTTCAATTATGTTGATAAAATGGCTAAGAGATCTAGCGCTCCGAATTTCGAGATTATCTGATGAAGCAACAGTCAAATTAGTTTACTGCATACTTCCACAGCGTTATGTCCTATGGTGTGATGCTGTCTTCAGCTGGATTAGAAACAGTATTAATTTTTCAAAAGCAAGCTGTAGCTATAATTTAGATTGGCCAAAACTAGGAAGTCTTTTTTGTGTAAATGCATATAATATTACAATAAAATCCCTAATAATATAGTGCTACAAACAGATACAATACTTAAGAATCATGTCAAATAAACTTTTTCAAAAAAGGCATACTACAAAATAGATAATTATCGAAGAAAAAGAAAGTTATGCGGAAATAATACCTACAAACGTCTGATATGTCGAATCAGTTCATCATGCCCTTTTTAGCGAAACCTTCGGGTCCGGATTTTAATGCTTCCTTGATATAATTTGTGCATTCAGTTTTATTGGGTGCGACCTATGGCTCGGATATTGGCCATGACATGTTGTTCCTGTTACGTTATGTGTTGACAAACAATGTCTGTATGTGCCTTTCGTATACTGTATATGAAAGGGGTAGGGGTGTTAGTGTGTCCCTTCTCTACAAATGTCGAACTCACCCGATACCCCACAGTGGACCCTGCTGACTATCTGGCGACTGTTGGCAAAAACTCGGATTATACTGACACAGACGATAGGGTTCGGGTTATAGTGATGGAAGGCTCGATGGCGTAGTGGCTAAGCGTTTAGCTGCGACGCAGTGGGTCGGTTGTTCGATTCCAGCACGGGACTAGTATTTGTATAAATATTAGTATAAAAAAAAGCAAATCTTCCAAGAAGTGTATCCCGGCTTTTGCTGGCACTTTTAATTAAAGGCTAGCTACCATTTACCCAAGTTGACAAGGGCAGAGTTGATACGCGGTAGAGCCGAGCGGCGGCTTATGCTGCTGTTGCTCGAATGGGCTGGCTTAACCGGGATAGTACTACGGCCTCGTTGAGGCATATTGCGCTTCTCTATCATCCTTCTTCCCCATCGCCCCTCCTATCTTCCGAATATCCTCATAGGCCGGCAACGCACCTGCAGCTCATTTGATATTGTATATGTGGGTAACCGAGCAACTAAGCCCCGCCACGTCAAGCCGCCGGCCAGGAGGATATCGTCATAATACTATACATACTGGTTTTAGTCTCACACAACAATAACTAATATAAACTTATATCAATAATCTCATAGTACTATAAAAAAAACTAGTCAAAAATAATCTTGCTATCTCAGATTTCTAATAACAAACATAATTTTACAGCAACTTTCAAAGCTGTAACAAACTATCAAGAAACTAATTTCAACTCCTTTGTTACAGTGCGCCTGCAGTTCACGGACCTATCCCTCCGAGATTACGTACTCTACACAATCGTGGACAACTTCATCCGCGGAAACTTCACCCCTACAAGTTTCACCGAACGACCCTGCCGGGACGAAGCACTTCCTTACTTCGTTCCGAAGCACACGAGTGCGATGCATCAGAAGCACAAAGTGAAACACGCAGAAGACTTCGAATACAGTGACAGAATCTTCGATGACTACGTGTACAGGACAGGAAAGCGTGAAAGTGATGCAAGTGGTTATTATTTTAGACCGAAGTTCCGTAGTTATCGTGATGCCAGGTCGGTTCTCAGTGCGTTCAGGTTGTCGAAGAATTTGAAATATAGACGCTTCTTGCCGGCGAAGATAGTCAGTGGTCCGCTGGAAGAGAGAACTGGTATCGTACTGCACTGGTCGCTGACAGATACCCATTTAGAGATCGCAGAAACCACAGTTGTTTTTAGGTAAGTGTTTTCTTATTATAGTTGTATTTTAGTACCAGTGCAATAGCATAACAAAATGTGCTGCTTATTAATGTATTATTTCTAGGTAGAGGCATTCTTTCATTTTTTGAGCGGACTTACTATTAATGTATTATTTCTAGGTAGAGGCATTCTTTCATTTTTTTTGAGCGGACTTATTATTAATTGTATTATTTCTAGGTAGAGGCATTCTTTAATTTTTTGAGCGGACTTATTAATGTATTATTTCTAGGTAGAGGCATTCTTTAATTTTTTGAGCGGACTTATTAATGTATTATTTCTAGGTGAGGCATTCTTTCATTTTTTGAGCGGACTTATTAATGTATTATTTCTAGGTGAGGCATTCTTTCATTTTTTGAGCGGACTTATTAATGTATTATTTCTACGTAGAGGCATTCTTTCATTTTTTGAGCGGACTTATTATTAATATATTATTTCTAGGTGAGGCATTCTTTAATTTTTTGAGCGGACTTATTAATGTATTATTTCTAGGTAGAGCATTCTTTCATTTTTTGAGCGGACTTATTAATGTATTATTTCTAGGTAGAGCATTCTTTCATTTTTTGAGCGGACTTATTATTAATTGTATTATTTCTAGGTAGAGCATTCTTTCATTTTTTGAGCGGACTTATTATTAATTGTATTATTTCTACGTAGAGGCATTCTTTAATTTTTTTGAGCGGACTTATTAATGTATTATTTCTAGGTAGAGGCATTCTTTCATTTTTTTTGAGCGGACTTACTATTAATTGTATTATTTCTAGGTAGAGGCATTCTTTCATTTTTTTTGAGCGGACTTATTATTAATGTATTATTTCTAGGTAGAGGCATTCTTTCATTTTTTTTGAGCGGACTTATTATTAATTGTATTATTTCTAGGTGAGGCATTCTTTAATTTTTTTGAGCGGACTTATTAATGTATTATTTCTAGGTAGAGGCATTCTTTAATTTTTTTGAGCGGACTTATTAATGTATTATTTCTAGGTAGAGGCATTCTTTAATTTTTTTTGAGCGGACTTATTATTAATTGTATTATTTCTAGGTAGAGGCATTCTTTCAATTTTTTTTGAGCGGACTTATTATTAATGTATTATTTCTAGGTAGAGGCATTCTTTAATTTTTTTTGAGCGGACTTATTATTAATGTATTATTTCTAGGTAGAGGCATTCTTTAATTTTTTTTGAGCGGACTTATTATTAATGTATTATTTCTAGGTAGAGGCATTCTTTCATTTTTTTTGAGCGGACTTATTATTAATGTATTATTTCTAGGTAGAGGCATTCTTTCATTTTTTTGATCGGACTTATTATTAATGTATTATTTCTAGGTAGAGGCATTCTTTAATTTTTTTTGAGCGGACTTATTATTATCGATCTCACCAACCCTTCCTGATTGACAAAGGAGAGTCTGTCAATATACTGACAGCGCAAAATCCAAGCGCAAGTTCCAAACAACAGGAACCCTAACTTTACAGACTGGTCCACGAGCAGGCTTTAGGAGGTTGAAGATGAAGGAGAAAGTTTTTTTATGGGAAAGGCGGCAGACGAGCAAGCGGTTCTCCTGATGGTAAGTGATTACAGAGATGCTGCATGTGCGTTGCCGGCCTTTAAGGGTATTAGGGAGATGGATGGGAGGATGAGGATGGGGATGGGGAGAGGAAGCGCAGAAGCTTAAGATGCCTCCACTTCACACTGGTATTCTGCGAGCCCCAGGTACCCACCAAGACGAGCCGGTCCATTCGAGCAGCAGCTAAAGCCGCCGCTTGGCTCTTCCACGATTAATATAAGGTTACAACAGACGTTATAATATAAATATTAACGAATCTTATAATTTAAAAGGTAGACCGCATTTTAATTAAATTTTACAAGTCTATTTTTCGCTATCATATTTATAGAAGAGATAAGAGAGAAATAAAAACAAATTATATCACGTTTCATTTATTACACGTATATGTTTATCAACCGCGTATGCTGATAAATGAATCTTTGTTTATTTTAATTGAGACGATAATTAAGATGATAACGAAGTGTGCACATCATTAAATTCTAATCTCTAAGTCATCGTGTCGGCAAATGTCTTTGTACGTGATAGCAGTTCATTATCATTCGATAATTTTAGTAATGTTAATGAAAACTTACTGATTTCTGGTATTTACGCGAATACTACACATTTGAAATGAAACTATTCATTACATCAGATAGATGTAATGACAACAGATTTGATGGACCACAAATCCTCGCAAAAGAACACCTAATCCTGGCAAGTATCAAAATCAAAAAAACATCCTAATTTCAATAGAGAAGATGGCCGGGTACTAACACTGGCTTGGGATTTAGTAATAAACCAAAATTAAATCTAAAGTCAAGCAAACCACCATGCACCATATATGATAACGTGCACATATACGGCGAGCAGATTCTGCGTGCGTAGATCAGACCAAAATTGATAAATAAAAGCTAAAGGTAGCCCGAGTTAACTATGACATCTGAACGTCTAACAACTCAGTTCTCCCTAGACGTCTTCTGCAAAGCAATCTAAATGTCGGGAATATAAAAACAAAATTAAACACGAGAAAATCCGTAAATAATAGTTTCATGTCATATTAAGCTCATATGTTATAATGTAGTAAATCGAAATCGGAAATGGATTATTCTAAAGAAGTTAGAAAAAAAATTCGCATTCAAAAACATATAGGCATATATTACCTAGGGAGGGAGATGCCCTTGTTCACTTTCAAAAGCAGCAGAACACACCTTTAGTTAAGACCTTATTTATATTTACAAAATTGGTCTTGAGTCTTCCTTCCAAAATTGACTGGGTTTTACACAGACACACGACCACCCATTAAGGCCGGCAGCGCATCTGTAGTGTTGGAGATGTTCGTCGGCGTCCTTGATCACTCACCATTGGGTGAGCCGTATGCTCGTTTGCCTTCTTCTTCTATACAAAAAAAAAGTAATTCTATGCAGCGCCTTCAGTCAGTAGTTACGTCGATTTCGGTCCGCTGATGGGGTACGGAGTATATGGGAGTACAGGGAACATACCAAGTTCTCCAAATGTCAATCTCTGCAAGGTACAAACGAACCTTCGGCGACCCAATGATCGAATCCCACTAGTGATGGACAAGAACAGCGCTGGTGAGAGAGTAGCCACGCTGCGCTCACTGACCCGCTAGCCCAGCGTGGTGATAATAGGCAACTTCTACTGAAGGTAAAAGAGAGGCCTATGTTCAGCAGTGGACTTCAATAGCCTGATGATGAAGAAGATGGAGGTCTTGTCCAGGTCTTGTGAGGATTCGCCGTAATCGCCACGCGGCGATCGCAGGAGCGGACACCTCGCACCTAAGACACTTCTGGCTGTCACCGATCAAGACTACTTGGGCATATTCGAGATGCTCATTCCATATCTATTGGAAGCCTTTGGACAAAAAGACACCGCGTCGGCATCTACCCAGGCTTATTTGTTAGCGAGCCTCAATGTTGAACATCGGCCAATCCCAGGTTCAACAGCCAGCTTAGAATCCCAGGCTAAGCCAATATTTGTGCCAAATCCAAATTGTTGGTTTTCGGGTTAATAATCATCGATCAATGGGAGGTCTGTGCAGTTGACAACCGCCGAGCTAGTATTTGGATGCTGTCGCCAGGAGCACTGTATCGAATATTTATTATATTCTTTAAAAGTATTACAGTCATCTAGCGAGATTTCCTCTTACCTAATAGTAATAGAGTAATTAGACTTTTGAAAGAGTTAAAGGAAATCCAAAATAAACTTAAGGCGTGCTGGTTATATTCTCGCTGCGGTATGAAAGTAGGTCGTTAGAAAAACTACAATTCAAGGGCAGAAAGTTAAACTTTTTTTATGTTCGGGAAAAGTCAAACATTGCGTTGAAATTCATGTTGTAAAGTTTTAAAGTGCTAATGAGTTTTGAGTAGTTTTTTATGGGCTTAATTAAGATAAAAGAAACTTCATACAAATATTTATTAAGTCATTTTTCTTCTAAAATAAAAAGTGTATATAAATATTATTGCTCTCTTTTTGGACATATGAGTCTATCACAGGACCGACCTACATTTCATTATTTGAAAGGTAGGTCTGTGTCGAGAGATAAATATTGAAACAACGACGAAAATATCGACTATGAATAAAAATAAAAACCAGTATTTCAGCGTATCTGTTATTATACTACAGGTTTGATTGATTGTAACAGGTATGAATGAGATACAATGAAGAACGCACACATTCCCGCTTGAATATTCATGGAGCCGTCCATTTTGTTATTACCCGAACGGGTATATGATTAATCGTATATCAAAAGAATCTATGAAAATAAGGTTTTTGAAGTTATTGTGCTCTTTTTGTTGCGTTTGTGAAAAACGACGAGAGTGAATTTTTACGATTTTTTTTTACGCGCACACCGACATCTAAAAGCGACACCATAAAGTCGCTCGGTAATTGTGTCTCAAGGTTTCGTGAGAACCGATAACTATATTCAATGTAGTTAAAGTAGCAGCCTATAAGTAGCCACTGCTGGGCAAAGGCCTTCTCAAATACGAGCATCTGAGAGGGTTTAGAAGCCGGGAAGCCTCGCCACGCTGCTCCAGTGCGGGTTGGCGGGCTTCACATTACCACGAAATAATATTTTTATTATTTCGTGGCAATGTGTGTTTCGTGTTCTTTAAATTTATCTCTAAGAACTTGAATATAGACTATAAATATGTCTTGTTGCCTTCTTTTACAAGAGGAATGTTGTTTCTATTTTAGCTAAATGTCCCCGTTGGAAAATACCATATGACATTATGCTATGGAAATAACTAGAATAAACTATTCAAGCTGTTTCAACATTAGAGTCAGAATTCCTATTTTCCTTAAAGCATATGCTGCAGGGCTAAATCTTCTGGGGGAGCATTGGAGTTACAGTTACTCCAAGAAAAACAGTGGCGATCCACTAGGCCTGGCCACGGAGCCGTGCACCTGCACACGTGACAGATGCTGTGACGAACACCAACAATCTGTGTGTTGCTCAAGTATTGGCCAGTATTCGAACCTAAAACCCCCGGTCAGGTGCACTAAACACTGAACCACGCAGCGGTGTGTTATAATAATAGGATTTATATTGTTGCAACACGTAAAGAACTTAATGTACATGTGTATGTGTAAAGTTAACTATGTGCGTGTTTTATTTGAGCGGTGAGACATCCGTTATGGGTTCGAATATCAGATGGAAGCCAATATTTGTGCTTAAACACAAATTAATAGACTTCGGGACGGGTTGTGTTGTGATTCGTCCCGTGTCTCGGGCACCGCATATGACACCCCCACTCCCACTTGTATATGCACTACATCGGGTACGGTAAGGTGAAAACGAGAGAGTGCCTCTGTGAATGCGCGCACACGCGCCGCACTATAATATCTCCAGCGCAGTTGCCGACTGCCGATAGTGATCGGAAGCTGTCGTCGTGTCGATATCGGCCAGAAGAATACATGTTTTTAAGCAATACCTATTCAAAAAAATACATGTAGTGGTAAACATTTGAACAAAAATCTTTATGCGATTCTACAAGTGAGTAGAAATCAACGATAAAGACAATCCTCTAAAAAAAATCCCTTGAATTTTTTGGTCTCTTCCAGTAGCTGCAGGCAAATCTGTATTTTATGCGACAGTAATAAAAGACACATGTTCCCTTGTGGCAGATCTTTACTGAAGCATTACGTCATCAGGAGCTCGATGAAAACGTTGTTTCCGTGATCTGTCTATTCTGTCTTCTCGGAAATATTTCTCGTACATATATTTGTGACTGTGTTTTTCTTCTAAAGGTAATATCTAACGTCTAAATTAAATTAATATTAGTTTTCGAAATTTATACCTTTCTTTAGTATGCAACAAGTCAATTTCCAATGCCCCTAGATAAGAGCGAAAATTATTAAATTTCGATTGATATAAATATTTACATAATTTTTTGTTCTATTAAGACAACTAATTTTTAAAGTGGGAAGTGGGCTATGAATATCCCACTGCTTGGAAGAGACCTCTTTTTTCCCTCTATTTTTCAAGTTCCGTACTTCAGTTAGTTAACATTTTCTCGGATGGGGAGAGGCAAATCCTCCGTATGGGAGAGGCCTATGTCTGGCAGTGGACTTTTTACAGGTAGATAAGGAAAGTTGACTTTTTGCAGAGTTCTTGAAGCAGAGAACACAACGAATAAACGAGTTGGATTGCAAACTTTAAAAAGTTTATCTGACCATAAAATGCTGGCAGTAATTCACAGTTTACAAGGAAATATGTACTAAGTTTGTCTTAATACACAATTTTAGCAGGCGTTAAGTTTTACAGGTGATCAATCACATTATCGAGTTCTGGGTTCGAATCCCAGTCAATGTTATATTTATTTACATATTTGTGTAACACACAATTAACTGGTTTCCGGGCCTGCCCGTATCTGTGACACTTCCTCCAATCTCTGTTAGCACATGCACTTCCAGTGTGTGTGTGTGAAGTTGACAACCGTTGAGATCCGTGGCAGTCTAGTGGTCAGTTTGTTCGCTTTATTTTTTTTTGTTTGACAACCGTCAATTGCATTTGGTAGGTGTCGCTGTGATCGGCCAAGAAGACATCATCGTGTATTAAGATGTCATGACATATAATTGATATCTATATTTTTTTTATGGGAAAGGGAGCCAACGAGCTAGCGGTTCACCTGATGGTAAGTGATTGCCGTCACATGCCCAGTGGTGCTGTAGGTGTGTTGCCGACTTTTAACGGTGTTTGGAAGATCAGGAGGGAGCATGAGGAGGGGGATGGGGAAGAGAGTAAGCCTCCGGTTACCTCACTCACCGAACGAAACGCAGAAGTACAATATGCCTCTACCTCACGCTGGTAGTCTCATGCGGTACCAACCCGGTCAAGCCGGTCCATTCGAGCAGCAGCTAAAGCCACCGCTTGGCTCTACCACGTACAAATGGTTACGTTTTATATTCAAAGATCTCCGCAATCTGTGTAATATTCTAAAGTACCCCAACCATTACATCGTATTTAATAGACTTATCTGCTAAAAAACCATTCACGCCGTTATGGAAATTAAAAATAAATTTGGATAATTTCAATAGAAAATATGACTGGGACGACTATGGCCTCAGTTCTCATCAGGGATGCTATGGAATGGAATGGAAAAGCATACAAAACGACGAGAAGTAAAAAAAAATAATTAAACGCCATGAATTCCATAAGATCGTCATCGTATTTTATTTATAAAATAGATAATATGAATATATAAAAATTTAAAAGTGTCTATTACGTCACTGAAGAAATATTTGAAAATATTGTGCTTGTTAATATAATTACCGAAACTGTCGCCCCTAAATTACGTTTTACATCTACTCGACAAACGACAGGATGATTTAAGAGCTTTTATCTAAGTGCACTCGGATTTCTAAGCTCACTCGCTCAGTAATTGGTGTAGCTACTTTTAATTGGGTGTGCTTTATTGCTGTGCGAACAAGTGTTCTAAATATTGAATTTTCGACCGTTGGTCTGTCGTAAAACCGTTCTACTGTTGATAGGGGAACAACGTCTTAGGCTTACTATCATCATCATCATTTCAGTCTATCAGAAGTCCACTGCTGAAGATGAACTGCCTCCCCCAAAGATTGCCACGAAGCTCGGTCCTGAGCCACCTGCATCCATCGACTTCCCGCAACACTGCGCAGGTCGTCACTCCATCTTGTGGGGGGACGTCCTACACTGCGTTTGCCTGGACGTGGCTGCCACTCGAGAACCCTTTTTCCCCAGCGGTTGTCAGTTCTGCGAGCTATGTGGCCGGCCCATTGCCACTATGATGAACGTAAATTTCAATCCTGGTGGAGCCAAGTAGCGGCTTTAGCTGCTGCTCGAATGGGGCAATACCAGCGTGAAGTGGAGGCATCTTGTGCTTCTGCGTTTCGTTCGGTGAAGTAAACGGAGTCTACCTTACCCATCGCACCTGCTGCTCCTATAGTGGTGCAGATGTTCCTGGTCGACGGTAATCACTTCCCAACAGTTGAGCCGCTTGCTCGTTTACCCACCTGTCCCATAAAAAAATTATGCTTTAGCATTCCATTTATACCAAATGGAAAATATAATTATACTATCGCCAGTGGGATCTATATGAATATGGGTTGAACTCATAGTTGAAACACGATAACAATTGAAGCTATCTCTAATGACTACGTATTAATCGTTGAGCTAGGCAGCCGTAGTGGACAATTTTGTAATCAATAATGTCTAAACACTCCACGTGTTCAATGAAATATAAAGCGAACTGTAAAACAAAGGAATAAATACTTTAGGATCGATCGCTGGCTCGGTTCACCGGTACCACTATGGGAGTACAGCGTAACAAAGTAATGAGTGAGGGAATTTAATTGAAATCTTGGTCAACGAGAGTGTATGCATGTATGTATATATATATATATTTAAAAATATCTATGTATATTATTTGATTATATGTAATCTTATTTATTTAATTGTATACATATTATGTATTAGAAATGTACGCACTAAGTTTGCCGTTTCAATAAAATTTCCTGTTAGGGTCTGCTGGAAGAAGTTTCAATGTATGGAATAAGTAGCGCCCTTGTACTAATACTATGTTTTAATGTTTTCATGCCTTTTTGTGTGTACATAAATAAATAAAAAAAAAATCCACCATCTCATTCTCTAAATGGCAACCTTATCTGAACCGTACAGACGAGGCTATGGCCACCGAAATTGGGCCTTCGGTTACCTCAATCATCGAGACAAACGCAGAAGTACAAGATGTCTTTACTTCACGCTGGTATTCTGCGAGGTCGTGGTACTGCCCCGGTCGGGCCGGCCCATTCGAGCAGCAGCAAAAGCCGCCGCTTGACTCTATTACATACAAAAATGAACGTGTGAAGTCACTCTTCGATAATATCATACCGTGTTATCTTTCACATCCAAGACGTGGTTTTAAGCGTGGTAGAGCCAAGCGGGGGCTTTAGCTGCTGCTCGAATGGGGCAATACCAGCGTGAAGTGGAGGCATCTTGTGCTTCTGCGTTTCGTTCGGTGAAGTAAACGGAGTCTACCTTACCCATCGCACCTGCTGCTCCTATAGTGGTGCAGATGTTCCTGGTCGACGGTAATCACTTCCCAACAGTTGAGCCGCTTGCTCGTTTACCCACCTGTCCCATAAAAAAATTATGCTTTAGCATTCCATTTATAACAAATGGAAAATATAATTATACTATCGCCAGTGGGATCTATATGGATATGGGTTGAACTCATAGTTGAAACACGATAACAATTGAAGCTATCTCTAATGACTACGTATTAATCGTTGAGCTAGGCAGCCGTAGTGGACAATTTTGTAATCAATAATGTCTAAACGCTCCACGTGTTCAATGAAATATAAAGCGAACTGTAAAACAAAGGAATAAATACTTTAGGATCGATCGCTGGCTCGGTTCACCGGTACCACGATGGGAGTACAGCGTAACAAAGTAATGAGTGAGGGAATTTAATTGAAATCTTGGTCAACGAGAGTGTATGCATGTATATATATATTTAAAAATATCTATGTATATTATTTAATTATATGTAATCTTATTTATTTAATTGTATACATATTATGTATTAGAAATGTACGCACTAAGTTTGCCATTTCAATAAAATTTCCTGTTAGGGTCTGCTGGAAGAAATTTCAATGTATGGAATAAGTAGCGCCCTTGTACTAATACTATGTTTTAATGTTTTCATGCCTTTTTGTGTGTACATAAATAAATAAAAAAAAAATCCACCATCTCATTCTCTAAATGCCAACCTTATCTGAACCGTACAGACGAGGCTATGGCCACCGAAATTGGGCCTTCGGTTACCTCAATCATCGAGACAAACGCAGAAGTACAAGATGTCTTTACTTCACGCTGGTATTCTGCGAGGTCGTGGTACTGCCCCGGTCGGGCCGGCCCATTCGAGCAGCAGCAAAAGCCGCCGCTTGACTCTATTACATACAAAAATGAACGTGTGAAGTCACTCTTCGATAATATCATACCGTGTTATCTTTCACATCTAAGACGTGGTTTTAAGCGTGGTAGAGCCAAGCGGGGGCTTTAGCTGCTGCTCGAATGGGCCGGCTCGACCGGATTGGTACCACCGCCTCGCAGAATACCGGCGTGAAGTAGAGGCATCTCGTGCTTCTGCGTTTCGTTCGGTGAGTGAGGTAATCGGAGGCCCTCCCTATTCCCCTCCTCTTCCCTCCCATCTCCCAAATATCCTTAAAGAGCGGCAACGCACCTGCAGCATCTATGGTGTTGCAGATGTATGTGGGCGACGGTAATCGCTTACCATCAGGTGAACGGCTTGCTCGTTTGCCGTCTGTTCTATAAAAAAAGACATGGCTTCATTTATTGGTCTCCATGTCACAGTTAAACGAAACCATATCAAAAAATTACTTGATCGTCACAAAACACGGTGTGATTTGATTTAAACGGGAATCGTTTGTGAATTGTTTTGAGACCCGCAGCCTTATATAGCGTTTAAGGCCAGGATTTAAACGTGCCTTGCTAAAGGCCCATATGTTCCGACGCCATCAGAAGCTAGGTCTTTAAAAGTAAGGTTCTTGTTAAGTACTTTCACATACACAGTCTTATCACAAAGACATTAACAAGACTAGAACAATTGTTTAACTAATGTTATTTAAAAAAAAAAGCGGTTTCAAAATATTCTTGTTTAGCCGTTGATACCAATGATTACATTTAAACTTTAGCACCACTGTCTTCTAACACTAGATCCGCCATGTTTATTTATTTTTTTCTTTGTCAAATTTAATTAGTGTTCAGGTAAATCAATTATAAATATGGTTTTGAAGTAAACAAATACCAAGTAATTACTTGTCGCTGGTTACTCTCCTAGACACTAATTTACTAAACGCGTGTGTTAAGAGGCTTTTTTTTTATTTATGGGAAAGGCGGCAAACGAGCAAAGCTCAATATTATCAAGCACTACTTATCCCTCCCTCAAATAATGCACACATATGTATTCCGAAATTACGTTACTAGATTTTGAACAGAAATTTCACTCAAATGACCTTTAACATTTCCCCGCACACGCTCCGCTTCAAATGTCAAAGTGCAGCTTATTTCGGGTATCTGTTATAGTTACGTAGCTGGTAGCTGTGCACTGCACGTGTTGTTTGCGTGGCTGCGCTCGAGCTAATCTCATCGGACTGTATGTTTTTTTTTTATTGAAAAGGCGGCAGGCGTTTTACCTGATGGTAATTGATTACCGTCGCCCATGTACACCTGCAACACCATAGGTGCTCCAGGTGCGTTGCCGGCCTTTAAGGGTATTTGGGAGATGGGAGGGAGGATGCGGAGGAGGGGATGGGGAGGGGGAGTAGGCCTCCGGATACCTCACTCACCGAGCGAAACGCAGAAGCACAATCTGCCTCTACTTCACGCCGCACGCAGAAGCGTGGCCGTGGTACTGAGCCGGTCCATTCGAGCAGCATCAAAAGCCGCCGCTTGGCTCTACCGCACTTAAAATTAAACACTCTAGACCGCTTAATGCATTGCTTTTGCATATGCAAAGGACGGAGTACTTGCATTCGTAATGTTTTGTTTAGGTACTAGAGTCACATGCTGTGGTAACCTGTCGGTAAGGATGCTACGCTTTAGTTTTATATATAATAGCCATTTTTAGTGCTGAGTTCAAGGAGCAGCATGACGGTCCCTTCCCGGCTTCAAAACTCTCACATATATTGGAGAGGGAGGCGTTTTCCCGAGCTATGGGCATTTACAGGCTGCTACTTAACTTTGCTTTTACACCATTTAGTTATTCATAAACAAATTTTAGATACACTGCTTCTGTGCCTAGAAGTAGTTTTAGTAGGTACTGTAGTGTATGTGAAAGTATACCTATAAATGCGAACTAATAAGGGAATGTAAATCAATGTATTTATAATATGTATGTATAATTATGTCGTCTCGGGTAATGCACTACGCGGTCCGCGGTAGGAACCAAAGGGCTTATAAACACTGTGTTAGTAAGAGAGGGGATTATTCGTGATCGAGCCGGCGCGGAGTGAAGACGTACTCCGTCTAGTGTTATAGTTGACTAAGCGTACCTAAAATCAGTGAATACTACTGATACGCCACTCTGTTAAACTCAACCACTGTTGTATTTCAATTTGAAAGGTATAGTGAGACAGTATAATAACGGTCTGTGGGGTATGCCATCTTAGTCCTCAAGGATGACCACGCATCTCTAACCTTGTTCTGTCGAAGTGGTTTCCTGCAAACAACTTCAAATCCATGGGCTACAGTTGCCTGTTACCATCACTATTAAACGGTCATAAATTAAAGATTATAAAACAATAGCTAACTTTAATTTTTCGTAACCATTCAATTTAATTTACTCCAATGACGAAAAAAATATCTGTTTTTTGCCAGAAGTTCTAAATTAAATATAAACATTTTGACATATATAGAAATTTGGCTTAACGTGATTTCTATCTCGGAGGAAATTGAATTGTACGCTTTTGTGACATAAACATGTGTACAGAAACGCGCCATCAACCTTTGCGGAGACGTAATCCCAAGGATGTACAGAGGTTGTGATATTAGATTTGGTAGAAAATACATTATTACATTTACTTCCGATACGATGTTTTTTTAATTTAATTAAAATATGTTACAGAAAATTTTTAAACGACAAAGTACATTGCGGAGGTGGCGAGACCGATATTTTAGTCCTCTCAACCCATTTTTCACCAGAGGTTATTTGAGACACCGTGACAGGTGGTGAGCTTGTCGCAGTCTTAGTGTCATAGCCAACGATACAAATCGTACATACCCATTGGTACGAGCCACCCATTGGTACGAGCCACCCATTGGTACGAGCCACCCATTGGTACGAGCCACCCATTGGTACGAGCCACCCATTGGTACGAGCCACCCATTGGTACGAGCCACCCATTGGTACGAGCCACCCATTGGTACGAGCCACCCATTGGTACGAGCCACCCATTGGTACGAGCCACCCATTGGTACGAGCCACCCATTGGTACGAGCCACCCATTGGTACGAGCCACCCATTGGTACGAGCCACCCATTGGTACGAGCCACCCATTGGTACGAGCCACCCATTGGTACGAGCCACCCATTGGTACGAGCCACCCATTGGTACGAGCCACCCATTGGTACGAGCCACCCATTGGTACGAGCCACCCATTGGTACGAGCCACCCATTGGTACGAGCCACCCATTGGTACGAGCCACCCATTGGTACGAGCCACCCATTGGTACGAGCCACCCATTGGTACGAGCCACCCATTGGTACGAGCCACCCATTGGTACGAGCCACCCATTGGTACGAGCCACCCATTGGTACGAGCCACCCATTGGTACGAGCCACCCATTGGTACGAGCCACCCATTGGTACGAGCCACCCATTGGTACGAGCCACCCATTGGTACGAGCCACCCATTGGTACGAGCCACCCATTGGTACGAGCCACCCATTGGTACGAGCCACCCATTGGTACGAGCCACCCATTGGTACGAGCCACCCATTGGTACGAGCCACCCATTGGTACGAGCCACCCATTGGTACGAGCCACCCATTGGTACGAGCCACCCATTGGTACGAGCCACCCATTGGTACGAGCCACCCATTGGTACGAGCCACCCATTGGTACGAGCCACCCATTGGTACGAGCCACCCATTGGTACGAGCCACCCATTGGTACGAGCCACCCATTGGTACGAGCCACCCATTGGTACGAGCCACCCATTGGTACGAGCCACCCATTGGTACGAGCCACCCATTGGTACGAGCCACCCATTGGTACGAGCCACCCATTGGTACGAGCCACCCATTGGTACGAGCCACCCATTGGTACGAGCCACCCATTGGTACGAGCCACCCATTGGTACGAGCCACCCATTGGTACGAGCCACCCATTGGTACGAGCCACCCATTGGTACGAGCCACCCATTGGTACGAGCCACCCATTGGTACGAGCCACCCATTGGTACGAGCCACCCATTGGTACGAGCCACCCATTGGTACGAGCCACCCATTGGTACGAGCCACCCATTGGTACGAGCCACCCATTGGTACGAGCCACCCATTGGTACGAGCCACCCATTGGTACGAGCCACCCATTGGTACGAGCCACCCATTGGTACGAGCCACCCATTGGTACGAGCCACCCATTGGTACGAGCCACCCATTGGTACGAGCCACCCATTGGTACGAGCCACCCATTGGTACGAGCCACCCATTGGTACGAGCCACCCATTGGTACGAGCCACCCATTGGTACGAGCCACCCATTGGTACGAGCCACCCATTGGTACGAGCCACCCATTGGTACGAGCCACCCATTGGTACGAGCCACCCATTGGTACGAGCCACCCATTGGTACGAGCCACCCATTGGTACGAGCCACCCATTGGTACGAGCCACCCATTGGTACGAGCCACCCATTGGTACGAGCCACCCATTGGTACGAGCCACCCATTGGTACGAGCCACCCATTGGTACGAGCCACCCATTGGTACGAGCCACCCATTGGTACGAGCCACCCATTGGTACGAGCCACCCATTGGTACGAGCCACCCATTGGTACGAGCCACCCATTGGTACGAGCCACCCATTGGTACGAGCCACCCATTGGTACGAGCCACCCATTGGTACGAGCCACCCATTGGTACGAGCCACCCATTGGTACGAGCCACCCATTGGTACGAGCCACCCATTGGTACGAGCCACCCATTGGTACGAGCCACCCATTGGTACGAGCCACCCATTGGTACGAGCCACCCATTGGTACGAGCCACCCATTGGTACGAGCCACCCATTGGTACGAGCCACCCATTGGTACGAGCCACCCATTGGTACGAGCCACCCATTGGTACGAGCCACCCATTGGTACGAGCCACCCATTGGTACGAGCCACCCATTGGTACGAGCCACCCATTGGTACGAGCCACCCATTGGTACGAGCCACCCATTGGTACGAGCCACCCATTGGTACGAGCCACCCATTGGTACGAGCCACCCATTGGTACGAGCCACCCATTGGTACGAGCCACCCATTGGTACGAGCCACCCATTGGTACGAGCCACCCATTGGTACGAGCCACCCATTGGTACGAGCCACCCATTGGTACGAGCCACCCATTGGTACGAGCCACCCATTGGTACGAGCCACCCATTGGTACGAGCCACCCATTGGTACGAGCCACCCATTGGTACGAGCCACCCATTGGTACGAGCCACCCATTGGTACGAGCCACCCATTGGTACGAGCCACCCATTGGTACGAGCCACCCATTGGTACGAGCCACCCATTGGTACGAGCCACCCATTGGTACGAGCCACCCATTGGTACGAGCCACCCATTGGTACGAGCCACCCATTGGTACGAGCCACCCATTGGTACGAGCCACCCATTGGTACGAGCCACCCATTGGTACGAGCCACCCATTGGTACGAGCCACCCATTGGTACGAGCCATCTGATTGATCTTAATAAGCTCTGCTGAAAAAGGGGGTTAAGAAGAGTGAAATAAATATCTAGAACTCTGTCCGCCCTATTATTGGGTGAAGGATCATGGGAGCTTATTCTGTAAATATATATAAAGAGTTAAACGGCATACGATTGAGGTTGGTGGGTTTGCGATCGTTTCTGATACTACATGATAAACACTGCTGTCAATATTGTGTACTTTAACTGTTTTCGTTTTAAGATACGAGTGAGATGTAGATAGCGAAATGATACAGGCAGTAGCCAAGATGTATCGAGAATAAATTTATGTGATATGGAACCACAAATGGTCTTTACCATCAGGTGGACCGAATGGTCATTTGCTACATTTATGTTATCCAATGTAAATGGAAGGGGTACATCCGCCTAATATTATTTCATTGTTTATAATTTGTCTGTTTAGTTTTACTTAATTATATTCACTTACTTTGTTTAATTTATAAATAAATATAATTCGAATCTTGTCTATTTAAGGAATGTAATAATAATCTGTCAACGGTATTTCCGTTAACAAATGCAACAATATTAAATAATTTCATAACATGGCTTAAAATTCACTATACAATAATACACTAAAGTGAATTAAACATAAAATCAACTTTAATTTATTTTAATTATGCAATTTTACATACCGGAAATACTCATTTTTTTAATTGCTTACGGTCGATTGCCGCATAAAGTCTGTATAAAAGCACATTAACCTGTAGCAAAGGCATCTTATTGGAAATCAAATCTCAACGCGTAAGGCGAAGCTCTGCCTGTTCGAAATAAATACTTAAAATAGTCAGAGTATTTTATTAGTTGTAACATTTATTTACGTAAACAATGTGCTTAACATATTGTGGTTGCCAAGTTGCAACGCTTGATAAATTGGCCGATGTTCGAGAGGGATTAGTAAGAACTCGTTTTTAAAGCCATGACCCCACTCTGAATAAGTTGCGGGATCAGATCAATTCAATATTCAATTAATTGAGATATTTTACAATCAAATTGACTAACCATTTCAAGTACTTTTAACGTCCGATATCATCCTTTTTTGGCTTCATTCAATTTGCTTGTTTAAAATGGCGAATATATTTCAATATATCAAACAAGAGCCGTGGTAGCCTAGTGGTCAGGGCGCTCAGTTTAGTTTCGTAAAGCGCGAGTGACCTGGGTTCAATCCCCGGTGCCGGCACCGCTAAAATTGTTAATAGCAATTTGAAGTGCCGTATTTACCACGTGCTCGGCGGTAAAGGAAAACATCGTGAGAAAACCTGCATGTCTGAGAAATGATAAAAATATTATTTCGAGGATATTTGAAGCCCGCCAGCCCGCACTGGAGCAGCGTGGCGAGCCCTTCCCGGCTCTTAAACCCTCTCGAATACTCAAATACTCGTATTTGAGAAGCTGGCCATTCCCCAGCTGTGGGCACTTACAGGCTGCTACTTTACTTTACTTATATGAGACACAAAAGTCGCGTCTGACGAATATGTCGATTAACTTACAACAATAACGCCAACAAATATTATTATTTGACGGCTCGTTGGCGTAGTGGCTAAGCGTTCGGCTACGGCGCTGCGGGTCGCGGGTTCATATCCCGCACGGGACTAGTATTTGTATGGATTACAAATAATTGTTGTTAATTAAACTGCCTCCGGGACACAAGAGATGTTCCTACAGTGGGAGGTAACGTTTTTTTTAATAAATAACAAAAAATCACTACAATAACAGACGTTTGCAAATAGCATTTATAAAAGCTACACATTACCATTACAAAGTACATCCCTTAATTTTTATTCATTGAAATGATCGCCCACGTTCGTACTAATTAGTTTAATTACGTAAATGTCCACAACGCTCGACTAAAACTCCTAATTAATATTCTATTTGTGTTTAAACAATTACGAATCATTTGCTTTTAACCAAAATTGGTATGACAGGCACTGCAGCAGCGCAGCGGATCCCTCTCGGCTCCAAAACCAAAGATTAAAGAAGGCCTTTGCCCAGCAATGGGACATTTACAGGCTGCTACTTTACGTTTAGGTTTGTTTTTGTTAAATTTCTGTTACCTATTCGTAAATTGGCTCCGCCAAATCTTTTCTTTGATTGTCGCTGTAAATTGGAAATTTCATTAAATTCTTAACAAACAAAATAACTACTTAAATCAAGACACCGTCCCACCTAATTAGTTCTCACACCGGGCGCTCGATGACAAATGGGCGATCTGAAGCGTGTGCCTCCTTTTATAGGCATCTATATATTCCATATCTTATAATATATATACATATATACCTTCCATAAACTATATTAGATTTCATCCAAAAATACTTTTTTGCATACGATGACTGTAAGATTGTTTGTCACCCGGTCCAATAAAAAAATTTTTTTTGAGTATTTGTGATTGTCTGTCTGTTTTTCTGTGTCGTTATTAATTGGAACGCCATTACCTGTTAGAGAATCAGCCATCCCATATCCTCTTGTGGATCTCGTCAATGTCGATCGATACCAGAAAATTCTAATGGTGACCAACAGGTGGTGGAATAACTGTCTTCAAAATACCAGACGTGAATTATTTAGATCGATGACAGGACCGCGCATGTCCAGGCTGCGTTGTATCGGGTACAGCATATTAAAGCTAGCTACTATCAGCTGTCTAGCAGCTACCTAATGCTACGTTCAAGTTTAGTTCAAGTAAGTTCTAAATAAAAAACCCGTGTTCGATCCCCTATGTGGAGCGCTCGTACCAATGAGTCGTTCGAAACTTATGTACGGTTTGTATCGTTGGCTTGATCGGTAAGGTGACGACAGGCTCACCACTTGTCACGTTATCTCTAAGAAGCTCTGGTGAAAAATGTGTTGAAATTACATATATTTAGAATTCGACTAAGCAAAAAAAATAAATGTTTAATTAATTAATATTTTATACAAGGCTCAGAAATGTCATTCTAAATGTGGGATTTAATTTAATGTCGTACCGTAGTATCCACCCTACATATTGTTTGAATTTGAATATTCCAGAACGGCCTAGATTGCCTCGCCAGTAAGCCAGATTTATAATGAACTCTACACTAACTTACAAACCGCTTTCCGTTTCATCGGCCGGCTCGCCGACTTGATTAACCTCGGTCCGTGTGATAAATTCAGCGTGATAAATGACCCGAAGGTATACTGGGTACAAGGCGTAAATTACAATCATGACCATGTATATTCCTATCTTATCGCGTATTTTTTCACTCTATGCTGCTAATGCACGCTTCTATACACCATCTCTTTCTACAAAAGCCAAACTCTCATGCATGCCAAGCGCGCGTAGTGCACCGTGCCAACGATTGTGGTATATGATGGCAGAAAATTTTGTAACAATAATTTCAAATTATTTATATATTTAAATAAGGCCTTTATTCAGCAATAGGCTTAAATAGGATGATAAAGAAAATCGAAATTGGATCTTGTAAAGTGTTGTATCGAGCTAACTTCTATTTATTTTTAACACATGCAAGAGGAGCTGAGTTTCTTATTGAAACGCTGTCTGTCGCACGTGATCTTCCATGGTTCCGGCCCTCCTGATAGTAACCAATCCTCTGTCGTTCTTTCTTTTCTTCAGTTTTCTCTTTCTTTTTCTCATGATCTTCCTCTCCCACTTACTTCAGAATTCACCAATGAACTCCCCTTAGCGCGCTCCAATGCACCTTACATAGCACCGAATTTCGTGTTTTTTATTTTCAATTATTACAGAATATTCCCGAAAAGTTATTTAATTTTTATTGAAGAAAATAGTCTTATATTTCAGCCAGAGTACAGTCCTTATTTACATATCAAAGATTTTATTAACATCGACTGTTAATTTATATAACATTATTTCTTTTGACTTGTCATTCGAAAAGGCAAGAGTATGTAATACTTAAAAGTATTTCGACGTATTACATAATGCCGGCAAAAGTTTCTTTGAATATATAAGACTCTAAGATCAGCCATTAGATGGAACGTCAGCCTCCGATGTAAAGTAGGACGAGTCTTGAATTGTTAAGTACAAATCGTTTAGTCTTCCGAGATCTTTCTTTTTCACTTCTTTCCCAGTGCTCTATTTCGATCGTCTACAGCACTTAATGTTTCAATGCTATTAGTACAAGATAATAAATGAGTTTAGCTCCAAGTTAAAACATCAGAATCTGCTTTTATTCCCCTTGGTGTCGCAAGAGGACGGCTAAAGGAAAAGTCTTGAAACAGTTCCGGGAACCGGTTGCGCTGAGTCGTGTAAAACTCTAATGGTGATCCGTAATCCGGTATCAGTGCCGGGGACCCCAGAGGTCCGTTAGTCAGCAGGTGCACGCGGTGCACCCTCATCTGCGCGTGCCCGTGAGATAGACGTTTGGAGAAAAAGCTTGTATACTTTACTTTTTCTGTAGCTGGCTGTAAAAGTCGGTTACAGAAAAAGTTACAAAAATATGATATAGCAAAAAACTATAAAAAAAAAAAGGTTTGCTCCTTTTATATATTCATTTTATTTCTAGACTAAGTTAATTGAAACCGAAGTAAAATTAATTAACTCCTAACTGGAAGCTTCGATTTAAACTTCAAAGTTGTTTAGGGGATAAGATTACACCTTAAAATTTGAACCTTTAAATTTAAATCTAATATTTTTCTTTTTAGTGTAATTAGTAATTATTTCACAATAATGTCTTGAGAAAATAAAAAAAAAACATTTTATATTTTCTTTTTTCGGGGGTTTGTATTAAAAACGTGCTCACAGTTCACCTGATCGTAAGCGTCTACTGCAGTCTATGGACATCTGCAAACAACTTCAATCGAAGAAGGTTACAGACACATTGTCGCACCCATTTAAGTCGTCAAACTGTCGTCAAACTGTTGTCAAACAACAGTGTAATTAGTGTTGTGTTCCGGTTTGAAAGGTTTAGGAGAGCCAGTATTATTACGGACTGAGAGGCATTGCATCTCACGGATGGCAGTGCATCTGTAACCTTCTTCGATTCATTCGAAGAAGATTACAGATGCTACAGTACAGTACACTCTAACTACTGTATACAGTACAGTATACAGTAGTTAGAGTGTCCATGCGCTCCGATAGCCACTTACCAACAGGTGAACGGTTAGGTCCTATTTCACCCTGATTCAAAATCAAATCACAGGGCAGATTCCGTATTATAACATAAATGCTAATAAAAACAATCCGGCTTCCCGAGACCTTCAGGAGCGACCCGAATTGCGTCGTTCATAAGGTGAATGAATAATGAAACCCCAACTTACGAGGGGAACTCTAATTTGTGGCGGCTTGATTAATCTCGTACAGCGGTACACTCGGGGTGATAAATGAGACTGAAGAATTTCAAATAAGAGCGAATGATATTTTTTATGTCTAGTTAACCTTTAATGTTTAGATAAAGAAATGGATTTAGCTATAGCAAGATTTTCTAGCAATATTTTTTTTATTATGACAAATGTGGCAAACGAAATCGACTGGCCTGGCGGTAAGTGATTATTGACGCCAACGTACATCGTACATCCGCGACACCAGAGAAACAATAGGCACCTTGCCGGCCTTAAAGAACATTTAAGGGTAGGGTGGAGTGAGAAGAGGATGGAAGGGTTCCAGTTACCTCACTGGTCGAACAAAACACAGAAGCATAAGATGCCTCTACTTCGCGTCGGCATTCTGCGAGGTCGTGGCCCTGGTCCATTCGAGCAGCGGCAAATGTCTCAAATAAGGTCTAGTTAACCTTTAATTTTATGAAATGAAACTATTATTTATGGGTTTTATCGCGTTTAATTTTGTTTTCATGTTCCCGATTGTATAAAGTAATCACTCAACCGCGCTGCTGTAACATCTTATGTTTTACAAGGAAAGATATACTAGGCTTTAAGTTACCATGAAGAAGTTACCATGATTAATTCAGTAAAATACAGGTACTGGACGTATGAAAACCAACATCGTTTGGCACTTTTTCTTCAAATAGTAATACTTAAACGTGCACCAACGCCCACTAGTTCCGATCGATATGCCGTACTAGAAACTGCTGTAATTTGTGCCTCGTTTGAAATAGTAATTTGAGTGGAGGCAACTAAACCTTAACATAAAAAGCGGATAGAGGATTTTTTATTTTTAAATTAAACATCCAACTCGGTCAGTGGCAGACGATATTTTCTTCCCATCATTTATCTTCTCCTTCATCAGCCTATTCAAGTTCACTGCTGAACATATCACGTGCTGATGAGGTTGACAGTTGAGCAGATAATGATTGTATATCCCTCATGCTCTCCATTATGACTAGATACGTCACACTTTCAAACTTTAATATTTAATGAATACCTTTTCCGCTAAGTACTGACATATGTCGGGATGAAAGGTTACCAAGTGACGGTCTCGTTCAGGCAAACGTTATGTAAGACTACTCCAATAGATGAAACGTTGATATGAACAGTGTGGCAAGGAGTCGACAAATGCTAGAGGCTCCGGATCTTGCTCAATTGCAATCTATGGTTGCAGCTTATCTTCAGCAAACGGCTTGTGGTAAGATGAAATGATGTGTACTATGTGGATATTTGACAGTCCAGTATAATTAATACAGAGCCGTGGTAGCCTAGTGGTCAGGGCGCTCACTTTAGTTTCGTAGAACGCGAGTGACCTGGGTTCGATCCCCGGTGCCGGCACCTCTAAAATTGTTAACAGCAATTTTAAGTTACGTTTTTACCACGTGCTCGGTGGTGAAGGAAAACATTAAAAGGAAACCTGCATGTCTGAGAGAAAATAAAAAATATCTCATAACTGCGGTTAGCATGGCATGAAGCACAAGAGGTCTCTACTTTATGCCGGTATTCTGCGAGGCCGTGGTACTACTCCGATGGAACCGACCCATTCCTGCAGCAGCGAAACCGGCCGCTTGGCTTTACTACGTACAATACGTACTTTCATTTATTTTAGAAGAGAATTGCGTTTGAAAAATTGTAAAGTCAACATATAACATATTGAACGTATTAGATAATTTAAATTTTATATACATACAAGAAATGTTTATTTTATACTATATTTGAGAAAGACACTGCTTTTTTCTAATTATTTTTTTTACGTGAAACATAGCTATTAACGACTCCTGTCTTTAAACAACAGTTAAATAGCATTATCTCATCAAAACTATAGCAATGGTGGATTTTTTGCGGCAGCACAAAGCTAACATCTCGCTTTGGGATTTACAAAGTAAAGCCGAGACGAATACTGAGGGATCTAATGTTTCTCATTACCACACATCGTAATGTTATCCCTTGAGGAGAAAGTGTCGGAAATTCTTGCGTCTGTTAATAGCTGTGTTGTTTACAACTGTGCGGTCATATTAGTGCTTTCGTTATTTATGTAAATATATAGAATTAAATGAAAAAAGAGCCTTATTCGATAATGAACCAAATCGATACAACTAATTATTTTTGTATCGATATTCATCACCATCATCATCATTTCAGTCTGACACAATTCCACTGGTGAACACAGGCCTCGCCCAAAGATGACCAAAAAGCAAGATTCTGTGCTACATGCTTCCATCGACTTCCCTTAACATTGTGAAGGTCGTCACTCTCCATCTTAAACCCTTCTTTCGTAACGGTTGGCACTTGTTCACCCATGTGTTGTTATATCGATCATCTCTCCAGTTCTGCTTCAGATATCGCCGTCGTGCGGCAAATACAAAGCACGGTATTGAATGCGGAGGAATGACGGCACGCTGAATTTTTGTGATTTCTTTTGTGCTTCGTCCTTATATCTTTTATTTTTATAGTATTAATCTTTTCTCTCCCATCTTGTTATAATTTGAACCACTGTAATTATCTTTGTTTCTCCTAACACAATATATGCAATAATATTTAAATTAGTTGGCTCTTTATGCCTTAAGTTTAAATACCAGTACCACTAATGCTAAATAATGCTCTTGTTTTTTCCGTGGGCTGGGGACCTGGTGATCTTTAATACAGGCTTTTTATGCCTATCTCAGACACCAGCTCCTCACACATCCTAGACTATGAACACACCGATATCTAAATGTATATTAATTTTTCATTAGATAATAATGTAAAGGTCTGTTTTTGTGGGGAGAAAATAAACAAATAATATTATTATTATTAATAAGCCTACGCCAAAAATCCTTACAAAAATCCACGTTCAAGTAACTTGCGTCGTCTAAACACACCACGAACAGCAAGGTCATACGCATCATCAATCACTCGACAAAATATACGTAAGGGAGCTAATAAACTCAATATCGCTTGTTAATAAATTAGAAACGCCTCTACTCGATTCATCAACCCTTATTTATTGAAAAAAGAAATGTATTTTCAAACGTTTTGATGCAATTAAGAGAGGCTGTAAGTCCTAACTGTTGAGCCATGGCCTATGGGTTCGATGGTTCAATTTCACGAGTTATTGATTTTCTGGTATGGTTTTATGTTACGTCCCATACACCGCATTTGACCTACCTCCAACTTTATCGTAGTATCACATCAGATACGAGAAGGTACCGCAGGTTAAGTGCTTCAATATTCGCTTGTAATAGTTTTATCACTTGTAAGCTTGCAGCAGTCCGCTGCTGGACATAGGCCTTTCCATAAAACCGCCAATAAAATCTCATACATCATAATTTCAGCCTATCACAGGTCTACTGCTAAACGTAGGCCTCCCCTAAAGATTGCCACAAAGCTCGGTCCTATGCCACCTGCATCCATCAACTTACCGCAACACACTGCTCATGGCCACGGTCAAATTATGGTGGAACATCTACCAGACAACGACGCAGACCTCTACAGACTAGTAAAAGTGGCGCTGCGATTGCTAACCCTCCCACTCAGTGTATTGGACATTGGAAGACTGTCTGATATACATATATATTTTTATTATTGGAAAGGGGTAAACGTGCAAATGGCTTACCTGATGATAAATGACTACCGTCGCCCACGTACATCTGCAACGCCAGAGAAGCTGCAGGTGCATTGCCGGTCTTTTAAGATATTTGGAGATGGGAAAGAGCATGAGGAGATGGAGAGGGAAGTGGACCACCGGTTACCTCACGCACTCTAAGAATGAAACGCAGAAGCACAAGATGCCTCTACTTCATGCTGTTGTGTTCCGTATTTTTAATGATTGAGCGGGAGGAAACCCATTGACTAGTAACGAGATGTTTTATATTTAATTGGAGATGACAAAGAGTCGCAGTTTCAAAAAGCGCGGGAGACCTGGGCTCGATCCCCGGTGCCGGCACCACTAAAATTGTTAATTGCAACTACAAGTGCTGAATTTGCCATGTGCTCAGCGGTGAAGGAAAACATCGTGAGGAAACCTCCATGTCTGAGAAATAATCAAAATATTATTTCGAGGATATATGAAGCCCGCCAACCCGCACTGGAGCAGCGTGGCGGGCCTTTCTCTGCTCCTAAACCCTCTCTGATACTCGTATTTGAGTCTGCTACTTTACTTAGGGGTGACAACGAATCTCCACTTTGATAAACTTGCTGGTAGACTCTTTCTGTCCGTCTTTCTGTCCATCCTCTTGTAGTCTTTCTGATCCGTCTGGGTAGATGCAAACCTCTTTCTTATCTGCCGCGAAACAGAGTTCTGGTTGAAAAGGTATACAATCACAATCCATGAGGTAGAATATCTTAGTCCTCCGTATTGACAACGCATCTCTAACTTTCTTTGATTGAAGTTGTTCGCAGGTCTCCATGTGACTTGCGATCAGCTGGACTATTAGCTCATTTGTCATCGCAATCCAATTAAAAATTAATTGATTCTCAACTGAGAACAGATGCAGGTGACAATGCGCCACTGTAACCTCTAACCATCGGCTGCACTGCGTGCTTGTTTGTTGCCCTTATTTGTATGCTTAACAGTGCAAGGTGTGGGCAGAAAGCCAACGGGCCGGAACGGGTGACGCGTCGCCGGCGGAACGTGTCATATGCGGGTGCGACAGATCCGAAGCCTTCGCCCCACCGTCGGCTTTATCGTGATTTCGCTAGTATTGTCTGATATTTTAACAAAAAAACTACCGTCCATAACAGATACTGCGGAAAGATCAAAATTTGCAGATTAAAAAAGGGAAAGGTTATTTATAAAAAAGAATTGGTTAATAATTTACAAAACAAGAGATATATTTATTAACGTCGACAATTGATGATTTTGATTTATATATTTATTTATGTATCCTTTTATGTACTTGTATACGTATTTGTGTATTTTATGTTATAAATATTTATTTAATTATATACTTTATTGGTCAACTTATTTTTATTGGAGTTTTTTATTTTATTTTATTTTTTATCTTTGTTTTATACCAACTACCTTTCTCCATAACAAGGGTTGACTGGTAGAAAATGCCACTTGGCATTAAGTCCGCCCATTGTAACCTTAAGCTTAAGGCAATAAAGAATAAATAAATAAATAAATTGATGAACAAATATAGTATAGGCCTAATTAATATTTCTTTTATTAGATAGTTTTACAACATCGTTTCGGTACTTCATGGTACCGCACAAACAGATCAATGGACGACGAACATTTTTTTTTTCATATTAATCTAAATTAAATATTTCGAATAAACATCGGGTGTGTTAATTATAGTGTTCTATTAATAATGGTACATTTATGATTATGCATGCTTTTGTGTATAAAATTCGTAGAAGCGATTGAAGTTCGGGAAATCGAATGACCTTGTGAAGTGAACAATAACGCAATCCATCGAATTGATTTGCGTTACGTCGGTCACAAGGTGAACCATTTGCTCGTTTGCCCCCTTTCCTATAAACGACGTAAAAAATAGTTAGCCTTTCTAATCCAATTCTCTTAGGTTCGTCCAAGCGTGGACTCTTCTAGAAGGCTCTAGCAAAAATCGGAACGAAGGCGGGTTAACACGCATTTCCGGTACCTTAGAACGAGGGATATTGTTGTTCATCACGATTTTAAGAGGTTTTCAGATTATATTTATGCCCGAAACCAATTATTGGTTTTCAAGTCTGGTTGCGATGCGATGAATCCATAGACATCTGCCGTCCTCCAATCTTATGGTCACCTATCAATGTTCATTAAATAAATATTATTAGACAGTCTAACTAGACTAAGTGGTCAGGGCGCTCATTTTAATTTCATAAAGCGCCAGTGACCCGGGTTCGATCCCCGGTGGCCGGCACCACTAAAAGAAGTGCTGTATTTACCACGTGCTCGGCGGTGAAGGAAAACAGCGTGAGGATACCTGCATGTCTAAAAATTATAAAAAAAAATTTTGAGAGGATACGTGAAGCCCGCCAACCCTCATTGGAGGATATTTGATAAGGAGACCTTAGCCCAGCCATGGGCACTTACAAGCCACTTTACTTGTTTTATAAGACATTAATCCATTTTTTTTTTGTTACAGATTACGATATAGAAAAACATCGAGTACCACCATTTACCAAGTGTTCTTTACAAAAAAATTAAGACTAGGTAAGTTACATTAAGTACATTTAAAACTTATTATTTTGCAATGAATTGTTAAAAAATTGTTATTATTTTTATAAAACAAACTACAAAAATTTTTTTTTTATTAAAAATGTAATGTCATTAGAGAACTCATTAAAGCTCCTAGCTTAGTCAGAACTTGTGATGAAGAAGTTTTAAACTAAAACTTATTTTAAAAGCTTGTTCGTCGTCTAAACGAGGCACCTCCACAGAACAGATCGCAGAAGCCTTACCGGCTTGTTACTTTGAAAAACTTATCAAGTAGCATCAAATGATCCAAGCTCACTTTGACTGAAATTTAAGTTTTACAGTACAGAAAATAATAACACGCCGTAAGCTTTTTTAATTTTATCAGAAAAGTCTAATATATGTATAGGTATAACCATTCACGCTTGTCACCAATAGGGAGACAGTGATAAGTAAAAAGTAATGTAAAATAGGAGCCTGAAATGTCCACAACTAGGCAAAGGCCTCGTCTCAAATATTTAAGATAGTTTTGATATAGGGAATAGTCTGCACGCAATTCAAATCTTGTCCTCTAAATAATATTTTTTTATTATTTCTCAGACATGCAGTTTTCCTTACTGTTATTTTTCTTTACCGTCGACCACGTGGTAAATTCAGCACATCTAATTGCTATTAACCTATCTTCGTGGTGCCGGCACCGGAGTTCGAACCTAGGTCACTCGAAACTACCACGGAATTAAAGCGAGCACCCTGACCTCTGCTATTATAAGCTGTACAACTGTTATACACTACGGTTAAATACGAATATGGATAAACAGGTGACTGGCGAGACTGGTTATATATTAACAATAACATGTACTCAATCTAAACACGTTCTCGGTATATTCCTCTTTTTTAAACACTTCATTTGTTTGAAATTGAAAACAAAGAGTGGTTTTAAATGGAAACTCCATTTAAATTTTTTTCGTTTTAAATTTATCTTTTTTATTTCCCACGTTTCGGGTGCTTCACAGCACCCATGGTTAATTGGGCAAAGAGGTGTTTTACGTAGACAACACAAGTTTATTAAACGCGATTAAATCCAAAGATAAAACAACGTGCTACGCTTGCTACGAATGTAGCATGCGTAGCACTTAGTCTCGTAGCACGTAGTTATTTTCTTACTTACCATTAAAGTTTATAACCTTGCTTCATTAAAAACGGCATATAGCATAAAAAGAATTTAATTTTTTAAGTAGTCGATTTTTATTATAGTTTTATTTTACCATTACAATACTGATTGAAGACATTTTACGTAGAGGTAGCTCAATGATCAAGGAGTTCGCTTTTATTTCATATTTCGCGTATGTCTTGGGTTGTGAACATTTTAAATTGTAATTTTAAGTGCTGAATTTACGACATGTAGGACAGCGAGCGCTCGACGTGAAGGAGAACATCGTAGGGACAGCATTTTTATTTTATTTTATAGATATGCAAGTCGTTTGAGAATTAATAAGAAAATATCATTTCAGTTTCAGTTCGATTTCAGACAGTTTTTGTCGGCACCACTCCGACGCCATGTTCATCAAACAATTTTAGTCCAGTGCTGAACATAGGCCGCGCCAAGAATGCGCCTGCAAATGCCAGCATACCTTACTTAGACGATTTACAAATATCACCACGCCGAGCGAGAGGGTCGGTGAGCGCCGCGCCGGTGATCACGCAGTGGTGATGCTGCACTCCATCACCAGTCTATGGGATTTGTGTGTGGCAAATTCTGGTGGATTGTTGTCTGGTGGTGAGGGCATTTGGAGAAAGAGATAGGATATTCGTTATTTGCCCACAATATTTTAAGATAATTATGCTATCTATCAAAATTCACGAGATATTAGACATTTAACAGCCATAGTCAAAAAGGTTAAAGGTAGGTTTTCTCACACAATAATGTCGCGGCATATCTTGCACGCCTCGTAACACGCAAGCGTCTGGAAGAGTGCATTATTATCAACTTTAACCACTTCTACGAATTTTATGCTGCATTTATATTAATAGGGGAAACTCTATACTTAGTAGATATGATTATTTTTTTAAAAAACAATCAGTTTAGATCGACTCGGAGGACAGACAGAATTCTCGTTACCTCATGTAGAATTCTCGTAGCTCATCAGATTCATTTTGTTGGCAACTCCTTTACTGTTCAGGCTGCACTGCTCTGGAATTCCTTGCCTGAAGACATTAGGAAAGTGTCCAGCAAGTTATCGTTCAAGAGACTGGTACGTGAACACCTCTTCAAGACATCCGTTCCCACTTAGTGGAATTGATATCATCGGTCATTGCAATTAAAATAGTATTGTGTATGCTGTATGTATATATATATATATATATATATACATATACACACACACATATATATATAACAATATATATATATTTATAAATGTTTTGTATTAATATTAGTTTATATGTATTTATTCCGTTTGTATGTATCTAATTATAAGTGTACGTTATTCATGTACTTCAGTTCTTTTTTTTTTTAATTTAATGTTTTGCACTCTTACAATATCTCTCCACGCCCCGGGTTGACTAGTAGAGAATGCCAAAAGGCATTAAGTCCGCCCTTTGTAATACTTTTATTTAAAGGTATTTAGTTAAAGTTTAAATAAATAAATAATTAATGTAGAAGCTTTTTGAATATCACTACTCTTATTATTGTATTATGTTTAAAACGTTAAAATTAATAATTGAGATGAGTGTTTGAGGCGTGCAGTTTTGTATTTGCAATTATTTGTATATATCTGAGAATACCAACTTCTCTTCGTTTACTTCAGCGGCCTGTCAAAAGTCCACTGCTGGACATAGGCCTCTTCCATTGGAGATATCTCCCATAACCTTCACGCTTGGTAAGCGGATTGTCGTTGGCAACATCAGACTCCTCGAATCTAAGGCGCTTCTACCTGTCAAAGTTCTGGCATTCTTTGAGATGTATAATATGCCATTTGTCGATTGATAAATAGATTTAAGTAATAAAATACCAACTCTATAGCTACCATATTAAATGTATAGTATGATAAAACTGTTCAAAAGCTCTAGACTTTTCGTTCTGAAAGCTACCAGTTTTATACAGTGCACTTTAAATACTACCGACAATATTTTGCGGCAATGCATCTGTCGCTCGTTAGAGGCTATTTTGGGATACCAAAAAGTTTTAAATACCCTTGAAATGCAGTTCATATAGGATTTTGAAAATTTAAAATACGTTTAAACAAAGTCAGCGATATAGTCAACCGTATTTAACGATTCAAAAGTAGATTCTATGAAAATAGTTTAGCTCCGTGGATTGCGACTTATGTCATATTGGTATTGTGTCATACATTTAATAAAAAAAATACCAGATGGCTTTGTTGTTAGTTTACCTGACTGGTCAGGTACAGATTCGAATCCAAGCTAATTCCAAAGAGTAGCACGGCGTTATGTTCTATCATTCCTTTCACTCGACAGAGTCAACTCCATACCCAGCAGGCATTCATATAGAAGGATACCAAAGGCGGAATTATAGCCTATAGGCATTCTCTACCGTTCAACCTATGGTGCGGTATAATTTTATGGAAGGCGCAAACAAGAACTTAGAAAACCATTAACTACATTTGTGTGTAAAGCGGATATAAATTAACTGATAAAAGTAGCAGCCAGTAAGTGCACACAGGTGGAGAAAGACCTCCTTCTCAAATATCTGACAGGAACCTGGAAGCGGGAAGGCCAGACACACTGCTGCAATGCGGGTTGGCGTACTTAACATGTCATCGAAATAATATTTTTAGTTATTTCTCAGATCATCTCAGAAAGACCGATCGTCACTACGGATAAATTAGACTGTTAAATACAAAACTAACTCTTCAGTTACACTTGCATAGGCGAATTAATGTGAATTGGTAGGAGAAGAAGAGATTAAAGAAGCAAAGAATATGTAAAGCGCAAATAAATACAATACTCCAGTAAAACGATGTTGTTCTCTTTCCAACTTCGCGTACTAATAACGAAAAGCCCCAGGCGTCTTAACTTCAGTTCACGTTGTGAATGTAAATCAGTCAGTCGAAAGCCCGAGCACTGGTTAGTGCTTCTTGTAACGTAATTCTGCCTTAGTTTTATGTCTGTTCAATAAAATTAGGCCAGACATTCAGAGACCCCACCACACCCGGCATTCTTAATTTTACTCTGCTCCTTCTGATATTCCCAACTTGCTCCAATATATATGTAATGTGGTAACTTTATTGTGGATTGCGATTGCCTTTTTGACCCAATCGGACTGTCCGCATTAGAAAAAAAAGCTCTCTGTTGTCTGTGTTTATATTTATTATAAACTTTTTAATTTTACTCGATAGAGAGCTGATCCTCTTCGAAACAGAAAACACGGAATCGATTGAAACTTATGTACGACTTGACTTCGAATATTAAAAAGATGCAAACAGTTCGTAAAAATCTGTACACGATTCCATCAGAAAGTGTTCGTAATTATGTGGGTAGTCTGACTTACATAGGTCCTATATCAAATAAAATATCCAAGACAATGGATATTCGCAATGATCCCATAACGCAATGATCCCATAACGCAATGGAGTTCGCTTGCTGTTCAAAACGAACAACTCGCTTAAGAATATATGTAACACTAAAGACAGGATAGATAAGCACCATAAATTTTATTGTTGTATATGTATATGAGGGTTTTTTTTATGGGAAAAGCGGGCAAACGAGCAAGGGTTTTACCTGGTGGAAAGTTATTACCGTCGCCCACGTACATCTGCAACACCAGAAGAGCTGCAGGTGCGTTGCCGGCCTTGAAGGATATTTGGAACATGGAAGGGAGGATGAGGAGGGGGATTTGGAGGGGGAGTGGACCTCCGGATACCTCACTCACCGAACGAAACGCAGAAGCATATGATGCCTCTACTTCACGCCGGTATTCTGCGAGATAGTGGTGCCAACCCGGTCGAGCCGGCCCATTCGAGCAGCAGCAAAAGCCGCTGCTTGGCTTTACCTCATTTGAAACTTCTTAAAAAGGATTCGTCAAACATCTTATGAAAACTGGACATAATTTATCGGTAATCACTTACCAACCCGCAATGGAGCAGCGTGGCGGGTCATTCCCGGCTCCTACACCCTCTCAGATATTTGAGAAGGAGGCCTTTGCCCAGCAGTGGTCACTTACAGGCTGCTACTTTACTTTAACTGGTTTCTCAGAAACGGCTCTAACGATTTTAATAAAAAAATTAATATAGATTTAGTTTTGCTTTTCTTTTTCTTTTTTCACACAAATAAAAGTAATTAAATACCTATTTAAAATTGATATTAGCTACTCTACTACACAGCTACTATATTACTACAACAAAAAAAAGGTACCATTATTATCAATTACATAAGCAACTATTTCTCGCGGAACGTTATTACATTCGCCCACGTACATCTGCAACACCAGAAGAGCTGCAGGTGCGTTGCCGGCCTTGAAGGATATTTGGGACATGGAAGGGAGGATGAGGAGGGGATTTGAGGGGAGTGGACCTCCGGATACCTCACTCACCGAACGAAACGCAGAAGCATATGATGCCTCTACTTCACGCCGGTATTCTGCGAGATAGTGGTGCCAACCCGGTCGAGCCGGCCCATTCGAGCAGCAGCAAAAGCCGCTGCTTGGCTTTACCTCATTTGAAACTTCTTAAAAAGGATTCGTCAAACATCTTATGAAAACTGGACATAATTTATCGGTAATCACTTACCAACCCGCAATGGAGCAGCGTGGCGGGTCATTCCCGGCTCCTACACCCTCTCAGATATTTGAGAAGGAGGCCTTTGCCCAGCAGTGGTCACTTACAGGCTGCTACTTTACTTTAACTGGTTTCTCAGAAACGGCTCTAACGATTTTAATAAAAAAATTAATATAGATTTAGTTTTGCTTTTCTTTTTCTTTTTTCACACAAATAAAAGTAATTAAATACCTATTTAAAATTGATATTAGCTACTCTACTACACAGCTACTATATTACTACAACAAAAAAGGTACCATTATTATCAATTACATAAGCAACTATTTCTCGCGGAAAGTTATTACCGTCGCCCACGTACATCTGCAACACCAGAAGAGCTGCAGGTGCGTTGCCGGCCTTGAAGGATATTTGGGACATGGAAGGGAGGATGAGGAGGGGATTTGAGGGGAGTGGACCTCCGGATACCTCACTCACCGAACGAAACGCAGAAGCATATGATGCCTCTACTTCACGCCGGTATTCTGCGAGATAGTGGTGCCAACCCGGTCGAGCCGGCCCATTCGAGCAGCAGCAAAAGCCGCTGCTTGGCTTTACCTCATTTGAAACTTCTTAAAAAGGATTCGTCAAACATCTTATGAAAACTGGACATAATTTATCGGTAATCACTTACCAACCCGCAATGGAGCAGCGTGGCGGGTCATTCCCGGCTCCTACACCCTCTCAGATATTTGAGAAGGAGGCCTTTGCCCAGCAGTGGTCACTTACAGGCTGCTACTTTACTTTAACTGGTTTCTCAGAAACGGCTCTAACGATTTTAATAAAAAAATTAATATAGATTTAGTTTTGCTTTTCTTTTCTTTTTCACACAAATAAAAGTAATTAAATACCTATTTAAAATTGATATTAGCTACTCTACTACACAGCTACTATATTACTACAACAAAAAAGGTACCATTATTATCAATTACATAAGCAACTATTTCTCGCGGAAAGTTATTACCGTCGCCCACGTACATCTGCAACACCAGAAGAGCTGCAGGTGCGTTGCCGGCCTTGAAGGATATTTGGGACATGGAAGGGAGGATGAGGAGGGGATTTGAGGGGAGTGGACCTCCGGATACCTCACTCACCGAACGAAACGCAGAAGCATATGATGCCTCTACTTCACGCCGGTATTCTGCGAGATAGTGGTGCCAACCCGGTCGAGCCGGCCCATTCGAGCAGCAGCAAAAGCCGCTGCTTGGCTTTACCTCATTTGAAACTTCTTAAAAGGATTCGTCAAACATCTTATGAAAACTGGACATAATTTATCGGTAATCACTTACCAACCCGCAATGGAGCAGCGTGGCGGGTCATTCCAGCTCCTACACCCTCTCAGATATTTGAGAAGGAGGCCTTTGCCCAGCAGTGGTCACTTACAGGCTGCTACTTTACTTTAACTGGTTTCTCAGAAACGGCTCTAACGATTTTAATAAAAAATTAATATAGATTTAGTTTTGCTTTTCTCGTAGCATTACTGATGGTACAGATGATTTATATAGATATTTTTAGCGGAATTCTACACAACCCCGCCCACATATCCCAATAAATCTTTTACACAATATCTGTATTTCATGTCTTAGAATTGTGTGTGTTTTTTTTTAATTAAAAGTAGTAAAGTAGCAGCGTGTAAATGCCCACAGCTGGAATGTGAAGCCGAGAAGAGTTCGCCACGCTGCTCCAGTGCGGGTTGGTGGACTTCACACATCTACGATTTTTTTTTTAAAGTACTTATCCATGATACAATGCTGTTATTGTCGTCGTGAAGCCAAGCTAGTAAAAAGAGTGGCTTTTTGCACCTACCTCGCTTTGATTATTTGTTGTTATTGTCATTGCAAAGTCAAGCCAAAAAAGTTCAAGCGTGGTAGAGCCAAGCGGCGGCTTTAGCTGCTGCTCGAATGGGCCGGCTCGACCGGATTGATACCACGGCCTCGCAGAATACCGGCGTGAAGTAGAGGCATCTTGTGCTTCTGCGTTTCGTTCGGTTAGTGAGGTAACCTGAGGCCCACATCCCCTCCCTATTCCCCTCCTCTTCCCTCCTATCTCCCAAATATCCTTAAAGACCGGCAACGCACCTCCAGCATCTACGGTGTTGCAGATGTATGTGGGCGACGGTAAGCACTTACCATCAGGTGAACCGCTTGCTCGTTTGCCGTGTTTTCCATAAAAAAATAAAGGCAAAAAGGAAGTTTTTGTGCTTACGTCATCATGACAATACTCGCATGTTGTCGTTCTGCTTTTGTAGTGCCGGATAAATAAATCAATAAATCTGTTAACATGTCAGTATTTCGGACGAGGTTTTGCGGGCACAGATAGATTAATCAGCTTCATGATTAAACTTTTTGACCTCTATTGGACATAGACCTCTCCAGGAAAGTGTCAATTCAAATTGTCCAGTTGATTTCATGGTTAGGTGAGAAAATACATATTTTTTCATTCTTCTTCCCGCCATCTGTGGCCATAGAGAATACCAGTGTTTCTTAAACGGATTTAACCACACCCACGGGATGTAATGGGGTGGCAAATTACTACTACTTACTGCTACTCTTGTATTATAAACTAGTGTTATTATAATATGTAGTATATTGTTAGTATTCTAAACTAAACTATTACTATGAAAGCTTAATGTTTGTAGATAGCGATGACTCAATAAAGTTCTTCTAGCGAATATCGCCCACCGGGACGTATTTCTACAAAGCCTGTCAGAGTATTCGCTGACAAAAAGGCCTTGTCTTTGTGTGAAATGTCTTAAGACACAATCAAAAGGAGTTTTTAATTTAGTGTCAGGGATACACGTTATTACGGCCGCAACAGAAGATTGAATCTCTTAATTTTTAACAGCCTTTACAGACCTCTGATGAACATAGGTTGGGATCTCTGGTTAATTAAAAAAAAAATAACTATTGACTGTTGGAATAATTGAAATATGTACGTCGAATATTCGTGCCTCAAATTCACTTCGTGTAACTAATATAAGTAAGTTCTTTAATAACTTGACTACAGCGCCGCCTATCGGATCCTGGCTACGAACCATAGTTTCGACAGAACAAATATATTGTGTGAATCGGACCTCAATCGGACACGTCGTTCGGAAGTTAAACCATTATAGATTAAAAATCCAAATCTCTTTGTACAAAACTTATAACCTTAATGTATATTTATTATATTATATTTTCACTTCTTTGTAACTTGCGTACACCCTTAACCCTTGCTCACCTTGTCATTATTTCCTCTGCAAAATGGTTGCCTGGTAGAGATGCGCTTCTAAGCGATAAGGCCGCCAATTGTACCTTTGTGTTTCTTTTTATTTATTTATTTTTTCCTATTTTTGCTATTGGTGTACAATAAAGTGTATTTTCATTTCATTTCAACCATTAGACAACGCGTAAATAAAAAAAAACCCTGTATTTTAGGATTAACTCTTCGCGAACGAAACTTTTCAGTAATATACCTGTTATGCATTGTTTGTTTGATATAAAAGTACCTCAGAGCACGTTTGCGTATTATTCATTCTGGCGGGGAAGATTGTACGTGATATTATGAAACGAAAGCCCGGACAAAAACAATCATTATTGGACGCAAAGTTTATACCTATGTAATGCAACTTGTGTAAATCTCCTACGGCTGGGCCTCATCCCCGTATTTCTATTTTTTAGGGTAGACAGAAGAGCGGATTTTTCTCTATTCTAATTTTGTAGCTTTATTTTATTATCTAACGATGAATTTACCAAAAGCTAATAAGTAATAAGACACCGCCGAGCTTTTGGTGTATTCACCCCCAAGAATTGCACACTTTTAGCGCTGCCGGCACCGATATCAAACCCAGATCACTCACGTGGCCGAGCTATCCCGGCTCTTTACACCTACCACTACTACAGTGTTGTTAAAAATAAATTTATTACTATGAATAATGAGACAATACTGTGTAACCTCTATATGTCTTTAGAATAAGCTCTAGAAAATAGACCAAGCAAAGAAATATTACGTAAGCGTATAAATAACTTATCAAGATTATTATAATGGCCGAGAAAAGAAAAAGAGCTTTCTTGGAGCTTTCCCACACTGGTAATTTTTGTATTTCTTAACGTTGGTAAAACAATGCGCAATTTTTACGTGATAAAATATTTACATTACGTTATCTTAAAATCGGATTTGCCATATTTATAACGGACATGTTACGTCGCGAGCGTACGTAAGCTATATATACTAAATATGAACTTTAAATAATATAGACGACTTTTTTAGGTTGATAAACCAGCTAACAGTAGACCTAAGTGACTATTGCAGCCAAGGAACACCAGCAAACAACTTGAATCGAAGACGGTTGCAGACGCGTTTATACTGGCTCCCTATACCTTTCAAACCGGAACATAACAGTGTTGCTGTTTGAGATCAGAAATAGGCCAGAGGGCAGTACCTATCCAGACGACTCCTGTGTTATTTGATCGGATTATATCGGACGCTGGTAATACGTATAGTAATACGCTTATAATACTCGTACAAGTATTACTAGCGTCTTCATGTAGCTACATCTGGGTGATCGAAATGAGGTTAAAAAAAATTAAAACATAGACACGAGTCAAACTCCACGGACTTCTCGTTCGTTAAAAAAAACCTCTACTATCTTGTTCCATGTCGTGAATTAACTCTGTGCCAAATTTATTTTAACTCTGCCTTTAGGCAAAAAATCCAAAAGTCATAAACAAAAGCATATGTAATTTAAGCTAAAGCACGGTGTACTTCGCGTATATATTATTTATAACTGTTTACTTTTATTTTTTAGAAAAATACAATAGACACGATGGAAGAGTGTTTATGAGATCTGCCTCCTAATTGGTAGTTTTACAAAACTTACGTTCTTTTTGTATCGTTCGTCTTGGACCCGGAGACGTCGACAGCCTTACCACCTGTCACATTATCCCAGATAGGCTCTGCTGAGCAGAAAGTTGAAAAACTCTAGGGTCTAGACATCTTACCATCCCGGTATTGGGTAAAACGGGCATGAAAGCTTGTTTATCTATTTACTTACAAGTGTACAAAAACTTTAAATATTATACAGCACAGGTTATATAAACGACAATTTTATATCTTTTTTTTTTAAGGCGGACTAAAGAGCAAGCGGTTCACCTGATGGTAAGTGATTACCGTCGCTTACGTACATCTGCAACACCGTAAGTGCAGCAGGTGCATTGCCGACCTTTAAGGATATTTAGGAGATGGGAGGGAGGATGAAGAGGGCGGATGGGGAGGGGAAGTGGGACTCCGGTTACCTCACTTACCGAATGTAACGCAGATACACAACGTGCCTCCACTTCCCGCCGGTATTCTGCAAGGCCGTGGTACTAACCCG
This sequence comes from Bhutanitis thaidina, assembly GCA_029286595.1. Taxonomy (NCBI): domain Eukaryota; kingdom Metazoa; phylum Arthropoda; class Insecta; order Lepidoptera; family Papilionidae; genus Bhutanitis; species Bhutanitis thaidina. The sequence goes on from JAGSMS010000010.1 coordinate 15,280,624, forward strand.
GTCGTGTCGGCCCAATCGAGCAGCGGCAAAAGGCGCCGATTGCTTCTACCACGTATAAAAAATCCTTTATCAACTAACGTTTAAAGATCATAGTGTTGTATATTATTTTAAATATAATCTTTTTTTGTAACACTGGGGTGGCCAATGAGCTAACAGCTCTACGTGATGGTAAGTGGCCACTGCAGTCCATGGACACCTGCAAACAACTCTAATCGAAGAATGTTTCAAATATACATATCTACCCTTACATATGTACTCTTAGAATGGAATACGTCACGGCCTGTAATTATACTGGCTGTCTATATCCTTTAAACCGGAACACAACGGTAAATGCACTGTTAATTAGCGGCTGAAATAGATAAAAAGGGGGTGAGGGGAGGGGGGGTGTTAGTTCCCAGAGGACTCAAAGGCAGAAAAAGAGCCCGGTTAACTAGTAAAAGTAGCAATGTAGTACATATAAGATCCGAATATCATTGAAAAACAAAAGTAAAAAAACACAATTTTCGATTTGGAAAATATTGTTTTCCATATTAAGGTTGGATCGTCGCCACCGGCAACATAACGGGAAATGCACATTGTTATACTTGGAAGCTCTTTGTTTTTATTGGCAATTGGAACAATGTCGCGGAGAAAAAAAAACCATTGTAATAACGTCTAGTCGCATTATTTCACCTCATTTTATTCAGTCTAAAATGCTTAAAATGATAATTGTTTTTTTTTTATCAATTGTAATGTTTTTTTTTATAGTATAGTTAACAATTTAATTGTTGTTTTATATTTTGGATAAATATAAAATATGTTTGACTCTAGTAGCCACATCTTATGCAACCATTAGAGACCGTAATGCCACTACAAGTTAGCAGAGGTACCAAAAGCATCAACTGGCAATCGCGAGGGTGAATAAGGCTCGTTTTATATTGTCATTGTTCATATGTTACAACATGCAATAAAAGAAGTAGAATGATTTTTTTTTAATGAAAAATAGCCTTGCGTTTGACCTCAATCTTGCCCGACGGAAGGCGAATATGAGGCCTAGGATGGTACACGCTTGCCTAGATGTCTGTTCATCATGTAGAATCATATATTGATGTTACATTATCATATGTAATGTACTACGAGCAATGTTAATAGAAAACCTTAATATAGCCTAAATAAAATAAAATGCTTGTTCTAGCATATTCTGACGACTACCATTGTCGACTCATAAATACAGTGTTTGTTTACTGGTTAGTGCACTGACAGAAAAGTACTGTGAAAGTAAATATGAAACATACAATACATACATTATGTAAAAGAAAACCCTCCATGAAGGTGTTATTTAAGTTATACAAAAAAAATAAACCCGAATGAAGATTAATTTAATTAAATAAGGAAACTTTCTAGTTACTGCGCGCGTCTATCTGGTATCGAAGTCTTGAGGTTGCCCGATACCGTCGACGTTGTCTTTTTCCCCATTTCCTCCGCCAAACAGCTGTGCAACAACTGTAGAGTTCCGGTTCGAAAGGTATAGAGGGCCAGTATAATTACAGGCTGTAAGGTATCGTTACATTACATTATTAAAACGATTTCTGTTTTTAAAAAAAAAATCCTACGCAGTTTCTTTCCCCGGTTTCTTCTCTGCGACTGGAACCTCGTTGCGAAACGGTGGTAGATTTAAAAACAAAATGTCGTTCGACAAGTGAAATGTATGTTTTGTATGTTGAATAAATGATTTGATTTGATTTTAATTCCATCCTATTGCTCTGGGGTAACGACATATCTGAAACCTTATTCGATTGGGGTTGTTTGCAGGCGTCCATGGGCTCCAGTAGCACTTACCATCAGATGGACCTGTTAGCACATTCGCCACCCTAGTGTTGTTAAAAAGATTCGATCAAAAAATTATACACAACACCATAATCTTAAAACTTATGTCTAAATAAGCTCTGGTGAAAAATGATAAGTGAGTAAAAAAAACATAAAAGATCTCGACCCTATTTTTGGGTATACGGTCGTGAGAGATCATGTCCTCTTCTTTCTTCTTTTTAATTCGTAATATCAGTTGTAAATATCTCCAATATTGTTAGAAGTCTGGCTAGTAAAGACGTTCCTAAATGAATTTGAAAAAAAAAGGTTATTCTTTGTAAAGAAGCTTTTAGTGAATATCGAGCGGAGAGCAACTTTAAATGAGCTCTTCGCATCGAGTGTCACTCGAAACGGAGTTTCTTGCGGTCAAGTGAAGCCAATATAACAGATAATCAACTCCAAGGGTTTTTACGTGTTTGAACACAATCTCTGATGACTACTGTAGTCGGAAATTTTCATCGTCATCATTACACCATATCACGAGTCCACCGCCCAACATAGACCTTCCCTAAAGATTGTCACAAAGCAAAATCACGCGCCACCAGCATCTATTGACTTCTCGTACTGTGCCGGATATCGCTTGGGAACTTTTCTTCTACAACTGTTAACAGATATTAAGTTCCGGACTAAAACTTAATCACAAACCATTAGTAACAAAATCGAAACCCATGTACTACAGTTTGTACAACGTGACAGGTCCGGTGATTCTTTTTTTGTTAGCATACGAACACTCGGTTCATCTGATGGCAAGTGATTACCGTCGCTCACGGACATCTACAACACCAGAGGAGCTGCAGGTGCTTTCGCGGCAATAATAATGTGTATGTGTAAATCACAGAGTTAGAATTACTGTTGTCCCCAAGACACTACAAGAAGCTTGTTTTTTTAAGTTTTTTTGTTTTTGATTCTAAGCTCAATGAAAAAGAAAGCACAATTTATATGGCAAATATATAACACGGATATATTGTATGTTTGTACGGAGCCCTCGGTTCGCGAATCAAACTCGCACTTGACCGGGTTTTTGCTTCTCAGACCAGCTAAAACGTGCCTGAAGATCTACTTCACGCCGGTATTCCGCGTGCAGTAGGCATCACCTTTCGTCCTCGACTAACTTCAGGACATTTCGCGAGTAGAGCCTTTTGGCTCTTACACATTGTATCCGAAGAACTTGTGAGTCATCCAAAAGTGCATGCACTATTCTGGCTTCGGATTTCCATTTCACAGGTAGCCGAATGAGATCGCAACCCAATTTCGCCTTACCGGGAGATAGAACGTGACGGGTAGCGAGAGTCGTTACCGCGTATCTCCCCGGAGTTCGCTTTGATATTTTCACGGGTTTTCTCTCTTTCGACAGCACACGAAGAGCTGGATTACTAGTAATTCCAAACGCTAACCTTTTTGTTTATAAATGAAACTATTATTTACGGATTTTATCGCGTTTAATTATGTTTTTATATTCCCGACGTTTCGTTTGATTTACAGCAGCCGTGGTCAAGGGGGGACTGAGGTGTTAGACGTCCAGATGTCATAGTTAACTCGGGCTACCTTCAGCTTTTATTTATTAAGTTTTGGTCCGATCTACGCAGAATGTGCTCACAGTATCTTGAGGTCGTGCAGCGGTATGCTTGGTTTTGGATTTAATTTTGTTAATTAGTGGATCCCAAGCCGGTAGCACCCAACCATCTTCTCTATAGAAATTTAGGTTGATTTTTGATTTCAATAGCCTTCGCGAATCATCCTTGGCAGGAAACGGTGCTCTTTTGCGAGGATCTGTGGTGTATCAAAACTGATGTAATGGTTAGGGCGTTCAAAGATATGATAACAGACTGGGTCCGTTAATAATTCATTTAAAACGTGAAGAAATCTTTTTGTTTGTTTTAAGGAATCACCTACTTGTTACTGAAGGCAGTGTCCGGTTATACCGGAATCACCATTAAGCACCGGACCGTCTGAAGCCGACACGGTTTGGAGATAGGGGTAGGGGGGCGGGGGCTGCCGTTTGTAATCGCTTGGGCATATGATGACCGCATAGTGTGCCTTTTCTCGTAGACGCAATCAATAAGCTCCTTCTTGTTGTCTCCCGCAGGAGACTGGGTGACAGTGAAGCACACGGAGGTTAGTAGTTAAACGAGATGGCAACTTACCATCCCCGAAATGTACGAGAATATCGTAGGTAGAAAATTGATACTGAAGTCGTACCATAATAGTTTATAACCATTTTATTATTGATAAAAAGAAATATTCTAGATCATGCTTCGATATAATTTTTTGTTTTATAAGCCCTAATAATCTCACCTGCTTCGTTGGTTGATTTTTCAATGTCAAACGTACAGACTTTGTTTGAAATAAAATGAGCAATTTATTATCGAAAATAACGAGACATCGCTGCGCTACGTTTTTAAATTGTCGTCGCCGTACGAAGATAAAATATCTCATACATTTTTCTACCTTCTGTTGATTTTATTTTATATTCCAAGGTAAAAGATTTTTAAGTCTATTTGATTCGAAGTGTAAAACCGCTTCTCTTCTTTTCCGGTTTTTCCGTTAGAGGAACCGTATTACGAATGATGGTAGATTTTAAAAAAAACATTTCATTTCACTATGTGCCTAAAAATTAATTCTGTGGAGATATATTATAAATATTCGTTGTATTTAATGGCCTCTCACTAATAGCTTATGATCAACCGTGGGCTTGTGACAGGCCGTGAAGATCATGATATTCCTATTGGAGTTACGAAAAACCATAGTAGATTATATGAACACCTGGGTTCGATCCCCAGTATCGACACTTTGGAAATTGTTAATTGCAACTTTCAGTTGTTACTTAGTACCACGTTTTAGCCGGCATGAGAAGCAAAAACCCGGCCAAGTGCGAGTCGGATCCGCGTGCCGAGGGCTCCGTACAAACATACAATATATTTGTGTTATGTATTTGCCATATAAATTGTGCTTTCTTTGATTAAGCTTGGAATCAAAAACAAAATACCTTAAAAAAACCAGCTTCTTGTTGTTTCTTGGCGATAGCAGTAACATGTTTAACTCTCAGGATCACATTATCATTTAGAGGCCATATAAGAATTAATTATTCTAAATTCAAATTCAGTTTAGTCGTAAATTACATCTTATCTAAGAAGATAGGTCGTTTGAAATTCAAGACTTGAACAAGCAATTTCAATTCGCGCCTTGCGCCAAGGACGTCTTAACTGCGCTTGGCACCGAGAGACTCCCGCCTCGAAGAAGGATTTTGTAATAATCCCTGTGCCGCAAAATGTCTCTACTAATACACTATTTTTAATTTTACTGAATAATTTTTAATGAAATAGCAAATATTCTAAAATTTAAGTAAATACTCGTCGGACCAAAAGTTTATAAATAAAAGCTGAAGCTAGCCCGAGTTAAGTATGTGCCCTCATGACCACGGCTGCAGTAAAGCAATCTACGTCAGGAATATAAAAACAAAATTAAACGCGATAAAATTCGTAAATAATAGTTTCATTTAAAATGTATCTATTTTTCGTATTAAAAAATCAACACTTTCGTGGTATTTGTCGACCGGTAAAAAGTAAATTTGCTACGAATTATAACACAACACAATGCGAGTCTAATCCAACCTTTTTAAAAAGACTAAGTCGTTTGTTTTTTTGTAGTTAATTTAATGTTTAACCATTGGATTCGAAAAAATTGGATTTTCATACTGCCTTCCTGTCTAGGGTTTATCGCTTCCGAGCTTTCCGGATTAATCAGCGAACGGTACTTCGCTTTTACATATTGCAGGATTATATGCGACATAGTCTATAAGTGTAAATGGTAAAGTCGGGAGAGAAAGACCTAGGCGAAAATTTCACGATCAAATCGGAGACGTTCCGAAAAAAGGCCAGGTCAAGATTACTCTAAACCAACGAGTGGAAGAAGCGGAAGACGTATGTGAGGACCGTAGAAAGTGGAAGAAGATTGTCTCTGCCTACCCCGGTGGGAACAAGTCGTGAATATATACATACTCTAAAAGCTTCAAAAGATTATAGCGGTATTTTTTACTTCTTTTCTTTTATCATGTGAAAGGGAGCAAACGAGCAAGCGGCTCACCTGATGGTAAGTGATTACCGTCGCCCACGTACATCTGCAACACCAGAGGAGCTGCAGGTCCGTTGGCGGCCTTCAAGGATACTTAGGAGATAGGAGGGAGGATGAGGAGGGAGACGGGGAAGTGGAGTGGGGCTCCGTATACCTCATTCAGCGAATTCACGCCGGTATTCTGCGGTCAGCCCAACCACCTTATTCAAGCAGCAGCTAAATCGCTGAACCGATTTTTTTTTATTCAAACTAGCGCTTTACTGCGCGCGCGCAGCCTTGCTGGTTGCGTAATAAAATCCTGGATAGCGCTCTAGCTCATTGATGAAGAACGTATTCCATCCGCTCGTTAGGACACATTTTTTAATTCCGTTCAATAATTTACTTCACCTAACACGTTCATTGTATAAAAAAGGAATAAAAAAAAGGGCGAATTACATTAAGAGCTGATAAATTAGGCACTCTGATCCGAGTAACAGAGCGCCATTATGATGAAAATACATTTTTCTTTTAACGAGTTCTGTTTGTCATTGTCATTATGAATGTCGCTTGCCAGTTTCTCTTGGATTTATATAACGATGTCAATTATACAACATTCGTTCCTTCATCTTCTTATTTAAGTACGACGGTGAACATAGGCTTATCTAAGATAGTGGCTAGTGAGCTTCTACTTAGGATTTTACATTGGAGTAGTATAAAATAAATGTTTTATCATGTTTATTATTAAAAATATATGCAAATATTTGTGCAACAATATCCATATAACGTTGAAAATGTATCTGTTATATCTGTAAATAGTCTTCAGCTGGACATAGACCATGCAAGACGAGCGGGTTGGCGACCTCAGTGCCAGATACTTGGCACATAAGACGCTGCTGTCTCGGCCCATCAGGGCCTTAAAAATCACCTGTCCACCATCTGCAAAATTTTAGGTCATGCATATTTTAAGGCAGCGTGGCTTAGTAGTTAGGGTTCAAAATCAATGTCTTACGTTGGGAAGCTAAATTCGAGCGAGTGCCTCAGTGTTCGCGCGTACACTAACGGCACTGTAATATCTCCTGCGCAGTTGACGACTGCCGATCGTATTGGGAAGTTGTCGTTGGACGAAATCGGCCAAGAAGACACTGTCGTTTGAGATAGTTATTTCTCTAACCATTTCTGGCATGTCCAGTTTTACGTCGCCCACGCGTGAGATGAATCGAATGATGATGATAAAAACTTGAATGATACGTATTCAAAACTATTTTAGTGTTTCTAATTTCTTCAATACCTGTCATATGATATTTACAAAAGTAATTTCTTTTAAAATGACAAACGTCAAAAATAACGTTCCATTTTTCTTGTAAATTTTACAAGAGGTATCATTTACATAAATTCAATTCGACAAGAACTTCCATACCAAAAATTATTAACATTTTTCCCACACATACTCCGGTGTTAAGGAGAGACAAGAATTTAACCTTTAAAAAAAGCACTGACCGTTTTGAAAGAATTTTTTTTTAACATAAAAATATTTCTCTTGTTTCAGATTGTGCAGTCCGGCTACGCGCTTTACGCTCAGGACGCGTACACTCTGGCCATTTGCCGCGTACCCGTGGCTGCAAGTTGCTAATACCACCGCCTTCACCAAAGAACGCATTGCTTATAGAGCTACACAAGATCAACGTGCCTTGCGGAACAGGATACATACGTTTCGCTCCCGCATCGCCCGCCCTGTGTGGAAAATTAGAACAAATACCCTTCCGCAACAGGAGATTCCTTTATCTGTCATCGTCGAAAAACCCCGAGATCGAACTGCACGGTCGGCCCACGTTCGCCGCGACCTACCGCTTGGTGGATTACTGTCACGACGTTCTACTGGCGGCGAGGAACGGCTCGTTCGTGGTCGAACCGATGGGCAAACTGTCATGCTCCTACGTAATCCATTTACCATACGGCAACAGAGTAGCGTTACGCTTACAAATGGGTACGGGACCGGCGAATGGCAGAGACAACGATCTCTCGAATATAATACACGAGGACAGCCAAGCGACGTGCAAAGGTATGGAATTGAGCCTCGAAGATGGAGAATCTCAATGGAAGCACTGCTCTCAACCGGGGGATCCCCTGCGAAGCGTTCAGATAGTCTCAGAAAGAAACTCTGTCCGACTGAACATAAGTGTACTTGGAAAAAAGAATTCATTGGCCATGTGGCTGAAAGTTTGGTGGATGGACAAGCCGATGGAAGATGTGATTGGACATTGTGATTACGGGTGGGTGCTGTCGGACGACTTCTGTATATCAGCATTTAGAGAAGTGAAAAAAGCGTGGCGTCCGGCAGAAGCAGAATGTGTGAGATTAGGAGGACATCTAGCGAGTATTTTGAATGAACGTCAACAACATATAATGGACCAGCTTCTAAAATATGCGTAAGTTTTTTTTTTCTTTATTAAGAGGCTTAATCACATATGCGAATATGTCACCCCGTAAGTTTTATATATTAATTACTTACTGCCTAGAAGTAACCAGTCTATATAGCAATGCAGCTGAAAGAATGAGGAACGCTTCACGATTTTGCGTGTCATACTTGCACAGGGGCCACGCTAATCTTCTCTGTATCGTTCCAATTTTAGTATATGTACTGCCGAAGAAAGTACAGATATGCGTAAGTTAGTTTTATTATCATTTATTTGTTTGAAATGCAACTATTGTTTACGGATTTTGTCGCGTTAAATTTTTGTTTTATATTCCCGTCGTACAGAGTGATTTACAGCACCGGCGTTCACGGGGTTGTTAGACGTCCTGATGTCATAGTCGACTCGGGCTATCTTTAGCTTTTAATTATTAATTTTGGTCCGATCTACCCAGATCACTTACGCTATCTTGAGGTCGTGCAGAGGTGTGCTTGGTTCTAGATTTAATTTTATTTATTACTGGATCCCAACCCGGCAGCAGCACCCAGCCATCTTCCCTATTGAAATTACTATAGACATTACGATAAAATCCGTAAAGTAAAGGTTTAATTTCAAATGTATCAAATGAAGTGTTCGAGTAAATACAAGTAATGATTATCATTTAAATAGTTATAGTGTTATAGTTACATAAAAGACAAGTGAATCGAAATGCTCATAGCGTTGTAGCACGTAGACAGTTAAGGAATGTGACCTTCTGCTCTTTCTATATTCCTTCTCCACTCCTTTCCGGCATATTTCTTTTTCTTTCAGTCGTATTACCTACACGCCGACACATGTATACAGCACTCTGGCTAACAGTTATATTTCTGAAGTTGTCATTGCCGATATAAGCATCTTACTCCAGGTTAATCAAGAAACTTAAAAAGTAAACTAATCTTTTTTTATTATGGCATACGAGCAAGCGGCTCACCTGATGGTAAGTGATTACCGTCACCCGCGTACATCAACACCAGAGGAGCTGTAGGTGCGTTCCCGGCCTTTCAAGATATTTGGTTGTTGGGAGGGAGACCGAGAATGGGGGATGGGGAGTGGAAGTGGGCCTCCGGATGCCTCATTCAGCGAACGGAACGCAGAAGCGTAAGATGCCTCTAGTTCACGCCGGTATTCTGTGAGGCCGTGGTACTATGTTACCCCGATCGAGCCGGCACATCGAGCAGCAGCAAAATCCAACTACTACTTGACTCTACCACGTACTGAATATGTACTCTAACATGTACTCTCTACCTGACAATTATTCGAGACTGATCAATCTCTACACGTTTTGCATATTCGTAATGCACATCCAATTCTTATCTCATTCTTATTTGAATTACAATGCAATTTCAAAGGAAATACAAAATTAATGCAATTATGCAACCTCGCCGCGTATGAATGTTCTTCTACGTTAAGTTCAATTTCAAACTTCTGTTTAAGTTTTGCTTCGAAGAAATTGCTTCTAGTTTTCATTAGCTGTAATGCTCTAGGCACGAGTTTAAGTGTGTTAGCGCGGGAAACTTTTATTAAGTCGATAATTGTGTGCAAGCTGCACAGATCTACCGTAACCGTTAAACTTAATAGTCCATTTAACTTCGCGTTTTCTTTAGAAACGAAAATGATCCTTATCGCTAAACGTTGCATTCAACAGATTTTAGAGCCTAGTGAAATTTTCCGAGAGTATAGCAATAGAACCAATGTCACGACTCTATCCCACGGCAGAGATACGAAGTTTTTCTTTTTTTTTATTTTTGGATTGAGGGTAAAAAACATGCAAACAGTCCGCCAGACGGTAAGTGGCTACTGCGTGCCCATGGGCTCCTGCAAACAATTTCAATCGAAGAAGATCAGAGATGTGAACCTCAAAGCCCGTTATTATACTGTCTCTCTATTGCGTTTCAATTGGAATACAAGAGTTGCACGGCGGTAGAAATGGGTAGAAAGTGCAGTTCCTACCCAGACGACTCCTAAGCAGAGAGGGAACCTACCATCTGTTAAATTACTCCACACCTACTCGCGTATAAGATACTACTACAGGCGTAGATACATTTGCTGTCTCTCATGTCACGGACACTTCGAACAGAGCGGTGCAGGGACAAGCAAGCATTGTAAGTAAACATTAACTTATGCCAGTGGAAGAAAGGAACCAGTGAAACGTATAGTCTCTATGTGAATACCATGCCTTGGTGCTATGTTCCCTCTAAATCAAAGATCGGGCTGGACCCCGCGCTGCAGTTTTATGGCCGTTCGTTGCACACAATAAATTTAATATTGTAAATAATGCAAGGTTATTAAACCCAGTATCCAGCGTATGATATATAAATGTGTGTCAAAAATCTGCGGCCCCCCGGACCGTCGTTGGTGTAATAGGCGACTAAGAAAAAGGCCTTAAAAACCACCACCTCTTCCTCATCTCCGGGGATAAACTCGGCGACGAGTCTCGCTATCCGAAATATTACTTGCGTAAGCCCATTGGCTAGGCAGAGCGGGTCAAATAGAAATATGCCACCAATTCATTACGAAAGTATATTACATAGGTTGCATGCAACCTTACTGGGTTATTATAAAACTTTGTTAGTACTATCACTAGATCTTAGTTAGGAAAATTTTAATAATTAAAACTTGTCGCAAACGTTATGTTAATAATAGTTTACTGACCTCGGGAAGGGCGTCGACCTCGCAGGCTTTCTTTGTCCGCGTCGGCGACCTCGAACGCGGGCGCGGACGATCGATACCTGGATGTCGTTGGCCTAGTTAACCATCAGCTCAAGTATCAAAAACTTTAAAGTATCCCATCATTAAAATAAAGTACTTAGTTTAATTAATATTTGGTGTATAACATAGAAATGGCCTTTAAAATATATAGTCAAATTTAATGTCGTAATGTCGCATCCAACCTGTATATTACCTTTCATCTTCTTCTTCATTAACCACCAGCAAATGCTGGAAGGCTACTCTTGAAAAGTCTGCCCAGACTCATTACGCTCGGCAAACAGGTTTTTAAGTGCAGTAACCTTCCCACTAGTGGCCCTCGCACCAGGGACCCTTTCATTCAACCACCGGAACATTGTTTGCTGGCCTGAGATCGGCGTTTAGAGAGAGAGATGGAAAATTTTCCCTTACTCTGCATTACCATATTGAATCACGGTTACATTTCAGGCCCGGCGCCGGCGTCGACGACGTGTATTGGATAGGAGCTACGGACGCAGTGCACGAAGGGGAATTCCGATGGTCAGATGGCTTACCCTTCTCGTATGCACGTAAGTGAAATCTCTTGATATTATTACTCATCGATTTTTTTTATTTTCTTCTCCTTTACTAGCCTTTTTAAGCCCACATGCTGACTGGAGACCACCTGGCTTAATGATTAGGTCTGGGTTCGAATCGCAACCGATGAAAAATTTGTGAAAATGTCGGTAAAAAAACAAATTTCGATTTTTGAGTCTGATCTTTTGTCTCTGAAACTGCATCTGACTCTTCCTCAAGTCTTATCGCGTTACATCGGATGTTAGAACGTGAAGAGGAGAAGAGGAGTAAAACCTCTGTGTTTGTGCGTACTTTTACGGCACTATAATATCTCCTGCGCAGTTGACAACTGCCGATGGTATTCGGTAGGTTTTCCCGTAGCTCCAAAACCCTCTAAGATATTTGAGAAGCAGACCTTTTCCCAGCAGTAGGCACTTACAGGCTGCCATTTGAGTTTTTTACCCCTCACCCCTTACACCTCATTGATTCATAGAATGATCAATATTACAAGTTATTAAGAATCATGCATTCAACAGTTGAAAGAGATTGAGGGTCAAAATAGTTGTGTATCAAAATTCTGCCGCTTAAGGCGCTTCTAACTCCAAATTTACTACATTCGAAGAATCTGACTTGTCCATTAAAATCTAAACAGTAATTCTCATTGACTTAAAACCTCTCATTTTGATAAAAAGGTCTACTTTAATATCACAGGTAACGAAAAAAAAATCTAAAAACAACTTGCAACGTACGGTACACGTAAAAATACAAATACTACGTTAAATTTAAATAACTATATAATTATAATTTAACAATAAGACAATACCACTAATTGTTTAATTAAAAATGTAATTTTACTACACTACATATTTAATGTAATTTTTTTACTATTTAATTAACAATATTATTCAAAACTGACAGCCGCAGTAGAACTAAAGTTACCAACACAGAAGTAAGCATCAGCGGGCTAAACTGGCAATTGCTAAACACGCAGAATTGACAACCGTTTAAGAAGAAGAAGGAAGAAGGTTCTCCAGTGGTCATGCACAAGGATCCCATGAGATCGCGTTAGCAATGAAACAATTCAAAGTACACAATCGATCGGTAATTTATTGCCCGACGCTATTCCTCCGTTCACCTCCATCTCTCAGCACTTCCTCACAACGCCACCTGTTGGTGTTGTCTGCAAACCAACGGCGCAATCACTACGGTTTGCTGTTGCAGCGATCCACTGCCCCTTCCTGTGCGGTACGGTGTAATTTCAAATATGAAGTACCCTAACAGAAATGCAATGTAGGATGTCCTGCCCAATGTTCAGCGGTGGACTTGTGAAAGGTTGTTATGATTATTCGATGAACAAATTACGAAATTAGATGACTTATTAAATAACGTTTACGATTATTAAACTTATAAGTGAACTTAGATCAATATATCACAATTATTTAGGCAATTTCTAAAGTCACCTCTTTGTCACCATTGTTTAGATGGTCTGGACCCTATTGTCTAGACTCTGCGGCGTCGGAGGCGTCGAGCGATTTATTATATTATTTCTTAAACATACATTAGGCTCAATCTGTATTAACATATCTAATACATTTTCAATCCAATATAAATCCAATAACGTTTCAGTAAAAGCTAATTTTACTTAGAGGTTAATTGGACTTAAGACCGCTCAAATCGGATCGAGTTAAGCTATTCATCTGAAAGCAATTAATTAACTCCTCCCATCGCCATCTTCGCCCCACCTTCGCCATCCTCCCTCCCATCTCCAAAATACCATTAAAGGCCGGCAACGCACATGCAGCACCTCTGGTGTTGCAGATGTACGTGGGCGACGGTAATCACTTACCATCAGGTGGGCCGCCTACTCGTTTGCCGCCTCTCATATAAAAAAAAAATCGATGCGACGTGTTCGTCTGTCAACTTTACTTGTCTATTTGACACTTGACACTTGAAGATTTTTTGAAGAAAAAAGAATAATTCGGTTCCTTTAAAAAAATCTATTACAAGAGTTTCATCTGTCTAAACAAGTCTCTTTCGAAATTAGATCTGTGTCAAAACTTTCTTAATTATGAACTACGCTTGGCTTTCACGCAAATTAAATTAGACGGTTAAAGTTAAGTTAATGTAACGCTTCTGTTCTGAATTATAGAAGAAATAAAAATAGCTCTCTATAGTTTTGAGTACTGTTTACCGAGTCCGTTAACCTAAAATCTCGATCTGAACGTTTAAAATGGCCGCGCATATTACCATGTGTACTAGGGCGCCTGGGACGGGGTGGAGCGTATGTAGCTTGAATTAATTTTTTTTACTAACGCGCTGACCAGCTCCGAAACCCAAGAATTACAAGGAGCCCATATACGTAACAATTTGCTACGTAGTTTTTTTGCCATTATGAATCTGATATGAACAAATTCAGAATATTTAAGGTATGAAAATCTCATGGCGATCTCCGGACCGTTCTCCGGTTATGTCACCCAGAGTTAATCGTATATGTTAACCCGCTTACCATTAAGCATTGGCGTAGCCAGGTAGGAGGCCCGTCTGGAACATCAGGCCCAAAACCCAGAAAAAACCGATTGAATCCAAATCATATTCAAGTTTTACCCAAGCAAAGGAAATACATCGATAGTAAAAAGTGTAAACTGTTTGTAAATTGTTACTGTGTCGTAAAGTGGACTTGAGTTTTTTTTTTAAGTCTAGGTCTAGGTCTTTTGGTATTCCCTCTATATATAATTGTTTTCATTTATAATCGTTTTAACTTAAACTTTATCTTGTTCTGTATAGTATTGTACATGCGCAGTTCACCCATAATTGACCGTGTTCTAAGTTATATTTATTTTTGCCAATGTTTCTGATATTTCTCTGTCATACTTCTGCCTTAAAGCATGTTTGCAAAAGCCAATGATAACATAATAAAAAAAAATGGACGTGGACATTTTTTTTTTTCTATGGAAAAGACGGCAAACGAACGAGCGGTTCACCTGATGGTAAGTGATTACCGTCGCCCACATACATCTGCAACACCATAGATGATGCAGGTGCGTTGCTGGTCGTCAAGGATATTTAGGAGATGGGAGGAAAGAGAAGGGAAATAGGGTGTGGGCTTCCGGTTACCTCACTCACCGAACGAAACGCAAAAGCACAAGATGCCCCTACTTCACGCCGGTATTCTGCGAGGCCGTGGTACCGATCCGGTCGAGCCGGCCCATTCGAGCGGCAGCTAAAGCCGCCGCTTGGCTCTACCACGCTTGAAATACTTTTATTTAGGACATTTCTGAGCTTAGATATCCGCTTCTTATCACTCACTGTAATTTTGGATGAGTAATAGTTCTTGGAGAAGTAATAGGTCCGAATAATATTGATATCTATTTAACTGTACTCGACTTCATCGAATGGCTTTCCTCGGATTCTAAGCAATTTTATAAAATTTGTTATGTATTAACCTTGTTGGTAAACCTTAATGAATAAAAAAGTTAATGTAAATCTAATTTTTTTTTGACATGTAACACACTAATTCCTTGTGATCGGTTTGAACATGCACATGTTATTCTTTCAAATCTTTTAATGTAAGTATGGTATGAGTGAAACAAGTTAAGCAACAGTTATTAGATGATCATGAAATAAAACAATGTTACTTTAACATAGATCTAACAAGTTCTAGATAGGATAGTCTCCCCAAACTTGTCACTTCTATGGTATAGTATTTATAGGTATAGGTATTTATTTATAATCATGGAGTAATTGCAATAATTAAACTTATCATAGCGCTTCGTGTCGTCTTACCTATTTTTAAACATGTTACTATGTTATTTACCTTTCATCACCATCATCAATTACAGCCTTTCAGAAGTCTACTGCAGGTTACATTACTACCCCAAAGATGGCCATAAAGCATGGCACTGTACCACAAAGCAAGTCATCTTATGTGGAGGTCATCCTACGAGGTTTCGAGAACCTTCCTTTCCCAACGGTTATAAATACCATGAACTAAATGGCCGGCTTATTTCCATTTTACTGGCCGGTCCTGAACCCTATTGCGCTGCAGACTTGGTCTCGAAGAATACAAATAAAAGCTTAATCCATCCCATAGTTCGTTGAGCAACATTGAGTGTGTCCCACATAACGGCAACAGTGAAAGACCCAGCGATAAGTCTTTCTACGTTTGCCTCCTTATTGTCCTTCTATGTGTTGCGATCTTCTGCGGAAATTTATAACAACAGAAAGCATTAAATATATTATTCTATAAGAACCCTCGAAATTTAGAATTCAGGTAAAGCCAGATGTACTTAAGGTGAGACAATAAAACAAAGATTTAATAGGTTTTGCTTCTATCTACATTGTTTCAAATATTCATTTAAAGCTTTCAAGTTAACTCTGAAACAACAGTCAGAGCTTTAAATTTGGTAGCTAGTAAATATTACGTATATTATCTATAACATATTTAAATTTAGAACCAATATGTTCTAATTCTTTTTAAATATTAAGATGTGTATGATTTAACCGAAAAAAAAAACAAAAATATAAATAAAATAACGATACGTTGTTACTTTACTAACTTACCGACGATATTTACTCAGACGTGGAATTTATAAACAATTCAAAGTCATATTTCACTAAGTTCGAAAGGCACTTACAGTTCAAATCTTGTAAATTTTAGATTAAAATAGATTTAATCAAATAATGCTACATCCTAACTAATTAATCTCAAGTTCTCCAGTTGGAATATAAAGCATTAGCGAGCTTTTGCATTTTTTTGTTATATTAAATAGGCTTACGTTCGACCTCAATCTCGCTTGATGGAAGTCGAAGATAAGGCCTATGATGGTACACTTTTGCCTAGAAGGTGTCTGTTCATTTTGGCCTTAAAGATGTCCAGATTATAGCGTTAGTTGCATATTATGTTCATTTAAGCCTTCACGTCTCATAACTTCATAACAATTGAAATTCCACGGGAACTCTCCATCATATCAGGACTTTTGAATCTAGATGGGTTATGAAAGACCTACAACTATCCCAGGTATCATAGCGTGATTATTGCATCTTCTTTATCGGCCTGAGTCCACAGCTGAACATGGGCTTCATCAAGAAAGCGCCAGCTAACCACGCTGGCTTGTCCATGGTTGGACGTGAGCAGTGTAAACAGTACCCTCCGGCACCCTCACAGTAATGGTGCAGATTCCCATCATTAATACACCAGTAATTAGATTGACCTCTCATCTGACGGTCGCCAGGGCCTCGTTCTTTAGTCAGCAGCGGGCACCGCGTGCAGGTGAGCTTGCAGTTGAGCTTGCAGTTGAGCTTGCAGTTGAGCTTGCAGTTGAGCTTGCAGTTGAGCTTGCAGTTGAGCTTGCAGTTGAGCTTGCAGTTGAGCTTGCAGTTGAGCTTGCAGTTGAGCTTGCAGTTGAGCTTGCAGTTGAGCTTGCAGTTGAGCTTGCAGTTGAGCTTGCAGTTGAGCTTGCAGTTGAGCTTGCAGTTGAGCTTGCAGTTGAGCTTGCAGTTGAGCTTGCAGTTGAGCTTGCAGTTGAGCTTGCAGTTGAGCTTGCAGTTGAGCTTGCAGTTGAGCTTGCAGTTGAGCTTGCAGTTGAGCTTGCAGTTGAGCTTGCAGTTGAGCTTGCAGTTGAGCTTGCAGTTGAGCTTGCAGTTGAGCTTGCAGTTGAGCTTGCAGTTGAGCTTGCAGTTGAGCTTGCAGTTGAGCTTGCAGTTGAGCTTGCAGTTGAGCTTGCAGTTGAGCTTGCAGTTGAGCTTGCAGTTGAGCTTGCAGTTGAGCTTGCAGTTGAGCTTGCAGTTGAGCTTGCAGTTGAGCTTGCAGTTGAGCTTGCAGTTGAGCTTGCAGTTGAGCTTGCAGTTGAGCTTGCAGTTGAGCTTGCAGTTGAGCTTGCAGTTGAGCTTGCAGTTGAGCTTGCAGTTGAGCTTGCAGTTGAGCTTGCAGTTGAGCTTGCAGTTGAGCTTGCAGTTGAGCTTGCAGTTGAGCTTGCAGTTGAGCTTGCAGTTGAGCTTGCAGTTGAGCTTGCAGTTGAGCTTGCAGTTGAGCTTGCAGTTGAGCTTGCAGTTGAGCTTGCAGTTGAGCTTGCAGTTGAGCTTGCAGTTGAGCTTGCAGTTGAGCTTGCAGTTGAGCTTGCAGTTGAGCTTGCAGTTGAGCTTGCAGTTGAGCTTGCAGTTGAGCTTGCAGTTGAGCTTGCAGTTGAGCTTGCAGTTGAGCTTGCAGTTGAGCTTGCAGTTGAGCTTGCAGTTGAGCTTGCAGTTGAGCTTGCAGTTGAGCTTGCAGTTGAGCTTGCAGTTGAGCTTGCAGTTGAGCTTGCAGTTGAGCTTGCAGTTGAGCTTGCAGTTGAGCTTGCAGTTGAGCTTGCAGTTGAGCTTGCAGTTGAGCTTGCAGTTGAGCTTGCAGTTGAGCTTGCAGTTGAGCTTGCAGTTGAGCTTGCAGTTGAGCTTGCAGTTGAGCTTGCAGTTGAGCTTGCAGTTGAGCTTGCAGTTGAGCTTGCAGTTGAGCTTGCAGTTGAGCTTGCAGTTGAGCTTGCAGTTGAGCTTGCAGTTGAGCTTGCAGTTGAGCTTGCAGTTGAGCTTGCAGTTGAGCTTGCAGTTGAGCTTGCAGTTGAGCTTGCAGTTGAGCTTGCAGTTGAGCTTGCAGTTGAGCTTGCAGTTGAGCTTGCAGTTGAGCTTGCAGTTGAGCTTGCAGTTGAGCTTGCAGTTGAGCTTGCAGTTGAGCTTGCAGTTGAGCTTGCAGTTGAGCTTGCAGTTGAGCTTGCAGTTGAGCTTGCAGTTGAGCTTGCAGTTGAGCTTGCAGTTGAGCTTGCAGTTGAGCTTGCAGTTGAGCTTGCAGTTGAGCTTGCAGTTGAGCTTGCAGTTGAGCTTGCAGTTGAGCTTGCAGTTGAGCTTGCAGTTGAGCTTGCAGTTGAGCTTGCAGTTGAGCTTGCAGTTGAGCTTGCAGTTGAGCTTGCAGTTGAGCTTGCAGTTGAGCTTGCAGTTGAGCTTGCAGTTGAGCTTGCAGGTGAGCTTGCAGTTGAGCTTTGGAGAGAATGAACTTCTATTTCCCCTTTACACCTATTATACTTACTTTACTTTATTATGAAACTGTTTTTAAAAGTACACTTTCTATTTCACCTTTTGTGTTAGCCTATAAATACTCCATTGCTGGACATAGGCCTCTGCAATGGGCCTCCCCCATTGACTGTAAACGCCACGACTTGCAAGCGGATTGACCGCGAAATTATTCGACATTAACTTTTACGTATTCGACGAATCAGCTGTCGTCAGATTAAAAACAGATTATGGCAGATACAAAATAAAAAGTAAAATACTATCTCCTCACTGTGTCGACAAATATAAGAGCATAAACATCGACTATTATGAATACTGTTGTGTTTCTTATTTATGTTTATTTATCTATCAACATATGTAATACTATATTATTATGTATATTATGTATATTGTATCATATTTTTATTCATTAATTTTATTATCTATTTATATTTGTTTATAGTTACTTTAAAATCATTTTATTACTTAATTAATTTAATAAATGAATACACCTGCTACGGCTATCTCACCAACCCATGGGTTGACTGGCAGAGAATGCCAATAGGCATTAAGTCCCCCCTTTGTAACCTCAAATTGGAGTGTATGCAATAAAGTATTTAAAAAAAAAACGTTACAATCCCCAGTGTGATCCCTGGCACGATGAGTCATCGGTGTCTGCGGTCCCTTACTTGTTGAATACGGCTCTAACCGATGGCTTAACTTAACCCATACGCGATACTATGTTGGTACTGGTGAACACACCAGTACCAACATAGTAGGTATATTAGTTCGTGGGTAAAAAAGTTTTGTTGCAGTAAAATCTCTTTGGTTGAACTGTTTGTATCTGGCCAGTTTTGATAACATTAAATAGATGAGATTTTACAAAACAGAAAATAAAATAAAAAAACGGTTATAATCAACTAGTAACGTAGGTAAACATTTTCTATGTTGCCTAGTGGTCTGTCTTTAATTTCATAGTATACGCATGTGACCTAGGTTCGATCAACAACTTTAAGTCCGCGAGGAAACCTGCATGTGTGAGAAATAATAAAAAATATTATTTCGAGGATATGAGAAGCACTTTTTTTTTCCTTAAATAGAAAACTATAAAAATTTTATTCCACTTGTCTGTTTTCTGCGCATAATGTTATCTGTAAAAGCCATTTGTCGTGCGATGAGATCGTCTATTTGTACAGATACGTTTGTTCCAGAATCCTGAAAGAATTTAATAAATTGAATGATTGTTCAATACGTCTTCATTTCGATTGACGCAGATTGGTTTCCCGGCTGGCGCAAACACAGCAGCCAGCCCAACGACGATGGCACGTCGGGTCAGGACTGTGTGGAGATTCGTCGGGAGTTTCCACCGCGACCCACGCGCCCTGAGCCCACCTTCATGTGGAACGACAGGGGCTGCCAAGAGCACAATTACTTTGTGTGCGAGCGTCCTTCCATCGAAGGTAAGTTTTCTATGGTACCCACAGTATTATTTTCAATCCGGGATAGCCGAGTGGTTAGGGGATCTGAAATCAGGATATTCTAGTTCGCAACCCCTGCGAGGGGGGGCTCGTATGGCTTGCACCACACGACACGTTGTTCCAAATAAGCTCTGGTGAAGGATGATTAAAACGACTAAAATAAATGTCCTGACCTCTGACCACCCCGAGCATAGGATAAAAGGTCGTGCGAACTCATCAACATCTAGCGCCGAAATAATAAAGAATGCTAGTTTGGGACTGGATGATGTATGAATATCCAATATGTTGAAAACAATAAAATGGTACACAATTTCCTCGAATTAGTTACCCAACTTACTACTATATGTCACTTCTAGATTAACCATGTTGGTCGCTCGAGTGGTTTGCCAATAGACCCCATAAAACGTTTAACAACTGTCTCCGTTACGTCGCCGTGATTACAACTTGGCAACGAGCGCCATCTAGCCTCGTTACGGATCGTAAACAATCATTACTTGGCTGGCCTCGCCTTGGCGCGCAACGTATGCGTCGTGTGTTGAACTCTACTTGTAAAAGTTTCCGTTCTACTTCCAAGCTAGCCCAGATTTAGATGAACGTTTGGCAACGTAGTGTTTTCTATGAGAATTATTGGCAATGTATCTGTTTACTGATGGCAATATTTCAGTTGTTGTAACTACTTTAGTTATTAAACTAACTTCACTCCTTAACTATAAATATTTGATCCAAGTCGAGATTGTTTGTGCATTTTTATTAAAGTAGATCATAAAATTTAATATTTATAATCCTACACAATTACAATTAATTAAATAACTCGTGATATAGACTTTTTTTATTTAATTTTATTTTGGGAAAGAGGACTAACGAGCAAGTGGTTCACATGATGGTAAGTGGATGAGGGGGAGGGGGAGTGGGCCTCCGTTTTCCTCACTCACTGATTGAAATGCAGAGGCACAAAGTGCCTTACTTCACGCCGGTATTCTGCGAGGCCGTGGCATCAACCCGGTCGAGCCTGCCCATTCGAGCAGCTGCAAAGCTTGGCTTGGCTTTTGAACTGTCAATGTTTGTTTATATTAACCAAATATGTCGCGTTAAATGAAAAAATAACACAATTTAAAATATTTTTCAATTTCTCATTGTTACGAGTAAATAGCCGCTCTCTGCTTATTGTCTATTAATGTCTATGTCCACGCAAATATCCCTTTATATGAATGCATTCATTGATATTATTGCAACAGGAATAAGTTGTTATTGAAAATATTTTTTTTATTTAAAACCATAGTAGTGTGCCATCTTGTTCCCATCTGTTAGAATTAGCGAATCGACGATTTAAAAGAAAATACTAAATAATAATGTAACAAGTGTTTATTTTTATTGTTCATAAACCATCACAGCTACTGTAAACTGAATGTGAGTTTTACTACATAGTAAACTATAACTGCATATTTTGCGTTTACTGATCTATGTTAATATAAAGGCTGGATGCGACGTTACGACATTTAATTTAACCTCATTCTCAGTCTGAAGGCCATTTCTTGGTCATACAGTAAAAATTTATTGTATAAGTACTTTAGTTTACTGACAGGATATATTTTTAGTTTTTGTTATTTTGACTCAAGATAATTCTGCGCTAATAGCTAACTAGGCCAAAGGTACCGAAGTCAAAGACCGTATCGACCGTCCGCGCCGTTGTTAGCTGCGTTTGAAGTCGCCATCACGACCTTAGTGAAATCCTGCGAGGTAGACGCTCTAGCCGAGGTCAATGAACTAATATTTATGACGAATAGGTTTTGCGTTTTTTAGATAATTCGACTATTTAACTTGTATAAGGTTTTTGTTATGTAATTGCTTTCTTTCTTTTTACGAGTAGTAAACACAATTTTCATTACAAGCCTCCAACCTGTATAAAATTCTTTGTTCATATGTATGTTCGTGTGGTATCGGCGAACGAATCTGTCATCCCCTTTCTTCCGGCCAATCCGCTTGCGGATCGTAGCAATTATGATAAATCCCTCTTAAGGGAGAGGCCTATGTTCTGCAGTGAATTCTTTACAGACCGGTAAGTTACGATGTGGTAGAGCCAAGTGACGGTTTCTGCTGTTGCTCGAATGGACCGGCTACGGCCTCCGGCGTGAAGTAGGAGCATCTGTTGCTTCTGCATTTCGTTCGGTGAGTGAGATATCCGGAGGCCCACTCTCTTCTCCCCCAACCCCCGTCCCCGTCATCCATCCCATTTCCCAAATATCCTTAAAGACCAGCAACGCACCTGCAGCTCCTCTGGTGTTGCTCTGCAGATGTTCGTGGGTGTGGGTAATCACTTACCACCCAGTTCAGCCGCCTGCTAGTTTGCCCCCTGTTCTCATAAAAAAATAAAAAAGATCTATGTTTGGACTTACACGTATAAGCAATTCGTGGATTTTGTCGAACTAGATAATGTTATATCCTTCTTAATATTTCAAACGTGTAAAGGTTATGTCTCTGGTTCAATCACGCTTAAAGAACTGAACGTATATCAACGAATTTTATCAAAGGTATCAACAACACGTACATATTATATAATTAGAATAATTGTCAAAAATATATATTTCATGTTTTTTTTTTAAATAATGTTTTTGTGTAGTCAAACTAACAAGTAGCTAACGCTTTTTAATTTTCATACAAGTAAGCAAAAGCATAATATGCAGTAAAAGTTAAACACACTCTGAGACTGGATACTGATCATTATCTCAGTAATCCGCGTCGCCTCCATAATGTAGCGTTTAGATTGTTATTGCCGGTATAACCGCAGCCTCAGTTCGCGTGGGGTCGTTATTGCGCCTCGTCCCGGCGACGTCCCGCTGCCTGTACGTGGGCGCTGCCAACCGACGAACGAAACGACTGACCGTTTAATGTACCTATGCCACGTTACGGCTAGGGCTGCCGGCATTTATTCGGCAGATTATTCTAAGTTTCACAACACAATTTTCTTTTTAATGTAAGGTAATTGAATCTTAAGGGTAATTGTAGTTGGGTCTATAAGCGTGGTAGAGCCAAGCGGCGGCTTTAGCTGCTGCTCGAAGGGCATCGACCGGATTGGTACCAAGGCCTCGCAGAACCCCGGCGTGAAGTAGAGGCATCTTGTGCTTCTGCGTTTCGTTCGGTGAGTAAGGTAACCGGAGGCCCACACCCCCTCCCTATTCCCCTTCTCTTCCCTCTCATCTCCCAAATATTCTTAACGACCGGCAACGCACCTGCAGCATCTATGGTGTTGCAGATGTATGTGGGCGACGGTAATCACTTACCATCAGAACCGCTTGCTCGTTTGCCGTCTTTTCCATAAAAAAAATTTAATACTTACATTAATAAATAAAATGTGTTCAGAAATAAAATAGTCTCAGAACACATTTTATTGCAGTAAAAGTCCAATTATTATTGTCTCTTATACTAGTGTACAGTGAACAGTTATTATTTTCTCTAGTACAAGAGTCAAAATGATCAAGTTTCACCAATTGACAACAACCGCAAGTATACTGTCTTTCATTGTATCTTTCAGAATAAGCTGTAAAAAAACTACACACACTGTATACGTTAAAAATATATATATCTAATGGCGTATTTTAAGGAAAGGTTAAAAAGAGACAAAGGTATGTTTGTTACATATTTATGTGTTTACATGCTGAAGGATTAGTTTATTAGTTTCAAGTGTTTAGTTCAAAAAAGATTGATCAATTCTACTGAAATATAAATGCATACTATATAACATGCAGACTCGAAATGCAGTACCTACAGTATAATATATTATAGTACAGTTGGCAACCCTGGTTGCAGCGAACATGCCGTTACGAGACTACGTGTCACGAGTGTCAGATGAAAAGATATTGAACGCTCGGATGCACTCCGCTAATATCTTTTATTGGTACGGAGTTACATTGTCACTTAGCGTTATTTCTTTCTATTAAAATTTAAGTAGGTATTTGAAAAAAAACGACTTCAAGATACCTTACCTGATGGTAAATGATTACCATCGCCCACGTCCATCTGCAACAACAGAAGGGTTGCACGTGTGATAGGAGGGGATCGGGAGGCGGAGTAGGGGAGAGAAAGGCCTCCTCAAAAGGTTACCTCAATCACCGAACGAAACGCAGAAGCACAAGATGCCTCTACTTCACGCCGGTATTCTGCAAGGTCGTGCTAACCCAATCGAGCCGGCCCATTCGATTAGCAGCTAAAGCCGCCACAACTTGAGCTTCAAGTTGAGCACATGTAATGCTCAACTTGACGGATCCGTTGCTGAAGCAAGGCTGGGTAATTTTGATCCTGACCTCATTACCTACATTGTTTCATCGCTCTGTGATCTTTGTGCTGGAGTTGCTCGGAAACTTTAAAACTTTCAGTGTCTCGAACACTTCACAGACTTAACAAAGCCTCGAAGTTTCACGTTTCCATTCGTTACGTTCGTTCATAAGGTGCTGACATCAACTTTCCGTTATACGGCACACTCTGATAGATCGTTAAAATTTACTAGAATTTTGAACAGCCCTATGCATACAGCATGTCATATAAACTTAACACACAAATGGTGCTTGGCAAACGATAGAAAACTTAAATATAATATAATATATATTTTATTGTAGCAAACAGTTGACAAATCCAGGCAAAGTTACAAAAAAAAACGCTTATCAATATTACGCCTGTTGAAGTAAAAAGTGATTCCCACACTAGGCAAGACTGTGTCGCGGGAACCGGTAAAATAATTTTTACTCGTAAGTGTCCTTTTTTTTTATAGAAAAGGCGGCAAACGAGCAAGCGGTTCACCTGATGGTAAGTGATTACCGTCGCCCACGTACATCTGCAACACCAGAGGTGCTGCAGGTGCGTTGCCTTTAAGGGTATTTGAGAGATGGGAGGGAGGATCAGGAAGGGGATGTGGAGGAGGAGAGGGTCTCCGGTTACCTCGCTACGTTATAGGTGAATACTATAAATAAATCATTAACAACAGCTTAAAGTGAGTATAATTTTTACGTGGTAGTACTTTAGTACGTGTTAGAGCCAAGTAGTGGCTTTTGCTGCTATTGTAATGGTCCGACTCGACCGTGATAGTACCTTGGCCTCGCAGAATACCGGCCTTAATTAGAGGCATCGTGAACCACACTCATCGCGCCATCTACCGGAAAGGGTAGAACAACGTCAGCCGGGCCGGCTAGTCCAGACAGTAACGTTCGTCATAAGTAATTTTTGTAGACTAAAGTAATCTCAATACCTGAAGCTGTTTTGAAGCCGATAATGTCGACACGCTCCTTCAGCGCGTGGAAGCGGGCTTTAAATGTCTTTGAAATTATATCATTATTTTACAGTTACGAATGTCTGTTTCACGATGTTTGTTTTAAAAGACTAACAATTATTTAGTGTATGAGTATACACTAAATAATTGTTAGTCTTTTAAAACAGTGAAACAAACGTTATATTTTTCAATGACGTTAAGTTAAATCATAAAGGTCGATGGTATTTTGTTTTAATTGCTCTCTGAAGAAAATTAATTAAGACGTTAAATTTATTATTTAGTATTTGTCTAACATTATAACTGAGAATGACTAATTGTCACGCTAATTAAAACTTTAAGCAACAGATGCGTTAAATTTGACACTAAAATGTAATATATTTTAACTAAAAAATAAGAAAATTAATGTACTTTTGTTAACTTTTAATTGGAAAAAAGCTTAGTAATTAAACCTTTCTTAATTTGAACTACGTTAAAACTGTATAGTGACAAAAAAAGTACAAGAAATATGTCTCGTTTTATTATTCTTTAATATCTTCTCTCATCATTACCGCTGTTTTGTAGTTTCGAAAGGATCTGACTCCTCTTTTTTACCATGGATAGCGCGCTTCTTGTGTCATTAGTCCTGATATGAGAATTTCAATTGATTCAAAGTGACACGTAAAGGGTTAATCGCACCTGTCAAGTTGAACGCGAGACAAATTAACATAATTTACAACTTTAAGTGAGACTGTTCGCGGCTTCGGACTTTCATATGGGGACAGTGTTAAACTTTTTGCCATTATCAAAGTGATATTAAAACAATTTTTAGATATAAGATATAACCTGGGGATGAAAGCTTGAGACAAATTAACATAATTTACAACTTTAAGTGAGACTGTTTTACTTTAACTGAAACCTTGACGCTTATTAAGAATAAACAGATCTGAAATAGTTAAATTCTTTTATCATATCAACAGCCTAACAAAGTGTATAAGTTTTTTTTTATATAGAAGGGGGCAAACGAGCGTGCGGCTCACCTGATGGAAAGTGATCAGCGACGCCCACGAACATCCGCAACACAAGAGGAGCTCCAGATGCGCGGCCGGCCTTTAAGGAAGGAATAGGCTCTTTTCTTGAAGGTCCCCAAGTCGTAACTGTTCGGAAATACCGCTAAGTGTATAATTCTGCACACAATTCAAATTTACATCTGAGGAGCTGACACCTGGCCCAAGGTTTTTTTTCCTTTACGGGAACGTAAGCAAACGAGAAGGGGTTCATCTTATAGTAAGTGATTACCGTCGCCCACGTACATATACAACACCAAAAGAGCTGCAGGTGCTAGCCTTTTAAGATATTTGGAGGATGGGAGGGATGATGAGGAAGGGAGTTGGGAGAGGGGGGAGCAGGCCTCTGTTTACCTCACTCACCGAACGAAACGCAGAAGCGTAAGATGCCTCTACTTCAGCCGGTATTCTGCGAGGTCGTGGTACTACCCCGATCGAGCCGGCCCATGGCTCTACCAAGTAACAAAAGACCAGACACCACCATGCTGGAGCATGGTACTCTTCAACGTCTTTTATTGGGAAGCCTTAGTAAGAGATTAATATACGAGTAACAGTTACTAAGTAACCTTAGCTATAACTGTTGCATACAATGAAAAATATTCTAACGGGTATAACAAACAATTGCGCCAAGCCCGACGCAAACTGCAGACAACGTATATATTAAACGACGGCCGCCATTTTGCATTTATAGAGCGTGCTCGGAGTAAATGTGTCATAAGATGACACAATGCAATGAATATTATACGAGCGTGTGGATTACCGCCACATAGATATAAGTGGCACAAAGACTAAGGGGCAGAGGAAACTATCATCGTTTTTTTTTTTTAATCTTTGAAATGTCCTTGTTTATGATTATATGCCAAATTGGCCGATGCTCCTAGCATGCATTTTGTTTTCTTACTTCTAGACTTCCAAAAGTTATGGCTGTGTACTTTATTGAAGTTCGTTATTTCTGTGTATTGATGTATAACATTGATATTATTTGTTTGACATTTTGCTGCATATGCTCGTGAATACGTACATTAGGGTTCGGACTACGAAACATTAGATTCGAACCCACCATTCGATTATTGACAATTACCACATATACCAGCTTCTAGGCTTACTTGGAGTGGTTAACCAAAATAACAGTTTCATATGTTCCAATACATTTTCAATAAAAGTTTTCTTACATCTGAAAATTGTTTTAATATCACTTCGATATTGGCAAAAAGTTTAACACTGTCCCCATATAAAAGTCCGAAGCCGCGAAAAGAAAGTAAACCAAAAGCCAAGCTATTAAAACTTGTAAAACACAGGCCATTTAGCAACACTATAATCATATTGTGTAGTACAAACAACATGCTTGTATAACAACAACATTGTTGACTGTACTCGAGTGCCCTGCCAACGTCCTCCATAAAACATTTAATGACTGCCTTTAGTACTTCGCCGTGATTAGAGCGCGCAGCGCCATCTAGCGATCGTAAACAATAATTACTTGGCTGGGCTCTCCTTGGCACACGGAACTCATTCGCTGTTATTAAGTTTGAGCAATTAAGCTTTTGAATTTTAAATTAGTTCTGCATCCTCAGTCTATTTAAGTCCGCTGCTAATGAAAAGCCTCTCCAGCTCCAGCCAAAGCTGTGTGCGTTTCTTGAGACTATTGGACTATGAATGACAAGTGTGAGAAATTGAGAATCAAGTATGGTTCGTAAGACGATGTTGTAATAAGAAATAAAGAAAAAATGTTTCCGTAGTTAAGATACGCAGGAAGAGGAAATAATGATGAAACTAATTTATGCTGCTAAAGTGAGTGAAGGACGGAAGGGAGGAAGGTCGGTAAAAGACGTCCTAGACGTCAAGGATCACGTGTGGTGGACGGCTACCCGAATCAAGAATACCTGTAACCGATAAGCGAGTATGCGTTTATGTGTGGGTGCGAAAGGGACGAAAGAGGTGTGTCTGGATCGTTCCAAATTCAAATCCGTTATCTTTAACTAACCAGCTGACAGACTTTAGCATTTATGCATACCCAAAGAAAAACGACAATAGTATGGTAAAATTATGATAATTTATGCAGTAATAGTATGAAATGCGTCGAATGTGAAATAAACTTGGTTTTATTGCCATACTAAATACAACCTACGCGAAAGGGATCGTTAACATGCTGTCAATTTGTCGCTCTAACCCACTTTAGTTGTTATACGTGACGTGAACACAGATATAGGTTGAAGAAATGACTAAAAACGTAGAATTACGTACTCTTTAGAATTGATGAAACATTAACTTGATATAACTTTAATTAGTAACAACTGTCGAATAATAAAACCGAATTATTTTAATATGTGTTAAAAAAATATATACTAGCAGAAACTGTTATATAAAATAATATAATAGTTCCCATAAGTACTATATGCTTGATGTAACAAATATATGAGGCGAGTGTAAATGGTAGAGTCGGGAGAGGAAGACCTAGGCGAACATTTCACGATCGATTCGGAGACGTTCTGGAAAAAGGCCAGGTCAAGAGTACTCTAAACCAACGAGCATGCATTGATGAAAGTAGAAGAAGCGAAAGACGTATGTCAGGACAGTAGCAAGTGGAAGAAGATTGTCTCTGCCTACCCCGTTGGGAACAAGGCGTGAATATATACATACATATACATAAGTACTGTTTCTGCCACTACCCCTCCAATCAACACTCGTATAACACTCCTCCAAGCTCACGGAAATAGCGCGGTACGTGTTTCGTCCTGCAATGAGGCATTGACAAGCAATCATATGTAACTTGTATTTTCACACTATTGTGCATATATATATTTAAAATCTCTCGGAAACCCTCACCCTTCCCCCCCACATCTTTCTCATTCTTCCTCCCCATTTCCCCAAATACCGTTAAAGGCCGACAATGCACCTGCAGCGCCACTGGTGTTGCAGATGTACGAGGGGGACATAATAAGAAATGTATGTTTATGTGTAAAAGTGTATGTGGTTTATTTGGTGTATTTCTGTACGTGATAGGGACGTAACATGATGTCAAGTAAATAGCTTTTCCTTCCTT
Source organism: Bhutanitis thaidina (assembly GCA_029286595.1). Lineage (NCBI taxonomy): Eukaryota > Metazoa > Arthropoda > Insecta > Lepidoptera > Papilionidae > Bhutanitis > Bhutanitis thaidina. The sequence goes on from JAGSMS010000010.1 coordinate 15,310,044, forward strand.
ATTTCTTTCAATTAGACGCTCGCAGAATATTGTCGTGAAGTAATCGTAAGAGGTATCTTGTGCTTTTACGTTTCGTTTGGTTAGTAAGGTAACCGGAGGCCCACTCCCCCCTTTCCCAATTCCCTTACGAATCATCCTCCCCATCCCACAAAAATGTCGTTAAGGGCTGGCAACGAACCTACAGCACCTCCGATGTTGCAGATGTACATCGGCGACGGTAATCACTTACCACCAGGTGAGCCGCTCGTTTGCTTCCTTTCAAATAAGAAAAAAAAACCTTAGTATCCTTCTTTCCATTCCATACTTGTCATCGGTCTATTTAATTCCAATATTGAGCATAGGACCTCTTTAAGAAATCGCCTGACAACGAATGTACTTGCATCGGTGGGTTTGTGTTGAATGCAGTACTTACCGCTTACCACCGAAGCTGTAAATGGCACCGGACCAACAGCGTATTTGATCTTAACCGTGGGTGGTTTAAGTCGGTCCGCCATCTTCGATGCTGATCCCGACATAACCTAACACCGCCTCGGTGATTGGTAGGTGCGAGCACCTTTCCACAACGTGGTACAAAAAAAAATTGAGTTCAGCACCGGCACCTACACACAAAAAGTGCTGCTCCTTGTAAATAGTCTCGCCATCATTCGGACGCCGAAGCCACGTACCTTAGTGCTCGCTAGAGGCACCACGTGCTGAGGTGCTACCAAGTTGGTAGGATATATCTGTGACAGAGAATGCCAAATGACATTAAGTCCGCCCTTTGTGTATTTTAATGATTTTAAAGGTGATAGCAATAAAGTTGTAATTAATGAATAAAAATGAACAGTAATGTTTGTATAACACACAACTCTCACACACTGACACTTATACTATTACAAATATCTTCACAATATTTAACTTAATCAGTGTATAATATTTTTCGTTATTTTTATAAAAGTAACGAAAATGACAAAACAATACACAAAGCTTTTTAGTTTTAACAGCTGTAAAAAGTAATAAATGTTCTATCTCCGTTCTTTGCTTCTGCAGATATGCATGAGATGGAAAACTATGCAAAAATCGCTTTTCCTACAGACAATTGAAGCGAGCGCAGATAGCTGATGGCGTCACTTTATTTTTTTAATTTTTTTTTATGAAAAAATAGGCTTGCGTTTGACCTCAACCTTCCCCGATGGAAAGCGAAGATGAGGCCTAGGATGGTACACGCTTGCCTAGATGTCTGTTCACTCTGGCCTTGAAGATATCCAGGCTATAGGTTTCCGGAAAAACTATCCTCGGCAGAGAGTTCCACTCCTTAGCCGTCCGCATAAAGAAAGAAGAGGCAAACCGCTTCGTGCGTAATGGAGGAATGTCTACAACATAAGGGTGGAACTGCTCGCCGCGTCTACTCGTTCAGTGATGGAAAGGGGATGAATCAAAAAATGAATCCGATAAAAAACCGAGAGGCAGGCCACTCGTCTACGGTGTTCGAGGCTTTGAAGTTTATATTAGTGTGTATGCGTTTGTGTCGGCCGCCATATTGAATTCACAGAGCGTTCCCGTACATTACAAAATGAATTCAATGCATTCTTAAAACATGAAATGTGAAATGTAAAACCTTCTCCTTCTTAATTTTGTTTAGACTGATATTTCATGAATTGAAACTTATTTAATCCCGGTTATGTCATGTTGAGAATCAGGAGCGTAACGAAAAATGAAACGAATGAATTAGAAATACAAAAGGAACACGTCGAACGTTTCATCTTTCGTGACGTCAAAATGTACTGAGGTTATTCATTTGGCCCTACAAATTCTCTTTAGGAAGAGAAAATTATTTGTCACAAATGTATACATAGCTTCAAAATAAAAGGTTATTGATTAAAAATTATTTATTCTTTGAATGTTCCATCAAAGCTCTTAATAAATCGGAGTTGATAAAATATGAATAAATGAAATTGAAAAAAGAAATTAATATTAAAGTCGTCTGTTTCTCTAAAACATATATAAACATATACATGATATATTATACACATATAGAATATATTTAAAAATATCTCAGGTCCTTCTTTTATTAGCTTTGTAATTACTGCTACGTTTTTCGTATATAAGCGTGGTAGAGCCAAGCGGCGGCTTTTGCCGCTGCTCGAATGGCCCAGCTCGACCAGATTGATACCACGGCCTCGCAGAATACCGGCGTGAAGTAGAGGCATCTTGTGTTTCTGCGTTTCGTTCGGTGAGTGAGGTAACCGGAGGCCCACATCCCCTCCCTATTCCCCTCCTCTTCCCTCCCATCTCCCAAATAGCCTTAAAGACCGGCAACGCACCTGCAGCGTCTATGGTGTAAAAAAAATATATACCTCTGGGAAAAAATGGTATAGCCACCATTTTCTTATAATTTGCACTAATCGTCATAACAGTAGAATTGAATTATTTTTAAATTTGTTACAGATCCCTATACAGCATCGAAGATCCAGTGCAACGAGACCATAGTGCTGACCCACACCCACCCCCACGCTATAGTGTCCAGCCCGGGTTTCCCGCGCCCCTATCCCGACGACGTGGACTGCGTAAGCGAGATCCGAGCACCAGCTGCTCACACAGTACGGCTTCACTTCGAAGAGTTACTGACGGAACATGAGCCTCAGTAAGTTTTAACTGTACAATTCGAGTGTTTCCATTCTCTAAAGACTTTTTCTTTACGTACTTAGTCTTATAATTACTGATTAGCGTTTAATTGAACGAAGTTTAATCCCGATATTTCGTCACTGGGGGTCGTCGATGGGATCTGATAAATTAAACACGTTAAAATTTCTAAATGAAAATATTTGAAAGGAGGCCTTCGCCCTGCCGTGGGAATCACCGGGCTGCTACTTTATTGTTTTACTTCTTTACCATACGTACCTGTAAGGACTTTACTATCCTGTATAAGATGTAATCAGCTGTTAGATATAGGTATTTCCATGCAAGCGCCTTAAAATGCTGGCATGTATGGAGATTAGCATCTCCATGCCAGCATGCCAGCCGGCCGTCCGTCCGTACTCACGATGCCAGCCAGGCAACTCGGCGACTGGGCCGGTAACCTCGCACCAGTGATCGCCAGCCACTTCCCAACACTAATTTGCAAGGTGTGGTCCTTTTGTTTTTTTTTATTTCAATATTTTATAGCTTACACCTTAAAGTATAAGATAAGAAAGGGCGGACATGATGCCTATTGACATTCTCTACCAGTCAACTACGTCTACTGCAGCCTATGGACCCCTTTTTTTTTTTTTTATTTACATGGGTAAATGGCTGACGCATACCCGCCCTCTCGGGGGCAAGTTCGGGTTATGTCGGGTTCGCACCGACTAAAGCCCCATGATGTCCCACCTTCGTCGCATGTCGGCAGGGTCACGGGAACGCTTTCGCACACATCCGCGACCCCACCAGTGCCGGCCACTTCTCGGGAGAGAACGTTCTCTCGACACCTGCATCAACTTTAATAATCGAAGCCACATTTAGAAGCGTTTTCACGCCCTATTATTCTGGCACAGGCTTCTTAAACCAGAACATGACACCTGTTTCAGTGCTGTTGATTAAATGAATGAATGAATGAAAGTTCTTTATTCTTCGACGTAAGAGAGATAATTTCATTTGTCAAATGTCAATGTTATTATTTTTACAATCTACCACCGTTTCGTAATGAGGCTCCTCTGACAGAGAAGAATCAAGCGAAATAAACTCCGATGGTATCATTTTATCTGGATTAGCCATAGAAATATGTAACAGGGTGGTATAGTATTGGAGATGTATATAATCCGTGCAAATTATATTTCCTTAACCATTACTATACGACACCTGGTCAGATGAAGAGCCTAGTAGCCTAGTAGTGTAGCACCAACCAGCTTCCAATCTCTTGATAAAAAATAAGCGTTTGAATAAAATTGTCGAAAAAACTTTCCGCGTGTATTAAATATAAGTCATTTGCAGACGGAGGCTTAACGCGGTGTTGACGATGTAAAAAATTTCCATTAAATCCGTTAACGCGCACAACTCAACTTAGTGTAAGCCGATTACAGAGTTCTAGCTTGCGACGATACATATGAGGCTTCATTCGGTTGTTATCATACAAAGTTTTAATCATTATTCAAGGACTGTTACTGCTTATATTATTTTTCAACATCATCATCATCATTTCAGCCCATCAGAAGTCCACTGCTGAACATAGGCCTCCCCCAAAGAGTGCCATGAAGCTCGGTCCTGAGCCACCTGTATCCATCGACTTCCCGCAACACTGCGCAGGTCGTCACTCCATCTTGTGGGGGGTCATCCTACACTGCGTTTGCCTGTACGTGGCTGCCACTCGAGAACCTTTTTTCCCCAGCGGTGGTCAGTTCTGCGAGATATGTGGCCGGCCCATTGCCACTTCAGCTTGCTGATCTTTACGGCTATGTCGGTCACCTTAGTTCTGCTGCGGATATCATATTATTTTTTTTACTTATCATAATTCTTTCTACGATAAAAAAAACGTCTGTGTGTGTACTTATGTAGGCACGTAAGAAGTTACTTCTTTACACACGATTAAAAATATAAACAATTAAAAAGAATACAAACCGACAGTTAACCTCAAATCTTTAAACCCGCTTAAAAAAGTTTATTACATAAAAAAACCACTTTCATCACGAATACTCACAATAAATTCTCATTCACCAACACATATAATTTAAAATCACACACAAATACATATGTATATTAATGTATCAATATATTCACTCTCATAATTTTTCCCAAACGCACCAAAAGAAGTATAACCTCAAAAAGAAACCAGACGGAAGGGATGTAAAAGTAAAGTAAAGTAGGTTCCTGTAAGTGCTTACAGCAGGGCAAAGACCACCTTCTCAAACATCTAACAGGGTTTTGGAGCCGGGAAGAGCCCGCCACGCTGCTCCTGTGCGGATTATCAGGCTTCACATATCCTTGAAATAATATGTTTTCTTTTTATTATTTCTCAGAAATGCAGGTTTCCTCACGATCTTTTTCTTCACCGCCGAGCACGTGGAAAATACACCGTCAAAAATTGCTATTAACAATTCTAGTGTTGCCGGTGCACCGGGGATCGAACTCAGGTCACTCCCGCTGTGTGAAACTAAAGCGATCCCCCTGTCCATTAAGCTACCATCTAAGTAAGAAATACATAATCTCCTTCTACCACACGCCATGCAGTGAACCCTGAGCTACTATGAAATGAGAAACAGGCGAGCGAATGATCGCTGAAAACTCATCCGAACAGACTAGTGATTGAGTGCAGCATCACTAGAGCTACGCTACTGCGCGCACCAACCCGTTCGCCCTACGTGATGAGAGAGAGCACAACCTTACCATTACACAAACAGGTCACCCAACTTTATTTTATAAGTTTTTTATTTGCAGACCGTATATGACAATTATATTTAGAATAACTACGCTGTTAAAATTTTAACCATTTTATAGCCGTATTCCTCAACATAATCGACATTTATTCGTGGTAATTTTCCTCGGGGTGCTGAATGGTTAAACTTAACCTCTGAGCTAGAGAAGAGCCAAACCTCTTGTCACCGGCGGCTACCAGTCCAGGGTATAATTCCTTCAGGAATTGCGCCGTGCTGGGGACCGTCACAAATATATAGTCTATCTTTATAGCACCATATTCGCGCCTCCTACCCCATTTCAGCTCCCTCTGATGCCGCTTAGACCCCCGGTCGATGTATACTTGATGTAAGGCGCTGCTAATGTACCTAAGAGACCTCACACAATGGAATAACTTAAACATAACAACTAATCTATACACATGTTTTGAAATTAACTTTTAAGTTATTATAATGAACAGAATGAACAGAACAGGTGTTTTTAAGAAATTACATGAATCTACTGCAGCTGTAACAGATGAAACGATATTTTGAATTATTCACATAAACACAAACACATCTACTAAAACAAATGAAACAAAATGAATGTTATATTTTTAATTAAAACAAATACTATCTACTAAAACAAATGAAACAAAATGAATGTTATATTTTTAATTAAAACAAATACTACCACCGAGATCAACGAATTTTAGAATTTTAATTAGAAAATATTATGAATGTGATTTATTCATTTAAACAACACAAAGGTACATAGTACTTCTTGTAAGAAGAACAAATGAAAGGAAAAAGCAAACAATTGAACCATTTAAGTAAAGCCTCAGACGACTTTGAACTTTATGAACCCCTATGAAGACGTAGGCGAACATTTCACGATCAAACCGGAGACGTTCTGGAAAAAGGCCAGGTCAAGAGTATTCTAAACCAACAAGCATGCATGCAAAGAGTGATATAAGTGGACGAAGCGATAGACGTATATCAGGACCGTAGCAATTGGAAGGAGAATGTCTCTGCCTACCCCGTTGGGAACAAGGCGTGAATATATGTATCTATGCATTGTATATATTCACATTAGGATTGGGTTGTATATATAAATAACACATGTATACGAAATATATAATTAATAAAATACCTATAAAATTAAGCAAAATGAATAAATAAAACCCAAACAGACTGAATCCCTCCCGCAGGGGAGACCAGACGTCCGACCTCCTTTTACATCATTATTATTAAAATAGAATCCAGAACAATACAACAACGATATCAATTGCGTTTAACGTAATTAAACTTACATAGCTATCACTTCTAACATAAAATAAGGCCGTATTTGGCATTATTTAATGTTAGAAGTGATGTATTAATAATTTTGTAAATCGCTGTTGGATTGCCTAATAAAATAAATAAATAAATAAATAGCTTTTGGTGAATTTGATATTCTTTAACCTTTATGTATACTTCTCATATATCAACAAACGCTACGTTTCCAAAATTTAAGCTAATTGATTCTATAAAAACTGTATATTCTGTGAAAAATAAGAAAAAAGAACTTATGATTCCTGTACGGGTTTTATATAATTATTTTCCGGCATGATCGCTTTTTATTCAATCGTTCATGTCGCAAACGACATCGTACAACAGGATCCCATATCAATTCACAGTCAATAGTTATCAGTTATATATATTCAAAATATATTATTGATATTGTTAATTGTTATATATATACAATAACAGTTTTTCACATAAACGTCCTATATTTAAGCGCCAATAGCCAAATGGGTTAGGGTGCGGAGTACGAAACATAAGGTCGTAAGTTCGAGCCCGCCATTCGAGTATTGTCGTGAACCACTCCAGATACAAGCTGTTGGTTTAGTTGAAGGATTAACAGGAATATTAGTAATGTTAAATAATAAATAGCAATGCTAGTATTCTTTATAAAAATAAGAAAATATTCGTTAATGAAACGGATATACGAAACAAAATAATCTTAATAATATCTCTACACGTTTCTATTTCCGAGATCCCATATTCCTCACAATACTGTATGAAATGTATTTGGTATTTCAATTTAAATATGTCTAAATATCACTCACCCTTACCCATCGTGGTAAGTATAACCAAACGTTTCAAGAAATGCATGCAGGCTTTTTTACCTGCGCTTTCCTGTGAGACATTTCATCTTTAAACTTAAAACAACCAATGAGAAATTAAGATCTTAACATGTATACCAGGTATTGTTACATGTATGCTTATGTACTGTACACACACACATATATATATGTTGTACAGGTGAACAGAATCCTTCTCTGCTTAGGAGTCGTGTGGGAACGTACCACTTTCTCTTACCGATTTCTTCCACAAAACCGCTGTGTGTTCCGGTTTGACAGTGAGCCGGAATAATTAGAAAGAAAGAAAGAAAGAAAGAAACATTTATTGCACAAATACACCACTCAATAGCAAATAAACATTGCAACTAATTTAATAAAATAATTATTTATACAAACAATGTTTAACGTCGCCTCCTCTAGAGGAGTCGCGCGGCGCACGGGCCGAACAGACCGCACTCGGCTTAATGCTGCAGTTGAGACTACAGCGCTGGTTTCCAGTGAGCCTGTGTAATTACGCTCTGCAGCGACAGAGACAGAATTATCTCTGTCCTCATCGGTGACAACGCATCTGTAACCTTCTTCGATTGGAGTTGTTTGCAGGTGTCCATGTCCTGCAGTAGCCTCCTACCATCTGTTGGACTTTAGGCAAGTTTTTCATCCCAATGCAATAATGCAAAATCTTACTTCAAATCAATTTCCTAAGCCGGGACTTGATTTTCTATTGTAATTTCACGCTTGTATTGCAAATGATCGAAAACATTACACTATGTTGTTTTTAAAATTAATTCAATGTATAAATTATATCTCAAACCTTTATATTTATAATTCATACTAAGCGAGAATACATATATTCCTAGAATAGTTAATGAAACACGTGTTTCACTCAATAATGAGGGATTATACACGCGTGCAATGCAGATGGCTGACATGTGCATGTTATTTCATCTGTAACAAATAGGAACGGGAAACACAAATGCGTTTCAGTTTTGTATATCTGTTAACACTTCACGTAAATCACTAGGTTCTACTTTCTTTGACAACGTGTAAATAGTACACAGCTGGACATACGTACGCTTCGGTTATAACTTATATCTGTCAGTATACAAAATGTACCTCTGTGTTAATTTTTTTTTTTATGGACAAGACGGCAAACGAGCAAGCGGTTCACCTGATGGTAAGTGATTACCGTCGCCCACATACATCTGCAACACCATAGATGCTGCAGGTGCGTTGCCGGTCTTTAAGGACATTTGGGAGATGGGAGGGAAGAGGAGGGAGCCTCCGGTTACCTCACTCACCGATCGAAACGCAGAAGCGCAAGATGCCTCTACTGTTCACGTCGGTATTCTGCGAGGCCGTGGCACCAACCCGGTCGAGCCGGCCCATTCGAGCAGCAGCAAAAGCCGCCGCTTGCCTCTACCACGCTTAAAGAATTTCAGTTCATTCAGCCATTTACATGTGGATATTTTGCGATCGCTAACTGAGTTTGTAATTCGGCTCACGTAGGTCAAAAATTGTGGGTCACGCATATTTTTTTTTTAGTAGTAGATTCGACTCCGGGACCCACAACTACCACTAGTAAAAAGTAAAGTAATAGCCTGTAAGTGCTCACTGCTGGGCAAAGGCCTCCTTCTCTAATACTAGTATCAGAGAGGGTTTAGGAGCCGGGAAGGGCACGCCACGCTGCTCCAGTGCGGGTTGGCGGGCTTCACATATCCTCGAAATAATATTTTTTATTATTTCTCAGACATGCAGGTTTCCTCACGATGCAGGTTACCTCTTCACGCTTTACAGCCTTTTTATTTTTTTAAAAAGTCCAAAATTCAGGAAGAAATAATCAAAAGCTTCTCATTTCATTTAACGAGGTTTCCGTGTAACCACACTACATCTGTGTTTTGTATTTACCACATAAAATCTGTTTTCATCCATTCAGATCGGGATCATTAGTTTGGGTTATAATCACAGCTAGTTTTTTAACGTTTATAGGATAGAGCTGAATCGAAAAAAAATACGAAAAAAAAACCTTCCTTCTTTAAACCCTCCTTAATTTTCCCCCTCAGTTTTTCTTTATTATGTTAGGATTTTATTTTTATTCTGTGAATTGAATTTCAACCGGCTATCATTAACGGTTCAAAAGATACAGGTCATTTAATTGTGGTCCGTTGTGGGAGTTGAGCCGTGGTAGCCTGAGAAATAATAAAAAATATTATTTCGAGGATATGTGAAGCCCGTCAACCCGCAATGGAGCAGCGTGGCGGGCCCTTCCCGGCTCCTACACCCTCTCAGATATTAGAGAAAGAGGCCTTTGCCCAGCTGTGGGCACTTACAGGCTGCTAATGCTGTTTGTTCTAAATAATATGCCATTTTGATTCTTCATTTTTTTCACCTTGTTATGTACAATGAATTTGACTACTTCTGGAATGTTTATGGTAGAACAGAATAATTTTCGAAATATAAAAATGGCGGAATGCTGAGAGTGCCAACACAGATCGGTGACGGACACAAAAACACGGCTACCATACCCGATAATTACGTTAATTCCTCCCCTTTTTATATATCATTTTTATGTATTTCAAATGATTGATTAATGATCTTTCAACTTGTTTCACGAGTTCATATTGAGTTATATGTACCAATTAAATCATATGCGAGTATATATGTACAGAACGTTACAGAAGTAAACAATTAAACAGGTCCCAGGTATCTTTTGTACTTTCATTTCAATATCCATTCTCACAAACAGAGTAATGTCTAGTCTGTCCTCCTATTTATCTATGTATTTATTCTATATATAATAGGTTTGATTAAAAAAATATTCTTAAAAGTGAAGTACATTTGACCGAACGCCGTGTGCAGCTTAACGAGCGTCTGCAACTAATTGTTTTTTTTTTAATTTTAACAACGACCAATACATTTTGATCCCTGTTTTATTTTGAAACACTAAGAACAAAGACGGTGTTGTTATACGAAATACTAAATGCAACAAAAACACTAATCAAGCTTTATTAAAGGTGCAGACTCTGCCAAATACCAACGATTTCTTTGTCTTTATATTACATTTTCGTGGTACTGTGTTACAGATAACTACAATTTTAAACTTTACTAAGCTTCTAGTTTGTTACCGTATGTTTCATTTCGTTTATTAAGTAACTATGGCTTACTACCAACGATCCATTGCAATGAGCTATGGTAGCCTAGTGGCCAGCGTGTCTGCTTTAATTTCATAATACTATTGACCTTACCACGTACAAAATTACGTATGACATTTTTATGTTATAATAATAAAGGATACCTAAAAAATAAACACTTACGTTTGATTATAATTTCATAAATCGTATTTAATGTATATTTGTAGCTTTAGCATTAATATTAATTTCGTGCCATTCCTTCTGACAACACTTTTTTTTTTATTATTAGATAACCGCCACACAACCCACGGCTTGTCTCGGAAGGAGCTGACAGTAATAAATCCCGGCCGACTTGCTCGCCGACTGTCGGGATTGCAATGGAATCCCCCGTCATCCGATCCGATCGAGTAAACAATATCCGATTGCCGCGACGTATCGGACTTATTTATTGAGATAGTTTCAAACTAAGCAACGTCACTGTAGTATTTTAAACCATAGATTTCCTTACTTTTTGCTAGCGACCGTTGAGGAAGATATTTTGAGAGTGAAGAAGGATTTTAGATAACCATAGACCACGCTTGTCGAACGGATCGAGGGTAGCAGTATTATAGACCGATCGACAACTGACGCAAGCTCGGTTAACCCTGCTCAAACAAACACTGTACATGCTTAGTTAGTAGTAGCAACAGAATCACCATCCCCCGCCGACGCATAAGAGCGTATCGAGCGAACAGGACACCCGCGTACACACCGTACACTCGGGGTCCGAACCTCCCTTGGACGGTACGTAAGCAGTACATTAGATGTACAATTGTACGCCTACATAAAACATAACGCCTGCGGCCTCAGGGACGCTGTAAAAGCTGTAAAAGCCAAAACGGCTAACAGCAATAACTTCATCGAATACATGGTAGCAGTATTTTACATTAAAATACGCATCTTCCTAATTTAGACACGTCTAAGTCTAGAAGAAACGGTGTGTTTAGACAGCAGTTAATTATATAAAACCTACTTATTATGTTCCTTATATCGAATCAAAATTTATATAAAAAAAATTTAAAAAACTTTATTAGTAGTGCTCACTATGGTCTTTGTGGAAATAGTGATAGAAATTCTAAAAATAAAAGTTGATATTTTTTTTTCAAATAACGTAAATATGCTAAAAGTCATTCGTAATGAATATTAGTTTCCTAAACTCGGCATCAGTACCTGAGCCGCTACATCGCTGGATTTCTTTTACAGCGCTTCGGCGACGCAATCGAACGGCAACAAACGCCAACGCGGGTGGTCGACATAGTTTATAACTTAGATCTTGTAGACCTAGTAAAAGTAGCAGCCTGTAAGTGCCCATGGCTGGGCAAAGGCCTCCTTCTCAAATACGAGTATCAGAGAGGGTTCAGGAGCCGGGAAGTGCCCGCCACGCTGCCCCAGTGTCCCAGGTGGCCCAAGTGACCCAGGGCACTTGCGCTCTATGATACTAAAGTGAGCGCCCTAACCACTAGGCTACCACGGCTAGTAAACGACTTGCGAACATATAAATATTTTAAACGTGGTAGAGCCAAGCGGCGGCTTTAGCTGCTGCTCGAATGGGCCGGCTCTACCGGATTGGTAGAGCCGGCGTCGCAGAATACCGGCGTGAATTAGAAGCATCTTGTGCTTCTGCGTTTCGTTCGGTGAGTGAGGTAACCGGAGGCCCGCATCCCTTCCCTATTCCTCTACTCTTCCCTTCCATCTCCCAAATATCCTTAAAGACCGGCAACGCACCTGCAGCATCTATGCTGTTGCAGATGTATGTGGGTGACGGTAAGCACTTACCAACAGGTGAACCGCTTGCACGTTTGCCGTCTTTTCCATAAAAAAAAATCTTGAGTCAAATTAACAACAACTAAAAAAGTATCTCGATTCTTTTAGTATTTGGTGTATGACCTAGAAATGGCCTGTACAATATAAATATAAATTTAATGTCGCAACGTCGCATCCATCCTGGTCTTCATCTTCTTCTTCATGAGCCTATTTAGGTCCACTTATTTTTCACACACCCGATCAGAAAGCGCCGGCAAAATCCAGCATGCCTTTCTCGCGAGCCTTGGCTATATTCACCGAGCTGGGCAAGCGGATTAGTGACCTACGGAATAGGTAGACTGCTCCCAATCTCTAGTCTGTGGGGTTTTGGGTTCGGTAAATTCGAATGGATTTTCCACCATCATTCAATCGCTAGAGCCTCGTTTGTTTGCTGGGAAAATGCACCACATGCATTTACATTAGAAGAAAAAGTTGGTATGCACTTCCCCTTTAATTTCATAGGAAATTGCAAAGCATTAATTACAAAAGAATAATATTTCATACCTTGGTTTGTAAACAGTAGTTCTGAAGCACACACGTATCAAGTTGCGTTGTTGCATTAGCTAAAGTATAAACAACAAAAGCATGATATACTAAAAGGTAAGTAGAAATCTCGTGTACGAATGAAACGTCTGTGAGATATAATATCGGGAAGATTTTCCCGCCGTCTGTTCGCTCCCCTCTAATGGCCGCCGTGTCTAATGTCTGTAATTAAATGGTAGCTGTTTTGAAACTCGATACGCGTGTTTGTTCATAATACAATAACGTATCGGACATGTTAATGAAATGATTGCATATAACACAAACATGTATAACGTAACACTTTTACTAATAAATTGTACATAATGGATCGTTATCTCCTCTTGAGACTGCTAATAGTCCACCGCTGGGCGCAGGCCTCTCTCCCAGTGGGTGAACTTGCCGTTATAGGTACGCTTGGTTAACGCCCCGCGCATTGTTAATCCGTCATCTATCTAACGGTATTCATTCCTTTAAGAATTTTCTCTTGATCGACTCTTACTTCACCCACAGGAAAAATGGAGGTGGTGGCAGAGATTCTTACGCTGCCACCATACTACGATTTGACCACCGTGGAGAAGATTTTACAATTTTTTTTGAGTAATTCAAAATATGCAATATGTATTTTTGTAATTTTACACTTGTAACTACAAGTGTAACTATAAGTGAAAATAGGTTCAATAGTTATAAATTTGCAAATTGTCAAAGTAACGAATAAATCTTATCCCTTAGCTTATCTCTAAAACATATTTCACTTACATAAGGCTACATATCTCGCAACCGAACGAAATAAAGCGCATCCCCCCATCCCCTCACGAAGAGCGATGACTCACGAATATGTGATATGCGCTTGTTACAAAATCCTCTCAGTATCTCTGCCAAGATGAATGTCTGCCAAGAACTGTCGACGACACGTCGAGCCCGGATGAAATTAAATTACATTATGCATTCCACTATATTATTAGTATATACTATATACATATTATATATACAGACATAACATATTTTTTTTTGCTCTGTCTTGTCGGGGAAAGGTAACCTACCTACCTGTCACTGAAATCAGTGACCAGGGTAACCGACGTAGCCGTTAGGAATTGCAAACTGAAGCAGCAATGGGGTGACCATAAATCTCATAGAACTGACCACCGTCGAGGACGAAAGGTTCTCGCTTGGACTGCCAAGCGAGAATTAAAATTTTTTTTACAGGCAAACATGTACCACGACACCTTCCCCACCCATGCTCCCCTACCCACAAGTTATATCACTAATTTATAATTGGACTTTCTATCTATCCATACCAGTCTAAATAAATAAAAAAAGTTACAAATATGGGAGTATGTTTGTTATTTTTTCGACCCACTACTGGGATGGTTAGAGGTCTATAAATTGAAGTCGAACCCAACACTTGTCACCAGACCTTATTTGGGACAACGTGAGTGGTGGTGAGCCTGTCGCGGTCAAAGTGTCCAAGCCGACGATACAAATCGTATGCAAGTTTGAAAACTTATTGGTAGGAGCACTCCGCATGCGGAATCCTACACGAATCTCCCGCTTCGGAGGCCGATCTCCTAACCATGCGGCCATGGTGGCAGTCTGAACCCCGCTGGACATAAGCCTTTCATCCTCATCACGCTCGGCTTGTCGATGGGTGACCCTCGCTGCTCACCCATTAGTCGCCTATAGTTTTTGAGTTTGCATGTTAAGACTGTTTGTAAATTAAAGTATGTATGAAATGAAAAAGCCTTTTTTATGCGAACCTTTTTAATAAAACAAAACAGTCTTGCATCGTAAACCGAGAGCAAAATTTCAATATAAATATGCGCTTAAAATGTTTTGTGTCGGCTCATTTAACTTGGTTATTTGTTTAATATTCTCTTTGAGATATGAAGCGGTAAAATAAATAATAAATATGCATACCGCGTCATGCTTTTACCGCTCTGAACTTTTACACTTATTAAGAATTTATATTCTCCAACGTTTTTCGCTTATTTTGTATGTTTTCTCAAAGATCTTAAGATTCTGGAAATCTTTTCGATTCTAAAATAAAATTCCTGACTTTAATTTATCTATCCTTTAATTTAATTTTTTTTCCTGTCGCAGTAAACGTCATTTTTATGTGTACGGAATGAGACTCAGAGACGTACTGCTTTATCACGGGACTATAATGTCGGTATTTGTAACAATATTCTGGCATTTCCTGAATCCGAGAGTGCTAGAATATTGTTTCAAATTGTTAAATTGGGGCTAAATGACAGGTAGATTAAGTTAATTTAATTGTGTATCCATAAGACTTAAAATGTATGTATGGCTGATCCGGGGAGTGCATGCAACAACGAGGGTGACATGTTCGGTACATACGAACAAACCCTCCATTAAATAAAGATTTAAAAAAAAAATTAGGTATACTATACTAGCTTGATATGTACTACATGGATCAAATAGTTTTAGGAATCAGATACTTTATTTTGGAATTCCTTGGACTGTGTGCAGAATGTGGAGATTATAAATTCATTAGATGCCATTGCCACGAATAATAAAAAAAATAACTGCTCCTAATTTTTTTTTCGTTGTTGGCATTTGGCGGGAATTTGATTCGTGTGCAAAATGGAGACAATCGAAGCTCGTGATGTTATCAAATATATATTTATGTTCATATATAAATGTGTTTTTTAACAATTGGAGTCTAGTTTAGGTGTCAATGCTCCGTCTTACTCTGCAGTAGCATACAGGCGGTGTGCGGAATTTAAACGCGGCAGAACCTTCTGGAACGAAGTGACTCGCTCCGGTCACACAACCACCGCTACCGAAGAAAACATAAAAACACTTTTAAGCAATGTTTAAGATAGATTGACGTGTGTCTATTCATTATATAGTGGAGATTCTACAGCTTTCGTTTGGAACAATTCAGTTAATTTTAACTTTTAACCTTGAAATTCAAAAAGGTGCCCGAACTTTTAGGTACAACAAAAGAAAGCTAGAGTTAACATTTCAAATACCAAATTTGGCGACTTTTGATGAAGACACAGAACTTTTTGAATACATTTCATGACCCTTGTCGTAACGTGGGTTCACCATTTATCCCGGAGACGAAAAACTATAGTAAGGTCTGGAAAAAATGGTCTTCCCCGCCAGCAAGAAATTCAAGAATAATCTATGCCAGCTTTTGCAGGTATTTCAGACCAATTTCCAGGAGTGGCCTTAGAAAGTGATGATTGTGATAATGATAATTCCATCACTTTTCCCTCTCTTCTATTTTGATTTCGGAATGACGTCGTTTGTTAACCATGTGCGAGCGAGGTTAGCACTCCAGCACCTAAGTCCCAATCTTCGCCTCGCTCGCCTTGAGATTAAAACTAAATAACAAACAACGTGCCCATCATTTTAAAACTAACGAATGCATTCGTAGTGTGAGATTTTACGTTCTTCATTCATTCTCTTTGCGTTTTTCAATCGCTTTACGTTCTTTTATGTTCTTTCACAGTTGCAGTTACGACTTCCTTGACATCTACGAATCGCTACAGGACAATAGCACCGAACGCGCTGGTGAAGAATGGTTGCTGCCGGAGAATCATCACTTCTACAGTCATGAGAACGAGGTAAATATGGTCGTAATGAACTTCTTTTTCGCTTCTTCTTGGGCATCCTAGACCGGATCCACAACAAATTAACTTTTCAAGCAGGCGTATGAAAAAAGCTTAAAAATTCCATACGTAAAACCTTGATTCTAATTTCACTAATATAGAAAATGCGAGCACTTCTTTTGGAAAAAAGGCTCCTAATTCATCTCAAAGTTGGCCGAAATTAAACTGTAATTATATGATAATTTGTGATAGGAAAATATCTTGAACAATTATGTTGGAGCACGATTTCTTGTACGATGTAACCAAGTTTCACTTAATTTAAAATTACTATTAACGATTACATTTTTTTAAATTATTATTAATTTAATTTATAGGTATAAATAAGTACATATATTATGGCTAAGTAATAATAGAAATTATTATTAAGCCAAGTCGATTTTTTAAGAAGGAAACATCCTGCACTATTGCAGCGTATTTCGTGCATTTTCTATTGCATTGGTGTGACAACTTGCATTCCACCTGATGGTAAGTGGCTTTTACTCACGGTCACCTGCAAACGACTGGCTACTTATCATAGCGGTTCAGTATACCCACGAAACCGTAACTCAACAGTGGTTGCACTGCTTTTTGGCAGCAGAAATGGGTAAGAGTGTAATACCTACCCAGACGACACCTGAGTAGAGAAGGAGCCCACCATTTCACTGATTTGGGCCACTGATTTGGCCATTATCCAAGCTTAAAGTTGGTTAATTCTTGACGAGTTGAAACTAATATAACAATAAAACAAACCATAATATAATAAAAAAAACAAACCATAACAATAGAATTTCTATTGTTATGGTTTGTTCTCTCGAGAACTGTTAACAATTAAGAGAATACCTACGGTGTTTCTTTCGCCTGTTTCCTCTCCGTCAGGGGAACCACATTATGAAATGATGGTTGATTTGGAAAACGATTGATTTGATATTTAAAGCATTTAGCTGATATTGTAGTCATAGTCGAAATAGAGCTGGAAGATATCATAATTTCAAATCATTAATCTGCTTAGAAACATTTTGAAGGTGACGAAAGCCATCCCGAATTCGAGCGTTTGAAGAGGATCTGCCCATCCTATAGCGAGTCCACAGCGAATATTACAAATAACATAACCAACAACCACTATCTTTCCTTTTATTTTAAAACAAAACACATTCGCTTTGACGGATCAATACACGGCCGCGCGACCGGATATAGTGCCTTCGACCGTGGCGTAAGGACGACTAACTGAGAATCGAAAACGAGGTTTAATAATGTAAGACCGGAAATAGCAACATTGCCCGCTATACCAAAAAAAAAAAACCAGCGTGGTGAGTACGGGAAAACCTTGCAAGAAATACAAGGCCGGCCCACGTTCAGCAGTGCACTTAAGTAGGCTGATAGAGACGAAGAGAAAGTGACAATATAACCTAGTGACATCTACCTGTACACCACTCCATTCCAAGCAGGGCCATTTTTTTACATACGTCTTTCGCTTCTCCCACTTTCATCAATCTTGGCATGCATACTCGTTGGTTTAGAGTACTCTTCACCTGGAGTTTTTGCAGAACGTCTCCGATTTGATCGTGAAATGTATTTGTATTGTTCGATAAAATGAACATGTGAACAATGTACGTATATACTTTGGATACCAGTCCGCTGAACTGATTGGCTGCGTTCGAAACGAAACGTGCCACTCGTAACAACATTACCCCATCAACAGCGCAATCCAATCAAGCTCTATAACATCACGTCGAAAATTCAATTGACTTGATTCATTAACATAGAGATATCGTGAATAATCAGATTCTCGCTTCGGAACTCCGGGTAATATCAAATTTTGCGAATGGTCAAATCATTCATCATTTGAAGATCCTGTTTGACTAATTTTTATATGATAATTTCTGTAGGTCACGAGATGAGCTTATAGCATATATGTTTTGTATTAGTAAAATTAAGCATCTTTTAATGTAATCACTTCGCTACTTTAAGGGTTCCGTACGCGTTTATTATAACAAGGCCTACGCCATCTATCCCTCCGTTCGTCTATCTGTCCTATCTTTAAAGATTTGTTATAACCAGTTGAAATTTTCACAGAATATCTTATTATGCCTGATACCATAACAGGTAAAAAAAACCTATATAAGAAACGTGTTAATTTCAAGTGTTTTTTTTTGTTTTTGCTCTACCCTAAAAACATAACAGCGTCAAACTCGATGTGATTTTCTTTTTCTTTAATAAATAAAGAGTTTGTTTTTCTTTAATCGAACTGATTAAAGAAAAACAAACTCTGAAGTAAAACAAACATATAATAAAAACTATGGCCAAGTGTGAGTCGGGCAAATGCAAGGAAACTGGATGAATAAAATAAAACAGATTTTTTTGATGTCAAAAATACGGAATCATCGGTACGCGAGCTCGACTCGCACTTGACCGGTTTCTCGTTTCTAGTGCTTTCGTTGCAGCGCCTGCTTGACATGAGAATACAAGTATGGAGATATGGTTCGTTTTTACCAGTAAAAAAAAACAGAAATTCAGAAATAAAGAATCTATTATGATCATCCTTCAGCAGTATTTGATCTGCCATTCTACTTATAGTCTTGGTGATTTGAAAATCATTCGCGAACAAGTAAACCACAGACGTGCGAATGCAAAATGCATTCTCTTATTTATGTTTATATGTTTTGTATTGTTCTCCTATTACTGTGTTAGTGTAATTTCAGCTGCGTCAGCTAGGATTATACTCTACTGAATCAAACCGAATCCAATAATTTATTCATACATTTCACTTGACAAGCGTAATTTTTTTTTAAATCTACCCCCGTTTCGTTATGAGGCTCCTTTGACGGAGAAGAAACTGGCGAAAGAAACTCCGTAGGTATCCTCTTTCTTTTGTGTATTTTGTTTTCCAAAACAAAAAGTTTTAATAGTGTATATATTAGAAGATTTTTTATTGAAACGCCTCGGGTTCGACACCCGTTAAGCTCATTAAGTAAAGCTCGATAATTATATCAGGGCGGAAGGTTCAAAGGCGCCCTTGTGAAAGTTACACGTACGCCGGCAGGTATGGGAGGAGATGGAGACTCTGATACCGGAGTCGGACTCCATAAGTGCCGGATGGGCTCGCGACGCGCCGACGATGCACGCGCGCCGCCTGTGCGGCGATTGGAGCGGCAAGCTCAAGCTGCTCCGCTACCGATCGCGAAGCAACACGCTGCGGCTTCGCTTCCGGACGGACCACTCCGGCCGCTACGCCGGCTACCGCGCCAAGGTCACCGTCGCCGACTGTAAGTGAACAATGTTTGTTTTTTTTTTGTTTCCCCCACGGGAAAGACGGCAAACGAGCGAGCGGTTCCACTTGATGGTTAGGGATTACCGTCGCCAACGTACATCGGTAATATCGGCCAGTGGTGTTGCAGTCGCGTTGCCGGCCTTTAGGGTTATTTGGGAGATGGAAGGGAGGACGAGGAGGGGGATGGAGACCAAGATACAGGAGAACAAGATGCCTCTACTTCACGCTGGTATACGGTCAAGTAATGGGCCATTCACACGCACTGGACTCTACTACAATCAGAAAAGTATGTTATGGTTCACAACTACATGATGTTTACAGATTGCACACTCTCTCTCTGTTTTCGTAATTTCCTGAATCATTGATTCTCTTCAGGTTTGGATGCGGCTCCTAAACTCTCTCTGATACTCGTATTTGAGAAGGAGGCCTTTGCCCAGCTGTGGGCACTTACAGGCTGCTACTTTACTTTACTTTACTTTAGGCTGAGTAGACTGGACCCGAATTTTAGGGCGGCGGCGAATATGGATCGAACATTTTTGTTTGCCTTACAGAAAAAAAAACATTGTTATATATACGGAGAAGAGAAGGTCTCGAAAATTTATTAAAATTGTAATATTTTAGTACATAATTAGTGCATGATTGAGCTTTTCTCAGCCAAGAAATATACCCAAAGATTGTTTCTTGAGTAAGTTTCACTAGATCGTGAGTTGTAAGAGTAATCTAGGAACTGACCACAAAACGATCCCTTAGCTCACGATCATACTAATAACGGGAAACTGCTGTTCATAATGATGACGTTAGAGAACAAATCATAAAATTTATGAACGAAGAAAATGTTAAAATTAATATGGTTGTAAACTAGGGTGTTGAATTGCAGAGTTTAGTAAGAGCGGCTGAAGCTGATTAGCCTGCTGGCGGCGAACCTAAGAAGCTGTAAAAGCCAAAACGGCTAACAGCATTAACTTCAGCGAATAAATAAATAAAAAAACTGGCGGCGAATACACCATTCTTTTCTCTAGTTAGCAAACACGCCACAACAGATGTCCGAATCATGACGGAGAATCTAAATAACTCTCACTAAAAATCCTGCGCTCACCATCCCGCTTGCCAGCGTGGTGAGTCCTTTCAATGCATAACGGCTTCTGCTGGCAATTACTCGATGAGGCTTTTTTTGTTAAAATTCAGCTTTAAAGCGATCTAAAATATTCATATTATATAAATTTTCGTATTATCTCGTTTAAAATATATTGACATATAGCATATTTTTTTTATTTTATCTCATGCTTGTTTAAAGGGTTCATCATCATCATCATCATTTCAGCCTATCAGAAGTCCACTGCTGAACATAGGCCTCCCCCAAAGATTGCCACGAAGCTCGGTCCTGAGCCACCTGCACCCATCGACTTCCCGCAACACTGCGCAGGTCGTCACTCCATCTTGTGGGGGGTCGTCCTCCACTGCGTTTGCCTGTACGTGGCTGCCACTCGAGAACTTTTTTTCCCCTGCGGTTGTCAGTTCTGCGAGCTATGTGGCCGGCCCATTGCCACTTCAGCTTGCTGATCTTTACGGCTATGTCGGTTACCTTAGTTCTGCTGCGGATATCATCGTTGCAGACTCGATCACGCAGAGAAATACTGAGCATAGCCCTTTCCATAGCGCGCTGAGCAACTTTGAGCTGCCTCATACGGCCTGCAGTGAGGGACCAAGTGGGTTACGTAATATATGTTTCCAGTTTTTTTTTATTTGAACATAGGTTCCAGATGAAAACCAGCGTCCCAGCCGCTAAAGCCTGACAATAACCTGATCTGGAGACCCATTGATCCTGCCATGAGACACGAACATGCATTATTTATGGTTTCGTTTTTGTTTAACATGTTCTGTGTGTGTTGTCTCTTTCTTTCTATTTTTTAATAAATAACTTAGCTAATCTAAGTTAAGCATTTAGCCAGATTGCTTAGATTGCGTCAGTGTTTAATGATGGTTACCGGTTCGATTTAAAATAACAATACAGTCTTACATTGATCATGAACCTGTTGCATAAATAAAACAAGTCACTTTATAAGCAAGTGTCATGGCGGCACATTTTATTTGACTTCCGATATTTGATTTGCAAATATAATTTATCTGAATAAACGAATTCGTCTCTACAGATACTCAAAGTTACATATTTATTCTATAGCCATAGATATCGTCTATTGTTCAACAACTAAGTTACCCAATCCCAACTTCCGCCGAGTTGTTACGCCTCGTCGTGTTTTCCGAATAGAACCTTTCAGTGCGGAAGAACTGCGGATGTGAGAGTCCGAGCCGTACAGTCTACTCCGTGCAAACATCCAACAAGTCCATTCACAACAATGTAACTGACAACTGCTGCAGATGTTATGTTTTTTTTTTTTTTGAAACCGTAACTTTTTACATGATCGTTACTGCTTACGAATTGGAAGACCTGATTTAATTTCGCTATGTAATGAGCTCGTGCCAAAGAGTTTTCTTTTATTGGATTTTCACCAGCACTCCACCAGATGGTAAGTGACCACTGCAGGGCATGGACACCTGCAAACATCTTCAATCGTAGAAGGTTACAGATGCGTTAGCACCTGAAAGACTGGCTACCACTGCACCTGATGGTAATTGGGTACTGCAGTCTATGGTCATCTGCAAATAACATCATTGGAAGGAGATAACATATGCGTTGTCACCCCTGAGAACTAAGAAGGAATCTCACGCACACCGTAATGATACTGGCTGTCAAGAACTTGCAAGCCTGAAAACAACAGTGGTCGGACTGGTGTTTGGCTGTAGAAGTAGGCAAGAGAGCGGTGTACAAACCCAGATGACTCCTAGACAGAGAAGAAGTCTAACCACCTAGTTTTTCATATCACACTAAGACTGCTCTAGACTCACCACCTGTCGCGTTGATCCCTATAACCTTCGGCGAAAAGTGAGTTCAGACATCTTCGATCACACCAGAATTGTATCGAGAGAGTATACTTTTATAAATGTTTATATTAATATAAATTTTTACTATGGTTCTGGGCTCACTTTTTGGCCTAAGCCAAGGTTTGGCAACCTTTTGAGTCGGCGGAGTTAAAAATTACAATTTATAAAATTTAAACAGCCTCAAAAAAATTTCTTGCCAACATAAATAGTACTAAAAATTAAAAAAAAACTAACAGCTTCACATTCAAAGAGCTGCAGGTTGTCCACCCCTGGTCTAGGCCAATTGTAACACACAGTCATGTTGTGTTGCGCGGTGACCCGAGTCTCTGTCACATTCATGATGATGGCATTCGAGCCTTTCTCTAATCATATCATGAGCGTTCATCGGATACGGGAAGATGTGACTATAAAATATTATACTCCTCCCCGCCATTATGAATACTGTTATTTGCTGACAAGTTACTAACACAGTTCTGTCACCCCTGTCCGGCAGTGGACTTGCACAGAATTCTATTCTAGTCATGCATATACAGAGAGAGTACGAACAGGGCTGACTGCATCGATACTAATTTGTGTCTCTCGTATAAATGACGGCCGGTTTCTCGAGTAACAGAATCCATCAATTATTTAGAACCGACGAAGTAGTTCATTTCCTGTCCGTGTGCTTTGCAAAGCTACAGCTTTCCATTAGTCCTCTGTATTCCATCGATGTGTGGGTAAAATGCATCCTGGCTGTGGTGTGAAATAGAATAGAAGAAACTTATTTCTTTTATTTGAACTTGTGTATGTAAAGATGATCGACAACAAGGACTGGATGTCGGGCTTGCATTGTCAATTCACCGTATATCGGCAGGACCACGGAAACTTTTTTTTTTATGGGAAAGTCGGCAAACGCGGAAGCAGTTCACCTGGTGGTAAGTGCTTACCGTCGACCACGTACATCTGCAACACCAGAGGTTCTGCAGGTGCGTTGCCGACCTTTAAGGATATTTGGATGATGGGAGGGAGGATCAAAAAGGGGATGGGGAGGAAGAGAGGGCCTCCGGTTACCTCACTCACCGAACGAAACGCAGAAGCGTAAGGTGCCTCTACTTCACGCCGGTGTTCTGCGAGGCCGTGGTACCAACCCGGTCGAGCCGGCCCATTCGAGCAGCAGCAGAAGCCGCTACTTGACTCTACCACGTTTATCGTGTGTATGTAAAGATGATCAACAACAAACACTGGTTATGTCGGGCTCGCATTGTCAATTCAACGTATATCGGCAGGACCACGGGAACGTTCTTCTTGAGCTCTCCCTTCAGGCTCGCTTTCGTTCGCTTCACATACTTTCCTAATACCACTTCAGCAACGGGCAACGTATGAGACCGCTACCAGGAATACATGAGATATTCGTAAATAATTGCTTGCTTTATTACATAAATGACAATCTACCACCGAAATTTGTATTTCGAGTGTTACTTTACTATTAAACTGATGAAATATCACAAGACAACAATCCTGATGCAAGACGATGTGTGTCCCGCCCATGAAATTAAATCCTAAAATATTGTTATCCGAAATGCTCGAACACTGAATGTCGTAACACAAAATAAAAAAAAAATGCTCAATAAAACGTTCGAGATACGCCGAGTGCATCTGAATTCCGTTCGTTTTGCGAGCGAATGAATGAATGAATGGACAAATGGAATGGCTTAACGAGCCGAGCGAACTTATTCGTATTTTTTTAATTACGTATTCGAATTTTGAATATAGCGTTGACGAGTCTCAGCTCAACATTACGTAATCCTACATTAGTGACTAGAATTTTACATTTGTTTAGTTATTTTTTTTTATTTATTAATTAAACTTTATACATAAACAAATGTATAGGCCGACTTAATGCCTGAGGCATTCTCTACCAGCCAACCATTGAGTGATACAGAGATTAAATGAAGTAGGCGTAGGTAATAATAGAGTATAAAAGAGAAGAATGTACATACATATTTAAAATATGCGAAAACAATTAAAATGATGTGTAGCATTTATAATAATTTTCAATTTATCAAGCTATGTATCACTGTATGTTTTCCGAATAAAATAAAAAATAAAATAAAATACATACATATATTCACGAATGGAAAAAGGCCAGGTCAAGAGTACTCTAAACCAACGAGCGTGCAAGCGAAGATTGATGAAAGTGGAAAAAGCGAAAGACAGGACCGTAGTAAGTGGAAGAAGATTGTTTCTGCCTACCCAGTTGGGAACAAGGCGTAAATATATACATAATTGTAAAGTTAATACACAGCAACTTTAAATAAAACTTACCGCTTGTGCCGAGTATACCCCGACCTCTGAATTAATTCAATGTAGGCTTTATCAAGTTAATTCTCCCAACGTCGGTACATTTAAATAATCACTGTGGTCAGAAGGAACACACAAGTCTGTCCCTCAAGCCCGGGCGAACTCTAATGTCCTGAAGTAATATTTTAAAATAAATCTTTAAACTTATATTTTAATACCAACAAAACGATGAAGTTGGGATTCGAACACCCGACCGGAATATTTAAAAAGTCAATGCTACGCAATTACACTATTTAGCATCTTGTGGTCAGTCATGAATTGTTAAATAGATTCGAATCTCCATAACACGATGTACACATCGTGTTTCTCCTCTCTCCATCGGGCAGGGTTGACTGGTAGAGAATGCCATGTGGCATTGAATAATGAATAAAAAATAAATAAATGAAAAGTTTTTCTATAAATGAATATTCTCGATGCTTTGTTCGTGCAAATCGAGGTGAAATAGCGTGCGAAGCGATGACGCGACATACCTTCACGCGTCACTAGAGGGCGATCCCGCAGACCGTAATGTTCCCAGGTTAGGTACTCGTATGCTACCTCATATCTCCGATATTTCTGAACCGATTGGGGATTATTTGTTTTTTTTTTTCTTCGAAAGGATAAACATAGAGTAAAGAGTTTGATAAGGATGTGACGATGTGTATATGTGATGAAGCATATCAGAAATCGGCTCAATAGACTAACAGTTATGGACTTATATACATAAGCAATTATAGGGTAGGCAGAGTTTACGGATTTCTATTTGGCAGGACACGAAGGAACGTTTTTTTTAAGGGAAGGCGGCAAATGAGCTGGCGGTTCAACCGATGGTAAGTGATTACCGTCGCGTACCACGTACATCTGCAACACCGGAGGAGCTGCAGATGCGTTGCCGGCCTTTAAGGGTATTTGGGAGATGGTAAGGTGGATGGGGAGGGGAAGTCGGCCTCCGGTTACCTCACCTCACCGAACGAAACGCAGAAACACTAGATGCCTCTACTTCTCCATGACTGTATTCAGCTAGGCCGTGGTACCATCGAGGAGCAGCAAAAGCCGCCCCTTGGCTCGTGTAGTAGATCTCGTCTTCAGGTTTTCTCCCGGAGATTGCATAGAGTAATTTCCCTTTTCGTGCTCTTAAGACAACCGTTGGGCAAGAAAGGTTCTCAACCTCTTATAGCATAGGCAGTGGAGACGTCCCGTTGTATTTAACCAAAGGTGTAGATGATTTAAGACCGTTAAGACGTTCGGCCGTGGATTTGTGACAGGCCGTAATGAGCAATGACAACGGACATCGAACGATACCACACTTTTAAAAATGGAGACTTAATGAATATTTTTATTAAGTCATCTATGGCATCTACTCGCCAGGCTGACCTGGCGAACATCTGAGTGATCGCGACCTGGGGAAGAAGCCTCCTTCATCAAGATTTTTTTTTTTAGTTTAACGTGGGGGAAAGGTGCTCTCGCGTGTTGTCGGGATCAGCATTGAAGATACCGGACCGACTAAAACCCCCACGGTAGATATGCTGTTGGCCTAGTGGCCTTTACAGCTTCGTCGATAGAGACTCGCGAGCAGGAGGCCCGCAAGTTAACCTTCACCAAGGTGTTCTTTGGATCTTGTATATATGTAATGACCGGTAGAAACTTTCAGAGTGTGATGCGCAGTAACGCCATCTTGAGAAGTGATTTTTCCTGAATGAATGTCTACAATTCTTGAGCTTCTCATGTGGTGAAATAGATGTCGCCACACACCTTTTAAAGTACGATCCCAATAAGGGCTTAGAGAATAGTAAAAACTCTTTATTAAATAGACGGGTAACTTTGTGGAACGTGGATTCCATCCGGTGAGACGTGAAGCTACCTCGAGGCTCGCTTTTCGTGCCCCTCTGTCGTCGAGTTTCACGTGTCAGATGATTTGATAACGATTCGTGCGGCCCAGCCGACAAGTTGTCGGAAAAATAGGGAATTCTTTTTTTAATTCAGCTACCTGAGTTTGAAGAAAAGAAAGATTTTTTTTTTTTATTGTAACGGAGGCATACGCGCAAACGGCTCACCTGATGGTAAATTATTACCGACGCCCGCGTACATCTGCAATACTAGAGGACCTGCAGGTGCGTTGGCGACCTTAAGGATTTTTCGGGAGGAGGGAAGTAGTGAGGGAGAGACGAGTGGGTCTCCCGTTACCTATACTTACTATACTTCACGTTGGTATTATGCGAGGTCGCGGTGGGATTGTGTGCTATATCTATATCAGTCCTATAGGTTACAATTAAAATTCAGAAATCGAAGAACAAATTGGAAACAACAATAATACCAAAAGTGATTATCTAGCGTACCTATTCAGCGGTAGTTTGCGACGTTCTAGTGTATTTTAGAGTTGAAGTTAATTCTGATTTTTTTTAAGTGCTTTAAATTAGTCGGGGTTGTCGATGCATATGAAGTTACTGTTAATAATAATATTTTTTGTTTATGATTTCTTGTATTAACGTGAATACATTTGGGATGTGTAGTTTTTTATGTAATTTCATTTCGTTTAATTATATTATTTAAATCTCTACATATCAGGTCCTGAAAAGCATAAAAAACATCTGATTAAACGCAATAAGAAAGCTTCATTTCAAATATTTTTTATAATCAAAATGTACATAGTCTTTTGAAGACACATTGGATGAATGAATAAAGTACTCTCTTCTTCTTCCTCTTCTGCTCAGTGTGTTAGCTACTCAACAACAGATGGCTCTAACGTGGTTGTAACAGTTGTCTGAGTGAGCAAAGCTCAGTCGCCCTGGTACTTGGTACTGTTAATATTATACTTGTTTCTTAACAGCCTCTTAACAATCCATACTCGAACGTGGTGTCGCTTGGCTGGTGGGTTGGTGATTGCAATGCCGACAAATGTAAAAAAGGAACAGCCTGTTAATACCCACAGCTGGGCGGCCTTAACACGTCCTTACAGTAAATCCATATTATAACATGAATTATAACACGTGTTATAATATTACGCGATTTTATGCTTCACCGTCGAGCACGTCATGTGCCGCCACCGGCACTCGAACCCGCTGTGTCCTGGTCACTGAGCTCTGTTTGGTGCTAACTATACCCGTGGACAAATAATAACATAGCATGCCTTTCCAGCCCAGACGTGCATGGACGCCAAGCAAGTGTTGTTCAACGGACACTGCTACCTCTTCTCCGGATATCCGAGGGCTTCGTGGACCACAGCGAAGCAAGTGCGTAAAATTTATTTAATTAATAGATTCGATATTTTATTTTGTTGTTAAAATATAAAAAAAGGACTTAAAATAATGAGGCGATATGAAATTCAAATCATCATCATTGTTTGTACTCTAAGCTGTTGTAAATTTTTTGACTAGTTTTTTTTTTATTTTAAGTCTTAATTGATATTTAATTATTGCTGCCTCGATAGCCGTAAAAGGATAAACTGTTTGTGTTTGGTCCATCAAATTTCTAAAAAAGAAAAACATTTTTTTTTTGTTCTTGCCTGAAGATACTGTGAAGGAAAAACGCCCATTCGAGTGCGAAACAACATCAAAATGAAAAGATTTCATCGAAACATAATAGTCACAAAGTAGTTGTACGTTCATTACATACACACACACACATACACTGACGATTTCAGTATGTGTATATATATATATCTGTTCAAAGCATTCGTTAAGTTACTTTTTAATTGTTTTATATTTTCTTGTAATTCTAGATCTCATTCTATCTAGATTATTTTAGCTGTTGTTATAAGAAATTATTATTGTTAATCAACTTGGGAGAAGACACTGACCTTTGTAATACAGGTTCTTAACCTAGCACGGATGTCAGGGAATTCATACTTTGTGTTCCAAATTCTTATCACAATAAAGATTATGAAGGAATGAATCTCTCAAGTTTTACAAAGTACAGATGTCGCCTCGCCCCCGCAAGTCAATTGATATTGGAACGAAACAATCTGTGAAAGTCTCGCCGGGGAAGTTTCCCCACCGAGAAGTTCGTTCTGCCTCGTTAGCACACCGTATTGATTACGCTAAATTACGCCGAATCTATCTCTCGCCGGCGGCGTCGTTTTATATCATATCTTTAGCAATCCCCGTCGAAAATTGCACGACCAAGATTAACTTGCATAATGAGGTAATGGGGGATAAATTTAGCTGATGGCAGGAGAATAGATAGACTGCGTCGTTCTCACTTAGAGAAATTGATATCATCGGCTATTACATATATGTATATATATGTTTTCATATTTGTTTATATGTATTTATTCTGTTAATAAGCACCTTAACAATATCGCTCCACGTCTCAGGTTGACTGGCAGAGAATGTCAAAAGGCATTAAGTCCAAATTAAAAATATTTTAATAAATAGAAAATATTTTTCTTCAAATGCCAACGTCACAGGCACGCAGTGGCTGGATAACAAATGAGGCTGTGGCGAACAATGGCATAACGTCGATGCGAATTCACCGAACCCAATTTTTTTTTATGCGTGTAAGAGGGCAAACGAACAAGCGGTTCTTTTTTTTTATGGGAAAGACGGAAAACGTGCAAGCGGTTCTCCTGATGGTGAGTGATTACCGTCGCCCACGTATATCTGGAACACCAGAGGTGCTGCAGGTGCGTTGTCGACCTTTAAGGGTATTTAGATGCGAGGGATGGAGGGGGGATGGGGAGGGAGAAGGGGCTTCCGGTTACCTCACTTACCGAACGAAACGCAGAAGCACAAGATGCCTCTACTTCACGCCGTTATTCTGCGAGCTCAGGCTACCCCGGTCGAGCCGGCCAATTCGAGCAGCAGCGAAAGCTGCCGCCTGGCTGTACCACGTACAAGTGATCAAGTCCGCTGGCGACATAAGATCGATTGGATTAATGTTCCAAACCTAACAGAATTGAGATGGGGAGCAGCATTGCGAGCACGAGGGTACGAGGGCATCGCGCTCACCGAACCTCCGGCCGAGCGTGGTGGGTACGGGCCAATCTTCGAGCCTTGGGTGTGCCAGTGTGGCGCTTCCATGGAAAGGTTCCGTTCAGACTAATGAACAAAGAAGAAAAACTAAATTTTATCCAACGAATACGTTGTATAAAGTTAAACATTGTAATAATGAAGTAGCAGTCTGTTAATGGGCATTACTGCTGGGTGAAAGCCTCCTCCCAAATATTTGAGAGAGTTTCGGAGCCGGAAACTGTCCGTCTCATCGCCGCTCCGGTACCGGGTAGGCGGTCTTCACTCAATACGACATAAAAAAAAATTATTACTTACACCGCGATGCACATGGAAATATTAGGTCTTAGTGTTTTTGATTAGAACCCAAGTCACTAGCGTACTATGAAATTGTATATGTATTTTATTTGTCAGTTTTTAAATAATATTTGTACGCAATGAGTCTGCACAATTTCCGCAGGGTCCCACATACGTACAGGTGATGGTGACCTTTGACATTAGGCACAATGGCCCCATGATTAGGCTTTTCGCGGGATGCGAGTCGCGGCTTCTATTCCAGTATTTGTATTGGCCAAAAGATATTTCTTCCTAGTCTGAGTGTTTGTCTGTGTGCAGTTTATATATGTAAACTGCCTCCTTGACATAGGAGTTATTCCCTCTGTGTAGTGTACCTCAGGGTAATGATTTTTTTTTAAACAAAAAGAAGCATACCACCGAGTTAGTATAGTTGAGAGTGTTAACTTTTAAGGGTTTAGGTAGTAATGTTGTTGTATGTGTTTGTTGGGACGTTATTAATTATTAAAATCATTGTTTTCTCGATTTTGATAAAAATAGAAGATCTCTGCTAATCCCTGAATCCTTGACTTTCCGTTCACTCTATTAACTTAAACCTAACTCCGCGATTACGCGCCCGCATGCGTGATAAGATCTGTAAGAGCCCAAGGTTCATGTCGAAGAAACTGTAACGCGTTGATCCATCTGAAATCTGACGAAAACCACGTTGCGTATAACTGTAAAAATCTGATATATTTTTTCCAAAACAAACCTGTCTCGTTTTTTTTTGTATTAAAAGGTGTGCAATTCAAGCAAATTAGAAAAAAACACAATTCCGAAAACATGCTTAATGATAATGACCCTTGGGTATTATTACTTCTCATAAAATAGATTAGAGAAGAAGCATAATAATTAATTTAGTAAGTTTGGTGGGTTTTAATTATGTATTTAATATTATTATATATATAATATATTAAATATTATTTGTTTTATTGTATTATTTGTATCTATATATAAAACCTAACCAGATGAGAATATACAGGAATACCCCAAAAAAAAAATTTTTGTAACTCTTCTATACAAACATTGTAGTTTTCACCACCTTTCTATCCGTGAATCTACACACACACACAACACACAACCACGGCCAGTGATGAGCAAAACTAACTGTCAAGCCACGGGTTCTGGGTTGAAATTCCAGCCGGATTCGTCTACCATACAAATTATTGGTTATCGAGTCTGCTTATTGTACAGCGTTACGTCTCTCTAACTGTGCGTCTGGCCCTTCCTTCCACTTTGTGCACCATCTTCAGTGCCGATTATCACACGTAAATAACGAAGTCGACGACTATGAGAAAACTCTTGTAAATTTCTAGGGTCCTTTAAACCTTGAAACAGTCCACTACTGTTATAGGCCCCTCAAAACAGGAGGATTTGCTGTAATCACCTTACTTGTAAGGTGGGTTGGTGCTCGCATTACCTTTCCGCTTCTGCTCGTATTCGGTCTGTATATTTTTGCTCTATTTTTCTATCTATCCCCCACCTGTCAGAAAATAAAAATCGAGGCCATATGAACTCAGCCAATCCGCACAGGGGCAACTCCACCCGCCTACAAAACCCTCTCAAAATACCTTTACCCAGCAGTGGGATATATCATAGGCTGCTGCTTTACAAGAGAGAACAGACATGAACCCCAACCGTAGCGTCTGCGGCAAATGCTTCCATGGAGGCTGGTAAAGATGTAAGTTTAGACTGAAAATGTAGACTCTATATGCTTTGAACATCAAGAATATCTAATTTACAGGTCTGCGAAGGTCTCAACATGCACCTATCTTCCGTACAGTCGGCGGAAGAAGAGCGATTCATCGTGTCGGGGATCAGGCAGAGCAGCGATTACAGCGCCGGTTCAGTTTACTGGCTCGGCGCGAGGGTCGAGAGGGTCAGCGACAACTTCAGCTGGATTGATGGAAGCGCTGTCGAATATCAAGCATGGCCGCCTTATAATGACACCGATGAATTAGAAGAGGCCTGTTTAGGTGTTCAGGTATTTTTAACTGATTTTCACCATTCATCAGGTCCGTCTGGGTTCTGTGACATATGACGTTGTCTTCAAAACTGCCTGTCATGGTTTTAAATTCCCTTGATGTAATGGGAACACACAACCTTTTTCTCCTAAGGCCATCCCCACCAGCACGTGACTCTCCCCGCTAATTTAAAAACGAAACTCCGGCGACCGAATGATGGTGGAAAATCCAACCGAATTTTCCGAACCCAAATCTCATACACTAGTATTACTAGTATAATACGAGAGAGAGAGTAGTTTAGTAGAGTAGTAGAGTACTTCTACGGTTCAGTGGGTGAGGTAACCGGAGGCCTACTCCTCCTCCCTCTCATTTGCCAAATACTCTTAAAGGCTGGGCGACGGTAAGCACTTCCCATCAGGTGAACTGCTTGCTCGTTTGCCGCCTTTCTCATAAAAAAAAAAAAGAAGATAAATTGAATTACTCTACAAATTCTCAATCGGACTCAATTGATGGATGAATACTAAAGTATATTACAGTTCATCCTCTCGAAACTTATATTCTCGAAGTTTCGACTCTCTCATCAATCAATCGAGTTAACTTTCTGTTATGTTTGACATACGTATATTGAACAAACACCCCACACAGTCGTTTAGGACTTTTTGTTACATCAAAGTATGAGAAATCCGACGCGTAATAGTAAGAGCAATGGGGTGGAAAGGATTAAGCAAAACGGAATAAGATAGAAGCTAATCGGTTGGAAAGCCTTTCTCTACTGAAAATGCTGTCTTAGAATTACCAAGACTATCCTTGGATGTTCGAAGCGTGGTTTGTTTTAGAGTCAATTTCTTACGGTATCTTTTTTTTCTTTTAAAATACATTAAACTTCCACTGTAGGAATTTCTCCTGTGTTGCGGAGGCAGTTTACATACACAAGTTGCACATGTACAAATACCCAGACTCGAAACAGTTATTTGTAGTGCATACAAATACTAGTCCCGTGCGGGAATCGAACCCGCGGCCCACAACGCTGCAGCTAAACGCTTAGCCACTACCCCATCGAGCCGTCAATTTACTCCCTTCTGTTTTTAGCCTTCATTATAGAATTAAATTGGATTAATTATTGGAATCGGGTTATTAAATAAGAATTGTAGTATAATTAAATATTTTATTTTTGGTTCGATCGTTGCCGAGAAATGATTGTTACTCTATCGTCAGAGTAGATAATTCATGACGTGTTACAACAATAACAATTCTATAGTTATGACATGTCGAGGGTTAAAGTTTGGTTCGTAATACATCATCATCACCACAGCCTGTGCACATAAAAAACATAGGCCTTCCGCCAAGCACGTCGCGAGCCACCTGCATCCATCTAATTTGGTATTGAATTGCAGAGGTTAGTAGGGGCAGCGAATGTGTAGATCCGCCACAGCCAGCGCCGAATACGCGAACTACTGAGCCACAAGCTCGTGAAATTAAAAAGAATGAACACATGAATTTTTTGACAGTGGCAAACTTCTCCGGTGCCCTCCCAACCCAGCGGCCTGCACTGGACGCGTCACAGGTGCGCAGCGACCGGCGGCTACGTCTGCAAGCGGCGCCTCAACCCCGACTACATCACGAGGAATAAAACCATCGAAGGGAATTCAGGTAAATGACTCATGTTTACCAATGAAGCACGATATGACCTTTTTTTTTGCATTTTGTTGGGTTATTGCCAAATAAATGTGTTTCTTTCTTTCTTTCTATATGCCCCATCTTGGTGTTTTTTATATACATATATATGCTAAAGGTGGCAAACGAGCAAGCGGCTCTCCTGATGGTAAGTGATGACCGCCCACATACATCTGCAACACCAGAGAAGCTGCAGGTGCGTTGCCGACCTTAAGGATATTTCGGCAGGAGGGAAGGGGTGAGGGAGAGGGGAGTGGGCTTCCGGTTACCTCACGCACCGGGGGAAACGCAG
Source organism: Bhutanitis thaidina (assembly GCA_029286595.1). Lineage (NCBI taxonomy): Eukaryota > Metazoa > Arthropoda > Insecta > Lepidoptera > Papilionidae > Bhutanitis > Bhutanitis thaidina. The sequence goes on from JAGSMS010000010.1 coordinate 15,344,357, forward strand.
AAGCACAAGCTGCCTCTACTTCACGCCGGTATTCTGCGAGGCCGTGGTACTACCGCGGTCGAGTCTGTCCATTCGAGCAGCAGCAAATGCCGCCGCTTGGCTCTACCGCGTACACGAACCAGCTAACTCCTTAATTATTTTTTTTAAATTCCGATTTTCAGGTGATCTATCGAGCCCGAACCATCCCGGCTTATATGACAACGACTTGAACTACTGGATTCATATTTCGGGACCTCCCGACACCCGACTCGTCTTCCTCTTCCATATTATTGATCTCGAATACCAGAATGATTGTCTCTATGACTTCGTCGAGGTAAGTATTCTTACCACTAAGTGTCTTACTTAAAAAGTACAGTAAAGTAGCCGGTGAGCGCCCACAGCTGCATCTAAGAGGGTTTTGGAGCCGGGATGGGCCCCGCACGCGGACTTCGCATATCAGAATAGTTTTAATATTTCTCAGACACGCAGGTTTCCTCACGATGTTTTACTTCACCGACGAGCAAATGGTAAATATAGCACTTAAAATTGCTAACAATTTTAGAACTGACCACCGGGGATGGAAACCAGGTCACCCGCGCTCTATTAATCTAAAGTGAGCACCATAACCACTAGGCTACCATGGCTCTGTTATTTACTAGATAAAATTTATTAAGTGATCCATCTTGATGTTCTTCGTAAGACGTAATAACTCACATCCTAATGTGAGCCATATGTCTTTTTTTTATGGAAGAGACGGCAAACGAGTAAGCGGTTCACTTGATGGTAAGTGATTACCGTCGCCCACATACATCTGCAGCGCCATAGATGCTGCAGGTGCGTTGCCGGTCGTTAAAGATATTTGGGAGACGGGAGGGAAGAGGAGGGGAATAGGGAGGGGGTGTGGGCCTCCGGTTACCTCACTCACCGAACGAAACGCAGAAGCACAGGATGCCTCTACTTCACGCCGGTATTCTGCGAGGCCGTGGTACTACCGCGGTCGAGTCTGTCCATTCGAGCAGCAGCAAATGCCGCCGCTTGGCTCTACCGCGTACACGAACCAGCTAACTCCTTAATTATTTTTTTTTAAATTCCGATTTTCAGGTGATCTATCGAGCCCGAACCATCCCGGCTTATATGACAACGACTTGAACTACTGGATTCATATTTCGGGACCTCCCGACACCCGACTCGTCTTCCTCTTCCATATTATTGATCTCGAATACCAGAATGATTGTCTCTATGACTTCGTCGAGGTAAGTATTCTTACCACTAAGTGTCTTACTTAAAAAGTACAGTAAAGTAGCCGGTGAGCGCCCACAGCTGCATCTAAGAGGGTTTTGGAGCCGGGATGGGCCCCGCACGCGGACTTCGCATATCAGAATAGTTTTAATATTTCTCAGACACGCAGGTTTCCTCACGATGTTTTACTTCACCGACGAGCAAATGGTAAATATAGCACTTAAAATTGCTAACAATTTTAGAACTGACCACCGGGGATGGAAACCAGGTCACCCGCGCTCTATTAATCTAAAGTGAGCACCATAACCACTAGGCTACCATGGCTCTGTTATTTACTAGATAAAATTTATTAAGTGATCCATCTTGATGTTCTTCGTAAGACGTAATAACTCACATCCTAATGTGAGCCATATGTCTTTTTTTTATGGAAGAGACGGCAAACGAGTAAGCGGTTCACTTGATGGTAAGTGATTACCGTCGCCCACATACATCTGCAACGCCATAGATGCTGCAGGTGCGTTGCCGGTCGTTAAAGATATTTGGGAGACGGGAGGGAAGAGGAGGGGAATAGGGAGGGGGTGTGGGCCTCCGGTTACCTCACTCACCGAACGAAACGCAGAAGCACAGGATGCCTCTACTTCACGCCGGTCGAGCCGGCCCATTCGAGCAGCAGCTAAAGCCGCCGCTTGGCTCTACCACGCTTAAAAATATATAATTCCATCATGTTTTTTGGTGCGCATTTTTAACACAGTCTATACTATGGCGTTATATCACTATCCGTGGAGTTTTAATTGTAATGGAAATAAACTGTTTGTCTGTGTGTCTCTAGTACGTTTAAGATCACTTCTTTTCCGTTTTCTTGTTGTCGGCTTGTTGATCGCTCCCAAGCCGTTTCTAGAAAATATATTATATCAAAACAGGACACCAACGACAGTTTCTTTCGTCGGTCTCTTCACCATCAGAGGAATCTCATCACGAAACGGTGATAGATTTAAAATAAACATATCGTTCGACAAGTGAAATGTATATCTCTTACGTTGAATAAATGATTTGATTTGATTTGATGCTATTCGACGTTCCATACCAAATTTCGTTTTGGTTTCAGTTGAAAGATGGTTTCGGTACGAAGTCATCGCGCTACTGCGGTTCCGTGGGAGAGACGAGATGGGTCGCAACGAGCAGTGAAGCCATTTTGCATTTTCACTCTGACTATAAGTAAGTTCATTATAGACAGACAGACTGTAGGGTGCTAGACATTTTTATTGGAATGAAAGCTATCATCTAATTGACACAATTACATGAAGAACTGACTGACTCTCAAATGTTTGTAATTAAAGTAGTTCAATTACCTAATAATTAAAAAAAAAAAAGGCTAATGCATCGTTCATATTAAAAATAGAATTGGGAACCAACACGCTCCGCAAAAAAACTCTTCAGCCTCATTATATAAAAAAAAAATGGTCACGAATAATTATACAAATTGGCCGAATTCATTCAGACGTTTAAGTATTTTAGTATTATAAATACTTCGAAAAAGAAATTAGAAGGTATCAACGCTCATATTTCATCGTTATTTAATGATTTTTTAGCACTCAAGGGTCTGGTTTTGCCCTGTCGTGGCGCGCAGTGGAACTGGCCGGTTGTCCGTCCCAGACCTTCACCTCGAAGGAGGGCACTCTGCGGAGCCCAAACTACCCGCATTTCTTGTTGCCGGGCCTCGACTGCACCATCGACATATTGGCTCCTTCAGGTTAGATTTATTGGTAAATCCGGCACTTTTTCTATTTCACGCTATGCGAACTTTCAAACAATTATGCGAGCGCATGCCGTCTCAATGTTCTCCGCTTAAGGGGGTATTCTAGGCCAGAGGGCCAAATTTAAGGTGTTACAACAACAAAAAGCGTTGATGAAGATTTTTACCATCGAGTTTTTTTATCAGTTATTTATACAAAAGCGTTGTTGTTGTTTAAAGAGTACAAATAAAATTTAGGAAAAAAAAAAAAAAAAAAAAAATGGTCACGAATAATTATACAAAGTGGCCGAATTCATTCAGACGTTTAAGTATTTTAGTATTATAAATACTTCGAAAAAAAAATTAGAAGGTATCAACGCTCATATTTCATCGTTATTTAATGATTTTTTAGCACTCAAGGGTCTGGTTTTGCCCTGTCGTGGCGCGCAGTGGAACTGGCCGGTTGTCCGTCCCAGACCTTCACCTCGAAGGAGGGCACTCTGCGGAGCCCAAACTACCCGCATTTCTTGTTGCCGGGCCTCGACTGCACCATCGACATATTGGCTCCTTCAGGTTAGATTTATTGGTAAATCCGGCACTTTTTCTATTTCACGCTATGCGAACTTTCAAACAATTATGCGAGCGCATGCCGTCTCAATTTTCTCCGCTTAAGGGGGTATTCTATGGCAGAGGGCCAAATTTAAGGTGTTACAACAACAAAAAGCGATGAAGATTTTTACCATCGAGTTTTTTTATCAGTTATTTATACAAAAGCGTTGTTGTTGTTTAAAGAGTACAAATAAAATTTAGGAAAAAAAAAAGTCTAAATTATACAGGCAAAAAAGTACAGGCCCGCAAAGTGGAGACTCAGGTCTGTGGAAAAAGCATCCCCGCTCCCCCCTCCCTGCCCCCGCCATTAACACGATTCCACCCTCCTAGTTCATAGTTATTTCTTAAAGAGGACTTCTTAGGGACGTAATTTTCGTTTAATGTCCTCCGGTAGAAAGCGTTGAAGCAGACAGAGTTATACCTGTTTCTCTTTCTCATTATGAGTAGTCACACACTCCTGTGGATTTCCATTTTTGCCTCGCCTAAATATTATGTGCAATCAAAGTGTTGGATTCAAATCCCAGCCAAAGCCAATAAATATTGTAAAGACAAACAAAAAATATTTCTTGTATTTACGCGAACACTGACACACATTTAAATGAAACTATTATTTACGGATTTTATTCAGTTTAAATTTGTTTTTGTATTCCCGAAGTCTGGATCTGGTACATCTGGACGTCTAACACCTCAGGCGCCCCGTGACCGCGGCTGCTATGAATCAATCGAAACTTCGGGAACATAAAAACATAATTAAACGCGATAAAATCCGTAAATAATAGTTTCAATAGAAAACGCCAATTTCATACTTTAACCCCCAATATTACTATTATTATATTTAAAGTATCTGTAATATATAAATAAGTAATCTGTTTTAATTCTACTTTAAAGGAAAACGAGTATTTCTTAACATCAGCCATTTTGACTTTGGGTATGGAACGTTCGAGAACGGCGTACCCATCAACGTGACCGACGCCATTCCCGAGGAGACGTTTCTAGAAATCCAAGTTGATACCGAGAGCACCCCGATCAGACCGTTCGTTAGTCCAAAGATCCTTACAAACGGATTGTTTGTCTCCCAATCGGAATTCCTGAGACTGAGACTGAGGACCGGGGAGAACGTCACCGGCGCTGGGTTCCTGGCGCATTTTAGAACCGGTTGGTGGTTTGTTGCATATCTTATTGTACGCCTGATTCAGACAATTCCGTACTACTGCTGAACATGCTATTTGTTTCTACGCCCTCATTCGGACGCCGAAGTTTTTTTTGTTAGCTTGCTTTTGTTATTTGGATAAAACGTGGTACATTCCACCTTCACTCCAAAATCCTATTATAAATATTATTAGATTGTACGTTTAAATGTTCATCGTCAAAAGGACTGAACTGTTGTAGCTTACTTCGATCATTAATGACTTTTAACGTCGATTGTACTTATGTAAGTACTAAACTCTACTCTATAACTTGTGAAGTACTTTCAAATTCTTCCCCATCAGCCTTTCTAAATCCTCTGCCGGACATAGGCTTTAAGCCTGCACTACTGAAAGCCGAGCTTGCGTGAATTCACCGCGCTAAGCAAATAAGTTGAGTTTATCTTTCTCTGATACTAATTTATGGTTCTTCTTATATGGTATAATTAGCAATGTGCCGTTCGGTGAAGGTAGAAGAAAGACTGCCACCTCATTTGTCCTCGTGCACTTTGAAGGTTGTATGTCTTCCGACAGATAGCGGTAAAGTAATGTCGAAAATTCCAGAACAGTAATGGGCTTAAGGGCTGGGCGCTAAGACTTAAAGCGTTTTGTACTGATGTAAACTACATACTGTGATTTGTTTAAAGTGAATTAGGTGAATTTTCAATGTTTTGCTTGGCGGTAAGCGTCTTTTCCGCGTAGGAGTAATTTCCATGGCCGATCACTACTGTCGTGTTCCGGTTTGAAATGTATCGTGAGCCAATATAATTACAGGTGGATTAAATAGATGTTAGGCCTCGGCGGTGACAGCGGATCTGTAACCTTCTTCGATTGGAGTCGCTCGCCAGGTGTCCGCGGGCTGCGGCGTTCGCTTAGCATTAGCATTAGCCGCAGATGGACATTTAAGCAGTTTGTCGCCGCAATCCGAACGTAGGCTTTTCAATCAAATCACAAGTGATGCGTTCAACGATTATTCATACCGTGAATTCACTAATTTCAGTAAATTACCTCAATTTAAGTAATGTGCTGGAACTGAGAGATCAACGTACCGGGCTACTGTCGCCTCCCAATTGGCCTGGTTTGCCGCCGCTACGTACTAGAATCTCCACTAGGGTAATGGCGCCCCACGGTCACACGTTATCGGCTGCCTTTGCTAAAACCCGCCTGGTCGCTCCACCGTCGCCGACCTGGCCTTGCGGCGAGGGCAGGGGTTGGATTGAGGTAATTGTATTGATATACATAGTATACTAGACGACGAGTAATGAGAGTGTAACCTTTGCTCGAAATTTAAAAAAAAAACCATCAAAGCTCACAAACTTTTTTTTTTTAAATAGTCACGCGATATTTTTTTCATAAAGGGATTCGAGCAAGATCAATGTGCAATATTGCATTAAATGGCGTCTTCTTCTTTTACATCAGCATACTGACGTCCACTGCTGAGCGAAACCCTTTTTTAAAATTATCCATCTGTAGCAAATTTTGAATTTTTTTTTTTCAATAATTCCGGTGCTCCATCTTTAATGCGAGAGTACCGGCACTGTGGTCATCAATGCAATTGCCCAGCATTAGGGAAGCCAGGTCGGGGTATGCATGGCACGGCTCCTTCCTGAACACCCGATGCCCACCACGGAATACATAGAATAACAGATATAGACGAAAATGTGGTAAAGTGGTCTCCATTTTTTTTAAGGCTGGGTAGGTTAGGCGTTAGGTATTTCATCATCATCATCATCTCCGCATATCAATAGTCCACTGCTGATTATAGGCCTCCCCCAAAGATTGCCACAAAGCTCGGTCCTGAGCCACCTGCATCGATCGTCAGGTCGACACTCCATCTTGTGGGGGTCGTCCCACACTGCGTTTGCCTATACGTGGCTGCCACTCGAGAGCCTTTTTCCCCCAACGGTTGTCAGTTACGTATTTACTTAGGACAATTCCAGGCAATTCGGTATTGGTCGTAGGAGTTTATTATTTAGCAGCCTCTAAGAAGCCCACTGCTGGGCATACGCTTTTCCTGAAGAGAGCATTTGACGCCTTACTTGGTGGGTAGATTGATGATCGTAGTACCAGACACCTCGCACCTTACATGCAGCAGCAAAAGGTCGTAATTTAGATCCGGCATACTTGAGAAGGTTATTTCGATTCTGTCAGAGGCCATGTGATCGATCTGGCATCTCACTTTGAAACCGGCGAAATGAGATAGTAAAATTGTTATAAATTCATTAGAAAGATACGACATTAGTGGATAGATGGAGATCCATGTTCTCCGTCTTATTCTTCTCTGTGGGGTACCTGTACCTTATATACGATTTGTATCTTTGACCTGAACACGTCGCCGACAAGCTCAGCGGTCAAGTTCGAAAAAATTTTATTGCATGCTCTTGTAAAAAGTTGGTTGAAACGACCGTAATAAATTTTGGAGCCCTGGACCACACCACGATACACAAACACAGCTTGTGAGAGTATTGTTTAATTTAAATTCATTAGGTCAAGGACAGCTATACTGACAACAATGGCACTGAGTGGACGCTGTGTGAGATCGACCGAGATAAAAGGAGGATAGAGAGCACCGCCCCTTTAGTTATCAACTCGTACCTGCATTCTCTGATGGTGACGCAACACGCCGGGGATCGTGGTGTTAGCATCGATGTCTCGGTGATGGTGAATAAAGGTATTTATTATTCATTTAGTATTTCATCAGTGTCCCCTTGGACATATGCCATCTCTTTCTCCAAACGCCAACCTCACCAGAACGTGGTGCACGCTGGTGGCTGACAAACGAGGCTCTAACGACCGAACGGTGGCGGAATGATGGGTAGCAGCATCACTAGTGGTGAGTTTTTTGTGTAAAGGGATCAAACGAGCAAGCGGCTCATCTGATGGTAAGTGATTACCGTCACTCACGTACATTAACAACACCAAAGAAGGTGCAGGTGTGATGACGGCCTTTAAGGTTATTTGGAAAGGGAGATGAGGAGGTGGAGTAGGTAAGATGAGGGAGTAAGCCTCACTCTCCGAACGATACGCGGAAGCACATGATGCCTCCACTTCACGTCGGTGCTTTGCAAGGCCGTGGTACTACCACTACCCCGGTCGAGTCGCCCCATTCGAGCAGCAGCAAAAGCCGCCGCTTGGCTCTGCCACGTATAAGAAGCTGCAGGGATTGTGTAGCGACGGTGAGCACCCAGCTAAAGCTTCAGGTCTTGTTTAATAATTCGCGACAGGGTTTTAGCGAGACTCTTCATTTCACACGACATATTTTTTTGTTTCCCTATAGAGTTTCGTTGAATTCTTGCTTGAACAAAGTCATGGAACCGGACCATCTGGTTCCTAGGGCATGGGGTCGGCTCGATCTATCGTGGTCTTCAGAGGAGTTATTGCTGTACCGGTCTTTAGTGCGATAAGTCAACATATGGCTGATGCCTATCTTTTGAAGCGTCTTGAAAATGATTGACGGCTGACGACTCCATTGCTATTTTGTGCAAAGTAATCACTGCAATTAAATCGCCAATAGCCTAATGGGTTAGGGTGCGCACTGCGAAACATGACGTCGTATGTTCGGGCCCGCCATTCGACTATTGTCGTGAACCACTCCAAATACAAGCTGTAATGCTTAGTTTATTTATTTAAGCTTTATGCACAATGTGGTACACATGGCGGAGTTAATGCCTAGAGGCATTCTCTCCCAGTCAACCATTAGGCTAAGCAGAGATAAACACGTAATACAGGCGATACAGCTAAGAGAATAAAACAAGTAATAAGAGAGAGAAATAAAACAAGAAATAAGAGAATAAAACAAGAGGATATAAATATCAAAATATATACTTACACAGATAGGTAGATACATATATACATACATACATACATAGATACATAAATAAAATATATACAAATACACATGTCAGGACAAACAACTAAAACGACACAGTGATGACTTACTTGGTTGGTTAACAGGAATATTAGTAATGTTACTTAAAAAATAGCATTGGTGGTCACCCTTTTTAAAAAAAAATCTATTTCCTTTAAATCCCCACTCGATCACGGGGCAAATTAATATATTAAATTTAAAGTAAATCGAACTTTCTTACATAATAACTACTATTAATTTTTAAATTGTACTATTACTTATGAAAGTACTTATTATTCAATACATCTTTGTCAAAATCAATAATAAAATCATAGTGTACATAGAATATGTTGTAAAATGGAGGTAAACCCGCTAAAAACTCTTTCTTATTCCCCTGCTTTAAAAATAATGGATTCCTGACAAGCAACCTGACTGAAGTAAATGTTGTTAAACTTCGAATGTTTTTTTTTTGTGACAAATACGTCTTCGATTCAGCTAAATAATCTACACAATTATATCAACAAACTAGTCTGTGCCACAGAGGCAGCGTTCGATTTTGGAAAAAAAAAACAATTTTATGTGTTATTTCAAACCAAACAAATTTCATCATTCTTCCAGATCCGGAATATCACAACAAATTGCTACTGATCCCGGAGGATACGAATCTGGAATCTTGTTATCCTAATCCATGCCTTAACGGGGGCCGCTGCGCTTCCGACGACACTAAACAGTTCTGCGAGTGCGCGGGATATTATACCGGTAAGTATAAGTGTATACAACGATGTTTATCGGACTTGGATTATTAGAAAGGTTAGAATATATTGTAATATAATCTTATAGTATCTCAGTAATAACACTATAAATATGTGCGAAAATGTAAAAGCTTCATGTTCGTGTCACGAGTTATAATATATCTATGATCCTATAACCTATGACTCATAGACAAATAACAATGTAATATCAATATATGATTAATACTATTTAAATTTTCGCATGTTGCAACATTGATAAAATTTGAGATCATATAAATATGACAATAGAATAAGGGCCATAGCGCGTGTTCAACTTCTTCTCTTGTTGCTCATAACTTATGGCTCTGATCTTATCAATCCAATAAATAATAATCAATCTGTAGTTTGATATGAGAACAGATTGAGATTTGATCCAAACGGTGCTCAATGGATCCTGACGTTCAAATTCTAAATTTAAGTTTCATCAAATAAAACGTGTGGCGGTAGTATAAACGAATCTGCCGACCTAGTCTGTGACCCGTGCAATGAGAATGCTACTCGACCCAACACTAACGCAGTGATATACATACGCGTATCATCGCACACAGGGACAAACGCGATACGTACAATGTAATGCACTAATGTTTCGATTTCGACTGAGACTCCCTAATGGAGACACGCGGTTTCCAGGGATATTCTGCATACTGACCGCTTGCGAGCGGTCGCCGTGCGTGTTCGGCAACTGCTCGCTGGTGGACGGGGGCGCGGGGGGTGCGGGGGTCGCGGGTGAGGCTTTCGTGTGCGCTTGCGCGCGCGGCTGGCGCGGGCGGCGGTGCGCCGAGCGCGTGCGGCCGTGCGCCTCGCGCCCCTGCAACCACCGCGGCGCCTGCGTCGAGCGCGACGGCGGCTTCCTCTGCCAGTGCAACCCGTCCTGGAAGGGCAAGAGGTACGCGGAGGTCCCCTGCCAGAGATACGATGCCGAAACATCAAATGCCCTAAGCCTAACCTAATCTAAAAAAGAAAGTATTACTCTAACGCGTCCGTTGACGCCCGACGCGTTACCAGGGTGATCTGATGAGATAATTAGCAAAGTGTTGATAGTTTCGCCACACGCGCACAGCTTATAACCTATCTACGCCTTTTTACTTATAATATCATTGCTGGTAGTATTCCTTCTCCGCCTGGGAGTAGTCCGGGTTGGTGCCACTCTCTTATCTATTTCTAATTGTGAGGTATGCAGAGCCAGTATCAGTACAGATCGAGAGGGAGATAACACATCGATAAACTTCTTTGACTGAAGTTCTTTGCAGGAATCCGTTAGCACGTGTGTCACGAACATATTATTAAAAAAAAAAACGAAACTCGTTTGATAGCGAAATTGAGCAGCACCATACGCAGGTGAGGTTGCCATTTGGATAAAAAGATGATATATTCACTTTCAGACTCCATAGACTAAGGGGACTATATAAACGTAAAATAGATAATCTGTGGAAACTCTGACTTCGACATAAATCTACTTTGCCATTTCTATTATTTCATAGGAAACCTGGGTTTTTGCCCTATTGATGACCATAACCATTGATAACTTTTGTTAACTCTGCGATGACTTTAGATTCTAGATTAAGGGTATTAAAGATACACAACCAAATAAATAAACTTCGTTACAGGTGTGAGATACCGAATCCTTCACCGAACATCGTGGGACTTGGGACGAGAATGCTACAAGAACCCTTTTGGCTTGGTCTGATCGCTGTTTTCGTGGTCCTCGGCATCATAGGCCTCGTCTGGTGTGCTAAGAGGCACTTCCCGGAGAAAATCGAAAAACTCCTGGCCGAAGAAGCCGACAGATGCGCAAGACGTAAGTACATTTTTATAAAGTAAAACAAAAAAAACCATTGGAGGACAAATCTTTAGGCCTCAGTATCGATCAAAAATTTGACAATAATACGTGAGAATTTTTCTACTAAAAACGATCCATGGGCACACATACGAATTACAACCGCTTATCTATTCTCAATCCTAGCTTTGACCAGTCAAGTTAATAAGAACTAAATTCGCATTATACACTTATTCCTCCATAAAGCCTTATTTCGTTTTCGACCAATTATTTCCGCTGTACTCATGCATTTTTTGAACAACGCACTGTACCTGGGATGGTAAGGACACGTTTTGCGTATATTTTCCTTCTCTTTCTAACATATCGATGTAATTATTACTTACGAATTCGGAAACAATACTGTTTAACTTTACATAATTATGCGATTATTTTAATTATCAAGCTACTATCGACAAATCATGTCGATTATTCGTTTCTGTAATTCGTAAGGTGCACAATTTTTTTTTTATCTAATACAATATCACAAAGATTATTCAGCTACAGCCCAGATGTTCCCAATGCGAATATTAATTCATTTATAATACATAATTAAAAAAAAAACTTTTCACTGTACAGATTCACTATTAAAGAATTTATAAAAAGAACCATTGTAGTATAAAAGAATACATGAATGATAATAACCCCAGGGAATGAGTTGATCGCTCCCAATCTGTTACTAAAAGTTATTTTGTTGTATAATACGATACTATACTCGTATAAAAAATGAGCACGTGTAACCCGGTCTACAAGTGAAATAACTACTTAGTATATTAACAATCATTAATTAATCAATAAATATCACTCACTGTGGAAATAAATACACTACCTCAACAAATTGTTATTACACACTTCCAAATTAAAAATGCGAGATACTTACAGTTAATCAAAACGTTGCACGAATACGTTGCACTCTAATTCGGCCTTGTAATTTCACTCTCGTCGCAGCCAAAAATAAAAAATATTTGATAAAACCTACGGAGCCTCTCTCGCCTATTTTTTCTCCGTCAGAGAGAGTAGATTAAAAAAAAAGAATAACTTTCAACAACTGGAATTCATTCTCATTTTGATAACATTTGATTATGCTAATAAATTTGGATTTCGTTGACATAAAAAAAAATATTTATTTTAAACTATTTGACATATGTGTACGGGGAAATAATAAAACTGTTACCATTATCTAATAGTAAATATGGTAGATCATTTATTAGCAGTTAATGACGTCCTTAAATAAAGAAGATACATACTTGTGTTGATACTTAGAAATATTACATGACAATTATTGCTAGAAATATAACTCACCGGGATATACCAAATACGATATTCTTTTATTCGCACTAACTCATTCTTGTTTTTGCAATAAGGAATATGCATGTAATCCGAAATCCATTGAAATATTTTTCTATAGATTATTTCGATTCTAAGTCATAGAGATTTAATATATACTGAGGGCGTACAAATTTATGACGTAACCATTAATGTCAACAAAGAAGAAAGATGTACCAGTTTCAATTCATTTTTCAATTATAAGATGAGTAGATGATGAAAAGAAGAGACCTCTGATGAGGTATTCGTTTATACTATATTAACTAATAAACCTAAACTAGTCTGGCCACAAACAATGTTACAATTTAAAAGTTCTCTTATTCTATATTTTAAAATTTGGAACGTCTTGGATAAACGAAACAATGTCTTGGATGTTAAAAATAACACGGTATTACTTGATTGAGTAATGACGTCACGTGGAATTTTCGCGAAATATTTTCTTCGGGCAAAGTTTATCAAGAGGCTGTCTAGCCTCTCATGATACATTTATGATACATTATACATTTTTAAAACACTATGGAGACAGTGCGTAAATCCATAGATTCGTGGCCATAGATATTCAAAGCCTGTATCATAACCAAAAGCTTTAAATAAAATTGTTTTTAATTAAACACTTAGTCCTAGATAAACGTGTACACGTAAATTTTATAATATTACACTTAATAAAAAGACATACATTTTGTATGTGTCACAGAACTCATGGCCATATGAGATATATTATTTATTTTGGTCTGACGTCATAAGTCCCATCACATTGTCAGCCAAATTGTCGGTCGTTTAAATATCGTACATAGGTACAGAATTCTTCTGAAGTATATCTATATATAAATATATTTATGTGAAATACTTCATCACTTTTCTTGGGGAATGTTAGTGTAACGTTATCATGTAATAAACCGTTTAAAAACATACGTGCATATTTCTTATTTGCAGTTTTTAAAAAAATATGTAGTCTGAGATAACTATATTTATGGTTGTTTCTATTATTCTTATGGTTGCTTCTTTTCTCTATTACTACTATATTATTTTTATTTACCACTGTAGTCACCGAGTCACTGTATTATTCACATAGACGGAATCTGTGTCACTATGAGTTTTGACTTTTAATCGCTTTTACATAGGTGTACCTATTCATTTGATAATTTTAAGCTGTAAAAAAGTTTCCATTAACTGGCGGTGAGTTTCTGTTAATCCAGTTATTTGAAAATAATGGATAACAAAATAAAGAAACATTGGCTATATCCCGGTGACGTGGTGCAATCGTGTAATGTGTATGGGGTGGGGTGGGGCGCAGCGTCGCGCGGCGAGCGGCAGCGGTACGCCGCGGTGCCGCGGGCGGAGCGCTAGCGGGCGGGCGCGCCGCGGCGGTCGGGTCGCGGCGCACGTGGCGCGGCGTTTGTGACGCGGCGTTTGTCCACAGCGACGGCGGCGCGCGGCGAGCCGGCGCAGCACCGCACGCTGCTGACGCGGCTGGGTATTCGCAAGCCGTCCGTGTCGGGGCTCGCGCCGCACCCGCGGGCCGCGCGCACCTTTAGTTTGGACGATCTGTTAAAGCCGCCGCACGGACGTAAGGAGCGGAGCGCCGAATCGTCGGAATGCCGGAGCCGCGCTCTCCGCATGATTCCTTATCATTCGATTTGCATCTCTCTTGCGTCCATTGTCATTTTCTTTTTTTTTTTTCATCTATCCTCCACGTGGTAAAAGTTGTAACCGTAACTTCCAATTTAAAAAATGTATCACTAGTTTTTCAAATTAACGATCATTTACTCAGTGATAAGCGAGATAATCCCGGCGATAGTTTTCTTGACTGAAATCTAATATTAATATTTGATTTTTGATATTATCTGTTATTTCTTGTAATATTGGTCTGTGACTGCGAAAGAACATTCTTTCTTCTTTTTTCAAAATAAGTAATTAAAAAACGAGCATAGATGTCATAGACACAGATACGACGCGACGCGACGAAATAGATGTAATAATTTACTCATTGGCTACTGGAGTGCTCGAGTTACTCTTACTCAATGAGACCCAGTAAAGTAGCAGCCTGTAACTGCCCACTGCCTGACCACTAGGTTACCAGGGCCTTTGCCTAACCACTATCCACTACGTTTTGTACTTACATAATACGTCATATCACATAGCCCTTATTTACAAGCGCTTACTCATATAATATCACTGGTGAATAAGTTATGTACTAAATTACATAATATAAATTGAATATAAATGACAATGGCAGGTTTTGCATTTAGTTTTATCGTAATTATTATTCTTATATAGCGCTTCTAAAAAAAAAAGTCTCTTTTCGTTTCCTTTTCCGTTTCATATTGTTTATTTTTCCTTTCATTTGATCTCCGTCGTACCCATCGCCTATGCAATAATTTTTTTTTGTTTTAATTAAAAATCATCGCCATCAGTTCGCCAACATTGGATCAAACATTGCGGAGTGCGCGGCGGTCCGGGGCTATTGTATCTGGATGTACCCCCGCTACCTGAATGACTTAATGTGGAATGCCGACCATAAATATATTATTACAGTCTCGCTGCCCATTGAGGCCTTTCGATGTGTGCACCTTTGACTTTGCACTGACACAGAAGCATCTGTTAAGTAGTCGCTCCTTCCTTCGTTAGCACCTTTCTAGATCGTCCAAATACTTCTACCAGAATTTACATTGTCAATTGTTGCTTTCAATAAATCTATTGCATTTTTGACTTTTATAATTATCTGTACCTACTTCCTTATTTTCTTTACGTTTCTTATCTATTTTCTTGACAATATAACGTCTGGATTGCAATGCAACATGTATGTGCTTAAGCATGCTTATGGACACTGTTCTGCTTTTACGAAAACTTCCGTTTTATAGTAACATCACAAAATAGCCTCTACTGGAGTAATATTTGAGTTTGTAAATGCATAGCATTGTCCCCTGCTATTGTTTAGCTATTGAAAACGATTACCACAAACACTACTAACGCAAATAGCTATCGATATAACTGTATTCCATAGCTATACAATAATTAAAAATCAACATTTTAATGTTTCGTTTTTAAAAGTAGACTCAAACAAAGAACACGAATAACAACAAAAACTCTGATTGGCACAAAAATTTTACTGTAAATTAAACTACTTTTTTACCTAAAGGCACTTATCCTAAAGAATTGGCTTCCATTAGATGCACCGAATCCTTTTAATGAGATCTAAGGCATGAGGTTATTCTCTTTACCATTGAATTGTGGTTGATTTTTTTTATAATATTCTTGATATTGTTTTGTTTTCTCATGAACATCAATGTTGTGTTAAATGCTTATCGTAGAACATAGAGACTAAAATATACTTTCTACATACATTGAATTTTATACAGGCACTCCAACTCCGCGCAAGAAACGAAATAATTCGACTCCGACAAAGAAAAATGCTGCTGAGAAAAAGCAAATACTACAGCAACTAATAAGTCCCGCGTCAGCCAACGATCATTCAAAGAAGATAACGATGGGAGAGCTAATACAGATGTCAGAGAAGCGAACACTGAGCACAGTGGAGAGCGCACCGGCCTTCGTTGAATACGGGGTGGACAATAAAGATATTTCATTTGCCAGTGAGGGATCATCCCCGTCGACATCGCCTTCAATGCGACAGATATCCGATCCTAAACTAGAGAAGAAAGTTACGTTCGCTAGATTACTTAATAAAGTTTCAGCCGAAATGAGCTCAAGCTCCGATGTTGACATGGTTAATACTATTGCTATTCCAATGGCGGTTATAGCAGACAGAACTCTGAAGACTAAAGCGTCAAGTACACCGCCATCTCCTGGAGTTGAAGTTAGGTCCCCGCATAGTACGTCGAGCAACCAAGGAAGTGATTCAATGTCCAGTCTCGATTTGACATTAGCTCACTCTGCTTTAAAAAAATATTCAAGGTCAGAAATAACCTTTTAATTATCTACATGATATTTGTCTTGAATAGTCTGTACTAAAAAATCTTATCCAAATAAAAATTAAAAGTGAATTGTTTTTAGAGAAACTTGCTAGCAATCTCTATATGATTATTAATTTCACAGAACTTCAAAAATTTCAAGTGCGGATTCAATCCTTGCAATGTTCCGCAACTTCTCTTCATCATCAGCGGCCGCAATATCCAGGGCGTCATCTGGTGGTATCTCAGCATCCAGCACACCAACAGCATCGTCTCCGCAAGACGATACTGTTGATGATGATGTATCTCTCGCCTCTTCTCACATACCATCTCTTGCGCCCGACTCTCCGGTCGCCAGACCTCACAATACCATTGAAATACAGGTATATTTACTCCTATTTTATCCAATTGTTTTCAGTTTAATTTCAGTCCTGTAAGTCTAAAATAACATTTACTAAATATATAATTATTACTGTAAAGATCACTGCTATTAGTATTTAACCACAACCAATTTTTATCTGACTTTGTGAAGAAACTTTTAATAATAGTTTTAATAGTGTAAAAAGATGATTAATATGAAAAATTATTTCTTTTTGTCGTTAGGTTCTTGATCCACTCAGTGCTCATAAATCTACACCATCGGGAAGCAACCTCCTACACCCGCCCTCTATTCTTCTTGAAGTTCCTAGTAGCATAAACAAGTGCCTCTCGCCGATACGCGAGCTGCCTACTCCATTGCCAACTCCTCTTCCTACACCTTTGGCGACGCCGCTACCTTCGCCACGTATGTCGAGATCTCACATGGATCGTAACACTAAAAGCGAATCGACAACTTGCCTGTCCCCCAGTGAAGATGAATTAGAGGAGATTAAAGCTGAGACAACTGAGAAGCCTTCTTCTGGTTTAAGATTAAAGGTAATCAAATCATAATTTATTTTGTGCATCCGGACCGTGTCCAAAAATATACCCCATAATAATAATTTAATATGTACAGTAAATAATATACTTCAGATCATATAAAATAATTATAAGCTTAATTTTCAAAATTTCTTTTACTTTTCAGTTACGTCAACCAGCTCTCAGTATAGACACTCCAACGCCGTCCACCCACGTAACCGATTCGCCCAGTCCCAGCTTCACCCACAGCCAGGATTCAGAACGCGAAATGTCCTCTCCGTCCGCTGCACCGCCAACGTTGAGGGTTCCCGTGCTCACTGTAGAGCGGCCCTCGCCAGGTTCTCCTCCCCCGCGGCGTACCCCCCCACACATAGAATTCCAGCCGCCGCCCCTGATAACGGTCACTTATAACGCAAGCGAGGAATCTGACGAGCCGTTATCTCCCAGACCTCCACCGCCATCAGCAAACATGTGCTACCTGAGTCCATTCTCAATGGCCGCCCGTGGCGAACGAGCCCCGTCAGAATCAAATCTATCCTCATCCGGCTATAGTTCAATGGCAAGTCCAGGTCCGTCCAGATGTGGTTCGAGCAATCCCTTGTGTCCATCTGAGATGGAAGATCCGGGATCAGGCGGCGGACCGTCATTTTTTCAAGCTAGAAGGCGACCTCTAATGAAATCCAATTCAAGCCCAGCCGGCTCAAACAACGACACAAACGAAAGGCGACGCGGAAGGTCCGATTCAGAAACTTTATCCGATGATCCTCTACTGGAATCTAACGATGAAGGAATCGGAACTGATGAAAGAGTTGACGATGTGCCCTCGAGTGCTAAGGAGATGGAAACTTTAGCTGCTTTAAAAGATATATTGGATATACCGCAAATTTGTTCTCCAAGTGGAGTAACAAAATGTTCTATAGTGAAATGCATAAGTGTAGAAAAGGGATTAGATGAGAAAGCTTGCTTAAGGCCTCCCACGTTGCTCTCTGAGGGTAGTCGTCCATTGAGTCCAGTAAGCTCGCGGAGCGAAAGTCCCCTGAGTGACAAAACTGGTTTCAGTCCATTTTCTCCGCAGTTCTATGGTCGTCAGCTACCGTTTACAGATTCAGATGGTTTGTATGACTTCCCTAGTTCAGAGTGCGTAAGAGGTGGCAGTTGTAGAGTAGGAAACAATTCACACAGAAAGGCTGGCAGAAGAAGAGATAGACGTACTAACAGGACCGTGTCACACGACGTAACGGGACCATCAAAGTCAACCCTTCCACATATGCCGCATTCAATGCACAACCTGTTAGAGGTACGTATTTAGCACCAACATAAAACATATTATGTCTAAAACTTAAATTTAAAACTAGTTAGGTGTGAGAGGATATGCAATCTTTTTCTTTAAACTCCAACCTTGTGAGGTTGGCTGGCTAGAAGACCAGCCTCTGGCGACCGAATAATAGGGGAAAATCTGCACTCACCACCCAGGCTGCCCGGTGTTCTGAGTACCTGTGTCAACTTCTGTCGTCAGTTATCGGTGTGTGCGTACAGTTTTCCTCTGTAATAAAACCACATCGTAGAATTATGCGACTGCGACTATAAACGTCACTTGCATAGACGCCAGAGCATATTGCAGAGAATGTCAAAAGGCATTAAGTCCTTCCATTGTATACCTTTGTTTTAGGTGTCACAATAAAGAATAAACAAAATAAATCACGCAAGTTTTCATACAGTTGGAACGATAAGAAGATTTAAGTGGGAATAAGCATAATCTATAACTCAAACCTGGTTTATATCGTACATGTTATGTATATTCGGTACGTTTCAATCGCCAGGTGCCGTGTTGCAATCGGGGACGCAAGGCCGGCAGACGTCGCTCACGATCGCAAGCCCCGGCCGTCGCCTCCTCCTCGTCGTCCGAGGACTCCGTCTCCAATGCCTCGGTGGCGTCTGTGGCATCGGCGAGGGAGTTACGACATCCGCCGGATATAGAATTGCAGGTTGGTAGAGAATTTGTTAAAAACACAATGCGTGTTACAATGAAATCTCGGTTGATTCTATTCGATTATTCGCTGATGAAATAGTACTAACGAAATTATCTTTATGCACAGATATTGGTACATATGGCGGACTTAATGCCTAGAGGCATTCTCTCCCAGTCAACCATTAGGCTAAGCAGAGATATATACGTAATAGAGGCGATACAGCTAAGAGAATAAAACAAGTAAAGGGATATAAATATCAAAATATATACTTACCCAGATAGGTAGATACATACATACATACATACATACTTATATACATAAATAAAATATATACAAATATACCATATACATATAGAATAATGAATTTTAATACAAAATACAAACAAATATACATGTCAGGTACAAAACAAATATAAATGTACACTATTAATCTCAATTTAAATAGAATGTTAAACAAAACATTCTTCTCCTTCTTCCTCATCTGCCCATATCATAGCATATGTTATATGAACATATTCCAAAGCCTTTACATGAAAGCCTCAACAAAAGTTTGCATGTCATGTGTATTTTCGCATCGAAAATACTGCTAATTGGATTGGTTTCGCCAAATTCTGACAGTCGCTGAAGTCTCGTCCGCTGGTCAGCATGGTTATTTTTTTTATGGGAAAGGTGGTAAACGAGCAAGCGGTTCACGTGATGGTAAGTGATCACCGTCGCCCACTTACATCTGCAATACCAGAGGTTCTGCTGTTACGTTGCCGGCGTGGCCTTTAAGAATATTTTTGAGATGGAAGGGAGTATCAGGAGGGGGACGGGGATACCTCACTCACCGAACGTAACGCAGCAGCACAAGATGCCTCTACTTCACGCCGTTATTCTGCGAGGTAGTGGTACCAACCCGGTCGAGACGGCCCATTCGAACAGCAAAAGCCGCTGCTTGCCTCTACCACGTTTAAATAAAATTGTCATTTGAATAAAAATTATGATATGTTTCCCTTTACAGCCTGTATTCTTTGATCTATTGTCAATATTCCTCTTTGTACATTGATCTTGTTTGTTTAGAAAATCCTTACTTACGGCTTTGGGCTTGGTGGAATTCCTTTTATCTCTCCATCTATCTCTGTTACCTCTTCTTGTCTGTCATCGTACTTACTCTTTTTCCCTTCACAATCTCGTTACTTAGATCTTCAACTTCTATCATATTGTGCTTTATATTCATACATTTAACTTGACCCTCTCCTTGCCACTCTCTCACCCCTCCCCTACTTCCTTGTTATTCTACGCTATGCTCATCTGATAGAAAACTTTTCCACAGTCATGAGACGATTTCTTGCACGAACTTTATCACTGTACTTTTACTTTTACCGGTGTTCGTGGATTGAAAAGGTTTCTGAGCGGTTTTCGTAAATAATCTTGCACTAATTTATTTATTTTAAATTATATTATGTTAATGTTTATGCTTCCTCTATTATTTTGGGCACGTTTTGGTTTGCTTACAGCCATATGTGCCCCACACCAGGAAGCCCCTACGGAGACAAAAATGCCGTAGCTCCGAGGTGATTATAATAAACGGACATAATGCTGTCAAAATTATGCACATTTGCACGACTTAAGTATTTATATAGTCTTCGTATTGTAGAATAACTTGCGGACTAACATTAGCAAAAAAATAGTCTACATTTATTATCCAGCCGGATCTACTTAAAGGCAACGTAGTTAAACCATTGCAGATGTAGCTTTTAAACAATAGACGTGAGATGATCAACTTACCCAATTACCACAAAACTGTATCAAATCAAAAAATTACTTAAAAACATATCGCAATTAGCTTTGGGCTTTAGAGGTTGTAATGTTGTAGAATAGTAAGATAGTATCTGATTTTCGCTCCAAAAACTGTATCTTCAGGCATTTCATAGACAGTTTTATATTCTTTGACAGTGCATGGTGCAGTTGATACGATAATGGCAACCTTATACTCTTTTCATAAAGGTGTTGTTATGTCTTTAGCATAATTTGTTATTATCTTAGCTATATACAACATTTTCTATTTTCACATAAATCATTAGTTCTATGTGACGAGCGAAGTAAACGTGTATCTTACATGAAATAGATTAGTTCTCATATTATTCCATTTAGCGATAAATTCTTCACATGTTGCAACAATAAACATTCAGACAGACAGCAATATGCATATTGTTATGACACGTAAAGGGCTAAGCAAACATCTTAAGTAATACTCCAACGATGCTGTTGATTAACATTGAAACTGTTTGTTTTAGGATACATCGTCAAAAATATCTTCCAACTTAGACCTGACCGAAGACTCACGGAAGCCAGTCAAAGTCAACAAACTGAGGACGATAAGTAATCAAATAAGGTTTGTAGAAATAACAAACATTTAATAAAAACAACATTACTTGGCTGGCATCGCTCTCTAATATTATACACCGTTGCCCCCCTCCCCCCACCACCTCCCGTCACACTGCGACTCTGGGTAAATTGACATCAGTAACGTTAGTTCAGTAACGTAATCAGTTAACTATTAACAAGAAAAAGAAAAGAGAAAAAAAAGAAATAAAATACACAAAGGTACAATTGGCGGCCTTATCGCTAAGAGGCGATCTCTACTAGGCAACCACTTTGCAGAGGATATAATGACCAGTGAGCAAGGGTGAAGGGTGTACGCAAGTTACTAAGAAATTAAAGTAATCTACCTATTTAGAGAGGCCTATGTCCAAGTGTGGACAACCTGAAGGCGAGTAATTAAGGCATTTAGATTGTCTACAATCTACAGAATATTTTTTAATACGTTACAGTTTTTTGTAAATTTAACGATATGAACGTAATGCAACATATACATTTCTATTCAAGATTTCTTCGACGCCTGGAGCGCAGCCTAAAGATGAAGGAGAGCTATCCTGCACTGACGGACGACGAAGGTGATGAATCGTCCAGTGTGACATCGCCCTTATTGCAAGGACGTAAAGAATTAAATCACATGACGGGACATGCGGTCAGCGCACCTTTGTTAGGCGCAGCGAGACCGAAGATTGTGAGGCAAAGACGTTACGACAAGACGTTGTTGAGTGAAGATACTAGAACGTTCAATAGTGCAGGGAATGACGTTTCTGATTAAGTTTTATTCCTAAGGCGGCGTCTGATGCTTTTTGAATTTATACCTAAACACTTTTCTACTTATTTTATTTTGACAGAGAAAAAATATTATGTAATTGTTTTAGAATAAACTTTTGTATTACTTCATATTTTTAATACAATATGTTGCACTGACACGTCTTGGACATTACAATTAAAGAAGAATGGCGAATTAATGAATACTAACTTAATATATTATTGTCCTGTTATAACTGTTGTTGTAGCGATTTAAAATTCATCAGTCAAAGCAGTTAAGTTCCGCATTTTGACAGCAGTCATTTTGACATTTAGATATACAAGATTCTAATGTAATTGTGATAATATACTTTAACATAAGGAACGCAATTCAGTAGTGTCGTTATAAATTTTCAGTAGATTTAATAAGTCCTGAGTAATATATTTTAATTTCCCTTTGTTCTACTTTTGATGTTTAATACGCACCTATTAGAGGCATAGTGATGTAATTAATTGTCTTATAGCAATAATAAATTTTCTAGGAATTGGTCTAGTTATACCTTAAGTAGTTACAGTACGTAGAGAAACTTAGGGCTGTTAATATACATACCGTTTTGTAGCGATCTACAAAAAGTGTTTTGTGCGTAGAAATCGTGATAAACAAGTGGAAAAAACACTTTCTGCAGATGTGTGCTTTTTCTTTCTGTCACCAAAAGTAACCTTGCTTCTGCTAGATAAATAATCGGAGATAAACCATTAAAGCCGCTGCTTGATTGATGATAGTGATACAGTGTACACAAAGTGCCACTTTACACACACTGAAATACTTTAATATTGTACAGGAACATAAACGTTTATATGTATAGAGATAAATATACATTAAACTGCCGTTAACGTTATTTTTTTTTTTTAAATAAAATAAAATAAAAAATATGTACATTAAGTTTGTTAAGTCCACTGCTGAACAAAGGTCTCCCCCGAAAATTGCCACAAAGCACGGCCGGGAGACTAAGACGGCGATAGGCTCACCATCGGTCATGATGTCCCAAAGAAGTTCTGGTGGCAAGTGGGTTGAAACGACTCAAAGTTTGGTTTTTTTTCACTCGCACCTATCCACTTATACGCGCCATGCGATGAGATGCACGGAGACTCATCTGAGTGTCGCAACAGGTGACTGAGGAAAAATTTCAAAGCAATCCTCAAGAGCAATGTCCGTAACGTGGCTCCTTTTATTAATCAGAGAAGCGAAAGTTGGGCTTCGGGTGCCCGTTTGGCTACGCGCAGTTGTGCCAAATGGAATACTTATTCCCCGGCTACCTCTATCACTGGCAGGCGTGTGTGATAATTAATACATAAACGTACATTGTAATACTCTTCTTATGCAAACACAATCCTTCACTTCCTGAGACCATACTGTTGACTTTGTTACACAAGATGTCTGTCCTTACACGGCCGCAACTGCTGAGCCAATTTTCATGAAATGTGGTATGGAGATGCCATGGAGGTAGGACATAACTTTCAGGAATTCCGCGGGAAAAGGTTCCACGCGGATGAAGTCGTGGAAGCTAGTTAATTGATAAAACGTTCATGTTTTAGCTATTTCCTTCAACTGAATTTACAACTGTATTTGGCTTTAGCTTTATAAAACTTACTTCCTTTTCCTATTATTATTATTCCTTAATGAAAAGTATTTTTTGTAAAAATATCTAAACGTATTTGCTCAAATACATATTTTGTGAATTTTGTCTTTTGTGCACTTTTTGCTACATTGTAAATACATGGACACATTGTTTGATAATGTAAATACCGGGATTCGAGAGAATTTTTTCTTTAATAACATATAAGAAAGATTTGTAAATCGATAGTGCGTAAGTTTAAAAATAAAACGAAAGGCCCAAAAAAAATCGGTATACCATATGCACGTTTACTTCATACGTTCTACAATGTGTAAATGCGTGAGCACATTTTACATTTTAAGGAGTTATCTACGTTCTTTAGTGAAATCATTTAGACTAATCGTTAATCGTTGCACGAATAGAATAGAAGTTTGCAATGTTATGTATTCAAATATCTTACGGACAGTGAAAATGTTATGATAATTATTTTATTGACGAATTAATTCAGGAAGTTTGAAACTTTCAAAGTGTGATAACATTTTTTTTTATTATCTTTATTATTTTCCTCCAAATTTTCCGACACTATTGTACTTCTTTAGTAACAATGCAACAGTGACAAACGAACTCAGGCGGTGTTAAGATCACGGCCAAGATCGATCAATTCAAGTACGAGAGCACATAAACGTCTCCGACATGAAGGATTCGCCGTAAACGTCACGCTTGGTTGCCGGGTTGGAGAGCATCAGATGTTTCAGCTCTGACATTTTTAAGACGGTTGTTCCATGTGACGGAAGCTGCGAGAATTTCCAAGCATTTCCTAGAACGACACCTACGGTATGAGATAATGGCAAGTTTGATGGTGGGTGCCACCCATGAAGAATATTATGATTCATTGCAAATAATCAGAAGGTTCATAAACTTCTTACTGGGCAAAGGCAAGCAAACCTTTTAGCATGTTTTGTATGGAAAATGTTAATATTCAAAATGTTAAAAGAATTTCTTTTAGATTCCTTAAAATTTCTTCTTTCAAAGTTCTTCCTATAATTTAGAGAGGAGACTACTTTCAAAATTAGGGTGGTTTTGGACATGTATGATATAAAAAATAAACATTTATGAATAATGAAAAATACACTTACGTTAGATGCAGTCCAAGCAATAATTCATGTGATTCGACTGTACAAAGACTGACATCTCGAATGTATAAGAAGAACCAAACGTAGTCGTGTTTTTGTGTTAAGTTCGGTGTATATTACTGTGTCTTACTATAACGTATTTGTATATTATCTTATAAATATAACTCAACGAAGGTTAAGTTAAAGCTGCCTTTGACATTACTACGACATTATATTAATAAAAAAAAATTAGTCATTGAATAAAACGCGCAAATTCGCACCAATCCCGTAACATAACGTCGCACTGGAAATAGCAGTGGGAGTTTGTTAGTGAGAAGCGGTATACGGATACAGAATTAATTTACTAAAACTAATTAAATAGTAGAGTTTATGAGTATTCAGAAACTAACCAAATATTACTTACACTTTAACCTTTAGATTCATTGTCATGTCTCACTTAATTGTAGTATTTTTTTTCATGCCTACTAGGTTCTTTAGTTGTTGCTCGCTTAAAGCTCGTCAAATATAAAATAGTATATAACTTATAATTAAAATAATAATGGCCTGTTCATTGAGACTGATTTTCTAAACTTAACTCTTAAATGTCTTGGTTTTTTTTTTGAACGGTGTTTGAGAATGAGTATATTTTACGTTTACTTCATTCTCTTAAGTTTGGTGTTGTTCCGACTGTCTGTCTTATGTGATTTGAATTTAATTTTTTCTTAATTTTGTTATGCTCCATAAATTTCAGTTTGCAATTACGTTTACTACATTATTAATAATGCTGCTATAATTCTCCTTCAACTATTAGGCATAGACAGAGAAACACGTGTTTTTTTTTTAATTTGTGTTTTATTAACCTAACGAAATTTAGGTTACTTATAAAAATGATTAATATTTAATTAAATTAGATTAAGTTGAATTATTAACGTTATGAAATAACTGCACCTAATTATCATAAGCAATATAATATTATACCTTATTAGTTATAGGTAGTAATAATTATTATTAATTAGTAATAAAGTAAATCTTGTTAATCGACTATGAAATACTGTGATGGGAAATGTTTGTGTAAAATCTTTTGGCTCAATTTTTACTTTATGACGTTTACTTCTCTTATGTGGCTCTTTTACTCCGCGACATTTCTACTATCTTCCAAAAACCACTACTATTGAAGGAAACAAAACATTTTTTTGTGATTATGTCTCGAATAAATATTGGATATCCAAAACGATTATATATGAAATTTATACATAATCGTTTTTAATGTAACAACAAGTTAGTATATGTACGATAGTGCATACATATTGAACTCAAACTCGTGTGTATGTCCAATTTTATATTCGATTAAAAAAACTATACATATTTATTTACATAGAACTTGCAAATGGAAAGTGCTGATAGGCTATATTTAGCATTATAGCGCTAAGGCCGAGGCTTGTGTGATCAGATTCTAATACTCACGTTGTAGGACCATGGATGTAGCAGATAAGTATGTAGATCACGTAATATGAATAAGTATACACGCACTCTTAGCGTAGATACAATGAAAAATATGCCGATGTCTTATTTGCAATATGATAATATTCCCAATTTTTTTAAACTCCATTTATAATTTACAATTAGGTTACTTCTTGTTCTTTTATAAAAAAAATAATTAATTTACAATTAAGTTGCTTCATTCTTTGTTACCCCGAGAGAAAACATAAATCAAGATTGAGATAAACTTTAAAATACGAGCCTCATACTTTCCTAATAAATCAGTTTCCAACCAGATTCTTTTAACAGATGATAAAAAGATTGAATCTGACACATGTTCGGCTCGAGTTTATAAAAAACATTAACAGACCATTAATACGTAATTAAACGTACTCCTATTACAATAGGGGTACTACTTAACAAACAACGTCTATTGATTTGTCGGTGAACTCGAGCAAAAGTGAAATAAAATTTACGGTAAAATTTTCATTGTTTTGTGTCATTGTTCAATGTTTTGTCTATAAGATTAATTTGCCTTTTTATTTCACTTTAATATTTTAAAATCATTCGCGAAATCCTGTAGGATTAAGCATTTAATATAGCGAATTACTTGAATTTTTGCGCAACTTGACACAGAAATGTTTTCGATATTACATTACGTATAGAAAAGGGACTCTGGAAAAATTCAATTGTTAAATAATTTTGGATGAAAGGTTTGATAACATTTTTATCATTGATAACTAGCTTACGATTTGAACTTATTACTGTGAAATTAAAATATAACCTATCTTTAACAATAAAGTATTCCTAATTTTTAAAAAGTCAAAAAGACAAAAAACTTGACAGTGTCTCTTTTGTTATGTAATTGTGTATTTATTTATTTAGTAAGTTTCAAGTGTTTGTTCAATTATGAAGATGATTAATGTAATACTGAATAACTAAAAACATATTGTTTTAATTTCGTGATATTATTTATACTCATCATTTTGTATCTATAAGTGAAGCGTACACAGTAAAATTAACTACAATGTAAATAAAGGTACTCTATTATACCCTTTTACGTTAAGAGGTGTAATCAATATTACTTATGACATCATATTCACCGAAAATGTAAAAATTAAATAAATAAATTTGCTTGTTATACCGTTTATTTTCAATTATGCCTTAGAAAAACAAGTTACTGTTGCATCGGGTTGTATGATAATTATTGTTAAGGCCGACAATTTCCATTATTTATCTAGAATGCTATCGGCTGTGGTGTATTAAGTGTGGTATCGGCGTAAGAGTCTGCCACCGCTTTTATCCCGCGGTTGTCGTTCTTACGACACTTCTTAGTGACAGGCAAAAGTCTTGCGAACCGCAATGGCTTCCGCATGATGTCGAGACAACATTTCGAAAAAAATACCAAGCAAAAGCAGACTGATGACGTGCAGCAGCGTCTAAGGTGCGAGGTCTCTGGCACTGCCAATCCGCATGCTGTGCGTGGCGATTATGTAAATTCTCCTTATGAGGCCCCCGTGCCCTGCAGTGGCAAACATGTCTAAACGCCGGCAGCGTACCTGCAACTGCTCTGGTGTTCCAGCTGTACGTGGGCGTCGGTAACATTCCATTTGCCGCCGTTTACTTAAAAAAACCTACTTCTAAGGAAAAAAATAAGGTTCGCAAAAATATGGAACCAATCAATAATGATTCGTATAATACCCACCATAATAACACATAATTTTGTACGCGGCACAGTCAAACGGCGGCTTTTGCTGCTGCCGAAAGGGTAAACCGGACCGGGGTAGTAGCGCGGCCATGCGGAATACCGCTGTGAAGTAGAGGCACACCGTGGTCGAGGGTAATCACTTAGCATCAAGTGAGCCGCTTACACGGCTGCCCGCTTGTTCATTAAAAAAAAAATTCGACCGGCTACCTGTTTGGGTTCAAAAGATACAGCCCTTTAAAGTTAGGACATACAAACGGACGGCATAGGCTTAGTAAAAGCGGCTCCGCACGGGACCCTAAAAACCGAAAGCTCAATGAAACAATTAAATCGCTATCAAATGTTTTATTAAAGATAATACAACAGTAAATTATGCAATCTGAAGCTTAGAAATCTTAAATTCTAAAATAGAATTATAGATTCCAAATTTACAATAGAAAAAAATTACTATAGGCAAAATATTTACATATGTTATGAATGTTGATCAGGAAAGAAAATACTCCGCACATGACTCGCGAACAAAATATTCATTAAGAAATATCAATTAAGTACTTGTTGAAAGTATCTTATCTAGAACGCGACCAGACCGCCGAACCGATGGCCAGCGCTGGTTGGCGGACTTAACATGTCCTCGAAATATTCTTTATCTCTTAGAAATGTCAGTTTCCTTTTTTTTTATGGGAAAGGCGGCAAACGAGCAAGCGGTTCACCTGATGGTAAGTGATTACCGACGCCCACATACAGCTGCAACATCAGAGGTACTGCAGGTGCGTTGCCGGCCTTTAAACGGTATTTTGGAGATAGGAAGGGGGAGTGGGTCTCCTAATACGTCCAAAACGTGTTCCTTCACTGCTAAAATGTGTAAAACGTGTTCCTTCACCGCCGAGCAGATGTCCAGTTCGCTGTTGCTTTTAAAAAAAGAACAAACCCCGCCGTCGGTTTTCGATACGGTCTTTAAAAATCTATTCATCGGATGTTTCCAGTATTCTTCGCCGTGAGTCTTACGATGCCTGCATCCTTTTACAAGCTAGATAAAAATATCTACAAATCACAAAACACAAATCTACTTACGTTTACCTAAAAAAAAAATGTAACTTTTAAGTTAGAGCAACAACCATTGTTTTGATACGCTACAGATTAAAAAAAATCGATCACCTAGTTTCCCGCTCCTTCACTTCTACCAAATGTACGGAACCCCGAATACAGTTTCACGTCTGGTGCAGTACAAAAATTATAAATAATAATGTTTATAATCGTAATTAAATTAATATAAATAAATAACAACGGCATTACTACTTAGAAACATTATGTTTAAATAAAGAAATGCAAGTTTCAAAATATTATATGTGACTTCTTGACCGGCGATTTGATAACTATAAATACGTAATACTTGTGCGAAGTTTTAAATTAATTTGAAATGAAACTATAATTTACGGATGCGATAAATGGATTTAA
The DNA here is from genome assembly GCA_029286595.1 of Bhutanitis thaidina. Classification (NCBI taxonomy): domain Eukaryota; kingdom Metazoa; phylum Arthropoda; class Insecta; order Lepidoptera; family Papilionidae; genus Bhutanitis; species Bhutanitis thaidina. The sequence goes on from JAGSMS010000010.1 coordinate 15,374,130, forward strand.
TTCCCGAGGTGATCTAAAGGGGGTCCCAAAGTAGTCCCGAGGTGATCTAATCCCGAAGAGGGGGTCCCAAAGTAGTCCCGAGGAATACATAAAAGAGTAAATTAAACGCGACGAAATACATAAGCAATGGTTTCATTTCAAATATTATAGTATTCCCACAAATACATGCCATTAAATAAAGTAATATTACAGTAAATGTCAACGTACCCTCTAAAACTAATTTAGTATCTTAACCCATACCCTTCATTATTGCAATACGTATCGTGAAACGAAAAGAAGATATTTATCACAGTCCAAAAAGGTCTTACAAGGAAAAAGTACTTAAAGCCAAATCCGCAAACATATATTCCGTATCAATTGAAACTATGACACATATTTATTAAAAAAAAAAAAAATCTTACAGTATTTTGTTAATGACAATACGTCAATTAATCAAACTCACCTCTAACTTAATTAGAAAACAAGGGAACTTCCATAACTATGTATCAGATTTACAAGTATATTGTTTTACTATTAAGCGTATGAATACTCATTATTTATATTAATAATTATTGTATTGTATATTAAAAATATGACTTACAATCTTACACAAGTAAATAGGAATAAAAAATACCATAATAAATTATCTATATTACGTTATCTACAAAGAAACACGGCGGCCCCAACACAACCCTTGTGCAACTCTAAAACATACCGTCGTGTATACCGATCGGCACTAAAATCGCGAGAAATATCGCGAAATTCCTCAACACCAGTCTCCAATCGTCGGGGACAGCGTACGGCAGGATGACACCGGTCAGCTTGTGTATCTCGTGAGCGGTGAATATGAAAATGTAGGATGTCAGGATCAGATTGAGTATCGGCGCGCTGGGTATCAAAACCAAAACGCCGTGGGTGTCAGCGGCAAGCCATATGTGAGACTGGCTAGCGAACAACTCCATAGTGATCGTACCGAACCAGGCGAAGAGGCTGGAGTGGCGGGTCCGTAACGCGCCGGACACGTTCCTGAGGATTATGTAACTGACGATGGGTAGGAAAGCGACGTAGGAGTGGATTTCGTTGCAATCAAACGTATTGTTGCAGAGGAATGTGAAGGTGACGTAACTCCCAATGCCAATAAAAGCCAGGAGAGTGGCTGTGAGGGATAAGCCCGGGGTGAAGAGATTGCTGTGGTTATTGTCGTCTAGGAGGTTGTAGCGCTGAGCGAGAAGGTAGGCCGTGGCGAATATTATTCCGTACGCCATACTGTACCTGCGAAAAGAAAATCTAGTCAACGTAGAAATTTACATACAATTAAAATAGATAAGCAGATAAGTCTGTCTGTTCATAAAAAAGTTTGACTGTGCTTGTACAATTTCTACATCCTTTTTAATTAACCAATCTAAGACCAATGAGAGCGTCAATCTTTCTAACTCGAAAATATATTCCATTAAGCATTGCGAAACTCGAAACAATATTCAACATTAAACTAAAGAGTCTCCACACAACGCCATCTATCCCTGTTGAACTAAACAACACACGTCAAAATAAAACCGATCCGAACTACGCTATCGACCCCCGTCCCCCCACCCTGGTATCTCTTGCAGAAGATTTGCCTCACCATGCTATACCAGGTTTAGCGCAGTGCCAAGTGATGCTATATATATTAGAATGGTCTATAACCTTGCAGAGGCTTCTGGATCTAAAAATAAGACAACAAACTTACCGATCCTGCTTCCACCTCAGCCACCACTGATGAATGTCGTCATCGGAGTTAACGAACAGCGCCTTCCAAGGTCTTGTGACGAATATCTTCTGGAAGAAAACCTCACTCATGTACAGCACCGTGACTATTGTGAGGAGGCCTATAATCTTGAGCGCTATGTAGAGATATTGATAGGGCTTCGATTCGACTGTGTGCGTGGACGACTGGGTTATATGTGGGGGTAATGCGAAGATTACGAACATCTGGAAAAAAAAAGCACAAAAGTTCTATTAGACATGTGACATTAGACAAATCTATGAACTAGACATGTGCTTGGCGAAAACCTTTTGGAATCTGAAAACCCTTGTGATTGAACTCTCCGTGCAATGCATTAAAATCCAAAAACCCGGCTTCGTTTGCGATTCGAACCCCAGACTAAGGAGACACTAAAGCAAGTGTGAGGCAACACGTCATCACAGCCAATATACCGATACAGATGGATGCGACGTTACGACATTAAATTTAACACCATATCTTACAGATCATTTAAGACCACTAAATATATCTTTTCTTTCAACTAGCAAGCGTTTCACCTGATAGTAAGTGATTACCGCCGCCTACGTACAGCTGCAACACCAGAGGTGCCGCAGGTGTGTTGCCGGCCTTTGAAGATATTTGGAAGATGATAATGGAGAGGGGATGTGGAGCACAGGATGTGTGTACTTCACGCCGGCATTCAGCGAGACCGTGGCACTACCTCGGTCGAACTGGTCCATTCGAGCAGCAGCAAAAGCCGCCGCTTGGCTCTACCACGTACAAAATCTCTTGTATAAGTACAGTTCAGTCACAGGTAACTATTTAGTTTTTGTTATTTTGAATCAAGATATATTTGCCCTAATATCCATATTACAAATAACCTTAACGGATTTTGAGTCATTAATTTTATTCGGATTGAGAATGATTTGTAGCTAAGGGAGAAAGAATACTTGGAAATCGCAATGACTACGGACAGATGGCGGGATAAGCATCTTGAAAAATATCAGACCACAATTAAGCAGACCGACGACTGGCAGCGACGTCTAAAGTGCTAGGTGTCCGGCTTATGGGAGAGAGGTCTAAGTCCTGCAGTGGACTATTTACAGGCTGATAAGGTTAGGTGAATGATCTCGTTTCTTCCAATACTCCACCTTTACCCTCACCCAAACCGTATCGACTAAACCTTTTCAAGTGACGCTCAGGTTCATAATAATCGGCCTCTGACCTTGAGCTTGGTCTAAAATGCACATATTCTACAAAGATACCGTAGATTGTATTGTTGAAAACAAAGATATCACTAGATGGATCGGATCAGGTAAGAGTTTCAGTGATCACAATGCAAATTATAAATTATTGCAATATCAGTCTTAAAATGTTCACACAAATCAAATACTTACCAGGGTATACCAGAATGAGACCAACGGTATGAAGCTGTAGAACTGGTAAGGCCTGTTCATGGTCAGACATAGCACAACAGTGAGGAAGTTGAGCCTGAAAATGACCCTAAAGTATCTGACCAGCCCTGTGTCCCCGGTCTTCCAAGTATAGTAGAAATGGCCGTATCCCGTCAGGAAGAGGTAGGCCGAGACCAAGGCTCGCACCAGCATGTAGATGGGTAGCACTTTACTGGCCCCCGTCACTTGGTAGACCAGTATGACCAGTTGCATCCAGCCTTTCCATTCGTTCGTCTGATTTCTATGCAGAACTCTGAAAGAAATATTTTCTTTAGTCGCTGAAATTTATCACGACCATTGTATCGTAGCTGTCTCTCAACCCCTCCTTCTTTCCGTAGGTGTCGTAAGAGACGACTAAGGGAAAAAGCCTCTAACATCCTAAAAGCTACCGTCAGCTAATTAATCAAATCAAGATTACCAGACCCTAAATTGAGCAGTGCGCTTACCGTGCGTCTTGTGCTTTATTTAAATGGACAACTAAAAAAATTTAGATAATGAACATGGGCACGGAAATACTTCTATAACTTACCTGCTCGACCTAGAGTCGTCGGTGAAAAACAGCCCCAGCGCGAAGACATAACCGACCGGCAGCCAGAAACTCCACTCGGAATAGTATTTGTTCTCCTTCATGAAGAAGTTAGTCCTGTCGCACAGATAGAAGTACGCCATGATCGTCCCCAGCTTCGCGAGCGCCGCCACCGGCGACGGCGGACGCTTGGCATGCGACTTCTGGCCCACCAGCGAGTAGCCATCGATCTGCTGCCTCAGCGTTTGTGACCAGCGCCATATGAACTTTAAGCCGGCTAGGACTGCGCTAGATAAAGAAATGTCCTGTCACATTCGCGTGCGGCTTTCTATATGTAATGTTATGATACAAGGAAATATTATTTTTTACAGCTTGTTGACGCTTCATCTACAGTACAAGGGTCTGGCAGGGGCCTGCAAGGAGCGCGGGAAGCGCACAGGGGTAAGATAATAAAAACAATCACGACTAAAGGGGCGGCGCACTCACTCGCCGATAACTACCGACATCGACACGCCATCGGAAAGCGTAAAGGGTTATAAAACATGGTTAATATGTTATATTATCAAATATATTGTCAAAGGGTCGATTAAAGTCTTATTTTGTGAGCTGCCAATTTTATTTTATGTTCCAAAATTGAACACAGCTGATTCTAGAAATAATCATATCACATTTTGCATTGTTTCATCAATTTTGAAACAGGACTTGACATTATCGACAACATGAACGTTTATCATAGTCTTGGTTCTAGATGGTTCAGCGATGGCAATACCAGATATTTCACACCTTAAACGCCAGAAAAAGCCAGCCTTCATTCAACACACCTCGTTCAGCAGAAGAGTGAATGAACGCAGTGTCAACTACTTTAGTAATACTGCTCCGTATAACTATGACGTTTGGGTTCATTTTCAGACTCAATTCTAGCCGTTAATCTGTTTCAGCTGCTTACGACTTAAACTTCACTCTCTCATTTGTTACCTCACATGTTAAGGTGCCAACTGTTTTATCATGTTCCCTCTTACATCACATAGACATTTCCCTTCTCAAACTTGCACCAGCCTGACTGACTGACAGACACTGGTTGACTGTTAAAGAGGAACCTCCATGTCCGGCCTATCTTTACGATGGCTGGCCCGTGGTGGTAGAGCCAAGCGGCGGCTTTTGCTGCTACTCGAATGGGCCGGCTCGACCGAGTTGGTACCATGGACTCGCAGAAAACCAATGTGAAATAGAGTCATCTTATGCTTCTGTGTTTCAATCGGTGAGTGAGGTATCCGGAGGCCCACTCCCCATCCCCTTCCTCATCCTCGCTTCCATCTCACAAATACCATTAAAGGCCGGCAAAGCAGCTGCGGGACCTCGGTTGTTGCAGATGTAAGTGTGCGACGGTAATCACTTATCATCAGGTGAACCGCCATTTATACTCATCGGTGGTATTTGCGTTCGGCACATTCGGTCCTCGAACTCCTTCGGCTAAGTATCACAATGTTGTCAGCAAGTGGCGCGCGCTCACCACAGCACAGCAGGAAGAGCGCGAACGTCAACATCTGCAGCTCGGTGTAGGGCTCCGGCTGCGCGCAGCACGAGCCGTCGTTGAAGTTCATATGGTCGTTGCAGAACATGTTGAGCAGGATCTGCGCGCAGTGGCGCAGCGCCGTGCGGCTGGGCGCCTCCCCGCCCGCCGCGCCCGCCGCCACCAGCCGGGCCGCGCCCCACACGCGCGCCGCGCTGTGTCGCAGGATCTGCACGCGCGATACATCTTCTTTATCGGATTGGGGTGACCAACGAACTAACAATCCACCTGGTGGCAAGTGGATATTGAAGCCCGTGGGCACCCGCAAACAACTTCAGCCGCAGAAGGTTACAGATGCATTGTCCCTCTGAGGGCTAAGATGGAACCTTCAAACCTGGAACTCGACAGTGGTTTTAATGCTGATTGGCGGCAGTAATAGGTAAGACTCGTAGTACTTGTTAGAAATCCATGGATTTCTACTCTACTTTATACTATATATTTCTGTTATATACGATTTGTTTACTATTCTCTTAGTCAAAAAATCGTATATAACACGTGATGAAAGCCATTTCCGCTGCGCCACAAAAAAAATTATCACAAAGATTCCGTGTGAATGTCATTCCACGAAAAAATCATACTGTGTTATATTTTAACATTGTAATAAACGTAAAAGTAATAACTAGAGAGTTGTGGTAGCCTAGTGGTCAGGGCGCTCAGTTTAGTTCGATAGGTGCGGTCCCCGGTGCCTGGCACCAATAAAATTGTTAATGGCAATTAAGTGCTGTATTTACCAATTACTCGGCGCTGAAGGAAAACACCGCGAGGGCATGTCTGAGTAATAATAAAAAAATATTTTGAAGATATCTGGCGGACCCTTCCCGGCTCCTAAACCTTCTCAGATATTTGAGGAGCTCTTTGCTCGGAAATGGGCACCGGCAACCCATCGAACCTCAGTTTCTTAAACTAAACATCGACACATTTGTTTCCAATTATAAACAAATACACACTCACCTCGGTCGCCGCATTATTGTACGAATCGATATCATGATTGTTGATCTTCACACCGTCCTTGATCTTCGTGGGATCAACGGATTCTAGAAGTTTCCACAGGACTTGCGTATTGCGCGCCGCGAAGAATCTATCAGTTGCACCAACTGCGTAAGGTTCCTTTTGTACTCCTCCAGTACTAAATCTGTCGTGTTACGGTTTTCACCAGCTGAGCCTGGGCTTCGACAGTGGTTTTAATGCTGATTGGCGGCAGTAATAGGTAAGACTCGTAGTACTTGTTAGAAATCAATGGATTTCTACTCTACTTTATACTATATATTTCTGTTATATACGATTTGTTTACTATTCTCTTAGTCAAAAAATCGTATATAACACGTGATGAAAGCCATTTCCGCTGCGCCACAAAAAAAATTATCACAAAGATTCCGTGTGAATGTCATTCCACGAAAAAATCATACTGTGTTATATTTTAACATTGTAATAAACGTAAAAGTAATAACTAGAGAGTTGTGGTAGCCTAGTGGTCAGGGCGCTCAGTTTAGTTCGATAGGTGCGGTCCCCGGTGCCTGGCACCAATAAAATTGTTAATGGCAATTAAGTGCTGTATTTACCAATTACTCGGCGCTGAAGGAAAACACCGCGAGGGCATGTCTGAGTAATAATAAAATAAAAAAATATTTTGAAGATATCTGGCGGACCCTTCCCGGCTCCTAAACCTTCTCAGATATTTGAGGAGCTCTTTGCTCGGAAATGGGCACCGGCAACCCATCGAACCTCAGTTTCTTAAACTAAACATCGACACATTTGTTTCCAATTATAAACAAATACACACTCACCTCGGTCGCCGCATTATTGTACGAATCGATATCATGATTGTTGATCTTCACACCGTCCTTGATCTTCGTGGGATCAACGGATTCTAGAAGTTTCCACAGGACTTGAGTATTGCGCGCCGCGAGAGAATCTATCGGTTGCACCAACTGCGTAAGGTTCCTTTTGTACTCCTCCAGTACTAAATCTGTCGTGTTACGGTTTTTCACCAGCTGTAGACCTGTGCTGGCTACTATTACAGACGGCGGCCTCTCGGAATGTTGCCTGTAATAAAATTAATGCCGAATCGATCTTATAATGTGTATACAAAATATATATATATATCTATCTATATATATCTAAAAAAAAGTAATATTAGTTGATTATGTTATTGTTTTAAGGTGTATAATATTGGATTTAAAGTCGGATTAACCATTTTTATTATCATTGTGTGGGGTTATTTAGATATATACTCGTCTGGTTGGGTGATATATATAAATATATACACATATATCAAATAAAATATATAACTAAATTATAACACAACCAGAACGGAAGCCCTCGGCAGGGAAGACCAGACGGCCGAGGGTTAGGGGGAAAGGAAAAGAAACCGGCGGACGTTGCGAGCGGTATCAAGAAGCACCGCCTTCTGCATTTGAGCCTCGGAGCGGTCCGTCACGAAGTCCCAGCCGCCTCAGATATTCCAAAAGGCTGACTGGGATTAGCCCATATGCAGAGACGACTACAGGAATAAGTTCGGTCGGGATACCTCTCCACATGTCACCTCGTGAGCCAGGTCCAGATTTTTCGTTATTATCATTATCATTACCAAGTTTACCTACATGTAGTACTGTGCTCTCTAACAAACGACACTATGTCGACTGCCCGATGGCGATGGCGATTGGGGATTTTCTATCAAATTACAACTAGTGCAGGGTACCGGCAGCGTACTCATCACGGATAGGTTGCTGTCTGTTTATACTCATCACTCGGCATGATGAGAGTAGCAGATATACTCCGCATGAAATGCTTATCGGCTTTAACATATAACAGTAGGCTGGTGAAGACGAGAGATAGATGAAAACATCATATTGATTGTCCATTGATCGATAGATTTCGACCAATATATCCACCACCATACTGTAATAACCATAATGTATTAAATGAACTAAGGTAACCGACATAGCCGTAAAGATCAGCAAGCTGAAGTGGCAATGGGCCGGCCACATAGCTCGCAGAACTGACAACCGCTGGGGAAAAAAGGTTCTCGAGTGGCAGCCACGTACAGGCAAACGCAGTGGAGGACGACCCCCTACAAGATGGAGTGACGACCTGCGCAGTGTTGCGGGAAGTCGATGGATGCAGGTGGCACAGGCCTATGTTCAGCAGTGGACTTCTGATAGGCTGAAATGATGATGATGATGATGATTAAATGAGCAGATCATTTTAGCGCCAAAGTATTAGTACACGCCTTCTTCATTTGCGACAAGACGGGAGAAAGAGACAGATATAGTGTCACATACAGAGTGACAATTACGATACAACCTCTGTGAAAACTCTGAAACCAATTTGTGTATCGAACAAATATTGATTCTAGTTGAAATTCGGAGGTCAGGCTCACAGCTCTAATTCAAAACTTACCAAGCACGAAATTGATCGACCATCGTTTTCGAGACATCGTTACTCCATATGAATGTGACAGATAGTTTTAACTTGCTGTCCACGTAGGTGTAGTTCGGCATGTGATGGTCCTTGGTCGAATACGAGGAGTCCATGTCAAGCCTTGTTCTGAGTACACCTGTAATGAAAAATTTTATGCAAAGTTGTGTATGTATTCTTTGGCAAGATTACTACAAGGCCCTTACTATACAAGTAAGGCCCTTGGCCAGTTTAGGCCTGGCAATACAAGATTCCTTTCTAGGAAAAATAGCAGAGTTTTGATAGCAGTCAAGGATTTTACGGATATCAAAAAATTTAGGTATCTTTGTATGTTTTTTTTTTCAAGGTGACTTTAATGTGCAGTTGGAGAGAGTTAACTCTGGCACAGTTAGCTAATTAATTCATATTTTATGCATTATTTTTAATGATAATTTGCATAGCCCGCTGCTTGGCATCATCATCATCATCAGCATCATTTCAGCCTATCAGAAGTCCACTGCTGAACATAGGCCTCCCCAAAAGATTGCCACGAAGCTCGGTCCTGAGCCACCTGCATCCATCGACTTCCCGCAACACTGCGCAGGTCGTCACTCCATCTTGTAGGGGGTCGTCCTCCACTGCGTTTGCCTGTACGTGGCTGCCACTCGAGAACCTTTTTTCCCCAGCGGTTGTCAGTTCTGCGAGCTATGTGGCCGGCCCATTGCCACTTCAGTTTGCTGATCTTTACGGCTATGTCGGTTACCTTAGTTCTGCTGCGGATATCATCGTTGCAGACTCTATCACGCAGAGAAACACCGAGCATAGCCCTTTCCATAGCGCGCTGAGCAACTTTGATCTGCCTCATACGGGCTGCAGTGAAGGACCAAGTCTCGGATCCGTATGTCATCACTGGCAACACGCACTGGTTGTATACTTTCGTCTTGAGGCTTGGCATGCTAATCATTAATTATACCATTGATTCTAATTTTACTTTAACTTAACTAAAATACAGAACTTTAGAATTGCTAAGAAAACTTTTCGGCCTTTCTGACCTAATATCAATAGTAAGGACACATAAGAATCTTTAATGCTTTGCAGACTTGTTGTAATCGACAACCAAAACCACCACCTCAGGGTCAGGCTAATCATAACTGCCTGTCACCTTTTATAATAATAACGTAAAGATGCAGTGTATTAACATAGGACAAAACATAACCAGACCCAATCTATTTGTGTGTTGCAAAAATATTAGATGATATCGGGATTCGAACCTAGGAAAAATAACTCAGATGTCGGGTATGCTAACCACTAAGCCACCCTGTCGCAAAAACTTTACATACCATGTGTCCCCATTAGCTTTCTTATCTACCATCGTAAATACTATTATTTTTATGTTAAGATTATCACAAAGGCATGAATAATAATTAAATAACCACAAAGATACAGCATGACAATGTCCATAAATTTTTACTTACCAATAAAATACTCGTACAACTGTTCGAGGCGTGAGTCGCCAATAAAAGCGAAGCTATTGTACTTGCCCCAAAATGCCAGATATCGCAAGCATCGTCTAGCATCACTGTAACACCAAATGAGGGGTTGAATCAATTATTTTAAATACACTTTTACATGAGCCGTGGTAGCCTAGTGGTTAGGACGCTCACTTTAGTTTCATAGAGCGCGAGTGACCAGGGTTCGATCCCCAATGCCGGCACCACTAAAATTGTTAATAGCAATTTTAAGTGCTGTATTTAACACGTCCTCGGCAGTGAAGGAAAACATAGAGAGGAAACCTGCATGTCTGAGAAATAATAAAAATATTATTTCAAGGATAAGTGAAGCCCGCCAACCCGCACTGGAGCAGCGTGGCGGGCCCTTCCTGGCTCCTAAACCCTCTCTGATAATCGTATTTGAGAAGGCAGCCTTTGCCCAGAATGGGGACTTATAGGCTGCTACTTTCTAATCAACATCACTTTCCTAATCAACACTTTTACACCTCAAAATGTGCATGTTAATTGGAGGTGCATAGTCACCCTTAAGGAATTGATAATTTAAAACCACCTTATAGATAATTTCATCTTTCGTTATCATTTGTATGATAGACAGCCCGATATCTAAAAAGGTGCCTTCGAAGTTAGGTATAGGGGCAAACATTTATTAGATGAATATAAGTCATTGGATGTTTATTATATATATATGATGTGTGTGATTATTCAATATATTATATTCAACACTCAATTTATGGCAAATCCACATATCTGGCTATCAGCATTCAGGCAGTGATCACAGAAATGTATGAATCACATATTTTCTCTTAAGCATACCTACAGACATAATTCAGTTTAGTCCTTTTTTCCTATTTTAAGAAAATGTCTGATGAATATACAAAGTTTCACATTTCTAATATGACTACCTTTCCCCAATCATACATTACACATTTACCCAATCCCACAATCTCATCCACTTGGAAAATTTTCCTGCAGCATTTTCCAAGGTTCAAGATACCATATTTCATTAAAATCGGATCAATTTTTTTTTTAATAGAGATCTGTCTGTCTAGACAGAGTTTCATTTACATTTATAACATAATATGGAAAAGATGGGTAGTAAGAGATAATCTAATTTAGCTCTAGTACTGCAGAGTAACTAATAATATAATAACTTTAACATAAACTTTGGTAGTAATGTTAAATGAAGAGAGAATCTTATGTAATACTCTTGGATAGACTGACAGATAGGTTTAATTTTTAGTCATATTTTCCCAAACAAGAATATGTATTCAAAATGCAAAAAATCGAAAATCACAGACATACTATCTAAACTAGATAGTGTACAAATTTGTTAAATTAGTTGATTAAATATGACTTACGTTTTAGAGTATTTATGCAACATACATCCATAGGGCTGCCACTCATGATCACCTTTATACCGACCAGATGTTAATAGCCAAGTACAGGAATCAGGACCTTAAAATTTACAATTATCAATATGGACAGGTAAAAGTAGGTAACTGAATAAAACAGTGTTTATAACAAAATAAAATAAACAAAGGGCTCACCGTATCGCAGATGCAATATACCATGGTAACCAATGAAACCCAGCACTAAAACAAAAGCCACTAACTTCGCATTTTCAACGTTCAATTGGTCAATAAACCACTCAGCAGATGTTTTCTTTGTATAATACACCATAGCGAAGTATAAGCTACGGGAGTAAACAAAAACCGCCGACAATTTTCAGGCCAGTTTATTAAAAATAAATATTAGATTATCATGTTTTTGTGATTTTCTCAATACTTTTTTTCTTTTCCACCATATAATTCAAATCGCTTGCTACATATCGTAACAATTATTGTCGTAACATTTATCATTTAACATTAATTTGTCAACTGAATGACATTACATCAAACCACAACAAAGTGATAATGACATAATAACAGAAGACAGATTGACTGTCTGTGGCTTAGATCGCTGAGTACCGAATATATATAGACTATGATAATAGAACCCCTTTTTACGACAAAGCCTAAACATCGTGTCAAACTGAAACTACGGAGGACGTTGTAAGCTCCGCTCATTTCTTTGTGTAATGAGAACCCAGGTGGGATGAGTGAGTTGTTCTATTGTTTCTAAGTTGTACCATAAAGGTTTCATTTGACTTATTAGGCTATTTAAGATGTTTTGGAAAGCCTTTTTTTTAACTCTAGCTTAAAAAAATTACTTTACAATTTCCAAATAATTAGGAACACTTTTGAATTATTAAATATGAAGCAAAGTATGTCCATGTTGCGGACAAAAGTGGCGCGTAGTATAAAATTTATATGCAAATATAAATTAAAAATTTCTTAAAATATTAATTTCTTATCAATGAAAATAAATCTGCGCACTGTTCACGCAACGCTGTTTTTTAATTTTTTTTATGTTAAGTTATTTTTCCTGCTCCTTTATTCTGCGGATGAATTATTTAACTGTGTGTTAAAGAGATAGACAAGGTGTTATAGTATAGTATGTTAACTATAACTTATAGTGTATTCCCCTTTCTCGAGTCATTACAACAGAATATTAATTTTTTTAACACTTCAAGGCGTATTCGGTGATTATATAATGATTGGTGTTCAATATATACTAATGTTAAGATGAACATGAAAATTACAACTAATGTTGCTACATTGAATTAAATGTCAAGCATATGATATTTAATAATAGTAACATTAGCTAAACGAAACGTCTCAAATTGATATTGTATTGGTATAATGGCGGCTATGTCCCCGTCTGAGGTGTGTATATTTATTTTAAATATTACGTTCTTCCTTTACTATCAGAACATTTCGATTAAGCAAATGCTTTGCTTAAAATGCAAAACTCACTTTTGTTAATATTATCTAATTGTTCATTGTTTCTCTGAGAGTTGCCTAACTGTTTTGACAGATTTTTTAGATTTCTTGTCAGAAAAACTATTGTTGTGCTTTCGAAATACCTACGTGTTTCATGTCAAGCTAAATATGTAGCAAAATTGTTTTTATCTCTAAATGGGTTGAAACGTAATTTTTTTATAGCGGAGACTACAAAAAGAATTGATGTCTCTTATGAAAGAGCCTCCCCCAGGTGTCACTGTAGACGGAGACCAGGCTAGTCAAAATCTAACATTGTAAGTATTCTTTTCCATAGCTAGTAATCATTCAAGTATTAAAATATGCAATTCAAATTCAATTCAGAGGGCAGAAAGGTTACATTTGCAAAGCAAATTTATTACAATCTATGGTACAAAAGAAAAATAAAACTGGTAAGAACTTTTGAATCAGTACTAGTTTCTTAATGAATTGATAATACATATTTAATATTTTTGAATACCTAATTGTCTGAGTTCTTTTGGAGAGAACACATGAAGAGTTAAGTAGTATTTTTCCCGTATTCAAAGTAAGGCAAATTTCCTTGAGAGCCTAGTCATAAATCAATGCAAATTTCCAGACAGACAGTTAACACTATGTGAACAAAGCTACAGACAATATGAAATTGCTACAGCAATTACTATTAAATTTTGGTGAAAACAACTAATGCTTACGAGCTAAGGTTAGGGTATGTTAGATGCAGATATAACAAATGCAGTGTAATAATATAGGGGACACAACATCGTACATCCTGTGCTGTGCTGCACAAACCCAGGATGTCAGCAGATAGGTAAACTAACCGCTGAACCCTGTGGTGAGCAAAGTTTGTACTCATCAGTGGGCTGTGCAATCCATAACTGCCGACTTGTGTATGGGCCAATGAGTCATATTACTTTTAGTCCAATACTAGAATGTCTTTTTCTTTCTTATAGAAGTATTTATTAGTGTGAGATAGATCGGCATCTAACAGTATACAACAATAGTATTGTATATGTAATGTATTTAAAGACAAAATCTACCTTTTTTTTGTCTATAATGCTGTACCATATATTTATATATATGTATAAGTTTTAGGGTAAGTAAAACAATGTAATAGTGTTGATAAGTTATTTATTTGTTTTACATTAAAATATTCATTATATTCTTTAAATAGTACATATTCATATTAAACAAAACACTACTAGAACTAAAGTTAGTAGAGTTTTTTTACTTATCACATATTTCCAAATAGGAAAGTGTCAAACAATGACACTTTCCTATGAGATTCTAATAGGAAATTTTATAAGGTTTCCTATGATGTAATTGGTTTTAAGGTGGGTATAGTGATAGGCTCAACATTGAAGATTTAATGACAAGTGGTGCTCCATCAGTCAAACTGTCAATCTGACCTTGAAAAGTACCACGCTTAAATGTGATGATGACTCTGCTTTTCTTTTATTTCCTTGATCAGCTTGTGTAATTCCATAGCTGGCTGCTCAAATTTCCATGAGCACCTTTTCTACATCTTAGTGTAGATCCTTCTTATTTATTTATCAGTTAACTTTAACTATATGTGTTTTAAGTTAAAACTCCTCCGCAGGTGGACAGTTCACATGGAAGGAGTTCCCGGCACATTGTACGAAGGCGAAAAATTTGTATTACAGTTTAAATTCACAAACAAATATCCATTTGATTCTCCAGAGGTGAGTTGTGATCTTTTTTCTTGTTCATCAACCTGTTAGTAGTCATTTGCTGGATACAGGTCTATTTGGATTTGTCATAATTGACATACTTGGCTGGCAGGCTGGCAAAATATATATATTTATATATATTTTGCCAACCTGCCTATAGATTCTAGATAAAGTAAAGAGGTGCTAGTTAATAAATGTTACTTGTCCTTATTGTTGTCTGTTTATATAAGCAATGAAGCCTGTCACCCACAGGTGTAAGCAGAGATTCTTCATTTAACACTGCTCAGTTCATATCCGTTCAATTCTTGAATGACAAACAAAGCCTATAGCACTTCTGGTATCATAAAGAATATAGAAACAAAGTGATATTAAATTGCGTAAAATTGTTGAAATTATGAAGTACATTGTATCTTTTGTATTTGGAGCGAGATAAGTATTGATTAGATAAATATATGGAGTTACGGTATAATACTTTAATGATTAGGTAAAAGCTATTGTGCTATTGTGGTAGATAGCGTTGGAGTAAGACAATCGGTCAACTCCCGGGTGTCCTAAATGTTGATTAACGAAATTAATTGCCAGAGATTCTTCCGTGAAATCCCAAAATTAACTTCTCAAATATGACTCAATTTTTTTCTTAAGGAAATTCCTTATGCTATTTCGCTAGCGCAGCCTCCCCTGGCGGCTCTCCCTTCTCTTTCTCCTTTACCATGTAGTCCTGCATTTTCGTGTTCCTCATTTTGTCCGCGTTTCTCTCGAAGCGGGAGCCTCTGAGGAGGGATTATCCAGAATGGTGACGGTTTTTTTTTGTAGAGGTCTATATACTATCTACGTTGGACTACAACCCTATCCGATAATAAGGTCTAAGATGTCGTTAGCCTAGAGGGTGCCTATTTACCCTTGTCTTTCGAGTCCCATGTCATACTGGACTGTCAAGTTTTTCCCTCTGAGAGTGTGCGTACCAGAAATGAGGAATTAAATCACTTTGTGCGGAACATATTCCTATTAGCTGGACCTTTGTTCAGCAGTGGACTATTCAAAGGCCGTGAAAGAAGAAAATTAAGCGCATATGCAGAGGCACTTTCACTTCTTCCACTTCCGCTCGATCAAAGACTCACGACGTTCAAACACAATACATTGTGTGGTATCAAAATTTTCTTCGATTTGGATTTGAACCCGGATCTCTCGACTCGTTCACAAAGCCATGAGGTCATCGTCAGCAGTGACCAATACTTTATCAATTTGCAGTAGCTGCGTCTTGCAGACTTACAGCGTGAGAAACTATTTATAGTAATGATGAGTAATACTTGTAGATAATGAAAGGGACAGATGTTTGTGGTTACAATAATTATTACAACTTTTGTCTATTGTTATAATTATCATTTATGTCACTATGACAGATATTCGCGGCTACGATCAAATTAAACAAAGAATATTTGTATGTAAACGCCAAATGCAATAAAAAAAAAAAAGAAAATAATAGTGTGCTCGTTGAAAAAAATACTATTAGAAAATAAATAAGCACTAGGTTACAGGGGTGGGAGTAGTGTAAAAAAGTAAAAAAATCTTAATTTCAATCGCAAAATATTATCTTTTCTTTATTTTTTCGGAGGCCGTTTTCATACACGCATTGCACGCGAACAAACACCCAGACCGGGAACTATTATTTGCAGCCCAAACAAATTCTAGTCCAGTGCGGTAATAGAACCAGTGACCAACAGCGCCGCAGCTATACTCTTAGCCACTACGCCACCGAGCCTTCGCGTATATGTTTACAAAAACATATTAGGTTATTCTGCATTGTAAGAATTTCGTGCCAAAATTCCTATATTAATTCGACGTAGAGGGGGCGGAAGCTGAAGGGCTTCACCCCTCGAACGGATTACCACCTTGAGTCTGTGCGTCAGGGTTAATTCAGACACTGATGAAAATCTCTTTCGACTCCACTGCGTTCACGGCCACAGGGTACGAAAGAAATAGAGAGGCTTGAGAGGTTATCGTTTTTGTTACTAGGTGTCTGTTTCCCATTGTTTTATACGTCGCGATATACCTGACTTATGGCTAATCTCCCGCGGTTTCCACATCGGACGTAGCAGAGTTGTGGTGGATAAGGAGATTGGCGTATTGCAATACCATATGTCCTCCTCCCCCGCGAACCCACCTCGGTCATTGAGTGCGACGAGAGCAAAGCAACGACGCAAACAATCCCTCTCAATCCACACCAACCCCTACAGCACGACCACGACATGGCGGGAACTTCGTTCGGACGCAGTTCTTCTAATACTGATTCGTCAGTTCCTAGTGGCGTGGCGGGTTCCCGACACCACAAGCCCTCTCAGATATTTGAGAAGGTGGTCTTCATCCAGCAGATTGCTTCTTTACTGTTTCGACACGTGTGACAGTTCGCGAGGCGACGTAGAAACTTGTCTATTTAACTTGGAGAACAATATTCGATTAAATGATACCGATCGATCTGAATCGATTATCACCAGAGTTACGCAATAATGACTCGATTGCGATCGAAGCTTTAGAGCTAAGATATCATAAGTAGTTTAAATGTTACAACAGGCTACGCTCGAAGCGCTCGTAACTTAAGCGTAAGCACGGGCGAACCTTTTCAGGCGTTTTCTTGGACAGGCAGTGGATTTTGCAATCTTGAATTGTATTAGTTCTTGACATGTTGAAACAATAGAATTGTTAATGACACGTGAAATTATTATCTCCATTTATTATTTCGATTACCGCCAGAGTTACGCAATACGGTGCTGATTACTAAAACAGCCCAATTACGAGTGATACTGCATCGGTTATTTTTTTTAATTTTGACTCCGATTAAGAATTCCGAAGTCTTAAAGACAGGTGCGTGTACGTATCATGTAAAAATGTAAAATAAAAAAAAAACATCGCTTGGCTCCATGTCGTAAGATCGTAAGCCATTGTGCAAAGACCCTGACATTACGAGACAAGGCGTCCGTAATTGAAGTTTAGGTTGCGCGGCCTTAACACAAGTCAATCATATCGTTTATTGTCTCATATGGTTATCTAAATACATATATAATACCACTGACTAATTAGGAAATCTCAGGAACACTAAACCCTACTTAATTTAAAACTTGGCAAGTACATTCTTTATAGGCATCCATAGATTTGTTGGATGAAACGAGGGTTGGAATGCTGTATGAAAGTGCTATGTTTTCGAAGTTAGAGACAGCCATTGAGATTCTCGTGGCTCTCTCCTTAGCCACTTCTTACGACACCCACGGGAAGAATGGGGGTGGCAGGATCTTACGCCGAAACGCCAAAAAAATATTATTTAATTCGATATTCAGATGGATTAATTTTCGAATATAACAAAACAATAACTGTATACAAATTGCTCCACGCCAACGAAGTCGCTAGTACCAGCCAGCCGTTCATGTTTATGCACATGTCATACTTTGTCCACAACATGTACTCTGTATATCATGTAACCCGCACTGAGGCGGAGCAGCGTGGCGGGCTCCTAAAACCCTCTCTGATGGTCGTATTTGAGAAGGAGGCCTTTGCCCAGCAGTGGGCACTTCTAGGCTGCTAGTTTATGTACTCAGTAAGCTCACCACGTTAGATTTAGTGAAAACCGGACAGCAAAATTCGCCACCGTGTCACTTTCTATCTGGCGTTCTGTAAGCACGCAGAGTCGTACTAAATGGAAATCTGTAGTCTATAGACATATATATATATATATATCTATTAGATTACCAATGGATGGCAGTACAGTTTTTGTTACAGTATATAACTAAACACATAATAAAAATCGTGAACAAACCGGTATGTCTCAGAAATAATCAAAATATTATTTCGAGGATACGAGAAGCCCGCCAACCCGCTTGGGCTGGAACCGGAACAGCTTCGCGGGCCCTTCCCGACTCCCTAAAACCCTAGCAGATATTTGAGAAGGTGGCCTTCGCCTGGCAGTGAGCACTCACAGGCTGCTGTGGGTAACTAAACGCACCGTCTTCTGACCTTTCACCGTGGCATAACATAACAAACCCATCTTGCGCAATTACCGATACTTCACATCTAAACACTCATTTTCCGTATGGAGCTGTGCCTTTAAACGCGATGGTGGTGTTCCGCGGAGGTCGCAGTGCAATTACGACGTCCCAGCATTAATCGCGAAGGCAAGAAACGCTCAGATAACTAACTACGTTGCCTTCCCCTGTTATGAAGTTTTCATTATATCAACAAGATACACGGTAAGATATGATTGTTCGTGCATTGACCCGTGAGATCGAAGACCCCGATTAAAGTCTGTCCCGCATAATAGGCGGCCTTCGGTTGTGGTGGGGGCAGTGCTGGATGTCAAGCCTCGAGGCCCCCGCCGAGCGAACAGCGTATCTCTTATACCGTGGCGCGTGTATTTAGTCCGTACCGGCACTTCTTGCTGACCCCGACGTAACCTGTTCACAGCCTTCGGTGGTAGATAGGTGTTTGCATCTTTCCATAAACTACTACAAACACTGGGTAATGTTTAATAAGTAGGTCATATACGGACGCAGAATACGAATCAAAAAAAAAAAAAAATTAAAGAAACATATAGCCCAGAAGGAGATTCAGTATATAATGCAACTGTAATATCATCGTTATTTTTTTTAATACCAACATCGCATCCAATATCTGTGCCACACACCAAATTATTAGTTTTTTTTTTTTTATTAGGCAAGGCAACTGATTTACAAAATAATTAATACATCACTTCTAACAATAAATAAGGCCAAATACGGATTACACAAATATATCAAAATTGTATATACAGAAACATTGTGCTCAACTTGCAATCTCTGGTTTGTGTGTTTGGGTATGTAGGTGGGTGTATGGATGGGTGTGTGTATGGGTGGGTGGTATGTGTTTGCAACTATTAGTTATTTGTCATAATATGTATATGAAATATGAATAAATAAATATTAATAGGATCGGTGCATCTTTTTAACTTCACGTTTAAAAACATTTTTAGTAAGATGAAATATGTCTAAGCTAGAGTAATATTTGTTGTAAGTACGGGCAGCAAGGCATGGTACAGAATTTTGAGCATAGTTCGTAGTTGAGTGAGGAACGTGTAGCAGAGGCGTGTGTCGAGTCCGGTAGGACGGTACTTGAAACGCAATGCTCGAAACGAGTTCGGGTTATCGACTCTTCATTTTGTTCCGATTGTACGTACGCGGTGGAGCCAAGCGGCGGCTTTTGCTGCTGCTCGTGTGTGCCGCCAGCACGACCGCGACCTCGTAGTATACCGGCGTGAAGTGGAGGAAATCTTGTGCTTCAGCGTTTCGGTCGGTGTGTGAGGTAACCCACGGAGACCCAGTCTCCCCTCCCCAATTATCCCTTAAGTCCGGCAGCACACCTGAAGCTCCTCTGGTGTTGTAGATGTACGTAGGCGTCGTTAACTTGTCATCAGCTGAGCTGCTGGAACGTTTGCCCCCTTCCCATAAAAAAAATCAAAAAACTGAAAACTAATGATCCGACTTCCTGGCTATCTTTTCGCATATGTGTTACATCCGGTTCGTGAAGAGAAAGACTAATCGGTTTTTTTTAAATATAAATAACGTTACCTTCCTCTGGAGAAATATCTCCTGTATCACGGAGGCAATTTAAATACATAAAGTGACATGGACAAACACCCATTGAAATACTAATCCAGTGCGGGAATCGAACCCGCGACCCACAGCGCCGCAGCTAAACCCTTAGACACTATGCCACCGAGCCGTCATTCAAATATGTCACTACGTCATTACCTCTATAATATGTCCTGTGCTGACGACCACTTCGCTTTGTTAACTGGATGTTCCTCCGGTCGATATCGGCTGGAATGACACTCTCCTCTATATGAACAATTTCCCGACCTAGAACCAACCAGTCTCGTGTGCCATATCAGCTAATGACAAAACAATTAACATCGACTCGCGAAATCTTGATGTGTTTAAGGGGAAGCCTATCCTTCCTTGTACAGTCGTGTGCATAGCAAAAATGTAAAAAAAATTGACACCTATGTCGTTGAGATGGGGGCAAAGGTTTTTATTAGTCGGCTAGAGTGTGCATCCACGTACAGGCAAACGCAGTGTAGGACGACCCCGCACAAGATGGAGTGACGACCTGCGCAGTGTTGCGGGAAGTCGATGGATGCACGTGGCTCAGGACCGAGCTTCGTGGCAATCTTTGGGGGAGGTCTATGTTCAGCAGTGGACTTCTGATAGGCTGAAATGATGATGATGATGAGTGTGCACTTGTGCTTCAGTTTGGTGGGTCACTGTATTCTTGTGGCACGCTTTCAGTTGCTTGTGGGGACCATAGCTTTTATTTCATGATGTACATAATTTGAAATGAAACCATTATCCCGACCTTTCGAGTGCTTTACAGCAGCTTGTACATTTATAATTAATAAAAAAAAATAATGCAAAAAAAAAAGGATACCCACGTAGTTTCATTCGCCTGTTACTTCTCCGTCAGAGGAGACTCATTAGGGAACGGTGGTAGATTGTGAAAAATAATAAGGTCTAAAATAATAGGATTTGACATTTGACAAAGAAAATGATTTCTCTTACGTGAAACTACAAAGAATTTTCATTAATTTCATTCGTTCATTAAGACCGTGAACATTTTGTACTCGACCGTACTCTGAGGCGCGTGAGGAATGATCTAAGTCGACACTGGCAACGTTCTACACATGTAATGCTAACAAGCAAGAATATTCAACCGTAATTAACGAAGCTATAAATAGTATGGATGCGGTCATCTATGTAATATTAGGTATTAATTATTGCATAGATACGTTTGATAAAGGAATCGCTGTTTTTTTCTCTCATTGTATGGATGCAAGAAGGATTAACAAACTTTTTAAACCATTTTTTTTTTAATTCTATATCACAAGTTAAAACTACCAGCAACAAACAGGTTTTTATTTATTTGATAGGATATCCGCCACGATAACTATTACGCGGATTATCAGATTGTTAAGCAGTTTTAGGCTTGTGAAGGTACGGAATCCTTAGAAGTATGTTGGGATACTAAAGATTAACGGTTATTTTTTCATTTACGTATTACTCGAAATGTTCAAGGACGTGTGGAAGTCCGCAAAGCCGCAGTGAAGCAGTGCGGCGGACCCTTCTCCACTCGAACTCCAAAACCCTCGCAAAGATTTTGAGGAGGTCTATGCCCACAAGTGAGATAGGGATATTTTTGTTATGGGAAAGGCGGCAAACGAGCACGCGGTTCACCTGATGGTAAGTGATTACCGTCGCCCACGTACATCTGTAACATCAGAGCGCACCTCTGCCGCTCGTATGTGCCGGCCTTTAAGTATATTTGGGAGATAGAAGGGAGGAAGAGGAGCGGGATGGGGAGGGGGAGTGGGCCTCCGGATACCTCGCTCACCGAACGAAACGCAGAAGCATACGATGCGTCTACTTCACGCCGGTATTCTGCGGGTACCAACCCGGTCGAGGCGGCCTATTCGAGCAGCAGCAAAAGCCGCCGCTCGGCTTTACCACGTTTAAATCGTAATGTTTAAAGACTACTGCTACTTTACTAATATCTCGTGCATTTACATGAAATGTTAACTCCTCTATATCGATTCACACCTTATCGTCTTATCGAACGTAAAATTAAACAAGGTCGTCGATAAACATCGGGGGCTTCGCTGCCATACTTCAAATCAACACATGTTGTATCTTGATATACAGTGAAATTAAACTACGGTAAATGTAAACATTTTGTATAATTAGTTCTATTTATTTTGTTTACATTTTAATTTTCGTTTAGTGGACGGCTTGTGTCCAATCTTCGGGAGGTCTGTGTATGTTATTCAGCAGTGGACGTGTGACAGGCGTAACTAATGAATCGATGAAGAAAATAATCTTGTTTTATACTGCATTTTGATTAACCTATGTAAATGCACAATGAGTTATTCTAAACTTATGTACGACTATTATCGTTGTCCTCAACACTAAGATGGCGACAGGCTCACCTTCTGTCGCGTGGTTCCAAATAACCTCCGGTGACAAGTGGTTAGAAACTTCTAAAATCATTAAGGTGGCACAAAACAACTCTATGACTAAATAAGTAACTAAGTGTTTATACACAGTAACAAGTGACAGTATTATAATTTTTCGTTGTGCTTTTAAAGCAAGAACCTGCCAATAACCATTAACTGTCATTTAAGATTTTTGTTATAACAATTATATCATGCTGCTGGTTCTATAATAAATTTATACGGCCGAGGCGATTATACTTTTACAGACTGGATGCGATGTTGCGACATTAAATTTTAACGCATATTCTACATGTCGTTTCTAGGTCATACATCAACATCAATTAAATAAGTAAAGTACGACACCCAGGTCAAAGACCTTATCGACCATCCGAGCCGGCCATACTCGCTCCCCGCGTTTGAAGACACGCCGACGCGTCGAAAAAAAAATTGATAAATGTCAACGCTCTTGTCGAGGTCAATAAACTATTATTTATAACGAATAGCGCGCTAGTTCTATTAGGATTATTTAGCTATCCCCTATTATTATAAAAACGGTTTTTGATATTTCTTGCGTAAAATATTTTTTCATTAATATCAAATAAACGCTAACAAATTTTTCATTAAACGTCGCATCCTTCAGTATACTGTTTAATTATGTGTTAAATCAAAGTGTTTCCTTGCGTTACGTTGTCGACTTAAGCTATAATTATAAAAGAACATGCAAAAGCTTTTGTTGAAAAAAAAAACGTGTAAGTACAGAAAATTAAACAAAGTGAAGTTATACAGCTGCGCTGCTGTATCGTAGCTGAGCTCTTAATTGTATGTGATGTTTTTTGACAAAAATCTCTATCAATACAGGAACCCAAATCCCATCGACATACTATTAATGGGAGTTTCTCAAATAGCCTACCTAGAGTGGATGCGGAAATTCACACCCAAATTACTAAAAAAAAATTTGTTGTTATCATAATGTCACACATAAATATGTATATGTATGTACATATTGTATTGGTAGTTTATTATATTCGTATATAATTAATTTATGTATTTTATATAAATAGCGTATTAATGTTTAATTTCGTTTTATCTATTCTCTAACCGCCTTCAATGTTTTATCAGTCCCAAAGGTTAACAGGCAGAGACTGCTTTTAGCATTATGTCCGCCTTTTGATCATATACTGTACTCTTATATGGTTCAATAAAGAATAAATAAATAAAAGATATTTAAATGTGCTAAGTGACTTTGTTTTATTCTAACATTATTAATGTGGAAGTTTGTACGCAGGTGGTTCAATCACGCTTAAAGGACTTTATAAGTATCAACGAATTTTGGCAGAGATGTTAATTATGTCATGGAATAGAATAGACAGGATTTTTTATCTCTATTAACCTTTCACGCATCCCGACATTATAATTTCTATTGTTTCACAACGTTTAATAGTGTGTAGTTAAGAAAATAAACCCCTGTTCACTCCTATCCTTTCCTCCCCGTACATCCGGACTCGAACAGTGAAAATACGCGACGTGATCCAATGCAATTGCCCGCAATTGTTTAATAACGAGACGTGCTGAATAACACGATAACGTGATCCCGTGAGCGAATTATACACGGGCACGGCGCGTACACGGGATACTCTCAGCTAGGGTTGTCACACAATTAAACGGAAAATACTAATAATGTTAAATATATTCAAAATATGTAACAGTATGGCAGTGCCAGTACTCTGTGTACTGTACTGTGTTGATTGGGAAACACGAGTCTGTGAGATTCCGGTTTGGCAATGGTGGGTTTGAATGACGTGGTTTCCGCCATCGTTCGGTGGCCAGGGCCTCCGTGTTAGCTAACAGGCCGCATCACGTGCAGGCGAAGTAGTCACTCGAAGAGAAAAAAAATCCGCTTTACAATTTAACAGGATATCTTGACAAAACAACCATTAGAAACATTTAAACAGATCCTGCCAATGATAATTGACTATTTATTTTCTAAACAGTTCATCCGAAATAGAAATATGTTCAGTTTTTTTTTTACCTTAATCGTTTCCTACGTAACCCGTTCATTGGATCGGGGTCACAAAGAAGTTAACAGGTGGTATATTACTACTGTCGAGATTCGCTGTCAACCCTTGAGAACTAAGATGGGATGCGTCACAAGCCTGCGATTATACTGGCTCTTTGTAATCAACGAACCGGAACACAGCAGTGGTTACGCGGCCGTTTGGCGGCAGAAACAGCCAAGATGGCGGTGCCACCTAGTAAACAACAGGTTTTTTTTTTTTACGGAAATGGGACAAAACGAGCAAACGGCACACTTGATGGTGAGTGATTTCCGTCGCCCACGTCTGCAACAACAGAGGAGCTGCAGGTGCGTTGCGGGTCTTAAAGGATATTTTTGGGGGTTGGAAGAACAGGATTAAGAGGGGAGTGGGAGAGGAAGAGTAGTGGGCCTCCTGTATTCTGCTTGTTCGTGGTACTTGGATCGCGGTCGAGTCGGCCCATTCGAGCAAGCAGCAAACGCTGCCGCTTGGCTCTACCACGTAAAGAAACTGATCTTTTTTTCCATTCTTAACAAAGTATTATCTTTCTCCTTGCTATGATAGGAAACTTGTTACATTGTATTTAGAGTTACAATTTTCTAATCACTATTGTAGTGTCTGTTGGAAATCCTTAAGTAAATAAATATAGAGTCTCTACCATGGTTACTCGTCTTCCATGAGACTTCAGTGACATGTCCTCTACTCGGCAGGTGACGTTCGTGGGCAACAACATACCGGTGCACCCCCACGTGTACTCCAACGGGCACATCTGCCTGTCCATACTCACGGACGACTGGTCGCCGGCGCTGTCGGTCCAGTCCGTCTGTCTCTCAATCGTCTCCATGCTAAGTAGCTGTAAAGAGAAGGTGAGTGAGCAACATCTGTACTTTTTTTGTTGTTTAAGATCAATCGTTTTTAAGTCCTCCCCTGATCGGTCTTTAAATGGACATTGGCTGAAAGCGACAGCAAGGACAGTGTACATTTCTGGAAAGGTATGCCCGTTCTCACCACTTTGAGGAAAGGGATTGGTGAGCGCAGAGCCGGTATCTTCCCACCCTTCTCAAATATGATATGATCCCTTCTAGTGTCATGTCTTGATATGACTTAACAATACAATTTGAATTGTTCCAAAGTTGTGACACTTGAAGGAATGACCACCTCTAACATGATATAATCCCTTCTAGTGTCATGTCTTGATATGACTTAACAATACAATTTGAATTGTTCCAAAGTTGTAACGCGTGCAGGAATGATCACCTCTAACATGATACAATCCCTTCTAGTGTCATGTCTTGATATGACTTAACAATAAAATATGAATTGTACCAAAGTTGTGACACTTGAAGGAATGACCACCTCTAACATGATATAATCCCTTCTAGTGTCATGTCTTGATATGACTTAACAATACAATATGAATTGTACCAAAGTTGTGACACTTGAAGGAATGACCACCTCTAACATGATATAATCCCTTCTAGTGTCATGTCTTGATATGACTTAACACTACAATTTGAATTGATCCAAAGTTGTAACGCGTGAAGGAATGACCACCTCTAACATGATACAATCCCTTCTAGTGTCATGTCTTGATATGACTGAACAAAACAATTTGAATTGATCCAAAGTTGTAACGCGAAGGAATGACCACTCTAACATGATATAATCCCTCTAGTGTCATGTCTTGATATGATTTAACAATACAATATGAATTGTACAAAGTTGTGACACTTGAAGGAATGACCACTCTAACATGATACAATCCTTCTAGTGTCATGTCTGATATGACTTAACACTACAATTTGAATTGATCCAAAGTTGTAACACGTGAAGGAATGACCACCTCTAACATGATATAATCCCTTCTAGTGTCATGTCTTGATATGACTTAACACTACAATTTGAATTGATCCAAAGTTGTAACGCGTGAAGGAATGACCACCTCTAACATGATACAATCCCTTCTAGTGTCATGTCTTGATATGAGTTAACAATACAATATGAATTGTACCAAAGTTGTGACACTTGAAGGAATGACCACCTCTAACATGATATAATCCCTTCTAGTGTCATGTCTTGATATGACTTAACAATACAATATGAATTGTACAAAGTTGTGACATGAAGGAATGACCACCTCTTACATGATATAATCCCTTCTAGTGTCATGTCTTGATATGACTTAACAATACAATATGAATTGTACCAAAGTTGTGACACTTGAAGGAATGACCACCTCTAACATGATATAATCCCTTCTAGTGTCATCTCTTGATATGACTGAACAAAACAATTTGAATTGTTCCAAAGTTGTAACGCGTGAAGGAATGACCACCTCTTACATGATATAATCCCCTCTAGTGTCATGTCTTGATATGACTTAACAATACAATATGAATTGTACCAAAGTTGTGACACTTGAAGGAATGACCACCTCTAACATGATATAATCCCTTCTAGTGTCATGTCTTGATATGACTTAACAATACAATATGAATTGTACCAAAGTTGTGACACTTGAAGGAATGACCACCTCTAACATGATATAATCCCTTCTAGTGTCATCTCTTGATATGACTGAACAATACAATTTG
The DNA here is from genome assembly GCA_029286595.1 of Bhutanitis thaidina. Lineage (NCBI taxonomy): Eukaryota > Metazoa > Arthropoda > Insecta > Lepidoptera > Papilionidae > Bhutanitis > Bhutanitis thaidina. Next base: position 15,401,485 of record JAGSMS010000010.1, read on the forward strand.
AATTGTTCCAAAGTTGTAACGCGTGAAGGAATGACCACCTCTTACATGATATAATCCCCTCTAGTGTCATGTCTTGATATGATTTAACAATACAATTTCAATTGTTTCATATTTATGACACTTGAAGAAATGACCCGATAAGGGTTGACTGGTAGAGAATGCCACTTGGCATTAAGTCCGCCCAATGTAACCTTCAGCTTAAGGCTAACAATAAAGAATAAATAAATAAATAATCCCTTCTAGTGTCATAACATGTGAAGGGACACTAAAACAAATCATGCTTTATTGTTCTCTTTCATAACTACAAGTACCATGAGTAATTCAAAATTTTGTAATAAAGCCTTCTAAAGAAGTATCTGTTACAGATAACTGCTCTATAATTGTCTTGCCTAACGTTGATTGCCAACAATTAGTTACATCAATTAACATAATTCATAGTAGCGATAAAAATATCATCTAGTTGACTACTGTCAAAGCCTAGTGGACAGAGCGCTCTCTATTGTTTCCATAGTACGCCTGTGACCTGTGTTCGAATCCCTCTGTTTGCATCACAAAAATTATAAAATACATATTAGAATAGAGCCGCGGTGGCCTAGTAGTTTAAGTCAGGGCGCTCAGTTTAGTTTCATAGAGCGCGAGTGATACGGCTTCGATCTTCACTTACCACTAAAAGTTTGGTATTAGCAATTTCAGTAGTAAGTGCTGGATTGACCACTAAGCGGTAAAGGTAAACACCGTGAGGACACCTGCATGTACGTGAATAATAACGAAAAATATTATTTCGTGGATATGTGAAGCCCCTTCACGTCTCCAATACCCTCTCAGATATTTCAGAAGGAAGCATTTGCCCAGGTGTGGGGGCTTACAAGCCGCTACTTTATTTTACAATTTCATATAGTGACCTGTAAGAAGAAAAAATTTTTGTATTATTTAGAGGACATATGAAGACTGCCATTTCCCAGCTGTAGCAGAAGCCTCTTTTTGAAATTGGTGAGGACACCTTTGCCCAGAAGTGGCCATTTAAGGGCTACTTTACTTTACTTGGCTTTTTCCGAGCAGCTTGACTAAACAGCGATTTTTTCCGCTGGTGTAATGTTTTCGAAAATTAAGCGCGGAAAAAAATATCTAAAAACATTGTACCTGCCCTTCATCATCATCATCATTTCAGCCTATCAGAAGTCCACTGCTGAACATAGGCCTCCCCCAAAGATTGCCACGAAGCTCGGTCCTGAGCCACCTGCATCCTTGACTTCCCGCAACACTGCGCAGGTAGTCACTCCATCTTGTGGGGGGTCGTCGCACACTGCGTTTGCCTGTACGTGGCTGCCACTCGAGAACCTTTTTTCCCCAACGGTTGTCAGTTCTGCGAGCTATGTGGCCGGCCCATTGCCACTTCAGCTTGCTGATCTTTACGGCTATGTCGCTTACCTTAGTTCTGCTGCGGATATCATCGTTGCAGACTATCACGCAGAGAAACACCGAGCATAGCCCTTTCCATAGCGCGCTGAGCAACTTTGAGCTTCCTCATACGGGCTGCAGTGAAGGACCAAGTCTCGGATCCGTATGTCATCACTGGCAACACGCACTGGTTGTATACTTTGGTCTTGAGGCTTTGCGGTATACTCGACGAGAAGATATGACGTAGTTTCCCGAACGCAGCCCAGCCGAGTTGGATTCGTCGATTGACCTCTGATTCGAAGTTGGCCTTAAACGATCCTTTTGGTCTATATTTAGATTCCATCATCTGTTTTCTAGTACTATGTTGTCAGTTATTTGATTGCCGGAAATCGTTCACCGAAGCCAATCACACATATGAAACGATTTGCTGGTGATCTCTCCCCGGTCAAGCTTTTGACGCAGGGAAATGGCTACCTGCCACTGAAGTCAATATCCGATTACGTCTGGTTCAGCGTTAAGTGCAAAAAGTCTAAACACCCACACGGAAAATAAGTAGACTGAAGCAGAAATCCCGCAATTGAGACAGTGTTGGAACCATATGTTGCATATGGTTGGTTTATGGTATACTTAGATCTGCGAAAATTCCGCATTCTGTTGCGAATGGAGCGCCATCTTTTGAGGTTTATTTACTTCCTGGTTAAAGTCCTCCATTTACTTATGTTTTGTGCTTCTTTCATGGCGACATAGAAGGCGCTACGGGCTTTTTAATATAACCGTGTTGTTTTTTTTTTATTTTCAGAAACGACCACCGGATAATTCCTTTTACGTTAAGACCTGCAACAAAAATCCTAAGAAAACAAAATGGTGGTATCATGGTACGTAATAATCATTACACCATCCTTTTCCAATATTCTCACTTTAACCTTTTTTTTTAATACTATAAATAGGGTTTAGATCTTTTTAGCAGTTTAAAAACTGCACAAGGTATTGCCAGTTCGTTACAAAGAAATTGAATCTACGAGCTCTACGAGGCACTGCTGTCCTAGTACATAGTAGAGCCAGCTCTCGCTGCTGCTCGCATCCGGGGTGAAGTGAGGCTTCTTGCGCTTCTGCATTTCGTTCGGTCACCATACTTGCCATCGGGTGAGCCGCTTGCGCGGTGTGTGTGTGTGTGTGTGTACTTATGTACGCACACAAGAAGTTATACTTCTTTAGCGTAACGAAACTAAAATGACTAAATCATTTAAAGAGACATTTGGAAACCAACTTCATCCTGTTAATTTTAGATGTTTGAAGAATTTTTACGATGCGCGCGCGCACCATAAAAATTCACTCATATCATTTTTCCCAAACGCGCCAAAAGAAGTATAACTTATTTCAATTATTGAATCCAATTCGACTGATTATATAAAAACGTGGCCGATAACAATGAAACTGTCTAGTGGAGCGCGATCATTTCTCATACACGTATTACGTTGTATTCAATTCCATAGCCTCGTGTTGTAGTTTATCTTATCGCGGGTTCGCACAATCTAATCTTTTTCGTGATTCGAAATGGACACCAAAGCACAACATCTCTCATAAATACTTTAAAAACGTGTACAACAATAATTTGAGGCGTTGCTATCTGTTGCTTTAATATCTGCGTACTATATACTATACGCTCTCGCCTGTTGTACGTAGGGATAGGCAGAGATTATCAAATCTTTTAGCACACCGGGAGGCACGTTGCCGTGTTTACTCCCGGAAAATATTCAAGGCCGTCTACTACATAACACTGAAATGAACTCAGACTTACCCTACGCTGAACTTTGCATTTTTTCTTAAAGTGTATTACTATGAGTACAGTCGCTTATTCACTTGCAATCTGACACTTTGTAACAATACAACTGCAGTAATTATTGCATACAGTTGCAGATGGTTTTTTTTTTTTTTTAATTATATGCTATTCCATTTTCAAACCTTCAACTTATTTTTTTTACAAGCTCCTACGGTCGATTGTTCGCGTCGAGTTATAAATAATGTAACTTGAGATTCTTTCGAGATTTAACGCAACGAAGCAAAGTATAAGTTATTATTATGTTCGATGTTTTTTTTTTTCATCTATTTGGGTCAACAGCAAACGCACTATTAATGTACATAATACAAGTGCTATGAATACTACTTATTATGCTAACAACGCCGATAACCACATTTTTTTAAAAAAAACTACTCCACTGATAAACATAGGTCTCCCCCCCCTATTAGGGTAACCGACTAAGGACCAGCAATTTGATGTGGAAACGTTGGACACAATCGTTGGAGTGATGACCTAATGATGTGGGAAGAAAAGTTCACGCATGACTAATCTTTCGCTAATGCCGAACGTGATTCAGCAGTGGACTTGTGATTTTGTCAGTCCGTTAATCATCATCATTATTATCATCATTTCAGCCTATCACAAGTCCACTGCTGAACATAGGCCTCCCCCAAAGATTGCCACGAAGTTCGGTCCTGAGCCACCTGCATCCATCGTCACTCCAGTCCGTTAATGATGAAGATCAATGAAATATAATTTTTCTTTTATTGGAAAGGAGACAAAAAATGGAAGCGGCTCATCTGATGGAAAGTGATTACCGACACCCACTTACAGGAGCTAATACTGGTGAATATTTGGAAAGGGGTGGGGGTTACTTCACTAACCGAACGAAACGCAGAAGCACAAGATGCCTCTACTTCAAGCCGGTACTCTGCGAGGCCGTAGTACTAAACCGGTCGTGCCGGCCCATTCGAGCAGCAGCAGAAGCCGCTTGGCTTATATGCTCTCAAGAAATTATACAAATCCTAAATATTTGAAGATTTCAATTGTTACACTTCTTTTTATTTATTTATTTTTTATTTAATAATTAATGTACGAAAAAAAAAGAATTTTATTTATTTTTTAGCTCCCCATTGTGATTTTGTACACCATTCAATATTTGAACGTTACAAATAATACATTGTGTGCATTTGATTCGCAGACGATTCAGTTTAACCACACCGCGGCGCTGCTGTTTCTAGCACGGACGTTAAAATCTCAATATGTGATAAGTGTTATATCGATACGAAATGTTAACGTATAATGTTATGTATATGTGTGCGCGGCGAGTGCCCGGTCCCGGCGGCCAATCGGCCAGTCGTCGGCGCGGCTAAATTGTATCGCCCGCTCGGTGCGGTTGCTCTTTGTCGGAGGAAATTAAAAAAAAAAAACTCTGCGTATACTTTCACCGGGGTCCGATGAACCGACCGTAATAAAGTAGCAAATGAACAGACAACAAATTATTTTCGCATTCTCACTCATATAATGCTATTATATTTTTCTTTTAAAAGCTATATATCCACACGCGCTACCGTCCATAGTTTTCAAATACTTTTTCAGTTAATATGTACTAGGGATGTAACGATACATAATTATGCCGGCATCGATATCGAAAAAAAAATTTAAAAGAGAAAAAAAAAAAGAAAAAACAACGCTCAGCAGACACGGCAACGTCACTAGCACCCGAGGCGCTCCTACCTGTCGCTTAGCGAGCTTCTCAAATTGCATGCTGTCGGTAATGCCGATATATCGGTATCGTTACATCCCTAAATATATACCAAAATTTTAATTGGTACTTATTTCATTTCGACTCGCACCACAGCAACAGCCCTACAGTGCTCTGAACATTTCATGTGAATTCGTCAAAAGCAGCTGTTCCGGGGACGGTGATGGTTTTTTATCTGTGCTAAATTATAATATATTACATTGTAAGTAGCGTAATAGGATATGAAAAATGAAATGGTACTGCTTAAATGATATAATTTACGAAATAAATTATAGGTCGCCTTGTACTCGTTTGTGTATAGATTTTTTTTTTGATTTTTAATTATTATTTGTCGAGCTTATTGATTTATATTTCGCTAAGACATTTCGATTGATTTACGTTCCCAACTCAATCATACGTAACTGTGGCTATTTTAATTTTTAGATGATCCTTAGCGTGCACTAAAAAACAAAATTTACATCTGACCATAGATATTTTTTGTTTTTATTACTTAACTTGAAAAACTTCTTGACTGCACTCTATCAAAACTTTCGAATGATAGATTGTCTATAGATGCTTAACTTTTATCCGAACACAGTCAATGAAATTACTACACTTTTCTTTCTCATTTTCAAATATCATACATTATTTTTCAAATCGAATACGTTGCTTACTTCAAAAATGTCTAATTCAAAAATTATTACGTACTGGAAATCTAACAATGACCGACTAAAGCATAGAAATATCGACAAATAGCGAACACGAATATAACTTAGCGATTCTCTTCCTCTTTATTAATTTCGATATTGTTTGAATCAGACAGACATATGTAATTCTATGGCTGTACGCTTTTTTCACTTGACTATCGAAACATTTTTGTTTTTAAATTTTGGCGCCAAATATTGGTCGTCGTGTCGTTTATTGAATTTTGTTTTTTTTTATAATATCGATAGCATATTACGTCGCATGTAAATAAGTGATTGGAAAATTCAATTCGGTATCGGTGATCGCCATTTTTTGTTTCTATCGGTTCAATAAACTTCAAGTTTTTTTTTAAACGATTAGTGTAGATTTATAAGCTTTCTAAACGTCACATGGATTCCAAATTGCTCTTAAATTAGAAACACTTTAAAATGTATAGTATATATTTCACGGTTGGAAAGTTGAAAACGTATACAATTATTTCACATCATATAAAAGACAAGTGTGTAATCCTAAGTTAAACGTAATGTGTACTATTATTATTACGTAACACAATTATAATGTTTCATTTGTTAAGATAAAAAGACCAGGGGTCAAATTTCACAGTTGGCCTTGAACAACTGATGCAGAGTATTACGGTTTCTATGCTTTAGTATATGATTCAAGCAGAGCGTTAATGTGAATATGAATGTCATACGTTGTTCACGCATATTATACGCCTTTATTGTAAACTGTAGTTGTGAGATTTCTTGTAATAATGATTTGTGATAATGTTGTAGTAAAGCTCTGGGATGATCAGGTCAATTATTATAAATGTTAAAGTGATTTATTAACTTCATTGTGTAGTTGGCCTGAACACTGAGACGGCGACAGGCTCACCACCCGTCACGTGATAACCAAATAGGGCCGTGACAGCTTATTGAATATACTGGTTTATAAACTTTGGAATTATGTGTTTAGAAGAGAAATGTTATTAAATTACACCGCACTTACAGGCTTACTGCCGAAACTCAATTCGTATTTGAAGTCGTTTTCGATTCGTTTCCCCCAAACTAATTAGTGCACTTATCTATTTAAAAATACCATTATATTTTAACGACATATTTGATCGAAGTTAGTTCCAATTCTGACCACTGCTCGATTGTGCGCTAGCTTCGATTTCAAGATTACATCGCCGCGAAACACAAACTCGATTGATTCAAAACACGAACCTGTGAGGCCGCAGATTGTTTATAAAATATATTGTATTAATATATAGTACGTTGTTCATTATATTTTCATCCCAGACTTTCATATTTAAATAGATAGCATAGTTGTGATTGTTACTTTAATAGCTATGTGTACATTTTCAGATACTATCTTTCGTATGAGAAATTAATCTTGCACTGTTGGTGTTTGAGCAAGTTTATGCTTAAGATTGATCCACGCCATATGTATACATATTTATAGTATGTTCTGTGAAGACTACCGTTCACATTGTACATTACATATTGATGCAATAGTTCGCCATAATACATTTGCAATCCAAAATACTTGAAATCTGTATGTGCTTTTAAGTGAAAACTAATTGTTGACTTTGTAGGATGTACTATAAAATGTATTGTTTTTGTAAAGCGAATTCTTTTAAAAAAAAAAAAGAAGTGTGATTAATACAACAATATGTCGGAAACTGTTTAGTGTAACAATTGGACACGTAAATGTGATCGATTGTCAACGCCGCCATCATCTAATCGTTGTATCGATTGGTTATAAAGAAAATACAATAGATATTTTTGCTACGTATGGACTCCACGCACCTAGAACAATGCCGAACCTATTTTATACAACAACCGACGTAGCACCAAACAGTTCCGTTTCAAATCGACTGTATATAATATTGTATTCCTATGAACAAATTAACTAACAGTTCTGTGGTAAATTAGTAATATGGTGGACAAAAAATAAGTACAATCTAAACCACGCCCCTATATCACATAACCAACTTCGCGCCCAAAATGGCGGTCCCTTTCAAACACATTCCTTATTCGAAATGAATTTCGTAATATGCTCCGAATTATAACTTTTAAATGTACGTTTGTTGTTTGTGTATCGGTTTCAAATGTATTACGACTGTGCATAACGGACTTGTGCGTGTTATTAAAAACTGGTCATGCTTTATTTATTGAAATAATATAATTAAACATGGTTTATATCGTTATGGTGTTTTATTTACGATCTGTCTTCTCATTTGAATACTTTGTAACCATCCGTACAACTGTGCCAGTTTGTACCAGTCGACGGAGACGGTGATTGGTTATGTCGGGATCAGCATTGAAGATGCCGGACCGACTACTAAAACCCCTACGGTAGATGCGCTGTTTTCCCGGTGGTCCTCACAGCTTCGGCGGAAGAGTCTTGCGAGCAGAAGGTCCGCAAGGTGGGGTGTTCAGTCGCGTCAACATTTTAAATGTTTATCCCGTCAACCGGTGATAAAAACAAATTAAATAATTCAGTCTTAGCAAACACCTGCGTTGGCTGGATGGATGCAAGGTTTTATTATCATTAATAATTTTAAGAAAAAACTCACCAAAGTTGTTAATGTACGTGTGTATATACACAATATTGCAAATATTATAATATTACAAAAAACTAGAGCTGCACCGTGCAGTTACTCTGAGTACCGAATATTGCTCGATTTTCTTTTTACCGAGTCTAGTACTCGGCTCAATTTACTGGGTTCCGTTTACAGGTGCTTAGCCACGAAAATAGGTAATAACACTTTTGTAACATATGTCAGGTGAGCGGTGTTCGTGTGACTTCTCTAAAGGAGTCCTTATGTTATCTGTCCTATTTTTCGCAGTATATGTTAATACATACATACACCTTAATAGGTGAATTATTGAGGAACGCCTACGTTCAGCGGTGTCCATGTAGATCGCGCATCATAATCATCCTGCATGACAAACTTCCGCGTTCTTATTTTTTTTCAATTTATTTCTCAGGAAACACTCGGTAAACAAAGCAACTCCATTATTCACAATAGTTTATTTACAAAAAGTCCAGTAAATACATATACGTCTATTTACACCTACGTATTTACAATTATTAAAGTTATTAAATTAGAAAAAACCTACACGGATTTGCATAAAAATTAATAACACTTTTTTTTGCGTATTCTTTACAAGTAACGCTTACAGAGATGATACCATTAAAAATGGCCAGTTTAGTTATTTTTGAGTTGTTACAAATTCATTGGCCGGAAACATTCTGCGCGGGGCGTGCGGCGAAAATCTTCTCCAAATATTTCATCGACAGATAATATAACCCCCAGTTATCGAATTGACGATTACTGATAACCAAAAACAAAAACTATTTAGTTTAAAAAATTAACAAGTATGGTGGATACGTAAGCTTAAATAGCTAAGAGTAGTCAGATCTATTTGATATAGCACTAATTTAATAATTTACTCTAAGCAATTATATTACATTTAAACTCTGAGAGCTATGTTACTACGCAGAAATCGACGAATGCTTTACTATGTAGAAGTTAATATAAAGATTTTCGTTAAAACATAAGGGTTCTAAATATAAAATGAGCTACCCAATAAAAAAAGGCATACATATAGCTATCTCTCTTACTTTCATGCTTTCCGTATCTTTGTTCGTCATTCATTAGTGAAACTATTGAACATACCGCAGTTTTGTAGCTATCTATATGCAACCGCGGTGACGGTTTTCAAACGCAGTTTATAATAAAAATACTACCAACTTTAACAATATTTTTACAGTTGCACTTGGAAAACAATTATTTAAACTATACAAATATTTATCCTGTGCGGGAATCGAACCCGCAATGCCGCATGCAAACGCTTAGACACAGAGCCAACTCTTCAACAGTCTTACACTTCAAACTCCTTATTAATATTTCTATAAACGATACATTTAAATAAATTTTAGCAATTGGACTAAAAACTATGAATATGTATCTAAAAATACATTAGCGTTGCCTACACAAATATTTTTTCAACATCCCTTTTATTTCTCGGCACTTTCATACTTAACTGTTATTATATCTATAAAATAAATGAAGAATTTCCCAAATGCAAAGATGGTAATAAGTAAAATAATAATAAAGATGTTGCCAGTGATAAAATAACACGCCTAGTTTTTTTTATCAATGGCAACAATTTAGTAAAAATTAAAATTATTCTCAGATATAAATTATTTTAGTTTTAAACAATATCGAACGCAGGAAAGATAAGCATATCCTACTGATACTAATAATATAGATGAGATATTTTTTTTTCTTTGGATGATCTTTCAATGACGCATAAACAGCTCGACCCGATTTTGATGAAATTGAATTGAAGCATCGATAGAGAGCATAGACTACTTTTTATCCCAGGAAGCCCCGGGATAAAAAGCGAAGGTAGTTGTCTATGAATGATATTTCACTAATACTGAAGATTTGTTTGACTGACAAAATCAGAAACCTGGAAGCGGTATTTTGGTCTTGAATTATGTTCAGATGACGGGCGTTAAGTTTTTCGTGGAGTGTACACATAGCGAGACTACTGTTCAGTTGAGAGCGCGCTGCCGTTTTTGCGTGACATTTAAAAAAAAATATTAAAAAACTAAGCATAATGCGATCGTTTAGGATACAAAGCTCTATGGCCAGTCTCTCTGTGAATCTGGATGTTAAAATTGGATGTACCCAATGTTGCAGTCTTCCGTTCCTACCTTATTATTTCAAAGCGCGCGTTGACAAGTGTCTGTCGTCGGCCTTACGCGCGTTCGACGCTACTTAGGACTAAAATTGTATAGTTGTATGCACTGCTCACGCACGCTTAACGTCTGTCACATGAACATGGCCCTTAAATAACCGCTTCAATGTGTATGACATTTAAAAGCATTCGCGGCTTAAAACGCTACAATATTAAGCATGTAAATCGAAACGGAACCGACAATTTTTTTAAAAAAAAAACCACAACCATCGCTTAGATTTGGCGCCAAAAGACTCAGTAATTAGTCTATGTTCATTTACAAATAAAGCTTCTATCAATAACGAAACACAATGTACAATTCACATATAGCCAAATGTGTTGTTGCGGACGGACTGTGTTTACAGTAATTATGATTACAATGACCAAACGTAACTCCTTTTAAATATATATATATATATTATCTGTTATATATTAACTAAAATTTTAATAAATTTTATGTGTATAATAATAATAATATACCTTTCTAACACATAACATCATGAATAGCTATTTACCTAGGCACTTTTAAGAGTGTTTTACTTATTTTTGCTATTTGGTATTTTATTGAAATTTCTTTTTTTTATATAAGGTGTTTCTGTTTATGATTTCGGGAAAGTTTGTAATGTTTATACAATTCCCTTGTATATATATAATACAAAAACCTTTTCTCCAAATACCAACCTCAGGAGCACGTGTTACCGCCTGCTGGTTAACAAGCGTGGCTGTGGCGATTCCGTGTGGCTGGCGCAATTAAGTAATTGCACCATCCTCCCACCCACCAATATCTAACCATGGGTATCTATTGAAAGTTAGTAATGGGGAAATAGGCTAAAACAACACGAATTACATTGTGTACAATATCAACAGAGCGACCAAAGGGCTGAAGATCATGGGCCGTATACGCTATGCCATAAAAACATTTCGCAAAATTCCATGAGAAATTCCTCGATAAAATCATACCCTGTTATGTTTCACATCTAGGACATGGTTTCTTTTATTGGTAAGTATGGTAAAGTAAAGTAGTAGCCTATAAGGGCCCGCCACGCTCCTCCAGTGCGGGTAGGCGGGCTTCACAAATCGTCGAAATAATATATTTTATTATTTGTCGGACATGCAGGTCTCCTCACGATGTTTTCCTTCACCGCCGAGCACGTGGTAAATGCAGTACTTAAAATTGCTATTAACAATTTTAGTGGTGCCGGCCACGGGGGATCGAACCCAGGTCACTCGCGCTGTATGAAACTGAAGTGAGCGCCCTGACCACTAGGCTACCACAATCATCTAGTTATGACTTTTACGTTTATTACCATGTTAAATTATAACAGTATGATTTTTTCGTGGAATGACATTCACACAGAATGTTTGTGATTATTTTATTTGTGGCGTAGCGGAAATGGCCTTCATCACGTGTTATAAACGATTTTTTGACTAAGCGAGTATAAAAATTAATTATGAACCATATGAATAATAATGCCACTTCTACCCACCCCATGACGGATTACTGGCGTGAGCTGTGCTGTTACTGTCTTATTTCCAGTATAACCAGAGTGATTATTTATGGCTAAAAATTTCTATGACAATTACATAATTTCATTATCAAGAAACCGCACCCGAGCAGTGTAATTCACATTACGCATTATACGGTATGGATGCGACCGTATGACATTAAATTAAACCTTATATTTAACACACCATTTCTAAGACATGCACTAAATATCCATTAAACAAGTCTTAAAGTTTAGACACAAAATATGTTTTTAGTTTTTGTTACTAAGTTTAAAGGACTAGGATAACCAGGTCAGAGACCTTATCGACGACAGTCTGGGTTGGTCCTCGCTGTTCGCGCTTCAATTCACCGACACGCCGACGAGGAAATTCTCCGATGTGGACAATTTTGCCGAGGTTACTAAGTTACTATTACGGCTACTTAAATTGGTTTGAAAAAAAGTTTTATTTCCTTGCAGTTTTTTTCACTAATCTAACTGTGTTCATTTAATATCAGTACCGTCACATCCACTTCCCACAGTGGCTATTTATTTTCTCTATACTTAAGTTTTGACTTTCATTCATTAAGCATTAGCCCTTACACATTTTTATTAAAAAAAAAACACCCCACGCTCAACATTTATCTCATTCCCCCATACATACAGCATCATCCACATATATGCATCATACACATAATACTTTAAGGCATTGCTGATAAAACTTTTGACATTTTACTTAAATAATAATCATGGTCGTATCGACTCACAACTATACCATCAGTCACTTTGACACCAGAATCCGGAGAATAATCTATATGATCCCCTTTGGCAGTGGTCATTTTGCCATCAACGGTTCGTATTATAGCATCGCCGGCACACAAGTCCCATTTCTTAATGTTTGTAGCGTGAAGATATACATCGTAAGTCCCGTTCACCACTCCCATCACTTTGTATCCTGCACCAGCTGCTTTGGCTACAGTTGCCTTAGCACCAAAAGCTTCTTTTGTTATTTCTGACACTTTTCCTTGGTGCGATATCGACACAACTACTCTTGGATGTTCTTTGTTTTCTTCTCGCTGAAATAAAATTGAGAAGACTTACATAAATATCAACAGAAAATCGGAAAGGATTTTTGGAGATTGGAGGTTGTGTGGACAAATGACTCCTTTAACTAATTAAACAAAACCTTAACGTCAAGTTTATGCTACTTAATTATTAAAAACTAAATTTTCTCTGTAGCTTTACCAGTGAAATCAGATAAGCAGTATAATTTTTAGTGGGCTGTGTCAAATAATGAACAGGAGGCATTTACCTAGCAGTGAACTAAGTTTCGAAGTCTAGAACTAGAACAAGGGAATCAGCCACTCTCTCGTACATCATTTTTCTGATAGATTTCTGTTAGTCTGTATGCCATTTCTTTTCAAGAATGACTATACATATTACAATTGAAATTCATTTTTAATTGTGAACGCTAGAGTTATAGTTCAATTGAATACAGATGGACCATACTTTATAAAAATCTTAGGAAGGATGTCTAATGTTCAGGGACAGGTGTTGTCTTAAAAGTAGGCCATGGAGAGTGACCATCAAAATTCCGATTCAGATAGAGACTGCCTCCAGAGTATCGTCCTCACCTACATTCCTCATAATTTAGGTCTGGGCGGTGGATACTAGGGTCATTCATCGCGCGATCCGATCGGACTTGCTCATATATATGAAGAAAGGACGGAGAGCTTCACAATTAGAAGGGGCCAGTTATGCACTATCACCATCAGGGTAACAGTAGTGTAGCCATTGTAAACTTTTCCCAGACACCTCTTGGGTGACTGGAAGAAAGAGGCCGACCACACAGCCATTATGCTGTTGATACAGAATAACAATAGCGTTACAAAAGATTTAAAAATTAACTTGACCATATCAATACTTACATGTACAATATTGGCTATATTACTTGATGTTCTCTTCGCAAGCCAACCCCAATAAGTCTGAGGACTTTGAGTTGGAAACGGGTAATGAATCACTCCAATTATCGGTATCCCTTTATAAGCCACACAAACCATTGTAGTCACATACTGATACAGACCCTCTGGAAAATTTAGAGTAATTTTAAATATATAAAATTTAAATTGAAATCTATAAGACAAAATATAATATATAATTATTACTTAATGTCTAATACTTTGGTGACCAGCCTTAGGGAGAAATTTTAGGAACTGAAAACATTAATGGATCAAGTAAAACAGACTGTGACCATCCACTTGTAAGTAATTATTTTTAAAAATTAATTGTTCCTAATCCTAATTTGTAATGCCGGGTTCCAGTTAGATACCTTTTTTAATATAAAAACTGATCAATTCACCTTTCACATAAATTATGAGAGATATTTTGTGAGAATTTCAAAATTCCTTATACTACTGAATAATTACCAAAGACTATGTACAATATGTAACACAAACACAAGCATCACATTGTAAATTAAGCATATACTTATTTTACAAAACGGTTAGACAGATTTTCAGAAAATAAGTAATATTTATAACTATAATGTCTCCACATATATGATGAACTATAATAGAATTATGCTTTTAAATAAATAAATCAAGTATCATTTAAAGGAATTCTCACTTATTAAGAGACCTAACTAAGGTTATAAGAGATTATAAGCTTTAGAATATAATAAAAGTCAAATTAGGCAAAAATTACAATAATTATATCCTTAAACTACTTATAATAATTGAAACTAAACTATGTAATCATTTATTTATGCAATAATACTTTGTCAAAGTAATAAGTAATCCTTGTATTAACAAGATGTGAGTATCTCGAAGCTATTTCCTAAGCATGATCATTTAAATTTGACAGTTACCATCAATTCTTCCAAATTTGATATGACCATTGTTATCTACGTTATATGCCTCTCAACCAGCAACCAGTTTTCAGCTTTAACAGCTATCAGACAATTCAATATTTTAAATGATACATGGTTGTTTTTAAATAAAATCAATGTAAATTGGTTTTATACAAATCAAAGGTAACCAATTATGGAGTATATATTTACCTGTATACTCTTTGGTTGCATCTAAAGGATCAATCCATATTGTAATATCTTTCGTGAAAACAAGTTCGTCATTCATGTGCTCTATAAGCCGATCACCTTGCAATGATTCAGTTTCGAATGGTTTTTGATCTGCGCATTTAGAATCGCCTTTAGAATGTTCCTCCGATACAATTGTCAACTTCGGAAAGGTATTTTTTAAACCATAATACATCGCACAGTGTGAAGCAAAGTCCGCGTCAGTAACTGGATCGTTAACACCTTCTTTCGTTTTTCCTTTAATTTGAATGTTCATGTCGTGGTTCTTTCCATCTGCCACTTTTATACCACCAGATTCGGCAGCAAAGATTGCTGCTTTAAGCAACATTTTTAAATTAATTAGATCATTCTTGTCTGCTGGATAATTTGCTCTACCTGAACGCCAATACATAATGAAAAATAAAACAAATATTAGCATGAAACAAGAGAATTTGTTTATTCTTAAAGTTCCCCCTAAATTCATTTTTAATAAGTGTACAGTTGGCCACGTTTGTTTTGTTATTTTAATTAAAGACAGAGCGATGATTTTTTTTTTTTTTTTTCGTTAATGGCAACCTAATGATTACTGCCAACGTCCAGTCATTAAAATAATTAACGAAAAAATCTGTTATTCTGATTATAAGCCGAAATCATAATAACTATGATCTAATGAATTGATGTGAAACTAATTGTACTAAAAATGCAAAATATATTAAAATAAATAAAGAGAAAAAAAAAAAAAAAAGATCTACCTACTCTATTAAAAATATTGGATAGTACCAGGTCATACTACAGACAATGAACTAAACATCATAACTTAATGTTATTTGTATCTAAATATTCTACAAGACAGTTAAAAATATTTTTACTATCTTCGGAAACAAATAAAAGAGAGCATATTTCTATAGGAAGAGGTATTTTAAGTTTTATTAAAGAGTTATATAGTGAGGAATGATCATATAAAGGACACGAGAAGAAAATATGATTAAGGTTGCCAATGTCTAATCCACATTCACATATTGAAGAATCTTTTATATGAAGCCTAGCAAGATGAACCGAATTACAGCAGTGACCCAAGCGCATTCTACATATCATTGATGTATATTTCTTACAAAAGGTTAATTTATAAAACCAAGGCTTACTAGGAATATTGGGTTGAATTTTGGTATAGTGAAAGCCTTTCGTCATTTTGGTTTGGTTCCAATACTTAGTCCACCTATCTCTACATAACGATTTCGTTGTCGTTATAAGGTCATGGCAATAATTTTTAAAAGAAAAGTATCCCCACAGACTATAGCTTGTTTAGCAAGTTTATCAGCATATTCATTACCAGATATACCAACATGACTCGGAATCCAAACAAAGGAAATGTTAACATTTTGAAATTTGAATAGGAATAAAAATTTCTTTATTTCAAATACCAAAGGATTGCGTGAGATACCATAGAAAGGGTTGTGAACTAATGCCTGTAAAGAACTCAGAGAATCGGTAAATATAACGCTAGTTTTAAATTTAAAAAGATAGCAATATTTTATTGATTGTAAATGGCTAGCATTTCTCCTGTAAAACAGAAGATTCTGGAGGACTTTTTCTTTTCTGGACTATTTTCCAATTTTGGTGATATATCGCATAACCAGTACAACCTTTTTCGTCGAGTTTGGAAGCATCAGTAAAAATACGATGATGGTCTGGGAAATGTTTATCTACTGCAAAAGAAATTCTTTATTTGATTCAATGGAAGATTTATTTAGTCCAAAATCTAAGATAACTGTTGGACTGTAAGGACTACGTCAAATGAATTGGAGAAAAGAGGTAGAGTAGCAGACCGATGAATAGGATCTAGCAAAGCATTATAATGTTCATAACTTTTTACTAAATTGGGTGTTGCTTTGGTATGCCAGTACTTTCCTGAATTCATTAAAATGTATTGTGAAAGTAAACGAATCTTAGGGATTAATGGATGGTTGGAAAATTGAAGTGCCCTATAAAAAAAGGCATCCGATAAATATTGCCGTCTAATATAGAGAGGTGGATCTCCGCACTCAATCTGCAAGGCGTTTATAGGCGACGAATTCATAGCACCTAAGATTATTCTTAGAGACTTGTGTTGAATGACGTCTAACATTTTTAATCCTCTTTTATTAGAAGGTTCAAGAAGAAATGAGGCATAATCTAAACGACTTCTTATTATTGCATTATAGATTAATTTTAAGGAATATGGATGAGCACCCCACCATACCCCACACAAAGCTCTTAATATGTTAATATTTTTATTTCACATTTTTTTTAGTATAAATGACATGGGGCATGCCGCATAATTTGTTATCTATAATTAAACCGAGAAATTTCACTTGCTTAATATTTTCAAGCGGATAATTAATAAAATGTACCTGTACTTGTGGTACAACTCTTTTGCGAGAAAAAAGAATAGTATTGCTTTTATTTGGGGAAATTTCTAGTTGATGCTCATCTAACCACGTTGTCATAGACAGAAGATCATGTTCTATTGCATTAACACAGTATTCTATACATTTATCATTTACATAAACTAAAATATCGTCTGCATATTGTAAAATCCTGCACTTTGAAATGTGCTGGTCTAAATCTGATGTATAAATATTGTATAATAAAGGGCTTAAAACAGAGCCTTGCGGAAGGCCTTTGAACACCTTTCGAGTTAATTTTATGTCATCAATAATTTTAAGATGAATAAAGCGGTCTAGAAATAAATTGATTATAAAATTTGAAAGTTTTTTGGATATATTAAGGTTCTACATTTTTTCTTTAAGAATGTTAAGCGTAACATTATCGTAAGCAGAATTAATGTCAAGGAAAGCTGCAAGGACCGATTCATTTCTCGAAAATGCTAATCTAATATCCGTAGTGAAAATTGATAAACTATCATAGGTGCTTTTACCTTTTCTGAATCCGTATTGAGTATTAGATAATAATCCATGACTTTCCACATACCATTCTAGCCGATTTTTGAAAGTTGAGGATAGAGCGATCGGTTGAAATGAATATTCGTCATTGGGGTTTTTGTCGGGTTTCAAGATAGGGATAATCACTTGAGTCCTCCAAGAATCAGGAACCAAACCTTTATCAAACAAAGCGTTAATGATATTTAAATAATAGGTTAAAATTTGATCATTACATTTGACAAGTAATGAGTATGGAATTCCGTCTAGACCTGGAGATGAATCATGAACATGTGAAAGAACAAATTTTAATTCTTGTAGAAAATGGACATTCTAAGGGATCACAGAAAGACTCATGTGGAGTAATTTCAGGTAACTCCTCTCTCGAAGGAACGTAAGACGGGGCAAGTTTATCCAGAAAATTATTTATTGATTGTGGGGGAATGGCACCTCGGTAAGTACTAGTTGAAAAACTACAGCGAAACTTTTTTATATTGCGCCAAACGACTGATGAAGGAATAAATGGTGATATTGAAGAACAAAAGGAATGCCAACCTGACTGTTTTTTTAAGCGAAGGGTATTTTTGCTTTCTTCTTGAATACGTAAAAGGAATGAAAAATTTTCAGAAGTCATTTCTAATTTATACCTTTTTTCAGCATTTTTTCTTTTTCGGATGGCCTCCGTACATTCGGTGTCCCACCATGGAGGGGAGAGCCTATTGTTAATGCTTTGTGATTTAATAGGTATCGTTTGATCTGCAGCATTTATAATTGCGTTGGTAAATGCTTCTACAATTGAAGTTAAATTATTATCGGAAATAGGTGCGATTTTTAAAATTTCATTGTGAAGAAATACATTATACAAGGTCCAGTCTGCCTTATCTAATTTATATTTAATGCACGGTTTTTATTAACGTTGAGGATAGAGCGATCGGTCGATATGAATATCCGTCATTGGGGTTTTTGTCGGGTTTCAAGATAGGGATAATCACTTGAGTCCTCCAAGAATCAGGAACCAAACCTTTATCAAACAAAGCGTTAATGATATTTAAATAATAGGTTAAAATTTGATCATTACATTTGACAAGTAATGAGTATGGAATTCCGTCTAGACCTGGAGATGAATCATGAACATGTGAAAGAACAAATTTTAATTCTTGTAGAAAATGGACATTCTAAGGGATCACAGAAAGACTCATGTGGAGTAATTTCAGGTAACTCCTCTCTCGAAGGAACGTAAGACGGGGCAAGTTTATCCAGAAAATTATTTATTGATTGTGGGGGAATGGCACCTCGGTAAGTACTAGTTGAAAAACTACAGCGAAACTTTTTTATATTGCGCCAAACGACTGATGAAGGAATAAATGGTGATATTGAAGAACAAAAGGAATGCCAACCTGACTGTTTTTTTAAGCGAAGGGTATTTTTGCTTTCTTCTTGAATACGTAAAAGGAATGAAAAATTTTCAGAAGTCATTTCTAATTTATATATTTAATGCACGGTTTTTATTAATAACAGACGTTTCTTTGGTTGGATGAGAAATCAAAATTGGAAAATGATCACTGCCGTGAGAACTATCCAAAACTGTCCAATTTAAAAGGGAAGGTTAAGTCTGGAGTACAAATAGTTAAATCTACAGCACTTCTAGATTCAGTAGGACGCGATCGTTTTGTAATTTTACCAGTGTTAAGGACACAAATGTTAAATTCATCGAGAATCTCAACTAATAAACTACCACACCTGTCTGATTTATCGCCCCATAAAGGATGATGACAGTTGAAATCACCAAGAATTAAAAAAGGTTTGGGGAGAGAGGCAAACAAATATTTTATTCTGCGAAACGTATGTATAGACGGGGAGGGAACATATATAGAAACGAAAGTAATATTTTGAATTTTCACTGCTACAACATTGTAGTCAAATATTTCATCGGAAACATCTATACAGGAATAAGCTACATTGTTTTTTATAAGTAAAGCACATCCAGCGTAACCATCTGACCTGTCATTTCGAACACAACAAAAGCCAGGAATTCTAATGTTGCAATCCGGTTTCAGCCATGTTTCTGAAATAGCAAGAACAGAGACATTGTATTTTTTTATTAAATAAATAATTTCAGTTCGTTTATCTAACATGCTTCTACAATTCCATTGTAGGATCCTTGTGGGAAAGAATGTTATGTACAATTTGGGGATAGAATTTAGTAAGCGAGCAACGTGGGACGGTAACTGTGAAGAATACGAAGATATGATTATGTTTATAAGAAAATTTATAATACTTTCTAAAGAATTAAAATTTTCCTTCGAAAAATCTTGTAAAACTTGAAGAGCACAACCATTCTCTGGTTGCGGTATTGAAAATTCTTCAATCACTTTTTGGTGACTTTTCTGTCATAACCTGATTGTTCATGTTGACGAAGTGTTTTAGGAATAAAGAAGGTTTTTATAAGAAGTATTATGAGATTTAGCTGATTGAGGAGGAGAATGATCCATTGCAGGATTAGAAGAAGAAAAATGATTTGCAGAACTTTTTGAGATTAGAACATCAGCATAAGATTTTGTAGAAACAGGAGGATATTTTTTTGATGCCTCTAGGTATGATATTGAATTTTGTGCCATTTCGTTTTTAATATTATTTTGTCTCGTGCGTTCAGGACATCTAGAATCGGTGGCTTTGTGGTTTCCAGAACAGAATAAACAATGAAGGGATTCATCATCTCTGTCACAAGAAGAAGAATGATTATCGCCACATTTAGAACATCTTGGTTTTGAACGACATAAATCTTTAGTGTGTCCAAATCTGCAGCACTGAAAACATTGAATCGTTGGGAGCTTATAAATTTCAACGGGAATAGATGAATAACATAAATAAACCCTAGAGGGAAGAATTTGGCCATCAAATGTGATAACTACACTTTCGGAGCTTTCATATCTAGTTTTCTCTTCATTACGTACTCGATAGTTTAATCTTCTTGCTTTTAAGATAGGGATGGCGTTTGGATAGGCAGATAGTTCAGATATAATCTCTTCCGGCGTCCAATCTTTTGGTACACCTTTTATTACTCCCATACGTGATACTTGGAAGGATGGAATAAACGTTTTATATTTATCATTTAGGTATGGATTTTCTAAAAATAGGTTTGCATCAATAAATTTAGAAAATTCAATAGTTATTCTGTTTCTACCAATACGTTTTAGTCCTCCATTAACAATGTTTTGAACATTCAATTTTTTCAAAAAGTGACCAAATGAAATAGCGTTTAAAGTTTTACCTGAATTAGGAATATCTTCTTTTATTTGAACATGGACTATAAAGGGACCTGTAACTGTAGAATTATATGGACGAAGAGATTGAAATCTTTGAGAATCTACTTTTATATTATTATTATTTATTTGCATACAAAGAGATGTAGGAGGAAGTTGACTATTGTTAGAATTTAGCGTTTGTGATAGAGGTATGTCAGATGATTGTGAAAGAGGAATTTCGGATGTTTGAGCACAGGCAATTTTTGACGATAAAGACATGGGAGATTCATAAGCACTTTGACCTGATAAAATACCTTTCATAGAATTTGAATCCGTTATTTTAATTTTAGATGTTAAAATATTACCAGTATTGCAGTCCGACTCTGAGAATGAGGAATTGGTGGAGCAAACTGAAATTTTTCTATGTAAATCAACTCGATTAGCATGCTCCTCTTTCTTCCGTTCTTTTGTTTTATGTTTCCGTTTCTTTTTATTAGAAATAATTTTAAAATTATCATCGTATATTTCTTGCGATATCGAAGACTGCCATGGTTTTTTAAAAGAACCTTCTAAATCGTTATGGACTTCAATGTATGCAGCTGGAGAGGGAAGAAAGTTAATATTAGGATCAGAGTAATACGGATCAGGAGGTTTAGGCGGAATTGGTGGTTCAGACATGGCGTCTAACACGAAGTTTAACTATGAAAAAAAAAACTGATAATATGAATATACAACTAAATCTATAATAAATACTACAGTAAATAAGGAATATAATCAGAAGATTAGAGAAAAACTGAATATTATTAATTAAAAACCAAAAACACGTAAAACCGTTCTTGACGTTCAGTTGACAGAGCGATGATTTTCACTTCAACTATTTATATTTGAGTCAGTTTGACATTGACAGCGTTGACAGTTCTTAGTTGATGATATTTTTATTCTTCCATAAGGATAGGCCATACAGCCAAGGCAAAGTCTTCAATTTCCGTTTGTTAAAGTAAAGTAGCAGCCTGTAAGAGCCCACAACTGGGCGAAGGCCTCCTCAAATATCTGTGAGGGTGTAGGAGTTGGAAATGGCCCGTCACGCTGCTTCATTGGATGGGATTCACATATCCTCGAATCATTTCTTTTTATTATTTTTCAGATATGCAGGTTTCCTCACGATGTTTTCCTTCACCGCCCAGCACATGGTAGACTAGTGGTCAGGGCGTTCACTTTAGTATCATAGAGCGCAAGTGACCTGGGTTGGATCTACGGTGCCGGTAAACACTAAAATTGTTAATAGCAATCATAAGAGCTTTAATTACCGTTTGTGAATGTTAATTGGAAAAATCAATTTAGGGCCGGAAATCGTAGATTTTGTCATCTGAACTAATGACAATTTTTAGTAGAAGTTGATTATCGTTCAACTGTCGATATACGAGCACACGTGTACTCGGAGCGGAGTCGCGAGACTGCTTGCGACTCCGCTCCGAGAATTTATTTGCCCAGCAGTGGTCACTAACAGACTGCTACTTTAGCTAATGTCTAGCTTGATTTCTATATCCAAAAAAAAAAAACAAAATGGACAAGAAAAATTTATTTTGTGGAACATCTTCAATACGGAATGTGATTTTGATTTGCATAATGACAAAAATGATTGACAAAAATGTTATTAATCTCTGCTGTATGATAATTTAGAAACAATAGTGGTATTATTAAACTCTCTTCACAGAAATCTGGTTGCAACTGAATAACAACCACTGAGCTGCAAACCGTGCATTAATTTCTTGTTCTGTAAAATGTAGGTATTTATTTGGAAGTTACCCTGTTTGCCAATTGAGAATTGATGTGATATCAAAACTCGGCCAAGATTTTCATGTAATTGGTATTTGATAATTTAATAAAAGTTTGTATTCTGCAAGTATTTCTAACCAACTTTAATCTACAGCAAGCATCTAATATTAAGCCATATGAGGGCCGTATTTAAATGCTTCGCCACCAAAAGCGACAGAGGTAATCAATACAATGCTTTCGCAATGATACTTTCTGTAAGGCGACAAATGATCTTCCATAAATTAATCCTTCTCGTAACATAGGTCTTAAAATGGCTCCAAACGATAGGTGCAAGCAATAGTAATTTTCTAGAGTTAACTGCTACTGCCATTATTACCAACGCTTCTTTGTCCTGCCTATGTGATCTCCATGAATACCATTACCATTCAATGAGTTCACTTATAGATATTTCATCAAACATAAGAGCGTTCATCAAATATCAAACAGCTACAGCTTTTATAGTTTGTACAGCTTTGGCTTCCTTCTGTGATGCCTGGTTTACAATCTACACTTTGATATGAATCTTGCAGTGTTCAACGATGTGGTTGGCACAGCTCAAATTTTTTTCTTATGTAATTGTAAGCCTAATGCTATAAAAAAGTTTTTTCTTTCAATTAGATGCTGCAATAAACTGTTAGAGCAAGAGTCCATTACGGCGCCAACATTATTTTGATGAGATGGAAGATTTTTTAATTTTTTTATCTCACTCGTCAGCTTTACCACATTCTTATCGGCTCGCATTTTTTGTGCCCTAATATTTTTCAATTGCTTTCGTTTTATAGCTAAGCGTCTCCTAAGAGTATCAATGATTTTCATCATTTTATTCATCCTCTGGATTTTGTCTGGAATGGTAGCATTTGCTGTAGAGGTACTGGGCACTGGCGATATATCTCTGTAGATATATGTCGACACTTTGCGCGTTGGCTTCAATAATATCTGAAAATGACATTTTACACATGTAGATACATATAACGAAATAAATGTCACAATAGTCATCATTTCAGCCTATCACAAGTCCACTGCTGAACATAGACCTTCCCCAAAGATTGCCACGAAGCTCGGTCCTGAGCCACCCGCGACATCCATCGAACTGCGAGAAGTCGCAACACTGCGCAGGTCATTTGCCTGTACGCAGCTGCCACTCGAGAACCTTTTTACCCTAACGGTTGTCATTTCTGCAAACTGTGTGGCCGGCCCATTGTCACTTCAGCTTGCTGATCATTACGGCTATGTCAGTTACCTTAGTTCTTGCGGATATTATCGTTGTAGACTCAATCACGCAGAGAAACACCGAGCATCGCTATGCTTTCCATAGCGCTCTGAGCAATTTTGAGCTTCCTCATTAGGCCTGCAGGTTAAAATAATAAATTTACTAAATGTATAGCTAACAAGACGGCAGACTCCTTCACTGCCTAGGAGTCGTCTGGGTAGGTACCATAGGTAGGTAGATGCGGCGTAGGTGGAACACCATGGGGTTTTAGTCCCTGCCCCCGAGAGGGCGGGTATGCGTTAGGCATTTCCTCATGTAAATAAAAAAAAAAGTTAACACCCCCTAACCCATTTCTGACACTAAACTGCAATTTGACAACCGTTGCATTCCAGTTTGAAAGTACAGAGCCTTTGTATAATTACCGACTGTGAGGCATTCCATCTTAGTCTTCAGGCGTGACAATGCATCTGTAACCATCTTGGATTGAGGTTATTTGCAGGTGGCCATTGCCTGCAGTAGTCCACACAGTCTGACTGCTAGCTAGGTTTTCACACAAATCCAATAATCAAAAAAAAATTGCAGTAATTTGGCAACAAGTAGTACCAACTTGACAACATGTATATTACACTAAAATATTATTGATAAAACTACAAACCGGCATAAATAATGTAGGTACAGAACCAGAACATAGCTTAACTCTTTGTGTACCATTATGAGAAAAACACTTTTGTTCAAAGTGCAAGCTGCATACAGTAGAATATTTTTTTGGAACCCAGTCTTCTCTATTTAACATTCTTAGCCATTTTTGTCGAACTGCCATATTTTGTGGAAATCTGTAATATTGCAGTTTATATATTATTCCATAAGAATATGCATGACCATGCTCCTTATTTTATTATTACATATACGACTAGCAAAGTTTGCACTCTAACACCTGTCATATATATATTAAATAATTGGTATTTGATAATTTAATAAAAGTTTGTATTCTGCAAGTATTTCTAACCAACTTTAATCTACAGCAAGCATCTAATATTAAGCCATATGAGGGCCGTATTTAAATGCTTCGCCACCAAAAGCGACAGAGGTAATCAATACAATGCTTTCGCAATGATACTTTCTGTAAGGCGACAAATGATCTTCCATAAATTAATCCTTCTCGTAACATAGGTCTTGAGCCACCCGCGACATCCATCGAACTGCGAGAAGTCGCAACACTGCGCAGGTCATTTGCCTGTACGCAGCTGCCACTCGAGAACCTTTTTACCCTAACGGTTGTCATTTCTGCAAACTGTGTGGCCGGCCCATTGTCACTTCAGCTTGCTGATCATTACGGCTATGTCAGTTACCTTAGTTCTTGCGGATATTATCGTTGTAGACTCAATCACGCAGAGAAACACCGAGCATCGCTATGCTTTCCATAGCGCTCTGAGCAATTTTGAGCTTCCTCATTAGGCCTGCAGGTTAAAATAATAAATTTACTAAATGTATAGCTAACAAGACGGCAGACTCCTTCACTGCCTAGGAGTCGTCTGGGTAGGTACCATAGGTAGGTAGATGCGGCGTAGGTGGAACACCATGGGGTTTTAGTCCCTGCCCCCGAGAGGGCGGGTATGCGTTAGGCATTTCCTCATGTAAATAAAAAAAAAAGTTAACACCCCCTAACCCATTTCTGACACTAAACTGCAATTTGACAACCGTTGCATTCCAGTTTGAAAGTACAGAGCCTTTGTATAATTACCGACTGTGAGGCATTCCATCTTAGTCTTCAGGCGTGACAATGCATCTGTAACCATCTTGGATTGAGGTTATTTGCAGGTGGCCATTGCCTGCAGTAGTCCACACAGTCTGACTGCTAGCTAGGTTTTCACACAAATCCAATAATCAAAAAAAAATTGCAGTAATTTGGCAACAAGTAGTACCAACTTGACAACATGTATATTACACTAAAATATTATTGATAAAACTACAAACCGGCATAAATAATGTAGGTACAGAACCAGAACATAGCTTAACTCTTTGTGTACCATTATGAGAAAAACACTTTTGTTCAAAGTGCAAGCTGCATACAGTAGAATATTTTTTTGGAACCCAGTCTTCTCTATTTAACATTCTTAGCCATTTTTGTCGAACTGCCATATTTTGTGGAAATCTGTAATATTGCAGTTTATATATTATTCCATAAGAATATGCATGACCATGCTCCTTATTTTATTAT
This sequence comes from Bhutanitis thaidina, assembly GCA_029286595.1. Lineage (NCBI taxonomy): Eukaryota > Metazoa > Arthropoda > Insecta > Lepidoptera > Papilionidae > Bhutanitis > Bhutanitis thaidina. Next base: position 15,427,832 of record JAGSMS010000010.1, read on the forward strand.
TACATATACGACTAGCAAAGTTTGCACTCTAACACCTGTCATATATATATTAAATAATTGGTATTTTTTTTTTATTGGAAAGGCTGCAAATGAGCGACTCACCTGATGGTAAGTGATTACTGTCGGCCATGTACATCTGCAACAAGAGAGGTGCTGCAGATACGTTGCCGACCTTTAAGGATATTTGGGAGAGAAGATGAGGGAGGGGATGGGGAGAGGAAGTGGGCCTCCGGCTACCTCACTCACTGAACACAATGCAGATGCACAAGATGCCTCTACTTCTCGCTGGTATTCTGTGAGGCCGGGGTATCAACTCTGTCAAGCCAGCCAATACGAGCAGCGGGTAAAGTCGCCGCTTTGCCCAGATGCCCAGATGTCTTTACTACAATAATTATTTGTTTGTTGGTTCAGTCTATTCAGAATTAACTTACAGTATATTAGGGTTGTGAAGGGATATACTAGGTCACATCTTCTGTATTGAAATTAAGATTTTTTTTTATTCAATAACCTTGGTAAGTAATCTTTGTTATTTTGTAAGGATTTGTTCAGTCAAATCTTAAGTTCATCAAACATGTAATTGTTGGAGCATTCTAGAATATGATACCAGACTGCCCTGAGTTTTCATTAACTTTAATTTTTGATAACCAAAAACTCATTAAATGCTTTAAATACCATGAATAATAGTTTTGTTACAATGTAGTATTTGCATAAATATAAGAAATCATAAATGTGAATATGTTCTACACCTTATTCAAGAATTGTTCTACCTATATGATAGTGAAAACATATTAATGTACTCTCCACTTAAAAGTTACAAGTTTTAATATATTCAAACATCATTATCATTTCAGTCTAAATATACTTATACCATTGTTAAGTGTAAGTTATAATAATAGCCTTATAAATGTAGTTTAACATGTATTAAATCATTTTGAAAATATTAGTAAAAGTTTTATGTTTATTGCCTGCATGTACTGTAAAATGCCTTTCTCTCAGAGACAATATGGATAAGATGGATAGTGTCAATCTCTTTACAAAAATTGGGTTAAAAGAAACAAATACATGTAGATATTTCTTATTATTTATTTAATATTCAAATATTTGTCCATATTCAGAATATTAGTGTGAAATAATTCCGCGCATTCATCTATAACTTATAAGACAGCGATATAATCCTTTGTACTTACATATGAAATGTATAATTTTGTAGATTTTCTTTTTTAGATGAGTTACATCCAGGCACTGCGCACGTTACCATAGTTAATAACGACTATCGGCTATTTAATACTAAACAGACCTTACAAACCTAAGTTTTTTTTTAAAATACGCGGGATCTGTTTCGGACACGATCACAACTGACTACAGGCCGATACCGTGAAGTGTCTTGTTAAACTATCTCGCTCGAACATATGCGTCTACTATGCTTCTTCTCTTTGGTATTGTCAATCTCTCAAGTATAATAACACATTTGTTGTAATACTGTTTGATTCGGATATAATTAATTTCACCTAACCTACCTACAACTAGTAGGTAAATGTCAATCATCTGTCAAGTAGAGTTGAGATGGACTAACTCTAGAGTAGGCATGTATTAGTTACTTCAATTTACATAATATTTTTTACGTCGTGTTATTGTTTAACTGACTGGCATCGGTTATAAACAATATTATTTTAAAACACATTTGTTCTAAATTAATAGACAGTAACTCACATTAAAGTCATGTATTCATTAATAATCATAAAGTAAGATTAAAATCATGATTGACAGCCCGAAGCCTGTAGTGTGCGGGAAAACTCATTGAAATCACTAACTGTCGTCAATAAATCGATCCTAGTGAGCGTCTGACACGCTCGAGTCACTTTCACGACATGTGCTACAAGCTGAAACTAATGGTAACCACAATGACAATAATCGACACATGATAAATATAACTGGTCGAGATTTACAGTCCGTTACATAACATTTAATGAAAGTCTCATTATTATTGTTAAATAAAAGTATAATTTCCTTGTCTATCAAGGAATAAAATCAATGATAATACTGCACGACATCTAGATACTGTGAGCACATTCTGCGTCGATCGGACCAAAATTTAATAAGTAAAAGTTGAAGGTAGCTCTAGTACATCTGGACGTCTCCACCTCGGTCCCCTGATGATCTCGGCTGCTGTAAAGCAAACGAAAACGTCAGCACTTTAAAAACATAATTAAACTCGATAAAATCCGTAAATAATAGTAACATTTTAAACACATTATCATGTGGGTTTTTTTTATGGGGCCTTCCACGAAGAAAAATATTTGTAAGACAAAAATCCTCCTGAAATTCATGGAATAGTTTCCCAACTATAAAACATTTAATAGGGAGGTACTTGACAATTATTTGGATTAAATTATAATAAATACAAATAAGCATATCCTCAATAGACATGCTCGTTGTTCTTAAACCGCGGATATATTAAGTGAATCTGGATATTTTAATCAGAATTCCACGGAATGATTATGTTACTTATACAATTCTCTTTTATTTTATTTTTTTTATTTAGTGTCATTCTCGTTATTACGCATTCTGCCAATGTCAAGTCAGTCATGGAAGTATGTCACACAAACGTTTTTAGATTTTTTTTTTATTATTGACATATTTTTTTTTGATACAATTCTCTTTCGGAGCTAGTTAGCTCAAGGCTACTGTGTGTCAATGTCAAATGCGTAACGTAGGGATGTTAGTCAGGTGGAAATGTAACGACATAATACATCGTATCGATATTTTTTAAAAGTATCGAAACTATTGTACTCCTTTAAAAAATTTGCTTCTGTTTGATGCTGCTATATGAAATGGAACAGAGATCCAGCCTCTGTTCCATTTCATATAGCAGCATCTTTAGGAGCTACGTAGATGTGATCTTTATTCAATCGTTTAATATTTCCTGATACTTTAACATAATTGAACAAAATTAGATAAATCTTACAAAATAAAAATTTTCAAACATATCACGGTCTGCGATAGTCGCTCTTGCGAACAAGCAATCCATCTTGCGATCTACTTCAAATTATTGCAAGGAAATTTATACAGACTTTGTGAAGGAAATTAGTAAGTGAAGGAAAGTGTAAAAACACATTTTATTTGATTTTTCACATGTTTCTTATGAAAAGTTCCATGCCTTGTATATAAAATTTATTATGTAGTAGTCAAATTTATTTAGTATGTAGTATTTAAATGAACTTCTTAGGGCGCGATGAGAGTAAAATTTCATGGTCAAATTCGAGTGCAACGTTTCGGTTAGCTCTGTCTTGCATATAACATAAAAAATACAATAATATAACGGCCGAAGCTACGACGTAACGGCGTTATTATTCCAATATCATTAAAATCAGTAAAATCGCCTAAATATATCGATATATAAGGACATCGATATTTTTCAACATTCCTAGCAGAGTTTAATGAATCGAGCATAGCTATTATTCCTACAAGTTATTGTGATTATTTATTTCAAGTTTCAAACATTTCAGTTTCAGTTGTTATCACATTGTGTAGTCATATAGTACAACGGTTTGTTCTCATCTACGTTGCGGTTACAGTGCTACTCTAAAAATGATTTTAGTTGATATGTATGATATGGTAAGCTTTAAATTTCTGTTTTCAATATATAATTAATCAAAGACTATTTTATTGTTATCTTTATTTAAAAGTTTCTAATTTCGTTGCTAAGATGAGTTGGTGGACGTTCGTCATCGCTGTCCAAGTTGTCCTCGGCTCAACATACTTCTTATGGGCGAAAAGAAGCAAAAAATATCAAGATCCACTTATGACTGATCAGCCTATAGAATGGAATCCAGTACCACTGGTAGAGTACGACGTAGAGGTTGAGGAACCTCCACTTGTTGGCAAAATTGATGAAAACGTGCTAAATGTGGGTGCTACAAGCTTTTTATGTTTTGATAAAGAAGAGTCTATTGTGGACAGTGCAATTGAATCGTTACACAAGTATGGAGTTGGCTCTTGTGGCCCCCGTGGCTTCTACGGAACTATAGATGTGCATTTAGAGCTGGAAGAACGTTTGGCCAATTTTTTAGAAGTTGAGGAGACCTGTGTTTATTCATATGGATTCTCTACAGTAGCTAGTGCAATTCCTGCATATTCCAAAAAGGGTGACATAATTTTTGCGTAAGTTTCTCAATAAACAGGAAATTAACTATGAGAGAATGTAAAGAGCATGTTGTTTTCCTCCACGGTTTGCTAAGGCTTCATATTCATATTTATAAATCAATTATCCTTGTATTATTTTACAGAGTTCAATTATAGGAGTAGCAAATGTTCATACTCTGCGATGTACATTATATAACTGACTTATTGATTGACCTAGACACAAACAAATAATTGAATGTGAATGAATTTTATTTCAATACGTTTTGTTATGATCATATTTATTTATTTAATTTTTATGAAATTGAAATGGAATAAATTATGTAAAATTAAATGAAATAGTTATGCAAGAAGTTTCAAATTAAGTGTAGGATATTTTAAATTTGACCGCACACTATTTGTTTCTTTAGAAGTTAATGACACCTTCTGAAGGAGGTATAAGTAAGTCAGCCACCTCCTTTCTTCCCATCGGTGTCATAATAGGCGACTAAGGGAAAGCCTTGGAAATTTCACGGCAAACTCCAAGAGCAATCCACCTAACACATTTTATGTCTTTAGTTGTTTGGTTACACTAAGTTGTGTCAAATGGAAATCTGCAATCGCTGCCTACCCATATGGGTAATATGTGAGTGAGCTTATATGCACTAAGAATACACAAAAAGATGTTTTTTTTTAAGTCTTAGTTATATATTTCTTCATATTAAGTAGTTAGGGAAATATTTTGTGGCAAAATAGTTATTTTTAATGCAGCTGAACCTGTATATTAAAAGAACTTTCAAAGGCCAAAAGAGTTATTTTGTTATTAAGATATTTCACTATGATAATATCAATGGTATGTTTTTTTATCAGTATAAAGTTGTATTGTATATTGTCAAAATACAACTTTACAATTTGTATGGTTTTTTTCTCATATGTATTATATGTGACGTCTTCACTGATTGTGCACCGATTTTGATAATAATTTTTTTATTAAGTAGATGCAGTCACAAGCATAAAAACAAGGTCCATTTTTAATTTTTTTTTTAATAGTAATTAAGTTTATTTTATGAAACTGATTATACAGAGGTTTTTATTAATGCTTTGACTAAAACTTTCAGTAAAATTTTTTTTTTATTAATATATCGCCATCTTTGTTGGACCCTCTTCTACTTCGCGGCGACCATCAGAACAGCCTTCTGAATTAAAAGAAAAGATATTAAATCTTCAGCTAAGTGATAAATCTAGTCTAATAATTTTTTATTAAGTAGATGCAGTCACAAGCATAAAAACAAGGTCCATTTTAATTTTTCGTAAACTATTCATCAGATTACCTTTAAATTTTCGGGGAATATTCTCGAAATATTATACTTTGTGAATATGGAAAAAAATTGTTTTTCAAAATTCTAACTGCATCTACCCTTTAATTGGGTATACCTGCAGGAAGACCGATTTAAATTTGTAGAAAATATTCAAGGAAGGAAAATTCAATTTGAAGTAGGTAGCTTCTCTCAAACTTTGTTTTAAATTCACTTCTCAACCTTTATTCATTTGATTATTGGCTTAACTACTTTGGAACTACATTAAATAAAATCTTTTTTGTAGTTGTAATGAGTTAACATATTCTATTTTTTTTTAAAACAGTGATGAAGCTGTTTGGTTTGCGATACAAAAAGGAATTGATGCCTCCCGCAGTACTGTTCGTTATTTTAAACATAATGATGCCAAAGACCTAGAGCGGCTTCTAGCTGAAGCAGAACAGAAAAGGAGTTGAATCCTAAACGGAGCATTTTTGATTGTGGAGGCGATTTACTATAATACTGGCGAGATGTGTCCACTGAAACAAGTAGTGGAATTGGCAAGGAGATTCAAATTAAGAATCATCTTGGATGAAAGCTTAACTATTGGGGTAAGTTTAAATATTTTACACTGACCTAGCTTACATTTACATATTTACTGGGGGTACTGTGGAGGTGTTTGTTTGACCTTTAAGCCAAGCGGCGGCCTTTGCTGCTGCTCGAATGCTCGGTCAACACGACCCAAAAGAATACCGGCGTGATGTGGTAGCCCTCTGGTACCGCAGATATTTGTGGGCGTCGGTAATCACTTACCATAAGGTGAGCTGCTTGCCTGTTTGGCTTATGATAAAAAGGAATTGATGCCTCCCGCAGTACTGTTCGTTATTTTAAACATAATGATGCCAAAGACCTAGAGCGGCTTCTAGCTGAAGCAGAACAGAAAAGGAGTTGAATCCTAAACGGAGAGCATTTTTGATTGTGGAGGCGATTTACTATAATACTGGCGAGATGTGTCCACTGAAACAAGTAGTGGAATTGGCAAGGAGATTCAAATTAAGAATCATCTTGGATGAAAGCTTAACTATTGGGGTAAGTTTAAATATTTTACACTGACCTAGCTTACATTTACATATTTACTGGGGGTACTGTGGAGGTGTTTGTTTGACCTTTAAGCCAAGCGGCGGCCTTTGCTGCTGCTCGAATGCTCGGTCAACACGACCCAAAAGACGTATGTCAGAACCGTAGCAAGTGAAAGAAGATGGTCTCTGCCTACCCCGTTGGGAACAAGGCGTGAACATATACATACTTATATTTAATTTAATTATATTTTGTAATTTTTTAATTTTTCGTAAACTATTCATCAGATTACCTTTAAATTTTCGGGGAATATTCTCGAAATATTATACTTTGTGAATATGGAAAAAAAAATTGTTTTTTCAAAATTCTAACTGCATCTACCCCTTTAATTGGGTATACCTGCAGGGAAGACCGATTTAAATTTGTAGAAAATATTCAAGGGAAGGAAAATTCAATTTGAAGTAGGTAGCTTCTCTCAAACTTTGTTTTAAATTCACTTCTCAACCTTTATTCATTTGATTATTGGCTTAACTACTTTGGAACTACATTAAATAAAATCTTTTTTGTAGTTGTAATGAGTTAACATATTCTATTTTTTTTTAAAACAGTGATGAAGCTGTTTGGTTTGCGATACAAAAAGGAATTGATGCCTCCCGCAGTACTGTTCGTTATTTTAAACATAATGATGCCAAAGACCTAGAGCGGCTTCTAGCTGAAGCAGAACAGAAAAAGGAGTTGAATCCTAAACGGAGAGCATTTTTGATTGTGGAGGCGATTTACTATAATACTGGCGAGATGTGTCCACTGAAACAAGTAGTGGAATTGGCAAGGAGATTCAAATTAAGAATCATCTTGGATGAAAGCTTAACTATTGGGGTAAGTTTAAATATTTTTACACTGACCTAGCTTACATTTACATATTTACTGGGTGGTACTGTGGAGGTGTTTGTTTTGACCTTTAAGCCAAGCGGCGGCCTTTGCTGCTGCTCGAATGCTCGGTCAACACGACCCAAAAGAATACCGGCGTGAGGTAGAGGCATCTTGTGCTTCTGCGTTTCGTTCGGTGAGTGAGGCAACTGGAGGCCCACTCCTACTCCCCTCCCCATCAACCCCTCCTCATCCTCCCTCCTATCTCCTAAATACCTTTAAAAGCCGGCAACGCACCTGCTGCACCTCTGGTGTCGCAAATGTCCGTAAGCGACGGTAATCACTTACCACCAGGTGACCGCTCGTTTGCCGCCTGTCCCATTAAAAAAAAAATAAGGTGCGCCCAAGACTTTGCGTAGATCTGAAAATGTATCTTACTTAAAACTTTTTAGAGCCATGGTAGCTTAGTGAGCAGGCGAGCGCTATAAATTGTAATACCCGGGTGACCAGGGTTCGATTAATACCAACATCACTAATTGTGAATTACATTTTCTTTTCAACAAAGTTAGATTATCTTATTTGCTTTTCCGTACTATGTCACGTACTTACTTCAACCCGAAGTCGTTTGTGTCATATCGCGTCTTAATGGTCTACTTTCAGTATATTTTCCTTGTTTTTAAGGCAAATGTTTCCGTTTTCCGTTTGTGAACTCATTCCTCATTTACAAATTATGTCTATTATTTAAGTTATTCTACGTTACTTGTTAAAGTCGTCTTTTACAAAAGAAAATGAGTTTACAAATAAAACATTTAGATTTTCGCTGTCGCCATCTTTTATTGCTTGTTAAAATCCTTCCTTCGCGCCCTGTCGAATACCAATCGATGCAATTGTAATGTCTGTTGACTAAATAAAAATACTCATTTTTTAATATATATATAAACACTCAGAAATTACATCCATAATTTTGTATATGCGGGTACTAAGCAATTGTATTTTTATTTAATCCAATGGCTATATTGGTCGAAAGGTTGTTTTGTTTTGTTTTGAAAAAATTACTAAGTAGATAACTAGGGAATTTCTTTCGCCTGTTCCTTCACGGTGTGGTAGATTTCTCATGAATGTTGTTCTCTCTGGATTGAAATGAATTTACCATTTCACTTACAGGGACGATGGAATAATATTTAATTACTGTCTCAAGTCACGTATCGAAAAGTTACCACTCGTTTTTAATAAACTCCCGGGAACATGACCTTAACTTACCAGCCGGATAAATGTCACTTGTTACGAAGGTTTTCTTCGTATGTTTTACATGATCGAAAGAAGTCTTTTTTTCTTTTAAGCTATATGCTAACGAGCAAGCGGTTCACTCGATGGTAAGTGATTACCGTCGCCCGTGTACATCTGGAACAGCAGAGGAGATGCAGATGCTTTGCCGGCGTCTAAGGATTTTTGGGGGATGGGAGGGATGATGGGGAGGGGGACTGGGTGTCCGGTTACCTCACACAGGCACAAGACGATTATTAACCACTGACAATTCCCTATTGAACCTAAAAACAATTTGATATTCTCAGATAATTTATGAACTGGAAACTTTAAACACATTCTTTAAATTTTTATATGTGGTAGTGCAAGCGGCGGCTTTTGGTGTTGCTCGTATAGGCCGGGTTGACCGGGGCAGTGCCACGGCCTCGCAGAATACCGGCGTGAAGTGGTAGCTCCTCTGGTACTGCAGATATTTGTGGGCGTCGGTAATCACTTACCATAAGGTGAGCCGCTTGCTCGTTTGGCCTATCCCATAAAAAAAAATGACAAAAATGGGCTGTTTTTTCTTCCAGGTACTAGGGAAACATGGCCGTGGTATAACGGAACACCTCAAAATCCCGAGGGACGAGATCGACCTAGTAGTCGGTTCACTGGAGCACTCGTTCGCGACCATCGGGGGCTTCTGCGCCGGCACCCACTTCATTGTCGAGCATCAACGGCTTTCTGGTCTTGGTAAGAACAATTCGTTTTAATCACCCAAATTAGGTCGAGACTAAAGTAAAAACTCCTATATCTCTCTCGCTCTCTCTCTATATCTCCCTTTCTCTCTATCTCTGTCTCTCGCTCTCTCTAAATCTCTCTCTATCTCTTTCTTTCTTTACTAAATAAACGAGACTGGTGAAAGTCTGATAGCGGAATATACCGAAACCAAAGACTACATATATAGTAGTATACATATATGTATATACTAGTGATTGGGAGGAGCATTTCAAGTGCGAGGGTAGGGTACGGGTGCAGCGTTCTCCAATGCGTCACCCCGTTGTGGTGAGTATGGGTAAATCTTCCATGCATGGTATGCAAGTCTTCCTTGTCCTTTTCGTGGAAAGGCATATGCCGTGGTATAAGGGGGACTTATGCAATACAGCCGATACAGAATGTTAAAGTTCGTTATGTAATAAGTTACATAACTTCCCTAGGTTATTGCTTCAGCGCTTCGTTGCCGCCGATGTTGACACAGGCTGCTATATCAGCGCTTGACATCTTGGAGAAGAAACCTGCCATCCTCAAGGAGTTGGACGATAACTCTAGGAAGCTAAACAAGTGAGTACTGTCATATCGAATTATAAATGTGACATAGAGTATGAACAAAGTATGATTTTGTCGAGGAATGACGACTTGCGGAATTTGTGTGAAATATTATTATGATGTAGTGTATAAGGCGCTTCCTGGAGCAGAGACAGGGTTTATTCCTAAACGTGTCATAACAATACAATTTCCATTGTTGCAACACGTCATGACTTTGTTATACCGAAGACTGTAGACGTTTATCTTTTCATAACTGTTACATGTTTGCGTAAGCATTAGTTATTGCTGCAAAATCTACATATAATTTTATGGCGCTGTTTGATTTTATGTAATTTTAAAGCCTTTTTTTATGTACTGCATCATAAGATATTCGCAATAGAATATTTTAAGGTCATAGATAACGCTTTTTATTTCTCACTGGCACACCTTACGGTTTCATTACTTAGTAATAATACTTACAATTCACTTAGGTAATGGGGGAAGTAAAAATTACTATTTGTTTATATTTATCTATCTACTAGTTTTTTGTCAATTCACTTTGAACTTTGGTTCAAATTATATTAACAGGGACTTGCATCAGGCCAAAAGTATAGGTACCGGCCTCTACGCACAGAAACAGCCAGCGTGGCGTGGCTTTCATGTGTGCCAGAGTTGTTAGAGCAGGACAAGGTTATGATGTGAAGTTCGTAACAAGCTTGATTCGGCCAACAGAGTGAACTACGCTCTGTACACGCATGTAATAGAAGATACCTGCAATTTACATAGGACCTACCGCTTACATAGACGCTAACATCAGTGAGAAAATTATATTTCGTTTCAGAGCATTATCACAATTGAAACATTATACATTCCGAGGAGATGAAGTATCACCAATAAAGCATATTTATCTCAAGAGAACAGACCTCACGGACCGCTTGAAGCATTCATATCTGAGAGATATTGCCAACTTCTGCATGAAAGAAGGTGTTGCCTTCTCAGTGGCGGCGTATTTGAGGGACGCTGAGGTCAACTGTCCGGAACCCTCTATACGATTGGCCTCTAGCAGGAAGTTGAACGACGGCAACATATCAATGATTTGCAAATTATTAGATGAAGCGTACGAAAAAATTTCTCCTAAAGCCGATATACAAATGACGTAGATCGCATTAAATATTTAATTTAAATATATTATTATATCTGGTAATACCTTATTATCCACCTACCTACAGTTATATTTAAAAATAATCGTTACAGATGATTATTGAAACAGAGATCTTAGAGATATAGTCTATGGTTATTTAATCTGTATTGTGGTTAAATGTTATAAATGTAATGTTTTGTATCTTATAACTTTTTAAATGATAAACTATTATATTGATTTATTATTCTAAACAAATTATATTATTGGTGTAAGTTTTTTTATGTTTTTTTTTAAAGCATCAATTATGATGTCTTCGATTATAGTTTTTATAATAAATGTTGTGTTCATACATATTTTTTTTTTTACTTTGTTTTAAGTCTTTTAAAGTTGGTTACGTTTTATGTGTATCTATAATTATTAGATAAAATTTTGTACACATTTTTTGTATGAGGTGAAAAATGTTCAACACAATTTGGCGCTTTATGTATTATAGATAAATCAATCCAAACTAGGACTACATCTTTTTTTTTAAATTACTAACAGCATAGAACATATTATCAAAAACAAAATTAAATTAATATCGAAAACAAAACATTTAAAACAATTCAAGAGTTATTAAGTAAGAATAAAGTATGTAATAAAGTTTTTTTAATTACCTATATTATTTAGTGGTGAAACTCCATCATATTAACATTTATTATATAATTTAATGTATTTATGTACGTGTCATCATTTATTATGGATCTGATGGCAAAAAAAAGTTAAAAAAATAGCGATTTTCATATGGCAACAAAAAAAAATGTCATCTGTCAACTGAAATTTCGAGGAATTGTTTTTGGTTTGGGTTCAAATTTCCTTTAAAAAGTGGTGAAAATGTCGAAGAAACCTCTTCGATCGCAAGCAAGAAATATTGTTTTCAATGTTTATCAAAGAATACTTGATGAACAAGGTGAAGAACAAACACAATCCTCGATATTAAGCCATGTGCAAGCGTTGACTGGTTAGTAGGAATGACACGTCTTGATACTTTGATTTATTGCATTTTTCGTGTGTATTATATTATGTATACTAAACTTTGGTTTATTTCAGGGGTTTCTAGTACTACAATAAGACGAATTGTTGCTGAAGGCAGATCTAACAGAGGCGTATTTAGTACGCCCGGTAAAAAGAGGAAAGGTGGCAAAAAAAATCTTGGATAGTTTTGATTTAGAATTGATCAGAAACAAGATAAATGAGTTTTACACTGTACGAAAAGAAATACCCACTTTTATGAAATTGCTACAAATTCTTCGGGAGCAAATCAATTTCAATGGAGGAACAGAATCATTAAGGTAACAAAAATGAATTTCATTTTCTTTCAGTTTGAATATAATCCAAAAACATAGTAATCTAAAAAAAACAATCTTATTTTGCCTTCAGACTTATTTTGAAAGACATTGGATTCGAATTCGTGAAGCGCCGATAAAAAAGGACTATTTTAATGGAGCGACATGACTTAAAGATACACGGATTCAAGTATATGGAGCGTATGCAAAAAAATCGAGAAGCCGATGATAAGCTAGATGTGGTTTATTTAGATGATACACGGTTCATGTTCAGTGAACAAATGCTGGCAAAAAAAAATATTGCAGGCCCATCTAAAAGTATTTCGGCAGGGCCTAGATGGATCATTGTACACGCTGGTGGAGAAAATGGTTTTGTGACAAACTGTTGTTTGGTGTATAGGTCGAAGAGTAGATCTGCTGACTACCACCATGATATGAATAAAGATAACTTTACAAAATGGGTTACGGAGAAGTTGATTCCCAACCTTACAAAACCTTCTCTAATTGTCATGGACAACGCCAAGTACCATTCTGTACAATTAAACAAACCGCCTACACAAGCCGACCGTATTGCTGTTATAACAGAATGGCTTCAATCAAACAATATCCCTTACGACGATAATTGGCGTAAATGTAAATTACTGGAAGCAGTGAAAAATCATAAGTCTGAATCTAAATATCAGATAGATGAGATTTTAAAATCACACGGCCACGAAGTCTTGAGGCTCCCACCATATCATTGTACGTTAAACCCCATAGAATGAATCTGGGGAATAATGAAACAAAAAGTTGCGGGTAAAAACGTCAATAGACCTGCCAGTGATATAAAATCTTTAACAGAAGAAGCTTTCTCTCAAATAGGGATCGATGAATGGCGAAAATCTTGTGAACATGTAATAAAAATTGAAAATCAGTCACGAGATCGATCAATTGAGATGCAGGAGGAAAGGTTTATCATAAATACTGCGTCTTCCTCGTCTTCCTCTTCCGATGAAGACTTTTTTATGGATGTGCAGTATTTGGAACCATTTTCAAGCCTATAATTAAATCATAAACTCATCTACAGAGTAATTGGAGTTTTCATCTAAATTTCGATCCCCACATTCGCCACAGTAAGATTTTCAAAAATTATCCTTGATCATTGGATAAATTTTTATATTTGCATGTATCACACATAGAATCAGCCACTATAAGGAAAAAAAAGTATCAAAACGTTTTACTCCCCAGTATTGCTAGCGTCAATTTCTTTTTTCCCTTTTTGCAAAAATCCTGGTAGACATATATATAGGTAAGGCTTTTCAGGGTGTTCAATTATATTATAATTATTTTATCTAGGTAGATAGTAAGACCAATAAACTTCCCACGGCCGGGTACAGGCTCTCTTGAGTGAAAAAAAATTATATTATTTCTCAGATTTGCAGGTTTCCTCACGAGGTTTTACTTCACCGCCGAGCACGTGGTAAATACAGCATTTAACATTGCTATTAACGTTTTTTGTGGTGTCGGCACCGAGGAATGAACTCAGGTCACTCACGCTCTATGAAACTAAAGCAAGAGCCCTATCCACTGGGTTACCAAACCTACATACGCATTCTCAAATAAACTTTCCAAAATTTGACGTTTGCTCTGCTACTGACAGTAACTTTATAGGCTCCTTTATTATAATTTGTGTTTCTAGTGGGTCGTATCAAACATACATTCAATAATGCAACACCTAGTTTTGATAATTGGTTTATTTAAAATTTTTTTTTATATAAGCAGGGGCAAATGAGCGTGCGGCTCACCTGATGGTAAGTGAACACCGACCCCCACGAACATCCATATCACCAGAGGAGCTACAGATGCGCTGCCGGCCTTTAAGGAAGTAATAGGCTTTTTTCTTGAAGGTCCCTAAGTCGTAAGTGTTCGGAAATACTGCTGGCGACAGCTGATTCCACAAAGTCGAAGTGCGTGGCAGAAAACTTCGATCAGACTACGATTAGAGAGAGCTTGGTTGCCGACAATTCGAGCCGCTCGACGTTGGATGCGGTCAAATGGAAGGAGTTGGTACTGGGGTGCCACTGCCCAGACATAAGAACAGTATTCCATGTGGGGCCGAACTTGCGCCTTATAAAGTTGCAAAAGGTGGACCGGCATGAAATACTGTCTCGCTCTACAGAGCACACCAAGCTATTTGGAGGCCAGTTTGGCCTTTCCCTCCAAGTGACCACGGAACTGAACGTCGCTCGATATGTCAATGCCAAGGATTCTTATACTGGCTGAGGCAATAAGGGGAATATTCTCAAAAAGAGGAGAAACGACAAAGGGATTCTTTTTATCGGTAAACGCGCAAACTTGTGACTTTTTGAGGTTGAATAGGACCAAATTACGTCGACCCCAATCCGAGACTTTGATTAACAAGGTCTCGACTTCAGAGACAAGTTTGTTCCGGCACTCTTCGAGCCGAGTGTTCCCGAGAAATATTCGCACGGCCTGTATATAGGGCATCACCCGTGCTGTCGTCTGCATAGCAATGAATGCTACTGATTTGTAGCATGTCGTTGATATGCAGAAGGAACAGAGTGGGAGATAGCACACAGCCTTGTGGAACACCAGCATTCACGGGTTTGGGGTCCGAGCATGCACCGTCGACAACAACATTGATGCTCCGATCCGTGAGGAAGCTGGTGACCCAGTTGCACAATCTCTCAGGAACCCCGTAAGATGAAAGCTTTGAAAGAAGCGCTTTATGCCAAACACTATCAAATGCTTTCGCTACGTCCAGACTAACCGCGAAAGCCTCCCCCTTAGACTCAACTGCTTCTGCCCATCGGTGAGTCAGGTAAACTAGAAGATCACCAGCTGATCGTCCGCGACGGAAACCGCACTGTAGGTCACTGATGAGCTGGTGTTCCTCCAGGTACCTCAGGAGCTGGGTGTTGATGAGTGACTCCATTATTTTAGATAACAAGGGGGTGATGGCAATAGGCCTGTAGTTGGACGGATCAGAGCGGTCGCCTTTTTTGGGTATTGGATGCACAAATGCTGTCTTCCAAGATTCCGGGACGACGTCTGAAGAGTAGGAGTGCCGGAAAAGACGCGTGAGAACCGGTGCCAACTCAGGGGCACACATCCGCAGCACAATTGGAGGGATTCCGTCCGGCCCACTCGACTTATGAATGTCCAGGGAGCGGAGTGCCTTTCGCACTGAGCTCTGCAGAAACTGAATTTCCGGCATGGAGCACTTACACCACGGGACGGTAGGTGGAGAGTTTCCCCGGTCATCAAGAGTCGAGTTGGATGCAAAAAGAGAGCCCAAGAGATCGGCTTTCTCTTTTGCAGTATGGGCCAGCGAATCATCCTCCTTGTGCAGAGATGGGAGAGATGGCTGACAGAAATTCCCCTGGACAGCCTTGGCGAGAGACCAGAATGCGCGGGTTCCCGATGGAAGGCGAACTAGTCTCGGCAATTCTGCCAATGTGCTTTGACTTTGACAGCGAAAACTCTTCTGAAGGACCTGGAGGCAGAGTTGTACTCGTTTTTAAGTGCGCATTTTTGCATCCCGAGACGCCGATGCATCGGCCCTGGCCTGGTAGCATTTCCGCTTTCGGCGTGACGCTATTTTGCAGGGGCTAATCTACGTCGCTGTGCAATAAAAGACTGCAAGTCTTGTTATTGATTATCAAATGTGTTTACACCTTTAAAGATGTCGGGTCCCTTTCTACAACCATAGAGAATCTTTAGATAAATATATAGTGCGTGATCGGTTTAATTAAGCTATGGTGCTGTTTGTAGACTTTCGTTTTGTTGACTATTATAAACCGCGTCATAGCGTATCATCATCATCATCATCATTTCAGCCTATCAGAAGTCCACTGCTGAATATAGGCCTAACGTATAACGTTCAGAAATTATTTTGGCACCAATTCTTCGCTCATATGACAGTAGCCCACGTTTCGCTGGAATTTGGTTTCATCAGGCCCGTGCAAGGGTTTCCGAATTTCTATCAGGCGTCTGTCCATTTCCAAAGCCTGATTTTTGTATTCCAAGTCCTTAATAACACGCTGATAATGATTATTCATTCTGTGGTATGTGGTCCTGCGATAAATATTCTCGATATGATATTTAAAAAGCTGTACAAACTATAACATAACAATAACAATAATGTAACGGCCGAAGCTACGACGTGACGGCGTTATTATTCCAATATCAGTAAAATCGTCTAAATATATCGATATATATTGACATCGATATTTTTCAACCTTCCTAGAGATTAATGAATCGAGTATAGCTATTGTTCCTTCAAGTTATTGTGATTATTTATTTCAAGTTTCAAACATTTCAGTTTCAGTTGTTATCACATTGTGTAGTCATATAGTACAACGGTTTGTTCTCATCTACGTTGCGGTTACAGTGCTACTCTAAAAATGATTTTAGTCGATATATATGATATGGTAAGCTTTAAATTTCTGTTTTCAATATATAATTAATCAAAGACGATTTTATTGTTATCTTTATTTACAAGTTTCTAATTTCGTTGCTAAGATGAGTTGGTGGACGTTCGTCATCGCTGTCCAAGTTGTCCTCGGCTCAACATACTTCTTATGGACGAAAAGAAGCAAAAAATATCAAGATCCACTTATGACTGATCTGCCTATAGAATGGAATCCAGTACCACTGGCAGAGTACGACGTAGAGGTTGAGGAACCTCCACTTGTTGGCAAAATTGATGAAAACGTGCTAAATGTGGGTGCTACAAGCTTTTTATGTTTTGATAAAGAAGAGTCTATTGTGGACAGTGCAATTGAATCGTTACACAAGTATGGAGTTGGCTCTTGTGGCCCCCGTGGCTTCTACGGAACTATAGATGTGCATCTAGAGCTGGAAGAACGTTTGGCCAATTTTTTAGAAGTTGAGGAGACCTGTGTTTATTCATATGGATTCTCTACAGTAGCTAGTGCAATTCCTGCATATTCCAAAAACGGTGACATAATTTTTGCGTAAGTTTCTCAATAAACAGGAAATTAACAATGAGATAATGTTAAGAGCATGTTATTTTCCTCCACGGTTTGCTAAGGCTTCATATTCATATTTATATAAATTATCCTTGTATTCTTTTACAGAATTAAATTATAGGAGTAGCAAATGTTCATACTCTGCGATGTACATTAAATAACTGACTTATTGATTGACCTAGACACAAACAAATAATTTTTTTTAGATGTGATTGAATTTTATTTCAATGCTTTTTGTTATGAAATGCAATAAATTATGTAAAATTAAATGAAATAGTTATGCAAGAAGTTTCAAATTAAGTGTAGGATATTTTAAATTTGACCGCACACTATTTGTTTCTTTAGAAGTTAATGATACCTTGTGAAGTAGGTATAAGTAAATCAGCCACCCCCTTTCTTCCCATCGGTGTCATAATAGCTATTTATCACTTAAAATAAAAAATAAAATTATTTATTAAAATATCGCCATCTTTGTTAGATCCTCTTCTGCCAGTAGTACTTCGCGATGACCATCAGAACAGCCTTCTGGATCATCGGAATTAAAATAAAAGAAATTAAATCTTTAGCTAAGCAATAAATCTAGTCTTTTATCAAAGATTTTATTTTGTTTGTTAGAAGTTGAGTTGTTTGGAAAAGGTTAAACTTATTTAACGTTTTTTGTCCGTTGAATCCATATATCAAATTTTTCTGCCGAAATTTTGAGCTTTTAATTGTTTATTTGATTTTTTTTATTTTATCTTCATTTTTCTTATATTTTGAGCAATTTAAAAAGGATAGTATTCTTCATAAAAAATCGTTTAAGTTTATATTTTTTAATAATTATAAAACTATTAAATATTAATGTTATTATATTAAATATAATTATATTTATAATCAGATAACCTTGAAATTTTCGGGCTATATCCTCGAAATATAATACCTTAATAATATGTAAAAAAAAATATATTTTTTCAAAATTCTTACGGTATCTACCCCCTTAATTGTATACCTCCAGGGAAGACCGATTTAAATTTGTAGAAAATATTCCAGGGTAGGAAAATTCAATTTGAAGTAAGTAGCTTCTCTCATACTTTGTTTTAAATTCCCTTGTCAACCTTTATTCATTTGATTATTGGCTTAAGTACTTTGTAATTACATTAAATAAAATCTTTTTTGTAATTGTAATAAGTTAACATATTCTATTTTTTTTAAAACAGTGATGAAGCTGTTTGGTTTGCGATACAAAAAGGAATTGATGCCTCCCGCAGTACTGTTCGTTATTTTAAACATAATGATGCCAAAGACCTAGAGCGGCTTCTAGCTGAAGCAGAACAGAAAAAGGAGTTGAATCCTAGACGGAGAGCATTTTTGATTGTTGAGGCTATTTACTATAATACTGGCGAGATGTGTCCACTGAAACAAGTAGTGGAATTGGCAAGGAGATTCAAATTAAGAATTATCTTGGATGAAAGCTTAACTATTGGGGTAAGTTTAAATATTTTTAATATTTTGGTAATCATGTATTGGACAAACGAAACCATGTGAAAAAGTAACGCAGTACAGATTTTATAGAGGAAAGAAATCACACGGAATTTTTGTAAAATTTCTTGTTTCTTGGGCGGACATGGTCCCAGAAATTTCGACACACATTTTTTCTTGTGGGTGTGGGGCTGAATCTACTGCATGTAGACAGAGCGTGAAATAGCCGTCTAGATAAACGACTGATCGAAAAGACACAGATCAGTAATAGACGAAATCGTCATACCATCTACGTAGTGAGGTAAACGTCCCTTCTTCCGAAACGTGATGATAATGGTAAAGTTCATTTAGTCCTTAGTAACCAGTTTCTTATGACCTTTGGAACGCGGAAGAGCCAAGCGGCGGCTTTTGCTGCTGCTCGAATTGGCCGCTAGATCGGGGCAGTACCACGGCCTAGCAGAATACCGGCGTGATGTGGTAGCTCCTCTGGTACTGCAGATATTTGTGGGCGTCGGTAATCACTTACCATAAGGTGAGCCGCTTGCTCGTTTGGCCTATCCCATAAAAAAAATCGACTAAAGTAGGCGGTTTTTTCTTCCAGGTACTAGGGAAACATGGCCGTGGTATAACGGAACACCTCGAAATCCCGAGGGACGAGATCGACCTAGTAGTCGGTTCACTGGAGCACTCGTTCGCGACCATCGGGGGCTTCTGCGCCGGCACCCACTTCATTATCGAGCATCAACGGCTTTCTGGTCTTGGTAAGTACAATTCGTTTTAATCACCCAAATTAGGTCGCGACTGAAGTAAACACGCCCTCTCTCTCTCGCCCCCCCCCCCTCTCTCTCCACCCTTCCCCTCTCTCTCCTCCCCTTCCCCTCTCCTCCCTATCTCTCCTTCCATCCCTGCCTCTCTCTCTCTCTTTCTGTTTTGCTTTGCTAAATAACAAACGAGACTGGTGACGGTCTGATGGCGGAATATACCGAACACAAACACTAAATACTAGTGATTGGGAGGACCATTTCAAGTGTGAGGGCAGGGTACGGGCGCAGCGTTCTCCAATCCGTCTCCCCATTGTGGTAAGTATGGGCAAATCTTCCATGCATAGTATGCAAGCCTAACTTGTCGTTTTCATGAAAAGGCATATGTCGTGGTATAAGGGGGGCTTATACAAGCCAATACAGAATGTTAAAATTCGTTATGTAATAATAAGTTACATAACTTCCTTAGGTTATTACTTCAGCGCTTCATTGCCGCCGATGTTGTCACAGGCTGCTATATCAGCGCTTGACATCTTGGAGAATAAACCTGATATCCTCAAGGAGTTGGACGATAACTCTAGGAAGCTAAACAAGTGAGTACTGTCACATCGAATTGTAAATGTGATCTTTATTACCCGACTGCCCTGGAAGGAGTATATTGTTTTTCGAGTGTATGTCTATTTATTTGGTACGCTCTGCAGCCTAAACGCCTTGATGGGTTTAAACAGGAGGTGTCGCTAGATTCATCTTTACTGAGGGAATGACACAGAGTATGAAAAAATATGATTTTGTCGAGGAATGACGACTTGCGGAATTTGTGTGAAATATTATTATGATGTAGTGTATAAGGCGTTTCCTGGAGCAGAGACAGCGTTTATTCCTAAACGTGTCATAACAATACAATTTCCATTCTTGAAACACGTCATGACTTAGTTATACAGTCTTCGACGTTCATCGTTTCATAACTGTTTCATGTTCGAGTAAGCATAAGTTATTGCTGTAAAATCTTCATATAATTGTATTGCACTATTTGATGTTATGTATTTTTAAAGCCTTTTGTACGGCATCATAACATTCGCAATAGAATATTTTAAGGTCATAGATAACGCTTTTTATTTATCACTGGCACACCTTTCGGTTTCATTACTTAGTAATAACACTAACAATTCCCTTAGGTAATCTTTTTCTCAATTAGTTTTAAACTTTGGTTCTAATAATATAGACAGGGAGTCGCATCATTGCAAAAGTATAGGTAGCGGCCTCTACGGACAGAAACTGCCAGCGTGGCGTGTAGGCTTTTATGTATGCCAGAGTTGTTAGACCAGGACAAGGTTATGATGTGAAGTTCGTAACAAGCTTGATTCGGCCATCAGAGTGAACTACGCTCTGTACACGCATGTTATAGGAGATACCTACAATTTACATAGGACCTACCGCTTACTTAGACGCTAACATCAGTGAGAAAATTATATTTCGTTTCAGAGCATTATCACAATTGAAACATTATACATTCCGAGGAGATGAAGTATCACCAATAAAGCATATTTATCTCAAGAGAACAGACCTCACGGACCGCTTGAAGCATTCATATCTGAGAGATATTGCCAACTTCTGCATGAAAGAAGGTGTTGCCTTCTCAGTGGCGGCGTATTTGAGGGACGCTGAGGTCAACTGTCCGGAACCCTCTATACGATTGGCCTCTAGCAGGAAGTTGAACGACGGCAACATATCAATGATTTGCAAATTATTAGATGAAGCGTACGAAAAAATTTCTCCTAAAGCCGATATACAAATGACGTAGATCGCATTAAATATTTAATTTAAATATATTATTATATCTGGTAATACCTTATTATCCACCTACCTACAGTTATATTTAAAAATAATCGTCACAGATGATTATTGAAACAGAGATCTTAGAGATATAGTCTATGGTTATTTAATCTGTATTGTGGTTAAATGTTATAAATGTAATGTTTTGTACCTTATAAATTTTAAATAATAAACTATTATATTGATTTATTATTCTAAACAAATTATATTATTATTATATCTGGTAATACCTTATTATCCACCTACCTACAGTTATATTTAAAAATAATCGTCACAGATGATTATTGAAACAGAGATCTTAGAGATATAGTCTATGGTTATTTAATCTGTATTGTGGTTAAATGTTATAAATGTAATGTTTTGTACCTTATAAATTTTTAAATAATAAACTATTATATTGATTTATTATTCTAAACAAATTATATTATTGGTGTAAGTTTTTTTATGTTTTTTTTTAAAGCATCAATTATGATGTCTTCGATTATAGTTTTTATAATAAATGTTGTGTTCATACATATATGTTTTTTTACTTTGTTTTAAGTCTTTTAAAGTTGGTTACGTTTTATGTGTATCTATAATTATTAGATAAAATTTTGTACACATTTTTTGTATGAGTTGAAAAATGTTCAAAAAAATATGGCGCTTTATGTATTATAGATAAATCAATCCAAACTAGGATAACATCCTTTTTTTTTTGTGTGAAATATTATTATGATGTAGTGTATAAGGCGTTTCCTGGAGCAGAGACAGCGTTTATTCCTAAACGTGTCATAACAATACAATTTCCATTCTTGAAACACGTCATGACTTAGTTATACAGTCTTCGACGTTCATCGTTTCATAACTGTTTCATGTTCGAGTAAGCATAAGTTATTGCTGTAAAATCTTCATATAATTGTATTGCACTATTTGATGTTATGTATTTTTAAAGCCTTTTGTACGGCATCATAACATTCGCAATAGAATATTTTAAGGTCATAGATAACGCTTTTTATTTATCACTGGCACACCTTTCGGTTTCATTACTTAGTAATAACACTAACAATTCCCTTAGGTAATCTTTTTCTCAATTAGTTTTAAACTTTGGTTCTAATAATATAGACAGGGAGTCGCATCATTGCAAAAGTATAGGTAGCGGCCTCTACGGACAGAAACTGCCAGCGTGGCGTGTAGGCTTTTATGTATGCCAGAGTTGTTAGACCAGGACAAGGTTATGATGTGAAGTTCGTAACAAGCTTGATTCGGCCATCAGAGTGAACTACGCTCTGTACACGCATGTTATAGGAGATACCTACAATTTACATAGGACCTACCGCTTACTTAGACGCTAACATCAGTGAGAAAATTATATTTCGTTTCAGAGCATTATCACAATTGAAACATTATACATTCCGAGGAGATGAAGTATCACCAATAAAGCATATTTATCTCAAGAGAACAGACCTCACGGACCGCTTGAAGCATTCATATCTGAGAGATATTGCCAACTTCTGCATGAAAGAAGGTGTTGCCTTCTCAGTGGCGGCGTATTTGAGGGACGCTGAGGTCAACTGTCCGGAACCCTCTATACGATTGGCCTCTAGCAGGAAGTTGAACGACGGCAACATATCAATGATTTGCAAATTATTAGATGAAGCGTACGAAAAAATTTCTCCTAAAGCCGATATACAAATGACGTAGATCGCATTAAATATTTAATTTAAATATATTATTATATCTAGTTATACCTTATTATCCACCTATCTACAGTTATATTTAAAAATAATCGTCACAGATGATTATTGAAACAGAGGTATTAGAGATATAGTCTATTGTTATTTAATCTGTATAGTGGTTAAATGTTATAAATGTAATGTTTTGTATCTTACAACATTTTAAATAATAAACAATTACATTGATTTATTATTCTAAACAAATTATATTATTGGTGTAAGTTTTTTATGATTTTTTTAATGCATCAATTATAATGTCTATGATTATAGTTTTTATAATAAATGTTGTGTTCATACATACATTTTTTTTACTTTGTTTTAAGTCTTTTAAAGTTTGTTACTTTCATGTGTACCTATTTATAATTATTGCATTAAATTTTGTACACATTTTTTGTATGATTTGAAAAATGTTCAAAAAAATATGGCGCTTTATGTATTATAGATAAATCAATCCAAACTAGGATAACATCCTTTTTAAATTACAAACGGCATAAGAAGATATTAATATCATAATAACATATTAACAAAATATTTAAAACAATTCAAGAATGAAAACTGTGCTAACATTAGTTTATCGTCATTGCGCACTGTGTTACAAGTCCAATAGATATTACACATCAAAGCCAGTTTTACAGTTATTAAGTAAGAATAAAGTATGTAATAAAGTTTTTATGAATATTTGTTTAATGCATCAATTATGATGTCTTCGATTATAGTTTTTATAATAAATGTTGTGTTCATACATATATGTTTTTTACTTTGTTTTAAGTCTTTTAAAGTTGGTTACGTTTTATGTGTATCTATAATTATTAGATAAAATTTTGTACACATTTTTGTATGAGTTGAAAAATGTTCAAAAAATATAGACAGGAGTCGCATCATTGCAAAAGTATAGGTAGCGGCCTCTACGGACAGAAACTGCCAGCGTGGCGTGTAGGCTTTTATGTATGCCAGAGTTGTTAGACCAGGACAAGGTTATGATGTGAAGTTCGTAACAAGCTTGATTCGGCCATCAGAGTGAACTACGCTCTGTACACGCATGTTATAGGAGATACCTACAATTTACATAGGACCTACCGCTTACTTAGACGCTAACATCAGTGAGAAAATTATATTTCGTTTCAGAGCATTATCACAATTGAAACATTATACATTCCGAGGAGATGAAGTATCACCAATAAAGCATATTTATCTCAAGAGAACAGACCTCACGGACCGCTTGAAGCATTCATATCTGAGAGATATTGCCAACTTCTGCATGAAAGAAGGTGTTGCCTTCTCAGTGGCGGCGTATTTGAGGGACGCTGAGGTCAACTGTCCGGAACCCTCTATACGATTGGCCTCTAGCAGGAAGTTGAACGACGGCAACATATCAATGATTTGCAAATTATTAGATGAAGCGTACGAAAAAATTTCTCCTAAAGCCGATATACAAATGACGTAGATCGCATTAAATATTTAATTTAAATATATTATTATATCTGGTAATACCTTATTATCCACCTACCTACAGTTATATTTAAAAATAATCGTCACAGATGATTATTGAAACAGAGATCTTAGAGATATAGTCTATGGTTATTTAATCTGTATTGTGGTTAAATGTTATAAATGTAATGTTTTGTACCTTATAAATTTTTAAATAATAAACAATTGCATTGATTTATTATTCTAAACAAATTATATTATTGGTGTAAGTTTTTTATGAATATTTGTTTAATGCATCAATTATGATGTCTACGATTATAGTTTTTATAATAAATGTTGTGTTCATACATAAATGTTTTTTTACTTTGTTTTAAGTCTTTTAAAGTTTGTTACTTTTCATGTGTACCTATTTATAATTATTGCATTAAATTTTGTACACATTTTTTGTATGAGTTGAAAAATGTTCAAAAAAATATGGCGCTTTATGTATTATAGATAAATCAATCCAAACTAGGATAACATCCTTTTTTTTTTCAATTACTAACAGCATAGAACATATTATCAAAAACAAAATTAAATTTATATCGAAAACAAAATATTTAAAACAATTCAAGAATGAAAACTGTGCTAACATTAGTTTATCGTCATTGCGCACTGTGTTACAAGTCCAATAGATATTATACATCAAAGCCAGTTTTACAGTTATTAAGTAAGAATAAAGTATGTAATAAAGTTTTTTTAATTATTTATATTTTTTAGAGGTGAAACTTCAGCATTAAAAAATATAAATAAATAACATTTATTATTATCTCTTGTACTAGTTTCACAACACAATTTAATATATTTATGTACGTAACATAATTTATTATATATAATTAAGGCATTTTCCGGGTGCACAATTATAATATCGTTATTTCATCTAGGTAGATAGTAAGACCAATAAACTTGCCACGGCCGGGTTCAGGCACTCTTGAGCGAAAATATTTTATATTATCCAGGTTTCCTCACGAGGTTTTCCTTCACCGCCGAGCACGTGGTAAATACAGCATTTAAAATTGCTATTAACGTTTTTTGTGGTGCCGGTGCCGGGGATCAAACCCAGGTCACTCACGCTCTATGAAACTAAAGCAAGATCCCTATCCACTGGGTTACCAAACCTACATACGCATTTTCAAATAGACTTTCCAAAATTTGACGTTTGCTCTGCTACTGACAGTAACTTTATAGGCTCCTTTATTACAATTTGTGTCTCTAGCGGGTCGTATCAAACATGCATTCAATAATGCAACTCTTAGTTTTGATTATTGGTTTATTTTAATCTAGTTCGCTGTGCAATAAAAGACTGCAAGTTTTGTTATGGATTATCAATTGTGTTTACACCTTTATAGATGTCGTGTCCTTTCTACAACCATAGAGAATCTTTGGATAAGTATATAGTGCGTGATAGGTTTAATTAACCTACGGTGCTGTTTGTATAGACTTTCGTTTTGTTGACTATTACAAATCACGTCATAGCGTATAACGTTCAGAAATTATTTTGGCACCAATTCTTCGCTCATATGACAGTAGCCCACATTTCGCTGGAATTTGGTTTCATCAGGTCCGTGCAAGGGTTTCCGAATTTCTATCAGGCGTCTGTCCATTTCCAAAGCCTGATTTTTGTACTCCAAGTCCTTAATAACACGCTAATGATGATTATTCATTCCGTGGTATGTGGTCCTTGGACAAATATTCTCGATATGGTATTTAAAAGCTATACAAACTAGGATAACATCCTTTTTTAAATTACAAACGGCATAAGAAGATATTAATATCATAATAACATATTAACAAAATATTTAAAACAATTCAAGAATGAAAACTGTGCTAACATTAGTTTATCGTCATTGCGCACTGTGTTACAAGTCCAATAGATATTACACATCAAAGCCAGTTTTACAGTTATTAAGTAAGAATAAAGTATGTAATAAAGTTTTTAATTATTTATATTTTTAGAGGTGAAACTTCAGCATTAAAAATATAAATAAATAACATTTATTATTATCTCTTGTACTAGTTTCACAACACAATTTAATATATTTATGTACGTAACATAATTTATTATATATAATTAAGGCATTTTCCGGGTGCACAATTATAATATCGTTATTTCATCTAGGTAGATAGTAAGACCAATAAACTTGCCACGGCCGGGTTCAGGCACTCTTGAGCGAAAATATTTTATATTATCCAGGTTACCTCACGAGGTTTTCCTTCACCGCCGAGCACGTGGTAAATACAGCATTTAAAATTGCTATTAACGTTTTTTGTGGTGCCGGTGCCGGGGATCAAACCCAGGTCACTCACGCTCTATGAAACTAAAGCAAGATCCCTATCCACTGGGTTACCAAACCTACATACGCATTTTCAAATAGACTTTCCAAAATTTGACGTTTGCTCTGCTACTGACAGTAACTTTATAGGCTCCTTTATTACAATTTGTGTCTCTAGCGGGTCGTATCAAACATGCATTCAATAATGCAACTCTTAGTTTTGATTATTGGTTTATTTTAATCTAGTTCGCTGTGCAATAAAAGACTGCAAGTTTTGTTATGGATTATCAATTGTGTTTACACCTTTATAGATGTCGTGTCCCTTTCTACAACCATAGAGAATCTTTGGATAAGTATATAGTGCGTGATAGGTTTAATTAACCTACGGTGCTGTTTGTATAGACTTTCGTTTTGTTGACTATTACAAATCACGTCATAGCGTATAACGTTCAGAAATTATTTTGGCACCAATTCTTCGCTCATATGACAGTAGCCCACATTTCGCTGGAATTTGGTTTCATCAGGTCCGTGCAAGGGTTTCCGAATTTCTATCAGGCGTCTGTCCATTTCCAAAGCCTGATTTTTGTACTCCAAGTCCTTAATAACACGCTAATGATGATTATTCATTCCGTGGTATGTGGTCCTTGGACAAATATTCTCGATATGGTATTTAAAAAGCTATACAAACTATAACATAACAATTACAATAATGTAACGGCCGAAGCTACGACGTGACGGCGTTATTATTCCAATATCATTAAAATCAGTAAAATCGTCTAAATATATCGATATATATTGACATCGATATTTTTCAACCTTCCTAGAGATTAATGAATCGAGTATAGCTATTGTTCCTTCAAGTTATTGTGATTATTTATTTCAAAGTTCAGACATTTCAGTTTCAGTTGTTATCAAATTGTGTAGTCATATAGTACGACGGTTTGTTCTCATCTACGTTGCGGTTACAGTGCTACTCTAAAAATGATTTTAGTCGATATATATGATATGGTAAGCTTTAAATTTCCATTTTTTATATATAATTAATCAAATATAATTTTATGGTTATCATTATTTACAAGGTTCTTATTTTGTTGCTAAGATGACTTGGTGGACGTTCGTCATCGCTGTCCAAGTTGTACTCGGCTCAACATACTTCTTATGGACGAAAAAAGCAAAAATATCAAGATCCACTTATGACTGATCAGCCTATAGAATGGAATCCAGTACCACTGGTAGAGTACGACGTAGAGGTTGAGGAACCTCCACTTGTTGGCAAAATTGATGAAAACGTGCTAAATGTGGGTGCTACAAGCTTTTTATGTTTTGATAAAGAAGAGTCTATTGTGGACAGTGCAATTGAATCGTTACACAAGTATGGAGTTGGCTCTTGTGGCCCCCGTGGCTTCTACGGAACTATTGATGTGCATCTAGAGCTGGAAGAACGTTTGGCTAATTTTTTAGAAGTTGAGGAGACCTGTGTTTATTCATATGGATTCTCTACAGTAGCTAGTGCAATTCCTGCATATTCCAAAAAGGGTGACATAATTTTTGCGTAAGTTTCCCAATAAATAACTATGAGATAATGTTAAGAGCGTGTTGTGTTCCTCCACGATTTGCTAAGGCTTCATATTCCTATTTATAAATCAATTATCCTTCTGTTATTTTACAGAATTAAATTATAGGAGTAGCAAATGTTCATAATCTGCGATGTACATGAAATATCAGTTATTATCTTATCGATTGACCTTGACATAAAGAAATATTTTTTTTTTGGATGTGATTTAATTTTATTTCAATGCTTTTTGTTATGATCACATTTTTTTTATGACATTAAAATGCAATAAATTATGTAAAATTAAATAAAATAGTTATGCAAGAAGTTTCAAATAAAGTTTAGGATTTTTTAAATTTGATCGCACACTATTTGTTTCTTTAGAAGTTAATGATACCTTGTGAAGGAGGTATAAGTAAATCAGCCACCCCCTTTCTTCCCATCGGTGTCATAATAGCTATTTATCACTTAAAATAAAAATAAAATTATTTATTATAATATCGCCATCTTTGTTGAATCCTCTTCTGCGAGTAGTACTTCGCGATGACCATCAGAACAGCCTTCTGAGTCATCGGAATTTAAAAAAAGAAATTTAATCTTTAGCTAAGTATTCAATTTAATCTTTAATCAAAGATTTTTTTTTATTTTCTCAAAATGGCGGCAGAAACTTAACACGACTTTCGACTAAAAAATCATTAGTTAATTGCTTAAAAAAAATAGTTATTTTAACAAGTAAGTTTTTAATGCCAAAAATATGATCAAAATCCATCGAGTAATTTTTGAATTACAGTGGTTACCAACCTGAATAACATAGTTTCGAGAAAAACGCGTTCAAAGTTTTCAGATGTTGATTTTACATGATTTGTTTGTTAGAAGTTGAGTTGTTTGGAAAAGGTTAAACTTATTTAACGTTTTTTGTCCGTTGAATCCATATATCAAATTTTTCTGCCGAAATTTTGAGCTTTTAATTGTTTATTTGATTTTTTTTATTTTATCTTCATTTTTCTTATATTTTGAGCAATTTAAAAAGGATAGTATTCTTCATAAAAAATCGTTTAAGTTTATATTTTTTAATAATTATAAAACTATTAAATATTAATGTTATTATATTAAATATAATTATATTTATAATCAGATAACCTTGAAATTTTCGGGCTATATCCTCGAAATATAATACCTTAATAATATGTAAAAAAAAATATATTTTTTCAAAATTCTTACGGTATCTACCCCCTTAATTGTATACCTCCAGGGAAGACCGATTTAAATTTGTAGAAAATATTCCAGGGTAGGAAAATTCAATTTGAAGTAAGTAGCTTCTCTCATACTTTGTTTTAAATTCCCTTGTCAACCTTTATTCATTTGATTATTGGCTTAAGTACTTTGTAATTACATTAAATAAAATCTTTTTTGGAATTGTAATAAGTTAACATATTCTATTGTTTTTAAAACAGTGATGAAGCTGTTTGGTTTGCTATACAAAAAGGAATTGATGCCTCCCGCAGTACTGTTCGTTATTTTAAACATAATGATGCCAAAGACCTAGAGCGGCTTCTAGCCGAAGCAGCACAGAAAAAGGAGTTGAATCCTAAACGGAGAGCATTTTTGATTGTGGAGGCGATTTACTATAATACTGGCGAGATGTGTCCACTGAAACGAGTAGTGGAATTGGCAAGGAGATTCAAATTAAGAATCATCTTGGATGAAAGCTTAACTATTGGGGTAAGTTTAAATATTTTTACACTAACCTACCATACATTTACATATTTACTGGGGGGTACTGTGGAGGTGTGCACCCTTTCTCGTAGGAGGAGCCTTCTGCGAAGATAGGAACTGCCTTTTTAGAACACCAGTGTAACCAATGTTGTGTTCCATTTTATGGGTGAAATCTGTCAAATAAGTTTTTTTTTTGGATTTGGGTGAAAATTTAGTCAAAGAAGTTTACGAATGCTCCTGAGGACTAATATGGAATGTAAACTGGAACATAACCGTAACTGCTGTTTGGCTGCAGAAATGGGTAAGAGTGTTGTACCTACCAGGACGTCTCCAAGCAAGGAGTTCACTTGTTAAGAAAACTTTAAAGAAAGCAACATGCAAACTTTTGGGCTGGTTTTAAAAAATATTTTACTGTTATCTGTTATAAAGTTACATTATTGCAGTTGGATGTAAGGTGTTATAATTAAATAAAGTTGACACCAATTCAGTCTTGACTAAAATGGTGTCAATTTTTTTTTGTATTCACGCGAACAATACACATTTGAAATGAAACTATTATTTATGGATTTCATCGTGTTTAGTTTTTACTTTTAAACGCGATAAAATCCGTAAATAATAGTTGAGTATCATTTATTTTTCGAATTCTTTTAATTTGTTACGTGCCTTTGTGGCAATTAGAATAATTTGAACCATTATTCGGTAGTTGTAAACGAACGAATGTCAATGTGATATTTTCATTAATCATGACATGGTTTCGTCTTTTGGTAATCATGTATTGGACAAACGAAACCATGTTAAAAAGTAACGCAGTACAGATTTTATAGAGGAAAGAAATCACACGGAATTTTTGTGAAATTTCTTGTTTCTTGGGCGGACAAGGTCCCAGAAATTTCGACACACATTTTTTCTTGTGGGTGTGGGGCTGAATCTACTGCATGTAGACAGAGCGTTAAATAGCCGTCTAGATAAACGACTGATCGAAAAGACACAGATCAGTAATGGACGAAATCGTCATACCATCTACGTAGTGAGGTAAACCTCCCTTCTTCCGAAACGTGATGATAATGGTAAAGTTCATTTAGTCCTAAGTAACCAGTTTCTTATGACCTTTGGAACGCGGAAGAGCCAAGCGGCGGCTTTTGCTGCTGCTCGAATTGGCCGCTAGATCGGGGCAGTACCACGGCCTAGCAGAATACCGGCGTGATGTGGTAGCTCCTCTGGTACTGCAGATATTTGTGGGCGTCGGTAATCACTTACCATAAGGTTAGCCGCTTGCTCGTTTGGCCTATCCCATAAAAAATCGACTAAAGTAGGCGGTTTTTTCTTCCAGGTACTAGGGAAACATGGCCGTGGTATAACGGAACACCTCGAAATCCCGAGGGACGAGATCGACCTAGTAGTCGGTTCACTGGAGCACTCGTTCGCGACCATCGGGGGCTTCTGCGCCGGCACCCACTTCATTATCGAGCATCAACGGCTTTCTGGTCTTGGTAAGTACTATTCATTTTAATCACGCCCTCTCTGTCTCCCCCCCTCTCTCTCTCCCCTCACCTTCCCCTCTCCTCCCTATCTCTCCCTCCATCCCTGCCTCTCTCTCTCTCTTTCTTTTTTCTTTGCTAAATATCAAGGAGGCTTATACAGAATGTTAAAATTCGTTATGTAATAATAAGTTACATAACTTCCCTAGGTTATTGCTTCAGCGCTTCATTGCCGCCGATGTTGTCACAGGCTGCTATATCAGCGCTTGACATCTTGGAGAATAAACCTGATATCCTCAAGGAGTTGGACGATAACTCTAGGAAGCTAAACAAGTGAGTACTGTCACATCGAATTGTAAATGTGATCTTTATTACCCGACTGCCCTGGAAGGAGTATATTGTTTTTCGAGTGTATGTCTATTTATTTGGTACGCTCTGCAGCCTAAACGCCTTGATGGGTTTAAACAGGAGGTGTCGCTAGATTCATCTTTACTGAGGGAATGACACAGAGTATGAACAAAGTATGATTTTGTCGAGGAATGACGACTTGCGGAATTTGTGTGAAATATTATTATGATGTAGTGTATAAGGCGTTTCCTGGAGCAGAGACAGCGTTTATTCCTAAACGTATCATAACAATACAATTTCCATTGTTGCAACACGTCATGACTTAGTTATACAGTCTTCGACGTTCATCGTTTCATAACTGTTTCATGTTCGAGTAAGCATAAGTTATTGCTGTAAAATCTTCATATAATTGTATTGCACTATTTGATGTTATGTATTTTTAAAGCCTTTTGTACGGCATCATAACATTCGCAATAGAATATTTTAAGGTCATAGATAACGCTTTTTATTTATCACTGGCACACCTTTCGGTTTCATTACTTAGTAATAACACTAACAATTCCCTTAGGTAATCTTTTTCTCAATTAGTTTTAAACTTTGGTTCTAATAATATAGACAGGGAGTCGCATCAGTGCAAAAGTATAGGTAGCGGCCTCTACGGACAGAAACTGCCAGCGTGGCGTGTAGGCTTTCATGTATGCCAGAGTTGTTAGACCAGGACAAGGTTATGATGTGAAGTTCGTAACAAGCTTGATTCGGCCATCAGAGTGAACTACGCTCTGTACACGCATGTCATAGGAGATACCTACAATTTACATAGGACCTACCGCTTACTTAGACGCTAACATCAGTGAGAAAATTATATTTCGTTTCAGAGCATTATCACAATTGAAACATTATACATTCCGAGGAGATGAAGTATCACCAATTAAGCATATTTATCTCAAGAGAACAGACCTCACAGACCGCTTGAAGCATTCATATCTGAGAGATATTGCCAACTTCTGCATGAAAGAAGGGGTTGCCTTCTCAGTGGCGGCGTATTTGAGGGACGCTGAGGTCAACTGTCCGGAACCCTCTATACGATTGGCCTCTAGCAGGAAGTTGAACGACGAAAACACATCAATGATTTGCAAATTATTAGATGAAGCGTACGAAAAAATTGCTCCTAAAGCCGATATGCAAATGACATAGATCCCATTAAATATTTAATTTAAATATATTATTATATCTAGTTATACCTTATTAATCCACCTACCTACAGTTATATTTAAAAATAATCGTCACAGATGATTATTGAAACAGAGATATTAGAGATATAGTCTATTGTTATTTAATCTGTATTGTGGTTAAATGTTATAAATGTAATGTTTTGTATCTTATAACTTTTTGAATAATAAACAATTGCATTGATTTATTATTCTAAACAAATTATATTATTGGTGTAAGTTTTTATGAATATTTGTTTAATGCATCAATTATGATGTCTACGATTATAGTTTTTATAATAAATGTTGTGTTCATACATAAATGTTTTTACTTTGTTTTAAGTCTTTTAAAGTTTGTTACTTTTCATGTGTACCTATTTATAATTATTGCATTAAATTTTGTACACATTTTTGTATGAGTTGAAAAATGTTCAAAAATATGGCGCTTTATGTATTATAGATAAATCAATCCAAACTAGGATAACATCCTTTTTTAAATTACAAACGGCATAAGAAGATATTAATATCATAATAACATATTAACAAAATATTTAAAACAATTCAAGAATGAAAACTGTGCTAACATTAGTTTATCGTCATTGCGCACTGTGTTACAAGTCCAATAGATATTACACATCAAAGCCAGTTTTACAGTTATTAAGTAAGAATAAAGTATGTAATAAAGTTTTTAATTATTTATATTTTTAGAGGTGAAACTTCAGCATTAAAAATATAAATAAATAACATTTATTATTGTCTCTTGTACTTGTTTCACAACACAATTTAATGTATTTATGTACGTAACATAATTTATTATATATAATTAAGGCATTTTCCGGGTGCACAATTATAATATCGTTATTTCATCTAGGTAGATAGTAAGACCAATAAACTTGCCACGGCCGGGTTCAGGCACTCTTGAGCGAAAATATTTTATATTATCCAGGTTACCTCACGAGGTTTTCCTTCACCGCCGAGCACGTGGTAAATACAGCATTTAAAATTGCTATTAACGTTTTTTGTGGTGCCGGTGCCGGGGATCAAACCCAGGTCACTCACGCTCTATGAAACTAAAGCAAGATCCCTATCCACTGGGTTACCAAACCTACATACGCATTTTCAAATAGACTTTCCAAAATTTGACGTTTGCTCTGCTACTGACAGTAACTTTATAGGCTCCTTTATTACAATTTGTGTCTCTAGCGGGTCGTATCAAACATGCATTCAATAATGCAACTCTTAGTTTTGATTATTGGTTTATTTTAATCTAGTTCGCTGTGCAATAAAAGACTGCAAGTTTTGTTATGGATTATCAATTGTGTTTACACCTTTATAGATGTCGTGTCCTTTCTACAACCATAGAGAATCTTTGGATAAGTATATAGTGCGTGATAGGTTTAATTAACCTACGGTGCTGTTTGTATAGACTTTCGTTTTGTTGACTATTACAAATCACGTCATAGCGTATAACGTTCAGAAATTATTTTGGCACCAATTCTTCGCTCATATGACAGTAGCCCACATTTCGCTGGAATTTGGTTTCATCAGGTCCGTGCAAGGGTTTCCGAATTTCTATCAGGCGTCTGTCCATTTCAAAGCCTGATTTTGTACTCAAGTCCTTAATAACACGCTAATGATGATTATTCATTCCGTGGTATGTGGTCATGGACAAATATTCTCGATGTGGTATTTAAAAAAAAAAATATGGCGCTTTATGTATTATAGATAAATCAATCCAAACTAGGATAACATCCTTTTTTTTAAATTACAAACGGCATAAGAAGATATTAATATCATAATAACATATTAACAAAATATTTAAAACAATTCAAGAATGAAAACTGTGCTAACATTAGTTTATCGTCATTGCGCACTGTGTTACAAGTCCAATAGATATTACACATCAAAGCCAGTTTTACAGTTATTAAGTAAGAATAAAGTATGTAATAAAGTTTTTTTAATTATTTATATTTTTTAGAGGTGAAACTTCAGCATTAAAAAATATAAATAAATAACATTTATTATTATCTCTTGTACTAGTTTCACAACACAATTTAATATATTTATGTACGTAACATAATTTATTATATATAATTAAGGCATTTTCCGGGTGCACAATTATAATATCGTTATTTCATCTAGGTAGATAGTAAGACCAATAAACTTGCCACGGCCGGGTTCAGGCACTCTTGAGCGAAAATATTTTATATTATCCAGGTTACCTCACGAGGTTTTCCTTCACCGCCGAGCACGTGGTAAATACAGCATTTAAAATTGCTATTAACGTTTTTTGTGGTGCCGGTGCCGGGGATCAAACCCAGGTCACTCACGCTCTATGAAACTAAAGCAAGATCCCTATCCACTGGGTTACCAAACCTACATACGCATTTTCAAATAGACTTTCCAAAATTTGACGTTTGCTCTGCTACTGACAGTAACTTTATAGGCTCCTTTATTACAATTTGTGTCTCTAGCGGGTCGTATCAAACATGCATTCAATAATGCAACTCTTAGTTTTGATTATTGGTTTATTTTAATCTAGTTCGCTGTGCAATAAAAGACTGCAAGTTTTGTTATGGATTATCAATTGTGTTTACACCTTTATAGATGTCGTGTCCTTTCTACAACCATAGAGAATCTTTGGATAAGTATATAGTGCGTGATAGGTTTAATTAACCTACGGTGCTGTTTGTATAGACTTTCGTTTTGTTGACTATTACAAATCACGTCATAGCGTATAACGTTCAGAAATTATTTTGGCACCAATTCTTCGCTCATATGACAGTAGCCCACATTTCGCTGGAATTTGGTTTCATCAGGTCCGTGCAAGGGTTTCCGAATTTCTATCAGGCGTCTGTCCATTTCCAAAGCCTGATTTTTGTACTCCAAGTCCTTAATAACACGCTAATGATGATTATTCATTCCGTGGTATGTGGTCCTTGGACAAATATTCTCGATATGGTATTTAAAAAGCTATACAAACTATAACATAACAATTACAATAATGTAACGGCCGAAGCTACGACGTGACGGCGTTATTATTCCAATATCATTAAAATCAGTAAAATCGTCTAAATATATCGATATATATTGACATCGATATTTTTCAACCTTCCTAGAGATTAATGAATCGAGTATAGCTATTGTTCCTTCAAGTTATTGTGATTATTTATTTCAAAGTTCAGACATTTCAGTTTCAGTTGTTATCAAATTGTGTAGTCATATAGTACGACGGTTTGTTCTCATCTACGTTGCGGTTACAGTGCTACTCTAAAAATGATTTTAGTCGATATATATGATATGGTAAGCTTTAAATTTCCATTTTTTATATATAATTAATCAAATATAATTTTATGGTTATCATTATTTACAAGGTTCTTATTTTGTTGCTAAGATGACTTGGTGGACGTTCGTCATCGCTGTCCAAGTTGTACTCGGCTCAACATACTTCTTATGGACGAAAAAAAGCAAAAAATATCAAGATCCACTTATGACTGATCAGCCTATAGAATGGAATCCAGTACCACTGGTAGAGTACGACGTAGAGGTTGAGGAACCTCCACTTGTTGGCAAAATTGATGAAAACGTGCTAAATGTGGGTGCTACAAGCTTTTTATGTTTTGATAAAGAAGAATCTATTGTGGACAGTGCAATTGAATCGTTACACAAGTATGGAGTTGGCTCTTGTGGCCCCCGTGCCCTCTACGGAACTATAGATGTGCATCTAGAGCTGGAAGAACGTTTGGCTAATTTTTTAGAAGTTGAGGAGACCTGTGTTTATTCATATGGATTCTCTACAGTAGCTAGTGCAATTCCTGCATATTCCAAAAAGGGTGACATAATTTTTGCGTAAGTTTCCCAATAAATAACTATGAGATAATGTTAAGAGCGTGTTGTGTTCCTCCACGCTTTGCTAAGGCTTCATATTCCTATTTATAAATCAATTATCCTTCTGTTATTTTACAGAATTAAATTATAGGAGTAGCAAATGTTCATAATCTGCGATGTACATGAAATATCAGTTATTATCTTATCGATTGACCTTGACATAAAGAAATATTTTTTTTTTGGATGTGATTTAATTTTATTTCAATGCTTTTTGTTATGATCACATTTTTTTTATGACATTAAAATGCAATAAATTATGTAAAATTAAATAAAATAGTTATGCAAGAAGTTTCAAATAAAATTTAGGATTTTTTAAATTTGATCGCACACTATTACTAGTTAATGATACCTTGTGAAGGAGGTATAAGTAAATCAGCCACCCCCTTTCTTCCCATTGGTGTCATAATAGCTATTTATCACTTAAAATAAAAAATAAAATTATTTATTATAATATCGCCATCTTTGTTGAATCCTCTTCTGCGAGTAGTACTTCGCAATGACCATCAGAACAGCCTTCTGAGTCATCGGAATTTAAAAAAAGAAATTTAATCTTTAGCTAAGTATTCAATTTAATCTTTAATCAAAGATTTTTTTTTATTTTCTCAAAATGGCGGCAGAAACTTAACACGACTTTCGACTAAAAAATCATTAGTTAATTGCTTAAAAAAATAGTTATTTTAACAAGTAAGTTTTTAATGCCAAAAATAAGATGATCAAAATCCATCGAGTAATTTTTGAATTACAGTGCTTACCAACCTTAATAACATAGTTTCGAGAAAAACGCGTTCAAAGTTTTCAGATGTTGATTTTACATGATTTGTTTGTTAGAAGTTGAGTTGTTTGGAAAAGGTTAAACTTATTTAACGTTTTTTGTCCGTTGAATCCATATATCAAATTTTTCTGCCGAAATTTTGAGCTTTTAATTGTTTATTTGATTTTTTTTTTTTATTTTATCTTCATTTTTCTTATATTTTGAGCAATTTAAAAAGGATAGTATTCTTCATAAAAAATCGTTTAAGTTTATATTTTTTAATAATTATAAAACTATTAAATATTAATGTTATTATATTAAATATAATTATATTTATAATCAGATAACCTTGAAATTTTCGGGCAATATCCTCGAAATATAATACCTTAATAATATGTAAAAAAAAATATATTTTTTCAAAATTCTTACGGTATCTACCCCCTTAATTGGGGGTATACCTCCAGGGAAGACCGATTTAAATTTGTAGAAAATATTTCAGGGTAGGAAAATTCAATTTGAAGTAAGTAGCTTCTCTCATACTTTGTTTTAAATTCCCTTGTCAACCTTTATTCATTTGATTATTGGCTTAAGTACTTTGTAATTACATTAAATAAAATCTTTTTTGTAATTGTAATAAGTTAACATATTCTATTTTTTTAAAACAGTGATGAAGCTGTTTGGTTTGCGATACAAAAAGGAATTGATGCATCCCGCAGTACTGTTCGTTATTTTAAACATAATGATGCCAAAGACCTAGAGCGGCTTCTAGCCGAAGCAGCACAGAAAAGGAGTTGAATCCTAAACGGAGAGCATTTTTGATTGTGGAGGCGATTTACTATAATACTGGCGAGATGTGTCCACTGAAACAAGTAGTGGAATTGGCAAGAAGATTCAAATTAAGAATCATCTTGGATGAAAGCTTAACTATTGGGGTAAGTTTAAATATTTTTACACTAACCTACCATACATTTACATATTTACTGGGGGTACTGTGGAGGTGTGCACCCTTTCTCGTAGGAGGAGCCTTCTGCGAAGATAGGAACTGCCTTTTAGAACACCAGTGTAACCAATGTTGTGTTCCATTTTATGGGTGAAATCTGTCAAATAAGTTTTTTTTTTTTGGATTTGGGTGAAAATTTAGTCAAAGAAGTTTACGAATGCTCCTGAGGACTAATATGGAATGTAAACTGAACATAACCGTAACTGCTGTTTGGCTGCAGAAATGGGTAAGAGTGTTGTACCTACCAGGACGTCTCCAAGCAAGGAGTTCACTTGTTAAGAAAACTTTAAAGAAAGCAACATGCAAACTTTTGGGCTGGTTTTAAAAAATATTTTACTGTTATCTGTTATAAAGTTACATTATTGCAGTTGGATGTAAGGTGTTATAATTAAATAAAGTTGACACCAATTCAGTCTTGACTAAAATGGTGTCAATTTTTTTTTGTATTCACGCGAACAATACACATTTGAAATGAAACTATTATTTATGGATTTCATCGTGTTTAGTTTTTACTTTTAAACGCGATAAAATCCGTAAATAATAGTTGAGTATCATTTATTTTTCGAATTCTTTTAATTTGTTACGTGCCTTTGTGGCAATTAGAATAATTTGAACCATTATTCGGTAGTTGTAAACGAACGAATGTCAATGTGATATTTTTCATTAATCATGACATGGTTTCGTCTTTTGGTAATCATGTATTGGACAAACGAAACCATGTTAAAAAGTAACGCAGTACAGATTTTATAGAGGAAAGAAATCACACGGAATTTTTGTGAAATTTCTTGTTTCTTGGGCGGACAAGGTCCCAGAAATTTCGACACACATTTTTTCTTGTGGGTGTGGGGCTGAATCTACTGCATGTAGACAGAGCGTTAAATAGCCGTCTAGATAAACGACTGATCGAAAAGACACAGATCAGTAATGGACGAAATCGTCATACCATCTACGTAGGGAGGTAAACCTCCCTTCTTCCGAAACGTGATGATAATGGTAAAGTTCATTTAGTCCTTAGTAACCAGTTTCTTATGACCTTTTGAACGCGGAAGAGCCAAGCGGCGGCTTTTGCTGCTGCTCGAATTGGCCGCTAGATCGGGGCAGTGCCACGGCCTCGCAGAATACCGGCGTGATGTGGTAGCTCCTCTGGTACTGCAGATATTTGTAGGCGTCGGTAATCACTTACCATAAGGTGAGCCGCTTGCTCGTTTGGCCTATCCCATAAAAAAAATCGACTAAAGTAGGCGGTTTTTCTTCCAGGTACTAGGAAACATGGCCGTGGTATAACGGAACACCTCGAAATCCCGAGGACGAGATCGACCTAGTAGTCGGTTCACTGGAGCACTCGTTCGCGACCATCGGGGCTTCTGCGCCGGCACCCACTTCATTATCGAGCATCAACGGCTTTCTGGTCTTGGTAAGTACTATTCATTTTAATCACGCCCTCTCTGTCTCCCCTCTCTCTCTCTCTTTCTTTTTCTTTGCTAAATATCAAGGAGGCTTATACAGAATGTTAAAATTCGTTATGTAATAATAAGTTACATAACTTCCTAGGTTATTGCTTCAGCGCTTCATTGCCGCCGATGTTGTCACAGGCTGCTATATCAGCGCTTGACATCTTGGAGAATAAACCTGATATCCTCAAGGAGTTGGACGATAACTCTAGGAAGCTAAACAAGTGAGTACTGTCACATCGAATTGTAAATGTGATCTTTATTACCCGACTGCCCTGGAAGGAGTATATTGTTTTCAGTGTATGTCTATTTATTTGGTACGCTCTGCAGCCTAAACGCCTTGATGGGTTTAAACAGGAGGTGTCGCTAGATTCATCTTTACTGAGGGAATGACACAGAGTATGAACAAAGTATGATTTTGTCGAGGAATGACGACTTGCGGAATTTGTGTGAAATATTATTATGATGTAGTGTATAAAGCGTTTCCTGGAGCAGAGACAGCGTTTATTCCTAAACGTGTCATAACAATACAATTTCCATTGTTGCAACACGTCATGACTTAGTTATACAGTCTTCGACGTTCATCGTTTCATAACTGTTTCATGTTCGAGTAAGCATAAGTTATTGCTGTAAAATCTTCATATAATTGTATTGCACTATTTGATGTTATGTATTTTTAAAGCCTTTTGTGGCAATTAGAATAATTTGAACCATTATTCGGTAGTTGTAAACGAACGAATGTCAATGTGATATTTTTCATTAATCATGACATGGTTTCGTCTTTTGGTAATCATGTATTGGACAAACGAAACCATGTTAAAAAGTAACGCAGTACAGATTTTATAGAGGAAAGAAATCACACGGAATTTTTGTGAAATTTCTTGTTTCTTGGGCGGACAAGGTCCCAGAAATTTCGACACACATTTTTTCTTGTGGGTGTGGGGCTGAATCTACTGCATGTAGACAGAGCGTTAAATAGCCGTCTAGATAAACGACTGATCGAAAAGACACAGATCAGTAATGGACGAAATCGTCATACCATCTACGTAGTGAGGTAAACCTCCCTTCTTCCGAAACGTGATGATAATGGTAAAGTTCATTTAGTCCTAAGTAACCAGTTTCTTATGACCTTTGGAACGCGGAAGAGCCAAGCGGCGGCTTTGCTGCTGCTCGAATTGGCTGCCAGATCGGGGCAGTACCACGGCCCAGCAGAATACCGGCGTGATGTGGTAGCTCCTCTGGTACTGCAGATATTTGTGGGCGTCGGTAATCACTTACCATAAGGTTAGCCGCTTGCTCGTTTGGCCTATCCCATAAAAAAAATCGACTAAAGTAGGCGGTTTTTTCTTCCAGGTACTAGGGAAACATGGCCGTGGTATAACGGAACACCTCGAAATCCCGAGGACGAGATCGACCTAGTAGTCGGTTCACTGGAGCACTCGTTCGCGACCATCGGGGCTTCTGCGCCGGCACCCACTTCATTATCGAGCATCAACGGCTTTCTGGTCTTGGTAAGTACTATTCATTTTAATCACGCCCTCTCTGTCTCCCCCCCTCTCTCTCTCCCCTCACCTTCCCCTCTCCTCCCTATCTCTCCCTCCATCCCTGCCTCTCTCTCTCTCTTTCTTTTTCTTTGCTAAATATCAAGGAGGCTTATACAGAATGTTAAAATTCGTTATGTAATAATAAGTTACATAACTTCCTAGGTTATTGCTTCAGCGCTTCATTGCCGCCGATGTTGTCACAGGCTGCTATATCAGCGCTTGACATCTTGGAGAATAAACCTGATATCCTCAAGGAGTTGGACGATAACTCTAGGAAGCTAAACAAGTGAGTACTGTCACATCGAATTGTAAATGTGATCTTTATTACCCGACTGCCCTGGAAGGAGTATATTGTTTTCGAGTGTATGTTTATTTATTTGGTACGCTCTGCAGCCTAAACGCCTTGATGGGTTTAAACAGGAGGTGTCGCTAGATTCATCTTTACTGAGGGAATGACACGGAGTATGAAAAAATATGATTTTGTCGAGGAATGACGACTTGCGGAATTTGTGTGAAATATTATTATGATGTAGTGTATAAGGCGTTTCCTGGAGCAGAGACAGCGTTTATTCCTAAACGTGTCATAACAATACAATTTCCATTGTTGCAACACGTCATGACTTAGTTATACAGTCTTCGACGTTCATCGTTTCATAACTGTTTCATGTTCGAGTAAGCATAAGTTATTGCTGTAAAATCTTCATATAATTGTATTGCACTATTTGATGTTATGTAGTTTTTAAGCCTTTTGTACGGCATCATAACATTCGCAATAGAATATTTTAAGGTCATAGATAACGCTTTTATTTATCACTGGCACACCTTTCGGTTTCATTACTTAGTAATAACACTAACAATTCCCTTAGGTAATCTTTTTCTCAATTAGTTTTAAACTTTGGTTCTAATAATATTGACAGGGAGTCGCATCAGTGCAAAAGTATAGGTAGCGGCCTCTACGGACAGAAACTGCCAGCGTGGCGTGTAGGCTTTCATGTATGCCAGAGTTGTTAGAGTAGGACAAGGTTATGATGTGAAGTTCGTAGCAAGCTTGATTCGGCCAACTGAGTGAACAACGCTCTGTACACGCATGGAATAGAAGATACCTGCAATTTACATAGGACCTACCGCTTACTTAGACGCTAACATCAGTGAGAAAATTATATTTCGTTTCAGAGCATTATCACAATTGAAATATTATACATTCCGAGGAGATGAAGTATCACCAATAAAGCATATTTATCTCAAGAGAACAGACCTCACAGACCGCTTGAACTATTCATGTTTGAGAGATATTGCCAACTTCTGCATGAAAGAAGGTGTTGCCTTCTCAGTGGCGGCGTATTTGAGGGACGCTGAGGTCAACTGTCCAGAACCCTCTATACGATTGGCCTCTAGCAGGAAGTTGAACGA
Organism: Bhutanitis thaidina; assembly: GCA_029286595.1. NCBI lineage: Eukaryota > Metazoa > Arthropoda > Insecta > Lepidoptera > Papilionidae > Bhutanitis > Bhutanitis thaidina. The sequence goes on from JAGSMS010000010.1 coordinate 15,471,047, forward strand.
CGAAAACATATCAATGATTTGCAAATTATTAGATGAAGCGTACGAAAAAATTGCTCCTAAAGCCGATATGCAAATGACATAGATCCCATTAAATATTTAATTTAAATATATTATTATATCTAGTTATACCTTATTAATCCACCTACCTACAGTTATATTTAAAAATAATCGTCACAGATGATTATTGAAACAGAGATATTAGAGATATAGTCTATTGTTATTTAATCTGTATTGTGGTTAAATGTTATAAATGTAATGTTTTGTATCTTATAACTTTTTGAATAATAAACAATTGCATTGATTTATTATTCTAAACAAATTATATTATTGGTGTAAGTTTTTTATGAATATTTGTTTAATGCATCAATTATGATGTCTACGATTATAGTTTTTATAATAAATGTTGTGTTCATACATAAATGTTTTTTTACTTTGTTTTAAGTCTTTTAAAGTTTGTTACTTTTCATGTGTACCTATTTATAATTATTGCATTAAATTTTGTACACATTTTTTGTATGAGTTGAAAAATGTTCAAAAAAATATGGCGCTTTATGTATTATAGATAAATCAATCCAAACTAGGATAACATCCTTTTTTTTAAATTACAAACGGCATAAGAAGATATTAATATCATAATAACATATTAACAAAATATTTAAAACAATTCAAGAATGAAAACTGTGCTAACATTAGTTTATCGTCATTGCGCACTGTGTTACAAGTCCAATAGATATTACACATCAAAGCCAGTTTTACAGTTATTAAGTAAGAATAAAGTATGTAATAAAGTTTTTTTAATTATTTATATTTTTTAGAGGTGAAACTTCAGCATTAAAAAATATAAATAAATAACATTTATTATTATCTCTTGTACTAGTTTCACAACACAATTTAATATATTTATGTACGTAACATAATTTATTATATATAATTAAGGCATTTTCCGGGTGCACAATTATAATATCGTTATTTCATCTAGGTAGATAGTAAGACCAATAAACTTGCCACGGCCGGGTTCAGGCACTCTTGAGCGAAAATATTTTATATTATCCAGGTTACCTCACGAGGTTTTCCTTCACCGCCGAGCACGTGGTAAATACAGCATTTAAAATTGCTATTAACGTTTTTTGTGGTGCCGGTGCCGGGGATCAAACCCAGGTCACTCACGCTCTATGAAACTAAAGCAAGATCCCTATCCACTGGGTTACCAAACCTACATACGCATTTTCAAATAGACTTTCCAAAATTTGACGTTTGCTCTGCTACTGACAGTAACTTTATAGGCTCCTTTACTACAATTTGTGTCTCTAGTGGGTCGTATCAAACATGGATTCAATAATGCAACTCCTAGTTTTGATTATTGGTTTATTTCAATCTACTTCGCTGTGCAATAAAAGATTGCAAGTCTTGTTATAAATGTCGTGTCCCTTTCTACAACCATAGAGAATCTTTGACTAAATATATAGTGCGTGATCGGTTTAATTAAGCTACGGTGCTGTTCATAGACTTTCGTTTTGTTGACTATTATAAACCCCGTCATAGCGTATAACGTTTAGAAATTATTTTGGCACCAATTCTTCGCTCATATGACAGTAGCCCACGTTTCGCTTGAATTCCGTTTCATCAGGCCCGTGCAATGGTTTCCGAATTTCTATAAGGCGTCTGTCCGTTTCAAAGCCTGATTTTTGTACTCCAAGTCCTTAATAACACGCTGATGATGATTATTCATTCCGTGGTATGTGGTCCTGGGATAAATATTCTCGAAATGATATTTAAAAGCTGTACAAACTATAACATAAAAATTACAATAATATAACGACCGAGCTACGTCGTAATGGCGTTATTTTTCAAATTTATTTAGGATTAACTAAGAATAATAACGCCGTTACGACGGGTGCCCACAGCTGGACAAGAGCCATCATGTCCAATATCTGAGTGGATTTACGGAGCCGGGAAGGGACCGCCGCCCTTTCCAGTTCGGGTTGGCTGGCTTCACATATCGTCGAAATATATTTTTAAATTCTTAGACATAACCTGCATGTCTAATGTTCTCACAACGTTATCCTTCACCGCCAAACACACAAAATTGCTATTAACGTTTTTGTGGTGCCGGTGCCGGGGATCAAACCCAGGTCACTCACGCTCTATGAAACTAAAGCAAGATCCCTATCCACTGGGTTACCAAACCTACATACGCATTTTCAAATAGACTTTCCAAAATTTGACGTTTGCTCTGCTACTGACAGTAACTTTATAGGCTCCTTTACTACAATTTGTGTCTCTAGTGGGTCGTATCAAACATGGATTCAATAATGCAACTCCTAGTTTTGATTATTGGTTTATTTCAATCTACTTCGCTGTGCAATAAAAGATTGCAAGTCTTGTTATAAATGTCGTGTCCCTTTCTACAACCATAGAGAATCTTTGACTAAATATATAGTGCGTGATCGGTTTAATTAAGCTACGGTGCTGTTCGTAGACTTTCGTTTTGTTGACTATTATAAACCCCGTCATAGCGTATAACGTTTAGAAATTATTTTGGCACCAATTCTTCGCTCATATGACAGTAGCCCACGTTTCGCTTGAATTCGGTTTCATCAGGCCCGTGCAAGGGTTTCCGAATTTCTATAAGGCGTCTGTCCGTTTCCAAAGCCTGATTTTTGTACTCCAAGTCCTTAATAACACGCTGATGATGATTATTCATTCCGTGGTATGTGGTCCTGGGATAAATATTCTCGATATGATATTTAAAAAGCTGTACAAACTATAACATAAAAATTACAATAATATAACGACCGAGCTACGTCGTAATGGCGTTATTTTTCAAATTTATTTAGGATTAACTAAGAATAATAACGCCGTTACGACGGGTGCCCACAGCTGGACAAGAGCCATCATGTCCAATATCTGAGTGGATTTACGGAGCCGGGAAGGGACCGCCGCCCTTTTCCAGTTCGGGTTGGCTGGCTTCACATATCGTCGAAATATATTTTTTAAATTCTTAGACATAACCTGCAGGTCTAATGTTCTCACAACGTTATCCTTCACCGCCAAACACACAAAATTGCTATTTACAAGTTTAGTAGTGCCGACCCACCGGGGCTCGAACCCAGGTCACTCGCGCTCTATGTAGCTAAAGTGAGGGCCTGACCTCTAGGCTACCTCGGCTATTTGTTAAATAATTTGTTCTTAATATAAGTCTAATTTAATAAGGATTGTTAAACTATAAATTCATTTTAACTTACAGTGCATCGTTTAGCTTCTTCTCCAACATGCTGGTGCTCATATAGACCCTCTCATATTCTTCAAATAACCCTCGCATTGGTTTATCCTTTTTAAATACAGTGGAAAAAAGTTAAATTAAAATATTTAGGTTTTAGCTCATGTTATGTCGTGTTGTAACTAACCTGCACTCTTTCAAGAACCGGTCTCCTGGTGCGTACATCTAATCTTGTCTCTACTAACTTAGTCGGGTTTATTTTATCAGCAACAGCCGCGCGCAGAGCCTCTATCTCTCTGCCCACCTTCTGCAGATTCATTTCTAACTAAAATATTCAATAATATCGTTACTAAAACAACAGTTCATCATTGCAATAGCTTTGTAATGTAGTAAATACAGATAAATATGTATTTAACTAAGGATAAAAATTAAATTGTAAGTATCAATTAGTACATAGACGTGGTAGCCTAATGGTTAGGGCGTTCGCTTTAGTTTGTAATTTTTTTTCGTTTATTTCTGTTTTTGTTTTCCCAAAGTTTTGATTGCTTAACATCAGCAGTGGTTATGGGGGGAATGAGGCCATCAACGTCGAGAGGAACGTAACTAAACATAATTAAGCGCGATAAAATCCTAAAATAATAGTTTTGTGTGTGAAGTTATACTTCTATAAGCGCGTTTGGGAAAATGATGAGAGTGAATTTTTTTGATTCGCTCGAAATGTCTCTTAAAATATTACGATGCGCCCGCACACCGACATCTAAAAATAACAGGATGAAGTTGGTTTCTAAATATCTCTTTAATTGTCTTTCCAACTGTAATGGAGACTACACACTATTATGGAGTGTATCCATGGTAACTATATTCAAAGTGATTATTCAAATATTTATGAATCTTTAACACACGTGTTTTACATCAGTGGAGATAAAAAAGTATATCCAAACATAAATATACATGTGTATTTGTGTGCGATTTAAAATTATATATAGTGGTGAATGGCAATTTATTGTGAGTATTCGTGATGTAAGTGGTTTTTGATGTAATTAACTTTTTTAAGTGGGTTTCCACTTCAAAAAGTTTATTAGATAAAAACCCACCCGCGAACTCTTTAAACAAAGATTTGAGGTTAATTGTCGGTATGTATTCTGTTTATTTGTATTAAAAATATTCACCTTATAGCTTTGCCATTCCATTTCGTTTCTCGCTCTCTGTATATCGTACACCCGTCTCCTCAACATCATCTCCACTTCCTGTGACTGCGCGTACATTTGATTCCGTGCCTGCTCCCGACATTTGAACATAGACTCTCTTATAGCTTTAGACTCTGCCATCAGCTGGTTGGCTATTTTTATTGTGTTCTCTATGCAATGTGCGTAGCTTTCTTCTGTCATCGATCTTCAAATAAAATAATTTTTAATTAAAACAAGTGGTTTTTATCTCGTTTTCATTAATATGTAAATGATTACACCACAATATTAAAAAACAAATTATAGAGTAATAAATAAACAAATAAAACAAAAATTACTTTAGATATAATAAAAATTATATATATAATCGCCCTAATCCTTTAGTGTCGTAATTCCAAATATGTCAGACCTTATACATAGTATGACCGTATTACGTTGCGCCGCTCTACCTACCCTACTCTCTGCTCCTGACGTGTGTTCAGCAGTGGCGCCAAGGACCAGATCCATCATTGGGTGTAAGGAAGGCTAGTCCTTCCAAGTGCTCGCTTTGGTGTTCTGACCCCTACGGTCTTCGTGTGGCGAAAATGGACATCCGTTAAACAAGCATGTTCTGGTGGAGGTGTTGTTAGAAAGCGGCTTTGCTAAGAAGGAGGAAAGGAATTTTCTTCAGAGAAGTGGCCGCGAAGAGCCGTCGGTGCTGGTAGGCTGCGCATGATTTTGCCAATGTTGCAGCGACCCTGCAGTGTTGCTGCCAACATGCAGCAAAGGTGGTTCTACCTTACTGTACGGTTTTAGAGATCCTTTTTCACAAAAATGAAGCTTCGTATCTCCTTGGCATCATCCACCATGGTTGATGCTGGATAATGGCCACGTTCCAACAAGTTGCGAAGCTTGCTTAGAGCTGTGCTCACATGCTATGCACTTTGTCATTTATCTTGTTGCAGTTCTATTCAATATTAAATATATTTTTTTTTTTATAAAAAATAGGCTTACGTTTGATCTCAATCTTGCTTGATGGAAGACGAAGATGAGGCCTAGGATAGTACACGTTTGCCAAGAAGGTGTCTGTTCACTTTGGCCTTTCCATCTGTAAAGCACATTTCTGTGTTTTCCATCAGCTTTGCAGATGCAGAGATTTATTTAGGGCATATATGCATTATCGACGTCAAGCACCTAGCTGCAGGTCTTGTCTAATACTACTTGACCGGGTCTCAGTGGTAATCTTTATATCAAGCGATAATGTTTTTTTTTGTTTCCTTACAGGGCTTCGTCGAATTCTGGCTTTGACAGCGTTTACAGCCCGTGCCTTTTCTGGTCTTCGACAGGAATTGTTGGTTTACCTGACGACAGTGCGATACACAAACATACGGCTGCTTTTGAAGCGTCTTAAAAATGACTGACGCCTCCATATCCACTGTGCAAAACCATAATGCAGCATAGTGCAAAATATGATTGTTTCACGGTGAAATAGCGGAAAATCGATCGAATGGAAAAGTGAACATTATAGATTGTAACATTGCTTATGACCAGACTATGTATAATAATAGGAGTAAAAGTATGTAGTTGGTGTTTTAATTGAGTAGCCAGTTTGAATTAAAAATTAAACCTGCGTAGTTAAAAATTCTAGCCTAGTGGTCACGACACTCGCTTTAACTTCATAGAACGTGAGTGACCTGAGATCGATACTTACTACGATACGATACGATACGATACGATTTATACATTTACACAACACAAAAGTTACAAGAAATACAATTATACAGAAAAAAAAACAATAGATATGTAAAAACAAAAAGAAATAATTTAAGAGAAAGACTTTATAATTTATAACCCCTGTCGTATCAAATTAAACGGTGCTGACTCAGCAGTGTCGTGGGGTTAACCACAACGCTGATTTTCAGTCAGCACCTACCCAGTTGCGCGTTGTCCTTCGCATACTGTTTCATAATCGCAGTACGCAAGATATGATTGCTGTGAACGAACTGCTCTTCCATGATTTACCATCCATATACAGACATAAGCAAGTTACTTATAACAAATTAATATAAAAGCGACAATTAATATTAAACGAAATTTTCTCTAAAAAAAAAAACAAAAACAGCATAATATTAATAATATTATGTGTGTACACTACAAAACACTACCATATATAACCAACAATGAAAACTTAAACAATCAATCCAGTTTGAAATAAACATATTTAGTATATATCTAAAGAAACAGAGTATGTATTAGTCAATTTGACTTTTGCAAATTTAATAAATATAGACGATATGATTTTTTAAACGTAGTTTTTGTTTTAGCCTCGCGAATATGGATTTTGCGCTACTAAATGTCATTCCAACATTTAGTAGCGCAAAATCTAAAACTCCCTCTGAAAGCGGCTATTAACTTTAGTAGTATAATACTAAAATGGTAAACAGCAATTTTTAGTGCTGTGTGCTCGGCGGTGAAGGAAAACATCGTGAGGAAATCTTCTGTCTGATAAATAATAATAAAAAAGTATAATTTCGAGTATTGTTGTTGCCCACTGCCCTAACTTGCCCTAAAGTTTAACTTACTCGACAGGGATCCTTGTGGGGTCCAACTTGTAAGAAATATCAGTGCTTTCTCTATTCAAGTGCTTTACATAATATTCTAGATCCAAAGTCTCATCCTTGTTTTGTATCTCTCGATCAAGTCTACAGAATACGTTCTGCAACTCTTTGATCTTCTCCCAACCCGTGTGGCAAATGTCCGTTAGTACACGCTTACTGTTTTCTATTATGTGAAGTTCCTGACAAATGAAAAGGCGTGAGTTACTTATTTTCAATAAAAGTTACTTAAAAACAAAAAGTTTATTTTCATAAAGTACCTTATTTAGTTCCTCTCCTAACTGATCTCTGGTCAATTCCGGAGGGACTCTCGTGTCTCTATTAGAAAGACAATGCGATGCTACCATTAGTGGCACTTGCAAAGACTCTAGGTGTAGCTCTGTAGCATTCTTTTCTTCTTTAAGTAATCTTATCTCGTCGCGTACACACTCTCGTGTGAATGTTTGTTTCTCCCGCCATGACTGAACTTCAAATATTCTAGAAATAAAATTGAAACTTAGAAGGTTTAATAATTAAATATTTAAGAAAATTCAACTCCGCAGGATATTCTATAATTCCGCAACGAGTGTACAAAAACATTAAGCCTCTAACTCGTCACATATTCTTCACCTTCCCGTATCCGATGTGACGCTTATGCGAAAAGATCGAAGGAAGAATCAAATGCAGTGTTGGATACATGGGACGTAACACAACACAAGTGCATAAGAAAACCAATCATTTGTGTGGCACTATAATTATATAACACTTTACCCTAATTGAACATATTGAACTAGAAATTACTTTCATTTGATGAATGTGGAAAGGCTTTCTTCAAATGTCAAACTATGGTCGAATTTTACGACATTCACGTGATAATAGAATGCAGTATGTTATTTTATGAAATTGAAACTTTATTTTTAAAGTTATTTAATTAGTCCTTAAAGTGTCGGTCTTGAAACCGGAAAGCTAGTTTATCATAAAATTATAATCAAAGACTTATTAATAACGATGCACTAATCATTACACTGTACCTGTCTCTTAATAACTCATTATTTGTGTAGTTATCCCAGTAAGTAGTAACTGATGTTTCGTTTCGAAGTTGGTTAGCCCTTTGCCGCAATGCATATGACTCAAACCTACGCAATCTAGCTTCGTTCTGCAGTCGTTGAATATTTCGCGTCCAATCTAACACACTGAGTTTTGAATGAGGCTTTTCAAAGACTGGGATGGATGAATTCATTTTTTAATAATTATGCCCTAGTTAAGTCTCATGCAATAGCAACGTAATACATGTTTGATCGATACAAGGATAAGAAACTTTAAAAATATCGAAGAGTCAATAAAAAAATTCAGAATATTAAATATAATATTTCAGTTCTTTTAGAACTCTTTCAAAGTTATTGTACTATGTATAAAATAACTATATGTGATAATTTTTTGGCTAAAATTTAAGTAAAAGTAGCTTTAAGTAATTTGGCCGTCGATTACTTTGATATAGTGATTGATCGTTTGTGTAATCTAAACTATTACTTAAGAAACGATACTAAAGAATAACAAAGTTTTAATTTTGTCCATTCTGTCGAAACAAAATAATAATAATAATAAGTCAATAACCATAAACAACAGCTACAATGCTTGAAACCAAAGAGAATAAACAAAGTATCTTTCTTGCAACATCTAAGAAACTGTACACACCACTACAACTACATATTAGCATTACACAAAATATGGCGGCTTGCTAGTGGCTTGGTAAAAATTAGAAGCTTTGCCAAATTAGTCTAATAACCGTTAATTCAGTGATAATAAGTAAAGAAATATAATTGAAAGTATTATTATAATTGTTTAAAGTGTAGTTGTTTGAGAAAATTTAAGAGTGAAAGTCTAATACAAGTTTTAGATTAGTCATCAATATGTAAGTAACAATGGTGCAAAGTTAGCAGTTTTTTTTTCATTTATCTAACTTCTTTTTTATTTGGAAGGTACGACGATAGGCGTGGTGGCCGTGGTGGTGGACGCGGAATGGGCCGTGGTCGTGGAACCGGAAGAGGCGGTACCAGAGGCGGGCGTTCAAGTGATAGATCGGAAGACAGGGGCAGTCGCTTTAGCTCTGGAGGTAGAGGAGGGAGAGGGGGTGGCTTCGGGAACCGTGGCGGCGGCAACCGAGATGACTTTCGAAGTTTCAAGAATGACCAGCCGGGCGAGAATTTACGGAAAATACGCTGGGATACCATAACACTAACTCCGTTCCAAAAGAATTTCTATGTTCCACATCCCAATGTTCAGCGGCGTTCGCCCGCAGAAATTGAGGCATACCGTAGTGAGAATCAGATAACTGTCAAAGGTAGAGATGTTCCAGCTCCTAGTATGTACTTCGATGAGGGTGGATTCCCTGATTATGCTATGAAAGAGATTTTGAAGCAAGGTTTTCCTCACCCTACACCCATTCAGGCCCAAGGTTGGCCTATAGCATTGTCAGGACGTGATTTAGTTGGAATCGCTCAAACGGGATCTGGAAAAACTTTGGCATATATTTTGCCAGCTATTGTACATATAATTAATCAACCCCGGCTATTAAGGGATGAGGGGCCCATAGTCCTTGTCTTAGCACCAACTAGGGAGCTTGCACAGCAAATTCAACAGGTAATTTTAAATATTTTTTTTTAGTTTATTGTGTAAAATTATTGTTATTATTCAAATTTTTTAAGGAACAATAATCATTAAATACTTATGTAGGTATTTATTGAGTCATATTTGATAACCATTGGCTTAATAAAATAAATCTATGAAAATATGTTTAAATTTAGAGCCTTGTGCAAATGATAAGACTAGAGTACGACTAAAGACGAGTCCGTCTGTGTCTAATTTCTGACAAAACATTGTTTTCAGACATGTTTCTCAAACATGTTTGCAAAACAGACCATCATCTGCGAGTTGAAGTGAAGATGTTTTTGCTAGTTGTTTATGTTTAGAGCTTACGGTTAACCCACACTCACTTTAGAATAATGTGTCATTTGTTAGAAATAACTAAACATGGTGCAAATGGACCTGGCTTTTGTTTCATATGTAATTGCTGTCATGAGCTGTTTTTTTTTGAGTAAATTTTGATGCATATAGTATGGACTGTGGTTCGTAAACGCCCGCGGCCTCAAGGACTCAGGTGCAAACCTATGAAGCTGTAAAAGCCCAAATGGCTAACAGCAATGAACTTTATCGAATAAATAAAAGGACTGTGGTTTGTAGCAATCTTTGAGCGAAGTCTATGTTCTACCATGTAGATCCAATGTGATGTGATTGTTATGATGACAATCATAATAAAGTCAAAATCGGTGTTTTTATTTATGTATATTATATATCCATAACTTGGAAATTAAAGTATCTTTTTCCATTACTACACTTCCACCAAATAGATTTTAATCTTGGTTTATTGACTAAAACCTTTAGTTTAGAAACTAATCAGGGGCAAAATTTCCTGAATCTTGACTTTTATTGGCAAGGTCCTACCAATAATAAATAGTTTATAATATGTTAATCATTCTAAAAAAAAAACCTATTTTTCAATAAAAAAAGGCCTGAAGAACAAGAAGTGTTAAGAAAGTTCATTACTATGCCTTTAAGCAACAGCTTTAGCAGTGTGTAAGTGCAAAGGTGACAAGCAATCATGACTATATTTGTAGAACCCGCACTGCAGGGGCACCGCAACACTAAGGTTCATTAAGCGGGTTTTCACAATCCACCACTGTGCACATATTATGCGCAAAATGTTAGGGATTATTACATTGTGTATGTTTATGTTGAAGATTTGGATTGTTTGTTGATGCATAAGTTTACTTCTCGTTTTGTAAAAATTCTCTAACAGTTGTTTTGTACACTTATTTTAAAAATTAGTCTAAATTCTAAATTTCTTAAGTTTTAATGTCACTGACCTTTGATTAACAGAAAGTTAAATCAAAGGTTTGATTAAACAGATTAAATAAACAATTTACTATTATTATTATGTTTGTCTTTAAATACAAATAATTATTTTTAAGTTTTTTTTTAAATTTTGATTACTCTGTCCGTTGTATTCCCGCCGACGTCCTATAATTGTAACTTTGTTTACAATTGATATCACTACGGATTGCCCGAACCTTGTATACTGTCTCATTTAGGAGCATAGGCTTGCTTATTTTTTTACATAGATCGCAATGAATTAAAGTTAAACAACATTGTTTCTCCCAAAGACCTCAAAAGTCACATTACTATATACTACAACATCAGTATTTTTTTTTTAAATTGACTTATCTATCAAATTTGTTAGGAGTTATAATAAATACTGTCTATTTAAAATAAAAATGATATTTGTCTTCCATTGCTACGCACAAGGCTCTGATTGCAATGAACGGGTCCTCAGGAGACATGACGGATCCCAACGACTGTGACATAGTAAATTAAAGTTTTAATATTAATTATTGTAGAACTTAGCAACACTGGCAGGCTATGTTCGAAAACCTAAATGTTTTCATAGATGATTCACTTTAATTTTAAAACATATTTTCTTGATGTCAAAATTCAATGTTAGCACTTAACATTAGGTACGGTTTCTGAACGTAACCTTAAATTAGTTTCGGCGCTTGTTGGTTTTGTCATTTTTATTTTTCCTTATGTATTTGTTACTTTAATTTTTTGTACATTATTATTATTATTACTATTTTTTCCGGGGTTCTGTATCAAGGAACATTTTATTTACTGTTTTTTTAGTTGTTTGTTGTAAGGAGACGTGTGCATTCTGTCCTGTTAACTTGGCACACGAAGAATTTATGCTGGTGGTTAATAAAAAATTATCATATCTCCCTTGACAAGGATATAAATTTGAACTCTTTTTAATTTTGTTAATCTATCTTATATATTGTTTTCAGAGTCTAATGTCTTCAACTTGTAATATGTAAATTAAAACTACAATTTATATCAAATGAAGAATACAACATTGACATATAAACTTGGCACATTTTGATACAGAACCCTTTCTTCAAAATATTATTCACACACGCTTTAAATTCTTATACTTGCATGCTTTTTCTTAGTTATTTTATATTTAATTATGTTTTATTTTTTATTTGTGTTTATTTTAGGAAATAGTTGTATTGTTGATTGTATAATTTTATTGTTTTGCAGTTTTATTTTCCTCTCTGATCAAACTTCACATTGTGTTGTTAATATTAACTAAATGCTGTAATTATTACTCTCTCAACAGGTGGCCACTGACTTTGGTCAGAGCGTCCAAGTTCGCAACACTTGTATCTTCGGTGGGGCACCAAAAGGACCCCAAGGACGTTGCTTGGAACGTGGTGTTGAGATTATCATTGCAACTCCAGGAAGGTTAATTGACTTCTTAGAAAAAGGTATTGACATCTACCATAAAGACAAATGCTTTATGATTTGTTTAACTTAGTATAATATGTAAGTTTTACACATATTCCTTCATAACTAATGAATAAGTTTTGGCATTTCTGGTGGATTTTCTATTTACTGTAATAACAAATGTGGGTAGGGAGAAAACAAAACTAAATATTAAAATGGAATGTTCTAGAAAGTAGGGCTGTTCTTTTCAGTACAGGTTTCACTTTATCAAAGTATACATTTTTTTATTTAGATACGACAAACCTTCGTCGCTGCACATATCTAGTATTGGACGAGGCAGACAGAATGCTGGACATGGGCTTTGAGCCACAAATCAGGAAAATAATTGAGCAAATACGGCCAGACCGCCAAGTATGTATTAAATCACTTCATTTGGCTAAATGAAATAATTTATATCTTAATATCATTTTTATGATATGATTTTCGTTTTAGACCCAAATTGTCATGTTATCTTTTCGTCACCTTATGGCGACTTCCGAAGTTGTTTACTTTTTTTTTTATTTTCTCTTTCAGGTTCTCATGTGGTCAGCAACATGGCCGAAAGAGGTCCAAAATCTAGCCGAAGAATTCCTTCATGACTACATTCAAATTAACATTGGTTCACTATCTCTATCCGCAAACCATAATATCCTGCAAATCGTCGACGTGTGCGAGGAGTGGGAGAAGAATGAAAAATTGTTGACACTGCTCAACGAGATATCTTCAGAGGAGGAGACAAAGACAATCATTTTCGCAGAGACAAAGAGAAAGGTATTTTTTAATTCTGTACAAGACATATACAAATGTACACAAGTTTTCTGTGGGGGTTTAGTAGTTTACATAGGGTTTTGTTATTTTTATAAACCTTAAATCATAATTAATGACTTGTTTTGTTACTCAATAAGAAAAATCTTTTTACCTTGTTAAAGACTGACTGACTGTTTTAATTTTGTCATACTAACAAGTGTGCATTCAACAAAAGTTAATTTATTAATATGTTTATGGATTATATTTCTAATTTTGTGTGGAAGTGACAAAAAAGAACAATGTCTGAAGAGGAAATTGATCATTCTTAAAAAGTATATCAGCAATTTGTATTTGTAAAAATTTTAATTTTAAAAAAAAATTGTAGACATTAGACATTGTATTGTAACATGGCATCAAAAAAACCCCCTGAGTTTTTTGCCAGTCCTTCTCTAAAGTCTGGTATTTATTGAACCAATGTAGATTTTGATGTTTATAAGAGAATCATTACTCGCTTCCCATTACTGAGTTCTTAGTTATACACAGACTTTGTTTTTAATCATAGGTGGATGACATCACAAAAACTATAAATCGCGCTGGGTGGCGTGCGCTGGCTATCCACGGGGACAAGAACCAGCAAGACCGTGACTACGTCCTCGGTCAGTTTCGCCAATCGACTGGCGGCATTCTGGTTGCTACCGATGTCGCGGCTAGAGGCCTCGGTGAGTATTTACAGCTCTTACAGCACTGTCTGTAGGATTCCTTATTATAATATTCCCTGGGATATGACCATATTTCTCATACAATGATCGGAGACAATTGGTCATTTTAGTATTTACTGTTATTGCCCAGAAGTTGATTATCTTATGTTTGTGCCACCATAATTAATTAATAGTGCATCGAAATAAAGATGTAGAAGGTGGTGAATTTAGTCCCGCCAATGTAGTTTCAATTAGAACGGTATCAAACAGAAGATTCTGTACATAACAGTTGCGAGGTTTTTTGTATCTGTCGTTATGTAAAGGTGCTAAATCATCTCGCACTGTTTAACCGGGGTGTTACAAAGGTCTAAGAGATGTGTCAGGAGCGTAGTGGAAGGTATTTGATGCCATTGCTGACTGATGTTGTATACAATTGTGGATTAAAACAGTCTCCCATGGACCACCAAAGTTACGCACTCGGAGCGAACACTTCCTAATGACAATTCTAATAAAGTTTTCACACAAAATGTCATAAAATGTAATTAATATGCTAACTTTAACTAGAAGAAGACTAGGAAGTTTTCGATTCAGTATTAGTTTGAAAGCAATTGAGAGAAATATAAACTTCCAGTATTCACAATAGGTCCAAATTAAAGTGGCTAATTCGATGTTTATTTTGTTTCATTCACAAAAGGAAATATTACATGCAATACAACAGACTTATTGTTAATCTACCAAAAAGTTTTCCTTAACCATGTCGAGTATTTATATAAAAAAAAAATATTTTGAAACTAGATTGTGGGTGAATATTGGAATATCTTACAATTACAATATTGATAAAGCAATGGTCCCATACAACCGTTAGGAATGTTCTTTAGGCATTCATAAGAGAACCTTGTGCGATAGTTTGCACCAGAGACTATAAGTCCCTTACCATTATGTCTCTTTTACCCACGAAATTTTAATTTGTGACAGTTTTTACTATCTATTTTCTTTTAAATAGGTGCTTGTAGACATTTTCACATGGTTTCTTTGATGCCTGAAAAAAATATAAATTTCCATGACTGACTCAGCACTATTATAGATTGTTTTTATTTCAGAGGCGCATGCGTGCAGAGATATGGGCTAGTCCAGCGGTGTGTTGCTGACTCCAGTTTTAATGATAAAATAAAATTCTAATGATAAAGAATGGAATCATTAATGACAACTTATAATTATCTGTCAGCGCACACTGTTTTAAATGAGCATGCTGCCTCTATAAGAATTGAATTTGGGATTATTTTTGGATCAACGTTAATAATTAATGGTCTTGCTATTAAGAGAATTGTTCGATTATTCGCGAATTCTTTGTTAAGTTTAAATGGTTTAAAATTGCTGTAGTTGATATGATTGGTACATCCACCTATCCCCGATTTTCTTACTGCGTTTTTTTTTTATCAAAAAGGGTAATTAATGAGTTCACCTGAAGGAAAAATGAGCTGTACAGTAATGTGTGACATCCTTATACATTTTTCTTTACTTACATTGATCCTTTGATTCCTTTAAAAATGAAATGCATGTGGTGTTTTCACTGCTAAGGACCGAAATAGAATACAATTTAACCAATAAATGCCAGTTCTGTCACGTAGCATATGAAATACAGAAGCAATATACTGGTATTTTATGAGTGTAGTTGTTCCAGTTCTTCCTCGGTTGAGCTTTAACATTATAGCTGTATTGTGGTACTATGTTATGTAGAATTTATGACTTTTTCATATGTAAAACAAAACATGGTCATAAATAAGCTTATAATTTTTAAAACTTCAGTTTATGATACAATTAAAACACGATGAAAACTTAATTCTAAATTTAACTTAAACAAATACAAATTAAAATTTTAAGTCTCTTAAGTTTAGTAATCTTTGGACTTAAAGATTATGAAACAAATATATATGTCAAAATGAGAAAGTACTCCCTTTTCAACAGAAGTAGCGCAATAGAGAAGGGAGTATTTAAATATTTTTTTATAAAATTTTTTCGACAAAGGATTTCTATGCGTCTTTCACTATTGAGTTTCTGAGAGGAATAATCAACATTTAGAATATAAATCATGCAATCTATTATAGAAGCTACAAAGGAGGCAAAAATAAAAGTTTATGTTATCTGGCTGATCTAACAGTCCACTTGATTACTGGTGTCCATGTACCATTGCTGTAACCAACTTCAAACAAATATGGCTGAGAACTAATACATAATGTCTCGCAAACTGTAATTGTACTGGCTCTATGAACCTATAAATTAAACACATCTGTAGATGCATTGTTTCTTGTCTGCAGAAATAGGTAAGACCTACCTACCCAGAAGGAATCCAACCATCTAGCAAATATATGGTCTTGACAGATTGGATGCGATGTTACGACATTAAATGTAACCTCATATTCTGCAAGCTATTTTTAAGTCGTACATCAAATATCAATTACATAAGTACAGTATTTTAGTCACAGGACACAGTTTAATTACAGTAATTATAGTATTGGTTATACTGCCTCAAGATATGTTTGAGGCTTACGACACCCGGACCTTATCGAGCGTCCGCGTTTGAAGTTAAACAATGAAATCCTGCGAGGTCGCCGACGTTGGCGAGCTCATTAAACTATTAGCGATGACGAATAGCGATTGCTTCTAATTTGGATTATTAGGAGATTAAATTTGTAAGAAAATCGGATTTTCATATTTATTTCGTAAAAAATATTCACTGGTTTCTCTGAAGTTGCATCCAGTCTAAATATTAACGTAAATTTAAATAAAAACAATCGACGCTTCAAAATAAAATGATTTCCTTTTGCAACTACAACTCGTTTGATTCGCAACACCAGCGCCGTTTTATGTTGACATAGAATATTTAATACTAGTCGCGCACGTGACGTCACCGCACCAATTTTCTCTCTGGTAGTTTGGTTGTTTGTTGCTCCATTGGGACAACTACTGAATAGATTTTGATGAAATTCACCAGGCCGATTGAATATTTATTTTATCCTGAATAAATATACTTTCTCAGGGAACAAATATACAGGGAGAATTCATATAAAATAAAAATCGGGGATTGAGTGTGTTTTATCAAAAAAAAAATATAATGCGTGTGATATTTTTACACGGAATTATGTAATGTAAGACCATTATTATTAAAAACGAAAAATATGCTTGGTTATTGTGTCATGAGAGATTTAACGAACAAAACTAAAGGGCCTGCCCTACGCCACCTGACAAGCTAATTAGTAAATGTCGATGATGACTACGTAAGAGGATATTAAGTCAGCACACCGTTCGACTCTTGGCCTACAACACTCCGGAACCACTGACGGGCATAATACAGTTATTTCCAGCAATGTCTACAGCCTGTGCCGAGCGGCCGCTTCCATAAGGTAAATGTTTGTCTGATTTAAAATTTTCTTTGTGGTCAAATCATATTTGGATCATCTATGATACTATAAGTATCATAGAATTGATAATTAGCCGAAGCATATTTGTGATGGTCAATCAAACAAATCAAACAAATCAATCAATATCTTGAAGGCAAAATCTGACTTTTTTACTCGACATTTATGGTACCCTTGTCCAAACCACATGATAACCAGATATGATCATTGTTATAAAGCTGTGATATAGTAATTATGGAAGAGGTAACTTCCACATATTATTCCTTATTGTTGTTGAATTGTATATGATAATTTATGAATATGTGATATTATATGATAGATTTGTTGAACTACTCAAGTTAACAGACATAAGGGTAGAAGGGTATTTATTCTCTACTTATAATTTTTTATTCTCGTAATGTAGTTTTTCTAGTTTGTTTAATATGTCCATGTGTCTGCAGATGTGGAGGATGTGAAGTTTGTCATAAACTATGACTACCCAAACAACTCCGAAGATTATGTGCACCGCATTGGTCGTACGGGTCGCTCGCAGAACACAGGGACTGCCTACACGCTTTTCACTCCCAGCAACTCCGCTAAGGTATAATACATGTCCGCTATCGAGATATTATATTAGTAAATTAAAAATGTATGTGTTTTTAAGTTAATCATATTACATTGAGGATTTCTTTTTATTATTTATGCCCCTTTGTTTCCTATTATCAATTAATAGTAAAAACAATTTTGTTTCAGGCTAAGGATTTAATGTCGGTGTTGCAAGAAGCAAACCAAGTTGTCAACCCAAGGCTGTTGGAGTTAGCTCAGTGCGGAATGGGCTTTAAGGGAAAGTATGGTAAGATACACTTTATTTTGTTGCTAACTTAATTTAAGTGTGTTCCCAACAAATAACATTTTTCAGTAGCTTTTATAAGACACAAATGGGGTAGTGTTGTGTCGTCGTCTTTAATGTAAGAAGCGAGGCAATTATTGGTAAAGCCTTAAAATGCACAATATCTAACGACCGATGGCGGGATAACCATCTCTAAAATGAAGCAGACCGATGACGGCCAACTACGTCTTAGGTGTCTGGCACTGTGATCGCCAATTCGCTTGCCGAGCCTGGTGATAATGCCTTTGTCCCTCAGTGGACTATTTAGAGTCTGTTAAAGTAATATCACTTGATTATTTTTAAATGTTAGCCTCGAGTTCGAACTAAAAACATCTCAAATATTTTATTTAAGTTGAAGCACAATCATAACCCTTTCACATGTCATAACAATAGAATTTGTATTATTTATTTAGTATTACACATCAAGAAAACAAGAAGTTTCAAATTACTCTATCACAAATGCCCATGAAAGTTAGTCAAATAATTCAAATAAATTATACCTAGTGCTGGGGCGGTCTAGACTTTTTAAACAATACCACTTTTAAACAGAGCCTATTTAGGACAATGTTGCGCCGGTTAAGCCTGTCCGCTGTAATAAATATTCAATTATATATATTATTGTTTGTTAACAGGTCGCGGACGGTTCCGCGAGCACGACGACAGCGACCGCGGCCGCAGCGATCGCGGGCGGGGACGCGGCCGCGGCGGGGGACGCTTTGGAGACCGCAGTGAGTCCCGCTTGCGTTGCACATTGTAGTGTCAGGTTGTGTCACATTGCGTGGCATTGAAGAGTCAGGTCGCGTGACATTATACTGTCGTGTCCCTTGACACTGTAGTGTCAGGTCGTGTGACCTTGTAGCGTTAGGTCGCATGACTTATAGCGTAACTCAACAGATAGATTCGTCAAAATTGAAAGGTGTAAAAAACTATTCTGTGCTTGAAAAACAGCTTGTGAATTATATATTAAGCTTATTGCGTTATTGGAGAACTTTACACAAAACGAAGAGGAAGAAGAAGAAGACTTTATAGTGACTGTGTCATATTGCAGTGTCACATCCCAGGACATTCATTGTGACTGGCGGTTACATGCCATTATAGTGGCTCTGTGAAATGGTAGTGATTATTGGTGTTATTAGTGTTGTCCATTCGAGTGGCATTAACGACATCCATGCAACATAAAGGTCACATTACATTTATTTATGTTCACCTCCCATTTCCTTTCTTTATCTCCTAGCTAATACTCCATGTAAAATTAAAATAATATTTTTTTAATGGTGGTCAGGGCAGCACTTAATTATTTTATTGCTAATTCTACTCATATTTTTGGTCATCTTTTACCTGACATGTACATGTCAGCTTTGCTATTTAACTTAACAGTAATTATAAATTTTACTCACCATAGGTTCAAGGTGGGATGAAAATGGCTCAAGCAATTACAACCAAGGCTCGGGCTTTAATCGCCAAGACAGCTACAACAATCGCCAGGACAGTTACAACAGTCGCCAGGACAACGGCAACCGACAGAGCTTCGGAAACAGGGAAGGAGGTTTCAACCGAGAGAACTCCGGAGGTTTCAGAGGTCGAGGAGCCCCAAGGGGCAGAGGGCGCGGCGGTTCAAGCTACAATCAGAATGATTCTCAGGGATACCAGAATCAGAATCAGAGCTTCAGTGTACCCCCTCCAACTTCATATTATAACATGTATTCTCAACCTCCCCCACCCCCCGCTGCTGCTAAGTTTGGGGCCAAATAAACTAAAGTAGTTTGTTTCTTTGTTTAGTAACATTTAAACGGCTTAATTCTTTTCGCGACAAATTTTATGAAGGGATTAATATAGTAGGTACTACTTGTATAGTATTGTCATGTATTAGGAAATTTTCGGCTGAAAGTTGAATATAAATATCAATATCAATTATGTCTGAAACGTTGGGATAAATGTGATAGTGTAATATGGTTCCCCTTAGTGTTTAAAATCTCATTAAAAATCTGTCAATGGCAATTGTATCTTTAATGGGGTATTTAAACCCATTCCTTGTATTAAAATAGTCAATAATAATTTTTCAAGTAATTTAGACGCATTTAAAAAAAAATAACTGAATATTGCTTATGTCCTGGAACGTAATTTAAAATTCTGTGATTGACATGATAGTTTTCATAAATATTATTTCCAGTGGCAGAGAATCATTGTCAAAACTAGATTACACATTAGTTAACTGGCTTAAAAATACTTCTTGAGAGATTCATGTAACTATTTTTATAGTAAATTAAAAATTTTTGGCACTCCATACATTTTACAGCTGTAGCTTGTCCCTTCACAATACTATAAATAGGTATTAAATAACTAACATTAATTGATAGCATTTTATTAGTAATTTAGTGGAAATAGACGAATTTAGATCTTCAAATAACTTTTAGCATCATCCTAGCATCGTTCACACAACAAATGTTTGACATTCCTGCATTGTACGAGTCGATATTCAGTTTATGAAAATGTGCAATGTACCAAATAAATATCTAAAATAATAAATTGGTTTCATTTTATAATTTCATACACATGTTCATTAGTATTCTAACTTCAAACATGTAAGATATTTACTAGGCTCTTCTGCCCAAGACCTCGTCTGTTTAAGACCCCTCTTACTTATTTCTAACTATCAGTGAACACCCCGTTGAGTTCCGTTTAGAATGGAATATACTGAGTATACCCATTCTTACTGGAACTCTATACATGTACAGCCTGCGTGGACTTCCATCTTAGCTCCTTGGCAGTGTCAAAGCATCTGTAACCTCCTTCGATTGAAGATGTTTGCAGGCAAGTTTTGTCACTAAGCCAAAAAAATATATTTATTCATACTATTTAGTAAATGTTCATGTTCAGCCTGTTAACCGTCGAGTGGTGGATATGCCTTAGTGATGGAACGAATACTAGGTGCTTTTACTAATACGAATGCTGATCGTAGTTATTTGTCAATAAAGATTGGACAGAGACAGGAAACAAAACGCTCTAGACTCATGGACAGTATCAAAAGTTAAAACAAAATAGATGTACCAACTGGCTGATTGCTGCTTTGATTTTCAGGTTTAAGGCACTTGAGTAAATAAGCTTATTGAAGGTTTCCACTATGGCCATACCGCTATAATGTATCGATACATTACGCACTAGTTCCGATTTACTCTTAAAACTTTTTTAACGAATGCCATGAGTATTCGGCGAGTACGATTATTCGGCTCATGAAATAAATACTAGTGAAAAAAAAATTTGTGTATTATCTTTATTACTACATGATAAATTATACAGAATATTTCATAATTACTTTTGCTATAACCTCTATATGATGTCGAGCTTAATTCTGGAATTAAAGTATTAGGATAATTTATTAGTTTTTAACTTCTGTATGGTTGTCGAAAGTTATACTACAATTGATAAGAGAGTTAGGCGTTTTACTCTTGGTTGTTCATAATGCTTGTAATGTTAATGTTACATGTAAGTAATATTGAGAATCCTCAAGAATTTTTTTTTCATAGATATATTATCCTCAGTTTAATTAAAATCTCCAAATCATACAAAGGTATCATCAGCAATTTAATGAGCAGCAGAGGCATTCTCGTCAGGGTTGACATAATCCATCCTCTCCTCTTCATCGTGGGGCCAGAAGGTGGGCTTGTTAATGGGGTCAAGGGCCAGATCAGGATAGGCATCACGGTAATCTTCCATTGTCATCTGATCATAGGGAAGTAGTGCCTTGATCTCTTCAATTTGCTTTTGGTACCTGAGAAATTATGAAGAGAATTAGTGATAAATGTGTTTCTATTATTAATATGGAATGAGGAAGTATCATTTATTAATTTTGTTTCATTTCCAATTTATGACATGAAGATTTCTCATCACTGTTAAGAAAGAATCCTTTCTTAAACTATTTGTACATCTATTCTACTAACACAAGGAGAGTATCGAGGTTATCTCTTCTGCTGGACTGGTTAATTTTTTTTCACTATTTATAACCTACATAGACATGTTATACCTACATAGGCTATGCTTGAAACCCTCAAAACAAAAAAATTACTACCTAAGAAAGCTACCATGGACTTCCAAATCGGATAGTCAAGGAGAACGAATGAGATGTGTGGCAAGCCCTCGTCGGTGGGTTGTGTCCTGGAGTCTTAGACTATCCTGTTCATTGCATATATAACATACAAACATTACTTACAGATTTGATTAGACAGAAATTTCCAGACCAGATAGCTGAATTTTGGTACATTGAATTATCTCATGCCCAAGAGAAGCAATATGAATTTTAAAAAGTTCAGTTCAGTTCTACAATGTAGAATGAATAGTAGGAAAGCAAAGAAAAATCACCTAGTAATAAATCTGATGCTATGTGTCATGTGTGCGGTGGCACCCTACAAATTCTGCCACTCTATTTTCTATCAGTGTTTTAGGGAACCAACTATGGGAAAGGTTATAGCAAACATCTGTGGCATACAAATAGATATGATATATATAACCCTTCTTGTGTCAAACCAATAGACTTTATTTACTTTCCGCACATAAAAAAAGAATCATGCACCTATATCTTTGTAATACACCAGTAAATTCACATGGATAACTCAGAATCTATATGTATAAAATTCAATGTTTCTTTGTTTGTCCATTATTCTATTGGTTATATTTGATTCATCGAGGCAGTATTATTGTTACCTTATGATATTTTATAACAATAGACATTCTACTGTTAAGATATGTTAAGGTTTATAAGTATTCTAAATGAACCCCTAAAATGTATGATAAAATAAACAAAGAAAAAAATTATATCTAAATTATTAAATTATTTGCAACACATAAAATAACACCCACATGCCAATATACAAATAGATACATGCATCAACACACAAATACATACATGCAGTTACACACAAGTACACACATGCTCATAATTTTCTAATAATAATGATTCACATATAATTTAACCTTCTGTTTTCTGAACTTCTTTTACATAAACAGAATAAAGTTATGGGAGAGTGGTGTCTCCTAGGACAGGCATAACAGGCTTAAAATGAGACTTCAGCCACAGATAATTATTAACAAAGAATTTCGTAAAAAAAAGATTATATATATATACATATAATAGAAAGAATATGAATAGTAATAAACTTACGAGGTTATGTTTGTGTTGGATTCTTGTACAAATGCCTCAATAGACTTTTTGATCTGGGTCCATTGAGCCTCCACCTGCGCAGTCATAGTGTCAGCTGGGAATGGGATCTTTAGTGCTTCATATTGCTTCTGGAAGTTGTCCACCATGCCAGGGATTGGCACTGTTTTCTTGTAAAGGCTCCAGTTGATCTTTGGAGGCTCGGGGGGGTTAGCCAGGACCCTGAAATTCAAGTGTTCTTTATTCAAAAAAATTATATAACAAATCTATAGTAAGACTTCAACCTTGACATAACATTTTCATCTATTGAATGATATTAAAATGTATACTTGTAAAATATATATGTTTGCTCTTTAGTACATATTTTCATTTGTGGTAACAATAAATGTTAGGATAATGGTCTAGCACAGTGCCAGCATATATGCTTAAGACTCAGAGCCCGTAACTAACATCGGTTCAAGTTCTAATTGCGGCTGAATTCACATATCTGTAACAACTCTTCAATCACCACATTACTCTGTACTTTGTCAAATCAATTTTTAATTATTTGTCAATTACTGAATGAGGTTCTTTAAGTATATAACTTTAATCATAGAAATGATCGAATAAACACTACATTTTACGATTAAGGCTAGCTTATGAAGTGCTAATGTTTTAATTGCTGTAGTTATTTGTGTATAATATAATTATATAAGAGGGTAAAAATTGCACGAACTTGGATTTTAGAATAAAATATACGGCAAAATTATGTAACATGCAACATAATTGTCAAATACTAACCTGCGAAGATATCCATCGGACTTGACTTTAAAAGCGGTAAGAGGGCCCCTCTGCTCCGCAGGAACTCTCTCAGCCAGCGCAGTCCAGTTAACCGAGCTTTGAGCTATTCTTTTAGCCATATTTGACTAATTATTTCGACTATAACAAAATCGGGGCACTTGTCACTTGCTGGCAGTCAAGTGAAGGAATGTTGAAAAAATATCGATGTATCGATATTTTTAGACGATATTTTTTTTTCGACATATTGATCGACATTGAAGTTTCATTGAAAAGTCATATTTATTAATATTTTTCCAAGAAACAATAACTCTCATTTATAATTTTATATTACACAATAGTTAAAAACTGCAAACGTCTTGACATAAATGGTACATTAAATAAAAGACATTTAAAAATCGACAAAAAAATACTGCAGGTGGAGAATCTATATTTAAACAAGTAAATCAAATCGTAGATTATCATTATATATTTAAGTTTATCCTAAAGCTGTCTGGGTGACTGGCGTCAGTAGGCACTCAGCGAATTAGTTGGTGAATTTTATTAACAGTTTCCGAGAAATGTATGTGAAATCTTTGTATATAAAAATAACAATGAAAAATTCAACCTGCGTCTGTTAGTGATCGTTTAACTTTTGAACAACTTGACCGATTGAGGTCATATCACTACAATATATTTTTATTGTCAAGACGATTTTTTATAGCTCTTGGGTATAACGATCGTAAACATTTATATATTTAATTATAGTTTCTTAATAGAAACCACAAATCCAACAGTTTATACTCGTATAATCTGTACAAACACAAGATCAGTACGGAAATTACTCACTACGTTAATAGTAATATTTATGTGCATAATCGTTTGCTCCAAAGGGATAAAGCAAAGAAACTAGTGATTTAATTACGTTATATAACTCTCCCGACCGGTCTACTTACATAAGCACACTTATTGTATGTTATACTTTCATAGCCTCATAATATTGTTGTACATGTTGCCATTTATTACCCAAAGCAGCGAGAGATTTTTTCATATATCTATTTTAATAGCCTTATTTATTTTATTGGTGAACAGTGAAGGAACTTGTTTTACCTTCCTTAAAGATTTTCCACTTTAGGTAGGTTATACAGTTTAATCGCTTAACAGTTCGTTTTCAAAAATAGAAAACCAGTAGCTAGGTATTTGGTTCAAGAATTTATAAATTTCGCCCTGTCGCAATGAAAGATGGTTACGAATCTTGAAACTGTTTGCTTTATGTTAGCATATTGTTTTCATTAGAGTATATTTTTCAAGCGAAGTAATTAAATCTAAATCAATAATATCAAAGTTGATGAACAGTTAAAATTAAAAAAGAACAAACGCGCTGTAATATTTTTACGCGTGTAATCTACGTTTGATTCGATTGATACTGACATAATTCAGAATACTTTCTTGGATGGAAAGCGGACCATCGAGGAGCTGGAACGTAACTGTCATGGATCATCATTCCTTAAAGAATGGAAGACATTAACAAGTTGCTTTTGGAACACAACGAAGATTATGAAGTTGATTAACAACCTCTCAGTGTGTCGACTTGTTTGTGTCTTGTCTTGTGTCGATTTGCATTGCATAATTACCCATACTTTGGGTATACTTGGGCCAGCTTCCTTTGTTCTGATCCTGACCGCTTAAAATATGATGACCATTTTCAGGTTTATTTCAACAATTATAATCCCTGAAGCTTTCCGCTCCAGGTTTCGTAAATTTGGAGCACGTGGTAGATAAATACGCCGCGCTTATAGCAGGTCTTAATAACTTAAAATAGAGGATTTAGCAACTTTATTTGTATTACGTTTTGAAGTTACTAGAAAGGGACAGGCGCAAAGAATTATGAACTGTCTATTCGTGATTAAAACAATATTTGCCACCGCACAGAGGTCTGATATCTCGTCATAGGTCTACTGCTGGTTAGTCGAGGCGGGCTTCTGTCCCGCGTATCACCACAAACGTACATCGCTACCATTACCAATGTGTGAATTACTTCACGGTGTACATGTGCACCTTCAGAAATACAAAAAAAAAATCTCCAACCGTAGGCACAGACGCAAAATCTAATAAAATTGTCTCAGAAGACGGCATGTTTCATATAAATGTACTTAGGGTCAACAACGTGATACTTTGCTTCATATAAAGGGAGCAGTCTGCGTTGTTAGAACTTCGCCTTCACCAGTGGTCACTGCAACCTGCGAGTCAGAAGAACGCCGTTCGTGAGTTCGAAAAGCCGCTGGCGCCCCGGAACATATAAGGGAGCGAGTGTTGTTATGCACATTGCCCTCTGGTCCGCTAGGAGCGTCTCAGATGAAAGATGAGATTTTGCCTACTGCCAAAGTGCTGGCAACGGGCCGCAGAGCAAAGGACGAGATAGTTCAATGTGTCATTGACCCACACAATATACGAGGTGTTGATAGATTCACGGGATTGACATAGGTTCTACAATTTAAATATGGTGTCTGTGATTAGAAAAAGAGAGGGGGCAAGAAAAATTATTTACGCAGACGATTAATTTTCTACCAGCGTAAACAAATATGGCGCTGATGTAAACTGTCAAAGATAAATTTCGACGTCATGTTCGAATTTTATAATGAAAAGACAGAAATAAAAAAAAATGTCATGAGTATTGTCGATTGTTCATGTTCAACAGTTGAACTATATACAACAACATATACACTGTGGATCCAAGATCTATTTTAGCGACTGTCTGGCTGGGAATGTAATCACTAGGATTTAGTGACTGACCGGACTTCTACGAGTAGTTGTTGTTTGTTATTGCAAGTAGGGGATGATATAAACAGGTCTGAACTTTACAGGACCAATTCACGGTGAACCTTTGCCTTGAAATTAATGATTTTATAATACAAAAAGAATAGATAGTAGATACGTCACTAGCGCGCCAAAAA
Organism: Bhutanitis thaidina; assembly: GCA_029286595.1. NCBI lineage: Eukaryota > Metazoa > Arthropoda > Insecta > Lepidoptera > Papilionidae > Bhutanitis > Bhutanitis thaidina. Next base: position 15,497,991 of record JAGSMS010000010.1, read on the forward strand.
TCAAACGTACAAAAAGCTACAATTGTGCCTTTTAAACGACAAAAAGCGCCCCAAGAACGTCCTCATCGACGAAGACGCCTCTATCACATTACATAATAATGCGTTCGCGGACACAACACCCGTTTACATTATTCCACAGAACACTCAGACAGCACACATGTCTCACACATACCGCGTTGTTTCCCGTCGAACGCGCGGTCAGATTCACGCCATAAACGAGGATTACTCGTGTGCAAGGGCGTTTCTAACATCAAAGTCCTCCCTAATTCGATTGCAACCTAAGCCGAGGTTTTAGCTCCCTAAGAGGGGCCCTTGGATTGTCGTCAGCCCCCTCTCCTCCTAGCTTTTGTCGCGAGTTTTTCTTTAGTTAAGAGGGGTTCGAGCGCGACACAGCACCAGCAGAGTCGTTGTTCCTTTTTACTTAATTAACTTGCGGGCCTCCTGCTCGCGAGTCTCTACCGCAGAGGCTGTAAAGGCCACTAGGCCAACAGCATATCTACCATGGGGGTTTTTAGTCTACCCGGCATCTTCAATGCTGATCCCGACATAATCCGTCACCGGAGACGGTTACGGATAGGTGCGAGCACCTTTCCCCCACGTTAAACTAAAAAAAAAAAAACTTACTACAGCCGCTTTCGAATAAGTAGGCGATATACACGTGCTTCCCAGTACCCGCTGACCGTGTTCAGATTTAGTTTAATAGTTTCAAATAACGTCATGTCTTATGGGTAAATGCACTAATTGTATTTAACTAAATGCTCAGTTCAGAACATTTTTCTGTTTATTTTTGAGCATATAATTCATTTTTATTATAAAATCAATCAAACATGACATTTTTAAAGTAGTAGAAGTAGAAAATATTTGCAGGAATAAAATAAACTCGAAGATTATACAAATACATTTATTTACCTTTGGTTTGTTTACATTACTTGCTAGAAATAAATTACCATATAATATAACTTATGTATAATATACATAAATATATATTTATTTTCATAGACGTAAATAGTAATGATTTCTGATTACAGTCACTATGATTACACATTACAGATAATTAAGTTCTAATTGACTTTTTCGTATCAGTCTTGGCATAAATTAAATGTAATAAATATAGAAACAATCGTAATATGCAAAATTGTTTAACATCCCGAATTCTTAAAACAACATCCGAATTCAAGTTGATTACATTTATAGCTAGCTTTGTTCGTCGCATAAAAATAGAAGCAGACAGTTTTTTTTATAATAATGTCTCTTAAATTTGGAGACTGAAAAAAAAACCATCGGTCTGTTTTGCATTTCCAATTATTCGTATTTGATTAATTTAGTATTAGAAATCTATTTACTAATTATAACGGAATGTACGTTCAATATTTCTAGAGTAACAGCCCATCAGAATATATTTACTTCGGTTACCACCAAAGCAGAGAAGCAGAGAGAGAGAACGGAATAACGTCACATTAGTATATTCCAGTATTCAGCACATTTTAAATTTATGAAGTTTAATATCTCTGTTAAATATATTACAATATGTAAATATTCATTAACATTAGAGGACGCCGTTGCCCAGCATTGGGACATTTATAAGTCTAGAAACAGCCCACTGCAGGACATACGCCTCTTCCATAAGGACTGCCACCTATCCCCTCGCCGAGCGTGGCGATTGTGGCAAATTCTCCTTAAGGGGGAGGCTACTTTAAGTTTATAAAAATGTACAATAATATTAATGTTATCTGGTCAATAAAACTGCTGTTTGTTAGTAATGGAATAATTTTGACATTTTTTATACCATTTCAAAATATAAATCAATATAACAGTGAGGTTGGCAACCCTACCCGCAAGGTACGCTTCAGACCGATAATAAAGACAGATCTAATTATTCTGTATTAGAGCAGGTATTCACATGTCTTTCCGCTGCGACTTAACTATTTATATTTCCTTTCGGTAATTCTTGAAATGTAGTTTTAATTAAGAAATAACACAACATTACGCATCTAACATCGTCATGAATGTATTTTCTCTTGACAAAATCGAAATTTGAAATAGTATTAATATTTGGCCGTAACAACACATTATAAAAAGTATAATTTCAAAAAAATAAAAAAAACTTTTGCTTTTGTCGCTTGCGAAAGAAGAATTTTCATTATTTACTTTTTATTTGTTGCACTTTATAGTAAAAATAGCCTAAACTAATATCTATATGATAAATACAAACTTAACCTTCATCCCGGTGTGGCCAAGGCGTGTGTCACCATGATCTATAAATATATTTATATAAAAATGAAGATTCACAAATAATAACTTACATTGCCTTTGGTTGCTTTATTGGTATAGTGCGTATTATCTAATAAATTTAAACTATTTACAATATTTACAAATAATCGAATGAGTCGAATTCATAACTTGGTCGGTTGGTTATTCAATGGATTTCGTTTCTCCCCATAATTCGGGGAATTCGATGAATGTCCGACCGTCCGACTTCCCCACGTTGTTCTTTTCGTCACTGGATTATTTTTGCAGAACTTTAAAAGGTTGCCATATGCAGCTCTATATTGTCGATTGGTTGCCGCGTAAATTAATGGATTTATGACACTTGAAGCCCACGCTAAAATGGAGGCTATGATGTGCAGCCATGGGTATTTGATGCCATCGTCAGTGACGTTCATTATCATGAGGGGGAGGAAACAGGCGAGAAAGCAGAGAAATATGGTGAGCATTAGTGTTGTTAGACGAGAGTCTTCTTCTTTCTCCTTTGCTGTTTGACCGCTGAGCTTGCTGGGGACGAGAATATAATAATTAGAAAACAAATCGGTTATAATTTTATAATCTACTTAGTTTTTAAAAAAATATATCTCATAAATAACTTTTTCTTATTCCGACGTAAACAATAGTTTAATTTCAATTAAAACATTCATGACTGAAAATAAAAAAATATCTAAAAATTTAAATCACAATAAACGTAGATTCGTAATAAACAAATAAAAAAATATGCTTTGTATCTTACAGTGAATCTGTGAACAGCCACAGTTCTAAATTAGATTCAGACCAGAACAATTGGCTCACCCACATACGCACCTTCGACCTTCAAGCTTTCTCTTGCTCTCGCGCACGCGCCAGTATATGCAAGAGTAGGACACGATGATAACGACGCAGGGCAGGGCGAAGCCGAACACGAATAGGTATTTCTTCGGCGACCTCCCGTCTTTCGGTAAGATCGTACAAGAAAATGTATCGTGCTCTAGGCCCAGTTGGCCCCATACACCGAGCAGCGGCGGGATCTGGAATTAATTTACTAAATTAAAAAAGATCTCATTCCCCAATATTTCTGTACGAGGTACAGCTCGAATAGATCGGGGTTGTACCACGACCTCGCAGAATATAGGCTTGAAGTAGCATCTTGTTTCTGTGTTTCGTTCGATGAGTGAGGTAACTGGAGCCCCACTCGCCCTTCTCCTCCTAATCCTCCCTTCCAACATCCAAATATCCTTAAAGGCCGGCAATGCACCTGCAGCTCCTCTGGCGTTACAGATGTACATGGGTGACGGTACCCATATTACCATCAAGTGAGCCGTTTGATCGTTTGTCCACATTCACATAAAAAAATTACGTAATCTTACATTTAGACTAGATGACCGAGATGAACAAATGATTTGTGGGCGATACAAAGATTTGACCCGTGCGGAATTCGACTCTATTACCCACACCGCCTCGGCCAAACGCTTAGCCAATCAACATGGGTCTCGAACATTACTAAGTTAAGCTAAAATAAATACTAAAGACCTAATGATGGCGAAAGAAAATCCATCTACCAGTAATGGAGATCGTAATCACTGCGCTTACCCACCCGCATGCCCAGCGTGGTGACCATAGGCAAATTATTGGCTAAAAGGCATGCCGGCTCTTGCTGGCACTATCTTTGAGAGACCCATGTTCAGCAGTACACTTAAATAGGCAAAAAAAGAAGAACAAATCATAAAATCGTAAACGTAAATCAACAAATATACGTAGCTCTTACTGCATACTTGTTTATATTCAGGAGCAATAAAACACATACTGATTTGCATACATAAAAATAATAACGCTAGAACGTACACTTATTAACGCCGACCTCACTCGTTGACAAATATGAACGAAACAACAGACTATAAAACGCGCTGCCTCTCGCCATTACCGATGCGATACTCAAGAAACAATTGAATGAAATTGTTGCCACGCTCCTAAACGACCAGCGCCCACATACTAGGCAATTAACATTCGGTTGTGTTAATGAATATTAGGGAAACATTACTTTTGACGCCTCGGTGAACTAATGTGTCAAATTTAAATAAACAGTCGTTACGAGTTATTATTAATAAATACTTTTATGGACATGAAAAAAAAAAAACAAAGAATATTTGGGACGATATAATATTATATACGATTTAATATTTTTATATTTTTGTTTATGGTTTTTTGCATTTTCATGAAAAAGTGATCATAAATCATAAAACAGCGATCAGTCCACCCAAATCCCTTCCCAGCATCTATTTTCAGCGACAAAACGAAATGGTGGTGCGTTTTCATTGTTATTCTTTAAGATTATGGTGGAACCTGGGCTCCAGTAATTGGGTATCAGGTTACTCGCCAAACGTCACACTGCAGTTTGAGATCATGGTCGAACACCATATTTAGTTACCATTGCCAAAGCAGGTGGAGCCGACATATTTCTGTGCTACAACGGCATAGTTAAGTTGAAAAGTGTTGATTCACATTTTTATTGTATACTATTCTCACATCTTACATATGTGTCGGAAATAGAGGGCGCTGCGAGAGTGAATTCTACGACCAAAATACCACAACTACTCGATTTATTTATTGGAAGCTATTTTAATTTATTCTGATTCGTTATAATTTACATAGTAAGAAATTGCCTTTTGAGTTTTTGTTTTGATTGGTGGTCGAGCGTATCGACAGGAACGCAGGACGTCTGTGATTGGCAGAAGGCCTTTTGGTGCATTGTTTTTTAAAGAACAGTTACGTTTCGGCATGAAAAGTGTCAAGACACAATAAAAAATGGGGACTTATCTGGGACCGTCTGATACAGTTTTTAAATAGCATCAATTAGTTTAAAGTAATATTTAGTATGTCTAATTGGTTTCATTAAATTTCAATCTGACATTTCTAAAAAAAGTAAATTTTATATTAAGAGTACTGTTTTCGTTGCCTGGAGGATCCTGAAAACGCCCATAGTGATGAATAGTTTGGAAAATCAACATTCCATGTCCCATCCGGCTGTCTATGACGCGACATATATATGCTTTAAGTAAATTACTGGGCGTATAAAACTAAGTTGTTAGCAGCTACTACCTACCTATTAATAGGTTTATACTCTAATAAAGGTTAGAGGTTCTGCTTCCGAATTAGGAGACTCGAGTTCGATCCCCTATAGGGTTCGGACCAATAAGTTTTTGAAACTTGTGTACGATTTTTATCGTTGGATTGGCACACTTAAGACGGTGACAGGCTCAGCGAATGTTTGTTATTTCACGTTGTTTCAAATAAGCTCTGGTGAAAAGTGGGTTGAAACATCGAAAATCAATCGTCACTGACCACCCCAGTTTAGAGTATAAGGCCGTGAGAGCTTCTTAATTTATTTATTAAAAAAACACTGAATGAAACTTTAATAGGTATCAGGAGATACGCCCGCGTTATAGTACCAACTAATAAAACAACACGGACGTACCCTAATTCGGGACAATTAAACGTGTATCATAACTGTGGAAGTGCAATGAACTAATTCCGACTTCCCTCCTAATCCGAACGCGTGTTTGTTTGAACAGTCTGTTCGTACGCTGCATAATGATGTGTGCCTTTGCCATGATTTTATATTAATGCCGGACAGCGGGACAGACATCTTTGTGTATTTACTTTTTAATATACACTAAATGTACAAACATAATTGTGTTTATATACTTTAGTTAGAAGATTGTAATATTATACGTAATTTGCACAAGTATCTTTTTATATTTAATAATATTGTGATATATTATATACCAATTTCTTAGGAAAGAATATATTTGGTAAATATTAACAAGGTTTCAAGTGCCGTTCACATCTGACTCACTATCTAACCACTTGCGATCGGAAACGCACACTTAACGCCGGTCCCGATCGTGGATTTTATTTTGCTTTATGATTCATTACGATGTGACTAACGAATGCGAGAGGATGTCGCGACTTTTTTTTTTTTTTTTATTATTAGTCTGTGCATCTAAAAGGGGCGGCGGATTTTATGGGAACCTTGCGAATCGATGTCTAATTAACGCCAGAAGCGTTTTAGTTTAATGAAGCTTTCCTCGGACCATTCATTACTCCTTTTCGCATGTCTCAAAATATTCCAACAAAATGGCGGCCCTACTGTAATGTTAATACATGACCCGGGATTTTGTGTATTCAGATGGATTCCTATGAGTCGAATGGCATACAAATATAGTGTTAATATAATCTAACTAAGAAATTTCCACGTAACTAGTATGGTACTACGATTTCTTTCATTCGCTTCGACTGTGAAAATATAAATTTTTGAATTTAGATTTAGACAGTTTTTTTTTTAATTACTTTATTTATGGCATTGGGGACAAACGTGCAAGAGACTCATCTGATGGTAAGTTACCGTCGCCCACGTACATCTGTAACACAAGACGAGGTGCGGGTGCGTTGCCGGCCTTTAAGGATATTTGGGAATTGGGAGGTAGGAAGAGGATGGGGATTTTAAATTAAGGTGACAATCTTTCAATCTACCTCTTAGATAAGATATTGTTTTCTTGTTATACAAACAGTGTTTATTTGTTATACAAAATAGAACTATAATTAGACGTTAGTACCCTGAAGACGCCGTAAGGCGCAACTGGTCCGGTTCATTATATAAATAAATAAATACAATGTATTTTGAAACTAAGTATCAAGTGACAACAATCGCAATTATAAATCATGAAATAGTAGTTTCTTTACGAAATTTACGTTTCATGTATTTAGATTTTTTTTTAATCTATGCTATGTCAGCTTGTTGAAACGTTAGCTTGTTGTTAAGTCAATGACAAATAATATGGATTTTATGAACGAAATTAAAACTAAACAAAAGATAGTTTTCGATTTATAATATCTAGATTAGGTTATGTATTTCTAAAGCGCGAAGGAAGCTAAACAATCGAAGTCTAGGCATCCATCATTATGTTTACATAGAGATTCATATTTTTACAATTCGTTCTCCGGCAGTGTTCTTTACCGCCAATTCGAGTTTTAATATCCACTAGCTTAAGCCAATTCTGAGGTTAATTCGAAACAGATTTTTATGTATTTCTGTTTCATGAAGTATTTATTGTTTAAGTACGGACAGACAGTTTTAATACACACGTATCGATATAGTTTGGACAGCATATGTCGTAGGTAAGTTTACTATTTCCTTCGCTTCTGTCAGACACGTTTAATGCATGTTTTATCTGATTGTCGGTTTTAGACCCTTCACAAATGAATTAGTGAATTCATAAGATTCTCTTTTGTATAATTTATCTATAAAACAAATTAACAGTGCTTATAAAGACACCTATGTGGATTGACGACCACGTAGCTTAGTAGTTAGCGAACCTGATTTGAGAGTTCCAGGTACGAATCCCGACCAAAACTCAAAAATCCCGACAAAAACATTTATGGAAAATGCGGATTATTGGCATTCGGATCTGGTTGTATTGCGTTAGAGTCCCAGCGTCTATGGCACTTCATCTGACCCTTCGTCAGATCGTTATATCGGATATGAGGAAATTAAATACGGTTTGGGATTCCGAATGTGGCACGGAGGCATGCGGCACATTCCGATGGATATATGATGGCCTCGTTTGTTGCTGAACAAGGTGCATCACGTGGGGGCGGGGTTAGCAATTGTCTTTTTTATGGTAATCCCGGCAAACGACAACTGCAACACCAGAAGTGCTGCGTTGCCGGCCTTTAAGGGAGATGGAAGGGAGGATCACCTTCCCGTTCACCTTCTCATTCTATGTCACTCTTATGTGATAGAGCTATTACCCAATCTTTTAATTATTTATTTTACGAGAAAGGGGCAAACGAGCCAGCAGCTTATCTTACAATAAGCGGTCACCGACGCGCACGTTCTTTAAGGATTCTTTGGGAAATGTAGAGGAAGTGGGGAAGTGTGTTTTAAGCGGCTCGACCGGATTGATACCACGGTCTCGCAGAATACCGGCGTGAAGTAGAGGCATCTTGTGCTTCTGCGTTTCGTTCGGTGAGTGAGGTAACCGGAGGCCCACATTCCCTCCCTATTCCCCTCCTCCTCCCTCCCATCTCCCAAACACCCTTAAACACCGGCAACGCACCTGCAGCATCTACGGTGTTGCAGATGTATGTGGGCGACGGTAATCACTTACCATCAGGTGAACCGATGGCTCGTTTGCCGTCATTCCTATAAAAAAAAAAAGTGGTACCACCATCATATACCGCTCGAAATGACAGAACCACAACATACTGGTATTCTGCGATGCCATGGTACGAGCAGCAGCAGAAGCCGCTTGGGTCTACCACGTACAATAAATGAAAATCGTTTCAGTATACACTTGACCAGCGTCTGCAACGCGATCTATCAAGTTCTCGAATTTGTCCAAACGTCATGATTACCGAGATCTAAGGGTGGTTTGCAATGTCAGTGAGACGGGACGCTGTGTTGAGTTCCGTGTCCCGAAAGTGCTTTGAACCCAGGCTCTACAGTGAGGTACGCTAACCGAACAGCCAAAGGGTCGTCACTGTTAGCCCGGCAGCGTAATGCAGTCATTTGATTCAGTCGGATCGCTTTCCATAATCAAACTTTTTAACAGAATCAGAGCTCGAATGACGCAAATCACCTTTTGATGTTAAACATAAACAACGTTGTTTATTTATCATAAAAAAAAAACAAAACAATAATGACTTAACAAAGGAGCATTTAAAAAAATCAGCTGTTTCACTTCCCCAAACGCGATAATTTGGAAATATATCAAAAGAACCAGAATTGTTTAAACAGGTGTACGTTACAAACATATTATATGTCTTGCCTAAAGAAATCCAGATCTGTGACTTCATGTACTTTGAGAGCTCCATCCTATTGGCCAAAGTGGGAGACGTCCAGGTGGTGGAAGACCAGCTCGAGCTTCGAAACGTGCCAATACACCGAGCGTGACGAAATACAACAAATTGGGAAGCTTGGCGTTCAATAATGGAACTGACCATGGAACGGGGTCAAGATCCTCTACATTGAGGAGTCGACTTTGGAGGACGATAGATAGAGTTTAAGGTAAGTTAAGTTTTACTGCAAGGGTCTCTTCTGCACTCGTTGCACCCCTGCTGACAAACAGACTGGCAACCGACAGACACAAGCCCACCGGTGAGCAAAGGCCGCTCTCAATGATTGCTACAAAGCATGGCCCTGTGCCACCCGCGTGGTGGATGAGCCTTCATAAGCGCATTCTAGTCCACTGATTAACATAGGACTCTCCAAGAAAGTGCCAGAAAACTTGGTATACATTTCCATCGAAAATTTGCTCAACACGCCGGGTTTTTTTTATGAGAAGAATAGTAAGTGATTACCAACGCCTACGTACATCTGTACATCTGCAACAACTAAGGAGCTGCAGGTGCGTTGCCGCCCTTTAAGAATATTTGGGAGAAGGAGGAGTGGAGGAGGGAGGGGGCCTCCGGTTACCTCAGTCAACGAACGAAACGCAGAAGCACAAGATGCCGCTACTTCGCGCCGGTATTCTGCGAGGCCGTGGCACTACCCCGGTTGAGGCGACCCATTCGAGCAGCTGCAGTAGCCGCCGCTTCGCTCTTCCATGTATGGATGGATATTCTACTAGCAGTCGCTTGCCAGAGCCTCGTTCGTATGCTGGCAGGGTGCAGCAGGTGCTGGTAAGGTTGGAATTTGGAGATGGAAATGGTATTATATATATATTACATTCCTATGCAGCCTCACGGTGTATCATCATCATCATTTCAGCCTACTACAAGTCCGCTGCTCAACATAGGCCTCCTTCAAAGATTGTTCCTCATAGGGGGGGTTTTGCCATAGTTGCCACGCCTGGCGAGCGGGTTGGCAACCGCAGTTTTTTTTTTGGTCTAATGCAGGAAGATGCTGCTGCCCATCTCCTATAAATTTTTTTCCCTCTGTCGACTTTTACGACACCCACAGGACGAGACGGGATGGCAGATTCTCTTCTACCGCTACCCTACGGTAATATCGTACAGATGTTAGACGTTTTACCATTAGTCGCCTTTTACGACACCCATGGTCAGATAGGGTTGGCGCTATTCTTTACTTCCGACAGCCACACGGAATGCCTAATAGCCTCACTGTGTATGTTTGTCATAAAATCGAATAACCTACCATCCGTCGTTGATGTAAGGTTCGCTATAAATAATCAAAAGCACATCTTGTTCAGAATACATACCATAATCCCGAAAGAAACGAGCCATATCAGCAGCAGCTGCACCCAGATCTTGGTGTTCGTGTAGATCTGGGTGTACATGTCGTAGTACGCTATCAGCGTGTATCTGGAAACAAAAACAATATCGTTCGTTCACGAACGCGTTGCGTGTTACAATTCATCATCGTCATCATTTCAGCCTATCAGAAGTCCACTGCTGAACGTAGGCCTCCCCCAAAGATTGCCACGAAGCTCGGTCCCGAGCCACCTGCATCCATCGACTTCCCGCAACACCGCGTAGGTCATCACTCCATCTTGTGTTACAATTAACTAAACTTAATTTCCATTTTCATAATTATCGCTGAATCGTTATCATACGATAGAATACGTGGTAGAGCCAAGCAGAGACATTTGCTGCTCTGGCTCGAATGGGCCTGTTCGATTCGGGGTATTACCACGGCCTAAACTAAACTTAATTTATATTTTCATAATTATTGCTGAATCGTTATCGTACGACAGAATACGTGGTAGACCCAAGCGGCGGCTTTTACTGGTGCTCGACCGGGTTGGTACCACGGCAGAATACCGGCTTGAAGTAGAGGCATCTTATGCTTCTGCGTTTCGTTCGGTGAGTGAGATAACCGGAGGCCCCCGTCTCTCCCTCCCCATCCCCCCTTCATCCCTCACATCTCCCAAATACCCTAAAAGGTCGGCAGAGCACCTGCAACTCCTTAGTTGTTACATATGTACGTGAGCGACGGTAATCAATTACCATCAGGTGAGCTGCTTGCTCGTTTGCCTATCCCTCCCCTCTTTATCATAAAAAAAAATTGCGGGGTGTGGGTAAATACGTATACTCCTTTACGCCCCAAAGGGTAAGCTGTGTCCTGTTCTCTTATAAGGTCATCATTACAAAACAGTCGGTACATATTTAAAATGCAAGCTATGGAACATATCCTTAAAAAAAATGGCAGAATCATCTCAGTAATAATCTATTTTTATATATATTTAATATTTAATTTAATTAATGTATTTAAAAATTATAAATGTATGTACGTACGTGTGTGTGTATTTATTATTATATATATATTTATTATTGTATGCGTTGTTAAATATTGCATCTACATATAGATTTACATTAATTATAATTTTTTTTCTCTCTTTAGTTCTCTCTATTCTATCACCTACACCTACTTCATTTCATCTCAGCATCTTCCAAAGGTTGACTGGTAGAGAATGCTTCTGGCATTAAGTCCGCCTATATACATTTTCATGTATATGAAGTTGAATAAATAAATAAATTATTTCAAGTCTCCTTTAATGTGTATGAGAAATATCTGAAGCGCACGGATTGTGTTCGATTAAATGGCTTTACACTCACCGCCTTTCATGCAATCACAGCTGAGTGTCGCGTTATCGTCGTTTAAAAACCACTCAACGTTTATCCGCCGTGGGAAAGCATACTTGTTTGCTAAGGATAAGATAAAATATGTGGCAACCCTATGCGAGCGCAGCGTTGCCATCCTTATACGTTGTTGATCGGCTGTATGCTAACAAACATTCGGCTCTTCAACGTCGTTCAGATCACTGATCACATTGTTACGTTGCTCTGTGATTTAGCTAATATTAATTGCATCTTCATTACTTTAACTCACGCGGTCGGCAAAATTTGACTTCGAATTGTGCGATTTCGGATGACATGTTAATAAACGAATTTCACTTTGATTTATTAACGGATTTCACATTCCTAAATTGCTTGCAAAAACAGAGCATACTTTCATTATGTTTTTGTATTAGTCGATGTTGACGAAGGACATTGAAGTGTACACGATTGGGCAATATATCTCAGATGTCTGTCATGTGATGTAACAGCTGATTTGTGTCCATGAAACCATAAATTTGGCGTCTTAAAGTGAAATTATCTTCACTTTTATATGTGGTAGAGCCAAGCAGTGACATTTGCTGCTCTGGCTCGAATGGGCCTGTGCGATCGGGGCATTACCACGGCCTAAACTAAACTTAATTTATATTTTCATAATTATTGCTGAATCGTTATCATACGACAGAATACGTGGTAGAGCCAAGCGGCGGCTTTTACTGCTGCTCGAATCGGCGGGCTCGACCGGGTCGGTACCACGGCTTCGGCAGAATGCCAGCGTGAAGTAGAGGCATCTTGTGTTTCTGCGTTATACAGAAAGTATACAAAATCCAAATTCCCTAAAAGAATGCTCTTCTAATGGCGATTGCAAATCCTTCCAATGCAATAACAGAGCGTGCTTTCGAGCTATGGTAACTATGTTCGAGCTATGTATGGTAACTATCCTATGACGCTTCTACGCGCTCATATTTTTTTTTTATCTTTTATGGAGGGTTTGTTCGTATGTACCGAAGATGACATCCTTATTGTTGCATGCACTGTACGGAAAAGCCATACAAAAATGTAAGTCTATGGATACATTATTAAATTTACTTAATCTACCTGTCCTTTAACCCCAATTTAACAATTTGAAACAGTATTCTAGCATCCTGTGACATATACCGACATTATAATCCGGTGATAAGGCAGTACGTGTTTGAGTCTCATTCCGTATGCACTGGATGGTAATGTGAAGTACGTCTTCTACAATGTTACACTGACTGAAATGGAGAATTCGTTTTGCCCGTCATAAATCCAAAATTGTTCCAACGGAATATGACCAGATCGAATTATTAAAGCGAAGTTCATACTGTGGAATTAATCGTAATATACGTATATCACTGCCAGTTTTTGTGATTGCTCTTTTAGCTATGGTCAATTTCCGATGTTCCAGGACTTCAATCTTTTCTTTTATTTGATGACGTCCGCGTGTCTTTGTAGTTAGCGTTTCAAACTGCTTAGCCATGGGTCGAGGGCTCGAATTCGAGTCGAAGTCAAAATTTGTTCAAAGACACGGTTTTCGGGTCCGGTCGCGTTGTGTTCGCCTCGCGTATCTGACACATCCGACCCTTCCTCCGATCTTGTCGCGTAAGTTTTACATCGGATATGTGAAGGTAAGACCGAGCGGGTGCGAGTTTGCGCATCCACTTACGGCACTATAATATCTCCTGCGCAGTTGACAGCCGGACTACCAGGAGTCACATCATCATGAAGTACTTTCATATATCATTGAACGTTGAATATTGTTCCAACGCCTACTTCATAATTGATGATTTTGGTTATTGGCTTCGATGGGATATTTACGCTGGAGAAATAACAAAGAAAGCAGAGCTGGCTATTAAACGTCTGCGTCAGAGCAAAACAATTGAAAGCATCTGATCAGGGGCACAGTCTCTAACAGGCACTTCTTTATGCGGCGGCTACTGACCCGCCCTCGGCAATGGGTTTATTTTTATGGGCACGCAGTCGCGGTCTAAAATACTGGAGCCAGCGGAAAGCATATGCCCTTATTGTACGATTCATAAAAATCACTCTAATATATGTACGATAGTTATGAGATTCTGGTACTTTAAATTTTTTTTTTTTGTTAAGTTATTTTTCTTAATTTACGGTAATATTAATTGTTTTTTTTCCTTTGCAACGAAACTACTAAAAACAGGAGGACAGTGAAATCATTTGAAACTAATTACAACCGATACCTATCACCCGCATGAACTAGGCATAGATTACAGAATGCCATTTCGGAGGATTGTGAAAAAGACGAGACGACTTGTTCTACGTGGGCAACCCTGCTACACACTTCTGTTGCATAAAATTGCTTCGTCACTCTTTCCTCATTCATTCTTCCCACTTGTCCAAGACACCATAGTGTTAGATCTATTCTGAAATACACTAATTCTGAAAACATCACGGGCTCTCTTCTGAGGAACAATGCCAATTTCTGGAGGGAACCAACACAGCTGCTTTAAACCAAGAGCTGTGAGCTCTGTTGTCAAGATCCCGTTATTGGCGCTGGACGTGCTGTGGGAACCTAGCGCCCCCCTAGCGCTTACACCGCGTCCTATCCAACGTTCGTTATAATTTCACTTTACACATGTCGGAGAGACGTAAATTATCTCTCAGATGCCGTGACGTAACGGTTGATTTGTATAATTTTTATACGTGGTAGAGCCAAGCAGTTGCTGCGGGTCGAATGGGACTGTTCGATCGGGGTATTATCAAGGCCTTGCAGAATACCAGCGTGAAGTAGAGGCATCTTGTGCGTTTCGTTCGGTGAATGAGGTAACCTGAGGTCCACTCCTCCCTCCCAAATTTCCTTAAATGTCGGCGACGCATCTGCAGCACTTCTGGTGTTGCAGATGTACGTGGGCGACGGTAATCCCTTACCATCAGGCGAGCTGCTTGATCGTTTGCCCCTATTACGTAAAAAAAAAATTGAAATTGGTGTGTAACGGGATATTAAAATCTATTTCTCTAGATGCTAACATCTGCACATTATCTAACTGACGAGGCCACGGCAACCGACTGGTGCTGGACTGGAAAACCGATCCAAATATACAGAAGCCAAATATCACAGACTAGTGATACCAAGCAGCGTCTTCCATGCATGGCATTCTAGCTTTTATATGTGTTGTCTAGGAGAGGCATAGGCCTCCTTTTTGAATTTGGTAAGGCATAAGTCCACTGCACATAAGTCCAGCGGCGAACTTACACTGGCTGAAAAAGAGATAATTCCTTTTTCAATTTTCAATAGCCCTGGATAAATTTAGCGCCGCAAGTGTACGCCCACCGTATACATTTTCTAAGACAGAAGTACTCTTCTTTACTTTCCCGTATTATGTAAAATCGGAGGAATGGACACACGCAGTCTCGGGGAGAACCGAAAGCAGACAATTTGTGTGATACACAAATATTAACGCCGGCTGGTCTCCGAACCGCAGGACCAAGGCACGGCTGAACAGTTTGGAACGCTAACACCGCTTAGGTTATTCGTTAATACTTACCTCAATTTCGACCCGAGGGTGTCGTTATTTTCGACTATTGAATACTAAAAATCCCATTCTCATCTTTAGATGGTGGAGCACAACACAACACACACACACGCCTTTATAGTGTGTGTAAATGTTGAAAATTATTGCCATTGGCTTTCCATGACAAATCCTAGCAAATTATAAGAGGATTAATGTTGGTGATAACGGGATGTAGATGATAATTTTTCAAATACTCTTTAGCACGCTTATAGCAACAGTCAATAACTTCTTGTCAGTGTCTCAAACTTCTGTGAGGGATCAAACTTTGTTTGAAATAAAATTTTCAGATATAGGTCGGAACAGATGCTGAAAATGTTATATAAGTTGTTAAAACATAGTAAAATTACTTGGCGATCTCCAGTCTTGAAATTATTTTCTTATCTCTGTCGAAATACAAATATCTCAATCGAAATATACAGAAATAACAAAGATCCATAAAAGACACAAACCATTACTTTTGTTTTTTTAATTATTTAAAAATCGAATCATTTTCTATTTTGGGTAATCCTCATTTTAAAATACAATAGGTAAAGGCTTATTAGCATATTAATAATACTTGAACTAAATGTATTCACTTTAGGTGGTGACATTTATTTGAATAAAATATATTAATAAAAAAAGTTCCTTACATTCTCAAGAAGTAAAAGTTATTCACGTGATTATAAGTTGTAGTCGCGAAAAATCGTAGGATATTATTGATGTCACTTCAAAATGTTTTTATTATGTACTTTGTGGTCATGCGATGCGTGTATCCAAATGAAAAATATGCAATTATCACGCATGCGTGTAATGGTACAGCCCATTTTCCCGCGTATATTTTGCACAAGTGATTATTCTTTGAAATGTTGTTTTCTCTATACATCATTGACAAATTACAAGGTCATTAATTGTGCTTATAGAAACTTAATTTGATTTGATTTGAATTTCTCCACGTGTTGTTTAGTTTATTGAGATTAGTAATTTACAGAGCTACTTATGACAGTCTTGCCGTGATTACATTGTCAAACGATTGCAAATAATTAGAACTGTCACTGTTAAATGTAATTTGAATTACAATTAAAATCAATACGATATAAAACATAATAAAATAAAAAGAATCGTTCAAACTTTAAAGTATAATGACCTCTACTTTTCTTACAAAGAAACCAAGAAAAGTATATCAAAGAGGCCGCATGTGCCTCACATCTGGATAATGTCACGTGCCATCCGGCTATTTACATTTTTTATGGTCCCGGGACGAAATATAATCAGAGTTGTCGGTCAGTGACGAAAAGTATTACAATAATGCGATGCTGAGAGATGCTGTGCTCGGTGCTCGGTTACCAATCTAAATAAGAAAAGAAACGAAAGCGATACACCCGCTGATGTGTTTCACATTACGTATGTTAATAACACTGGCAGTGTAGGTAGCACCCATGAAATTCATATGTGTATACAATTAATAAGTGTATATTTGTTTACACAGATCAGAAACAATGAATGAACTGGGTTGTCGCTTTATGTGAATAGTCAGTAATAGTAGTTTTTTTTTAAATTAGGCGACAGTCAATTTTAACATTACAATTTCATGTCATCTGTCTCCGCCATATTGTAAACAGAAAGTAATAGACCCTGTAATGAATAGGGATATGATAAATACATATACCCATATAAATCTATATCCATGCCTCTGTGTCAAACCGTAATATACAAATAGCCTCTAGCGGGATTCGAACCCACATCTCGCACTCTGTAAAAGTCCGTAAAGAGGCTAAGAATAACAGTAACATAAAGAAACAGTAATAAACCTGACAATTAATATTTATTTTGATATTCAAAAAAAAAAAAAAGAATCGTAAATCACTTTAAACTCTAAATGGAACCTTTTTACGCTGACAGGTTTTCAAACAACAATGGCCTCACTTTGAAGTAAATTGAAATGTTGCCATCATAAGTCCCGGCGCGCGATCCATTTCGTTACAGAAACAAAATTTTAATGCGTAACATACGGGCATCGAGTTTATATTTTGTTTAGACGTTCTATAAAATATTATGGGTATATATATTCGGAGTGAATTATTAAGTATTAGGTATTTTGTATATGAAATTTGATAGATTAGAAGTATAAGTAAGTACGTGTTCTGTACTTGCGTGTAGATGTAGGAATGTTTGTGTGTATGATTGAGTATGTTGTATGTATGTTTCGCAATTATAGGCTTTACTTACAATTTCAACTCTGTACCTTCTACAACTTAACAGGCAGTTACTTTCACCACTGAACCCTGTGGTGAAGCAAACAAATAGCATAGTGACGCTATGCTATTTGTTCGCTTCATCCCGAACTGCTGCAAGTGATGTAACTACATTTCAAAGTTTATTTGTTTTACTCAACCCTTCGCTTGGCGTAACTTTGTAACAATTGAAATTCTATTAGGCACTAAACGGGTTAATCTAAAGACGAGATAATTTATGTCGACATTTGGACCGTCCACTCGCAATCATCCATCATCCTATTTAGCAGTAACATGCAATGAATAAAAAAACTACACACTTTTAAATGATTAACAGCTCACGTGTTGCCAGCTTCGGAGAATAGATAATGCATAGTTTTGCGCAAGTTTTAGTAATATTTTTTGTCTGAGAAAACGTTACCTTCCACTGTAGGAATTTCTCCTGTGTCGCGGAGGCAGTTTACATACATAGATAGCACATGGGCTAACACCCAACGACCGGGAACTATTATTTGTAGTACATACAAATACTAATCCCGTGCGGGAATCGAAACCGCGACCCACAGCGCCGCAGCTAAACGCTTAACCACTACGCCACCGAGGCGTCGAAAATTCGCGACTTACGCTGTGCGAGTTTTTTTTAAATTAGGCGACAGTCAATTTTAACATTACAATTTCATGTCATCTGTCTCCGCCATATTGTAAACAGAAAGTAATAGACCCTGTAATGAATAGGGATATGATAAATACATATACCCATATAAATCTATATCCATGCCTCTGTGTCAAACCGTAATATACAAATAGCCTCTAGCGGGATTCGAACCCACATCTCGCACTCTGTAAAAGTCCGTAAAGAGGATAAGAATAACAGTAACATAAAGAAACAGTAATGAACCTGACAATTAATATTTATTTTGATATTCAAAAAAAAAAAAAAAAGAATCGTAAATCACTTTAAACTCTAAATGGAACCTTTTTACGCTGACAGGTTTTCAAACAACAATGGCCTCACTTTGAAGTAAATTGAAATGTTGCCATCATAAGTCCCGGCGCGCGATCCATTTCGTTACAGAAACAAAATTTTAATGCGTAACATACGGGCATCGAGTTTATATTTTGTTTAGACGTTCTATAAAATATTATGGGTATATATATTCGGAGTGAATTATTAAGTATTAGGTATTTTGTATATGAAATTTGATAGATTAGAAGTATAAGTAAGTACGTGTTCTGTACTTGCGTGTAGATGTAGGAATGTTTGTGTGTATGATTGAGTATGTTGTATGTATGTTTCGCAATTATAGGCTTTACTTACAATTTCAACTCTGTACCTTCTACACCTTAACAGGCAGTTACTTTCACCACTGAACCCTGTGGTCGTCACTATGCTATTTGTTCGCTTCATCCCGAACTGCTGCAAGTGATGTAACTACATTTCAAAGTTTATTTGTTTTACTCAACCCTTCGCTTGGCGTAACTTTGTAACAATTGAAATTCTATTAGGCACTAAACGGGTTAATCTAAAGACGAGATAATTTATGTCGACATTTGGACCGTCCACTCGCAATCATCCATCATCCTATTTAGCAGTAACATGCAATGAATAAAAAAAAACTACACACTTTTTAAATGATTAACAGCTCACGTGTTGCCAGCTTCGGAGAATAGATAATGCATAGTTTTGCGCAAGTTTTTAGTAATATTTTTTTTGTCTGAGAAAACGTTACCTTCCACTGTAGGAATTTCTCCTGTGTCGCGGAGGCAGTTTACATACATAGATAGCACATGGGCTAACACCCAACGACCGGGAACTATTATTTGTAGTACATACAAATACTAGTCCCGTGCGGGAATCGAAACCGCGACCCACAGCGCCGCAGCTAAACGCTTAACCACTACGCCACCGAGGCGTCGAAAATTCGCGACTTACGCTGTGCGAGTTTTTTTTTGCGAAAATTTAAATTCCTACGCGCAGTAAACAATTGAAGCAAACATTAGTTGTATTAAATTACCGTATCATTGACCAGGGACACACAAAGGTGTTGAGGGCTCTAGTCGCACAGCGGTTGATCAATTGTCTTCAACTCGTAAGTCTTGAATTCGATTCTTGCACGGAACTATTTGTATAGTCCACAGATAATCATTGTAGTCTTTCTTTAAATTATGGTCACAACGTTCTACCATTTCTTCAAACTTATCCCTGAAGATGCGGAAAAACGGAGACGTTAGTGCGCCTCAGTATTTACGCTAATAACGCATACAAGCGGTAGAGCCAAGCGGCGGCTTTTGCTGCTGGTCGAATGGGTCGGCATCCAAATACCCTTAAACGTCGGCAACGCACCTGCAGTACCTCTGGTGTTGCAGATGTACGTGGAACCGCTTGCTCGTTTTACGCCTTTCCCATAAAAAAAAACAAATAAACCCTTGAAATATCGAGTCGAGCAACTCATTCTTAGGCCTACTTATGGACAGTCGTCTACATTTTGAAGGACATGTACTGGACCTGGTAAGAACCTGTTTTTATAGACTGATGGTCCTCTATCGGATTCGGAACGTTTTGAGTGTCGATTTGCGAGTGAGACTTTGTGAGTCATTGATCTTGTCTAAGCTTTACTACTGCTTGCCTGTGTACGGACCATGTATTCTAAAACGATCTCTTCGACTAATACAGCGAGTTCAAAATGCATGTGCTCGATTCTGTTTTTTTATCCCTAGCCGTTCCCATGTAACGCCGTACCTAAATGCTAGTAACACTCTCAACATGGAGCGACGCACAAAATTGTTTTACTCCACTCTGCTCTTCGGAATTATAGAAACAGGTAAGCCAGATTATTTGCACAAAAAACTAAATTGGCGATTTACTCAACATCAATACTCAACTAGAAGCTGTTCGCAAATCTTATCTGTACCTAAACACAAAACAGCCGCTTTCAGAGGAGTTTTAGATTTTGCGCTACTAAATGCTGGAATGACATACCACCCCCTATTCGCGAGGCTAAAACAAAAACTACCTTTAAAAAATTATATCGTCTATATTTATTAAATTTGCAAAAGTCAAATTGACTAATACATACTCTGTTTCTTTAGATATATATTAAATATGTTTATTTCAAACTGGATTGATTGTTTAAGTTTTCATTGTTGGTTATATATGGTAGTGTTTTGTAGTGTGTAATATTTTTTATAAGCGTGTATTTTTTATAAGTGTGTAATATTATGCTGTTTTTGTTTTTGTTTTTTTTTTTTTTTTTGTATAGAGAAAATTTCCTTTTGTACATTAATTGTCGCTTTGATATTAATTTGTTATAAGTAACTAGGTCATGCCTGTATATGGATGGTAAATCATGAAAGAGCAGTTCGTTTACAGCAAACATATCTTGCGTAGTGCGATTATGAAACAGTATGCGAAGTACAACGCGCAACAGGGTCGGTGCTGACTGAAAATCAGCGTTGCGGTTAACCCTATGCTGAGTCAGCACCGTTTCATTTGACACGACACGGGTTATAAATTATGTTTTCCTGTTAAATTATTTATTTTTGTTTTTACATATCTATTGTTTTTTTTTCTGTATAAATGTATTTCTTGTAACCTTTGTGTTGTGAAAATGAATAAATCTTATCGTATCGTATCGTATTCTTTTAACTACATTCAGCATATTTTAGTCCACTGCTGAAGACGGTCTCACCAAGGAAGCGCCAGCAAAAGCCAGCATACATTTTTTGGAAGGTTTATTGCCCATATTCATCACGCTGATGGCTGGATGGTGAGCGCAGTGCATAGGATAGGATACCTATCCTATCCTCGCACTATTGATGCTGTCCATCGCCATTCCATGGGATTTGGTTATATTTTTGATTCCATGGCGTTAGGGTGACAAACATGCTAACAGTGCAACCGATGGTAAGTGTCTACTGCAGCCCATGGACACCAGCAAATAACTTCACTCGAAGAAGGTCACAGATGCTTTGTTACCCCTGAAGGACTAAGATGAAACCTTACAGCCCATAAGTATACTGGCTTTCAATAGTATTCAAGCTGCCGATTGGCGGTAGGAATGGGTGATGGGAGAGGGGGACCGACCCAGTCGACTCCTAGGCAGGGAAGGTGTCCAGCCACCTTTTTTTTTTGGATTTTTGGAATGGATTTGGAAAAAGAGTTTTTTTTTTTTTTGATTCATTTATCAACAGCGGTGGCCTCGGTGGCGCAGTGGCGAATCGTTTGCCCGCGGCGCTGGATGACTATGGGCGGGTTCAACTCCCGCACGGCACAAGTATCTGCATGGACCACAAATAATTGATCCGAATCTGGGTGTCCGCCCGTGTGCAATTTATTTACGGTCTGCCTCAACCACACAGAAGATACTCCTAGTGTGATATACCAGTGGTGTAAACGGTTTTGTGTGTTTCTGTTTTAAGAGAGTAAAGCCGAAAGTCTTTTAGTCCACACCTGGGCGTAGAACTTTCCACGAAAGCGCCTAAAATAATTAGTTTATGCAGTTTCAATTTATTTTAAATCGCGTTGCATTGTCTTTCCTCTCTCTAATTGCTTTCGTTCATGTATGGTTCTGTGGTTCTTAGAGAGACTGCACTAACGACTCTTTTCTACCGACAGATAAAAAACAGCTATGAATATTTTTAATTTGCGGCACAGAACGCGCATCCATCTGTCACGTTTACATTTGTAGCGCATCGTAACACGTGGGAAGTCTCAGGGAGGTAAAAGTCTGCGGGTTATTTATTACGTCATCGAGCCACTCTGCTAGTGACTCAATGAATTAGTTTGTTTAATAATAATTTATCTGCGCAGAGATTATATTATGACATGTGTTAGAAGCTTTCTGAAATTGCTAGCGGATTCGACAGTGTGGTCACAAATGTTTAGCAAAAAAAAAAAAATTGGTCATGTTTAAAAAACTGTCCATAGCCTTCTGTGTAAGACAAGGAACAATTAAAAAAAAAAGGTCCATTAAAATCTGTCAATTTTTTAAGTTAAATTCGTTTGAATATAATTTTTTTTTATGGGAAAGGGGACGCCCACGTACGAGTACCAGAGGAGCTGCAGGTGCGTTATCGGCCTTTATGGATATTGGGGGAAAGAGGAAGAATAGAAGCGGGAGAGGGGAAGTGGGCCTCCGCTTACCTCGCTCACCGAACGAAACGCAGCAGCACAAGATGGCTCCACTTCTCGCCATTATTCTGCAGCAGCAAAAGCTGCCGCTTGGCTCTACCGGATATAACACATATAAATGATTGTATCTATTAGTATAAATATTAAAAAGCATAACTCGTATCATTCACCTATCACGTACTGCGACAATAGAAGTTTTGTTTTTATAACACTTTAAAGGTTATAGACACAATATTTAAAAAAAAGCAGACTTGTTTGTACATGCCAAAATTGGCATAAACCATCAAATCTATCAACCCTCCTCGTGTCATAATAGAATTTGAACCACGTAGAGACTTAAAACAGAATATTTAACACGTTTTATAAGTTGGAATACGCCATCTTTTTCTCTAAATGTTAACCTCACCTGAACGTGGTTCACCCCGCTGACTGAGACACGGAGATCGGGCGATCCCGCGCCGATGTGGTTGACGATATTAAAGTTTTTTTTTTTATTGGATTATGGTGACAAACTAGCACTGCACTTAATGGAGAAACCTTCAATCGAAGGAGTTTACTCTTATCAATTTCTTCAACCAAACACCAGTCCGACTACTGTTATGTTCCGGTTCGAAAGGTATGGAGAGCCAGTATTAGAACATGCAGCGAGTCGTTCTTAGTCCTCCAGGGTTGGCAACGCACCTGTGACCTCCTTCGATTGAAGTATTTGCAGGTGTCCACGGGCCGCAGTAGCCACTCACCACCAGGACCTGTCACTTCGTTTTCCAAGCAATTCCAATAAAAAAAAGAGAAAGTTACAGATGCGTTGTCCCTCCTGAGGACTAAGTAAGCTCAAAATGGAATCCTCTCCGGAATGCTCATATTCTTTTTCTTCTATTTAATGTGTTGTATAACCCTTCTTGGCCTTCATACCTTAAGCAACGTTTTGAATTCCTTCATGGTTCTCATTCACGGTTTTTGAGGTCATCGGAGAATTTGAAATTAAGAATGCCAGTTCATAGAACTAAATTTTTGGACCTTCCTTCTCTGTACAAGCTGTCCGTTTATGGAATGCTGCTATCGGTAAGACGCGACCAATCCTTACCAGTTTTTAAAAATCTCGTCAAGGCCCATTATCTATCATCTTTGTAACTTCGTTTATATAGACAGTTCTTTTATATATGTATTGATTTAGTATATTTATGTGTATGTATTTCTATAATATAATTATATTATTTTTTATGTACTTTTATATATCAATTGCTTTTATGCAACTTCCAAAGTCTTTTATAACAATCCTGTCCATTCAAAGGTTGCCTGGAAGAGATCGCTTTTAGCGATAAGACCGCCCATTGTTCCACCTCTCATGTCTAATTAAGTTTTGGAACTATTAGATTATTTTTCTGTTTTTGGTGTGCAATAAAGCGTATTCTATCTATCTAAGTAAGTAGTAGGAGAAGGGATACTAAGCCAGTAGCCTTTTAATTCCAATCTAATACTTTCTCATTCCTTATTTCGATCTAAGTGCATCTTAACTAGTCAGATATAAAAAGTAGAAAAAAAAAAATTACCTGTTTATAGTAATGGCAACCATAGACAAGAGCGATACGGCCTCGTTCCCGTAGAACACGAACGCAAACATCTGACATAGGCTCGGGCCGAGCGTCCATTGCTGTTTTATGTACCTGTAGAATAAAAAAAAGCAAAATAAAGTAAAAACTTAAAATTACATCTATTAAGTGTTTATATAGATATAATCACACACGCCTGCATCCTATAGAGTTAGTCAGAGACTATGGACTGCTACTATTTGGCACCATCGTGTCGTCGTAGCCAAATGGGATTCCGCATCCGGGAGTTAGAACGTGACAGGTGGCGATTGTCGTCGGCGGGTTTGCTCCCGGAGTTTCTTCGCACCCTCGCCCCGTTCAAGAGACGCCGGGAACTGGGGACTGTGTTCGGCGTGCGTTCGATAGCATGCACCATCAAGATTTGTAGTAACAAAACCCCCTTCCCCTTTCCATCACCGAACGACTAGACGCGGCGAGCAGTTCCACCCTTATGTTATAGACATTCCTCCATTACGCACGAAGCGGTTTGCCTCTTCTTTCTTTATGCGGACGGCTAAGGAGTGGAACTCTCTGCCGAGTTCAGTTTTTCCGGAAACCTATAACCTGGATATCTTCAAGGCCAGAGTGAACAGACATCTAGGCAAGCGTGTACCATCCTAGGCCTCATCTTCGCTTTCCATCGGGGAAGATTGAGGTCAAACGCAAGCCTATTTTTTCATGAAAAAAAAAGCTCGACACGCGTAGGTATTGGCGATCGCATTACCAGGGACTTCTAGACGCCGCTGTTCGTTCCCGGACTGTCATACGAGACATGATATATTCCGCCATCTATCGGTGGCCAGAAGATTTATTGTGGTTTTTTCCGTTGGTCGAATTTTACGACGGACACGGGAAGAGCATGTGGATTCTCTTGTAACACCACACACAACACCATAATTATATCATCGCTCTACCACGCAATGAGATACCTAGGTACTTCAATACTGCAGACAGCAGCGTCGAGTAGCAGCATGGCACCAGATCATTCGATCACATTCCTCGTAGACTATAGACGACGATGTCCACTCGGCCGATTTCGGCAGAAGACCACATCACAGGGTATTTTATACGTGGTAGAGCCAAGCGGCGGATTTTGATGCTGCTCTAGTATAGTAGTAGGTATAGTAACACGACCTCGCAGAATACCGGCGTGAAGTAGAGGCATCTTATGCTTCTGGATTACGTTCGGCGAGTGCGGTAACCGGAGGCCCACCACCCCCTCCCCGGCTTCTCCACTCGCCCTCCCCTCACCGTAATCACTTACCATTAGGTGAGCCGCCCACGCGTTTAAAACAAAAGTTATATTATAGTGCCGTAAGTGTACGCAGTATACACAGAGGCACTCATCTTTATCTTTATATATCCGAAAGAACGAAACAATGTATAATGTAAACGAACAAGAAGGCTGTTCGTTACACTCGTTATATCAAAATCGAATTTTATCCACAACGTACCGACTGGCCGTCAGGGGCAGGTTGATGCTGCAGAACAGCAGGTCCGACACGCATAGTGACAGCACGAACATCGTGGTCACGTGACCGCGTAGTTTCGGATGCATCAGAAGCGCCACCGTCGTTACGAAGTTGCCTGTAATGAAAAAATTACATCATTCATTTTTAAAAGAATGAACCGGGTGGGATTTTTGAAGGCACACAAAGAGAGAAGGAACATGCGAAAGCGAACATGTTCGGTGTTTCTCTGGCGGTGGTTCGTTGTGGATCGGCCAGAATCCTATAGTTACTTTTTTTTCTTTTCCCGGGCTCCGAACCCTGTGTGGCAACATCAAAACATTTTTATTCAATTAAGACATGTTTAATCCTCTTATGAAGAAACTTACCAAAGAAACTCTAGGGTCTTTCTTTTTTTTTAAATACAATATGATTTACAATTTATAATAAAATGAACATACGGTGTCAAAGACATATTTTTACAATATATCAGTAGTCCTCCGGACTTGCAAGTTCCGACTAAGGGTTATTTCCACACATCAGTGTCCTCAATATATTGATATACTCGTATTTTAGTGAAGGACTTTTTTAAAAAGTCTATTAAACAATTTTTTTTTTAATTTTGTGTCCGATTGAAAGTGGTAACTATCTGTCAGTGTCAAAGTGATATTAAACAATTTTCGATTATAAATCTGATCGAGCTAGATAACTTGTTGAAGTATATCGACGGTAAATAATATATAGATACTATAGATAGATACGATATAGAACTATTACCGAAGATCTGTTGTTCTGATGGCACCAAAACGAAAACCGAAAATGTTCTGCCTTTAATTGAACTTTCCAATTACAGTACACATTCACAAGCACTTGGGGCACATTACGCTATCAATATTGTGCACCAAATCTCAAAATATTTCAAGTTCGCGCCAAAAGTTCCTTCAGTTACTTTCTTAAAAAATTGCTCAAAAATTGTTTTTTTTTTTTAATTTCCTGATAAAACTTGGGGCCAATGTCATTTCATCATTTTATTTACAAATTATAGTATAATTAAATTTTCTATAACATAGTGTATCGACTGTTTGTTATTTCGTATGGAGAAAACAAATGGGCTAAGTTGTTTGGAGAGGCCTATGTACAGCTACAACTGTAAACTATCCCACATAGCGATGTTCGAGTGGCAGCAGCGTCGAGTTTATTTTTTCATCTATCGTTTCGTCTCATTCCATGAACGTCGTAAAAGTGTTTTTAATATAATTGTGACACTATTTCACATTTCGTGACTATTACAAATCGTTTCAAAATAGCAACATTTTTAGGTATATTTTCTTTTAGCTGTATTATTAGGTTCGATGTTTTTTTTTTTTTAATTTTGTGTCAGATTGAAAGTGGTAACTATCTGTCAGTGTCAAAGTGATATTAAACAATTTTCGATTATAAATCTGATCCAGCTAGATAACTTGTTGAAGTATATCGACGGTAAATAATATATAGATATATAGAGATACTATAGATAGATACGATAGAGAACTATTACCGAAGATCTTTTGTTCTGATGGCACCAAAACGAAAACCGAAAATGTTCTGCCTTTAATTGAACTTTCCAATTACAGTACACATTCACAAGCACTTGGGGCACATTACGCTATCAATATTGTGCACCAAATCTCAAAATATTTCAAGTTCGCGCCAAAAGTTCCTTCAGTTACTTTCTTAAAAAATTGCTCAAAATTGGTTTTTTTTTTTTAATTTCCTGATAAAACTTGGGGCCAATGTCATTTCATCATTTTATTTACAAATTATAGTATAATTAAATTTTCTATAACATAGTGTATCGACTGTTTGTTATTTCGTATGGAGAAAACAAATGGGCTAAGTTGTTTGGAGAGGCCTATGTACAGCTACAACTGTAAACTATCCCACATAGCGATGTTCGAGTGGCAGCAGCGTCGAGTTTATTTTTTCATCTATCGTTTCGTCTCATTCCATGAACGTCGTAAAAGTGTTTTTAATATAATTGTGACACTATTTCACATTTCGTGACTATTACAAATCGTTTCAAAATAGCAACATTTTTAGGTATATTTTCTTTTAGCTGTATTATTAGGTTAGATGTTTTTTTTTCAGCAAACGTAACTTTCCAGATTTCAACCAATAATAATACAAATGCATTATTCGCGTTAAATATTTTCTTACACGAAAAGTATTGTACTTCGGCCATAGTATAAACGTTGCGTTCTATTCTGGGGATCGATATCAGAGTTTTTTAAAATTAATAATAGCAACCGTCGTTCTTTATTTAAAATGCATGAATGAAAAATCATTTTCCATGTAAATAATTATAATTATACAACTTTCAAAAGTTGTGAGGAATCCTTATAACTTATAAGGACTCTTTTGTCTTACTACGGAACTTCTGTTGATCAAAGCTTTGACAAGATTTCTATTTTACAGACACACATGGTACAGCTAACCACGCTGGCTTAACACGGACAGATCTGTAACACATATATAAAATATGAATATATTATACACATGAACCTCTCTCATAAAATGTTCTAAATGTTGCTGAAAAACGAATTCAAGAATGCAGCGTCAAAATAGCATTAGATTACTCTTTCACTCACTAGCCACCTGCTCGCGCGTCCTACCGCCGAAGCTGTAAAGCCCACCGGGCCTGCCAGCCAACACACACCTTCATTGCTGATCCCGACATAACCAGTCACCTCCCCCCCCTAAAAAAAATACCAGTATTTTCGATTGTTGTCGACGCCTTTGTCTTTGATTGGACCCCGGGAGCGGGAAAATTGTGAACAGTGTCATCACTTTTTTTTTTTAATATGATAATGATCAAATAGTTTGTAGTTCATTCGTTTGGAGCATACGGATAGAACCAACTCGGTCCTTGGACTAATATCGCATTGGTATGCGACAACCAAACGTCGAAGATGAACAATGGGAACGCTAATGACACTGTGCTATTCGATGTAGATACGGTGGTTCGAACTATAAAACTACAAGTCGCCACATTTGTGGGTTTCCATAGGATAAGTCTCTTAAATTTTAGTCAGGTACTATATTTTGCATTGAATGTTTACGCTCCAAATAAGGGGACGAAATAATAGGGAATTTTCAATCTATTTTTTTTTATTTATTTATCTCTTCTACGTTTAGAATTTTAATTAAAGGAGCATTTTTAGATTTTCGATCAGAAATCTGTCTTTAAATTAGCTTTATGAATACTATGAGCTACTAAAACTGGCTCTTAAACGAAAAATAGCTCGGACGTGGTATAGAGCCAAGCGGAAGCTTTTTTTTGCTACTGCTCGAATGGGCCGGCTAATACTGGTGTGAAGTAGTGACACTTCTTGAGCTTTTGCGTTTCGTTCGATGATTGAGGTAATCGGAGGCCCACTCCCACCCCTCCTCATCCTCTCTTGTCTCCCTCTAATATCATTAAAGGTCGGCAACGCACATAAAAAAATGTACTGACTGTAGCATATAATAACCGTTACACTGAGTCATTTATAACTTATTATTTGACATTGTAATTTATTACTTATCTAAAAACAGGGAGGGCATCCTTGTCTTACCCACTGTATCTGACTCTCAATTTCATTTGCCTACGTCATTTTTTTTTATTACCACCGTTTCGTAATTAGGTTCTTCTGACGGAGAAGAAACAAGCGAATATACCATGCTGGACATGCGGATTGATGTACGCAGTACCAGGGTATACTTGCACAATAGATGCTGCACCCTATCACGAGCGAATGGAAATGTGGAATTTCCACCAGCACCGGTCTGTTCCTTAAGATCTTCCTCAAATAAGATAATTCTTTATTAATCCTATAATCAATCTCCTTTTTCTTCGTAATACCAACTTGAGTTAATTCGACTATTAAGGTCAACCAGGACAAGACACGGTTGCCAGGAAGAGATTGCCGCCAATTTGTTCCTACTAAATTACTTCCGTTTTTTTTTTTTTTATTTCGTGGTGAACAATAAAGCCTATTAGTGATCATCATCTGCAATCAGATTTCTGTTGTAATGTTTTATCGTAAAATTTAATTCAAAGTTATAGTCCCAAACATATCCGCATATTTAATTTCTCAATATGGTAACCCGCGCGGTTGCGCATTATTCCGATGCGTGCTCATAATTACGTACAATTATTGTTCGCTGAAACGGGAGCTATCGGTGGATCAGGATCGCGTTCCGATTCGCTTCTGACTAGTGTAGTTTCTACATTAGAACCTTTTCTTAACAGTCCTACGAATATATATGACAGTGTTCTTAAAGGCTGGCAACGCACTTGCAGCGCCTGTGGTGTTACAGATGTACGTGGGTGATGGTAATGCTTGTTTTCCCACCATTTTTGGGATGTTAATAGAATGGTAGATTTACAAGACGTACAATAAAATGTAATGCGCGAGACAAAGCATTCCGGGATGCAGTTTTAATGAACACACTTGTGTCTATAGTTTACAAAACATTTTATTTTTTTATTATAGTATACAAAATAGACAAACAAGACAAGATAAAAGAAAAGTGCACAAATAGTGGCATAGTAGGTACATGTTTTCTTAGACTTACAAAACGAAATTATCTGAAAGGTAAAAAGTAGTAAAGTAGCATCCTGTAAGTGCCCACAGCTGGGCAAAGGCAAAATTCTAAAATATCTGAGAGGGTTGTGGAGCCGAGGATGGCCCTCCACGCTGCTCCAGTCCGGGTAAGCGGGCTTGACATTATTTCTCAGACATGCAAGTCTCCTCGCGAAGTTTCCCAGCACGGGATCGGACCCGGGTCACTCGCGCTCTATGAAACTAAAGCGAGCTCCCTGACCACCAAGCTACAACGACACGTCCGTGGTCCAAAAGCTTATGACGTTATAATATCGCCAACGTCATATTTATGTAAAATACTTCTAGCGTAAAGATATGGTAATACACACATGCACTTCTGAGGCACCAATTTCAGCAACGTACCAAATTTGGGCTTTTCCGGTTTTTCTGTGGGACCAATTTCAGCGACGTACCAAATTTGGGCCTTTTCCCGGTTTTTCTGAGGCACCAATTTTAGTAACGTACCAAATTTGGGCCTTTTTTCCGGTCTTTTTGAGAACTCAAAGAGACCCGGTCTTTTTGAAAATTCAGAATTGCGTCAGACTCAGCGAAAATTTCGGGTCCTGCGAAATTATCGTGCCGGTCTTCGACTCGGGTCCGACGGATCTTTATAATAGATAGATCTATGGCGAACAATTTTATAGTTTCTAACCCCCTTTTTTTAACGAAACAATACTGATCGTAGCAAAAATTATAAAGTTCGGGATTTCTTAATCAGCTGCCGGAATACTTTTTTTTTAAATAAATATGTACCTATCGTAGCAAGGCTTCCTCGGGACCAAGATTTTAAAGGACTAAAATAAATTCCTTACATTTGCTGCTATTTCCTAACAAGTTTTAAAACATATTGGTCTCTCGTTTTCATGGTAAACAAGATGATTATATCAATGGATAGGGGTGGGAAAACGAGCTAACATTCCACCTGATGGTGGCTACTGCAGCCCGTGGACACCTGCAAATACTTCAATCGAAGGAGGACAGAGAACCGGAACAAAACAGTGATAGCACTGCTGGATTGGCGGCAGAGATTGGTAAGAGTGTTGTGGCAACCTAGACCACCCCTGGGCATAGATGGAATCTACCATCTGTTAAAATCAATTGTTGCTTTAAACCGTTCCTAATAGAAAGTGATTTGAAGGTGAGACAGACACAGTGACCAACGAAACGATTGGAAACGCTAAAAATGGGTTAAAATACATTGTACTTGAAACACCGTACGTTACTCTCGCCCCAATATTTTTCTTTTCATGAAAGTATCTAATTGTTTAACGTGAAAAGATATTTATTAAGGCTAAGAGAATAAAGATTGTGTAAAACATTTACAAGTTATAACGAAAAATCGGTGCAACGCGTAACAAATATTGTAAGATGGGCATGAACGTCAATTTTTAATTTTACCGCCGACAAAAATTAGTTTATTTTGGCGGCCGGGATACAAATACAAAAACATTTAGCGAGTGTGAGAAGTGAGAAAATATTACGTAAACATCTGTGCGAAGAAATTTTTCTTTTCATGAAAGTATCTAATTGTTTAACGTGAAAAGATATTTATTAAGGCTAAGAGAATAAAGATTGTGTAAAACATTTACAAGTTATAACGAAAAATCGGTGCAACGCGTAACAAATATTGTAAGATGGGCATGAACGTCAATTTTAATTTTACCGCCGACAAAAATTAGTTTATTTTGGCGGCCGGGATACAAATACAAAACATTTAGCGAGTGTGAGAAGTGAGAAAATATTACGTAAACATCTGTGCGAAGAAATTTTTCTTTTCATGAAAGTATCTAATTGTTTAACGTGAAAAGATATTTATTAAGGCTAAGAGAATAAAGATTGTGTAAAACATTTACAAGTTATAACGAAAAATCGGTGCAACGCGTAACAAATATTGTAAGATGGGCATGAACGTCAATTTTAATTTTACCGCCGACAAAAATTAGTTTATTTTGGCGGCCGGGATACAAATACAAAACATTTAGCGAGTGTGAGAAGTGAGAAAATATTACGTAAACATCTGTGCGAAGAAATTTTTCTTTTCATGAAAGTATCTAATTGTTTAACGTGAAAAGATATTTATTAAGGCTAAGAGAATAAAGATTGTGTAAAACATTTACAAGTTATAACGAAAAATCGGTGCAACGCGTAACAAATATTGTAAGATGGGCATGAACGTCAATTTTAATTTTACCGCCGACAAAAATTAGTTTATTTTGGCGGCCGGGA
Source organism: Bhutanitis thaidina (assembly GCA_029286595.1). Lineage (NCBI taxonomy): Eukaryota > Metazoa > Arthropoda > Insecta > Lepidoptera > Papilionidae > Bhutanitis > Bhutanitis thaidina. Next base: position 15,530,609 of record JAGSMS010000010.1, read on the forward strand.
TACAAATACAAAACATTTAGCGAGTGTGAGAAGTGAGAAAATATTACGTAAACATCTGTGCGAAGAAATTTTTCTTTTCATGAAAGTATCTAATTGTTTAACGTGAAAAGATATTTATTAAGGCTAAGAGAATAAAGATTGTGTAAAACATTTACAAGTTATAACGAAAAATCGGTGCAACGCGTAACAAATATTGTAAGATGGGCATGAACGTCAATTTTAATTTTACCGCCGACAAAAATTAGTTTATTTTGGCGGCCGGGATACAAATACAAAACATTTAGCGAGTGTGAGAAGTGAGAAAATATTACGTAAACATCTGTGCGAAGAAATTTTTCTTTTCATGAAAGTATCTAATTGTTTAACGTGAAAAGATATTTATTAAGGCTAAGAGAATAAAGATTGTGTAAAACATTTACAAGTTATAACGAAAAATCGGTGCAACGCGTAACAAATATTGTAAGATGGGCATGAACGTCAATTTTAATTTTACCGCCGACAAAAATTAGTTTATTTTGGCGGCCGGGATACAAATACAAAACATTTAGCGAGTGTGAGAAGTGAGAAAATATTACGTAAACATCTGTGCGAAGAAATTTTTCTTTTCATGAAAGTATCTAATTGTTTAACGTGAAAAGATATTTATTAAGGCTAAGAGAATAAAGATTGTGTAAAACATTTACAAGTTATAACGAAAAATCGGTGCAACGCGTAACAAATATTGTAAGATGGGCATGAACGTCAATTTTAATTTTACCGCCGACAAAAATTAGTTTATTTTGGCGGCCGGGATACAAATACAAAACATTTAGCGAGTGTGAGAAGTGAGAAAATATTACGTAAACATCTGTGCGAAGAAATTTTTCTTTTCATGAAAGTATCTAATTGTTTAACGTGAAAAGATATTTATTAAGGCTAAGAGAATAAAGATTGTGTAAAACATTTACAAGTTATAACGAAAAATCGGTGCAACGCGTAACAAATATTGTAAGATGGGCATGAACGTCAATTTTAATTTTACCGCCGACAAAAATTAGTTTATTTTGGCGGCCGGGATACAAATACAAAACATTTAGCGAGTGTGAGAAGTGAGAAAATATTACGTAAACATCTGTGCGAAGAAATTTTTCTTTTCATGAAAGTATCTAATTGTTTAACGTGAAAAGATATTTATTAAGGCTAAGAGAATAAAGATTGTGTAAAACATTTACAAGTTATAACGAAAAATCGGTGCAACGCGTAACAAATATTGTAAGATGGGCATGAACGTCAATTTTAATTTTACCGCCGACAAAAATTAGTTTATTTTGGCGGCCGGGATACAAATACAAAACATTTAGCGAGTGTGAGAAGTGAGAAAATATTACGTAAACATCTGTGCGAAGAAATTTTTCTTTTCATGAAAGTATCTAATTGTTTAACGTGAAAAGATATTTATTAAGGCTAAGAGAATAAAGATTGTGTAAAACATTTACAAGTTATAACGAAAAATCGGTGCAACGCGTAACAAATATTGTAAGATGGGCATGAACGTCAATTTTAATTTTACCGCCGACAAAAATTAGTTTATTTTGGCGGCCGGGATACAAATACAAAACATTTAGCGAGTGTGAGAAGTGAGAAAATATTACGTAAACATCTGTGCGAAGAAATTTTTCTTTTCATGAAAGTATCTAATTGTTTAACGTGAAAAGATATTTATTGCTGTACCCTACCGCCCGGATGTTATACCTCAAGACGAGGTTTACGTCGGATTACATAGCTCGTAATTCTCAATCTCACATTTCTTTATCAGCCCACCAACAGTCCACAGCTGGGCACAGAACAGGGCTCTCCCGATGAGAGAACGAAACTCTACGAACACTTGACGCTGCTACCCCAGCTGGTATGTGCATTTTTGTTTTTTTTTATGGTTATTCCGCCCATATGTCGGATGCCATGAGATTTTTATGAACCGTTCGGTTCTTACGACATCCACTGAGAGGCATTTTATTGGCATCAGCATTTCCGTTCACTGATGAACATAAGCATCTCCTAATGGGAGGATTTTGTCTAATCACCAGCGTTTTGGTGATCACAGCCCCAACCTCGCACCTTCGACCCTGCTTCCTGCTAACAGATTCAGTTTTTTAGATTACCCCAGAAAAGTGTCTGTCTGTGGCAAGAACTTGAAAGACCTCTCGTGTGGCGAGTCATCCATCTCCCTTTAGTATGGTTGAGCAGGTCAGTGGCTGCTACATGCGGCATACTCTTTTTTTATGGGAAAGGCTGCAAACGAACAAGCGGTTCACCTGATGGTAAGTGATTACAGTCGCCTCTTCAACACCAGAGGTGCTGGAGGTGCGTTGCCGGCCTTTAAGGGTATTCGGGAAATGGGAGGGAGGATGAGGAGGGGGATGGGGGAGGTGGAGTGAGCGTCCGGATACCTCACTCACCGAACGAAACGCATTAGAAAGGTTGGCTCTTGTAAGTGCTCTGCAGACTTGCTTGCTGCTCAAGTCTGAGCACTTGTGGTTTAACTTTGTGGTTTACTATATTCTTGTAGAACGCCATCAGTTGTCTATGGGAGCATGTCTTTTTTTTAACATTGTATGCTTTACAATTATTATAATAAAACGTTTAGTTTACGGAGTAACTTCGTCTACGCTACGGTAGATGTAACGAAAAAAAAATTTACATATCAATAACATTTGACAAAGAATTTTCATTCATTCATTCGTTCTTATTCTAGAATACAAACGTGAGCGAGTGCGGGCCTCCGGTTGCCCCGCTCGCCGAACGAAACGCAGAAGCACAAACGCTTTACTTCACTCCGGTGTTCAGCGAAGCCATGGTGCTACCACGTTCGAGCCGGCCCATTCGAGCACCAGCAGAAGCCGCCGCTTGGCTCCCCCACGCACAGAACTGTGCGTTTATTATCATTGGAGTTGCTTCATAAATAATCCCCGGTGAAAATAGGGTTGAAACTATAAAAAAATCTCTCGACTTTTAGTATTTTATGTCGAGTATATAAGGTCGTGAGAGCTTTATTAATTTATTTAAGTATTAATAAGCACTCAAATTCAACACCATTGCCGATCAGATTAGGCCAAAACATGACAAAGGCATTCGACCGGACGTTGGTCGGAGCTGCGTCTCGAGTTACATTTGATCGATGTTGTTTGCCAGTCTCCATGCCGTGCCAACCCCTGTCCGTCCGCAGACATTAAATTGACAGTCTGATGGATTTGAACAAACCCTAAAGATAGTCCCCTCGGGGTATTTCCATAAAACTGAGGATTTGAACATTTCCTTTAACGCCTGTAGTTCAGGGATCGTAATGTTGGTACTTAATTAATACAATGAAACTATATATATATATATTTCTTTTAAAAAACATGCAAAAGCAATATCCCCAATCCCATTCGAAATATTTTAAAACACTCGTTGAATTAATCTAACTGACAATCAACACTAATTGCATAGCTAATGCGTCTACTGGGATAAAAATTCGGTGAATACATACTTAATCTTTGAAAGTACATGCTTAATCAATCAAAAAAAAATATCCGTTAAATGTCGCACACCTGGCAACCCTGCGCGTCAACACGTGTTCTTATAGCAAAAGCAATTAACGTCATCCTCGCATTATTGCCCACAATTAAAATAACAACCAGCTCTGGTATATTGCCATTATTATATTTTTATTCATAGAGGGCGAATAGTTATTTTAAGAGTTTCTTTGTCCGAGGTACAATTTAGTTTTGTCATTAAAAAAATGTTATACATATTTAAAGTAAAGCCTAAAACAATGACTTTCATAGAAACAATTTCCACTTCAACCGGCGAAACTTTGGCGTCTATTGTGTTACAATAACAAAAGACTTATATTTAAGACCAACGGGAGGACTAAATTTTTATAGTTTATGCCTAAGCTGTTTACGGTAGGTACGTCGAAGACTCAAGGACGAATATAATAAGATTTATGATTTCTCGTGGGTCAGACACATCTATTGGAAAGAAAAATATTTTAATAACTGTTATATATATATATAATTCACATCGAGTTGTGACACCTATTCTTAATTTAACTTAACTTTGAATAACAATTAAAAACAAAATCACCACCAATCAGATACAATACGCAGCGATACCGAAATCTTTCTGATGACGCTTCACCTGACATAATAATAGAATTTCTATGTCACACCTCAATTACTAAACATTATCGTCAGTAATGGTGAAACACGAAAATTCCTTTTAAAAGATTATAAACGTTCCAACTCAATGCGTATGCGTGTATTTAAAATATGAATGAGAATTTAAAAAAAAAGGATATTTCTGTGATTTTCGAAGTCTAAATTTAAGTCTTTAAGTAAAATCCGTCAATAATTCGGAAGTTGGAGTAAAAATTATGACATTTGAGGTTGTGTTGCCCCGTTAAATTGTCTGTTGAATCAAGCTAGTAGTGATGTGTTGCATCATTTAAACATATCGATAAAATTAAGTTTTAATTTGTGTAAGTTAAATAAATGAATAAAAAAAAAGAACTCAACGGAAACCACCATAACTTGTGTGGTACTAATATTGACTGCGGCTGGTGTATGAGCCAGCAGTAACGTATGCGCGCACACGACCAAACAATACAGTCGACAAGAGTGCACCACGAACCACATAAAACCGCCCCAGACTTAAGTTCAGTGACTTAACGCGCGTCGGTGAATGGCTGGACGCATAAAGACCCTTCTGTCCGATGTGTTTCATAGCTATATTAATGGGATCGATGTCGCTCGACTTCACAATACACGCATATAACTATTTATTGTCAAGCCAGTGACATATTCTATGCCTTCACTCTGGACAGCGACAGCCCAAGTTTTGAGATTTCTCTATAATAAGTAGCTTAGCAGGAATAGCGTTCTCAGAGCCTGGCGTTCTGTATCAGGTTTTTGTTCTTGTTACATGTTTCGACATAGTTCTGTCTCTGCAGAAAGTTATGACATCCGGTAAGTCCACTGATGTTTTGCATTGAAAATTAACTGTATACGAAAAAGAATCAAAAAGGAATCCCTTATCTTAGATACTAACTTCATAGATTAAGTAATACCTTGCAAGCACACCTGAGGCCATGGTTCGAATTATGAAAGTTCCGAATACCATCGATTGTAAAAAATCGGTAGTAAATGCGTATTCGATATAATTATGCTACTTATTACGATTAACATTGGAAATTCTATTGCTATGCGTCATTTCAGGACTCATGACTCTCTAAGGGATATAATAGTAATATGTGAAAGTTTGTTCGTTTGTCATTCAATCACACATAAACAGCGGAATAGGTTTTTATGAAATTTGTTATGAATATACCATAAAACCTAACTAAACATAGACTAATTTCACAAACATCTAATATAGTAGTAGACTAAACATGACAGTTAATAAAACGTGATCAAAAACGCACACTAATAAACTACTCATACATACAAAACCGTGGTCTAAATTACCGAATAAAAGATAATCCAGTGTTATTTTCCTATGTTGCTTGTTCACACATAAGGGCGCTTTTTTAATGTTGACAATCGTTTTTCGTCGAAGAAAAAGATACTTTAATACTTTCGCATTTCAACATCGTGAATTGTGTTTGCAGTTTTTACTAAATAAGAAAATAAAGATAGCATTATATCTGTCTTAAGTGTGATCGAATAAGATATATGAAACCAAATTGAAAAGATATACGGGAAAACTGGCTTAGTCTGTTATTAAATATCTGTGGCTAATTTTACTATAGGAAATCCGCATGGAAAATCATGTGAAACAGAACGGTTTCCTAGAGTGAGAAAAAGCAGATCGCGGAGATAAAAAGAGAGTGAATTCGAATGTGTTTACCTTTATTATCTATCAATGCGTGGAACGTTTGTTTACTCAGCTGCAGCAATGCTGTGCGCATCGGTTAATCATTGGAACGATTTGTTTCCAATAGGGATGTTGCTGAATGTCGATAAATTATCGACATAAGCGAGATAACAGGGGATTTTTTTTCAGTCTTCATTCACCAGTCTATTAAAATGAACTACTGAAAAGAGCTATCTCGCCAAGAAAGCTCCAGCAAAAGCATTTCTTTAAATGTTTGCCCATACTCACCACGCTGGTGAAGCAGGTTGGTGAGCTTAGCGCCGGTACATTTAGGTTTGGCTATAAATATTGGCGGATAAATGTTCCACCACCATTTGGTTGCCATATCCTCCTTTGTTCCCTAGCACCACATGCAAATCAGTGAGGCAATTGGAGAGAAAGATAATATATTCTCCCTTAAATCCCTTTTTCATATTCGAGTATAATGTGTTCTATATATTATTTATGTTACAGTGTACGATAAGTGATTACCGACACATCTACGTACATATGCAACACCAGAGGAGCTGCCGGTGCGTCACCGGCCTTTGAAGATATTTTGGGAGGGGTGAGGGGAAAGGATAATGGTGGGGAGGTAGCTCCGGCTTACCTCACTTACCAAACAAGACTCAAATGCTTAAGATGCCTATACTTAAGGCTGGTATTTTGCGAGGCCGTGGTACTTACCACGGTCGAGTCGGCCCATTTGAGCAGCAGCAACAGCCGCCACTTGGCTCTCTTGCGTAAATATTATTGAGATACGATTTATGTGATGCATGTCTTTCCAATTTTTCTCTATGGTGATGAAACTTGGTCCTTGAGATTCGACGAAAAATCGTTGCACTAGAGATGTAGTCTTATAGAAGCGTCATGAAGATCTCGTTGATGACATTCTGCATTAATAATTAAACAGTGAAAGATGTAGATACCTACATATAAATATAAATATCGTATGAATTGTTATACATACTTGCATTAAGTATTTATGAGCAAGTTTATTGAAATGAATGAATTACAAATAACCCCTTTCATAAGCTCTTTAAATTTTAAAATTATATAGGTATACTATGTAGGTACTTACAGGGAAAAATAGTAGGCAGAGATAAAGGATTTCTATATGGTACGACTCAGCAAACTCAGCTGTTGTAAAACGGGATTACCAAAAACTACAATTACCGTCTGGGTAGGTTTTACCTAAAAGTAAAACCTATATAATACAACATTCATCTTTTTCTGCTAAGTCATAATAAATGCACTCGGACTCTTCATGTAACTTTTGTTTTAAATATGTCGATATTAGATATGTACATCTCTAATTATCAGTAAAATACGACACTTTTATATCGCGTTCACGTTAAGTGACCGATTACTTGGCGCTTTCTAACGATGTGTTCGAATTTATTTAGATGGACTGAGTAGTCTATAAATGATTTGTTTTAAAGATAAAATTTTTTTTTTTTTAAATTGTAACAAAAATGCATATTCAGTAAGCAACACTTCTTTCACAGGTATGGATGCGTATTTAAGGTTTTTCCATGTTTTCTTACGACGTTTTCCTTCACCGCTGTGCACGTGGTAAATTCAGCACTCTAAATTGCCATTAACAATTTTATGCGAATATATGAGGCCAGTGTAGATAGTAGAGTAGGGAGAGGAAGACCTAGGCGATCAAATCGGAGACGTTCTGAAAAAAGGCCAGGTCAAGAGTACTCTAAACCAACGAGCATGCATGCGAAGATTGATGAAAGTGGACGAAGCGAAAGACGTACGGCAGGACCGTGGCAAGTGGAAGAAGATTGTCTCTGCCTACCCCGGTGGGAACAAGGCGTGAGGTGGGAGGAGGCATGAGATACGTAGTCTATAAGTCTAATAAAATTATAGCGCTATTTTTTACTTGTTTCCTTTTATCATGCGAAAGGGAGCAAACGAGCAAGCGGCTCACCTGGTGGTAAGTGATTACCGTCGCCCACGTACACCTGCAACAGAAGAGCCGCAGGTGCGTTGCCGGCCTTCAAGGATATTTGGGAGATAGGAGGGAGGATGAGGCCTTCTGCCTACCCCGTTGGGAATTTTGGTGGTGCCGCGACACCGGTGGTCGAGCCCTGGTTTCCTGGCCCTGGCCCAGTAGGCTACCACGGCACATGTATGGTATGTATATCAACACATATAGATTTAGTAAAGATTATATCTTTTCACGTCTGTGTTGTAGCAAAATGAGAACATAAAATCGCAAGTGTGTTCAAAAATAGAACATCCACGTACGATGTTTATGGCGGCGATTACTTTCACGTAGTTATTTTTTAAATTTAAGAAACGTTACATCGCAATGAATACGTGCAGCGCAATGGGATAACGGATCAGCTGGGACTTCAAAGAATACACATCGTTGTGACACGCCGTTTCAATATGGCGCCGAAGTAAACAAATATCATTTCATCGCTTCCCTCGAATGTATAGTCACAATAGGTAAGTATTTACGCGTTATGTATGTATGTATAGGTTCGCTATGAGTTTTTCATTATAGCAGGATATTTTAAAATATAGCATATTTTTTAATATGTTTTAGAGTAGACAACCTTTTTTTTAACAAATTTCAACTTTACCGGCCATCGGTGCAGTTGGCAGCAATGCTCAACACAATCCCATATTTATTTATTATAAGGAGCTGTATTTCTAATAATATAATAATAATAAAATAAAATCTAATATATAACAAAATTCGTCTAATAATCTCCTACTCCAGTGTCCCTCACAAACCTCATGCTTTGTCCGTTTATCCTTTCCTGTTCAATCCGTACTTCTTTTGAATGCGCTCCCACTCGAAATCAGAGCGTCTAACAGTCGGTACATATTTAAAAAGAAAGCTAAGGAACATATTCTTAAAAAAATGGCAGAATCATCTCAGTAATAGTCTATTTTTATATATATTTAATATTTAATTTATTAATATATTTAAAAAATATAAATGTATGTACGTACGTGTGTATGTATTTATTATTATATATGTATTTAATATTGTATGCGTATTTAAATATTGCATGTACATATAGATTTACATTTATTATAATTTTTTTTTATTCCTCTCTTTAGTTCTCTCTATTCTATCACCTACACCTACTTCATTTCATCTCTGCATCGTCCAAAGGTTGACTGGTAGAGAATGCTTCTGGCATTAAGTCCGCTTATATACATTTTCATGTATATGAAGTTTAATAAATAAAAAAAATATACATATTATAATGGGCGGGTTCAACCGCGCTCTCTCCAAGCCTAGCGTAGTGAGTACGGGCAAATATTACATGTATGGCATATTTGTTTTTGGTTGGTGCCTTCATGGATAAGTAGTGGGACTTGTAAAGGACCAATAAATGTGTTTGTGAATGTGTGTGAGATTCAAATAGGATATCATAAATAACAATGCACTCATCCAGATGCAACCTTTACTATGAAACATAATTATTTATTAAATAGCGGAACCCTGTCACACAGTGATCCTTTTTGGTAAGAGCTGATTGTTTTATTGTTCTAAATCTTTCTAGTAATCACTTGAACATCATTGAGCTCAATCGACCGGCTACTTTTAAAATAGCTAGCATAAACATGTTCAGGGTGAACGTAACAAGTATCTCTATATAATTTAAAATAGATATATTTCGATACATATTGCAGCTTTTCGAAATGAGGACTGTCCGGACCGGAAGTGGCGTGTGGCGACCCTTCTACGAAACTGTTATCGTCTATTATAATCGATAATGTAAACAAAATAATCACAGGCTTTGGATGTGTAATGTTTGCTCCGCACTTATCTTCTATAACTGAACCATGAAAATTGATGATCTTGTGATTCATTTTCTTTTAGTTTGAGTTCTTTGTTTACGCTCTAGTGTGTTACGCACCCGGTTTTAGAATAGTATTGTATTAGTTTAACATGGCTATTAGTATCTGAAATGAATGATAGATTGACAAAAAATGAAATATAAAATATACATAGGTATAATTGGAGATCTTATTGCTTAAAAGCCATCACTGCCAGACAACAGAAAAGAGGATATAATGATTAGTTGGATTAGGCTTAAGGTTGTACGCAAGTAATTAAAAAAAATATGTATATACTCATATATATATACGAGTATTTGCATGTATATGATAACTAAGATATTTTTAAGACAGATGTACGAGGGTCTGAAAAGTTTCCGACCTTCACGTGAAGTTGGATGGTCAAAAAAATCTTGGTAATGTGGTTTTGCATCGTTCGACAGATACTACATTAAAATTTTTGCCATTTTAGACGGGCAGTTGCTGTTTGACCATCGTTTGAGTGAGTCAATGTGAGTTTTTGCGAAAATGGAAAAAATCTAATATCGAGCTGTCATTGAATATTTGTTTTCCAAACTGCGTCTGCGCAAATCAATCATTTATCACCGTTAAATTTTGAGCAGATGAATTTAAGCGAGGGCGAAACTGCTTGGGAGACGATGAACGTTCCGGACAGCTAATAATTGCAACCACTGACTATATAAATTATTTTATAGAGAATGACGCCGAGTAGACTTACAAGGAAACTGGAAAAATAAAAATAAATTTTAAAGAGAAAATATCTTGTATCATTGTTAGGTCGCAAACTGTTCAGATCGCCCACGTACACACACATATGTTTACGTGTACGTACGTAAGTTCATAGTTCCGGTAATCCGGTGTTAACTGCTAAAACTCTATGTCTATGAATCTGTATGTTTTAGGTTAACTTCAAAAGCGACTATGCAGAGGTTTTAATTAAAAAGGGTGGGTGTGTATTATTTTTTTTATTAGATGATGAGAAGAAGATTATACATGTTATTGGATGAGAAGAAACTTTTGGTCTGATCGATAGTTTGGTAGCCCTTTGTTAGGTTAGTTAGGTGATTTCCACTAAGCATTTACTGCTCCTGACATGAAAATAAGTAGGAGAAGAGGAAAGATACCTCATTAGTCAGACATTCTTAGACTATAGTGTATAAATAGTAAGTATATGTGTGTCTGTTGCAACCTTGTAAAGACAAGCGCATTGTAGGACGACCTCTCACGAGATGGAGTGACGACCTGCACTGTTGCGGAAGCAGGTTGTTTAGCACTGTTCCCTGTTTGTAGCAAGACGGAGGCCTGTGTTCAGCTCTGGATTTGTGATGAACAATCCCTGAGTTAATTAGTCAACATTGAGATAGAACAATTGAGATGAGATTTCCAAGGTTTTTTCCTTACTCGACACTAACTATACCCACGGGAAGAAAGGGGGTAACAAATTATGGTACACCCCTGCCACATGACATTTACTTAGCCAAATAAAAAAAGAACTAAACATAACAGCACTGCAATACATTCTTACAGATCCTTTTAATCTTGATCGTATTAAGCTCGGGACACAATCAATGTGTATCAATCGACTGCAGGGGACGAAGTTCGAGGCGAAATAATAGGTTAGGGATGATACGGGAATAAATTTTGACAACCCCACAACTGACAATTCGTCGTAGGGTTGTCACAATTTATGGCTTACTAACATTTATTGCATTATCTTAAAAGATCGCTTTCACTCCGTTATATCTATATCATCAATATAAATAAACGGACGAGTCTTTGTCTGTCCGAACCGATATAAGCCTAAATCACTATGGAAGGTTTTGACTTTATAAATAGAATGTAACCTTACAACTAAACTGTTATTTATATGAATGCTCGAATGGGCCGGCTCGACCCGATTGGTACCACGGCCTCGCAGAATACCGGCGTGAAGTAGAGGCATCTTGTGCTTCTGTGTTTCGTTCGGCGAGTGAGGTAACCGGAGGCCTACTCCCCTTCCTGATCCTTCCTCCTGTCTCCCAAATACCCTTAAAAACCGCCAATGCACCTGCAGCACATCCGGTGTTGGAGATGTACGTGGGCGACGGTAATCACTTACCATCGGGTGAGCCGCTTGCACGTTTGCCGCCTTTCCATCCAACACGTCTGTCCATACATCTGTGTTTCTTTTCGATACATCTCTGACAAGTTCATAGTAAACCATTGTATATTTTTAAACGTTACCAAAGTGCATGTCACAAAGCCTAAATTGATGGAAAGAAATTAATGAACTTTCGATATATGACCGTAATAACTTAATCAAGAGATATTGGGACATCGATAAAGAAATAGTAAATTTTTTTGATCGATTTAATTATTTTTCTGCGTGTTGGCCATAATATATGCCGCTGTACAGCGTGCCAACAGCGTATGTACGTGGGGGTTTTAGTTGGTCCGGCAACTTGACATCTTCAACCCGGGTGCGAGCACCTTTCCCCCACGTTAAACTAAAAAAAACCTATCGTCACTTCAACATCGGCACTCGAGCAAGAAAAAGAAATAGAACATTGGAAGACAGTAGAACATTGTTGGTAATCCTTATTAAATAAATAAAAATAAATAAATAAATAAAATAAAGACATAAGAAGCAAGAAAACTGTTAAATAAAAAGATATAAGCATCGGGGGTATTTTTATATATTCTCATCTGATTGGGTTGTATATATAAATACCTATAGATACAAATAATACCATAAAATAAATAATATTTAATAAAATTAAATAGATAATTAAAACCCAACCAGATGGATCTTCCGGCAGGGGAGACCAGACGGCCTAGGGTTAGGGAGAGAGGAAAAGAAACCGGGGGACAATGCGAGCAGTATCTAGTAGCACCACCTTCTGCATTTGAGCTCGGTCCGTCACGGAGTCCCAGCCGCCTCAGATGTTCCAAGAGGCTGACTGGGATTTGCCCATTCGCAGAGACGACGATCGGAATAATTTCGGACGGCATACCACCCCACATATGGGTTACCTCGTGAGCCAGGTCCAGATATTTTGTCTTCTTGTCTGTTTCGGCTTTCACGAAGTTCTCGTCATATGGAATGGTGATGTCGACCAAAAATATCTTCGACTGTGCCCGGTCCATCAACACGATGTCAGGCTTGTTCGCATGAATCGTCCTGTCCGTGCTAATGGACCGGTCCCAATAGAGTCTAGCGCGGTCATTTTCGAGCACGGCTTCCGGCGAGTATGTATGGTAAGAAATTCATTATTTCTTGTAATAGAATCAGTGATCGTCAATAAATAGTCATCGATCTAGAATTTTCTTCCCGCGTGTTCCAGCATCTCACAGAAACTGTTATCCAGTCTGAGCTTCTCGTATGATCAAAGTTTCAAGTCTCCAGCTCATCGGGAAATTAGTTTCAAATCGATTGCGAAATTTGCACCGAACTGACAGACAAAGAAGCGAGTAAATAAGAACGAGTTAAAAAATTTTTCACGTCACGGTGTTAAAAAGTTATTCTAGAATTGAACTACGAAGGTACAAAACGATAGAAATAAAACTATACTACCATTCTAAAAGATTACAAAAATGGCTCAGGGTTGCCAAATGTAATTATGCGGTCATTTAGATGAGACAGAGCAAGATAGATTTACTGATTACCTCGATAACAATTAAAATCATACGTTTCATTTACTTTCAGTTATCATGATCTCAAATTGTGTATACAGATATGTCATGCCAGAAAATTTTAAAAATAAAATTACATTAAAAAAAAAACTATATGAAGTAGTACGTGCCATTTATGAGGAGTGCATAAAATATGTTTACGTAATGACTGAATATATAACATCTACTTAACGTTGAAATAAATAGAAATGGTGCCGTGTGGTGGTAGAATCTTTCACCCTATGCCATCCCGTGGGTGTCGGTACTAGTCGACTAAGAGAAAACTCAGGAAAAGAGTCAAAACGAGAAGTCTCTGGTCCAAGCAAATCCTCTCTAAGGTTCCGTTGTGTGTTATTACTGCCTGTTAAAGAAGAACTACTCTGCAATAATGTCTCCTTTATATCTTCCATGTGAATACATGTATAAAATTTGTGTATTTCTCGGCTGAATGGGGGAAATCCTCTGCCGTCACCCTTTGTTCAGAGAAATTATTTGTTACATCTGTCATTTGTTTCGAAATTCGAATTGATTTTATTATCTCGTGGTTTCGTTTTAAAAAAAAAGTCAAATCTTACCCACGACGCCAACAACGCTGAATATGCACGCACAAATGGCGGCCATGATGGTAGCCTCGCGTGGATAAATGGTGTCTAATGTCGAGTTCTGCATAAGCTGCTCCATTTTAATTTTTAAACTATAAGCCACTTGGTACAGACACTACCGTATTTGAACACTTTCTTTACACTAAGAACATCATATATTTACTGTCATCTTATTTGTGTTTCATACAACGGGATGTGAAATTGAACTCTCGCGAACTCGTGTATGTCCGTCTGTTTAAGATTTTTTTACACTTGAGCCCTTTTCAGGTGATCTGGATTCCTTCGATGCGTTTTAGTACCGCAACGTTTTTTCTGAAACAAGAGAGCAAGAGTTTAGCAAAAGTCTGTTTGAAAAATAACCATTCGAACAACACGTTATTGGAACGTGTAAGGAAAACGCTTTGTGAATCATGGAAACATACAAATTAGGAATTAACTAAAAAAAAAAAAATTAAATCTGCTACTAGATGAGATTGAACCTACCTTACCAAAGAACCTTGCCCTTTTTTAGAAAGAAGAGGATTTATAAGACGATGAAAAATTTTAAATTATAAAAGTTCTACTAAAAAAAGTTACTTTTTAAAAGCTTAAAAGGTTAGTCTAATATCGCGTATTTTTAGATACGCGATATTATACTACATACTAACCGTTTGCCTTGTGTATTACCGTACATTTTTGTTTGTTTAATTAAATTAATTAATGATACTACTTTGTAACAATAATTATATGAAATCATTGTACCTAACAATGAAAGAAGAAAATTAAAAATGAGAAATAATGCAAGTGATTTAGCACCGAAGCAAGTTTGCGTTGAAGAGATTTTTATGAAAACGTGGGTTATATACCTACGGACTCACAAGATTTCTTTACAAACGTTAGATACAACGTTAGAATCATCTGAATAACAGACTATTATTTTTATGTATATTTAATATTTAAGTTATTAATATATTTAAATAAATATAAATGTATGTATTGTATGTACGTGTGTATATATTTATTATTGTATGTATGTGTATTGAAATATTGTATCTATATATAGATTTACATTTTTTTATAATTTTTTTCCTCTCTTTAGTTCTCTCTATTCTATAACCTACACCTACTTCATTTCATCTCTGCATCGTCCAAAGGTTGACTGGTAGAGAATGCTTCTGGCATTAAGTCCGCCTATATACATTCTCATGTATATGAAGTTCAATAAATAAATAAATACAATACAATAAAAGCTAATACACGCATGTTAAAAGCAAACATTATACTGAGCGAAGTGATGCAGTACGCCATCTTGTATTATCATAATTCTGCATAAACATCTGTAACGGATTTCTTGCACGATGGAAGCACGCGTATCGCGTACCTACTTGTTCACTGACACAGTTATGTCTCACACCGTATCCATAGAATAATCAATACATTTTATGCAACGTATTCTTTTTAATAAAAAAAAAATTAAAAGTTGTCTCGAGAATTTTACCTGTGTAAAAGTAAAGTAGCAGCCTGTAAGTGCCCACTGCTGGGCAAAGGCCTCCTTCTCAAATATCAGAGAGGGTTTCGGAGCCGGGAAGGGCCCGCCACGCTGCTCCAGTGCGGGTTGGCGGGTATATATCCTCGAAATAATATTTTTATTATTTCTTAGACATGCAGATGCTTCACTGCTGAGCACGTTGTAAATACAGCACTTTGAATTGCAATTAAGAATTTTAGTGGTGCCGGCACCAGGGATCGAACCCAGGTCACTCCGTTCTATGAAACTAAAGTGAGAGCCCTAACCACTAGGCTACCATGGTTGACAATTGCCTGTGTGGTGGAGGCGCAATAAATTACATATGGACAAAGAACCGAACCCGGAACAATTAATGTCTTGGTGGATCACACTTGTTCCGCGGGAATCGAACCCGCCGTTCCGCGGCCCCAAAGCCAACTACTTATCTACTGCGCCGTTCATATGATTTAATAACATCTTACTCGTATTCTACCTACGAAAAATAATTATACTTAATTATAGTTACGTAGCCCAGTGATCGGGGAGCTCACTTTAGATTCATAAAGCGCGAGTGAGCTGGGTTCGATCCCTGGTGGCTTGCAACAATAAAATCGTTAATGGCAATTTTTAATGCTGTGTTTACCACGTGCTCGGCCGTGAAAGAAAACATCGCGAGGAAACCAGCATGTCTGAGAAATTATTAAAAGAAAAAAAAATTAGCCGAGGATATGTGAAGTCCGCCAACCCGCACTGGATCAACATGGCGGGCCCTTTCCGGTTCTAAAAACCCTCTCAGATATTTGAGAAGGAGGCCGTTACCCAGCAATGGGCACTTACAGGCCGCTATGGAGACAGTAATACAAATTTAAAATGTAGGTTATATACCTATATTAGTGTGTAAGTTAGGTACCAGGATGTGCCGAATGCGAACGCAAAAAATAACATTTTCATTGACACGCATGCCCTAAACAAGCGTCGACGTCGGCGAAGCGTCGCATACTGTTTACCCGGCACTTTGTTCATGTGCTGTCCCAAAATTTACTGCCCACAAACCAGGGGTATTACCGGTAAGTAGGCATAAATGGAAGGGCGTTGTTTCCGAACGCATAGGTGGGTGGGTGTTTACCCGTGCCCGTATGTTACGTACGTTAATGTTTAGTTTTTTTTTTTTTTGAATTAAGAATATACGGGCAGAGATTGTTCTGGAGTCGGTAACTAGCCTTTTTTTCTGGTTTGTCGTGCCGGCACCAAGGAAATTGTCAAACAAACTTATGCATGAGTGATGAAACTGTGGCGTGGTCCTTCTCTGCAGGGGGTATGAGGAAGCACAGGGTTGCTCAGCGGGCTATAGTAAAGGCTATGGTTGATTTTTAAGCAAATAGTTTAACAGAAGTGTGGTAGAGAAAAGCGGCGGCTTTTACTGCTACTCGAATGATCGGATTGGTATTACGCCTTCGCAGAATACCGGCGTGAAGTAGAGGCATCTTATTCTTCTGCGTTTCTTTCGGCGAGTGAGGTATCCGGGGACCGTCTCCCCACTTCCCAACCCGCCTCCTTATCCTCCCTTCCATCTCCCAAATACCCTTAAAGGCCGGCACCGCACCTGCAGCACCGCTGGTGTTGCAGATGTACGTGGGCAACGGAAGTCACTTATCATCTAATGAGCCGCTTGCACGTTTGCAGCCTTTCCCTTAAGCAAAGATCAGCGAGCTTAATTGCCAATATGACAGCCACATAACTCGTTAAGGTTAACCTCCGAAAGGTTTTTGCGTGTCAAGCTCGTGGAAACCTATTCGTGGCCCGTTTAGCGCGGAGCGTGTACGACCGCGCCGATAACTGGCCACACGAACACCTACGGGATCTGTCTACCCTAGATGGTACACTCCCTCTCCATGCTCGACCAACAGAGCACCGACCACTCCCACGAGATCTCTTAAAATTTCCGCTCGCCCTTAGCAACAAGCCCCGATATAAGACGTGAAATACGTCTACAAAAAAAAAACACGACACCCAGGACCGGGGTAGCAGCAGCACGCTGAGAAGATGCCCGGAAAAGAGGCCAGGCCTCAGGGCCCTAGAAACCAAATGACGACCTGCATCGTGTCGAGGGTGGATGCTCAGCTGCGGGCCGAACTTTGTGACGATCGTTGGGAGAATATGGACTGACATAATGATATTCGAACAGTTTATTGTTTCCTAACCAGCTCCGGACCATAGGCATTTCATTTTGCACAATGTGTAATAACACACCATTGTGTTAAGTAATTAATCTGTCTGTCGTTGTATTAGTCGGGTCGATAGAAAGCAGCGGTTAGTGGAGTCGCGTATCGATTTCGGGGCTGTTAGTAAATTGGTGATGTCAAACACAAACCACTCGATTGTATTAAATTGGCATACGTAGTTAACAATGAATCTAAATAGGGTATGCACGCGTCTACGATTTTTAGGATAGGTCCTTTATGCTATAGAAAATTAAGTTACGTGGTAGAGCCAAGCTGCGGATTTAGCTGCTGCTCGAATGGGCCGGCTCGACCGAATACCGGCGTGAAGTAGAGGCATCTTGTGCTTCCGCGTTTCGTTCGGTGAGTGACCCCCTCCCTATTCCCCTCCTCTTCCCTCTCATCTCCCAAATATCGGCAACAAAAAAGACCGGCAACGCACCTGCAGCATCTATGGTGTTGCAGATGTATATGGGCCACGGTAATCACTTACCATCAGGTGAACCGCTGGCTCGTTTGCCGTCGCTTCCATAAAAAAAAAAAGCTTCACCATAAGACTCGCGGTGCAATCTAATAACCAAAGGACAAGGGTCTCATGGCGAGAAACTAATTCGACTATGTCATACCATAATCCCATAGATAAGTGATGAGGAAATTGTGCGCTAGTACCAGTGTTCCGGCACCCGCCTACCCTGGGCAGTAAGTGTGGGCAAACCTTTCATCCGTGGCATGTCGGCTTTCATTGGGGCTTTCATGTGGTTCATGATATGCAATACAGTTACACATGCGGAGACTATGTAGCGATGGGGTATGTCCCGAGTACGCCCCGGGTATGTCCCGAGAAAAAGCTGAACATCATGGTGTTTCCATAGACCACAAAATATACACTTGGCTTATATTGTGTTCTGAACGCTGCCGCTTGAGTTATAGACGTCTACGTTCATTACATTCTAATATCCTCCACCGAAATTTAGGAATGTTATGAAACACGATTACCTATTTATGTATTTGTTGGTTAAAATTATCTTGTAACTCTGGACGGTCCACAGCTGTGTGAATGTAACCATGACCTTACCGGCCGATGGGACAGCGTTTGATGTTTGATCACAGTCAATAAAGTGATGGATCCAGGTTACATCGGCGATGAGGACTCGACGGAAAATCTCCTGCGGATTTCCCTTAAAGAGATCCAAACACAGCTACTAAGGCAATATCCGTGTTCGCTTGTTGTGAGCCAAGCACCACCAATGGTACATAACCATCTCCATCTTTAAGAAATCTTTTTTTATTTTTTATTAACTAATGTCTGTCTTAGTCGTCAGAGACATCAGACGAGGTGTTAGACTTCCCGATGTCATAGTTAACTCGGGCTACCTTCAGCTTTAATTATTAATATTTGGTCCGATCTACGCCATTATCTTGAGGTCGGGCAGTGATATGCGTGGTTTTAGATTTAATTTCATTTATTATCCCAAGAGAGGTTCCCATGCACCGTAACGAATGCCCGTTAATGTCTCGTCTACTCTTACGTCTTCGAATGACAAGTCAAAAGAAATAATGTTTTATAAATTATCAGTGTGGCAGTGTGGCATCAGTGTGTTAAATAAGGATGGCTGTACAATAAAAATTAAATACCGTTTCGAGAATATCCTGATAGCAAAATATTTCAATAGCCTTGCGAATCATCCTTGGTAGGATTTTTTTTTTCGAGTGTCTGAGGTCCTGATATCATGTATTTATGCGAATACTACACATTTGAGATGAAACTGTTATTCAAAGTTCAATAGAAACGACGGCTGGGTTAACACCGACTTGGGGGATCTAGTAATAAATAATATTAAATCTGAAACCATGCATGCCACTGCTCGACCTCAGATACTATGAGGGGCGTCGGTGACCGGGAAAATGTGAACACTACGTTAAATATAAGAAATCATTAGTTTATTCGTAATACAAAAACCACAATCATAATACATTTTATAGTATATTTTATATTACCAATGACTAATGAGTGTACGTGTACTGAGGCATTCATTTCATTTAAAATTTTTAACGCGACCGAGCCAAGTGCCGGGTTTTGCTGCTGCTCGAATGGACAGGCCCGACCGGGTTGGTACCACGGCCTCGCAGAATACCGGTCTTAAGTAGAGGCATCTTGTGCTTCTTGCGTTTCGTTAGCTGAGTGAGGTATCCGGACGCCCACTCCCTTTCATAATCCCCCCAAATACCCTTAAAGGCCGGCAACGCACCTGCAGCACCTCTGGTGTTGCAGATGTACGTGGGCGACTGTAATCACTTACCCTAAGGTGAACTGCTTGCTCGTTTGCCGCCTTACATCATAAAACATCGTGAAACATGCAGGTCTGAGATTTCATTGATATATTATTTCGTGGGCATGTGAAGTCCGTGAACGAGCGGCGTGGCGGACCTTTCCCGACTCCAAAACCCTCTCAGCTATTTGAAAAGGAGGCCTACGCCCAGCAGTGGGTATTAACAGGCTGCTTCTTTACTTTTAGTGCTAGAAACACACTAAAAGTAAAGAAGACTAGAAACTAGACCAGAAAAGCAAATAATTAGCGATTTGCACAAATATTAGCTTCGGCCAGCATTCGTACCCAGGACCAATGGCTCCACGGTGAGGTACGCTTATCACTAAGCGAAGCGATAGCGGTTCTCATCACAATCAACAATATTATAATAAGATTGAGAGTTTTACAGAGAAGGTAATCGCAGAAACTACAGAATCGATTTGAAAATACAACTATTATTTACGGATTTTATCGCGTTTAATTTTGTTTTTATATTCACGGCGTTTCGATTGCTTTACAGCAGCCGTGGGTCACGGGGGCACTGAGGTGTTAGACGTCCCGATGTCATTGTTTTTTTTTTTATGGAAGAGACGGCAAACGAGCAAGCGGTTCACCTGATGGTAAGTGCTTACCGTCGCCCACATACATCTGCAACACCATAGATGCTACAAGTGCGTTGCCGGTCTTTAAGGATATTTGGGAGATGGGAGGGAAGAGGAGGAGGGGGGTGGGAAGGGGGTGTGGGCCTCCGGTTACCTCACTCACCGAACGAAACGCAGAAGCACAAGATGACTCTACTTCACGCCGGTATTCTGCGAGGCCGTGGTACCGATCCGGTCTAGCCGGCCCATTCGAGCAGCAGCTAAAGCCGCCGCTTGGCTCTACCACGCTTAAAATAGTCAACTCGGGCTACCTTCAGCTTTAATTTATTAATTTTGGACCGATCGTCCGTCGGGAATATAAAAACAAAAATGAAACGCCATAAAATACGTAAATAATAGTTTCATTTCAAACGTGTAGTGTTCGCGTAAATATAAGTAATCATTACAGAATCGATTTCAAAATTTTAATAGTTTTGAACAAAAAAATTACTGTATATTTACTGTTTTGAAGAACATGCCTTCTCTGCCACCAAATATACGTGACTGCAAAACTATTTCTGTATTTAAGAAAAGAGTGAAAGACCACTATATGTCATTGGCAGAATGAACTATTGGCACAATTCTATTATGTATATATTTATTTAATTTTGGGTATTTATCTATATATTTATATATTTATTTAAGTATATATTTATGTATAAGTAGGTGTATGTAGATTATTTTAGAACGTTTCGCATTGAATTGTACGCGCGCAATCTACCATTGACTATCTATTCTCCTGTCGCAGGTCTGCTGGTAGAAATTTCTTAAGAAACAAGCAGTACCTTTGTACAGACCATTTCTTCCTATCATATTTCTTTTTATTCGGTTTTACTTATGTGTACATAAATTATTAAATAAATAAATAATAAATAAAATGCCTACGTTGTTTTTAATACACCCCAGTGTAGAATAAGCGATGATGGATTGCACCAAAAACTTTTGAATAATAGAGGAAATTTTTCGCTTTAACCATTTCTTAAGTCTTATCCTCTTGAAACAATTGATGTTATATTGTTTAGGTTTACGTTAAACAGTTTTTCGGACTAGGTTATCCATGAATCAATACACAATAGATATCGAAGCGAGGTCATAAAATTAACAATTACTAAGAACGCACATCGGACAGAGCCATCAAGTTTCCGTGTCACGTCCAGTCAATTTAGCGGCATTTCTCATTATCGAACGGATTAGGGGCAGTTCGTATTCAGGAGGGCACTCCGGTGTGGGCCGAAGGACGGCCGGCGGGCCCATGTAAACAATAGCGGTCTTGCCAAGACACAGCCGAGTCTAAATCTACGTGCATCGGAAGCTCGATTGATACTTTGCTGATGACTTTCTGTACTTCTTTATTCATTTATTCCTTGATTCATATAAAGTTTTCCAATAAATCATTGTTACTAAAGAAGGGAGGTGAAAGGGAGAAATTACAATAGATTTCTCCAAATCCCAACCTCGCCAGCTGTACAGCGTGGTGCTGTAAACAAACGAGGCGGGCGTTAACGTGGTAGAGCCAAGCGGCGGTTTAAGCCGCTGCTTGAACGGCCCGGCTCGACCGTGGTAGTACCACAACCTCGCAGACTACCGGCGTGAAGTGGACGGTGTCTTGTGCTTGTGCGTTTCGTTCGGTGAGTGAGGAGGCGACCTTCCGTTCCCCAAAAAATCCTTTAACGTCGGCAACGCATCTGCAGCTCCTATGGTGTTGCAGACGTACGTGGGCGGTAATCACTTACGATCAGGAGAGTCCCATGCTCGTTTACCCAGTTTTCCATTAAAAAAAAAAATAGACGAGAATTGTTCGCTTAAAGAATAAAGATGCGTATGGTAATGGGCGTTTTCAAAATATCCCTAAAGGAGCATCAATGCCAAACATTTGAGGTGGGCAACATTATGTAAGACGCCAAGGTGTGCACTCACTACGTGCAGCCTCGACGTCCCACGCATATTAAGATCACCGAAACTTTTATACCGGCTTTGACTAATACTTGACAACACAGCCGTTATTGGAAAGTTTGAATGTTGAAATCAACATTGGTCGGTGTGACGCTGACCAATGTACACTTCAGTAATTCCCGCTCAAGATATGATAGTTATTTGATTATTTATTTTCGTACACGACAGCGAAAGCCGCCGCTGCTCGAATGGGCCGGCCCTCCGGTTTCCCCCCTTGTTGGGGAAAAGGGGAGTGGACCTCCGGCTACCTCACTCACCACTTCACGCCGGTGTTGTTCGAGGCCGTGGTACAACGTGTTTTTTTTTATTGGTAAGGCGGCAAACGAGCAAGCGGTTCACCTGATAGTAAGTGATTACCGTCGCCCACGTACATCCGCAACAACAGAGGTGCTGCAGGTGCGTTGCCCCGGCCTTTAAGCAGATGGGAGGGAGGATGAGGAGGGGGATGGGAAGGCGGTGCGGGCCTCCGGTTACCTCACTCACCGAACGAAACGCAGAAGACGCTTCTACTTCACGCCGGTGTTGTGCGAGGCCGTGGTACAGCCTGGTCGAGCCGGCCCGTTCGAGCAGCAGCAAAAGCCGCCGATTGAGCTACGTACATTGTACGTACATATGTATATATAATTGGTTTCTCGGAAACGGCTCCAACGATTTAGATGAATATTTCTATTTAGATAATGTTTTATTCTCCTTGTTTAACAGGATATTGAGGTAAGAGTATGCTCTGTCTGCTCTGAGTGTGGCGCTCCGTTAGTTAAGTCATTATGCCCGATTGCGGTAAAAGACGCCGAGCAAAGCTCGGTCTTCCAACCACTGCGTGTTTATATGAGTAATTACTATGATTTAAGACAGCTAACCGACATCAGAAATTGTTACTTGATCGGTATTCTATTTGTCTGTTTGTCCGTGAACTCTATTTTTAGAAACGGCATGATGTGTCAAGTTAAAAATTTGACGGGCGTAAAGGCTGAGCGTTTGACTACGCCGCTGCCGGTCGAGTGTTCAATTCCTGCTCGAGAATTATTAATAAAATTTCGCAAATTATTAATTATTTAAATAATTTATACCTGCGTTCGTTCTCACTTGGAGGAACTTCATCATCATCATCATCATCATTTCAGCTTATCAGAAGTTCACTACTGAACATAGGCCTTCCCCAAATATTGCCACGAAGCTCGGTCCCGAGCCACCTGCATCCATCGACTTCCCGCAACACTGCGCAGGTCGTCACTCCATCTTGTGGGGGGTCGTCCTACACTTATAGTAATAGTAATATTTACAAAGGCTCCAGCTGAAAATCGGCGCTGTAACCTCTGCAGCATTACCCTGAGCTGGAGACCTATTTAGTACCCTAAATGGGTATTGACTGTGTTAAATGTTATATTATTATTATTATTTATTTTTCATCTTTTAATCTATGTATTTTCTATTCGTAATATTCTAAATATGTGTACAAGTCATTCTTTCTTTCTTGATTTATATAAGTAACCGACCGATGAAACCGGAAAAAAACGTATTCTGAAACTAATACAAGAAATACTAATAATTGTCAGTTAAATAATTGTTCCGGATCTGTCTGTGCATTTGCGTTTCATATATGTATGAGAAACAACCACCTCGACACACGAGAAATTCCTACGGAAAGCGTAACGTTTTTTTTTTAATAAAAATAAATGTTTACGCGGATAAGGATATAAGGAGCATAAAAAATGAAAAGATATTTGAAATTACTCCAACAATTATAGACCATCCGCTATCACGTGGGTGTCGATAAACGCGACTAAGGGAAAAGTCTCAAAAAATAGCAATGGCTACCGATAGATGGCGGTGTAGTCGTCTTGAAAAATATCAGACTAAAATGAAGGGATATAAAATGAGGATCGATGACGGGCAGCAGCGTAAAGGTGTTGGTACTACTATCGCCAATACGCGTGCGTGGCGATTACCATTGACCAATCCTCCTTATGGTACAGGCCTGTGTAGGCTGAAGGATTTGTAATGAACAGTAGTTTTTTTTTCAGGTACATTGGCGTTTTAATTTTTATAACGTTTACGTGAAGAATCAGTTTTATGATATCAAGGAAGTAACTTCATTCGATCAGGTTCAGATTGACGTAATATTCCCGATTCAAACTATAATAAAAACCATATCGAATATGTTACTTTGTGAGTAATCGGATTCGTGTTCAATCTCCGCCCAAAAAGTATGTTAAGTGTTCTATAATAATAACTTCTTTGGTATTTCTTGTGAGCTGTTTCGGATATGTTGTGTACGTAAAAATCAGCCAGTATTTGATAAATAACATTTACGATGGATATAGAACATTTAAAGAGCACGTAGCACGGAACAGCGGTCGGCGAGGATTGTTTAACTGTTAGTCCTCGGTTCGAATCGTGGGATGCCCTTAATCTCTCCTGACCAACTTCAAATTGTTCATGTATCTCTGGTACTGCGTCAAACGCTTTCGTCTTTTCATTCTTATTCATTACATATATAATTTTTAATTATGTAGTGAAATTGCAATAAAACATTGAGAGCCTAGATAGCGCGGGACATAATGATGATCAGACACACGCGACCTTCACCTCAACCTTAACAGCCTCGCAATAGTACACTGCACGACAAAGGCCTCTCCCAGAAGGATTTACCTAATCGGACTGACGATCGCTGTGCCACACATCTGCTGCCCGTCATCCGTCAGCTTCATTTTAGTCTGGTATTCTTCGAGATGATTATCCCGCCATCTATCGGTGGCGATTGTTGTTTTTAAGGCTCTTCCCTTAGTCGCCCCTTAAGACAACCACTGGAAGAAAGGGGGTGGCTTATTCTTACGCCAACGCCACACGGCATCCAGTACCAAACAAGGATTCTTACTCCGTATCTTAGTCACTGGACGGTGACAAAATAAATGTACATATACTTAGATAGCCAAATATATGTTTATTGGAGACACCGTTGATCACTAGGATAGTAAGTGTTTGAAAAATTAAGATGTGTATTCCATATCTCGAGTACAGCCGTACATGGCAGAGCAAAGTGGCGGCTTCTGTTGCTGCACGACTTGGCAGAATACCGGCGTGTGGCATCTTGTGCTTCTGCATTTCGTTCGGTGCGGTAGCTGGAGCTCCCCCCCCCCCCCGTACCGCCTCCTTCCCCCCCCCCCCCGTACCGCCTCCTCCTCCACATTTCCTTAAAGGCAGGTAACGCACCTGTTGCAGATACACTTGAGCGTCGGTAGTCACTTACCATCAGGTGAACCGCTCGCTCGTTTGCCCCCCTTCCCGTAAACAAAAAAAAAATACTGATATTTATATTCATCACACTAACGTTTTTGTCCCTTGCGGGATTCGAACCCGCAATTCTTAGCTTTGTAGCCGTCTTAACCTGTAATGATTATCTTCATCGGCCCGTTAATAGTCCACAGCTGGAGACTGGCTTTTCCCAATTGGAGGGTTTTGGCATAATCGCCGCGTTAGGCAAGTCGGTTCGCGATGGCATTACGACACGCCTCGCACATTAGACGAGCTAATGAATCACAAAAATGTGCATGACACATTGTGCATTTGTAATTTTCGGTAACATTTAGCTTACAATACATATAAAAAAAATGTAAGCTCTCACAACCGTATACCCAAATACAGAGATGATCAGAGGTCGATGTTTTAGTCCTTTCAAGATATTATCCTACTTTGGGGACTGTCTTTGGACGCTTTTTTGGACGCTTGTCCAAAGCAACGACACCTATCGTACATGTTTTTCGAAAACTCATTGGTACGAGCTCTCCACATAGGTGATCGAACTCGAGCCTCCTGATTCGGAGGCAGGTTCCCTAACCACTCAGCCATCATGGCTGATACGTAACCAAAAAACAATATGTTTTTTAGTTTACGTGTCATTGAATTAAAACTTTCTGCTTTTGCGGTCCTATCAAATTATACGCGCCAAACGTCACCGCCATGTTGAATCGTGAACTGTAATTCCCGCCTTCTTGGTTTAATGGAAACGTAGACGCAATTTCTTCGTAATTTCATAGCGATTTGTTTACAAACAAAATGTAATGACGTGTGTTAATTTCTTTTAAGTTTAAACATTCGTATAGGGGTTATACCAGTACAATGTCGATGAGGTCAACTCCGTCTCGATGCGCATCCTCGTAGTTCATAAGTCACCAGTACGTTGTAACAAAACCAGAATGTATTTTTTTTTATATTCGATGTAAAACGCCTTTTTATTCAAAGCACGTCGTCACAGATCACAGAAGTCTTTGAGGTAACCAATACGCGAACTCAAGAGTGCGTGATTGTACCTGTAATTTACTTTAAAATATAAGATCTTTGTGTATACATTAAAAGTTATTATTATTATTGTGGCTATATTCATTAGGTGTTCTCGTCTTTATAATAAATATATAAAATAGGTAAAACCAGGCGACATTATTATTATAAGATGGGACGTTGGTCTGACTTTAATTATAGTGGGCGAAAGTAGGTGACGTGTCTAGTCGCTGTGTATGAATTTCCCTTAGTCGTCTCTTGCCGTCTGGAAAAAAAGGAGGTGGCAAATTCCCTCGCCGCTAACAAACGGTATTAATTATTGCATTAATATATACATCTCTTCTCTATTTGTTGTTTTTCTAACATCTGTCAAAAACATCATGAGGTCTGAGTGTCTACTCTATGATTGTAAATGCGCGGTGATGCGCCTACACACAAAAACCAGGTTCGCAATCTGATTATGAAACTATGACGCAATAGCAGACAGCCGGACGCTTGTGCTCTACAAGTGGCTATATTTTAGTGCAGAGATGAATCGATTTCTTCAATCGAAAACTCCGGTCGAGGCCTTTAGTAAACAGTTATGTTAGCCCATTCTGACTGAATGGCTCCACCGAGTATTTTCTGTTGCCCACTGATGTCATTACGTGTGTTTAAAAAAAAAAGAGTCATTCTAACAAATTCATTAGTGTAAACAAACAACTACTTTTTTCGCTGATGAACCTTCAAGATCAAACAACGTTTGACCTTGCAATATATTTAGGAATAGTATGTTTAAAATTAACCTTTTCAGAGTAATTGGATTCGTTGCTTGGAAATAATTACGAGAACAACCATTTTAGATGGTCTATTTGAGACGGATATGTTTTGTCTTAGCTAGCCGTCCGTTACCTTTTCACGTGAAAAAACTTTGAATTGAAACAATTGAAATTAAATGCGATTTTATGAACATACATAATATAGAAGGGAGGAGAAAAAGAGGAAGGCCATGAAGAACATAAAAAATGCAAAGAAAAGTACAAAATATACTTACATATATATATTATACATACTCATGCATTTAGCTACCGGCAGCCTCCATGTTTGGAAGCAAGTCAACCACACCAACGACTAAGTTATTAAGTATGTATGAATATGTAGAAAGAGTATGAATACTAAGTACCTATGATTTTATAGAGAACCATCTAGAAATAGCAGGAGGGATTCTCTAGGCGGTGTCTAATTCGCCTCACGATTTCATTGTTACGATTGTTTACTACTTGACCCAGAAAATATAATGTACAACAATGTCCATCCGCCTCGGCTATTTGCTTTCTGTCATAGACTAAATCTTTACTTCTATACCTAACTTTAATGTTTGCCTCGCTGCTGGGATTATTACAATTCCGAACTCTGAATCGAATGAAAGTTGCGACGATGAGCAATGTCGTTTTATATAAAAATAATAGATTTTTAAGTGAAGTTTTACATGGGGGAAGCTGCTAACACCTACCAGTCAATTAAGGCAGAGATCGGTTATGTCGGGATCAACAAATAAGTTGCTGGACCGACCCACACCCCCCACGGTTGAGACATGCTATTGACTAGGAAATTGTTCGAATTGTTACAACGGCCATGAACCTGTGACCTCTAGTAAGTCTGTCTATTGCAAAACACATCAGGAACATGGATAATTAAACCCAACACTCACGTATCAAATATTCGTGTATTTCTCTTTGCTCAGATACTTATTACAAAGATAATTCGAATTGCGTCCTTCCTTCACCGCTACCAAAGTAGTAATGCCTATCGGTCTCCAATCTGTATCCACTTACGGAGTAGGACAATGTTGCCAACACTAAACACCCGGTAACTCAAAATACTGCCAACGTTACGAATTTATTAGATGATTTATATTACTCGATGTAATAATCAAGTTATAACGAATAATACATCTAAGTATTCACATAAATAATTTAAATAATTCGTTAAATGATATATAATTTTACATTAGCTTACACTATAAGGCAGATAAAACATGTTACTTATATCTGAAGTCGTAGTGGCGTAAGGATCTGAAAGAGGGAGTCTTTATTTTAAGCGACTATGAGAAAAGCCTTTATAGTCTCATTGCAATCTACGGGAGCAATTCTGACAACGAGGCTAACCACGCTTACGTTTGGCTAAGCTGAATCGTGCCATATGAATATCCGTAATCTCTGCCTATCCCTGTGGAGCAGTAGGTGCTTACCATATAAGCGGCCTTATCACCTACGTCACAATAAACCATTAAACCATGTCTTGGATGTGAATAAGAAACACGAATAATTATTTTAACGCGGAACTACTTCACGCGGGTTTTTTTGTGAAATATTATTGTGGCCAAAACATTCTAATTTTAACTGATAATCCTTCCCATAAACCTTTGTTTCATGTGTTTGTCTGTAACGCACGCGTGTCTGTTTAGCCGGTAGGACCGCGGACACGTGCGCGCGCGGCGCTTCGAAGGTCTGACGTCATGCGCTCACTATACCGCCATCCGAATAAACCGCTCATCGCTTCCGCCCATCCTATAGCTCACACCAATAGTTAATGCATTGTCTATTACACATGCGCTAATAAACATGTTACTCAACAGTGTTGCATGTAGGTGTCTGTTAATTAAAGATATCTGGGCCACTTATCCCGTCAGTGTAATTAGTTCACTGGTTACACAATGACGTAAAGCATTTTGCATAAGACGTTAAACGATTTCATGCCTATTTATTATCTAACGTATGACAAACAAGGTGATTGCACTGCTACTAGGTAGAGTAGGGGTGCCAATTCCCGCCATTATTATGACAGTGACAGTGACAGTACTTTTTTTTTTCACTAGCTGAGCGGTTTATTTTTAATGTTTTTAAATGGACATTTGAAATTGTATCAGTGTTTTTGTTAAACATTAGGAAAACAATAGCACTCAGGTGTTTTATTTTTGCTTACAGGAACGGTTTTTTTGGTTATTTATTATTAGATTAGAAGATGGGTACCGAATTAAAAACCTTACTCTATCTTCCTCGTGGAAGGAAGAATATTCTGATGCAGAGATACGCAATTTTTTATTTAAACAAAAGTACCATTATACGGCAGAATAACCCAGACAATGAAAAAAATATTTTGAATTTTGTGTGTAAGTCCATCTTGTTTTTGGTTGTCGTACAATGTTTTTTTTTTGTCTGCCTGTATAAAGTATTATACTGCACATTTGCCGTGAATAAACTGTTTTTATTTCTTTCTTTTAAGTTATACAGATATATATATTACGCAGCAACCGAATCAGCGGACACCACTTCGTTGGCGACGTAGGTATGTACTATCCCTCGGGAAACGTCATTTTATGTTTTGCCCCGATGACAAATGATACAATTGCTCGTAATAAATCTGTACCGCAGAATGATCCCTACATCGCCTCCCGATAGCGGGGTCATAGACAATTATTTATATTACGGAGACCTTTAAATACTCGATTTTATTGACTGTCTCGTCTAATACCCCCGTTAGCGTTCTATTTACGAAATGATTATCGTATCTTGACACTGGAGTTGCGTGGCTCCCTCACTTTCGAGAACCATGAAAGTTGACACATACATATATGGAGAAGATTTTTATGCTATACACTTTGTTGTAACATGCCACTAGATGGCGCTGCAGCACAACCGTACTAATCGCGTCACCTACCGGAAAGGGCAGAACAACGTTTGCAGGCACAACTAGGCAAATAATAAAAATATATCTTTCTCCGTGAAAAAACACTTTTTTATGGGAAAGAGGGCAAATAAGCAAGCGGCTCAACATGGTAAGTGATTACCGACGCCCACGTACACCCCCAACACCAGAGGAGCGGCAGGCGCGATTCCGGCCTTACAGGATATTCGGGGACGTGGAGTTGGGAGTGGAGGGGGTAGTAGGCCTCCTTTTACTTCACCCCGGTATACTACGAGGCCGTGTATACCGGGCCGTTTGAGCCGGCCCATTCGAACAGCAGCAAAAGCCGCCCCTTGGCTCTACCACGCTCTGACTTATATTCGTACCAACTTTCATGGTGATTGGTCAAACGGTGTCGCGAGTTTACATATCTCGTATATATCAATAACCAATTTGTGATATATATGTATATGTAGAGATAACATACAACGTGACGAAAGTGTGACGTGTCTGTTGACCGAAATATTTAACACTCTCCTAATGCCTTAGCCGATTATGATATATGCATGAACTAAATGACGTAGCAAGTACCTAAGCACTTCGAATCATTCATAAGCCATGTTCAGTTCACTTTGACAAAGCGTTGAAGGAAAACTTTTCCAATTCTATATTTAAATATTTTAAGATCGAAGTTGCAATAAACTTATTTTAGACTAGCGGTACACGCTACTTCGTCCACGTTGAATTTAGAATTTCTTTTATTTTGTAAAATGAAAAAAAACTAACAGCGAAATCATTTGTAACGAGACTATTATTTACGGATTTTATGGCGTTTAATTATGTTTTTATGTTCCCGACGTTTTGATTGTTTAACAGCAGCCGCGGTCACTGGGGGACTGATGTGTTGGACGTCCAGATGTTATAGTTAACTCGGGCTACCTTCAGCTTTTATTTATTAATTTTTGGTTTGTTCTACGCAGAATGTGCTCAATGTGAAATAATGGCAAAACATTTGGGAATAATTTTGTTTTATTGTAGAAATCATCATTCGAATTCCTCTCGTAGGTGCAGTAAAAAGATTTACTACTCGTATATCGAAATCACAGACAGACACTTCAACTTTATCTATATGTATAGATGCTTTAAGAGGCACGAACTTAACAATATATATAGGTATTATAAGGTTTGTATATGTGTCTATCTACGAGTATAAGGTATGTACGACGAGTAACGGATTTTTTTTATATTAAGCATATATGTATTTATTTGTGTATATGAATGTATTTCGAGTCGTCGAATCTTCTCGTAGAGTATACCGCAAAGCCTCAAGACCAAAGTATACAACCAGTGCGTGTTGCCAGTGATGACATACGGATCCGAGACTTGGTGCTTCACTGCAGGCCGTAAGAGGAAGCTCAAAGTTGCTCAGCGCGCTATGGAAAGGGATATGCTCGGTGTTTCTCTGCGTGATAGAGTCTGCAACGATGATATCCGCAGCAGAACTAAGGTTACCGACATAGCCGTAAAGATCAGCAAGCTGAAGTGGCAATGGGCCGGCCGGCGGAACTGACAACCGCTGGGGTAAAAAGGTTATTATTTCATATTAATTTCTGAATATATAATGATATGTATACCGCCTGAAAAAACGTCAGATGAACAGACATCATGATGGTTCTTTTTTTTTGTTTTTTAAATAACTAGATTCTCCCTACGAATGTTATTTTAGTTTGAAATTAACATTCTCGATATAAAGAAACTAAAAAAAAAAGATACGTTTATCAGATTGATTTATATCCTTTAGAACCACAGGTGTCTATTGTCAAACGTCACCCCCTAATGTTCATTATTTGGTTATCTAAAGTAAAGATACTCCGAAAATTATAACCCAGGGTTAGGGCTGTCCACCTCAAGAAAGATAGAAAATGCTCGAATGTCGATGCCGGGACCATTCCAACTGTTAATTTAATTTTTTTTTAATCTTGTGCTGTATTTACCACGAGGATAGCTCAGTGGTCAGAGCGCTCGCTTTAGTTTCATAGAGCGCGAGTGACATGTTTGATTCCCAATGACGGCACCACTGAAATTGTTAATAGCTATTTTAAATTGCTGAATTTACCACGTGCACGGCGATGAAGGAAAAGCATGGAGAGGAAACCTGCATGTCTGTGAAATATTATTTCGAGGACATGTGAAGCTCGCCATCCCGGATTGGAGGAGCTTGGCAGGCCCTTCCCGGCTCCAAAAGCCTCTCAGATATTCGAGAATTTCGCACTTTTAGGCTGCTATATTACCACGAGGGTCGGTGGTGAAAAAAAAACATAAGGTAAAACTAAGGAATAAGGTAAAAACATATGTAATGAGGTTCCTCTGACGGAGAAGAAACAGGCGAAAGAAACTCCGTAGGTATCCTCTTTTGTGCTTTTTTTTCCCTATTCTATAAATACATTATACAATTTAAGAGACACGAATAGCCCCACAAGAAATTGAAGCAAATTCTTGGAAATTGGACCCGAGCTGACGGCTTTACCTATGGTGCAGCGGCGTTAGGCGGCCCGGCTTCGGAACTTTCAATGATAGTGCCCACTAGAGGGCGCTAGAGTAATGATTGAACACGGGCGCTGCATGTGCTAGAGACGCCTTTGAATTTGAACATAAAGTATTGATTTAACATAATTATTTTAATAATATAGAACACAAATAAGAATTGAGATCTAAGTAAATATTTTGCGGCTTTTGCGGCGATCTAATGAAAAGATCCTAACATATTTCTCTTACACCAGGTGTTAGCACCCACCAGTCACCGAAGGCGGTGAAAGAATGAAATTCTGGAAGGCAATTCAGGAACCGTAAGCAATTAAAAAAACATTCAAATATATGACATACAAAGAATTTCAATATATTAGTAAAGATAAGCACTGGCGCCCGATACCTATAAGAGCAGGCAGAGCCTAAGATTCCTTAGCCGCGACACAGTGCATCTATTCTTTTCTCCTCTCCGGGTCAAAGAGCGCGACCGGTGATGGAGCCTCGATACCGAACCTGCTCATGATATTGTTTTAGGATACATTAGATAGCCATGTGATTGTTTTAGGGTTTGCCATAATCGCTTCTCACTACACCCACGGGGTAGAATACTGGCAGGGTGGCAGATTACTTACGTCCATACGACACGGCCACACATTCGAAATTTATAGTAATATTAAATGGAACGACAGTTCGTTTAATTTAGCACATGTTTAGCGCAGTTTGCGCTGATTTTATGCGGGTCGTAAAGTTAAAGATCAAGTGATAACCCGAAATGCGATAGTGTAAGAGAGATCGTAACTTCACATGGCGAAAATAAACTCGTTTTTGTAGTATCTACTAAAAGCGTTGCGTTAATGCTTCTATCCAAATAGCAATATATCATTCCATCTGCTTAATGGAACGTGGGTAACAAAAAAGCAGCGTTAGCTAGGTTATGTATGTTTAATTTTTTTTTTTATGTGAAAGGGGCAAACGTGCAAACGGCCAATCTGCCTAGTGCACCTCCAAGAGCAGCACCTCTGCTGTTGGAGGCGTACGTTGCGTACTATTAAATTATAGCGTTAGCGTCATCTGTCTGTACTTATTTGATCGGGATATATCAGTTTCTAGCTAATGCGACATTTGTTTTTTTTTTTCTCCTATGCGAAAGGCGACAAACGTGCAAGGGGTTCACCTGATGGTAAATTATTACCGTCGCCCACGTACATCTACAGCACTAGAGGTGCAGCAGGTGCGTTGCCGGCCTTTAAAGATATTTGAAGGACGAGAGGGAGGATCGGGAGGCGGAATAGGAGAGGAGGGAGAGGGCCTCCGGTTACTAACTCACTCACCGAAAGAAACGCAGAAGCACAAGGTGTGCGTCTACTTCACGCCGGTATTCCGCAAGGTCCTGGTACTTATTACCCCGGTTGAGTCGGCCCATTCGTGCAGCACCAGAAGCTGCCGCATGACACTGCCGCGTACGATATTTTTAACATTAAACATGAATTTATAAGAGATAATCGTGCCACCTAATATTGTTGTCAAATTGTAGCTTCTTATTACTCACCATAGTGTGCTTTTAGATAAGTAATAGATGTGAATAATATTAATATCCATTTAACTGTACTATACTTTATCTACTGGCTTACCGTGGTTGCCTTTGAGTAAAGTGGCACAAGCCTTTTTTTTTTAAATTGCTTTGTTATGTATTAATCCTTAATAGATAAATAAAATAAATACTGCATGAAATCGATGCAAATGATTCTAGTTGTTTCAAAACATACAATAGCGGAGTATTTAACTAATCACCATCCAAATCAGAAGACCCGAGTTAGATTCCTTATGAGGAGGGCACGTAAGAATGAGTTTTACGAAACTTAAATTACGATTTGTACGGTTGACCACAAATACAGCCAGGGGGCTCACGATCTGACACTTTGCACTACACGCGTTTTATTAGCCATTTAGAAAGATGTAAGGAAATATATCAATTAAACTTTCACCTAAAGTGACATTGGACTTGTCTCAACGGTTCCTATTCAATTCGCCTGATGACAGGGGAAAGAAAAAATCGTGTAGCATTCTTTTTTTTAAAGTTTTTTTTTAATTTTTAAAGGATGATAGAACATGTGTGTGTATCTTCGGGTACATACATTACATATAAAAAAAAA
This sequence comes from Bhutanitis thaidina, assembly GCA_029286595.1. Lineage (NCBI taxonomy): Eukaryota > Metazoa > Arthropoda > Insecta > Lepidoptera > Papilionidae > Bhutanitis > Bhutanitis thaidina. The sequence continues at coordinate 15,565,798 of JAGSMS010000010.1, forward strand.
AGATTAGCGAGGGATATACCAGACTAAAAATTAAAAAATGGGTCCGAATTCATCTTCTTTATCGTGGTCAAAACTGTCCACTACACAAGTGACCCAACAAAAGTTCTGCGGGTTCGCCGTGATCGCCACCCATGGCCGGTCGACTGGCGATTCCCGTCACAGGTAGTTCTCGCTCGGCTTCAGACGGTAATCTGTCATTACTCAGAGACATTTCTTTGTGGTTTCCATTTAACCACAATACACTACAATTTTTATATACAAAATAAATATGAAGTATGGTAAATCTAAAGGCGCACGCCTCAAACGCTCATGTTAATTATTAATTGATTTTGTTAATATTTTACGAAATAAGTGAATAAAGTAATTGAAGATGAAAAATAAATAAGAATATAATTAATATTCCGATATCATCATTCAATATTAAATAGATGAATTTAATCAATATTGAAATAAAACTTTTAGGGATTTTGTTACGTTTAAGTTTCTCTTTAAACTATTACTGTATAGCAACCGAACCGGAATAAAAAGTATAATATTAGTAACTATATTTATTTATTTATTATAATCCGATAAAATAATTTATTATAATTAATAATCGAAATAAAATATAAGAAAACAAATAATTTACTTAATAATATTCAGGGACGAATTAATAATATTTTTAGCATGACGGCAGGTTTTTTATTGTCACCTCCATATAATTTAACAAATATAATCATTATTAACAAACTAGAACGATTATAGTGATATTCCAAAATAAAGGAACATTCTACGTGAATTTGAAGCTAACGAGAAAGAATGTGGTCGATACGTGAAGTTTTTCGGGAGCAATAGTAATTACATACAGATCAGCCACAGACATACAAATTTTCGACAACCAAAATTAATTTTTTCATATAATATCTAAATGAATACTTTGAAAAACATGAGATGTGTTAATTATACATAAACCCATTATGAAATTCGTTGAAGCGATTTAAGTTTGGTAAAACAAGCATGTCCATGAAAGCCGATATTATAATGTATCTCCTCAAACTTTCGCGTTATGTGGCTTGGAACCAAATAAAAAAACACACTAAGTAGTATAGAGCTGCAGGACAAACAACCGCTTTTTGTTGGTGCTTTATTGCGAGTCTAGATAATAAATGATTAACTTGATATTGACATAAATATGTAAATAAATAAATTTGACGAGGTTACCGTTAATATTAACTTTAATTAATGTACTGTCTTTTAAATGTTGAACTTGATTTAATAACTTAAATGATATTATGATGTATTAATTTTAGCAAAAGTTTTTCTATGGTTTTAAATCAGATTTTCATACGGTCGAGCGGTTTAATACAGGCAGACCTCCTAATTGTATATCTTCAACCTTAATGTACATTTGTTCACAGCTAATGAAGTAATTATAAATTCTAGAACGTGGTTTCACGTTATGTGAAAATTTAATAACTCGCGCAATTATGTTATGAAGGTCACAGACTCAACCTTCTCAAGATTTCTCCTCCAGTCAAATTAGAATATTGATATATACTGATGCTACGCAACATCCTACTCTCTTTTGCATAATACTCCTCCAGCGAGAGTGTTTCAGCCCGACCCCCCTGGGCGGAACCATAACCTAAAAGAATACCAGGAACAAAATGATGCTACTTGGGGTGAGTGATTAAGATTATTAATCATATATATGGTACTACACCAGTCTACTTTAGTCCACAAGTGAGCAAAAAAGCACCAACGAAATGGCACTAATTTCTTGGAAGATTTGCCCGTGACAAAAAAAAAATTTCTTTATTGCATTCAATCGAAGGAAGTTACAGATGCGTTGTCACCCTGAGTACTATGATGAAGAACACTATAGACGTGGCAATGCTGTTTAACGATAGAAATAGGTAAAAGGTTGATACCAGATAGGTTAAACATTACTTTTATACGTGGTAGAGCCAAGCGGTGGCTTTTGTAACGAATGAGCCGGCTCGACCGGGTTAGTACCTCGGCCTCGCAGAATACGAGTGTGAAGTAGAGGCATCTTGTGTGCGGCGGAGGCCCTCTCCACCTCCCTATCCCCATCCCCTTCCTCATCCTCCCTCCCATCTTCCAATACCCTTAAAGGCCGGCAACGCACCTGCAGCACCTCAGGTGTTGCAGATGTATGTGGGCGACGGTAATCACTTACCATCAGGTGAACCGCTTACACGTTTGCCGCCTTTCCAATAAAAAAAAAAGAAATGTCGATATAGAATATGATTCAGTAGACACGAAACTAGATAACCTAATTGCAGAATAGACACAGTTATTGTTTTTGCGTTGATATTTTGACAATCTACTCTACACTACTATAAAATGTTGGCTGTTGATGTACGTAAAGATATTTCAATAAAATAAAAAAACATTCGAAACACACAAATTTTATAAAAAATATTTTATAATAAGTAAGACAATAAAAAAAAATCTGCTATAGTTCATGGTATTGTCGCTACGTCAGCACAGAATATATAATATTATATACCTAATTAGAAGTATTCTTTTCTGTTTATCAATATCAAATTTTATAACTGAAACGAAACAAACCAATAGCAACAGGTGGTCGAAAACGCACGTTAGACGCGTGTGGCGGTGTGAATAGGGTTGACAACCCTAGTTATTTAATATAATATATAGGATTTTGGTCAAACGTTGAGAATGAGAAACACAACACCTGTTGGAAAGTATATAGTTTTCAAATTTACAATATATTTTTTTACATGATTAAAATATATTTTGGACATTTTCACCAACTCACCTATAAAAGCTATATTGAAATGCCAGCCAGCTTATAAGCTCAATAGCAATTATTGTTGATACTAGCTATCTAATTATTTAGTACCTAATAAAATATCCTGCATTGGTTAATAAGGTAAGGATAGTGTTGAAGATTGAGGTGCCTTTCCTCCTGTTGGTTACCACCCCTCATATTCATGCCGCACAATACTTTTCACAAACAAAAACAAAGAGTACAAATCATATTTTTTGTTTATAAATGGAAAAATATTCCACTTGAAAATTTTTGGCAACCCCTGACGCGACTGTGACTGTGAGACGTAGGAATCTGATAAAAAAATTCAAAATATTATACCATGATACGATTATATTATATTGGGTAACCTAGGTACGACCATTCGTGGCGGCACCAATACATTAGCGCGTTACAACTTGTAGACTGTTATAATAAACTTTCGGTTTCACATCAAAAATTATTTAATATTAATAATTTTTAAAATAATTCGATGTGATAAAACCGTCAGAAAACGTACAGTACAGCGCAAAGAGTACAATGCTCCAGGTTTTTGGCTCCGAAACCCCTTCAAAAATAAGTGGACGCTTTAGGCCCAGCAATGGGGCATTTGTAGGCCAGCAAGTTTGCAGTTACTTTAAGGTATTCATAACCCATGATGTGTATTTACATAGAATTATGTATACCCTGTGATATAGTTACACTTTATTATACAGAATTCTTGAATTTATTTGATTTGGTTATTAAAATAATGTTGCACACAGTTAACATTGATAACCAATTTTTTTTCATATATAGCTTAATGTAAAAACTAACAGATACATAATTGATGTTTTACTAATTATTTTAATTCAAATTGAACTATTATTTACGGATTTCATCGCGTTTAATTACTTTTTTCTACATTGCCGACGTTTCGATTAAAAACCGTAAATAACAGTTTCATTTCAATGTGAAGTATTCCCGTAAATTCCAGAAATCATTGTAATTTAATTCAATTGAATTGAACATTTTTGATATATACCTACCTATTTTGCGATAAAAATACGAAAAATTACGTAAAAGTATACAAATTTATTTAGGCAAATCAATGAATTGTCGCGTGAGTAAATTACAAAATACTAGTAAAGTACACACACTAACAAAATAGAAAGTGTTATTTAAAAAAACTAATTAACAAGAAAGAAAGTATTTCAGAATGACACAATTCACTAATATATAAGTAATGGAAAATAAAGGAAAGTACTTACGTGTAATTAAATAAACAAAAACCATATAAACACCGAACTTTTAACTTTTCACATTACACACGCGTAATGTTGTAACAAAATGTCGGACTGCACACCCGACATGCCTAAAATTCGTCCCGCCACTGACTGAACCGAACTGACTGCTGACTGCTCGAAGTAGTTGTTCGTTGAATGCATTGCCCCTCTGTTGATTCGTATTTAAGAGTACCATCCTTTTGGATTTAAACGGATATTTCCCAACTTGGAAGTACCAAACGATTGAATACTAAACGCTGTCAGGATCAAGCGATAGAACACTTCAGCTCTGGACATAAAACGCTGCCGTCTTCTACCTATCAAACACAAAGAAAGGTGTGTCTATTAAGGTGTTTTATGCCTTGAATTTTATATATTCCTAAAAAGTTTACATAACTGCTCTTTAGTAAATGCAAGATGACTATTTAACGTTATTAAGATATCTGTTGATGCCTTCCTAACCTTTTCCAAATATGCCGACATCTCGAGGTGAATACCGAAATTGCCAACTTTCATAGATCATAGTGTCTTAAATGTTCGTGCAAACAAAAGCAATCGCTTATACCATTCACGCGTTGTTCCCAACGGGGTAGGCCGAGACAATCTCCTTTCAATTGCTACGGTCCTGACATACGTCTTCCAGTATTACCACTTTCATCAATCTTCGCATTAATGCTCGTTGGTTTAGAGTACTTTTGACCTGGCCCTTTTCTAGAACTTCTCCGATTTGATCGTGAAATGTTCGCCTAGGTCTTCCTCTCCCGACTCTACCATTTAAACTCGCCTCATATATGCCATCCAAAGGAATGCTTAAGCGATATCGGTGGTAATCGGTGCCATAGACACTAAACAGATGCACAATATACCTACACCAAACTTATCGTAGTTTACGCTTATCTCAAATATTTGCTTTGTTTAGAATTTCAACCTTGGAACAACGAATGGAGAAAAAAATGTTTTTAGTTTATTTATCCTCATTATGTGTGGCTACGATGGGCACAGTACACGTTAGCCAAGCGCGAGTGCACGCTTCGCAAATTAAATTCAGAGGTCTCTTTTAAAAATTTTGGATCGTGGAGAATATTCCATGGTGCGTAGGCCATCGACCATAACAGAAAAACCAAGGTCGTGTTGGTGCTTTAAAGTCTGAATAGTAAAACTAATGTAGGTGACGTTTATTTTAAATATAATGAGAAAAAGTTAAAACTTGAAATTTGATATTTTCAATGGTGATAAACGAACATAGGACCGTTGGCAGACTTTTTCTAAAATTAAAAGTGCAAGTTTTTTTTTAAGGTGAAAAAAAAGGTAACAGTCCACCTGATGGTAAGTGGCTACTGGAGTAAACAAACTTCAATCGACGAAGGTTACCGATGCATTGTGACTTCTGAGGACTAAGATGAAATGATGACGCAACAATGACAGTTTTGACGGCTCGGTGGCGTAGTGGCTAAGCGTTTAGCTGCGGCGCTTTGGGTCGCGGGTTCGATTCCCGCACGGGACTAGTATCTCTATGGACTATAAATAATAGTTCCCGGTATGGGTGTTTCTCCATGTGCAATTCATGTATGTAAATTGCCTCCGCGACACAGGAGAAATTCCTTCAGCGAAAGGTAACTTTTTTTTTAAAAAAAAGAAAAAAAAATTGCACTGCTTTTTGGCGCTAGAAATGGGGAAGAGTGTGACGTCTACCTAGACGGATAGGCAGAGAAAGAGACTAGTGGCCAAAACACACTTCACAACCTTACATAAAACATCCATCTTGTTGTACATCCATCCTCGATAGAGACTGCATGAAGATGCGTTCTCCCTATTACCTCCGAACTGGCTCGTTACCCATCGGGTCTACGATTAACGAAATATATAAATAATAGGGTAATATTGTACTCTGGTATGCGGAATGCGAGTGAAACATCTTATTTATTGATCTTCAGTTAGTATCTGAATAACTCTCGGACATTGTCTTAGTGTGTTCGAGACACATCAAGTCTGGGAAGAATCTGCCAATCCCTTGTTTCTCGCGGCCGACTAAGGAAAATGCCAAGAGCTACCGACTAACGGCGAAATAACCATGTCGTAAAGCAGACCGATGATGGGCAGCACCATCTACTGCTGCAGCGATTGCCAATTCGCTTCGCCAATGGAAGCTAAAGATAATAACGTCAATTTCTTGAGATGTCATAGAAATTTATAAAGATATTTTGTCTTCAAAATAACAAATAACTTGGAAAACTAACAAATAAAAGAAACAACAAATAATTTTAAATAACATGATCACAATTATTTACATTAGATCTAATCCTTTTGCATAAATACAGGAAAATGGCGCCAAAATTGATAGCTGAGGTTAAACGTATCTCGCCATAACCTAAGCAGCTGTACGATCTATTGTCGACGTGATACAACTCGAACTGAGCACTAAGGTCATCAAAATGATCCTTATTGTAAAGGAATAAGTGTTCAGTGAAGTACAAATTAACTTTGTAAATTGTATACCTCAATGCGATTGTGTTATTATTAATCGGATGTGACTATTTTTATTAGGGTTCCATTTCAATGAGTTTTTATCGCATTCATTTTTGATGCATGCTGTCGATGATCATTCTAAACACTTTGGGTTACTAGGTACATTTCCCAGCTATTATTTAACATGCGTATATTGAGTTAAACTCAGTTGTTAAAGAACGAAGTTACCGTTCTAGATAGAAAAATTTAAACTTATTTTTTTAAGAAAACGTATTTTTCTTTAATATTACTATTTACCCTCATTATCAATACATGTTTGCCAAATGCGGGATTTTTTTTTTTACTACATTAACTTATCTACATTATTGGGTTGGGGGCGAGGTCTGGCGAGTACGGAGGACGACATATGTCTGTCTGTCTCTACCGAGGCTATTGTAATTTTATAACGGATTGTTGGGCAGTGTCTTGGAGCGATGTGAATCATGGCGAAGATCTAGTTACGAGTCGGAGTTGTTCCTCTGAGTTTCGCCATCATTGTTCGAAGCTTTTCACAATAGACATCTGCTGTTATCCTGATACTCCGGATCTCAAAAAGCTGTAGTAGAATTAAACAAAGAAGTAACCACTAACCACTGTTACCATTACTGTCTATGGACGAGCTTCGCTTAAGGACATTATTTAAGGAATTTTAGTGTATTTGACCAGCGTCCAGCCATTGCGTTTTTCGTTTGCGATTATCATAGACAATCGACTTTTCTGTGCCTACTCATCAAAGTAAGGCATGCTTCAACGCGTGCTCTATGCACATCATTAAATCCGTGAGACACTTATTTCTCAAGTTTTTTTGAATTTATATTAATTTGCACTTGATGCATATCCCCGTCATAACCGGTCACTGCCTTCAGTCAAAAGTATGTTTCTCCGCTTGACAAAAAAAAAGCGCTTTTCTTTTTAAACCGGCTGTTGTAAAGGATAGACGAATGAAACTATCAAGTTGCACTCTCACTATTTTTTAATAACAATATCCGTACATAGTACTAAAGTAAAGACCTCCGCCGCGTCTGTCTGCATATCTGTCCACGATTTTCTCCCAAACCACGGAACGGATTTTATTCAGTATTTCACTAATGAACAGAATGTTTCAAAAGGAAGGTTTGTGTAAATTCATTATGGATATTTTCGAGTAGATTAGTAAATATGTTGATAAACTTGAATGAAACTTGCAAGAAAAAACAATAATTGGAGAGACGTTTTCGCGTGTGCTGCACAATTAGCGATATGTGAAAATAATGTAATCTTGATTAGATGTACGAAAAAGTCTATGTTCGTATATGTCAAAATATGAAGGTTAGCACAAATTATCAAAAAATTATAGTAAAAATAGACATTTTGTACAGAAATATAAATCTTTGTCAATTTAAATACATTCTTTTATCAGGAAGATCATAAGCGAATTTAAATCGTAATTGACTTTTAATCTCACTTCTCATCAAATCATCTTCCCCGATGCAATGTCAAACAGTGGAACGCGCTTCCTTCTTCTCTTACGCTTTAGCTCTTAAGGCCACCGGGCCAAATGCGTATTTCTTATCCGTGAGTTTCATCACTACTTACTACTTAATGGACATCCCGTCATAACCGGTTGCAATGGATAGACGCGTGCATTCGAGCCTAGCTCTTCTTAGAAAAGTGCTATAAAATCTTCGAAAAATAATAATATTAAAAAGCTGAAAAGTTCGTATGTTTGAAAGTGCTAATCTTAGGAACAACCAGGACGAATTGAAAAAATATTTGCCTTTAGATGAAGGAATTATAAATTGAGGAAGGTTAAAGGTGCGGTTAACATTATGCGACAATAACTTTATTGTTAAGCGTCTGTATCTCTCAGTCTGTTTGTCCAGGCTAATCTTGGAAACAATTTACACTTGAAAGACGAGATTTTCACTAAAAGATAGAGGATATTCTAAGTTACTAACTAAGATTTTTTATCCGGAAAATGTTTAGGGCACCCACGCGAAAATTTAAACACCTTTGATGTTATGTCTGTAAAGTCTTGAAAGACACTTTTTAGTCATTAATAACAACTCTTTTTTACTTTGGGAAATATTTAATTTTCTTGCCCAAAAACATAGAGAAAAACTCTTCTCCTTCCAGGAAAGGTGGAAACCGGAACAGGGCCCGCCTTCTTTCAATGCTACTCATCCTACACGACTGCAAACTTATTGTGACATTCCATTGTTTTTCATCCATTATTTACACTAAAATTTGTTTAAATTTCACAAAATGATATCTATCAGCGAGTCAACGCGTGCGAAGTCGCGGATGGTGGCTAGTTACTTCATAAATATGTAAATTTTACCACGCTTTGATTTTGGCTGAAGAACTTGTAGCTAATGGGACAACAAATATGAAAAAACAAAAGTTGTGTTGCCTATTTGCGGAAGTTTTCCTGATTACGGGAACTTCATTGTCATCCTGTGCACGTCCACGTTTGGCAGATGCGTATCCGTACAAAGGGGAAAAAGAAATTTTAAAAATCAAACTAAAACGAATTAATATTAGACATATCCAATTCAAGAGACAACGGACAGATATCGGAAACGTTGAACGAATACATTGCACTTAAATTCGACCTTGAAAATTTACTATCATCGCGCTCAAAATACTTTTACTTTAAAACTATTCTAAGTAATATATAAATCAGTAAATATTGTTTTGCCAAGCATAGTCATTCATCTTGATTCCTACTATAGACAACAGACTACTTTTGTGTGTAGAAATTAGATTCATCCTACCTTGGACGCTTTGGACGGTTCTTTGAGTTTGAAGCCAAACTGGAAGCCAAGAAACTTGTTATACTCAACGTTTGTTTGTGTATGAAGTAGGTAATGTTATCGCCTTTGGGGTAAAGCTGTCTAATATGCAGAGTGGCCAGTATCTTGGTACTCTGGAGATTACATTTTAAAGAATGTGATTACTGATTCCAATACGACACACCTATAACCCGTGCAATATATGTCTGTATAGATAAGCACTTGCATCTGTCACCTATGAGGATAGGCAGATATTACAGATTTATATTTGGAATAAATATGGCCTAAAGGGATTCCGCAACCAATTTGATCGACTTGTAATGAGATGAGAACGTGATAGATAAAGGGCTTTGTTACCAAAGCGGAAAAGTTTTGTTCGAACTGCACTAGAGATGTTACTTCAGATTACAAGTTTGTGGAATTTCATTATATTCAGTCACGTATACTGCTATTAACTTGAAAATGACTGCTAGTGCTAGTGTATTATAAGCAATTATTAATTAATCAAAAAATATTACTCAATGTTGAAATACAAACCATACATAAACAAATTAATATTACACACTTCGAATCTAAAATGCAGACACTAAAAGCTAACCAAAAGGTTACACGAAAACATTACACTCAAATTCGACCTTGAAGTTTTCTTTTAATCGCACCCTAATAATGAACTACCAATGAGTAAAGAAAAACGAGTATATTCCTTTTTACAACCCTTTACCTTACGAACCTTGGTCGGGATTAAATCGAGAATCGTAAGTTTCCGGGAATATCTAACCATAGTAACCATCTGCTTTGTAAAAGTACGAGCTGATATTTTTCGAATCATGTAGTTGGTGTTTTACACCTTAATCTTGGGAAGTATATGAACTGTGAACTTTTCGACACTTGTCTCACAAGTTTTATTTTAAGGTTTTCGGCTATTCTCACTTTTTGTAAATAGCAGCACAACAAAATTGACATATAGACATTCAAATGTCATTGTGATTTGTCAATATAAATTTAAAATGCCTGGTGCCGTGTGTGAAATTATTGATGATATTGAAGATTTAATATCGTCTCAGGATATTCCAGTCAAAGAAAGATACGCGAGCAGAAAAAATGTTAGCGTGAGATCCAAAAAACGTCAAATAGATAAGGACATTGAGCCTATTGAAAAAATAGTGCTGGAAAGTGTCGTCCCGGGTATAACCTATATTTTGTTTATTTTGGAAATTAATACCATCAATACTGGGGAGTTTACAGATGAAAAGCGTCCTTTTATGACATTTTGGTAATTTCAACCCGCTCTTCACCAGAGATTATTAGGGACGATGTGGCGTGGTGACCGTCGCAGTGTCCAAATACAAATCGTACATAGTTTACGAAAATCTAACAGTAAAAGACTCCAGTCTCCTGATTCAGAGGCAGACTAGTCTATTGTGGCTATATTATTTTTAAGAATTATACTAAAGAGTGAAACTAAAAACTCATGAATTTTTTATAGTGACATGTTCTTTATAATTCTAATTGCTACCTACATACTTTGATCTGGTAAAACCGAGTATTTGATTTTTAAAAGAATTTTTGTGTTTAAATTAATATTACAGGACAGTGTGTTAATTTTTTTTATCATTGGCCGTGTTATATGTTTTACTTATATATTTTTAAAAAAATTACCTCATTATAAATATATTAAAATACATAAGTATAGGTTATATAAAAACAACAATTGATTGCAGGAACACAAACAATCTATGTAAAGACATGGGGCTGCGCACACAACAACTCGGACTCCGAGTACATGGCTGGTCTACTAGCTGCACATGGTTATCCTCTGACAGAAGACAAGTGGCAGGCGCAGCTGTGGCTGTTGAATTCATGCACGGTCAAGAGTCCAGCTGAGGACCATTTCAAGTAAGTCATTATTAGTTTTGAGAAGGAATAAAAATGATTTTTTTGTTCTCTGCTAGACTGCTTAATAAAAAAAAAACTGCTGGGCAAAGGCCTCTCAATGGTTGAGAGGGTTTCGGAGCCAGAAAGGGTTTGCCATGCTGCTTCAGTACTGGTTGGCAGAGTCCTAATGGAGTACTGTTTAATTAATTTTCTTAATATTATATTAAATATTAATGTATACATCAGAAATTGATGCCATTCCATTACAATAAATTATTATGAGCATGTCATGAGTTAAGAGTTACATTTATGACATCTTTACCTTGTGGTCTTTGTAATGGCCAATGATGTTTGACAGTTGCCTGTAATCAGCTATGATTTTTTTATGGGTAAGGGTGCAAACAAACAAGTGGCTCACCTAATGGGAAATGATTAGAATCACTCACCTACATTTGCAATACCAGAGGAGCTGCAGATGTGTTGCAGGCCTTTAAGGATATTTGGAAGATTGGAGGATGATAGGGAGGGGGGTTGGAAGAGGGACTTTGTGTCAGTCAGTACCTTATTCACCAAACGAAATGCAGAAGCACAAGGTGCCTCTACTTTACACAGGCATTCTGTTGTTTACTACTTATGGTACTTACGGTACTAACCCAGTTGTTTTGGCCCATTCAAGCTTTAGCAAAAGCTGCTGCTCGGCTCTACCGCGTAAATGAGGTGTGTATGATGTTGGTTATGAAAGAATTGTATGTCTTAAGTTAAAAAAGCAAGGTTATTGAGTTACATGTTAAACTACATGCCATAGATTAGTTTTTTTTTTTTTTTTTTTTATGGAAAAGACGGCAAACGAGCAAGCGGTTCACCTGATAGTAAGTGATACCGTCGCCCACATACATCTGCAACACCATAGATGCTGCAGGTGCGTTGCCGGTCTTTAAGGATATTTGGAAGATTGGAGGATGATAGGGAGGGGTTGGAAGAGGGACTTTGTGTCAGTCAGTACCTTATTCACCAAACGAAATGCAGAAGCACAAGGTGCCTCTACTTTACACAGGCATTCTGTTGTTTACTACTTATGGTACTTACGGTACTAACCCAGTTGTTTTGGCCCATTCAAGCTTTAGCAAAAGCTGCTGCTCGGCTCTACCGCGTAAATGAGGTGTGTATGATGTTGGTTATGAAAGAATTGTATGTCTTAAGTTAAAAAAGCAAGGTTATTGAGTTACATGTTAAACTACATGCCATAGATTAGTTTTTTTTTTTTTTTTTTTTATGGAAAAGACGGCAAACGAGCAAGCGGTTCACCTGATAGTAAGTGATACCGTCGCCCACATACATCTGCAACACCATAGATGCTGCAGGTGCGTTGCCGGTCTTTAAGGATATTTGGGAGATGGGAGGGAAGAGGAGGGGAATAGGGAGGGGATGTGGGCCTCCGGTTACCTCACTCACCGTACGAAACGCAGAAGCACAAGATACCTCTACTTCACGCCGGTATTCTGCGAGGCCGTGGTATTAATCCGGTCGAGCCGGCCCATTCGAGCAGCAGCTAAAGCCGCTGCTTGGCTCTACCACGCTTAAATAGTTACTACTTAACAGATACATCACTCTTATACTAAATCAAAACTACCTACACTTTAATTGCCAATAAAAATAATATGAGGTGCTCACGATGAGGAGAAATGTATCTTAAGTTCACAAGCAAAAATAAATTTACAATTATAATTTGAATGAAAACAATATTTCATAAAAAAAATTAAAAATTAAATAAATCTCTCAGGGTTTGTAATTACCAGAATTTGTTTCTTTAATTCCAGAAATGAAATAGAGCTGGGACAAAGCCGCGGTATTCATGTAGTAGTGGCAGGCTGCGTACCACAGGGGGCGCCACGCGCTACTTACTTGCAGGGCTTGAGCGTGGTTGGTGTACAGCAAATAGACAGAATTGTGGAGATTGTTGAAGAAACATTAAAAGGTGAGCAAACTTTAATTATGCTAAAACCGTGACAGGCCCTGAAAGTCAATTTGAGATTTAATATTTTTTTTGTGTGTTTTTTCGATGTATTCTTTGACAATTTCGACCACAGCAACAACAGAGTTCTGAATAATAATCCTGAACACTTGCCGATTAACATGCAAGTTTTCATTATCACAAATTAACAATAGACAATCATTACACCATTAATTCTAGCACACATAATGCTTAAACCTCTTATAAAAATAAAGGAATACACCAAAAATACACCAATGATACACCAAAAAAGGAAAAGAATCAATGTAAATACTAAATCACATCATCCAATCCCTAACCAGGATTCTCTGTGTCTTGGTAACTGGATAGTGATGTGATAGATATACATGTACCAACATAGAGAAATATATATATATATATATAGTTTTATAAACATCCATGACATGGTACAAACATTGATATTCATCATACAAATGTTTTTCCTAGTAGGATTAACCTAGTCTTCACCTTTCAGTAACACTTATGCGATCAGATAAGAGACAATGTCGCTTTCCTCATTTCAGCACAAGTGCACTGCTGAACAGGCCTCTCCCAAAGATTACCACAAAACACGGTTCTGAGTCCCCTGCATCCATTGGCTTCCCGGGTGGGGTCGTTCACGTCATGGTGGCCTGTTTGTGGCAGCCACTCGAGACCTATCTCCCGTCGCTTAAATTAGTTTCTATAACATATCTATTATGAATCTCTAACCAGGTCACACGGTGCGTCTGTTTGGTCAAAAGAAAACTGGAGAAGGTCGCAAAGCGGGCGGTGCATCGCTTCTGTTACCGAAAGTACGGAAGAACCCGCTCGTAGAGATCATTCCGATTAACACCGGATGCTTGAACCAATGTACTTATTGCAAAACTAAACACGCAAGAGGCGAATTGGGCAGTTACCCGCCAGAAGATATTGTTGAGAGAGCGAGACAGTCGTTTAAAGAGGGAGTCTGTGAGATTTGGCTGACGAGCGAAGACACTGGTATGTACATGTACATTATTATGTCATGTTGATGATAGATAGTCTGATGTGGCTTGAAATTCAATGCATATATCACATTATGAAAATATGAGTACTAAAATTTATTGTCATTTAAGAACTTAAACATTTGCATTTCTTTTTATACCTCTAATAAGTGTAGACATACCCATACAAAAAATTTAAATGTTATATTACCATTACTAATATGAATAAAGGATTAACACTTTGTTTGTTAATTATTATCTTTAAAAATATTATGCATTTACAGAAAAACACCTTATGTAGAAGATGTCTTGATCTTTGCCATTAAAAAAAATACTTAGTAAAAAAAAAAAGTTTTGTTTTGCAAATCAGTGTAGATTTTAACATTCATAAGGGGTAAAAACAGGTTTAAATGAATAGATAAAAGTTTTTTCTTTGAAAAATCAAATATATTAATGAAAGGAGAGTTTCTCAATTCTTTCAAACTGTATCAAGAAGAACAAGCATTTCAAACACTGATAATTTCTTACATAAAAGAAGATTGCATTATGTAAGCAAACATTTATTGTTGATTCTCTTGATAAATTGTTTACCGTTTGACTCTTTAAGGCACCTACGGGCGGGACATCGGCACTTCGCTGCCGGAGCTCTTGTGGCAGCTGGTGGAAGTGATACCGGAAGGTTGCCGGCTTCGCTTGGGCATGACCAACCCACCCTATATACTGGAGCATTTGGAAGAAGTTGCTAAAATCATGCACCATCCCAGAGTCTATAAGTATGTTTTTTTTTGTTATGATTTTATTAGATTTCTTGTATTTACTTAGTTTAATTTCTATTATTTATTTAGTTTAATTTCAAATGATTTTATTTCATTTAGTATTGGTGATAATTGAGCGGCCGGTTCAGCTTATGACAGTCTACTTGGACCATCGATCTTTGAAGAATCATTTATTATGAAGAGCTCAGTATGCTTCAATAGGGCGCATTGACCGCTGAGCTATACTTCTTTTCTTTTTTTATGGGATAAGGGGGCAAACGTGTAAGCGGCTCCCCTGATGGTAAGTGATTACCGTCGCCCACGTACATCTGCAACACCAGAGGTGCTGCAGGTGCGTTGGCTATAAAGATAAAACGCCTACGCCTTTCCCATAAAAAAAAAATACCATATGAATAAAATATGTAAGGGAATGGGCAGTTATTTCTGAATAACAGATGGACAGAATAATATATATTATGGAATGTTTAGGTTCCTGCATGTGCCGGTGCAGTCAGGCAGCGACCAAGTGCTGAGCGACATGAAGCGCGAGTACACCGTCGCGGACTTCGAGCGAGTCGTCGACTTCCTCAGGGAGAAGTGAGTCATGCAACTACTTTTACTTCTTCCTTAGGGAGAAGTGAGTCATTCAACTAATTTTACTTCTTCCTTAGGAAGAAGTGAGTCATGCAACTACTTTTACTTCTTCCTTAGGGAGAAGTGAGTCATTCAACTAATTTTACTTCTTCCTTAGGAAGAAGTGAGTCATGCAACTACTTTTACTTCTTCCTTAGGGAGAAGTGAGTCATGCAACTACTTTTACTTCTTCCTTAGGGAGAAGTGAGTCATTCAACTACTTTTACTTCTTCCTTAGGAAGTAGGTCATGCAACTAATTTTACTTCTTCCTTAGGGAGAAGTGAGTAATGCAACTACTTTTACTTCTTCCTTAGGGAGAAGTGAGTCATTCAACTACTTTTACTTCTTCCTTAGGGAGAAGTGAGTCATTCAACTAATTTTACTTCTTCCTTGGGAAGTGAGTCATGCAACTAATTTTACTTCTTCCTTAGGGAGAGTGAGTCATCTAACTACTTTTACTTCTTCCTTAGGAAGTGAGTCATGCAACTACTTACTTCTTCCTTAGGAAGAAGTGAGTCATTCAACTACTTTTACTTCTTCCTTGGGAAGTGAGTCATTCAACTAATTTTACTTCTTCCTTAGGAAGAAGTGAGTCATGCAACTACTTTTACTTCTTCCTTAGGAAGAAGTGAGTCATCACAACTACTTTTACTTCTTCCTTAGGGAGAAGTGAGTCATCTAACTACTTTTACTTCTTCCTTGGGAGAAGTGAGTCATTCAACTAATTTTACTTCCTTAGGGAGAGTGAGTCATCTAACTAATTTTACTTCCTTAGGGAGAGTGAGTCATCTAACTACTTTTACTTCTTCCTTAGGAAGTAGGTCATTCAACTAATTTTACTTCTTCCTTAGGAAGTGAGTCATCTAACTAATTTTACTTCTTCCTTGGGAAGAGTGAGTCATCACAACTACTTTTACTTCTTCCTTAGGGAGAAGTGAGTCATCACAACTACTTTTACTTCTTCCTTAGGGAAGTGAGTCATGCAACTACTTACTTCTTCCTTAGGAAGTGAGTCATTCAACTACTTTTACTTCCTTAGGGAGAAGTGAGTCATTCAACTAATTTTACTTCTTCCTTGGGAAGTGAGTCATCACAACTACTTTTACTTCTTCCTTGGGAAGAAGTGAGTCATTCAATTCAATTTTACTTCTTCCTTAGGGAGAAGTAGGTCATCTAACTAATTTTACTTCTTCCTTAGGGAGAAGTGAGTCATGCAACTACTTTTACTTCTTCCTTATGGAGAAGTGAGTTATGCAACTACTTTTACTTCTTCCTTAGGGAGAAGTGAGTCATGCAACTACTTTTACTTCCTTATGGAGAAGTGAGTTATGCAACTACTTTTACTTCTTCCTTAGGGAGAAGTGAGTCATGCAACTACTTTTACTTCTTCCTTATGGAGAAGTGAGTTATGCAACTACTTTTACTTCTTCCTTAGGGAGAAGTGAGTCATGCAACTACTTTCACATCTTCCCTTGTGTGTCATTATTCAATATTTATTTATTTAAACTTTATTTGCACTTATAAAAGAACAAAAAAGCCGGACTTAATATATTGAGCATTAAAAAATATACATTATACTACTATTAATTCTTACTCAAAGAGAACTGAGTCATGCCACTACTTTTACTTCTTAGAAGCGTCCCTAACAGTCCACTGCTGAACATTCTTTGTATCTCCCATAGAATAATCAACCGCAGAACCAGACACTGCTGCCAACCTTCGGTCTGTGTAATTTAGTTCCAACATAAATAAATATTCTGATAGATTGTACAAGGAGGAAGACTCCTTTTCTGCCCAGGCGTATCAGTATCAGTACTTATATCGCCAATTCGGTCTATATATACGTCCATCAGGGGAATCCCTTGCTGACTCTACTGCAGCATATACTTGCTTCTTTATTCTTCGCCTATTCATTCTTTGGGAACTCTGAATTTGGGGTTTCTCTGAAGAAGTCCTAAATTAAGAGTACTGATTCGTCAGAATTCTGCCACTCCCTTCTGCATCATACATTTGCTTCTTTATTCTTTCCTATTCTATCTTCCTTTCCCGTGACGAACGTACATCGTCCAAATTGGCAATGCAAGTACCAGTACTTTAGTATTAAGTATTAACTTTAGTATGCTCTTGAATCTCTTGCTGGCTCTGCCACTCACTTCTGCAGCATAAATCTGCTTCTTTATTCATTCCACTTGTCCATGCCACCGACGAAACATCTCCTTCTCAATAGTTATAATCACAACATCGTCTTTCAAACCGCACCTCGGTATGTCCGTACAATTTTTTTTTTGAAGTTATACTTCCTTTGGCGCGTTTGGGAAAAATTATGAGAGTGATTATTGTAGATGCGCGCGCGCACCGACTTCTAACATTAACAGGATGAAGTTGGTTTTCAAATGTCTCTTAAATTATTTTGGTAACTGTTATGAAGTGTATAGTCTCCATAGTAACTATATTCAAAAGGGGTTATTCAAATATTTATGAATCTTTAACAGACGTGTTTTACATCAGTGGATATTAAAAAATGTAATAAACTTTTTTAAGCGTGTTTAAAGATTTGAGGTTAACTGTCGGTATGTATTCTTTTTATTTGTTTAGTTCCGCTGAAGAAGTATAACTTCTTACGTGCCTACATAAGTACACGCACACATACACATTGCCTTTAAAAATAACATCCGCAAACATTACAGAAATGTTGCAAGTCTGTACTAGTACTGCTGTATGTTATTGTGCCGCTTTAGTTGTTTGTCCTGACATGTATATTACTCTATGTGTATATGGTGTATTTGTATATATGTTATTTATGTTTCTGTCTATGTATTTACGTATCTATGTATGTATGTATGTATCTATGTATTTACGTATCTATGTATGTATGTATGTATCTATGTATGTACGTATACTTGTTTTATTCTCTTAGCTGTATCGCCTCTATTACGTATATATCTCTGCTTAGCCTAATGGTTGACTGGGAGAGAATGCCTCTAGGCATTAAGTCCGCCATGTGTACCAATTAGTGCATAAAGATTAAATAAATAAATACACAGTTTTCAGTTAAAATAATTCGTTGAAACTCGGCCAGGGTGCCGGGCATGACGATTGCTACGGACATAATCTGCGGCTTCCCGAGCGAGACGGAGCGCGACTTCGAGGGCACCATGGCGCTCTGCAGGAAGCACCGCTTCCCGTCGTTGTTCATCAACCAGTTCTTTCCCAGGCCGGGGACGCCGGCCGCCAAAATGCCCAGGGTAAGGTAGCGCTCGTACCTGGCGTCACATCCAAGTACATCAGGAGTGAGAACGCATCTGTGATCTTCTTCGATTGAGGTTGTTTTGCAGCAGTCCATGGCCTACAGTAGCCACTTACCAGCAGGTGTGGTGGGGTGTTAGCTCGGTTTCCAACCCAGTCCATAAAAAAAAACTCACGGTTAAGATTACCTGATTTGCGACGATATAACCGTGACTTACTTTTACTCTCTTACACAATGACATTATCAATATAATAATATCAGCCTATCCAAGCCCACTGCTGAAGGTAGGCCTCTCCAAGAAAAGTGCATTTCTTGGAAGATTTGCCCGTACTAACAATATTTGGGCATGCGGGCCGGTGACCGCAGTGCCAGCACCTGATCACCTTACCTTGACAGCATGCAAATAGTCCAGTGCGCGAGACAGGCCTCCCCCGTAAGGTGGCCACGTCATAAACGCCACGCTCGGCATGTGGATTGGCGATTGCTGCACCGGACCCCTCGCACCTTGGACACTGCTGGCCGTCATCGGTCTGCCGTCAACCTATGAACAGACGAGACCGGACAGATATTAGCACGCCTGTCTATCTAGCCATGGGCCCTGGGTTAGAATCTCAGCCCTAGTCAATATTTGTATGACACATATTATAACGAGCAAGGGGCTCACCTGTTGGCAAGTGATTACAGTCGCCCACGGGAGCTGCAGGTGCGTTGCCGGCCTTTAAGGATATTTGGAAGTTGGAAGGAAGGATGAGGATGGGGGATAGGTGGGCCTCCGTTTACCCCACTCAACGTACGAAACCCAGAAGCACAAGATGCGAGGCCGTGGTATTACCCCGGTCGTGGCAAAAGCCACTGCTGGGCCTCTACCACGTACAAACGCGGTACGTGTCCTGGTTGTCATGGGCTGCTTCTCATCTTCACACTCTTCATGTCCCTTCCTCCGATCTACAGACGAGTGAGTGCCGGGTCTGCGCATACACCCTCGGCACTATAATATCTCCCGCTTAGTTTACAACTCCCGATAGTATCGAGCTGTCCCCACGCTCGATATCTCGCGAGACCTTTTATTCATCCGCTACTCGCGCCGTAGGTGCCGGGTCGGGAGGTGAAGAGACGCACGAAGCTCCTCTCCGAGTTCTTCCGCTCGTACGAGCCCTACGGCCACAAGGTGGGGCAGGTGCAGGAGGTCCTCGTGACGGACATCTCCCACGACAGGAACTACTACGTCGCGCACAACCAATTCTACGAGCAGGTGCTGGTGCCGAAGGATGAAAAGTACACGGGCAAAATGGTCGCGGTCAGGATAACGAGCGCTACGAAATTTTCCATGATGGGGCTGCCCATAGACAAGCCTAAGATGGCGGGAGTCGCGCGGCCGCTGAAGAAGGGCGAGGTGTCCGGTGTCTATGGCGTGAGGGAAGCAAAGAAATTACCTATACCGCTGATTTGTATTTTTATCGCGGTCGCTGTCAGATTGATTTGGTTGTTTTTATAGCGAAAGTTTTAGTTAATAAAGTATTTCGTAAGGACGCGTTGTGTTTATTCAGACAGCGGTTTTCGAAAATCGTATAGGACTTGTATCTCGTTGACTTGGATTCTCGAGACGACGACGGGCTACAGACTGGACTCAGGTGCTTGCGTATGAGAAATTGAATGACAGCTGTACGTGTGATTGTGGGTAGCAGGGGGCGGCGACGTGGAGACCTTACCACGTCCTGTTGCTCTGTCCAATGTATGACGATACGTGAGACAGAATGCTGAAATGGGATTGTGCGTGTGGTCACCGGGACCGGCGTACCGCTGCGAACAGTTTGCGC
This sequence comes from Bhutanitis thaidina, assembly GCA_029286595.1. Lineage (NCBI taxonomy): Eukaryota > Metazoa > Arthropoda > Insecta > Lepidoptera > Papilionidae > Bhutanitis > Bhutanitis thaidina. The sequence continues at coordinate 15,586,422 of JAGSMS010000010.1, forward strand.
ACGTATGACCCACAAAAAGGGACGGCTGGGTGGCATACGTAGGTGTACCAAATCTACGGCAAATCCGTGATCGTTTGTGGTGGTAACCCACAAAATGGGGAGATTGCCGAATAAAGAATAGGGGGAACCTTAGGGAACTTGTGGGGAGTCAAGAAAACGGGCACCAGTTCACCCGAGATTTGGCCCATTTAACCCAGAATTTGGTGGAGCCATGAGCGGTGGTGTGTATACCCTTCAAACTGGAACATAACAGTTCACTGCTGATTAACGGCAGAAACGGATCAGTAGGTGGCACCTACACCTAGGCAGAAAAGTTGTCCCATCGCCTAGAAACGAATCTATGTTAAAAAAAAATATCGATGCGATTACCCGCACAGCTTCTGCACGCGTTGCTCCCAGCTAACTAACTATCATTAGTTGGTTCGTTCAAATGGTGGCGGAATAACTTTACGACCCAAATCTCCTAAGAACAGTGATGGGAGCAGTCGACAGTGCGAGGGAACCGACACTGCGTATCCGAGAAACACATGCCCGCTTTTTCTCGGAGAATTGTTCAGTTATGTATAGGATGGACGCGAGTTTACGACTATAAATTTAACAGGACATTTATAGGTCATGAAACAAATACTTATACGAAGTAGTTATTCATAGAATTTTTAACTATACACCAAGATCCAAAGACCTTATCGGCCGTCCGCTGTCTGCGTTTGAAGTCGCCGTCGGGATCTTTACTCACGTGACATTATGAATTCAGGCGAGGTCGCCGCTATTGTCGAGGTCACTGAACTATTAGTCATGACAAATAGTTTCTATTTCATTCGACTTTTTTTTTTACTATTTCGAAATGTTTTCTTTGGATGACAATAATGTCGCATCCATTCTGTATTATTATTATAAGAGAGTTCAGCAGAGGATGATGAATATGAAAATGTACACATCTTATTTCAGGCAGTTGTTACTGCTATAATACTATACAGTAAAGCTTGATGGTCTGAGCAGTCGTATATATCGGAATTTATTCACGTTTTTTTGTGGCGAGAATTAGATGGAACTCTAGTTGGTTCCAACTGGATCTGCCATCATGTCGTCTCCAAACAACAAATATAATATTATAAATACCGATAACAGAACGAGAAATTTAGAAGAGCAAACATTGCATGAAAGCTAACCACTTCAAACAGCATGGCCTTTGCTCAGCAGTGGGCTTTCACTTTTTACAGGATGCTGCATTACTAAGCAAATTAAAAACATTTAAATGTTCAATCAATTTTATTTTTTAATATTTCTATTTTAAGCCTCATCTCTTCCTCACAAAGCTTAAACATTCTTCTTTTATGTTCTGTTTGTAATTCCTTTTGTTTTAATTGTAAATCTTGAATTTTCAACAAATGCGCTTTTTGAATATTGAACCGCTCTGCTTGATTTTTTAAGTCCAGCCACAGAATTTTCTTTTTCAAACTTTCCTTCGATTCAACGACAGGACAACAGCGTCGCTTTGTATTGAATGCAGTTCTGTCAATACTTATATTTGAACTTCTTGTCACATCTGTTGTGGCTTGTGTCGCTAATGGAGTGCCTTCGGGGTGCTGCATTGATTGCAACACATTCCCGTCTAGGCTGTATATCCCTATTGGGCTTGAAATGTCTTCTGATGAATGTTCTTCATCTACATCATGTAGCCTTTTAATTGTAAGTTGTGTTCCTTTCGTTTTAAGGTGTTCCCAATATTTTGAATCGTTATCATCTTTACCTAGAATGTGAAATAAATATTATGTTTGAGTATGTATTGTAAGCATTGGTTGGACGAGAGTATTCCAACTTAGGTAAGACTTCTTTATGACAAGCAGCCTCTAAATAATCTATTGCTGGACATAAGGCAATCAGGCTGGCAATCGCAGTTAAGTAAAATACCCTTCTTCTTCACTTCATCCGCCCTGGAAATTATATTTTTATTATTTGTCAGATATGCAGGTTTCCACATGTTTTCATTGACTGTTGAGCAACAGGTAAACTTAGCACTTAAAATTGCTATAAACAATATTAGTGGTGCCGGCATGAGGCTCCTCTAATATTGTTTATAGCAATTACAGAACCCTGGTCACTCGAATACTATGGAATTGCAGCAAGCGCTCTGACCACTAGGCTACAGATCACAGTACAAGATACATGTTCTTTCATTAATTTGGAATAATAAACAGTTACTCAGTATTGTACAATTTATAATCAACATACACATTCTCCACAATTTGATTGACCAGGCAGTGTTACTCAGATCTTGACATTCATTAGTTGGTACAACAGAAGCATTTCCATTGCAATTGTAAAAAAATGCAACTTAACTGCAAGAGAAACAGAGAAAATACATCAACATGAGCCATAATTTATTGGAACGAAGCCATTAAAACAATGTTTCTTAACCAGACATAAATTTAACTAAATTTCAACACTGCCCATGACCAGTGGAGATAATTTTAGCCTGATATGGCATTGAATACCAGCATGCCATATTAGTAGATGGCAGAGCAATTGCTAGCGACAATTATGCTGCTGGAGGGCAAAGTTTAAGTAGCCTTCTCCTTAAGTCAACTTTTGTGATGCCTGGGATGGTATATTCTCTCATACTGTCACCACTGTGTGGTTAGTAAGTCCAGTATAATCCGTTTATTATGTCTCCACACTAACCTATGAAACTAAGTTCTAATGAACTTTGTTAATTGGAAAAAGACTGCTTATCTATATATCTGAGGAACTGTTCGGATTGATCCCAGCTGCTGAGTTTCACCATCGTACATCGCGACTGAATTCGAAGTTCCATCAATACCACCTAGATCGAGACCTTCAAGAAAAGAGCTTATTCCTTCCTTAAAGGCCGGCAGCGCATCTGTAGCTCCTCTGGTGTTGTGGATGTTCGTGGGCGTCGGTGATCACTTACCATCAGGTGAGCCGCACGCTCGTTTGCCCCCTTCATCTATAAAAAAAAAAAAAAATATCCTGTTGTAGTGACTGTCATGAATTATTTATTAGTTACCTAACACTCACTTAAACTGTCTACTGGCCTTCCCCACCAGCATGCAGTGCACAAGTTATATTGTGGCACGTTTTTGTTTTTTAATTGTTATTGATGAGTTGTTAGTCTAACTGACTAACGGACACTTTTGTCCCCAAAAACACAGTCAATTTTGAAAACTACATTGCAACGTCGTAAAGCAGCAAACTTGCTAGCTAAGGAATTATGTGCAGGCCATTCAACAGTACTATTCATTTTTTAAAACTTAATTAAGGAATATTTAAATTCAAACATTCTGCAAATCACAATCAATCTTTGTGATTTGTATGAGGTTATTTGATGTCATTATAAGCCAATTGTACTGTAATTTAATTTTGAAATAAAATTCATAAACATGGCCACTTAAATGCTCTCACCTTTAACTGCATCATCTGAAGCTTTGAAGACTGGCAATATCTTAGGCATAATGCTGAGGACATGTGCGTGCTCAGGATCCGTTTCCAGAATCACCGAGCCGTCATCACCTGTAAAATGCAGTTGATTCTCTTTTCTTTTAGCTCTCTCTCGTGACTTTGCCTTCATGTTGTCCCAAAATTTTTTCAATTTTTTGCAATCTCTCTAAAAGCAAATAGGTTTATTGAAACGCTTACCAGTTAAAGCATTTGAATGTAACTTCCAATTAAAATATTTTCAGTCTTTAGAACAATGATTTTAAACCTTAGACGCAATTCTCGATGATGAATTAAATATATGCGCAATGCTAGACCAGGCCGCTGCTTTTTTAGCCGAAGTTACAACATCTGTTTTCTTATTTTCGATTATATCAGCCTTCTCCTCTATTAAATTAATTAGAAAGCTTTTCTCAAACTCCGTGAAGGGCCTATTTCGTTGATCCATATTGCCTACTATCAGTATTGGTTTCGAACTTGATCTCTTCAAAGTTGGAAATTACGTCGATGTCAAAATAAAAAAGCAGTCGTGTTTTTTATATAAATAAAAATATTTTATAGTAGCATTTTGCAAAACAATGGATTCAATAATTCTTAACAATACGACGAAATTGACGTATTAAAGATAAACACACCGTTGCCATTGACAACGTCAAAGAGTAATTCATTTAGGATAATTAAAGACAACACTTCTCGTATAATATTTATGAATGTACTCTGTGGACTGTAGTCGTATAATGTTTTGTGTATTTAGTTACTTATTTATAAAGTTTATCGTGTTTTATTCATTATTTAAATAGCAATTTATTTATTTAAAAGAATTTAGTTATGGAATAAATTGTTTTTTTTTTCTCTCAAAGAACTATCATCTTCCTTAATCTTAGATATTACGCCATCTATTGGGGACCACGAGGTGTTATTGTCATTTAGAAAGTTACTTAACTTATCTATCAGAGTCACGGAGCAAAATAAATCATACCTTGTCAATGCGAATTTTAAAAAGGATTAGTATCCTTTTCAAAATTCGCAAAAAGGTATAAGTTTTTACTACTTAGTAGTAGTAAACACTTATTCCTTTAGTACTAAACATTTATTCCTGTGATACACTACAACTAAGCTAAACGATGGGGATTGTCCGCAACAATCGTTACTTACGTTAAGCTTCCTCGAATTTTATTTTAAATTACTGATGTAAGCACCGGTAATCGGATCCAGTTCGCTCATGTATTTTATGTAGGTACTAAGTACGGCGATGGGTGATGGGTTTTAATCTCTGCGAAGCCAATACTCCGCTTCACTTGTGATAACAATAGAATGTCGTTTCAACAGAAGTAGAAAGTATTTTTTTTAATCTACACCCGTCTCTTAATAGGTTTATGTGACGGAGAAGAAACCCTCTAGGTAGCCTCTTTTTGTAAATATTTTTTATAAGTACTTTAAATTTTTGGTAACATATCAACTCATTCCCAGGGGTTATTATCTTCCATGTATTTGTTTATATCATAATAATACTTTTTATAAAGTCTTTGTTAGTAAGTAAGTAAGTAAGTAAGCTAAGAAACTTATACATTGCCTACTTTAAATATTTTATTATGATTGTTGTGACCTTTCGCTGTAATGTTCCTACAACTTTTGCCTACTCCGGTGAATTCCTACAGTTGCCCATTCTTTGAAAGTCTTGAGAATGTTCAAGGAGAATATTTTCGAAGTTATTTCGGCGTTAAATTAATTTCTCTGGAGTTTAAAATATAATGAAATGTATAAGACATTTATTGTTATATTATGGTGGCATAAGTTCTTTTATTAAACTACTTTTTGAGCGTGGTAGAGCCAAGGGGCGGCTTTAGCTGCTGCTCGAATGGGCCGGCTCGACCGGATTGATACCACGGCCTCGCAGAATACCGGCGTGAAGTAAAGGCATCTTGTGCTTCTGCGTTTCGTTCGGTGAGTGAGGTAACCGGAGGCCCACATCCCCTTCCTATTCCCCTCCTCTTCCCTCCCATCTCCCAAATATCCTTAAAGACCGGCAACGCACCTGCAGCATCTATGGTGTTGCAGATGTACGTGGACGACGGTAATCACCTACCATCAAGTGAACCGCTTTCTCGTTTGCCGTCTTTTTCATAACAAAAAAAAAATACTTCTTTATCAATATCTCCTTGCGATATGTACAAGTACCTGTTTGAACACACGCAGCTTTCCGAGAACCGATTAAAGATAAAGATGTCTAGGGATTTGGTCTCGTCAAACCCATATGGATGGATATTCCGCAAACTGTTGATGTCTAGAGCTTCCAGCAGTAGGTTGTCTCTTGCAGAAAAAGATGGTACCTGTATTTTGTATTAACCCTGACACCTCAGTGTAATAAATAAATTCGTACTGCGGACAAAATGAAGACAAGCTTAGGGAGTAGTAAAAAAAGCCATCAGCTTACACGCAGTGTACGTATAAACACAAACTTCTAACAAAGGACAATCTGACATAATTACGCTCTGCTGGTTCTTTTCATTCGTTGATATATAAGATAACGTTATACCGTCCGTCCGTTTGTCGTTGTTGGTCACTGTACACAGTGAGGTGTATCACTGATTAAATATTATGCCGTTTCCGCAATCTGGGATGAAGAGGCAGAAAATTAAAGAATGCAGAGTTGGAGATGATGTTGATTATTTTCAAGGTAAGGACATGATGTTTAAATTGACACATTGTTTACGTTTCTTGTTCAGTAAGTTCTCGCTTTTCTATTTGTGGAGTAATATTATAATTCTTTTTGCTCAACAATTAGAAACAGGTACCTACTTATAAAAAAAAATTCGGGCTGTTTGTGCTGGAAGGGTCTAGGCATACATTGTGAAAGAAAGATATTATGAAGTTTGAAAACCCGCATTGGAGCATCATGGTAAACTCTCCCTAAGGTAAACCCTCACAAAATGTCAGGAATCTTTTACCCAACAGCGGGACACTTTTAAGTTCTGTAGGACACTAATTTCTGTAGTGTAAGAAATCGGGTGCAGGTCGGTTATGTACCCGAGTACGAGGAGGGTTATGATTTTAGCAGTCTATGTATGTATCTTTGTATGTTCATCCTTTCCCGTATAAAGTACAAAGTTAGAAATAAGTCAAGATTTTTTTTTGTTTAACGTGGGGACGCGAAAGGTCTCACCTAACAGTAACTAACCCCCCCCCCCCCCATTTGTAAATGGAAGCTGTAGCTTCGGCGGTAGAGACTCGCTAGCACAAAGCCCGCAACTTAAGTGAGAGTCAACAATCATTTCTTGATGTTAACTATATCTTAAAGCCTTGCTTAATGTAGGTTATGTTTTGCCATTATAGCCCACTACTTATGGTTGTATTAACTTGAATTTAGTGCTTAAATAAGGAACAACGCATCTCAGTATTTGCATTAGCTATTCGGTTTGTCTCTCCGAAAGCATGTACGAAACTAAAATAAAGTTAATACAACGTAGTAAGTATAGCATTATAGTAATTCTACTGTTGCGGACAAACGAAGTAACCAAGAACCAAGACCGTTACCTATAATTACAATTATTTGTAATTTATACAAATACTTCACCTCCGTATTAGTCTCCTTTATACATTAAAATTCTACATTATCAAAAATATATCAATCTACATAATTTCTAAAGTAGTAGTTGTTTCATCTCTAGGTATAAAAAGTAGAGTACAATAAAATGGCGTCGCTCACGGACACGGGAAACTTTCGTTATTACAACGGCTCTGAGATCGTGCATTCCTGCACCATGGAAGACTGGCTTAAATGCAGCGTATCGTTCACTGAGTTCAGGAGTATTGGTAAGAAACAATAGTGAACTGATTCGGCTTCGGTCTCTCTGAAGAAAGCCTACTTTGTCCGATGTTTGACAGTGTTGTTGTTGTTGTTTCTTCTTTTTATCATGAGTGATTAATTAGTTCTTCTCCATTAAAATTATCATGAAGTGATCATTTCGGCCTGTCACAAGTCCACTGCTGAACATAGGCTTGCCCCAAAGATTACCACAAAGCACCGACCTGAGCCACTTCGCGCAACACTGCGCAGGTCTTTAATATATCTTGAGGGTGGGGTCGTCCCACACTGCGTTTGCCTGTTTGTGTGCCACCCGAGAAGCTTTCTTTCCATACTGTTGTCAGTTCTGCGTGCTATGTGGCCGGCCCATTGCTGAACCTAACCGCTATGTCGGTTATATCCTTATTCTATCGCAGATTTCGTCGTTAAAGATCCTATCGCGCTGAGAAACCGAGCATAGACCATAGAAGAAATAAAGAATATTAAAATTAATTTAGGTCCGTATCGAGTATGCATAGACTATAATAAATATCAGTACTTGTACCGTGCGAGAATCGAACCCGCGAGTCGGAGCAACACAGCGTAACGCTTAGGTACTGCGTCAGGAGTTTTATTTAATTTAACCGTGGTGTCTAAGGCATTAAAAATATGTACGTGGTACAGCCAAGCCGCGACTTTTGCTGCTGCTCGCATGGGCCGGCTCGACCGGGGTAGTACCATGACTTCGCAGAATACCGACGTGAAGTAGAGCCATCTTGCTTGCTTGCTTCCGCCTTTCGTTCGATGAGTGAGCTAACCGAAGGCCCTCTCCCTCTCCCCATCCCCCCTCCTCATCCTCCATTCCATGGCCTGCAACGCACCTGCAGCTGCTCTGGTGTTGCAGATGTTCGTGGGCGACGGTAACCACTTACCATCAGTTGTGCCGCACGCTCATTTAACCTCTTTACCATAAAAAAAATTTACCATTTCATTCGTGTAACACGTTATAAATTGTTTATATATTTTTTAGGATCTTATGGTAAACAAATGCACCACGCGCAGACCATAAACGAAAATAAACGCAGCATCAAAGATTTATTTGAATTCTGTAACAAACTCGGCGTGAAATATTGGACTGCGTTCGATTCAGATTTGATCCCCGTAGCTAACGGTTGGGAGGAGGATCAGACTCATTGGGAATATATGTCAGAATATATACAGGGAATGTCGCTGAAATATAATTTGAGATTGTTATGGTTGGCCCCTGACCTGCATTCTCATCCAAGGTTAGTATTCATAGATAATAAAGATTTCATTATTGTCATTGATTATTCGAACAACACTTTCAGTTTGGGGTTGATATTGTCTATGTCGACAAAAGTTAATCAAAATATAAAATGACGGACGCAAGTTGTCAACTGACCAGGAAAATTAAAGTACTTCTATGTATAGAATTTGTTGTATATTAGATATCAACTATTATAGTTTTTTATTCTTTGTTTCGCACCTGCCATGTACTTTTCACCATGTCAAGGGTTGACTGGTAGAGAATGTCACTCGGCATAAGTCCGCCAATTGTAACCTACGACTTAAGGTCAACAATAAAGAATAAACAAATGACTATTAATACAAACACTTAAACCTCTTTAAATAACGCTCCTGGGCTTTTGCGATAAAATATGAAGAAGCATCTGGTACAGGCGAAAAAAACATGTGTCCACTTATCTACGCACGTAAGAATTTATACTTCTTTAGCGTAACAAAACTAAAATAACTAAAAATTTTATCCCGTGTACTCTTTGTTTGTGAGAAAAAGACATTAACTGCAATGCATAACGGTTTAATAAAAAAAGAAGTATTAACTATTGATTGTATTACAGATAATAATGTAATTATAATAATTTATAATAAAAAGAATACCTAGTTACCGGCACTTATCTCATCTATTAACCTACTTAAAATATTTATAACATAAAAAACCACTTTTATCACGAATACTCACTACTTAAACTTACTACTCAATACTTAAAATCACACACAAATACACATGTGTATTTAAGTATGAATATATTTTTTTATCTCCACTGATATAAAACAAATGTAGATTCATATATATTTGAATAACTACCTTGAACATAGTTATCAAGTTCACACGAAAACTTGAGAGACAATTACCAACCAACTTCATGGTGTCGCTTTTAAATGTCGGTGTGCGCGCGCATCGTAAAAATTCACTCTCATAATTTTACCCAAACGCGCCAAAAGAAGTATAACTTCAAAAAATATATAACATCATTCCATAAGTAAACACTGGAGATTTGTATTTTGCAACTGCGGTGATTTAAAGCCGTCAATTTAGAACCATTACAGGCTAACAAAACAAAGAAAGATTGCCAGAGATCACGATCCTAAGCCTACATGTTTTAATTGCGAAGATTTTTCACATATTTAGGTCGTTATTCCGTAGTTTACGTTAGTTCGTAGTTATGTAAGGACATCCACTTTTCGCCTCTCCGAGTTCTGATTCCAGTGATTGCTATGAGATATTTAAGGCTTTTACCTTAGTCGCTCCTTAGGACTTCCACGGATTGAAAGGGGTTGGCTGATATTCCCACAACTTCTTATATAGGCCTTATTATATGCACCTACCTATATTTTTTCAGATACGTATCCGGAGCTTGTACAAGTAACGATGCTACAGTTTTTGTCAAAGCCGCGTCACAAATTAAGAAATGCTTGGAAATATCGCAGCGTCTAAACGCAGAATGCTTCCTTCTTTGGCCGTGCCGGGAAGGATACGATGCGATATTCCTGAACGACGTTGCCAGTGAAATAAAATTATTCTCCCGACTTTTGAAAATTACCGCCGAATATAAGGAAAGGCTAAACTATGGATGCCAGTTGTTGATTATGCCGTATTGTAACATAACCTATAAAAATAATATTAGAAATTATGTATCGCGATGTCCTTATACCTGTTCGAAATGGTGCGAAGGTGAATTGATAAATTGTTATATGTGGGACGTAACGAGTTGTTTGTATTTACTGAAAACTAATAATCTTGATCTTTATTACAAAGTATGCGCACCTCCGGGACATCACATGTATATGGCAACAGTGTGAGTAAACAATCTGTATATAAAATAGTTTTTAATGTTTTGTTTTTAGTAACGGTCGCCGGGGTCCTCAGCACTAATAAGTATTCTTTTTTTTTTTTTTTTTTTTTAATAAAAAGGTTTTTAGTAATAATAAAAAACTGCCTTTTCCAGGTACGGTATGTTGGGGAGTGTGTGCATAATGAATAACGTTGACCATGATAACACTAAAACAATGACTTTAATGATGAAATGTATAATTGAACATGTAAGGAACCCCATTTAGTGCCTATTAGCACGGGAGTAAGGCCCGGGTGGGCACCTAGGAGTAAAAGGGGAAGGCCCGGGTGGGAACAGCCCTATTGGAGTAATTTGGGAAGGGCCCGGGCGGGAACGGCCCTTTTGGTGTAAATGGGTAAGGCTTCGGACGGCACGGCTCCGCTGAGGTAAATAGGTGGCCAGATGGGCCAAACAGGATGACGATCTACGGACGTAATGAGGGTTACAATATTATGAGGGACTCTACATCGCACAATTTTTGTTTTTCTCCTGTCTTTTCCCTGTTATTTATGTTTTATTATCTTTAGTATGAACGAATGACTGAAATATCTTTTCCTTCATTCTTTCTTCGTTAAGGCCGTCTACGGGCAGTGGCAAAAAACCTCGTGGATGCCGTCGGTGTCGTAAAAAGCGACAAAGTGAACGAACCCGGCGATGAGGCTCGCCACTCTTTTTTATTTCCCG